>JAVTVJ010000377.1:973256-2173256 GCA_034509425.1 Eopsaltria australis
ATGAGTGCACTTGCCTTCATAGGGCTGTGCAAAATCAGCAGTTCCCATTTTAGACCAGAAGATGGACTATTAATTCACAGCACAGCACTGTGCACAGGAGGGTGTTTTTAATGGTAAAGTACTAAGAAAAGGAGCAGAAACCTAAGGAGCATCTCCTGTTGAGATGCTGTGCGTGAGACATCTGTTCTCCAAATCTGTCCTGGGTCCTTTTGCATTTCCATGATCTGTGTTCATCCTGCAACGTGCCTGGATGAGAGATGTATACATGAAAATAATCCTGCTAATTAACAGTGCTGGACAATAATGAACTTACCAGTGAGGGAAATGGGAGTAGAAGAAGGGGGAAAAGGTTGGTTTCTCCTACTGTACCAGATTTATTGGCCTTCTGGTATCACAGAATCACAGAATGGTTTGAGTTGGAAGGGACCTTAAAGATCATCTAAAATTGGATCTTTATTTATAAATGTATAACTATAAAAATGTATTTCTATAGATCCAATTTCTTTCTGCCATTTGAACAAATAAATTTGGAAGAAGATTTTTTTTCACTGCAGAAATTTCTCTTAAGAAAGTTAAAATCCATATCACTTGTGCTATGGTGGGACTGTCCTTCTTTCATTAGATATTGAAGTAAACTTAGTCATTCTGAAGTAATTTTTACTTCTCTGGGATTTATGCCCCATAAATGCACAACTCTGTTAGTTCAGTGTCCTTCATTGTATTTCTTTAAGCATCTTTGAAGTATCATTAGGAGATCTGGTCATGTGTTCTTGTTGCATTATATAATCTCCGTTTTGCTAAAACGTGGATTTAGAGAAACGACATTTATTAAAATAAATTGGTGGGTTTGTGTTCCTAATTTTTTGATTGTTTTGCTGTGTCAGAGAAGTTAATTGGATTTTAGTAAATATTTCATCTCTCACTGCCCTTTATAGTACTTCAGGCATCTCTTGAAAGAGTTGATTTCTCCTTCCCTTCGATACATTATTTCCAACAAACAATAATTCATCACTGAAATAAAGCACTTTCTGGTTAGTATATTGCTGTTTAGAATTTCTGTTTATTAATAAACTTCTGTGCTTCCTTTGCATCTGCCTCATTCTCAGGTACTTGTACAAATGTAATAAATAATGTGTAAATGTTTTGGGGCACTGAACACAGAAGCATTTCTGCAGAATTGCCCCTTTAAACCTCAGTTCTGCAAATTTTTTGGTGTTTGTTCTCTGGGTTTTTTACTCTAAATGTGGCCACTTTTCATCTTGCAGGTTATGGATATACATTAGGAAATGAGTGGAATTTTGCATTGCAAATGTTGATGTTTTCTTGGCAGAGCTTTTGAAGATGGCAGCAGATATCCCATTAAATATTAATATCAAGGAGCCCCGATGGGATCAAAGCACTTTTGTTGGGCGAGCCAATCACTTCTTCACTGTAACAGACCCCAGGAATATTTTGTTATCTGATGCCAAACTGGAAAATGCAAGAAAAATTGTGCATGATTACAGGTAAGACATTGTCTACTTCTACTGCTGGCCCAAAAAAGTCCATGTCAATGATAAATACCTGGTGATATATTTAAAAGGAAATACTTAAAACACTGTATTCATTACACCACTTCTTATTCCTACTTCAGTGCTTGGAACCCTTTTTTTAAATCAGATCTGCTAATGGATGGGGAAGTTATGCCCCTGTTAAGGATTCTGAAACATGGAAGTGTCTAATTCTGAAAACAGTTAATATGACATCAAAGCTTAAAACTTCCTCTTGTGTGCAGCATTTGGAGCAATTGGTTTCTTAAATACCCTCAAAGCGAATTTTCAAAGTTTCACACTAATGACCTCAGAGATTTTGGCTCTACATTTTAGCTCTAAAACCTAGTGCAGCTTTGAGTAAATAGACTCAGCCAACTCAACCACTGCTGGGAGTTTTAATTCTTTATATTTTACCAATCCATTTAAAAGCTGAAGAATCTCTTCAGGCTATCTGAGAGTCTCGACTGACTTTGGGTGAACACCCCCAAATCTTCTGATGCCACATGTCTCATGGGAGTTTGCAGCATCTTATAACAGTTGTGCTTTTTGCTATTATCTCATTTCTTAACCTCTCCCAAGACAAGGTATCGTGGCACCTGGCTTGACAGAAGATGAGTTGTGGAGAGCAAAATACATCTATGATTCAGCCTTTCACCCCGACACTGGGGAGAAGATGTTTGTGATCGGCCGAATGTCTGCCCAGGTCCCCATGAACATGACTATCACAGGCTGCATGATGACCTTCTACAAGTGAGTGATGGAAATGAAGCACATAAAACCGAATTAGAGAAGTGAAAATCAATGTTGTTGTCCAAAGATCTATTGTAAATGTTTTTAAGTGTGAAATTTTGCTTCCTTTTCCTCTTCTCTCTCCACATTCCCTCATGCTGATTAATGGTTCTTTCTGGAAGTAGTTTTGAGATAAGCCCTTAGCCCCTCTCCTTCACCATCCCACTTTCCCTCAAATTGGGAAATATTCCAAAATCCCATCTGCGTGGGGAGCAAAGAGGAGGAGATCCCTGGGAAATTCTGACCTTACTGGCGTGCAGGATGTCCTGTCTGCCATGTGAGTATTCAGAATGCTTCAATCCATGGGTTGTGGAGTTTCTGCAGCTCCCCTGTGATCCCTGCATTTCCTCAGTGGTTCTGGCATCTCCAGGACAGTGGAGCCCCCTGAAGCAGAGCCAGTGAGCTCTCATAGCTGCCTCCATGTTAGAAACACTTTGACACAGGATGCAGGAGCTGGTGGGAGCTCAGAGGAAACAGCAGCAGCCTTTTGGATGCTGGGATTGTACAAACCCCTGACAAGCACCCCAGTTTTGGATGGTGTTTATAAACAAACATGTGCTTTAAATTACAGTCAAGAATATGAATCAAACCCCCAGCACAGCTGCCCATTCCCAAGCACTGCCTCCTGTTCACTGCTTGTTCTGTTATTATCTATTAACACCTCTCTGCCTTTTCTTTGCATTATTATTCAGATTCAAAACCAGGTGATTTTTAAGTTCTTCTAGAATAACTTTCATTATCAAGTCAGTATCTCACTGGCTGTACTGTTTCATTCAAATAAGCAAAAACCTCTGCATAGTTACAGCTTGCAGTGGCTTTTCTTGATTTGTCATCATTTTTCTGGGCTGTTGATTCAACTGTGAGTTTAATAATAATAATGACAACTGTTTCTCTTTTCAAGAACGACACCAGCAGTGCTTTTCTGGCAGTGGGTCAACCAGTCCTTCAATGCCATAGTGAATTACACGAACAGGAGCGGGGATGCCCCAATCACTGTCAGGTCAGGCACTGAACCTCTTAATTCTGATGAGTTTAAAAGTTGCTCCCTGATGTACTTGAACGTGGTTGGGCATTAAAGTTTGAGGTGAGACAGGGATAAGTTTTTCCATCTGCACTAATTATTAATTTGATGAGCACAGATGAGAAGTCTGAGAATGTCAGAGCTGAGAACTCCATTTCTGCCATTGGAGGCAAGCCTGAGCACCTTGATCATGAGCACTTAACAGTGCAGGATTTTACAGGAGTCTGTGTTTCAGGGCTCAGTCAACCATTTGCAAGTTTTCCTCATCAGTTTGGTGCCTTACCAGGATATTCCTAAACTGATATTTTGGGGGGGCCTTCAGTTGTGTCACTGTGGCACCTTCTCAGTGCCGGCACTGAGGGTTCATTTACAAAAAGAGATTCCTTCAACTGTTCTGTGCTTGTTTCTACTTGAAGGCTAAAAAAGAGATTAAATAGATGCAGAAAGCAAGAAATCTCAAACTGAAAGAGAGGAAATATGGGTTATATAGATAGAAGAAATTCTTCTGTGAGGGTGGAGAGGCTCTGGCACAGATTGCCCAGAGAAGCTGTGGCTGCCCCACCCCTGGAAGTGTCCAAGGCCAGATTGGACAGGGCTGGGAGCAATCTGGGACAGTGAAAGGTGTGGATAGGGGGTGGAATGGGATGAACTTTAAGGTTCCTCCCAACCCAAACCATTCTATGAATAGAAAACTGGAATTGCAGTACTTGACTTTCTGGTTTTGGGGCTGACTTGCTTGAAGATGTCTGGGAGCAAACTGTGGATTCAAGCATACAGAGACACCTCCTAGCTGGGAAATATGTAAAGTGTGGTTTGGGGCAGGTTGGGTTGGATTTGAGTGTTTGCAGCAGAGCTGGTCTGTGTGGGTGGGGCTTGGTTTGGTTGATTTTAATTACTATTCTAGACATGGCCTTGGAAATCCAAGCTGATTTTACTAAGTTAAGCAATTAGGAAATTCAATAAGAGCTAATCCTTCAAGGTGTTCATTCAGACACATGAGAAAATGCTGAACAGGCAGCAATGCACCAGCAGAACCTGATTCAGTATTACAATGTGGCTCGAATATGATTTTTACTGCTAGTGAAATAAAAGTGTTTAATTCAGTGTCCCATTTAGAAATTCCATTCCCACCTTACTGCAGTAGCACAAAAAAGCCTGCTTAACTTCTGGGGAGGTATAACTACGTGTGTAAAGTGGAATTATTTGTCAAAGTGACACCAATGTAGCTGTGCATGTGCAAACATTTTCATTTCTGTTTTAGCCAGCTGGGAACAGCCTATGTTTCTGCCACCACAGGTGCTGTTGCAACAGCCTTAGGACTGAATTCACTAGCAAAGGTATTGCTGGGGATTTTTTCCATTCTTACTAAACTGTGGTGTCCTTTGAGAAGCTCACAGCTCATTTCTGCTCTGGTGTATCTGGGGAGTTGCAATGGCTGCTCCTTTCTGTAGATCCCAACCTTGTTTTTTCCCTGTCGAGATGGGTTTATGAATATCTGTCAAACAGCCCATGTTTGGTTCATGCAGACTCACTCTAATAAGGTGTCCTTTGTCCAGTTTCTTTTTCACATCTCAAGGCATCTAAAAGCACTTGAAATGTAATTGGAGTGGAGTTGTAATTACACTTCCCTGTGATGCTACTAAATTCAGAATGGTTTTGCCACTCTCCTGCCACTGTTCACTCTGGAGAGAAGCATTTATGACTTATTTCTTGTTTGAATCTTGTAAACTCTCTGCCCCTCCTGTGAGTTTTCACTGAACTTTAATGTAAAGGAAGTAAGTCAGGTCTATCATTAGCAGATGAAGCATTTCAATCAAGACAATGATTATGTACATTTTTATTTCCTTTTTTTCCCTCTCTGTGTTTTACAGCGTGTCTCACCTCTCATAGGGAGGTTTGTTCCTTTTGCTGCTGTTGCTTCTGCCAACTGCATCAATATTCCACTAATGAGACAAAGGTAGGAGAAAGAACAAAGATCACTCATGCTAGAAGAAAAGATGTTGTTCAGTTTGTAGACCAGCAAGTTACTAAATAAAGCACGTCTTATATCTGTAGCTTGTTTCAGAAACCTCATGCGTGAGGTTTTGACTGGTTGTTTGTAACAGGTATAAAACAGAACATGCTCATTCTCTTCAGATAAATATCCAAGGAGTTCTTCAGTCTTGGATCTCAGAAACCAATTACTGGTTCCTTCAGAACTTTGATCACATGGACCTTTGAATACCAGCTACACTTGGGAAAAACACAGTCATTTCAAAAAGGGTGCTTCAAATCCCACCTGCAGGACTTAGTCATAGGAGTCAGGCTCTGCAGTTCTGTTTAATCATTGAGGTGACAAAAATACGCAGGTTGTCAGAAACAAACTTTTTTTGGTGCTATGGTTTGTCTGGGAATAAGAACAGTAGTAGGGAAAAGCAAATTAAAAGCATCCTGTTATAAACACAAGGTTATGGGCAGAAAAGGGAATGTTTAGGGTTTGTATTTATGATGGAAGTTGATCTGTGGTAGTATTTTGTCTTTAATAAAATCTGATGGGAAGAATAAAGGCAGCCCTCAGGATATCTGCTGTTCCTTCTGCTTCTCCCAGTATGGGTTTAACACCTAACCCTGCCCTTGAGCAAAAGACCTGATAGAGAATAATGCAGTTACAGAAACATAGTTTGGTTTATGTCCCCTTTTATTCTTTCAAGTATATTCTTTGTGGTTGAAATGACAGCTCAGACTGGAATGCCAGGGGGGGATTTTCACAGAGCCTTCTGTTTCAAATCAGTGAAAATAATCTTCCTCTGTTCCATGAGCTGTCTGTCAGATAGGACAGACTCTACTTCCAGAGCAGTCCAGAAAATTCCACTTTTCTAAATTCATGTGTAAAGGGACCTCTCCCTTCTGTGGAACACAGGAAAAGCACATCTCCTTTATTCCCCCCTGGAATGCTGTGACCAGACTCAAGCAGCAGATTGCTGTTACAAATATTCTCTTGGTAACTTCTCAACATATTTTTCCTTGATCTTTCTCTGCCTTTTGAAGGTTTTTTGGTGCCAAAGACTGTTACAAACAGGCTAACTTCGAAAATAAAATACAACACTTAATTGTTTTAATTGACAATTTTAAGGGACAAAGATAAGGTGACAAAAAACAGTGAAAAAAGAAGTTCACATCGATCACTGGTTTATTTTTTACCCCTTATTCAACAGGGAGCTCCAGTTTGGAATTCCTGTCACGGATGAGGATGGAAAGAGGCTGGGTGATTCATCCAAAGCAGCTCAGCAGGCAATCACCCAGGTGGTGATATCCAGGATTCTCATGGCTTCTCCTGGCATGGGTAAGGATAAATCCTGTGCAGTGCTGAATATCAGTTCCTGCTGTGAGAAGGAGATTCAGTTCTAGCCAAGTGATTTTCCTCAGGGGCCAAATTATCTCACAGCTCCCCAAGCAGTGTTTGCCTTTCTGTTAAGAGCTTCCCCAGGGAAATGTGGAAACATCCTCAGTGTGTTCCACTGAAGTGCAGCAGGAAAGCTCCAGGGATGCTTGTGCAGAAAAGATACAGATAGCAAAGGAATGGGAGCAAATTCTGCTTGCTTGGAGTTGGTTTAGGTGCTCTGCCAGTGCCAAATTACTGAGCTCAGGTTAGGTAAAGTGAAAGTGCAGGTTTTGCTTGCTGGGAGAATTCACCTCTGTAAATACCAATCCAACTGGCAACGTGAAATGAAAACTCAGTGAATGACAAAAGGCTGTGAAAATTGAGTTATGGTATTAGTTCAGCTAAACAAAAAATGAAAACAAAGTGCCTTTCTCTCCAAGGTTAATGCCTTTTTTTAATCTTACTTGCAGCGATTCCTCCCTTCATAATGAATTCCCTGGAAAAGAAAGCCTTTTTAAAGGTTAGTCTTAGATCATCTATCTCTATGCATTTCATATCCTAAGTTAATATTTTAATGAATTTTAAATACTTCCTGAATCTTCATATTTGCCTCCCAAACACTGTGGGAGGACATCCCTGTAGAACTTGCTTTACAGCTGCCTCTTTTCTTCTGCCTTTCTTAGAGATAACTTGGTTCTTTTTGTCACAGTGCAAGGTAACATTGAGAAAATAGAAACATTCTTATTACTTTTATGATTGCTTTTGAAGTGCACAGTTCCTCCTGTGAAATAAACCTTCCTTGTACTGAGCCTTGGAATACAACTTATTGGGAAAAAAAAGAACATTTTACTGATGCTGGTTTTCTCAAGATAGCAATAAGGAGGCTTTGCTTACTTGCTGTAGTAGCAGTCTGAGCTTGGAAACAAAAATGGTGGTAAAAATCTCTTTTGAAAATGATCCTTTAAAAATTACTGCATGTAAAATGCAGGGTAAGCACAGAATGGGTGTTCTTCATCAAACATTACTTATTGCCTATATTCTTTTTATGCTGATGTAGTGTAAAGACAAACCCCTGGTGTTGGTAAATCCATAACCTGCATCAACATTCTGCACTGTGTGTGCATGAGAGGGTAAAGAACAATGATGGAATTAGTTGTGGGGTTGTCTAACACGAGGGAAATGATATTCAGGTGAGGAACCCTTGAATTCTTTTCCTGTAAAAGGAGTTTCATCCTCACTGCTGATATCACTGGTTTAATTACTTGGTAGCTCCAGGCAAAGCCTCTGCCTGTGAGACCCACCCAAAAAGCCTAAGAAAATCTGTCTCCTTCCTGTTAGAAAAAATTAGGGAACAAAATCATGGCCTGAGTCTCCAGACCCTCCCTTGGAAGAGTTTGTGTGGGGACAAGGAGGACAGGCAGGGCAAGAGTTTGTTTGGAGTTGTTTTGTTTGTCTAAGATAAAGCTTTCTAAAGTGTTCAAATTTTATCTCTGACTGTTTCTGCCCTTCATGTCTCTTGTGCAGAGTGAGATTACCCAGTCAGATACCCCATTTGAAAATGTTTCTGTGTTTATGAGTCAGGAACAGCTTGCCTGGGGAAATTGTGGCTGCCCCATCCCTGGACATATTCAAGGCCAGGTTGGAAAGGGCTTGGAACAACCTGGGATAGTGAAGGGAGTGGAACTGGATGATCTTTAAAGTTCCTTCCAACCCAAAGCATTCTGTGATTGTCTTCCAATCTTAAAACTTTTTTTTTCCCCCTAAAGTGCTTTGCTTCCCTCCCACTTGTTAACAGAAAACACTTCTGCTCACAGTGTAAAAACAGGAAATGTGGCATTTGAGTTTCAGGGTACAAATCAGTGTGTGCTGCTTTTATCTCCTGGAAGAAGTGAGCCTGCAAGGCATCCAAACACACCACAACTCGTGATGCTGTGATGTTCTTGAGAATGTATTGCCTGGAAGATTAACCCTGGTTAAAAAAAATTTAGGGAAAAAATTATTTTATATGTTTTTGACGTGTGAGAAATGTTACAAATGCTATCAACTCAGGTGACAAATACGTGACATTTGTGAAGAAGTTGCAGCAATCCTCAGGATCTGGAGACAAATACCTGTTGTTTTTGTGTGGTGTAATCAACATGAGGGTGTTGTGAATTTTTCAGATCAGCCCAAATGAGCGATTTCTGCAGTGACTACTCAGTGGTCTCTGGTTCCATCCTGGTGGTTTATGCTCACCTGTCCTCTCCCTCAGCCTCAGAGACTGAATGCAGGTGAAACACTGCTCTGCAGGTAGCCAGTGGTAACACCTGGTAGAGATTAGCATTAAACCCATTAAGGAATGAGCTGCATTTTTAACAAGCAGCTTCTGCATGTCCTGGTGGAGTTTGAGAAGCACCATCCCATCCAGCACCATCCCCACACTGCTTCACTAACTCACTACCTTTGCTTCACTACCACTCTTGGAAATAATTCCTGACCTCTTGCCAAAGCCTGTTAAGCAACACACAAGGCCAAAAAATAGGCAAATGGTTGTGAAATGCTAAAATAGAAAGCTGGCCTGCAGTGAGACAGAGAGAGAAGGAAATGCTCCTGGAATGCTGGTCTCAGAGCAGCCTGTCACCCTCTGGTATTTGGGATAAGATGTAGGTCATGTGGCCCTGCTCATCCCCCACGTTCTCACAGTGTTTTGCACCAAGACCTTGGTGTGAATTAACAACATTCCCAGAAGTTATTGCTGGAAGATGCCTCAGGAATGTTCTTAGAAGCACATATTTACTGCTTCAAAAAGAAGTTGCCTTGATAAAGTATTTTTATCTGTGGAAGTGCTTTTGCCAGCTTTCAGCAGCAGCTTTGGGGCTGTAATTATGCAGCATGGCACTAATTGATTAGGCTGCATAATGTCATTTTCATTATCCCCACAGCCACACTCCTGACCAGCTCTGTACAAAACCTGGTTATTTCACCTGCTGCAGCAGGAGGATCCATAAAGAACCCTGCTCTGAAGCACAGGGTTTATAGATTTTACTTACAGGTAACTTTTCTCCTGAAGAAATACATCTGGTTTTTTCCATAGAAACTTATGAAAATTCCAATCAACACTAAAGTTTTCATTTATATTATTTATATATACTCATACACAGCTTTAGCTACAGTTTCTCTCCTGTTCTGCACATTGTATTAACATCCAAGTTGACTCCAGAAGTTTCCTTATATATCCTTAAAACAAGCCCCTTGAGGTCTTTTAATCTGCAACTAAAATCTTTATTCCAAACGGTCACAAAACCAGAACAGAGAGCCTTTTTCTTCAAGCATTGTTCTTGAATGTCTTATGCCCTGAAGTCCTCCATGCATTCCTAATTTCTCTGTCATTTCATTTATTTGTATTTTTGAAAACAGACATAGCTGGCCTGGGAAAGCTGACAGATTTTTAGATCCAACAAAGAAAGGAGGCAGTTAGAGAAAAGCCGATTCTCCTTATGGCTTTTGTTTGCTTAATTATCATTTCTCCATTTTCTCTGTTTGCACTAACCACTAAAATGTCATAAAGACATCTGGAAATTAAATCCTAATTCATTGGGAATTGCCTTCTTCCAGAGTTCAATGATAGTTCTCTAACACAGTGAATTCTTCTGCTCTTTCCCTTGTAGTTTCTCCATTTTCTCTCTTTGTGGGGGTGTGCAGCCTGCATTTGAATTTTGTTTTATTGTTTTACGTTGTTCCCTGGGCAACTCCGATTCTTAATTCTGACCTCCCAGTGTTACTTTCTCCTCACCATCTTTCTGAATTAGTGCAGCCTGGTAACACTCTTGAAAAACATAAAGGCTGTAATTCAGATCAAATTGGCAAAAATATTCCAGCACATAAACTCAGTGTTCTTTATAGAGCCTGTATTAGACACCTCTCAGATCAATTACCAACTCTGACAAGGGCATGAAAGCATTTATTCCTTTCAGGGCACCTTCCAACAGCCTTTTCCAGTTGTAAAATTGTATTTGGTGCTTTTCTGTTAAATACCTTGGGTCTCACACTCCCCCTGCACTGCACAGCATCCCTCTCCCTCCCTTCTCAGAGACAGTGCAGGGTTTGCCTTGTGTTCACCACCTCTTGGCGTGGACTCTCCCAGGGTATGAAATGAGAATCTGGGGTGAATTTATCTCAGCTGAGGGACAAATGGAGGTGTTTAGGGAATGCCAGAACAGCAAAGCTCTGCTGCCTTCACTCTTCACCCCTCTTGCTGTTGTTGTCTGTCCCCATTTGTCTTCTCTTGTTCCAGGTTATTGCTGAATTGCACAGCTCTTCCTGCACTCATTTCTGGATTACAGACTGACTCCATGAAAAAAAAATTAAAAGAGAAGCAGTCTTCTACATTGTTTCTTCTCCCTCAGGCTCTGGAGTAATTTTACTCCACACAGGCCCATTTTCCCTGCCTCACACTGCTGAGCCCTGAGCTTTGTCCTCCTGAGCTTTCTACATTTCCTTTGTCCATTTCTACTCTCAAACAGTGCCCAGCTTTTGTTCACCATTTCCCCCTCTAACTTCTGTACATTGAGAAATTCTTCTTGCAGAAACAAACCCCGTCTTCATTGAAAATATCAAGTGGTTTTTACCTCGAGAGCTGCTCTGTTTTAAAATTCCCTTTGTGTCCTCATGGCAGCTGTGTCTGTCCTGCTCTTAGTGTAGCAAGAGGCAGCAGTGTCCATTGACCAGCTCTGGGTTTACTACTTTAGGAATTAATTTCAACTGAAATTCTACCAGAGAGAGTGGATTCCTAAATAATTTTAAAGCCTGCAAAAAAAATTTCTTAGCATATATTCAAGTTCTGCAAAAGTTACAGAATTAATGAGGAATGTGCTAAAAGTGCACCCATGGGTTATGTGTTGCATTCTCAGCTTTGTTTTCCCAATCCTTCAGCCTTTTTTTTCCCTTCAATAAAAGGTGAACTCTTGCAGAACTGGGGTGTTGCTACAGGAACAAGTTCCTGCACATCAGGGGAAATCATGGGACAGGAAAAAGGGCTGAGAGATTCACATTTTGAATTGACATCTCCCTTATTCATGGCTGGTGGCTCCAGCTGCAGGTTAAAACCATTTGATGCCACCAAAGGGAAGGAGCTGAGCTGTTCCTTGGAATGCCTGGGTAAAATTCCCTGTGCCCTTCAGAGCTATGGCAGCACCACTCCAAATTTCAGCTCTGTTGCTGCTGTGGCTTGTGAGAATCAAAGCAAAGGCCCAGGAGCAGGGCCTGAGTCAAACAGCCACACACTCATTGGAGTTTCTAAGGGACACTTACTCAGGATCACTGTGTACATTGAATCCCCTGGGAATTTCCTGCTTTCCAAAGGGATTTGACCCTCAAACTGGAGCTCAGCATGAAGCCACGCTGATCAGGGCTTTGCCTTCACATCTCAGAGTATTTTAGGTGCAAGCTGTCTCATGAAACAAGAATTCCAGCAAGGTGGGAAGCGGGAAAAGATTTCACACTCACTGTGTGGTGTTTTATTTTCAACAGAGATTTCCTTGGATGAGTGCTCCTATTCAAGTTTCATTAGTTGGACTCTGGTAAGTGGTTTTTTGGGTTGGGTCTGCTATCTTGAGAGATACTTGTAGGGGTTTTGAGAAAGTAGGGACATGTTTTTTGTTGTGGTTTTTTTTTTTAAGGAAAAAAGGTTGAGAGTTAATGAGGGCACAGCAGTTATTTCCATCTCTGTAACTGATAAAATACCATGTTAAAAACAAAAAAGGCGTTAGCAGGGAAGAAGCTGCCAAGAAAAGCAGAGGGAGGGAGAAAGGGAGTGGCAAAAAAAGGAATGTGGCAGCTTGATTAGAAAAGATGCTTTGGCTGCTACTTCTACATGGTCAGTGGAATCTCATCCTGGAGGCTGATAATTCTTGAAACCTTTGGTTAATAAGATTTAATTTGCTGTGTTCTGGCATTTTCTGTTGTCCTGCACACAAATGTAAAATACTGTAAGGACATCAAATGGTAATTCTAGACAAATTTGGCAGTGTGGTATTGAAACATTTAGTGTTGGTTGTAGGTGAATTATTTCATAAGGTACAATGCAGTGAGAAATAAAAGTTACACAGCACTTTGTAGAGCTTTACCTCACTGCATACAGAAAACCAGAAAGCTTTTTAGCTAAATTTTGCATAAGATTTTTGAATTCTTTTAGCACCCTAAATATTGTAAACCTGGTTTTGTCTCCTGTAGTCTCGTGTTTGCAACTCCCCTGTGCTGTGCACTGTTTCCTCAGAAAAGGTGGGTACTGCTGTGAATTATTCTCACTTTCATGTTACTCCAGATCCATTCATGGTGCTGCACACAGACACAAACACGGGGTCATTGCCTGCTCAAGCACAGTTTTAATTCCCATATAACAAAGGTGATAAACAAGAGAATATACAGAAAAGTAATAACTATGTTATTCATCAGTAATATATAATAGTTGTTTACAAAACCCAGCAGCTCAAGATGAGATCTATACAATATATTCATGTCCAGTAAGGTTATAGATGCACTAAATACACTCAGAGCTCGTTTTAGTTTCAGCTGGAAACTCTTCTGGTTATACAGAACAGCACTGGACTATCTGTGCTTATTTGTTATTTGATTAATATTTTTCCAGACTTTTTCATCAATACAGAAATAGCTCAGTACTGAAAGCTGTCTTAGAAATAATATTCATTATAGCTGAGATCATTGTGAAATCTGAGTGAGTTACTTAACAAAAAACTTAGCTCAGTTTGGTACATGGTATGGACAGGGCCTTAAATTCAGCTGTCCCTCTCATTTTAATAGTGGTTGTCTAAACTCAACAAGCTGCCAGACGTACCTGAAACAATCCAAGCTTGAGCTGAGTCCATTAAAATACTGAACAACTGAGGCAGCTTTTGACTTCCAGAAAACAATGGCCAATTCTCAGTGTTGTTTGAGCACAACAAAGCTGTCTGACACCATCTGGCTCCCTGCTTGGCCTGGGACAGAGAACTGTGGTAAACAAGTGTCACTAGGCTACCTGGAGATGACTTGACAAACCAACCCAGCACACGTGCTACAGTTCTTGATTTCAGCCAGGGCTCTTCAGTTCAGAGGAAGATTAGACCTTGAACTGTGTTCAGGAAATTGCAGCTGTTCAAATGACCTGGCAGCTTAGTTCACTTTACTGTGAACCAGCTCTCATAAAAACAAACCTTTTAGTCAGCTGAATAAAATCAGGTAGTAAGTTGAATAGACAAATATATTTTATTTAATAAAAACACTTTTAGGAAAGTAAGTTTGTTTTGCCAGTAACAACCTGAGCAATGCAGTGGATCCTTACCCTCATGGTAGTAGCAACAGCCATTTCCTGACTCCACAGACTTTTCCACTGCCCTTGGAGCAGGGATTTTTTGCCCTGGTCTGTGAGCCTGTTTCCTTGATAAAATGTTTAAAAATATCTGAGAACTCTTTTGACAATGCAGGAAGTTTAACCAGATGCATTGTCCATCTCATTTTCCCTTCTGGTGCTTGTTTGATGTAACCCCTGTGCTGTTTCTTTTGCTCAGCTCAATGTCGGTGTCACGCTTGGAGCCAGATTTGCAAGCCAGGATCAAAGAAAGCCGCCCTGACCTGGAACGTGTATACTTTAATAAAGGATTATAATTCAAGGAAGGCAAAGTATCTTTCAAGGAGAAACTTGTGAACTTAGTTTTCGAATTGTGTGCCAACATAGACAAGAACTCACCTTTATCTTGTCCTTTTGTTAAACCAGTTTGATCATCTGCATTATTTTTGAAGACTTTCCTCAGTGTAGTGTTTATATTACATAAGGTCACTTTGTCCACTTTGGTATCGATTGAAAATTTAAACATACATATCCAGAGATGTTTACATAAGCTCTCAAGCAGCTACAATAACAATAAACAAGCGCACAATGAAAACCAGATGCTATCATATTGGATTTGCCACCTGTTCCAGCAATAGCGGGGCAGGGACCTCCGTTTGAAAAGTCATAGAGCAACTGAGCGAAGTTGCCACCCTCTGGCAGCCACAGGCCGGGTGGCTGAGCGTGTCAGGATGTTGTGCAGGAAGGGCTTTTTGCCAGGAGGCTGATTGGGCTGCAGGTTCTCCCTGTTGGCACAGAAGCGTTTCTTGAGGGCAGACGTTGGCGGGGCCTGCAGCTTCTGCACGGTGTGGTACTGCTCAGCAATGCAGGCCGCCTTCTTGCGCAGGTCCAGCTTCACCAGCATCATGTTGTTCTGCAGCTCTGCCAGGGTCTGGTCCTGAGCAAGGCAAGGGAAGATACATTTAGAAAGAAAAGCCCATCCCTAGTTGGAACAGACCTTTAAGATTCTCTTGTTCTCTGTTGTGGACAGAAACAGATTTTAGACCAGCTTGCTCCAAGCTCCATCCACCCTGGCCTTAAAGACTTCCAGGGATGGAGCAGCCACAGCTTCTCTAGAAAATGTCTTTTCAGTGCTTCAGCACCCTCACAGTAAAGAATTTTTTTCCTAATATCTGATCTAACCCTCAGTTTGAAGCTATTCCCCCCTTGTCTTGTCATTCTCTGCTCTTATAAAAAGTCCCTCTCTCCAGCTTTCTTGTAGGCTCCCATCAGTACTATGACAAGTTGTCTTAACTCCCTGGTTACTGTGAACTGAGGAGGATACACTGCCTTTTGCCAAAATTCACTAATCCTTCTAAGTAAGACCATGCATAAAAGCTTCTACTGTCAACAGAGTAGATCAGTAACAAATAGGAACAGTACGGGTGGGACAAAGTTGACTCCATCCTGCTGCAAATATGCTGCCATAGCAACTGTGATGGAGAGGATAAGGAAATGAGAACTCTGAATTCTCCTGCTTTTAAGTGCAGGCTGCCAGTTAACAGGAATAACTCGGATCTCCTGTGGAGAGGTAAATACAGAACTGACTCAGCCATTGAAAAAACCAGCAGTAGAGCTCCCTTCACGTAACAGACAGTATGTACCAGCAAATAAATCATTTTTATTTACAGCAGCAAGAACTTTGGCTGCTCTGATCATGGCAGAGCACACAAACTAAACCCCTCTCCCCCATGCAACCCACACCAAAGCAGACACATCACCTGTCTTGCCAGGATGTCATCACACGTGCCCAGGGCTTCTCGCAGCTTCCCTGCCCCTGTGCTGTGGCAGCACGCCCGCTCTGCGGCCTGCAGAGACTCCCCAATTTTTTGTAGCTCTGAACGCAGCAATCTGACATTCTACAAGAGAGAAGTTTAAGGCAACAGCTGGTTTTGGCACTGCTCTGCAAACAAAGCCACTCCAAGGTAATTCAGATGTGCGGCACTGGGGGAGGATCCCATCTGAGTGATCACAGATACCACAACCTTCAACAACTCCAGGAAGTTCAACAAACCCACTTCGTTTGTTTAAAAACCTGGGAACAGCAGCCTCAAACACTATTTAAACTGGCAACCACTTTGCCTGCCTGCAAATGTTCTTTTCTGCAGTACAAAACTGGAGTTACCTTCTGTCCCTCCTCCATCTTCCTGTCCACATCCATAGTAAGGGGTTTGGCAGAGGGAGGTGGCTCCACTAGTTTCTGGTACTTGCGCAGCTCTAGGAACAGACAAAAAGTAGTGAGCAACAGGACCTTGATCAGCTTTCAGTGTTCCTGAAGTTCAGAACTTCCCTTGAGACAAGCTGCCACAGGCAAGCTGGGAGAAGCTTTTGAGTTTGTGCAGAAAGGCACAAACATTCCAGGCTTCTCCCATTCATTTAGACAAAGGGACTTAAGAATTTGAATGGAAAGATTATCCTGCCCTGAAGTCCATTTTCCTGTGAAAATGAAGTGAAACTGTCCATGCAGCACATTATTCCTGTCACCTACAACTCAAATAAGTGTTTTCAGAGTGTCTGAATCCAATGTACCCTGAAGAAGGTCTCTCTAAGCCTGCACAAGGATCTCTCAACACATTCAGAACCAGTGCAGCGTTGCTGCTGTACCTGCACTCGTGGAATTTAACTCCTTTTGGCACTGCTCCAGCCTGGCTTTGGTGTCTGCCAGCTCCTGCTGCAGAGCAGACGAGGCAGCCATTCGCTTGGATCGACGTACACTTTGCTCTGAGTCCTTCTGCTTGGTATCCAGGCTCTCCAGTTTTTGTTTGGTCTCCTGCAGAGCAGCTTTGAGCTCCAAAATCTCCTCGTCACGCTCCTGAGAAAGGAAGTTTGTTCAGATATTCGACAAGATTTTCTTAGCACGACTTGTCTGAAACTTTCTATGTCTTTCTTCCTGGAGAATTTCTCAATCCCACACTTCACACATTGAACCCAGCCTTTAAATTCCTTTAAGTGAGTACAGCAAATCCACTTCCTGGGAGCCTAAATCACATTTTTACAGGCTCTAAAGGAAAGGGATTGTTTTGAGAGTTGACATCTTCAGTGTGCAACAAGTCCCAGAGATCACTCAAATGCCATAGGCATGAAAATATGGACAGGCCCATACCCATCATCACAAGAGCAAGAAGAGAAATTCACACAACTTGTGTCAATCTGAAGAGCCCAAATCAAGCCACTAGTGAAAAGAGTAAGTGGGGGGAGAGAATCATCTTGAACAAATAGAGGAGTCAGGATGGTTGTACATCAGCTTCCAGATTGAGTGTTCAAAATTAGGAAGCCTAGTGGGCTACATGAAGTTGGAGACAAGAAGAAAAAATTGTGGATCAAGTGATGAAATAATACCACCAAAAATACCTCAAGAAAGCAAAATCTTTCACTTTGCAAATTCTGGGACTCGAGTACCCAGAGTCCCCTCCCAACCCACTGCCACTTTCCTGATATCATTGCATTGCCCTGAACAAACCTGCATCTTCTCCTTGTAGTGGTCAGTCAGTAAGTCCTTCAGGATGTTCATTTTACCCTCATACAGCTCCTCCAGCTGCTCTCTCTGAGCATCCACGTGTTGGCTGCAAAAAGAACAACCAATTCCACATCAGGATCTGGCAGACTCTTGGTGCTGCAGCTCATCCTGAGCAGAAGGAGGGAGAGCAGCACATGCTGTACCTCCACCACTGCTCCTTCTGCTGCATGTGCTCCAGCATCTCGTTGCAGATCTCCTCACGCAGGTGCACCTCGAGCTGCAGCTTCTTCTGCCTCTCCTGCACCAGCAGCTCCCGTGCAGCTTCGACCACGCGCAGCAAGTCCTGCAAGAGGGACACAGCCCCACTGCCCACACTGCACCACAGAGTTAGGACCTGGAGTAAACTAAGTGATGCCATGTCTGCAGGATGCAGTTATCTAGATTTAAGGTTTTGGTCACGAGGAAAGAAAAGTTGCCAGGGTTTGCTACCTTGGCACATGACAGCTTGAGTCTCTGTTGGGATATGACTTCATCTTGAACTTTCAGCTCTCCCAGCTGCCTGCTCTGAGTATTTAGGAAGTTTGATTGTTTTTTCCCCATTTAGCCTCCTGTTCTGCATGTTTTCTAGATTTCCCTTGCAGAGGAAGAATTACAGGTCTGCACCTGCACTGTTACCGTCACTATTCCACAGAAAGTGGAATAGTGGAAAGTGCTTCCAAATGAAGCATGTGTGTCAGATTTAGACCAACTGTGGAATGTTTTTATCATGGATTCCCAATTTCCTAGGTCGTATATCCTTCTGAGGTTCTGTGCCATCTCTCTTGGCATGGTGCTGAGTTCCAATTCCAGCTCCCCAGGCCAAAGCTCACAGTCATGTTCTTGACCTTGCATCCACATAAAGGCTATAAAACAAATCACAACCCACCTTCTTCTCATACATGGAGACATCTGCCTCATCCTCAGTGTCCTCTTCTGATTCCACATCTTCCTCTGGCTCTGCCTCTGGACCCTGGCTGGTTCGCCTGTTGTGTTCTTTGATGATGGATTGTAAGGATGGAAGTCCCAGTTTTGTGGGAGGTGCCTGAACAAGCTGAAGGAGAAAAGACCACCATTATGGTCTTTTTTTTCCAGTCTGCAAAGCCTGGAAGTTGTGTAGTCTTTAAACACAGTCCCTCTACAACCTTCAGCCCTTTCAGTTTAGCAGAATTTGGAAATACTCTGGAAATAACCACTGGAGAAGCATGGGGAAGATATACAAGCATGTGGTGGGAAGGGGCCAAGTCCCAGAGAAGCAGGAGAAACCCAAGGTATCCTGACCATGATCCTGGTGTGTGCTACTCACCTGGCTGGCAATGGCTGAGAACTTGGCCACGTACAGAGTCTCATCATAGGTGGATGCACACTGGTTGATGTTGACGATCATGCAGGAGCGCCCGCGCCCGGTGAAGAAGCCCTGGAACACGCGGGTCAGTTTGCTGTCCCGGAACGGAACCACCGCCTGCTTCGTCCTGTGGGAGAGACAGCAGTGAGCTGGGAAAGCAAAAAAACCCCCCACACCCTCCCTGTGGAGGTGTGGATGCTCACCTGGCCTGCTGGTTCTGGCGGAGGGCGGCGATGCAGCGGCCCAGGGTGTGCAGGGAGGTGTTGATGTTGTTGGCTTCCTTCATTCGGTCCCCGCTTTTCTGGTCCTTGCAGCGCTCGGAGCCCGCCAGGTCACACAGGGATAACCTGAGGGAAACACAGGAACGTTCACAGAACGCGCAGGGTTTGTCCTGCCAGATCCAGGTTTACAGTTCAGATACTCTGCAGTCACCTTCCCAGCTTCCCCATAAGGGCACAGACCATTCTTTTGGGATGCCTGGGCTGTTGAGGGATGGAAGGGCCTGCCCTAAGTGTAGGTGTTACACAGAGTAGCAGCAAAATTGGCTTTGAAGCGTCAACTTCAAAGAGCCTTTGCCAGACCTCACAACAGCCACTTTCCAGATAAATACACGCCAGGAGCAGGCATCAGCTGCACTCAAATCAGCATTGCTGCAAGGGTAAGGATGCTCACATTTACCTTCACTCAGAAAGCCTGAGAACTACCTCAAATTGTACTTTGCAGCACTGCTCAAACTCCTGTCAGTTCTAAGACTTAGCATTTACTCCTTCCAAGTACTTTCAGCAACACCTTCATCAAGATACTTCCCATACCCCAGGCCCTCAGCTGAAGAGACAGGAAAGTTGAGATAACACCCAAATCCTAAAAACATGAAACTTACTCGCTGATTTTGGGAACCACGTCACTGCCACCTCTTTGCAAGTGCAGAATCCGAATGGAGAACACGCTGTGACTGTAAAGAAACGTGCAAATATTAAAAAAAAAAACAAAAAAAACCAAACCCCAGACTTTACAAGCCCCTCAGAATTGTATTTCTGCCTAAACAGCCCCCCTGTCCTTCAAACCTGCGACTGGAGTTCTGGTTCATGTGGGTGCTCGCAAAACTCTGGTTTTTCCGACCCAGTTTCAGGAGCTTCCAGGCCTCATCAGCATCCTGGACATTGATCCAGTTCAGATCTGGAAAGCAGGAATGCATTGGGCACAGGAGTTAGGAGACTGGCAGAAAATTTATCTCAGCCCCAGCTTCACCATTGCATATCCCTGACATCAACCAATTTGAGAATCCCATAATCCAGACATCAGAGGTCTGTGTGGGGCTCTCCAGCACATCACTGCTAAGCCACCCACCCACTCAATCCTGAAGCCTTCCCAGCAGGCCACTAAACCTCTCCTGCAGGTAAATCTACCTTTCACATAGGGGTTGCCAGTCTGGTCCTCGCAGAGCCGCAGTGTTTGCCGCTTGCGGTTCTGCCCAGCTAGAGCTGGTTCTAACAAGTCATAGATTAATTCGTTGTAAATCTCAAAGAAGGAGACCCAGATGGAGAACTGCACATCTGTGCTGGTGAGTGAAACACGATCCAGGTCAGCCCAGCAGGGGCCCAGTTCTGGGGAAAAAGAGGAAAAAAAAAAAAAGGAAGGAAAACAAATCATGACTGCAGCTTTTCATGGGTCCTACTGGAATGATTTAGCTCTAGAGTGAGATCATTTCTTCAGCAAGAAAAATCACCCCAGAGACAAATCCTTCTATATACCTCCTCCCATTTGTATCTATTCTAATGCCTGTCCCCAGTGAGACAGCCTAAAATTTCCTTTAACAGTATCATCTGTTCTGTGCAAGGAGTTTTATATGCTCAGTTTTGACTCCAGAATTACAGGCTATTTCAAACATGAACTCTTTTCAGCATAAATGAAGTTTTAGTGCTTGTTATCTCAATCACCCCATGTTTCAGGATACCTAAGCAGCTGGCAGTTCCTGGGTTTGATAGTCAAGGCACAAGTGCTCAGTGCAGCCTGTCACTTTGGCATCCTGCTTCCCAGCAATCCCCAACTCACAGCAATCAGCCACTTGATAACCACATTCCTTGAATGGAGTGAGTGAGTGAGTGTCAAGTAATTGTCATTTCACAAGACTTGGTTATTATGCAGCAGCAAATATTGGCAAAACATATACAAAATCCTTCTGACGTGACATCTTTCAAAGGGAAAATCTGTGAGACTACAGCACCTTTGTCCCTTACCCACAAAACAGCATCCAAAGAGCCATCACCCTTTCCTCCCCCATCCTCCAGCAAAAAGGAGCAGGTAGCACACAAGAGGCCTCCAGACATACCTTCTGTCTGGCTGAGGTCTGAACGGTTGGTGAGCTGGCTGGATGAAGACAGACCAGCAACTCCACTGTCAAAACTGCCGCTGGTGGTGGCCTGGAGCTGAGATTCAGCACTGTGGCTCCTCTTCAGAGGTGTCAGCAGCTCCTCCTTGAAGGAAACAGCAAACAGGAGTGTGCAGCTGCAGCACCCCTCACCTCTTGCTATTGAACCCCCAGAAGCCCCGTGCTTACCTCCCAGAGGCCCCCCTGCAGAATCATCTGCTTCTTGGTCTCCTCCTGCCGCACCTGCCTGCTGTCCAGCCAGGTCACCTCGCTGGACAGGGCAGGCTTCAGGTCCATGGCCTGGTACAGCCTGTCCCCCACACTGTTGAAGATGGTTGCCAAGGAGCGAGGCAGAATCCCCCCATCCTGGCTGGTGCCTGCAGCAAGGAGAGCAGCAAAGCTGAGGATTCACAAGCAGAAGACAACTCCCTCAGCAGGCCCCTAACACCTGTGTTTTCCTTACCCTGAATCGTGTGAGTCTTCCCTGAATTGGTGATGCCATAGGTGTAAACCAGACAGTTCTGCCCACTCAGCACATCCTTTACCACCTGCTTCATTGTCTCATCAAAGAACAATTTCTGCCCCACCTCTGGTCCAAAAATCTGCAAACAAAATACAGGAAAAATGGCTTCATGTAGATTTTTCCTATCCTTTGCTGATGGTTGCTCAAGTGATACTACACAGTTCTTTATTCCATGTACTAGCCATGAGCAAGAAACCCAGCAGCAATTCCAGATGAGCTCCCTACAAAAATAAACTGTTCATTTGTTTAATCCAGTAACATCTCATATCACTGCAACCTCTAGCCTTGTTTAGAAACTGATAAACAAGAGTACGCTGCTTTCTGCCAAAAAAATTGTCAGAAAAGCTTAAGATAAAAACTAAGAAAACAGCAACTAAAACCTGAGGTAGAGAGGATTGTAAAAGACTGCAGAGTTCAGGCAGCACCCTGGGGTCAGTGGATATGAATAAGGCAGCTTTTCAAGCTGCAAGGCTGGTTTAAGCTCAAATCACTTCCAGATGGGTTGTTTGTCCCAGCTACCTACCCTGGTGAAGGAGAATCTGTGCACTGCTTGTCCCACTCCCCTCTCCGTGCTCCTCATGGTGAAGGAATTCTTTGGAGCTTTTAGAATCAGGGTTTCTGAGTTCTCAATGCAGACGCAGCCCTAAAGAACACAAAATTCATCATTGCAGTGGCTTACAGGAGGCCAGAGGATTGACAGCAAAGGACAACAGCATCTCCCAGCAGGCACACAGCCAGCTCAGAGCCTGCTTCCATTCAGTGTCTCACCTGGTCTTCCCCCTTTTCCACTTCTGCAGATTTCAAAGGTCGAACTCTGAGGTAGACCTTTAATTTTCCATTATTGTCTTCAGCTACAGCCTGCAAGAATCAGCACGAGTTAAATGTGGCAGCCAGAGAGGCAGCACACAACCCCCCATGGGAACACTTAACAGGAACCAGAGTATGGAACACACATGTTGGCTATGCCTGCTAGTGCTTAGGAACTTCTCTGGCCCCAAAATCACCAGCAATGCCAGAAACTCTCTTAGGCATTTCCAAGCACACCAGCTTTTTTTTTTTTTTTTTGTGTATCTAACGATCAGAACAACAACCAAAGCCCTGACACCAAAGCCAAGCATCACCCCAAGAGGCACTTGCTGCCCACTGCTCTCACAGGAACTGCTCCGTGCAATGCAGCCACGAGTGAAAACACCACCCTGTTTGTGACAGAAGAGCTCCAAGCTCACCTGAGCGCCCTCCAGGTTTGGGGAGATGGCCGAGAACTCCGGCAGCAGATCCTTGCGCACGTCAGCCCCAAACCCTGCTGCTGTGGACTCGAGCACGGGGGAGGATGCAGCCTCATCGTCAGAAAACAGCCCTGGGGAGGAGAGTGCTTGTGCCATGGTTTCTCACACGGCTCCTGGGGAAAAAGCGACACAGGACAGGCTGATGTTACAGCAACCCCCTGCCACATCCATCAACCCCCACAAGCGTGGATCCCCACGCGGAACCTTCCCTGCACACGGGATGCTGCTGCAAATGTGCACACACACCCCCAAACACCACCCAGGGCCCCAAACACACGCCCTGCACACGGGGAAACCACACAGGACCCCGGACACAGCCCGTGCACACACCAACACTACCCAGGACCCCAAACCCATCTCCTGGACACCACGCGGGACCCTCCACACTCACAGACCACCTGCACACACCCCTGTAACACACGGTACCACACGGACCGAACGCATACAGCAACCACCACACAGGACAGCCCCAAACCCACACGCATACACACACCGCAGCACCACGCGGGGTCTGGCCGCACGCACAGGGAACCGCAGACCCCGCCGAGCGCCCCTCACGCCGCCCGGGCCCCGCCGCCCCTCACGCCTCCCCTCGCCGGCCGTCGGGATTTCAAACCTCGCCGCCCGCCCGCTCCGCCAATGGCAGCGCCGCACGCGCGCCCCGCGGCCAATCAGCGCCCGCCGTCGGCGCGGGGGGGGCGGGGCCAGAGGCACCGGCCGCCCGCGCGCACAAGGCGGGGGGGCGTGGCGAAGCTCGGCCGCCTCCCGGCGTGCTTTGCGCGCGGTGCCGCCCCTGCCGCCCTCAGGGCCGGGCGGGGAAGATGGCGGCGGGGCCGGGGAGTGAGTGCGAGGCTGCGCGGGAGACGCGGCGGGGAGCGAGCGGCGGCGGGGCTGGGGAGGAGAAGGGGCAGGGGAAGGGTCTGAGGAGAACAGAGCGGTTGAGAAGGAGCCTCCCGGGAAGAGCCAGCGGTGGGGCGGGGCGGGGCGGGGCCGACAGGTCCGGGGAGGGGCGGGGCCAAAGAGGGCGGGAGGGGCGGGGCCGGCTGTGGGAGCCGCGGGTTCGAGTCCCGGGGTGCCCTGGCGCTGCCCCCGCGCACTCCTGCCCTGTCCCGCAGAGCACAAGCTGCTGAGCGCCGGCCCCACCGAGCCCTGGTCCATCCGCGAGAAGCTCTGCCTGGCCTCCTCAGTCATGCGCAGCGGCGACCAGAACTGGTACGGCAGCGGGGAAGGCGGGCGGCATGTGCACAGCACCGGGTGCCCGGGGCAAGGCACGGGGCTGTCACCCCGGTGCCCCCTGTTCGGAACAGAGATGGGGTGTAAGAGGTGTTAAAGGTGCACCTGGACAGGCCTTGTGTTGCCTTCGTAACTACTGTGTAAAAGTAGAGGTGTGTTAATCAAAATAAAGAACGATGAGAGCTGGAGGGGGACTTTGGGCAAGAATATGGAGTGTCAGGACAGGAGGGAATGGGTTTAGACTGACAGAGGGAGGGTTAGAGTGGAGATTAGAAAAAAATTCTTTATTGTGAGGGTGACGAGGCCCTGGCACAGTTGCCCAGAGAAGATGTGGCTCCCCATCCCTGGAAGTGTCCATGGGCAGGTTGGATAGGGCTTGGAGTAACCTGGGATAGTGGAAGGTGTCCCTGCTCATGGCAGGGGTTGGAACAAGATGGGCTTTAAGGTCCTTCCCAACCCATTCTGTGTTCATAATTAGATGAGGTGAGGTGTGGACAACAAGGATATTTGGTAACAGATTCCTCGCTCCATTTTGCTGTATTTTTCTCCTCGCTAGATTAGGGGTTTTGTGGAAGTGTAATCATGTCACCAGATGCAAGAAACTTGCTTTTCAAAGTAAAGGACTGAAGCTATTGTTTACTAGAAGCAGGCAAATACTTTTGAGACTTGCACAACCCCTTGGTGAATTTATTGTGTTTAGGAGAGTTATTTAATTATGTCAAGAGAGGTTTCCAGCTTTTCTCTGCACGTTGGTTGGGAGAGAAGGGAAGTTGATGGTGACTTACTCTTTCCCTCCCACAGGGTCTCGGTCAGCAGAGCCATCAAACCTTTTGCAGAGCCAGGACGCCCACCTGACTGGTTTTCCCAAAAGGTAAGACACTGACATTTGACTCTTGGACACCAAATCTCTTCACAATCAGAAATGCTATATCAAGGATGAACTAAGGATTAATTGTTCCATGCTTTGTCCAGTACACAGTTATTAAGTAAATCTAACTAAAGAGATTCTTCACCAGGCATGTGATTAAGCTGTGGAATTCCTTGCCTCAGGAATTTGTGGATGTTCATGTGTTTTGCTGTGTCCTGCTGTTTGGGCAAGCAAACTGTCCTCTGACTTGCTTTGTTTCTTCTCAGCACTGTGCATCTCAGTACTCAGAGCTCTTGGAGACCACGGAGACCCCTAAGTGAGTACAAAGTCTGACCCCAGCACAACCTGCAGCAGCTTAGGGGGGACTCGTGGGTTCCTACAGCAAAATCCTTCTCACTGTTAAATTATTTTCTCCCCCAACCAAATGGAGCATTTCAAAATGAGAAAATTCAGGTGGAATAGCTGTTGTGGGACAGTGGGATCAAGGTTTGTCAGATAGGAAAGATAATATTTATTTGGCTGGAATAGAACACTGCATGTTAGTCTTACTGATCAGAAGTTTTGCGCATAAATTTATCATTCAGAATAGGGGTAGAAAAGAGAGGAATGAGAAGGGAAATGTTTTGTATTTGTCACTATTTTGCAGTTGTTTCTTACAGTTTTCTCATCAGTGTTATCACTACAGCTCTGTGATCTCAGATATTTACTGCTCCTAATTCCAGGCATTCTGTTTGGGGGATTCATATCATATTAATTTAAATATGGGATGTTTAAAAGTAAAACTTGTGTGGGACTGATTTGTTTGTGAATGATCCTCAGCACTAGAGTTGCAAAATCAAAGGGCTTAATAAAGTTAGTGAAGAAAAAAACCAGATGTTTCTTCTTGGGTAGAAAAGAATTTTCTCTTGAAGTAGAATGATTTTTTCAGGTAGAGAATTTTTAGTGGACTTGCATCTTTGATCTGTTCCTGAAGACTTTAACAGTGGGTGAAATAGAAAAAACTTCCCGAAGAGATTGTGTGAACACTGTGCTGGCCAATTATAATTCAAGGGAGTTGGAGGAAGTTGATTTTTTTCCATGAGCCTGTCATGAATGCCAGAGAGCAGCCATTTATGAAAGAAGAACTGGGTTTTCTTGTGTTTTGTGTCTGACTTTTATTTTCTCTTGTTCTGTAGGAGAAAACGTGGTGAGAAGGGAGAAGTTGTGGAAACAGTGGAAGATGTTATTGTGCGGAAACTGACTGCAGAGCGGGTGGAGGAGCTGAAGAAAATCATTAAAGAAACACAGGAAAAATACAGGTACATGAAGGACACACCTGAGAGTCCTGTCCTGAAAAAGTTCTCTTAAGTGGGCTGGTGGTTGGGGTGAAAATGCTGCTTAGGGTGTCCAGTTCAGTGATCAGAAAGTAAAAAGATTTTATGATTGCAGACAACTCAAGAAGGATGCGGAGCTGATCCAGGCCGGGCACATGGATAACAGACTGGAGGAGCTGTGCAATGAGATTATGATGTGGGTTATTGAATTATTTCTTGTGAGATTGTTGTTTCCTGACACTCTGTTTGTCCAGCATCTCTGGCTCCACATACTTTGGATTAAAATAATGCTTTTAATGGGGATGGGCATTTAATGGGCAGATACTTTGGCCTCTGAGAGGGTCTTAGCTTGGACTGGGACATTCCAGCTGGTGTGGAACATCCTTTGGAGTTGCTCAGTAAAGAGCTTGGCCACAGTTTGCAGAACTATACTTGCTGCCTTTGTTTTGACAATCATCTGGAAGTGAAGTTTCCTGCCCACTTTGTAATCTTCTTTTTGAGTTTTTTTTTTTTTAATTTGAGCCCGAGTCCACAGGGGTGGTTTGGTGTTGTCTGGACATAACAGGGTGGGGGTCAGTAAAAGTCATTTTTAAGGGGGAATCAAGGGGAACTGAGACACCCTGTGACAGCAGGTTTTTGTTCTTTATACAGAAAGAAAAAAATGGAAGAGGAGGAGGCAGAAGTCAAGAGGAAGGCTACAGATGCTGCTTATCAGGGTAAGCTGGAAATAGCTGCCTTCCTTTTCCACAGATGTGTATATTCATAAGAACATTTAGAAAATACTGAAATCTTGTTAAGACCTGCAGGAGGAATTCCTTGACCCTAGAGTCGGAAAGAAAGGTTATATTCTTTTTCCAGCACTATATTTATAACAGGGTAAAAGGCAGAGGCTTCTGAAAAAGGAACAAAATCTCTAGGAAAGATGTATCCAAGGGGAAGCAGGATTAGTAAGGAGCTGTGTGTTAGAATGTCAGGCTTTTCACTCCTTTAGTTTTCCCTGGTCACTGAAGATAAAAGGAAGTGACTTTTATTCCTAATGTTTAGTTCTTCATAACTCTTGGGGCATTTAATTTGGTGGTGGGAGGTGGTGAGTACCCAGCTGCTAGAGAAACCTGCAGTTGAAGTGCATTACCCAAAATTAGGATTACTTGGGAACTAAACCTAGAAATTCCTATGACATAGATTGTTTTCCTAAAGTTCTTCAGGATGAAATCAGAGGTAACTCTCAGGGACTGTCCAGGATGAAGCTGTGCAATCTCACTGTAGTTGCTGTTCTCTTCCAGCTCGCCAGGCCATTAAGAATCCACCTCGAAGACTCACGGGGGTGATGGTTCGTTCTCCTGCTGGCTCCACCTCCCCGGGCGGGGATTATTCCCTCGGAGATCTGTCCCAGCCTGCTGGGGATGAGGCCAGTCCAGGGGTAAGGATCCTTCTCAGGGTGGGAGGGAGAACCCAGCTGGGACATGGGGCTGTGCATCCATCATAGACAAGGGGCCTGGGGAGAAGCCCTTGCCTTGCTTTGCAGACTTTTAGTGCTGTAGTGTGGTTGGTGACAGTGCTGCTCGACATCCACGTCCTCTTCCCTGTCTGGTGATCCGGTGCCTGGATCAGAGGCCATGTAGGGGCATCAGTGGGATGGCCAGGCAGTCTCTGAGTGCCTGGGAAGTGGCTCTGCAGGGCAGGGAAAGGGTGAAAGCACATGCCTGGAGTAGGGGCAGCGAGTGAATGGAGTAGGTGTCTGTGGTGTGCTGGATCAATGCTCTTGGGGGAAGCAGCAAGTGGGGCTGGTCCGTGTGGTGGAGTGTGGCTTTGAACAGTGTGGTTTTTCTCTTTCTCAGGTCACGCCAGGGACATTGCCCAGCACCCCAGTTGCCTCCTTCATTGGAATCCCTGACACCCCTCCAGGCTCTGCTCCCCTGGATGCCCCCATGACCCCAGTCACTGATGATTCACCCCAGAAAAAGATGCTAGGACAAAAAGCAACTCCGCCTCCTTCCCCTCTGCTCTCAGAGCTGCTGAAGAAGGGCAGTCTCCTGCCCACAAGCCCCAGGCTGGTATGGAGCTCTCTGCTCATATATGCAAGCACACAAACAATTTGCTCCAGACTCTCTCACTGAAAAAGGGGGATCTGCAAAGAATTTTTAAAAATGTGCAGTTTTGTGAGAGTCCCAGCAGAAGTGATACCTGAGAGATATAAATACCCCTGTGAGCTGCAGAGTTGGGCCCCTTTCCCAGCAGGACTGCAGGGCTCGTGCAGCACGTAGGACTGGCTGTCCCTTCAGTCATAAGGAGTTGGAGTTGCAGGGTTTGCTGGAGGAAATTTTCTCCTCAGGAGAGGGAACTTGTTAGTCAGCATCATCCCCTTCAACTTCCGTGGAGCTGTTCCTGGTGATTCCTACACTGGGCTCACAGTTCTTTACACCATGTCAGGAAGTTGTGTTTCAATACTTTTAATGTGGCTCAGCACAAGAGTAGGGAATCCTTGAATGGTGTTTATGACCTACACTGAAGTGCTTCAGTCTTCTCCTAATTGTAGACAGTTACTGAAATCACCATGATGAGAACCCACTTGTGGTGTAAGTGACTCTGAAAGTCTTAGGAGATGCTGACACTGTTCAGAGCCCAGTCTGAAAAGAGCAGCCATCAGCCTGCTCGTGACACAGGGTTAGTGTTTGTGTGATGGAATAGGTGTGTTGCTGTTGACTTTTTTCTTCCTAGTAGTCAGATTTAGGGGTTTTTTCTATTTGTTAGCTTAGGTAAATGTTCCATGGGTTCTGTGTTTGCAGGATGCAACAGAGTGGAGCAAGGAAAGGTAGTGGCTGTGAAAGGCTGAGTTTTCTTGGTAGGGACAGGACTGGTTAACATCTGTTTCAAGGTCCATCATAGGTGACCTTGCTCAAGTTACTTTCCATCTTGGTACTTCTGTTTCTCTCAACTAAAAGCAAGGGATATTTCTGTGCCATCTCAGGGTCTAGAGAGACTCATACCTGTAAAGGATTGTGAGGTCCTTGAACAGAAGAACTGTGATAGAGCAAATGATGCACTTGGCCTCACCTCAAAGGAAGGTGGCACTGCAGCTGTTACAGCTGAAGAACAGTACCAGTTGCAGACTCCCATGTTCTGCACTTGTATGAGGGGCCTCAGGCAGGGACTAACCTGAATAAAAAGTGCAGAAGAAATGCTGGAACAGCAGATGCTGGTCCTGTTCATGGAGGTGCACATCTGGCAGAGAACCACTGTGTGGTAGTGTCTCCAGGAACTTCAGTCTCATCCTCCTTTGACAGGTCGGTGAAAACGAAATGACCGTGGCTTCTGGTCACATGAACAGCTCAGGAGTGCTGCTGGAGGTAGGAAGTGTCCTTCCAGTGCTGCACAGTGGGGAAATGCAGTCAGCACCTGGTGCTGTCCCTGCATCTCCGGCTGCTTCAGGTAACTTGGGCCTCTCCCTGTACAGTTCTCCCTTAAGATGTACCTTCAGACTGTTCTGTGAATTCTGCTGGGAGAAAGATGATGTCTACCTTGCTGGTTTGGGGGCTTCTCTGTCAGTTGTGTTCCTATTTCTGTACCCCTGCCCATCTCATCCCTACTTTTTAAGAAGACCCTAATCCTTAAAGGAAAAAGAGTGACTGAAGCAATTAGACTTGATTCAGTCCTGATCTATGCAGTCTGGTTTTCTGGTTTTGACACTGGCTAATACCAGGCATTTGAGTGTAGAAAGAAAGGGTTTGTTGACAGGGAGCTGGGGAGAAAATGCTTTAGATCTGATTCCCAACGTGTCAAACGCAGCTCCCTGTGGATTGGAGAACTCATGTGCCTTCCCTCTTCTGTATCTTAGAGATCTGTTGAGGGTTGGACCACTGAGCTCCAGAAGTTGCACAGAATGGGGGTGTGGGGAACAGTGCAAGACTCTGCTTTGGGCTTTTTCAGAACAAACTGCCTAAGGAAGTTTTTTTCTCAGCTCCTGCTGACGAGTGGTTAAATCACATTGTCTGAAACTGAGAATTTGTCATTCATTCATATAGAATTCCATACAAGTAATCTTCCTTTGCTTATCAACATCTGTTTTTTTAAGACCTGTTAATTTGGTTTCAGACAGTTGAGTAAATTCAGACTGGAAGTTCCACCTAAGATGAATGACAAACTTTGATATAAAAGGAATTCTCCAGGAAAACCCTGCAAAGAGATCCCCTCTGCTCCCTCCCAGCTCCTGTGATGACTGTTTGTCTTGGCTTACCTTGTGTGGCTCTCTCAGCACTGTTTTTCAGATTTCCCATCATTGTTTTGGGATGAAACTTTGGAAGGGCAGCTCTGTGCATGTGTGGCTTAGTCTGTCCAGCCCTTCCAGTGAGCGCGGTGTTTGCAGCTGCATGATTCCTCCTCAGACTGCACACACAGCAGGAGTCGTGCGTTTTTGGTGCAGGTTCTCTGTACAGCTTTTGGGACTCTTTGTAGGTATCTCTCCGTGTCTTTTCCCAGAAGAAGCCACCAGACAGTGAAGAGCCCAGTGGGGTGGCTTTGTGGATTTCAGTGGTGGCTGCTTCTTGCTCATGTGCTTTTCCCTTCTACTCTCTGTTAGGTGCTCCTACGCTTTCCCGGCTTTTAGAAGCTGGTCCTGCACAGTTCACCTCACCTCTTGCTTCCTTCTCCGCTGTTGCCAGCGAGCCTCCAGCTAAGCTCCTGCCACCCCCCGTAGAGCCTGTGTCCCAGGCCACTATTGTCATGATGCCCACGCTGTCAGCACCAGCCGTTGTGCCACCAGCTGCAGCTCCAGAAAGCGTAGCCACAGGTGCGTCCTGAACTACGCACTCAGAGGTCACATCCTGCTGGGAAGCAGAACTTCCCGTGGGATCAGCACCCAGCGAGCTCTCAGCTGGGCTTTATCACCTCAGGCTCGCCATCCTGGCCAAAAAGGATGGTTATGGCTGGGTTCTGGTATAAACAGATGGTTTTAGACAGGGTTTGCTGGGTGGGGGGTAGTGCTGATAATTTGCTGTGCTGTGGTTCAGGGGTTGGAATCTCACTTTGTCTCTCCTGTGGGAAACCAAATCTATCTGTGTCTTTTTTTAATCTAAACTCTGGTGGGGTGGGTGGGCCTGGGATACTTGTGATTGGTGCTTGGTCTTACCCAGTGCAGTGTTTGTTTATGTGGGGACTTCTCCAGCTTGGTCTGTGACTGTCCCTCTCCTCCTTGTGCAGTGAGCCAGCCAGAGGCCTGTGTTTCCATGGAGGCAGTGTCTGATTCCCACACTGTGACAGTGTCCATGGACAGCAGTGAAATATCAATGATCATTGATTCCATCAAGAAAGAGTGCCTGGGTTCTGGGGCTGGCAGCGCTGCAGGATCTTCCAAAGATCACTGCATGGATGGGAAAGAAGATCTGGATTTGGCTGAGAAAATGGATATTGCAGTGTCCTATACGGGGGAAGAGCTGGACTTTGATACAGTTGGAAATATTATAGCCATCATTGAGGACAAGGTAAACAGGGAGAGCACAATGCCTGTGCCTTTTGCTCCACATTCAGTTGGGTTAATCTCAAATGGCTGCTGTTCACCAGTTTAGTTAAACAAGCAAGAAATAACCATTCCAAAATGCTCATTCTCACAATCGTTTTCCAGATCAGTAGGAAAGGAGACCATTGCTGCCTGTCTGACACTGGTGCTCCTTTACACAGTACAAAAAGAAATCTCTTTCTTCCTTGTAGGGTAGAGTTTGGGTCATGTCTCTGGTAGACAGATGAGCACTGCTCACCGAATCCTTTCCTGGAGTGCCATATTTGTGAACTGAGGCTCCAGGAGAGACTCCCACAGGGAGTGATACAAATCTGGCTACAAAAGGCAACTTTGTAAACCCTGTAGAGTGGGATTTCCACAATTGTCTCAGTACCAAATAACATGAACTTTTCCCTCTTTCTGACCTTGGCCTGCGCTTCTGTGTGTTTGTTTTGACAATAAAGGTAGATGACCACCCTGAAGTCCTGGATGCAGCAGTTGTTGAAGCTGCTCTGTCTTCTTTCTGTGAAGATACCGATGACCCTCAGACCCTTCCTGGTCCATGGGAACATTCAATTCGCCAGGAGCACGAGAAGCAGGCCCAGATGCCACAAGTGTCTGTGACTGTGAAGCAGGAGAGACTGGAGTGTGAGGAGCCAGAGGCGAAGGGAATTCGAGACCTAATGGGCATCGGCGAGCTGGGGTCAGAAATAAAGACTGAACTTGCAGAGCAGGACCAGAGTCAACTGGGCCCTGAAGAAACCATACCAGCAACTGCAAGAGTGACAGAAACACCAGAGCTTAGAAACCAAGAGATAGAAGAAGATCAAAGAGCAGCTGTAACACCAGGAGAGACTTCTGAAATCAAGATAGAGTCGTCCCAGGGAGAAGATGCAGTGCTCAATCCAGTGAAGACAGAGGTATGTGGTCAGAGAGGCTGTCTGGAACTGGTGTGGGGAAAGAGAGGAGCAGTTGTGGCAGGTAGGAGAGAAATTTAGAGGAAGGATGAGTGCTGGGTTGAAGGTGACCCTTCAATGGATGTGACTGACTGTTTTCCTGGGAGTCAGGCTGCTGATGTGCAGAGCAGCTCTGCTTTAGGCAGTACCTTCGTGTATCTCCCCCCACCCATGTGCAGAATTGCTGCTGGGAAGGCGCTCAGTGAACTTCATTGCCTGGAGTTAGGTTAGGGTGAGTGAGATGTGCCCACACCTTCACTGAAGTGAGCTGACACAAACATCTAGATTTGTGCATTTCTCTTCCCTCCAGACCCCACCTGATGATGATTCATCCCCTCCACAAGTCCCAAATGTGAGTGAAGACTCCTCACAGGCTGATGTTCAGCACAAATTTGAGCTGTCAGGTAACTTAATTCAGCTAGGAAATCTTTTACATGCAACATTATTAGCTGGATAGTTGTTAGTTATCTGGTTCAGGTTTTTTGGGGAGGAGGGAGAAAAGATACCAGTAGGAACAGTGGTAATTACTGCAGGACAGTAGGCATTGGTGCAGGAGCTTTTGTAGGAAAGGCTGCTTGGGAGAACCAATCTTTGTGCATTTCTTTCTTTCACAGAATCAATGAAGGAGGAGGCCCAAGCCCTGTTTAGGAGTCAGATGAAGGTAATTCTCAGTTGGTTTTAGTCATCTTGAGTTTATTAGCAACATCTTTCTGCTGTCTGCTGAAAGGCAGAGCTTGTGTTCAGCTTTCTGCACTGAGAAGTGAGCAGTCTGCAGCTGAAGGGGAGATTGCTTCAGAATGTAAAGGTGTTTGTGTGTGTGTGCTTCTAGGTCTGTGGGGAGAAGCAGGGCAGACTGGAGAGGCTGGGATTTTGAGGAAGTGCCTGTACAGTTGTCAGCAGCATAACAAGAAAATCACATTGCTCACAGAACCAGTTACTTAGGAAGCACTGAGTGACTGCTGTAGCTGGCCATGCCAGCTGATGGACTCTGTGTTTCAGGATGGGCAGGGTGAGGAGGATGATGAGGACGGTGCCAGTGAGGCTGCCAGTTTGGAGGAGCCCAAAGAAGAAGACCAGGGTGAGGGGTATCTGTCAGAGATGGACAACGAGCCCCCCGTGAGCGAGAGTGACGACGGCTTCAGCGTCCACAACGCGCCCTTGCAGTCGCACGCGCTCGCCGACTCCATCCCCAGCAGCCCGGCCTCCTCGCAGTTGTGAGTGTCAGGGCACTCAGGGAGTGCAGGATTCCCATTTCTGGTTTGCTCAGTGGGTCCTAAGGGAGAATTTGCTGGTGATTTGTCTGGTTCTCCTTGCTTACAACGGCAAGTGTGCAGGCAGCACTCCAGTACCGGCTCCCACTTTCTCCTTCTGTCTTTGGTGTGAATTAGGGTGGGCATGTCAAGGACAAAAAAAAACATGAATTTTCTGCTTTGAGGTGGTGTGCAGGCTCCTGAAGGAATTACGTTCTTCTCTTCCCAGCTCAGTGTGCAGTGAGGACCAGGAAGCAATACAGGCTCAGAAGATCTGGAAGAAAGCCATCATGCTGGTTTGGAGAGCAGCAGCTAATCACAGGTGAGTTTGATGTCTTGGCAGAAAGAAGTGACTAATCCTAGACAAGTCTCCACTCTCCCATCTCAGAGGCTTATCTCTCTTGGGAGATGATGAATCATATTATTACAGACAAATAAACAGGAGAGCATTAAACAAATATTTACCAGCAAGGACTGGCACTGAGTGGACTCTTTTTCTCTGCAGATATGCCAATGTCTTTCTCCAGCCTGTAACTGATGACATAGCACCAGGCTACCACAGCATCGTGCAGAGGTGAGTCTCAGCAGATTTGTCTTTAGAACTCTGTATGTTTAAATATTTGTAGGGATTTCTGGCAGGAGCAATATAGTTTTTGCCTGCTGTGCAGACTTGGAAAAGTATTCTTTTTCTGATATGATTCAGTCAGAAGCAGGTTTCCTCTAGAAAAGAGTCATGATCACTAACAGGCACATGCCTGTACACAGTCCTGACTTGGAGTACAGTACACTGACATACACAGACACACAGAACATTTTATCAGTAAGGTAAAACTGATCTGTTTCTCCCAATTTCTATCCAAGAGTAGGATTTAACCTTTGGAATTCCTAAAAGCTGTTCTTTAATTAGCATTTTTTACTGTCCCAGATGGTGGACTTTTCTGGAAGAATTACCAGAATCCCCTGCTAGCTCCTGAAATCTGTCCTAAACAGTTCAAGCTCAGTGGCTGCTGCTCTAGCTCCTTAGTGTCTCTGTCAGTGGTGCCTGGAGAAGGCAGATGCCTCTCCTGAGATCTCTCAGGCTGTTGTTACCATTCCAGGTAACTGCTGGACACCTTGTGTCTTTTGACCCAGGCCTTGGTGCTGGGGAGCACAGCCCATGTGGGGGAGAACCTGTTCAGCTAAATAAAATAGATACTGTAACTAAACACATTACAGACCCAGGGCTGTTTTCTAAAGGAGAGGGGAACTAGTTAAGCATTTCTGTTGCAATTTTGCCTGCATTTCTTTCACAGGCCAATGGATTTATCTACCATCAAAAAGAACATTGAGAATGGGCTGATCCGAACCACAGCCGAGTTCCAGCGGGACATTATGCTGATGTTTCAGAATGCAGTGATGTACAACAGCTCTGACCATGACGTGTACCACATGGCTGTGGAGATGCAGAGAGATGTCCTGGAGCAGATCCAGGTAAAGTTCTGAGCTGAGGCCAATGCAGGACAGAGCATCTGCTTTGGTCCATAGGTTGGAAGACCACAGTTTCACTCCCAGTGTGTTTGGTAGCTCAGGTGTTTGTGTTGAATTAGATTGTGGGCGAGTTAAAAGTAAGGCTGCAAAATTTTTTATAGGTTCATCCCAGACCAATTTCAAATGTAATTTTCTTCAGGGAAATGCTTAGGCCAGCAAGAACCAGGGTGTGGCTCAGGAACAGAAACAAGCAACAGGAGCAGTGAATGACAGGGGACGCGACGGCTTCTTTGGGTGGCTGTGCTGGTTTATGTTGATACAAAGTGCACATAAAACTGGCCTGTGAATTTATGCTGTTTAAAATATCCTTTGAAGCAGAATGTCCCAGCTGTCAGGGCTAACAGAGTTTGAATTGAGCTTTTATAGCTCCTCAGGACTTGTGGCTTCTGAGGTAAATTGGGGAACTTATCCTGAGCAGCACACAAGGAACTGAAACTGCCTCTGACCCAATCATTCCCGGCCTGTGGTCTGTGATAGTTAACTGACACGCACTGACTGAGCTTGTTTTGCCTGACAATCTTAACAGAGTGTAGTTTCCTTGCAGCAATTTCTGGCCACACAGCTGATGATGCAAACATCAGAGTCAGGGATCAGTGCGAAGAGCCTGCGGGGGCGAGACTCCACTCGCAAGCAGGATGCTTCGGAGAAGGTGAGAATGCTGCACCCTGTGCAAGGGTACTTGGGACCTTCTGAAGAATCCCAGGATAATGCATGAAATTCCCACACCAGCATCTTCATGTGAACAAATTTTCTTTGAGTGTGTCTATTGATTAGATTTCAGTTCTGGAACTGTACAGCATTCCAGAGGCAGGTTTCATGAGTTTTTTTTCTGTAATCCAGATACTTCTATTACCTGTTTTTAAAAATGGGTGATAAAAATTATAGGGAAATGAACAGAGTATTGGAAGAGGTGTGAATACTCTCAGGCACATGGTGTGACTCTTGGGGATGGGCCTGCAGGGCAGGGAGTTGGACTCAGGGATCCTTGTGGTTCCCCTCCAACTCCTCAGATTCTGTGATTCTGTGGTATGGCAGAAAGGTGAAGGGAGTTGCCATATCCTTCACTTTCTAGTAAGGGTTTTAGAGCTAGAGAATCAACTCTGGTTTGCTGTGTAAAATACACCAGAGAACCTTTGAATTCCACACTGATCTGAGCAATTAAGGTTTGTTTGGGGTTTTTTTCTTCTGTAAAGACACGTGCAAACTTGCTGCAGTGATCTCAGGTACTCTCAGCTGGTGCACACAGCACTGTGACAGCAGGGACTGCCTGCTTCATTCTAGTGACATCTGCACCGAGCAGAGATTGGTAGACCAGGCAAACTTGCTGTGGCTGTGGGGGGAATATCCCTTTCCTGGCATTCTGGCTCTCGCAGTATCCCTCTTTTTGTCTGTTTTTATGTTCCTGCTGCATAAGACTGATGCCCTGCAGGAAGGGGAGTGGGGCACATGTTCCTCTATGCTCGTGTGTGGGCTCAGTGCTTCTGTGTGGTGTGTGCATTTCCGTAGCTGATGCCTGATGAGTCCTTCTGTTTGGCCTTTTAACAGGACAGTGTCCCAATGGGCTCTCCTGCCTTCCTTCTCTCTCTCTTTGTAAGTATTGAAAGGCTCCAGCAGGTTCTGCAGTACTGCTGCCAGGTGCTCTGCTCCTTGTCTGGGTGATCACTGCACTGTCACAGCATCCTTAGCACTGCAGCAGGGTGTGTTTGACTTGGGGGCTGCACCACTGTGATCTGAGAAGAGACATCTCAGTCCCTTATTCTCAAAATGGGTGAGCGGGTGGGGCTTCAGGCTTTTCTTCTGGTTCCAAGTGTTTTTGTTTTGTCATCTGCTTTTGCTTTTTTCCATTACTTCTCTCCTGCTTTCTTTCCATGTAAGTGGGAAGACAAACCAAATGGTGCAGTCCTGTGGTTCCTACATCTCTCATGTTTATACAGCTGCCCCTTCCACACGTCCGAGGCAGTACAAAAGGTCTTGGGAGAGTGAGGAGTCAGCTGTGTGTCCTTTATCCATTCCTGGTTCAGAAAGCAAATAAGACTCTGCAGAAATATCTTGCTCTGTGCCCGTGGTGATCTGGAAGTGTTTGGAAAAATATTCCCTCTGGGAAACCCCAAGTCTCTGAGTTACTGTGAGGAGAGAGAGCAGGAAGATGGAGAGCTGGTGCTATCTCAGATGTATCTAAAGACAGAGGAGTACTCCAGGAGAGGCAGCAGATCAGCCAGAGAGAAAGGGCAGCGGATCAGAGGAAGCTCTCAGCTCACCCTGTGCTCGTGGAAAGGAGCTGTGTGGAGGAACTAGGGAGCTAGTGCCAGGGTCACCAACTGGAGGAGCACTTCCCATAGGGATCAGCAGCTGCTAAGGTAGGTTAGTCAGCAGTTTTCCTTTTCCCACCTTAAGCTAGAATCTGCTGCTTAGGAGAAAGCCTGCACTGCCCAGGCTCCAAAAGCATCAGTGTGGGCCAGAGGTGTTGCCTCTCTCTGCCCTGGCTCCAGCAGTGCAGAGATGCTGCCAAGCCCAGCACCCTGCTGTGTCCAGATCCAGCTTTAGGTAGGTATGCAGGCAGGCCTTGGCAGGGACAGCTTCCCTTTCTCCTGATGGGAAAGCATGAAAAGTTGTTGCCAGATGCAGAATTCCCTCCCTCCCCCTCTCTGTGCCGGAGGGATGTTCCTGTGGGGTTGTGTAACTGTGTTTGTTTGCCTTGTGAGCAGGACGGAGGCACCAGAGGGCGGCGCTGCGCCATCGAGGCAGACATGAAGATGAAGAAATGATGCTGCAGACACAAAATCCCAGCAGAATCCCAGGCATCCGGAGCTGGAGTGCGAGCAGGCAGCTCTTACCAGCTGCTGGAGGAGGAAGAAAAGCTGCAGGTCCATTTCTGGGGCCTGGTTCACCACCTTCGCTTGCCCTTCTGGAAAGCAGTGTCTTGTCAGAATGTGTAACCCAAAGAAACTTCCCCAGAGGGGAAGAGCAGCCCCCCTGCCTGTTTTAGGGCAGTCGTCTTGGGCTTCATCAGTGTCCTGGTGTTAGCTAGCAACTGGTGGCTCGTATGTACTGTAATGTGAAGTGTACAGATTTTTACTAGTGATGTGTAAATGTGATGTACATTAAAATCTGGGAGCAAACCCGTGTGCAGTGTACTGAGCATCGCAGCTCTGCAGGGAGGCACCCTGTGCTACAAGCCTGGATCCCCACCTGGAATATCTGCAAATATAATTTTCATCCATTTATCCCTATAGCCCAAACGCAGGCAGAGCTCTGACCTTAGAGACAATCCATTAATCACAGGAGTGTTGCACAGTGCTTGGATGGAGAGGACGATTCCCTGCTTGAGTGTGTGAGGATATGGCACCACTGTGGTGAAACTGGAGATCAAACCTTGAGAAGTTAAATCCTGCAGTCTTGCTGGAGCTTTCCTTAGGAGAAAATGCATTGAAAAGGACTTGACATTCTTTCCCCAGAGATCTGTGGAGGCTACACTAGTCAGAGTGAAAATCTGTGATCCCAGCACCTGTGGGCAGGATTGCCAGTACTTGGTTTCACATCTGAGCTTGTGCACTGTTTCTGCTGGGAATTACAGTCCTTTTCCTCAGCAACAGGAAGGTTTAAGTTCTCTGCGAGAATTTCCAAGTCACTTTTTCTCCTCATATGACCTGAGATGAAACTTGCATGTTTTCTGCCCACACAGCCATTCGTGGGGGGAAAAAAACCAACAAAATGACACCATCCTTGATTGTTGCAGCAGCTGGGAGTGCTCTGCACTCCGTGCAGCATGGCCAGGGTGCAGCTTTCTGGTAGACAGGTTTCAGGAAACTGAGTCACTGGGATTAAGACCAGAGGCATTGTTGCCTTATCCAGTAAGAGCTCTCAATTTTCACAAGTTCAGTGTTGAAGTTGGCCGTGCCTGCTGTGTCAAGTCCTGTGTATTGCTGAGGTGAATTTTCACCAAGAGTCACCTTACTGATGTGGAAATGCTGAAACTCCCTTGGATTGGCGATTGGTTAATTGTCCTTCACTGCTAAATCCAGCAGCAAATTCCTGGTTTGAAATTTTACTGTTCTCAGTTCACAGCACAAAAAGTTAGAGGGATCTTTGTCTTTCATGTGTTTTATGGAGTGATTTCAATTAGGGACAAACATTTTAGCATTGCCTGTTGTGACAGGACAAGGTAATGGTTCTGAACTAAAAGAGGATCAATTTAGACTGGATGAAGAGTTCTTTTACAATGAGGATGGGGAGGCCCTGGCTCAGGTTTTCCAGAGAAGCTGTGGCTGCCCCATCCCTGGAAATACTGAAGGCCAAGTTGGACGAGGTTCTGAGCAGCTTGGGATAGTGCAAGGTGTTCCTGCCCATGGCAGGGGGGCTGGACCCAGACAGCTTTTAAAGGTCCCTCCCAACCCAACCTGTTCCATGATTCTGAGTTGGAAGAATCCTCTGTGCATTCCTTTGCTTCATTGAGCTGCTCAGAGCAGAGCCAGCTTCAAATATTTACCCCACACCCAGTCAGAATTTCCTGTGGTGCAGCTTGTCATCCCTGTCTCCTTTCACTGCTGGGCACTGAGAAGAGTGGCTCCATCTCTCTGGAACACCTCTGCCCTGCCATTGTCTCTGCTGGAGAATTGAAGGTACAGCACAGGAGAAGACCTTTATCAACCCTCTGGTAACTTGCTTTCATCATGGCAAGCATTGCTGTTCCTTCTCTTAACCAGGTATTTTTCTCCCAGCCTTGTCTCTTGGCCCATGACATTTTAATAGTCTTTAATGATGTTTAAGAGCTTTAAAATTCCAAGATATGATTTTCTCTACGGCGCCTCATTCCCTCTTTCCCAATTCATCATCTCATTCTTTGACTACTTACTAATTCTTTTCTTCCTAATACTTTGTTCTAATCTGTCTAGTACAGAGCTGATGTTTTACTGTGCTGCATCTCCCAGCACCCACCCTTTTACAGACAGATAAAACTGTCACCCCTTTCTGGTTTTCTTCTTAAATGACAACTTACACAGCACAGGCTCAGTCACGTTATATTTAAGCTTCTTTACGGCTCACAAATGAATCCCAATGGGTTCTAAGGTTTATTCTCTCCCTCAAATTGTTCTAAAACCTCCCCTGTTGACATTTTAATTAGAAATCGTCTCTCAGACCCATCCCAAGAGAAGGTCTCATGTGAGCTCCTCTGTGGCAACTGCTGATAATGATGATTAATTTGGTTTTTCCAACTGGCCCTATTTTCCACGAGATGTTTGGCACTGATCGTGTGTCATCCCCACTGATCATCCGGCAGCTCTCTGCTTCTGATGTTTTTGATGAGGTTTTTTGTTTTTATTTGCTTTTATGTCTTTAGCAAATTGTTCTCTTTTTCTTTTTTTTGCCTACTTTATGTGGATTCTACATTTCATTTATTAGAGTTCAGGCTTTTATCATTTTTCTTGTTTTGACATGTCAGTTCTTTTTAAAGGCTGTCTTTTTGATTTCTAACAGCTTTTTCCCAGAACAGCAAGGGTTGTGCAGTGTCTGATCTCTGCAAAGTGAACTAAAACTTTCCAATTTGAGAGAGGTTCCTTGCTAGTGACTTATGCAGCCAACATAATTAAGAACTGTCAGGCAATTCTTAATTAAGAGTTCAAGTCTGTGTCATTTGGTCCGGAATTGGTGTAGAGCTGAGCTGTCTGTGATTATTTCACTCATCATGTCTGCTCTCTGTTCTGCTCTCTGGCATCTTGAGTCTTCCAAGATTTGGTAAAACTGAACATAAGGCTGAAGATCTCTTTAATCTTACGCCCAAGTTCCCTGGACTTCCTGATTTTCTACATTTATCCCTCTGGAGTACACAAAGATGATCACAAGTGATCAGATTACCCCAGGCTGAGGCTTTTCTGTGCCTCTGTATGTGGCAGCTCTGCTGAGGCTGCAGGAGAGAGCTCCAGGCACAGGGTTTCTCCTCAGATGGAATCTCAGTTTGCCCAACTCCTTCACCTGGAAGCTGAGAGCAGGTAATGTTATCTCTTGCCTCATCAAATTTCATCTGCTGCCACTGGAGTGAACTTGGAAAGAGGTTTTGGAAGGACAAGCTTTCAGATCCCAACTCTGCCTGCAACTTCACAAAATAAGCAAAGCAGTTTTCTCATCCCAGACCCAGTGGATTCTGTATTTCTCCCAGTTATGCACCATAAGCTGAATTTGGAGCTGTGCTAGCAGTCCTGAGAATGGAAAAACCAATCAGTGAGAAATGCGCTTGTTCAGAACTCTGAAAAAATTAGGTTGTACATAATTAACCAAAGACTCTAAAGACAGTGTTAATTAATGCGTAGAATTCTCCATAGGTGCAGCATCCAGGCAGCTCCATTCAGTGGCAAGGTACAGATTTTGTGACATCCTTTACTGTTGGACTGTGACTCTGCAAACAATTCCCCAGGCTTAGAGAAATCAGAGTGTGCTCGTGCAGTAGAAGATACTTAGGCATGGAGATGAAATGAGTGGTTTCTTCCTTCTTAAGAGAATGTTAACTTTTATTTTCTGCAGTGTATGGAACTGTGCCTGTCGGTGTGTGATTGTGTGGTTATAATTCTGGCTCAGGTAGATGAGGTATCACCATCCAGCTAAATCCCACCTGTCACTATCAAAACTGTGTCTGTAAGGTTTGTAATAAGTTATCTCCAGTATAAAAAGTTCTCAGGGGGCAGCAGGTGGAATTTCAGTGGGTTATCCTTGGAGTCCCTGCTCCCACCAGTTGCCTGCAGTTGTTCCCAACACTCAGCAGCTGAGGAGCCCCAGCAGGACTTGGTCTGAGCTTGCTGGATGCCTTCAGCACCCTAAATATGGAGCATCAGCAAAGCCACGTGCTCCCAGACAGCTCAGCATGCCCTGAGCAGAGTGACTGACCAGGGCAGGGAGAGAGCACAGCAAAAGCACCAGAAAACCTGAAATTCAGACACTCTGAAGCAGCAGTTTGTGTTGCAGAGCTGCAGCCCTGCCATGTGCTGTGTGGTGAGCTCAGGTGGGAGCTGCTCACCTCAGAGTCCTTCCCATGCTGTGGCCCTCCAAGTGTGTCAAGAAATGAGCTGGGCTTGGCAGTTTTGGATCAGGGTACAAAGAAATTGCTGTCCTTTCATTGTTTGCAGATGGGCCATGCTTGGAAGTCTGAGCTAATGTCTCCCATCAAGTCAGAGGACAGTGACTTCCAGTCTCTTCCTGACTGGGATACAAGCTTGGATCTGGATGTGAGGAGCTGGAGAAATCCTGAAGAGGTGGCCATGGGGAAGCTCGAGGGGAGCAGCCAAGAGGCAGAGTATGAGATGGAGCTGAGTGAGCCTCTCTGGAAGGATGATAGTGAAGAGTACCACGAGGCAGAGAAGCCATGTGAAAGTGACAATCTTTTCCAGTTCCTCTTGGAGGTAAGGGCTCTTTGGATGACAGGAAGGTGGCCAGCACAGTTCAGGCCCTCCTGAAACATTGGACTTTTCAGGACCTGCACCAAACAGTCTGGGGGCACAGCAGAAGCTCTGGGCTCACTTTCTCCCCGGCTCAAGTCCAGCCTTTCCTCCCATTTGGAGCTCCCACTGCACCCAGGCTGCTGCTTTGCCAAAACACAGCTCACCCTTAAGCACAGAAATGTCAGTGAACTGACACTGTAATAATAACACAGGGCTTCATCAGATTTTGCAAGGATTCCTAAAAATGGAAAGGCGTTCGTGAGTGACTGCAAAAATAGCATCTCTGCTGTTTATTTCTTCTCCCTTGTGCCTTCACAATCTGAAGTAATAAATCACTGTCTTGCAGGTAACCCAGATGTTGGAATCTTTCTGCATTAGCAGCACAGAGTCATCGCAGACTCCGTGGGATTATTGTGGCTCGGGGAAGCAGAGTGATGGGGAAGATGTGAGGTGCCAGGAAAAGACCACAGCAGCAGCAGTCTCAGAAGAGGAAAGTCAGCTGCACATCCTGGCAAAAGATGAGAAAGAACACTCCCTGGGAAGAGAGGTAGGAGAGTGGTGGTCCTAAAAGAGCCTCTGGCCCTGGATGAGAGATGAGACAGTGAATGAAACCAGCTCTAGAAGAGATGGGGGAGCCCCATGTTCTGAGAGGGGAGACAAAACACACAGGAGGAGGCAGCAGGGAGGGGAACACAGAAGAAATCTATGAGGGAAGGGTGTTTTTTAGGTATGGCTGTGTATCTTCATAAACAGGAAGCTTGTTACAGATTAAACCCTCAGATGTGAGTTGGAGGAATTGCTCCTTGGCAGTGTAAAGGTGACTCATGAGAGCTGGCAGGCTGCTCTCAGGTTTAAGGCAAGGTTGGAATACTTGCCTGGTTCTAATTGCTGTGTTTTGCAGCACAGCTTTGCTGGTTTTGGGCCCACGTGGCTGTGCCAGCAATAACCATCTGCCCCTGGGGACTGTCATGTCTTGGAAGCAGGCACTGTCTAGCCTGGGTTTGCATCAGCCCTGTGTTTGGGGGCTGTGGGCTCCCACCAGCCTCCTGGGTGTTCCTGGGAAAGTAACCCAGCAGTAACACAGGGGCATTTTTCCACACTTGTTCTCTTGCAAACTCAGGACAGTGACAGACCTCCAGGGTTTCACCTGTTCAGCCAGCACTGTGTTATTCCCAGCAGTTACTCTGCTCTTAACTGCTGTTATTCCCAGCAGCTCCCTCGCAATTCTCCCAGTGGTCACAGCCAAACACAGCACAGTTCCAGTTCCTTTCTGAGAATTCTGCTCGTGCATCAGATCTGTTGAGGATTCTGAGGTGCCCCTGCATTGTAATCCCACTGAGCATTTTACTGGCAAACCTCTACAACAGCAGCACCACTCTCCTTCCTGGCTGAGTCTCTTCCCTGTCATTTTCATGTGGGAGTTTGTGAGGAAACAACCTTGCTGAACTCCAGGGGTTCCTGTTATCTGTATCTGGAGCTTTAACAAGCCTGAGGCAGTCTTACCTCAGCTCCTGATTGCCCTCTCCACATCCATGACTCTTCCCAGAGAGCAGACAGACACAACACTGGCCACCACTCAGCTCCACAGGGTTTGTGTGAGCCAGAGGTGGATGCCATCCAAGAGATCAGACACAGCTCTTGCTGGGAAGGTCTAAGTGAGGTCAAACATCATCCTCTGAATAACAGACAGCAAGCAAGCTCCCAGCTGAGCCTGGATGCAGGGAAGGGATATGCAGCAGGCTGGCTTCCAGTAAAAGGATTCAGGTAATGTGCTGGCATTTTAGATGTATCCTGTGTGCTCTTCAGGGTAACACTCAAGAGACACCTGGAGAACCACCTTCAGATGAGCTGCATCCCCCAGAGATGAGTGCTCAGGCCCTGGATCAAGATGACAGTGACAGCACCTCTGCAGCCCCAGTGCTGGACTCCACAGGCTCTCCCAACATGCACCTGTGAGTAGCTGGTTCTAGCACAGAGTCATTTCCCTTGTCACACATGAGAACAAGTGCATGGCACAGGCCACCTCCAGGAAGGTGAGATAGCCAAGCAGAGCAGGAGGGAAGGAGGTAACTTGTGCTGTCTCTGGATTTGCCAGTATTTTAGGGCATTGATCCTAAGCTGAAGTGAGAAGAGTAGAGGTTAAATAAGAGATTAAATGGAAAATACATGTTTCCTCGAGGCAAATAGGCCTGGTGTGAGCTGGAGATCAGGCTCTGTCAGGCAGTGCACAGCCCAGCATTACCAACCCCTTTGAGCAGCTGCAGGTGTGTCAGTCACATGTGCTCTGCCACATGTCTGCCACTTGGACTGCCTTTCAAAGGAAAAACATGGGGTTTTGGGAAGAAAAACTTCATAAAAACCACATCAGTAGTTATGAACTGCAGGGTAGCTTGAGGTTTTTTATCCGGTTTGGTCCTGCTCTTTATCTCAGCTTTGCTTTTACCTCTTGTCCTGCATCTTGGTGCACTCTGGACGTTCAGTTGTGCATTCTGATGCAGAACACTCCCACCATCATACTCAGGCTTTTTGTAGCTCCATCCACCTGGATGTGGTGGGTGCCAGCAGAATTGTCACCTCCCACTTTGTCTCGAGTGTGATGATCTGGCAGTATCTTCACTCCACAGGCTGCAGCCCAGCTGGAATGAACCCCTCCAGCACCTGATCCTCAAAAAAAGGCTCCTGTCCATCTGGAGGATGATAGCCAGCCACAGGTACGTGGGAGCAGAGGGCTGCATTACATCCTGAACACACTGAGTTCCAGCTCCTGTGTCACCAGGCCCTGTCCTCCCCTCCCAGGGGCTGGCCTGCCTCTCCAGGACTCTGTTTTGGGAACAGCTGCCTGCTGCAGAGCTGGAGAGAACACTGCATATTGATTTCCTCTGCTTCATGTGGCAGAGCCCAAACGCTGCTTCCTACACAGCTGGCACAACAGGGGCTGTGGCCCTCAGGGCCAGCAGGGAGAGGCAAGCCCTGCTCCGTGTCCCAGTGCTGTCTTTGGTGCAGGGGCAGGCAGAGAACATTTTTTTGTCCTTGTCCCTGTAGGTTCAGCAGCCCGTTCCTGAAGCCAGTGTCAGAGAAACAAGCCCCTGGATACAGGGATGTGGTAAAGAGGTCAGTTCATGGAGAAAGTGCTCACTGGCTCATTTCTCTCTGGTTGTTTTCTGTCTTTGGTTTTCCAAGGGCCACTGGGATGGTTTCCTTCCTCCTTTTCCAGAGTTTGGCTCTCACCAGCATCTCCCACTGATTCCTTTCAGTAAAACTCCCTCCTGGGTAATTAGAACCTGGAAGCTTGCAGTGACTCTGGAGCTGGTGGGAATTGTGGCTGCCCTGTGCAGGCATTGGGTGGCTGGCTTACCCCAGGCACAGTCCCTGGGCAGGGGATCCAGGCCCTGCAGCTCAGCAGTGCCTTCTCCCCACGCCTGGAATGTGCCTCGGGAGCTGCCCCCTCCTCACCCGCTGCGAGCGCCCCAGATGTTTCACTCTCAGCACACAAGTGGGTCAGAAGAATATTTCCCAGAGAGATTAATGGCATTTTTCAGAGCTGAATCATGTTCTATTCTGGTCACAGTTGTCCTCTCTGCAGCCATTCATTTTCCCATTCTGTCAAAATAAGGGAAGTAATATTTATTCCCTATCATGTTCCCCTTACCAGCACTGCTATTTTTGCTGGTGGCACCATTCGATCTTCAGGGGGTTTAATAGATACCTATTTTAGTAACTTTTCTTTCTCCACTAAGACCTGGACTGACTTCCTGAAGACTAATTACTGCTTGCCTTCTCTGGAGCTCAGCATCCCATTTTTTCCAGAGGTGACTGCTAATGACCTGCCAAGTTGATTGGATAGCAAGTGTCGCATTGGCTGAACTCACTTTTGTCTGCCTTGGAAGAAAAGCCTTTCTCTCTCCCCCCTGTGTGTCTTGAGCAATAAAATTGATTGAAAATAGCTGTGCTTTCAGGGCCACCCTGAAATGAGAACAAGCACATTCATGCAGATCCCAAAGGACGCCTGGCCCCGGGTTGCAATTTAATTCTTCTTCTCTGTGTCTTTTGTAGACCCATGGATTTAACCAGCATAAAGAGGAGGCTGTCCAAGGGACACATCCAGTCCGTGATGCAGTTCCAGTGTGACCTGATGCTCATGTTCCAGAACGCCGTGATGTACAACAGCTCCGACCACCACGTGTTCCACGTGGCTGTGGAGATGCAGAGAGAGGTCTTGGAGCAGCTGCAGGTCTTGGCCGAAGCCCTCCTGCTGTCCAGGGACAGGCTGGAGTGAGGCACAAGGTAACCAGCCCTGTCTGAGGCCTCTCTCAGCTGGAGCAGTTCAGGGTTCAGGGCATCTCCTGGGCTCAGGGGATGTGCTGCCATGGCCTTGGGCAGCCCTCGTTATCCGCAGTGCTGGCTGCTGGGCTCCTGGGTTGATGCGGAGCAGTTTTTGGGAGGGCACCATGTTGGAAGCCTCCATTCGTTTTGGGGAAAGCAGCGACGTTGCCCTGCAGCGAGAAGAGCTCCCTGGGATGAGAGCCAAGGGAGCAAATGCAGCGTGTGGCCAGGTGGAAGGGGCGGGCACAGCCCGTGAGGGCGGCTGGCTGCACGCCGGGCACGGCCGCCATCCCGAGTTGTGCTGCTTGTGCTGTTCGCTTGGGTCGGGTGGGTCCCGCGTTACCGCCACCGACCGCACCCAATAAAGGCCCGTGTTGAAGCTTGTCCCGGCCTGCCTGACACTGGGACTGGGACTGGAAGGGGACCAGAAGTGGAACTGGGACCGCGACTGGGACTGGGACTGGGTCCAGAACTGGGACCGGGGCTGGGGCCGGGACACGCGGGACGGAGCGCGTGCCTGGGGCGGGCATAAACTCGCCATTGGCGGCTTGCCATTGGCCATCTCAGCTGTCTGTCAATACCAGAGCGGTTCCCTATTGGCTGCCTGAGAGCCCGCGGGCGTGCGTCCCGCGCCAGGGGCGGTGCCCGGCCCGGAAGCGGAAGCGGCGCGGTGCAGCCATGGCGCGGGAGAAGCCGGAGGCGGCGGCCGAGGTGGAGGCGACGCCGGAGCGCTCGTACCGGGAGCAGCTCGACTTCCTGAACCCCATCGCGCAGCCGCTCGCCTCCCGCAAGCTCACGCGAAAGCTCCTCAAGTGCATCAGGAAAGGTGTGGCAGCGGCGGGGGTGGGGAGGGGCCGGGCCGTGGCGGCGGCGCGGTGCGGACCCTGCGCTGTGTTCGCGCTCAGCCCCTCATGCCGCGGTTCTCTTGCAGCCACCAAGCACAAACAGATCCGCCGCGGTGTGAAGGAAGTGCAGAAGTTCATCAGCAAGGGCGAGAAGGGGTGAGTGGTGCCCCGGCCCCGCGGCGCTGCCCGGCCCCGCTGGCCCGGGGGCTCACACGGCTGTCCCCGCAGGATCACGGTGCTGGCCGGGGACACGCTGCCCATCGATGTCTACTGCCACATCCCCATCATGTGCGAGGACAGGAGCATCCCGTACGCTTACGTCCCTTCCAAAACGGTGAGTGCTGGGGAGGAAGCCGGTGAGGAGCCCAGGCTGTGACCGGAGCCTTCCCGGGGAGGTGCAGATCCGGGACCCGAGCGGAGAACTCGGTGCCTGTCCCTGACCGAGGCACGGAAGGGATGGGGGGAGGTGTAGGAGTGTTTTGCTGTGGGATCACAGAGCTGTTTGCCATGATCCATGCAGCAGCTGCAGAACAGAGCCAGGACCTTTTCCAGGCTTCTGTGAGGTGGGGCCAGCTCTTTTGTGGGCAGGGAGTTGGGGGGGCAGCCGGTGTCTTTGGAGCTTCAGCCCCGGTGCAGGCAGCTCTGCAGATTCACTCTGGGGAACAATTATGGCCCGTGAGCCAGGTACCAGTCCCTTGTGCTGGCCCAGCTTGCAGGAGACAAGCTGGGAAAAATGTTCATGAACCCAGCACGAGTCTATAGGGCTTGGGGGTGATGGGCTGGACAGGCAGAACTTCCCTGCATGAAACCAGGCCCTGCAGTGAGCTGGTCCCGAGCTGGCACCTCGGGAAGGGACCTGGCACCTCACGGGCTCCCTCTGCTCCCTCAGGACCTGGGAGCTGCAGCCGGCTCCAAGCGCCCGACCTGTGTCATCATGATCAAGCCCCACGAGGAGTACCAGGAGGCCTACGACGAGTGCCTGGAGGAGGTGTCATCCCTTCCCCTGCCGCTGTGAAGAGCCGGGGCCAGGCTGTGCCCCGTGGGGCTGTGAGGGGTCCCTGTCCCTGTGCCCGGGGCTGCACGGCTCTTGTGGGGACTCTGCCACTGATGGGGGGACGCTGAGCACTTTGGGGTTAATAAAGGTGTCTTTGGGGTTTCTACAACGCGGTCCTGGTGCTCGGGGCGAGGGCTGGGGGGCTTAAAGCACAGCGGGGGCGGGGTGAGGCTGCCCGGGAGGCTCACTGTGACTCACGGCCATGCCCCGCCTGCTTGTAGAGCCCAGCCCGACGCGGCAGCCCCGGGCCGGCCCTCACTGCTTCCCCCGGGAGCCCCCCGACCCCGAGAGAAGCAGAGCAGAGGCCGAGAGAGAGAAATGCAGGTTTATTGCAGGAACGGGGTGCAGAGCTGGGTCCGGCCTTCACGTGGTTCTGCTGTTACACACATAGAGCAGGGCTCTTCCAGCACGTCTGGGCTCCCCCAGCTCCCCCTCACCCTCCCTGGGAGGGGGGGCCCCGGCCTCTTCCCCAGCTCAGGCACATGCCCCAGTCCTCTCTCCCACCCCAGTTTCTCCCAGTGTGGCAGAGCACCAGTTCCCATCCCTCCTTGCACAAGGCACTCCCTCCTCTCAGCCCAAAGAAAGCTGCACCAACCACCTCCACTGCAGAGCAGCTCCACACTGGGGACACGGGAAACCCCAACAGAGGCACTGGAGCAGCTGCCCCTCCCAGCAGCACCAGAACTCCTCAGGGTTTCCTCCTCTGCCTCCCCAGTGGCACCTCCAGGGCCCTGCTGGCAAGGCAGCCACTGCAAACAGCAGCTGCAATCCCCACAGCAAGGCAGTGGGGTGGGGGACAGGGCTTAAGCTTCTCCTCACAAGACATTAAGTTACTGGGTTGTAGGAACAGGAGCAGCAGAGCAGGAGGGATGGGGAATGTCTCACAGGGCGCTTGGTTTCTGGCCCGGTGGCAGAAGCAATCACAGGGCAAACGCTCCTGGAGTCAGAGCACGGGGCACATGCAAGACCCCCACCCTGGCACAGGTGACCCCCCGCCCTCCAGAGACCCCCGCCAGAAGGGCCTGAAGTGCTGCAAGAAGGAAAAGCTCCCCTGTCGCAATCGGTCCTCGAGCCCAGGGCAGCGCCGAGCGGGGCCAGTCCTTGTGCACACCCTGAGATCGTCCCGTTGCAGCAGCAAGAGACCTTCCCCCTTCTCAGTCCCACCGGCATCCCGCCCCTCAGATCTTGGAGGACTCCACCCGCTCGATCCAGGGCGAATCGATCCCGACATCCCTGGGCTCCGCCCGCAGCTGCCGCAGCTCCCGCTCCAGCGCCTGGCTCCGGTGATACATCTCCATGTAGCTGGCCTGGAGCTCCCGCTGGTACCGCAGCACCTTCTCCTTCTCCTCCTGCCAGGTTTTCCTCTCCAGCTCAAAGTTCACAGCCTGCAGCTGGCCCTGGCGCCGCTCCCGCAGCAGCTCTGCCCACAGCCACTCCACCTGCCGCTCCAGGGGCTCGGCCGAGTCGCTCTGGAGGCCCCGGCACTTGGAGTCATCAGTTTCGCAGCCAGGGAAGTCCTGGCACGACGGCATGGGGTCATCGCCCAGAGGCAGCGAGGTGCTGGGCACCGGGGGGCTCTGCAAGGAGTCTGCCAGCTGTGCCAGCTGCGAGTCCCTGGCCTGGACCTCCGCCTTGGCCTCCCGCAGCTGCGTCTTCAGGCTGAAGATCTCCCCCAGCTTCTGAGCCATCTCCTCCTGGGTGTCCCGGAGCTGCTGCTTCAGCAGGGAGATCTCTGCTGCCTTCTGGCACACCTGCAGGGCACGGGCGAGCAGTGAGGAAGGGCTGGAGGAGCAGGACCCCAGAGGTGACAGCACCCCAAGCTGTCCTGGGAGACCACAAGCACCACACGTAGCTCATCCCTCCCGTCCTGTGGCCCCAAGTGACACCAGAGCAGGAACTGCTGCCCTCATGCTGGCTCCACAGCCAAGAGGGTGGCAACAGGGAGGGGAAGGAAGGGGACTCACCTCCCACTTGGTCTCCTCCATCTTGGGGCTGCCATGCTCGCCCTGGGGCTGCCGGAGCTTGCTCTCCTCGCACTGGCACTGCTGCAAGCTCAGCTCCTCCTGCAGCCGCTTCTTCTCCTGCTGCGCCTTGTAGAGCTGCAGCTGCAGCGCCCGCTGCCCGCGCTGCGCCTGCTGCATCACCTGCTGCAGCCGGGCCATGTACATCTGCTTCAGGTCCTCCAGCTCGTCCAGCCACAGCCGCTGCTTGTCCTCGAATGCCTGGCAGCACAGGTGGGCATTGGTGAGAGGCTGCAGCCCCAGGAGGGACCCCAAGAAGTCCTGCAATACTTTATCCTCCCGTGCAGCTCATTCACTGCTCATTCACCCCCACATCCCTGCCTGTGGCACCCAGCGCTGTCCCAGCCCCACAGCTCACCTGTGTGAAGGGGTCTTCAGTCTCGCTGAGGCTCCTCTTGAGCTGCCGCAGCTCCCCTCCCGTCTCCTGCAGCCGGTCCTCCAGCTGCTTCACCGCGTCCTCCAGCGAGTAGGAGAACTCATAGGGCGGCGGGGGCTCGCCAGGGCTCTGCAGCCGGCTCAGGGTGGCCATGCTTTTGCAGGACAGGGGCATCTTCTCAGGGGCCAGGGTGTCCCTGGGGCTCCGGGAGACCCTGTCCAAGGAGCCCCCAATGTGGTTGATGTGGCCCATGGAGGCGCTGAACTGGCTCTGGGGAGGCTTGAGGCGGGAGCCGTAGGAGGGGAAGCTCTGGATGGAGTTGTGGCTGGAGTCAGAGGCCTCATCCAGGCTGATGGCGTGCAGCAGGTGGGTGCGGAGCGGGCCGTGCTGCGGGGCTGCTGTGCTGCTCTGCGACAGCAGCGTGTGCAGGCTCCCATTGCTCTTGGACAACTTCTGCCCCTTGGACGAGGACAGGCCCTGCATGGAGACCAGCCCCTTCCCAGCCACCGCCTTGAAGGCCGAGGGCCTGATACGACACTGAAAAACAAGAGCAAGGTCAAACATACGCCTCAACACCCAGGGAGAACCCCCACACTCCCAGCTTCACATCCCCAAACCCCCTCAAATCCCCACATCCCACCCAGGGGGGTGCAGATCATCCTCCTCCATCCCCATCCCCTCACAGACCAGGCCGTATTTCAGGGCCCCACAGCCTCACCTTGTCGAAGCGGCCCCGCTCGGGCAGGGAGCTCTTGGAGAAGTCGGCCCCACGGTGATGCTCTCGGGAGCAGCGCTCGGGGGACCGGTTCTCGCGGTCGCTCTCGTAGTCCCGCTTGTAGCAGGCGCCCGATGCCTGGTGCTTCCGCTCCGCCCGCGTCTCCTTCTTGGCCCCGTGCAGGTACCCAAAGAGCTCCCGCTGGCTCGGCCCCTTGCGCAGCAGCCCGTCGGGCTGCCGGAGCCCCCGCGAGCCGCCCAGCGGGGCCCGCAGCTCCAGCGGGGACAGGTCCTGCTTCTCCACCAGGCTGCCCACGCTGCCCATGCTGCCAACGACGCCGACGGGCTCCGAGGAGAGGTAGGTGCCGAGGACGCGGGTGTCGGGCTCACAGGTCACAGGACCCTGTGCTGCTGCCATGGAGAATTAGAGAAAAGCCCAGAACCAGCGCTGCCGGGGGAGAGACAGAGTCAGCGATGCCGGGCAGCCGGGACACACCCCCGGCTCCCCCTTTCCCAGGCAGCCCCGAGGGCCCGCACGGGCTCCTGGCACTGGGGTGGATCTGCCATCCCCCGTGCAGCTTCCCGGGGGACAGAGCACAGCTCGCACCGGGGCGGGGGCTCCCCGCCGCTGCCCCCGCCATGGTGCAGCGCCTCCTCCCACACCCAGCCCCACCTCCCGCCCGCGGCCGGGGCCGCCACCAGAACAGGCACCTGCCGCCCAGCCAGGCGGGCGAGTTCGGGAGCCGGCAGCACCTGCCCGGGCCTGGCGCCAGCCCCGGCCCGGCGGCACCCAGCCTCCCCGCCGGGACCTCCGGCTCCGGACACCCTCTGGACACCTCCCCAAAACGCCCCTGGGATGCCCATCAGCTTGGCCTCCCCAGGGCGCGCACGGGACGGCACATCTCCGGCACTGCGGGGACACTTCCCGCACAGCATGGGCGGCACGGGCTCCTGCAGCGCGCAGGGCGAGCTCCACACGGCCCCATCCATCCATCCACAGGCAGTCCCACCCCAAGAGCGGACAGGGCACAGCCCAGCTGCTGCGTGCGTGCCGGGGACCCCGTGGCCGGACATGGCGTGAGGGCGGTGGGAAGGGGCAGGATACTGACGGGACAATGCAGCTTCCTGCGCAGGTGGCCGGGGGAGGAAGGATGAGAGGATGCCTTCGGCCTCGGCTCTGGCTCCCCAGCGCTAGGGAGGGGACGATGGCCTCACACTAATGCAGGGGACACAGCGACTGTGGCAGGGGCGAGGCAGAGCCCCCACCACCGCTCCCAGCCTCGCCGAGGGCTCCGGGGCCGGGTTACACCCAGGAAGCTGCCCTGGTTCTCAGCACCACGCGCCGGGTAAACAAACACCCCGCTTTTAATTGCTGCCACGCACAAACCTGTCTGACAGCTCCCGGCCTGCGCTGTCACCTCCCTCTGCGAGCCCAACACCTGCTCCGGGCACCGGCACCCCACGAAGGGCACCAGGGATGGACCCTCTGGAAGCATCCGGGCTGCCTGCGGTGCCGCTGGGCGTGCACGGGGACAGGGACGTGGATGCTCCCACGGTGGCGGTGGGGGGGGGGGGCGTGGATGCACATCCAGCCCCCGATATTGGGGAGCAGCTCGGCCGAGCCCCGCAGCGGCTCCTCCCGGCACAGACGGCCGAGGAAGTAGGTCAGGTTGTGGGAGGTTTGGGAAACGCCGGGGAAGCCCAAAGGTGTCCTGCCTGCAGCAGGGAGGGGATCATCCTCCAGGCGGCAAAACACCGGTCCGGCCAGCCTGGCTCCTTCGCGATCTGTTCCCAACCCTAGCCGTGCCCGGGCAGGATACGGCCACAAACCTTTTCCCATTCCCATTCCCATTCCCATTCCCATTCCACCCGGGAGGGAACGGCGGGGTTGGAGGGAGGCGGGCGCGGATCCCCGCGCAGCGCCCTCCGCGCCTCCCGCAGCCCCGCCGGAATTTCCGGCACGGAGAAGGCGGAGGGGGCAGTCGATACCCGGGGCCGAGCCCGGGACAAAGCCCCGCTGGCCGGAGCGCGGCGGGGGAGGGGGATGGGCCGCCCGGCCCCGCACTCACCATGCCGGCGGCGCTGCGGTCCCGCACGGCTCCGCTCCGCGCTCCTTCCCTCGCCGCGTTTGAACGCACCCCTCGGCCGCGGCCGCGCGGGGCGGCGGGCGGAGCCGGCACCGGCAAATCGCGGCGCGGGGGCGGTGGGACGGGAGGGGCGGGAAGCAGCAGCAGCAGCAGCAGGAGGAGGAGGAGGAGGAGGAGGAGGAGGAAGGAAGGGGGCGGCCCGGCCGTGCCCACCAGCGGGGCGGGGCGGGGCAGGGCGCGCTGGTTCCGTGCGGCGCCGGTGCTTGCGCGAATCTTCACCCCCTCAATGGCGGGGAGACCCCCGCAAATCCCCCCAGCTACAGCTTCGGGACCGGCGCCACTCGGCTCCCAGTAACCCCCTGACCGGCATTCCCGGGTAACGCCCACCAAGGGTGGAGAGAAATATTTTGCTTCGTACCTGCGGCGTGGAGAGGGGTCTCGGCTCCGTGGGGCACTCTCTGGGCCGTCCTCTTGCAGGACCACCCCGTGTCCCCCCGTCACAGCATCCGCGGGTGGGCAGGGGCCTCACAAAGCCCCCGGTGTCCCCCCTTGGAGCTCCCGCCTGGCCTGGCGCCAGTGAGACGGGACACGCTCCATCCCTCTGAATCAGCGCTGCCACATCCCGGCCTGGAGCCGGTTTTGGCAGCCGCAGGGAGCGAGGATCCCGGCACGGGCTGGACCTGGTCACCGGCGTCCCGGCCTCCTCTGGGAGCAGGACACCTGCAGCAGCCGTGCCCCGGTGCCCGTCTGTCCCGGGGCAGGCACCGCACCGTGCCCGGCCCGGCGGATCCCGTGTGCTCGCACCCCGCTCGCTGCCAGCTCCCCCCGCCGCACACCCGAGTCCTTCCTCAAGCTGTGCTGCCAGTGCTCTCCCACACACACACACTGTCCCCGGTCCCTGCTCGCCGGGCTCACATGCTGGCAGTGTCCTCGGTGCGCTGCCAAGGCACGCTCCGCTCCCTCGGGGCTCAGCCCCCGTTCTTCCCGCAGCTCCCGTGCCCGACTGCGCACCCGCACTGCGGCCTCTGGACAGGGGAGCCCTTCCCGACGGTGCCACTTCCCATCCTGCTGGCCTCAGGAATGTGTCTGCGATGCTCTGGCCCTCGGCCTGGAGCTCAGCCGTGAATGGGCCCCCCCGGCAGCCCGCGGGGACTGGCATTGTGACACGGGGCTGGCATCGGGCAGGCTGCAGCGATGCCGGGTGGCTGCCAGAGGTGCTGCTCACGGCCGCACCCCTCCTTTCTGTCTGCCCCGTTTCCTGCTCCTCCGTGGGCTGCACGCCCCGAGCACGTCTGCCTGGGATAGCAACTTCCACAGAGCCCTGGAGCTCGGCCCTGCCCAGGTCCCTCCAGCAGCCAGGGGTGTCACCTCCTCGAGGCAGAGATGCTCCAGCCTCCTCTCACTTCTTCCCCAGTCCCCTCTCTCCGTCCCCCAGTGTCCCCTCTAAGATAACTGTAGCAATTTCACGTGTCCACCAGCAACAGCTCCGCAACCATCCACTTTGTAACAACCTGGCAATAAAAGCCACCGATTGCTGTGCCTGCAACAACCCCTGTTGACAGTAACTGGGACCCCAGAAGGGGGGGGTCACAGAGGGGCAGGGCTGGGCTTCCAGGGGCCCTCTCTGCCCCTGAGCATTCTGATGTTTCCTCAGGCTTGCTGAGCACACGAGAACGCTGGGAGGCTTTCGGCTCGGCTCTGCAGGGCTCCTGGGACAGCAGGCAGGGTGTTACCCATCTGCGGAAAGGCGATGGGGAAAAACTTCATCCCCTCCCGCTGGGCCATTGCCGATATCCGAGTGTGTGGGGGCAGCGGAGCCGAGCGACCTCCGAGGCACATTCAGGGCTATAAAAGGAAGCCGGGTCTCCAGCAGGGCGCCTCTTCCACAAAAGCAACCGGAGGATGAGGGGGCTGCAAGCAGAGCTGAGGAATAGCTGCCAGGCAGCGGGAGAGGAGCCTGGAGCGCTGAGCGAAGTGCGAGGTGCACATATGCTCTCTGTTTCTGCACAGCTACGTCTTTATGAAACCTGCACCAAATTGTGTCATCTATTTTCAACGGCGCAGAGAAATACTTTTGATCTGCCTCCACCAGCCCTGGCTGCGCTTCAGGCACCGGGAAGTGGCTGCCACACAGATGGTCGATCCCAAACCCGTACCATGGAGAGGCAGGAGTGGGGCTGCTGGGCCGGTATCTCCCTCTGGCTGCCCACAGCAAGGGCACGGCTGCTCCTGGGAACACCTGGAGCAGTGCACCAGCTGTCCAAGCACCTTCGTGCCAGGTACCAGCACTGCTTTGGGGCAACCAGGCTGGACACGCCATCGGGAGCTCTTGGACTGCACATCCCCAGACTGGCCCGAGGCTGAGCCTGCCCCTTCCATGATGCAAAGCAGATCCTCAGCACCCTGCAGCAGCACCTCCATCCCTGCCTCAGAGGCAGCCCCCCACCCCCTATCCAAGGGCTCCAGACTCCTCTCCCAGCTCCAGAGCAGCACAGAGAGCAGAAGGCACCAGATCCCTCCAGACACCTCATCCCACAGCCCCTACAGGGTACATGACCCCCCAACACTTGGATCCGATGCTTTTTTCCCTCCCTCCCTCCTCTCTGGAGCTACTCATCTTCCCAGGATGGCAACAGCTTCTCTCTGGGAATGCAAAGCGACCGCTTCAGGAAGCGCCAGGCAGGAGATGAGGACAGAAGGGGCCAGGAAACGCAGAGGGCCTGGTGCCAGTGCTGGTGGTGGGGATGAATGGAGGGGTACTGGCTGTTCAACTGGGTCTGCCCAGCCTGAGGAGGCAGCAGCACCCAAAACGTGTGCCAAGACCCCGGGGGAGACATCAGATTTTCCAACCCCCCCCCAGAAAGGCAGCACATACCACAGAAGGCAGGAAAGGAAAGGAGAGCTCAGCCAGAACTCTCCTCCTCACCCCAGAGAGGTCCTGGCCGGCAAGTGCTGACATCCAGCAGCCCTGTGGATGCTGGGCTTGGGCACGGCTCAACCACAACCACTTCCTGCAGTGAAATGACAACAGACCAGCCCTGGGGGTACCTGGCAGCTGGAACAGGCACCATCTCTCTCAGAGGCCATTTCAGACTGGCTTGGTCTCTGAACCAGAGCAGCTCAGAGCTCACCTGTCACACAGAGAGGAGCTGGGGCCAAGCCAGAAAAGGTGTGCTGAAGGAAGGTGAAGGGAACAGGAAAATGGAGTGGTGCCAGCACAGCCCAGGGCATTCACAACTCACAGGTGCCCTGACAGTTCTTTATTGTCCTCTGAGCTGCGTGGCAGCTCGGCCATGTCCAGCACAGGAAAGCCACCTCCTGCACCTGCCCTGGGAGGCAGCACCAGGAGCGATACCAGCGAGTCCCACTCTCAGCCTCTTCTGTGGCTCCCAGCAAAGTCCAGTTCTCAGCCTCTTCTGCTCCTCTGTGTCTCGCCAGCTCTGCCATGCTCATCTGCTGCAAAAACCCTGCCTGCTGCAGGCAGCTCCACGGCAGCCCTGGAGTCTTGGCACCAGCACAGAGCACGCGAGTGGCACACGGGGACGGGCTCAGCCAAACGTGCACCAGGGTGTTTTGTTTGTGTCACAGTCCAGCAGGATATTAAGGACGGTGCAAGGGGCTCCTGCCACCTTCAGATCTGTCCGTGACTCGACTCGGTACCTCACGTTGTTCAGGCCTCCTTCCCGATCCACCTTGAACTGCTCCTGGGGGAGAGAAAGACTGCTCAGCCCAGGCTGCAAGGGGGAAGCACTAGGGCCTGGGGAGGGAGCCAGAGCTGGCAAAGGGGGACAAAAGCAAGGAGGGCTCAGAGCACACGGTGAGCACAGCCCAAACCTCCTGTGGATCCCCCTGACCACAGGTCTCACCTGCTTCTGTGCAGCGATGCGCTTCTGGTCTCTCTTCCTCCAGGCTGGGTCATGCAGGTGCTGGAAAGTCTCGTACCCAGTTGTGATTCCAGAGGGACGACGAAGCTGGGGAAAGAACAGAGCTTCTGTAAAGCTACCAGAAAACTCCTGCACCTCCTGGTGGAGTGCAGGGCTGCCTTCCCCATCCCCAGCCCCAGCCTGGGTGGCCACAGAGAGCCCTTACCTGGAGACCGGCTCCTTTGATGCGTCGATAAAACTCATCGTCCTCCCGACCCCAGCCCCAGAAGCGGTTGGACATGCCATTGCACTGGAACAAGAGCAGCACCATTCCAGCCAACTCTACAGCCTCAGAGGAGCAGACACCAGCCCAGCCTCCCCTGTCCTGCCCCACAGCAGCTCAGACCACAGAGTCTGTCCCCAAACCATTCTGACTCCTTTCCCCAGTTCTCAAGTTCACCACGATAATGTCACAGCCCCTGCCCCAAACTGTCCAGGACATCCCACCCAGGAGCTCACCAGCTCGTAGTGCTGCTTGGTGAGCAGCAGGATGCCACCCACGTAGGTCTGGTAGTGGTAGAGCGGGTGCAGCTCGGGGGATGCCACGTGGAAGGGCCCAGCCTCTGGGAAGCTGTAGTCCAGGTGCTCGTTGAGGGGCAGGAGATCCACGTCGTGCATGGCGATGTAGTCGGTGTCGTTGCCGCTCTCCAGGAAGCCCACATTGATCAAGGATGCCCTGTTAAACCTGCCAAGGGACTGGGGGCTCTCAGTGCCACAGACAGCAGCCACTGTCCCCACACATCCCTCTGGTCATCAATGCTCAGTGTCCAACAGGTCCCCAAACAGGGACATGTGCAAGCACAGCTTTCCATCCTGCAACTGCACCCCTGCTTCTCCCTGCACAGCGAGCTGGGGCCACAGAATTTCCAAACACCCCATGGTCTGTTTTGACTTCCAGAGTCCCCACGTTTGCTGCTGCAGACCTGTGACACTGGGGAGAAAGCTGAAACACCCAAGGATAAAGGATTCTGTGCTAAGATTCTGTTCTTATTAAGGAAGAGGGAAGCAAACCACTGCTTTGTCCATCTCTAAGCTCTAGAATGAGAAGCTCCAGGGAGAGCATCGTGCTCTGCCCCTGACAGCCCACTGCCCTGATCCTCCACTTCTCCGTGAGACCCTCCCAGCACTCACAGAGCTTCGGGAAGGACTCCCTCGGCACAGGGAGACGCTACCTGAAATGATCCACTTGGTTGAGGATGAAGATGTGGTGGCGGATCCTCTTCTTGCTGAGGAAGCGGTGCATGTAGGGCACGAAGGCCAGCAGCTCCTCGAAGCGCTCTCGGAAGGGCACGAGCAGCGCCAGCCGGTGCGGCCCCCACGACGGCTCCTCCTGGGGCGGCTGCAGCGGGGCGGGCGGCGGGCAGGGCTGCCGGGGAACCCCCCGGTGCTGCCCGCCCGGCGCCGGCCCCTCTCCCGAGCAGCTGAGCTGCAGCCAGAGCAGCGAAGCGAAGCCCAGCAGCAGCGCCAGCAGGAACAGCGGGAAGGCGGAGAGGCGGCCGGGGAAGAGCCGCAGGAGCGGCGGGGCCCTGCGGGACGGCGCGGGGTCAGCGCACGGCGGGACCCCGTCCCCCACACCGCGATAGCCTCCCCCCCAAGTCCCCTCGCCCCCTCCGGTACCGACCCCCGGACCCCGCCGGGCTCACCCTCCGCCGCGCAGCCGGAGCGCATCCCTGCGGCGGGCCGGGCCCATGGCGCCCGCCCGGCCCCGCCGGCCCCGGGACACGCTGGCTGCGCCCGCCGCTCCCCCTTCTCCCCCGGAAACACGGCCCCGCTTTCTTCCGCCAAGGGGCGGGACAAGGACGGGACCGCCCGCCGGGGACATCCACCCCCAATCCCGCCCCGCCGCCACCCCCCGGGGCTGCTCCGGGAACCGCGGGGACTCCCCAGCACATTCCCTGCAGGTGCCGGTGGACACGGATCCCGGCCCGCAGGTCCTTTGGGAGGCTCCCAGGATTGCCCCCCCACACCGCCACCAAGCTGAGACCCGCCCCAGTCCCAGTTCCCACCAGCGCTTCCCATCCTCCATCCCAGCAGAGCCCCCCTTCTCTCCCCAGCAGACAGAGCCAGAGCCACGGGTGGTGTCAGTCCTTTAATGCCCCACTCGCAGCCCCCTCCCCACAGCCCCTCATGTTCACACCTGCCCCAGGCAGCACAGCAAGTCCCAGCAAGGCAGGGGGAGCGCTGGAAAAACCAGGGAGCAACCTCCAGGCTGCCACACCACAGCTCTGGGGAGCCAGCGGGCATCACCCCCCTCAGTGCAGCCCGTGGGAGGCCAAGGGCCGGGCGGGGGTTACAGCCAAACAGACAGGTAAGAAAATACTTCTGGTATTTCTCAGAAACAGCATTTAGAAACCACAGTTTTTTTTACAGCGCCCCATAAAAAAAAGATGTGTTTGGGCACAGGTGCTCCATTAGTAGAAACGCTTGTTCCTCTCCTGGCGTTTCTGGAAGACCACGGCTCCCACCACAGCACAGACAATGATGCCCAGCAGAGCACAGAGCAGCAGCAGGAACACCTTCCAGCCCGTCAGCGGCCCGCTCCGGAAATTCCCCGTCGGGTCATCCACGTTGTCTGCAAGGGAAAGAACAGCTCAGAGACCGACCCAACCTCGGCTCCTGTGGAGTTTTGCCAAGTGTCACGCCTTCAACGCCTTCCAGAGTCCAGCCCCAACATCCCAATCCCCCAGGGAAGGTTTCCACAGCCCACAGACTCATCACCTTTGGGGGATTTAAGGAGGCTGACGCTCGGCTCGATCTTGGTCCAGTCAACCGTCTCATCTTCTACAGGGTGCTCCACCATGAGCTGGAACAGCTTCATCGAGATGATGTCGTGATTGTCTGGGGAACAACCATGAGCACCAAATGCCATCAGAAGCTCTGAGATGGCCACACACTCGGAGCACCCCTCAGACCTCTGCCAGCTCTCCTTCCCTCTCAAGCCACCCTCATCCCCAGGTATCAAACTGCAATCCAAAGACGTTCCTTAGCTCTCAGGTGCCTCCTTTCCCCAGCCATGGGTCCCAAAAGGGTTTCAAGAGCCCAGTGAACAATCCAGGGAACGAAAGCCATGGAAACTATCCAGGGCATCCAGTGTTAAAATCACAGAATCACAGAATTTTTACGGTTGGAAGGGACTTCTGGAGATCCAACCCCCATGCCAAGGCATGGTCACCTAATCCAGGCTCCAACCACCACATGTTCTCCTGAGCAAAGCCCCCTCTCACCAGAGAGATCTCCAGTGCCAGCAGAAGCACCAAAGAAGTACCCGGTTGGCAGCTGCACCCCTGCGATGTCGATGCAGTTCTTCCACTCGTTCTTGTCTTCCACATCAGTCATCACCTGCAAAACCAGGAGAGGGTCACATCAGGAATGTTCAGAACCATGGGACAGGCCAGGTTGGAAGGGACCACAATGGGTCAGCTGGTCCAACCTCCCTGCTCAAGCAGGGTCATCCCAGATCACATGGATTGTGTCCAGATGATTCATTAATATCTCCAGTGAAGGAGATTCCACACCCTCTCCAGACAATCACCTTCAGCACGCCACTATCCTGCCTGGCTGCACCTCTTTTGGAGCTGGAGGTGCCAGAGGCAGTGGCCGAGCCTGGAAAACCACCTCCAGCTGGTGGTGCAGCCAGCCCTGCCCCAGCTGAAGCGCAGGATCCCGCTGGGTCTCACCGTGAGGCGGCCCCGGGAGTAGCGCACGGCCAGGAAGGTGTCGTGGTTCTGGTTGCGCAGGTCAGCGGAGCAGCCGGCCAGCTCCGTCCAGCGCCCGTCCTTGCTGTGGTCGTAGGTCAGGGAGCCGTTGTTGACCATGGCTGAGATGTAGGGGAACACTCGCTGTGGGGACAGACAGAGGCTGTGGGGACAGACAGAGGCTGTGGGGACAGACAGACAGAGGCTGTGGGGACAGACAGAGGCTGTGGGGACGGACAGAGGCTGAGGGGACAGACAGAGGGGACAGACAGAGGCTGAGGGGACGGACAGAGGGGACAGACAGACACAGGCTGAGGGGACGGACAGAGGCTGCCAGGGCTGCGGGAGCTCTCGGGGCACAGCCGGAGCCTCCGAGCCCACAGAGGGAGCAGGGTGGGAGCACAAAACAGGAGCAGGACCACGACATCGCGGCTGCTTCTCCACCTAAAGGTGCTCCAGAACTGAGCCAGAGCAGCCTGAATCACAGCCAGCCTTTCTGCCCTCCCCATCCTGAGATTCTGTGTATAATCCCAGCCTGTGCTGCACGGCCAGGGCAGCCAGACTGCCCCAGAGTGGCTGGATAAGAATCCCAGAATTGTTTAGGCTGGAAAAAAGCTCTGAGAGCATTCAGTCCAACCTGTGCCCAATTCCCACCTCATCAGCCAGCCCTGACTGCCATGTCCAGCCATTCCTTGAACACAAGGAGTGCAAGAACAGAGCACGAGGCCCAGAACAAGCAGAAATCTCACATAAACAGCAAAACCACACACAGGGTTTTAGGATGAGTAGATTACCTACACCAGGAGAGGACAACTGGAGACAGGAATTCACCTCCCATGAGCATCAAGCCAACAGGGAGATGGGCCATTTCCAGATGCTTTATGACTGAAGTATTATGGTTTTGGTGGTACACACTCCACAGCACAGTTTTGTTTTCTGACTGTGCCATAATGAGATCCACAAACACAGAGCAGGACAGATGGAAAGGATCCCCAGCCCTCACAGGACTGATCTGTGCTGTGGCCATGGGGAATTCTGGAGCTAAAAGGCAGCCCAGGAGTTTCTTCCAGGCAGACACAGGTTGCAAAGAGAAAATAAGGGCAGAAACACCATGGAATGAGCATCCAAAGCACAGGGGTCAGGGAGAGACACTCAGGATGAACATTAGCACATGGTGCTGGGTTTACACCAGCTCTGTGCCTGCTCTCCTGTGCTGAGAAAATGCCTTGGAAACATCTGTGTGGCCAAGAGCAGCACAGGAAGGAGCAGGAGCTTCTTATCTCCATTCATGCACAGCAACTCTTCCCTTTACCAACTCCCAGGACAGGGAGAACTGACCATGCCCCAGTAAGGAGAAGTTTTTCCTTGGATCAGGTGAGAAGCACTTGGAGCAGAAAGGGAACAGCCTGCAGGACACTGCACAAGGTGCCTGGAGCACTCACCTCTGTGGCTTCATCATTGGGATAGGTATCGAGGAAAATAGCCAGTCCATGGAAGTTGTCCTTGCTGCCAAAGACAGGACCTGAACAGGGCAGAGCAGCAGAGAGAGGAAGAGACAGAAGAAGGTCAGAACTTGTGCTCGGAGAGTTCTGAGCTGCACAAGCTGCTCACTGCCAAGCAGGTGGCTGAGGGCACCTGCTGCCCGGGCAGAACACACGGGACACGTCAGCCCAGTGGAGTGAAACCAGCCAGGGGGAGCTCAGAGGCGCTGCCCGGCCTGCTGCCATCCGGGACAGGGCCCGTGTGCTCCGGTCCCCGGCACTGACCTGGCGTCAGGCGCTCCTGCGTGTACCACAGCGCCAGCCCATCCCCGTGCAGGTTCTTCTTGCCGGCTCCGTGGATCTTGAAGTGGACGTGGAGCTCCCAGTCCTTGAGGAAGCAGGGCTGCGGGAGAAACCCCAGCGGCGTCAGGGCGAGAGGCGGCAGGGCCGCCCCGACCCCCGCCCGGCCTCCCCCGGGCTCTCACCACGCGGTTCCAGATGGAGCCCTCCCGGCTGCGCTCGTCGGGCGTCAGGCGCACGTACTGGCTGGTGACCATGGTGCTGCCCTGGAAGTCCCACAGCGGCATCGCGGCGGAGCCCGCGCCTGCAACGGGGCGAGCAGAGCGCGGATCAGCCCGGGCCGCTCGCGGGGCGCCCTGCGCGTCCCCCCGGCCCCGCGCTCACCCTGGTACGGCTTCATCAGCGAGTGCTCCCGCTTCAGGTGCTCGCTGTTGCCATCCGTGAGCTCGGCGGGCACCGGGCGCGGCCCGGCCAGGGCCAACAGCAGCGCGGCCGCCGCCACCAGCCCGCCCGCACCCGCCGCCATGCTCCGCTTCCGCCTTCCGGCGCTCCGCCCTCAGCCCCGCCTCGCAGCCGCAGCAGCCAATCGGAAACCCGCACTTGCTATGGTCCCGCCCCTGTGAGTGAGTGGCAGCGCTGTCCACCTATTGCGAGGGGGCCGAGCGGGAGGCGGGAGGAGGGGGCCGAACGGCCTCCCGGCGTGCGCTGTGTGCTGCGCGTGCGCGGCGGCGCGGGGCGTGCCGGGAGATGTAGTCCGCCCGCCCGCCCGGAGCGGCTCACGTGCCTCCCGGCCTGTACCGACCCGTGTCCCTTTCACGGTGACATCGGGGCTGCACAGTGCTCCGGGATTCTCTATTTGTGAGACCCCTATTACACCGGAGGGTCCATACATCCTGTACACAATCAAATCAATCTCAGCCAAGTCTAAAACTTTGCCCCATCCTTAGCCAACTGACTTATTAACAACATAATTTTCTTAATTCTGTGTGTAACTTTAACAACCTACCCAACTAACAGTTGAACACTGTTTTCTTAACAGTCTGCGTTTGCATAATGTTAACTAATAATACGTCTTTATGGTATTAACTTTCTGTATCTGTAACACCAGGAATGGGACTGGGCTCGGGATGGGAACGGGAATGGGAATGGGAATGGGAATGGGAATGGGAATGGGAATGGGAACAGGAATGGGAACGGGAACGGGAACGGGAATGGGAATGGGAACGGGAACGGGAATGGGAACAGGAATGGGAATGGGAACGGGAACGGGAACGGGAATGGGAACGGGAACGGGAATGGGAATGGGAACGGGAACAGGAATGGGAACGGGAATGGGAATGGGAATGGGAATGGGAATGGGAACGGGCTCCGCAACACTCCCGGGATGGGCCCAGGGAATGGCTGGGGAAGAACGGCCTCAGGAACGGCCCCATGGGCCGCAGAGCAGAGGGTCAGCACTGCTGGGGGAAGGACGGGCCGAGGCAGCGTGGAGGTCACAGCAGCTTTATTGAGGGTGGCAGGGCAGCCCCCGCCCCGCTCCCGCAGGTCTCCCTCCATCCCTCCGCCACGGCAGCCATGGTGGCACCGGAGCAGAATCCCCCAGCCCCCCGGACGGGCACGTCCAGCCACGTCCAGCCATGTGTGTGACACAATGTGCGGGGATCCCTCGGCGGCACCGAGCAGCCCCCGCTGGCACCGGGCAAGGACAGCCCTCCCTTGGTGACCGGGCCTGTCTTCGTGCTCGTCCCGAGTCCTGTGTGCACACGGGGACTGCTGTGGCCAGCAAGAAGCGCTGAATGGAGGCTTTCCTGAGCCCCCGGGCACGGCTGGGGCAGCAGCGGTGCCGTCCTGCGGGAGCACGGGGGGCACACAGCACTCGGGGTGTAGCCAGCGCCGTGCCGGGGTGCCCGGCGTGCCCTGGGCACTGTGTGGGTCACAGCAGCCGCCGTGGGCTGGGACAGCGGCGTGGATGGACAAGTCCTGGGCAGGTTCTGGTGCTGGAGGAGTGAGAGCCCTCAGCACGGTGGGACACGAGCTTGCCTCCAACAGCACGGGGGCTGCAGGAGATTCGGGGGGTGTGAGGAGCCCGTGGAAGCCCCGGAGGCAGGGAGAGGGAGAGGGGAAGCCAGCTGGTTAGTGCAAGGCTGGGTGGGAGAACCATCCGAACGTGGCAGTCTGAGGCTCAGGGCCCGGCCGAGGCTCGGGGGCGGCCGAGGGACCAGGGGGCTTGGCCGTGGCGTAGGGACCTGCAGCTCAGTCCCGTCTGGCACTTTGTAGCTCTCACTTCTTCCTGTTCATGATCTGGCTGGAAATCCAGTTCATCCCATCCTGGAGGGAAGAGGGCTGTGAGCACAGGCCCTTGGGCCCTGTCCCAGCTCTGTAGAGCCCACGGGCCCCCATCTGTACCTGCACCCCTTCCCCAGACAGCGCCGAGCAGGCCTGGATCTGCCACTCCCGGTCCCGGTAGGTGTGGAGGCTCAGCCCTTCTGCGATTTCGGCTGCTGGTGCTGCAGTCACCAGGTCCTGCTTGTTGGCAAACACCAGCAGCGGGACCCCCGTGAGCGACTCGTCCTCCGTGAGCTCTGCCAGCTCCTGCCAAGACAGAAGCTTCTCCCAGGGCTGCTGCCCTCCTCCACGGAGCTGCCCAGCATGGGCTGGACACCTCAGCCCTCCAAATGCCTCAGCCCTTCTCACTGGTGCTTGTTGCAGGTAAGGAAGCTGTGAGGTCTTGACATCCCGAAGGAGAGAAGCTTCTCCATCAGCCCAGGAGCCACATGCAGGGCTACCTGAGCACTGAAGCCCTCCCAGCACTGAGAGCCCTGGGCAAAGGGCAGCTGCAGGAGGCTCGTGCCAGCCCCGAGCTGTCTGGCACACCCACACCACCGTCTGCTGCTGCAACAGCCGGGGCTGGCACTCGGAGTCTCACCTTCCCCTCTCAGAGCTTCACTCCCAGGGTTTGTAACTGAGTTTGCTACTCATAAACCTGTGTTTGGCTGTGTCACTGACCTGCTGCTGGAGGGAGAGGGGTGAGGGCTGGGGGATGAAGGGTCACTTTCACCAGGGACTGTCACCCCTGTGCTGGGCATCCTTGGAGCATCCCAGCTCAGGGGGAGCTGCTGGGCCATGGGGTGGGGTATCTCTGCCTGCTGAGACACTGATCCTGAGCCTTCCCAAAGAGCTCTGGGGACAGCGTGGCCCTCCCTGCAGTGCTGCCCTACGACTGAGAGCAGCTTTGCTTCCCCTTCATCCTCAAAGAGCTGATCTGAGCCCCAGGACCCCACAGCCACCCCTCACTGAACCCCTCATACCTGCCCTGTCTCCTCGAAACGCTTCTGGTCGGCACTGTCAATGACATAAATCTGCCGTGGGGACAAAAGGGACAGTCAGGGGCTCCTGGCCCGGCTGCACAGCCCTTCTGTGGGGCCCACACAGCACACACAGGGCTGGGGGTGCTGCCCCACTCACCAGCAGGTCTGTGCTGCCCAGATACTTCTTCCAGTAGGGGCGGATGGAGCGCTGCCCCCCGATATCCCAAACATTCAGCTTCAAACCGTGCGAGTGGACACTCTTGATGTTGAATCCCTGCACGGGGACACAAATCCAGCATCACCCACGGGATGGGTGGGACCTGACCCCTCCACTGCCGCCCGTGGCCCCCAGCAGCACCTACCTGTGTGGGGGTGATGGTGCTGACCTCCTCGGATGCCAGGCGCTTCAGCAGCGTCGTCTTGCCCGCGTTGTCCAGCCCCAGCAGGACGATGCGGAGCTCCTGCTCCGGAGAACCCTTCAGCTTCTGGATGACAGAGAGCAGCCCCTGGGGGCAGGGGGTGCTGGGGGAGCTCCGTGGGGTGCTGGGTCGCTGCAGAGCACCCTTGTTTGGGAGGGGTGAACTGGGCGCACTGTTGGCTTTGGGCACCCTGTGCCTACAGCCAAAGTGAGCACCAAGGCCCAGCTCACAAGGTGTTCAGGCTCGGGGTGGCCCCACAGCAGATCTGCCCAGCCCCAATTCCCCCCTTCCCGGCTGTGCTGCCCCAGCCCTGGGACCCCTCCCAGCTCCTGGGCACGCTGAGGGGACATGCCCCAGGGGGAGCCCTGCCCTGCCAGCCCTCCTGGCACCGCCGCCGGGAGCTGATGCCGCACACCCACCCTGGAGCCAGGGGGGTGTCACCGGACCCCGCTTACCTTCTGCACATCCCCCATGGTCCGGGAGTCTCTCCGGCCCGCGGCACCGCCTGGGGAGCTGCCGGGGGCTCGTTCCCGGGGCCCGCCGGCGGCTGCGTGACTGGCACGCTCCCCGTCCCCGGGGGAGGAAGAGGATTACGGGCTCCGGAATTAGCTGCTGTTCCTCCATTTACCCACAGCATTAAATAATGCCCTCGGCAAATCCCCCAGCCAGCTGTCGCCCCGCCGTCGCCTACCCCCGGGATAAACCAGGTCCCCCCGGGCTGGGGCACTGGGGCACAGGGCATCCCGCTCCCCACGGGGCAGGGGTCCCAGCCCGGGAGGACGCCGTGCCCAGGCACGGGGCTGACACAGCCTCCCACACTGGGATGCCTCACGTTGAGGCGACAGCAGCACCCACGAGCTGTCCCCTCGCAGGGTGGCAGGAGAAATTGCTGAGCCTGCTTGGGGCCACGTCAGCGACTGCCACAGCTCCCCACCGCTGCCCAAGGGAAACCACCAGGGCCTGGAGCAGGTTGAGGGCTGGCTTGTCTGCAGGGATGACACAGGACAGGGGTCCAGAGGGGCTCAGACACATTCTCCAGCAGCCCACCCCCAGCCCAGGTGGGGTGAGGAGCTCATCTGTTCTCCGTTTAGATTAAGTGCATTAATTAAGCAATGTCTTTGATTCCTGCATGCTGCAGTTCTGTCCTCAGATCAGGTTTCCCAGCAGAGAGGTTATCCTTGCGGTGAGGACCGTGAGTCACGCACTCCTGGAGAGAAATTTTTATTTATAACTCCCGTGGCAAAGCCAAGCCAAACAACACAGCCACACTCCGACAAAAGGAAGGAGAGCAGCACGATCACCCCTCATCCCACTGCTGCTCCATGCAGTGCCAGGGGGCAGAGGGGCAGCCAGAGGGGCCACCCTCTGTTCCCCCCTCCCTGAGACCCTGCCAGGGCTGTGGCTGCTTGTGCTGCTCTGCTTTTGTGCCTGCTCACGGTGGGAAAGCCTCATTTTTCTCTGCATAGATCTGCACCCAACTTAATGTTAGGGTTCTGCTTTTGATAGGTTAATCACCCACCTTACATCCCCGTTATTAGCACTTCCCTGAGCGGGTTGCCATGGTGCTCTGTGGTTTATCCTGCGCCGTTAGTTACTGAGATTTCCGAACAAATAACCTAAAATATCCTCCACTGGTTTGTGGTTGCTGATCAACATGGAACCCCGACCTTAGGAGATGGGCAAAACTGCTTAGGCATCAGTTTGGTGACTCCGAGCCGCACGTCCACTGCTCCTCTCTGCCAGGTTCTACTGGCACGCACAGCACAGGCAGCCCGCCCCAAACACTGGCCCTAGGGCTAGCCCCAGACCCTGTGTGACCAGGGCAAGTGCTACCAGGCTGGTGGCAGGGTGTGCTGGGCCTGTTGATGTCCCCCTGCCCCTGCACCCCCGTCCCTGGAGTGATGCAATGGCCGAGAGGAGCCCCCTCGGGCTGTCCAGGCTGCGGGGGGACAGCGGACAACGGCGTGGTGACCCCAGGGCAGCACAGCCGTGCTGGGAATGGAGACTGGGATGGGTTTGGGAACAGGGGTGCAGATGGGGATGTGGTCACGGGTGTGGATGTGGATGGAGACAGGGACAGGGATGGGGATGGGAACGGAGATGGGGATGTGGTCATGGGTGTGGATGCAGATGGAGATGGGGACGGGAATGGGGAATGAGTGGGATGGGTATGGGAACAGGGATGCAGATGGGAATGAGATAACGGACGTGGATGCAGATGGAGACAGGGAGGGGGAAAGGGACGGAGATGCAGCGGCGCCGCGGCGGCTCCCGGCCCGGAGCTGGAGCCGGTTCCCACCGGGGCGGTGCCGGTGGCGTGGGGCGGCCTCCCCGCTCCCCGCGCTGCGGTCTCGGTTCCCATGGCGACACTTCCTGTGGCAGCCGAAAGCGGTAGTGTGGCAGTGCCGGGAGCGCCGGGCCGGGCCGGGCCGGGGGAGCCGCGCCGCCGGCCGGGGATGCTGCGGGGCCGCGGGCCGCGCCCGTAGCGCGCCGGGCCGGGCCGGGCCGGGCCGAGCCAGGGATGCAGGGCAAGGGCAAACTGCTGGTGGTCCACAACGGGCGCATGGTGAGTGGCCGGGGCGCGGGTCCCCATCCCCCGGGGAGCCGGTCCCCATCCCCCGGGGCTGCCCCGCCCGGCGGCGCGGCGAGCGGCTCGGTACCGGGCAGGCGGGGGATGCGCGGGATTGCGGACCGGGCGGGCAGGGGGTGTGGAGTGGATAACGGGCAGACAGAGGGATGGATGGAGTGAGGAAACAGGCAGGCAGGAGGGTGTGGGGATCTGGGCAGGCCAGGCAGGATGGGTGTTCAAAGCAGGCGGAGTTTAGAGGGTTTTTGGGGCAGGCAGCAGTGTTTGGGGCTGGGTACAGGCAGGCAGGCACGTATGGGGCTGAGCAGCAGGGGTTTGTGAGGCTTGGACAGCATTGTAAGTGGGGATGTGTGGCACTGGGTAGGGGACAAGCGGTGAGGGGTGGGGATGGGGTGGCAGGAGTCGGCAGGGCTGGTGTGTGTGGGGCTGGACGGTGCGGGCATGGCAGGGCTGGGTGGGTGTGGGCAGCAGGGATGGATGGGGAGGAGCAAGGAGCTGGCAAGAGAGAGGGACGTGGGACTGGGGTAAGAGACAAGGCAGAGGAATGCGGGGCGGGGTAGCAGGGAGAGGCAGGGATGGCTTAGTGGGCCTGAGGAGTGTGGGCCTGGGATGGATACAGGGAGTGTGCGGGGTAGGCTGGGGTGTGTGGGGCTGGGATGGAGGTGGGGGTTTCTGGAATAGGCTGGGGTGTGTGGGGCTGGGATGGAGATGGGGGTTTCTGGAATAGGCTGGGGTGTGTGGGGCTGGGATGGAGATGGGGGTTTCTGGAATAGGCTGGGGTGTGTGGGGCTGGGGGGCACGGGCCCGCTGGGTCAAGGACATCACTCGAATGTGGGCACCACTTCAGTGTGGCCCCAGGCAGGTGATGAGAGACAGCACCGTGCAGCGAGTGCGTGGCTGGGCTTTGGCCACAGAGGCTCTGCCCGTCTCCCTGCTTGCTGTGGGTCCTTGGGTACTCCGTCTGTGGCCCAGGGGTGCCGCAGGACACCCTGTCCTGCTGTGCCCTGGGCTGGCAGCACCTCGTCCCTGCTTTTGGGCATCTGCCCTCCGGCAGCTCCAGGATCCAAGGAAGGAGGGAACGGGCAGTTTGCCTGCCTGGGGCTGTGGTTGTCCTTCCTTCCTTCTCTCCCCTCCTCCCCTCCTCTTCCTGTGCCGTGGAGGCTGCTTCTCTCCTCCCTTCTTGCTTGGGGTGGCAGGGTTACATCTGATAGCATCTGCCCTTTCCCAATTGCTGGCCTGGTCCTAGGCCAGGGAGAGGTAGGAGAAAAGCTGCACCTCCTTTGTGACTCTCTACTTGCTGCCCTGGGCTGGAAGTCCTGTGTCCTGCCTCTGCCACAGGGCAGGTGACACCAGGGCAGTGTTGCTGACAGTGTCTCCTGCTCTGGGTTCAGGCTGGGCTTGCCCTGGTGCTGCTGCCTGCCCAGGTACCACTCCACCAGGCCAGCACGTGCCATGCAGCCCCTCTCACCTCTCTTCTTTCCACCCCCACAGGGCCCGGCCGTGTCAGATGGAGGTAAGGCTGCTCTTTGCCCTGGGACGGGAGGCCAGCATCATCTTCAGGGGAGGGGGAAGCCCACAGGCAGCCTGGTGCCAGGGGCAGGGAGCCAGCAGACAGTGAGGCCCTGTGTCAGCACAGGCTGTGCCATGGGCGGGTGGCAGGGCTGAGCCCTCTGCCCGGGACTGGCCATGTCCCCCCATCCCTCCCTCATGGCCCCTGGTGCCTGTCCCTCCTTTTGGCTGCTCAGCTGCCACTTTGGGGTGCTGGGGGCTGAGGTGCTTCCTGGGGCAAGGAGAACCTCGGTACCAGACAGCCCCAGATTCTCTGAGGGAGTCTGTCTGTCAGTCTTACCATGCATTGGATATCTCAGATGGTTCATTTAATTGTCTTGGCCCCAGTTACTCGTGGTTTAGACCACCAGGAGGATAAGTATGGGGAGCCTGGCAAAGGAGCAGCCTGACACACCTCCTCTGCTCCTGTCAGCTTTGCCAGGAGAGCGCTGCTTCCATGCCCTCACCTTCTTTTGCAAATGGCCCCCTGCTCCCAGCTGCACACCAGTCAAACCAGTTCCAAAGCTGGGGTTGCCCCTGGGAACTTCCATCTTTCTGAATACATGGTCACCCTGGGCTTCCCCGAAGTGGGGTTTCCTCAGAGTTGGGAGCTGGAAATGACACTTTCTGTGCCCTCCCTGTGCTGGGTTTGTCCCTTGTCACGGCCAGAGGAATGGAGAAGGTGGGTTCAGGCACCCCTGCTCATCTTCCAGGCTTCTCTCCACTCTGTGTGCCCTCTGTGTCCCCTTCCACTCCGCTTTCCCTGTTGGCTGGGTGCCTCCCCACAGCTGGAGATGAGTCAGAGGTGGAGTCACGGTGACACCCAGGGTGGGCAGAACTGCCAGCACTGGCAGGGAGAGCTGCCATGCCGAGCAGTGCCAGCTGTGGCATCATGGTGCTCAGTCCTCCAAGGATGCCACTGTGCTGCTCCTCATGTTCTCCATGTTCCCCACCCGGCGCTCACCATTCTGATCCAGATGGGGCAGGTGGGGGGCTGCTGGTGCCGGGGGGTGACACTGGGGGACAGGGAGACACTCAGAACTGACCCTTTTCCTCTCTCAGAGTTAAATGCCTCCCGGGCCCGTGGCAGCAACCACAGTGTGAACAGCCTGCCAGGCCCACCAGCCACATGTGGAACCACACAGGGCTCTGTGGTCAGCTGGGCCGAATCCTTCGAGACGCTGCTGCAGGACCGTGTGGCCGTCACCTACTTCACTGTGAGTGTCACAGCCCAGAGCTCAGTCCCTGCTCCTGTCTGCTGTTGGACACCGACTGTCCCACAGCCACAGTGCCACCACACCAGCAGCTCTCTCTGCCCCGCAGGAGTTCCTCAAGAAGGAGTTCAGTGCTGAAAACGTCTACTTTTGGCAGGCATGTGAGCGCTTCCAGCAGATCCCGGCCAGTGACACGCAGCAGGTACCAGCTCCGTGCAGCTTTGGTCACACAGCTGCTGGGAGGGATGTGGGCACAGCTGTCCAGCCTGCATGTCCAAGGGTCCTGGTAGACCCTTTCTCTGGGGGGCTGAGCAAGCTGGGGGCTCTTGCCAAGAAGGAATAAGGAGATTGATGTGAGGTGCACCTGAAAAGCCACAGCTTTTCCCACAGAGCAGGATGTGCTTCCCCAGCCCGGGACAGCCAGAGGGTGGAGAGAGTTTCTGGGGGGACAAACCAGACCATGGGCAGAGCTGGACAGGGGATCACTGGGACAGAGCCAGGTGGCTGCAGGGGATGGTTCCTCCCTCAGGTTGTAGCTCTATGGAGAGACTGGCGTATTGTGCCCAGAGCTTGGTCCTGAAGTGCAGGTACTGAGCTGATCCTGGGGCAGGCTGGTTCTTCAGGGCTCTCTGTGGGGTGAGCAAAGGGCTCCCTGGGGGTGGCATAGAGGAAGGGGTTGCTGGTCTCAGCCTGACCTCCTGTCCCCCCAGCTGGCCCAGGAGGCACGGCGGATCTACGATGAGTTCCTCTCCAGCCACTCGGTCAGTCCTGTGAACATTGACAAGCAGGCCTGGATTGGGGAGGACATGCTGGCCACCCCCTCCCCAGACATGTTTCGCATCCAGCAGCTCCAGGTATGGGCAGCTCCACCCACAGGGTGGGGGGGGGCTGTGGGACCACCCCACATGTCACCCAGCATCACTGCTGTCCTCTGGGGCTGTGCCATGGGGCAGTGGCCACAGCCTGTAGGTGGGCAGGGGTCTTAAGCACACAAATCCTCCCTTTCCAGATCTTCAACCTGATGAAGTTTGACAGCTACACACGTTTTGTGAAATCCCCGCTCTACCAGGCCTGCCTGCAGGCAGAGAGCCAGGGCCAGCCCCTGCCTGACCTGCGGCCCCACTCCCGCAGCAGCAGCCCCCCTCCTGACCTCAGCAAGGTGAGTGAGGGGGAAAGGGGAATGGGGACATGTCCCCTTGGTGCTGGGTCCTTTCCCTGCTGCTCAACCCCAGGCTGAGGACAAGCAGTCAGGGGAGCAGGGAAGGGGAAGGGGAAACCTCAGTCGTGACCATGTTGAGATGCTGCTCAATTCACCCCAGAAGTCGAAGCTGAAGCTGGGCAAGTCCCTGCCACTGGGTGTGGAGACAGCAGGCAGTGGTGCCAACCGCAGCCCTCGCCGGTCCTTCAGGAAGGGAGAGCGGCGGGAGCCTTCCTGGGCAGGTGGGTGCTGTGCTGAGCAGGACAGAGGGGCCACGCCACCCTGAGGGGTGTTCACGTCCCCACCACAGCCCCTCTGTCTGTCCTAGAGGGGGGAGAAGGCGGCAGGAGCGCCATGCTATGGAGGGAGTCCCAGGGCTCACTCAACTCCTCGGCCAGCCTGGATCTGGGCTTCTTGTCCTCGGCCAGCACAGCTGCCAGCCCCTGGACGGAGGTGAGTGGGCACCACGCCAGTCCCACGGCACCACACTGCCACTGGCTGGGCTCATCCCACCACATCCCTCCCTCAGGGCCAACAGAAGAGCCAGGGGGGCAGCGAGGCAGAGCTGCCAGCCAAGCCCATGAAGTACTGCTGTGTGTACCTGCCCGATGGCACGGCCTCGCTGGCCTCTGTCCGGCCCGGCCACTCCATCCGGGACATGCTGGCCGGGATATGTGAGAAACGCGGCTTCAGCCTCCCCGACATCAAGGTCTACCTGGTGGGCAATGAGCAGGTAGGGCAGGGAGAGGGGAGCAGGGTTTCTGCCAGCCAAACCATCCCTGTGCTGGGACCACGTGCCTCTCTGCTGGCTCTCTCCTGATGGTTTGTCTCTTGCAGAAAGCGTTGGTCCTGGACCAGGAGTGCTCTGTGTTGGCGGACCAGGAGGTGAAGCTGGAGAACAGGATAAGCTTTGAGTGAGTGGGAGCTTTGGGGCTGATGCCGTTGGCAATCCACAGTGCCCCAAACCAGTCCCCCAGGCAGCCCTGAGTACCCTGGCTCTGCTCCTGCCTGCAACAACCTCTTCTCCCCCTCTGCAGCCTGGAAATCTCCTCCCTCAACAAGACCATCCGCATCACAGCCAAGTCAACCAAGCGCATCCGGGAAGCGCTGCAGCCCGTGCTGGGCAAGTACGGCGTGAGCGTGGAGCACGCGCTGCTGCGGAGGGTGAGGCTCGGCCTCGGCAGGCACAGCCCAGCCCTGGGTTTGGGGGAGCCCTGGGTTTGGGGCTTGGGCCAGTGGTGCTGGCTGTGAGTAGGTGGTGGGGAGCAGCGGTGTGAGCCTGCGGGCTCGTAGAATCACTGGTTTTGGGATGGGCCATGACACCCCACTGTGTGCTGGGTGTTCCCTCTGCTGGCCCAGGGGGGTCTGGCCAAGTAGGTCCTCTCAGCCTGGCTGCCTTTGCTGTGCCACAGCGAGTGTGACACTGTCTGCTGTTCCTGTTGCAGCAAGGTGAGCCAGCCACTCTGGACCTGGAGAAGCTGGTCAGCACAGTGTCTGCTCAGAAACTTGTCTTGGAAACACCAGCAGGTAAAGTGTTCTCCCTCCCTAACCATGTCCCCTCAAGCCACATCACCCTGAGGAGCACTCACAGGGTCAGGCTGTTTTCTGCTGGCCATGGCTCCCACTCCCTGGGACAGGGTTGATGCTGTCACTGGCGGGGCCAGGACCAGGATGGTGGAATGGGGCACTGAGCATCACTTCCCTTGCAGGTGTGCGAGTGATGGAAAGCACTGAGGCTGCAGCTGCCCCCTCTCTACTCCGGAGTAAGGTGAATATAAAATCCCACCACCATGGTCAGAGATGCCCTCACAACTGCTGCCATGGTCCACAGGGAAGCTGGGCCCTGCTGTGGCCCCAGCACTTGCCATGGGGCTGGGCAGTGGGTGCTGAGGCAGGAGCCAGGCTGTGGGAGGGTGATGGGGACACAGCCCAGGGGAGTGCTGCCTCCTTGCCCCGTGGCTGAGGCCTGGGCTGCTCATTGCAGGAGAGAAGCCCAACAGGAGCAGAGCCCAACACGCGGTGGGAGTTGCCCTCCTCCTTCTCCAGGCCACACTCTTCAGCTGCCATGAACCTCAACCGCCGCACGTATGACCTGGAAGGTGAGACCTGGCACGTCTGAAACCTGAGGGGATGAGGCAAAACACAGGCCAAGGGATGCAGAGCCCCTGGTGTGCTGGGGATGGGTGTAGGGTCCTGTAAAGCTGGGAATGGGCTATGGGGTTTTGAAGTTGGTGTGGAGCAGGGAGAAGGTGCAGGTGCTGAGCCTGGGACATGCTCAGGGTCATGTCAGGTGGAGAGGGCAGCCAAGGTGCCAGGACAAAGCCCCAGTGCCTGGCTCAGGTGCATGATCTGCATTTTCCCAGGGCTGGTGGAGCTGCTGAACCGTGCCCAGAGCTGCAGGGCCAACGACCAGCGTGGGTTACTCTCTAAGGAGGACCTGGTCCTGCCTGACTTCCTGCAGCTCCCCGTGCGGGATGACAGCGCCTGCGAGGGGTCGGATCAGCCCAGTGCCCCTCAGCCCAGCTCCGAGGGATGCAGCCACCCTCAGGAAGAGCCTGCACTGGCTCAGCCTTCGTTCGACCACAAGCTCTGATGAGTCCTGCAGCACGTCCACACCCAGCACGTGGCACCCCAGGCCATGCTGGGGTTCAAGAGGGGCCTGACAGCCCCTGCCCTGCACTGCTGACACTGCCTGGACTGCAGATTCATCCACGTCCTGTCCCAAACTGTCGTGTCGTGTCGCTGTGAGTGGCTGAGCAGCTGCCATGCCCCTCTGTGGGGCCACATCCCGGTGCACATCAAGGGAGTCCTGTACATAGTCTGAACCCCCGTTGCAAAGCACTTTGCAACGTCCCGTGCATGCCTGGCACTGTCCTGCCCGGTGCCTCTGCCTGCAGCAGAGTTGCCTGCCCAGCACATCCTGCCTGTGTCGGGCTGACACAGACCCACTCACTGTTTGGGTGGGGAAAGCTCCCTTCCAGCTGAAGGGTGTGCAGGATAGACAGGGTGGGTGGGGAGGAAAGGCAGGCTCCAGTCCTGAACTCCAATGCTGTGGGCAGGCAGGGTCAGGAGAACATGTGCCTGGAGCTCAGAGCCAGATCCAGCCCCTGGCCCCGTGGGAACAGGGCTGCCCCGTTGTTGATTTGCAAGTCCACCCTTCCTGGGGAGGGTGAGCATGGCCCTGCCAGGCTGTGCCCTGGGCGGGTTGTTACGTCTGCATTGCGTGAGCGTGGCCTGATGCTGCCACAGTAGCACTGCTTGGAGCAGGGCACATGGTTCCTGCCCTGGGCAGACAGAGGCAGAGCCAGCAGATCGTGCCAAAAAAGCCTTCCTCCTCCCCGCCAGAGATCCTGCTTGGGTGGCTGCTGAGGGACATGCAGGAGCAAATCCCCACATCCCCCCTGCCCCATCCCCACTGGGGCTGTGGGTGCTCAGCCTTCGGGGACAGCTCTGCTTGGTGCCACAAGAATGCAGCACCCCTGGGTGCTGAGCACCTCAGCCTGGTGTGCAGGTCCCTGGCGTGTGCCCAGCCTGTCATTCCTGCCAGTGGCTGTGCTGGGCTGTAGCCTTAAGCCCAGATCTGCCAGTCCTGGCTGTGCTCTGCTGGCCCCCCTGCCCAGCAGCGTGGTGTCCCCAGAGGTGCCAGACACAATCTGCGATGGAGACATTCCCCCAACAGCAGGCAGGAGATTCCTCCACAGTCCATATGTGCCAGAGCCCTTCCTGGCTGTGCCTTGGGTAACCACTCCCTCACCACTGCCTGGCCAGAGGCAGAGGGGTGACCCAGGGCCCCCAGGCTTGTCCAGAGATGGGGGCATGGCCACCCAGCCCTATGCTGCCACAGCCAGCTGCAGCCCTGTGGCCTTAGTCAGAGCCCCCCTGTGTCTCTGTGATGCTGCTCAGTTCTGTCTGTGGTGTGGAACCAGGGGAAATAAAGAGCATTGCCTGGATGTGCCTTTCTTTCCTCCCTTTGTCATCACGGCTGGATGGTGCTAATCCCAGCAGAAATGTCCCCTCAACCCCTCTCTCCCCCAGAGAGCCCTCCCAGGGCCATGGCAGAGCTGGGCCAGCCCTTGGCTGCTGTGCCACCCTGACTGGCAGCAAGGGGCAGTGCCAGGAGCTTGTTTTCCCGGCACTGCTGACAGAGTAGGGGAAGCTGCAGGGCCAGCACGGCCAAGGACTTCAGCCCCGACCCTGTCAATGAGTGACAGCCAGAGCTGCCAGGGCCTCACTGGGTTAATGATTGTGGGGGCAGCTGGCCAAGAGCCCCTGGGCACGGGGCAAGTGCGGACACCAGCCTCCTGCACACTGGCTGCACCCCCCGGACAGAAGGGTCCCCAGGCCCTGCGGAGGCAGGACATGTCCCCTGCTGGAGCATTCAGCTCCATCAGTCTGTGACTCAGTGGAGGTGGCTCAGTGATGCTCCAGCAGTGGCACAGGTGTCCCCAGACTGTCCCTGAGTGCCCTGGAGTACCCAAGGGATCTTCCCTTGTTCTGCCCATACATTTGCACCTGGCTCATCCATGTTGATGGGTCCTGGAAGTGCTTAATCCCGGGGAAATGGGGATGTGGCAACTGAACCTCTTTGTGCCCACTCCCACAGGCACAGGGCAGGAGGGGCCTTTGGCCACTGTCTCTCCCCTGGACAGTTGTGGACATAAGCTGACTGGGTGTCCTGTGGGTGGACGGAAACTTGGCTGGAGGTGTGTGAGCAGCAGGTAATGATAAACAGGGCTGAGGAGGTGGTGACGGCAGCGCTGGACTTGCTCCTCTCCTGCTCACCCATCGCACATGCTGGGGATGATGTGGTGCCAGGAAGATGAGGGCTCTGCCCCACACAGCCCTCACGGCACTGCTGGCTGCCCCACACTGAGCCACAGGCACGGGCAGAGCCGGGCTGCCTGCCATCATCACCACCAGTGCCAGGACATGGGGATCACACTGGTGTCGGCATCGCCCACCACCAATATCCTGGGAGTGAGGATGTTGTGCCCTAGGCAGAGATGGGACCCTCATGGCTGATGCTGCGATGGCACTGAGGGTGCTGGATGTGTGCACAGCCTCACATCTGATTTGTGATGCCCCAGCAGCATCAGCACCAAGCCCTCCTCCTCCTCCTCCTCCTCCTCCTCTCTTGCAGTGGATGAACCACCCAGCACCAAATGATGGAGAGCTGAGGCACTGGGCTCCAGCAGTGCGCTCCTGGCTTTGCTGGTCGCCCAGGGGGGAGTGCCGGGGGCGCGGTACCCCGAGGGCATGTGCCCCATCCCGCCCCGGGCCGAGCTGACCGGGATGCGGTGGGGGTTACCCATTAACTGCAGGAATTTCTGAGGAGGAGGTGAGCAGCGAGCGGAGGCGAGGGGCAACACGGGGCTCCTTAGACTTTGCTCTTGGCGTGTGTATAAAGGGCCGTGGTGCCCCACGGGCCACTTCGCTGGAGGGACGCGTGGATGTGGCATGTGGAAGTGGCACTGCCCTGAGTGCCCGGCCAGCCCCAGGTGAGCTGGGCCCTGGGCAGGAAGAGTCCCCTCCCTGCCTCCCCTGCCTGCGCTCTGGGAGCTCGCTGGGGTGGCACAGCAGCAGCTGGTGGCCCAGGGGACCAAGAAATGATGGGGTGGTGCTCCTTCAGTGGTGCCAGCGCTGCAGGGACTCGGGGGGACGTGGCAGCTGGTGCGGCACAGCTGTGGTGACACGCGGCCACCTCTGCTCAGCCTCAGCAGGAGCGATGCTGCCCTACCGGACCGAGAGCCCGGTCCTGCCCGGCCGCTGCCCGGTGCGAGGAGGAAGGGTTGTGCACGGGCCACAGTTCGCCTACTGCCCCAGCCCCCAAGGTAGGTGCCCCCAGCCCTCCTCCTCCTCCTCTTCCTCACCTGGTTCAGCTCCGCTTCTGGCCAGACCCCGACCCTGGCAGCGCTGGGCTCTCCTCTGCAGGGAAGTCCCTGCGAGGACAGGGCTGTAATGTTGGTGCCCTCTGTCCCCAGCTCTGCACCGGCTGCCGGGTGCCCACACCTGCCCCTTCACCGTCAGTGCCGTGCCTTGCCCTGACCATGGCTTCCCCTGCCCCGGCTCCCCGGGGCGCCTGCGGGAGGGCCGGGAGCGGTACGAGCTGGACGCGCTGTCCTGGCAGGGGCACCGCCTGGGCTTGGACGAGCTGCAGAGGCCAGGTGAGATCCCGCAGGTGGTGGGGGTCTCACACAGCACCTGGGCTGGGGAACACCCCAGAGATCTGACACACTTGGGGTGCCAGGACTGCGGGGTGCCAGGATGGGAGGGGAGTGCTGGTGGGGAGACCCCCAGCATCCTGGGGTGATGTGGGAAGAGCTGAGGGACAATGGGGCAGCTGGCACAAGGCACTCCAGGATGGGAGGAGATGGAGGGGACTCAGGGAGAGGCGCCATAGCTGGGGACATGAGCCCCGTGCTGCCAGGAGCCTTGAGAGTGGCATAAGGCTACAGGAGCCTGGGGAGCCAGGGCCATGCCATAGCAGGAGTTTAACACTCTCTCTTGTCTTGCACAGAGCTCGGGTGCTGGGCCAGGGTCCAGTCCTTCTGTGTCTCCCTTCTAAAGGTGCCCCTGATGTTTGGGTTCCTGTACCTCTTCGTGTGCTCTCTGGACGTGCTCAGCTCTGCCTTCCAGCTGGCTGGAGGTAGTAGTGTGGCAGGGATGCCTGGGAACCTGGTGGCACTGGCAGTGCCAGCAGCCTGCGCTCACATTCTCTTACAGGCAAGGTGGCAGGGGACATCTTCAAGGACAACGCCATCCTCTCCAATCCAGTGGCTGGGTTGGTGGTGGGCATCCTGGTGACCGTGCTGGTGCAGAGCTCCTCCACCTCCACCTCCATCATCGTCAGCATGGTCTCCTCAGGGTGTGAGTGTGCCCATGAAGCTCCTGGGGACCTGAGGCTGGGGGAGAGGATGGCAGGATGGGGTCACCCTGAGCCAGGGCATGGTGGGCTAGCAGGTGTCTCTGTCCCCAGTGCTGGAGGTGCGCTCTGCCATCCCCATCATCATGGGCTCCAACATCGGCACCTCGGTCACCAACACCATCGTGGCCCTCATGCAGGCTGGTGACCGCAGTGAGTTCGAACGGTGAGAGCTGGATGGGCCACAGGGCACTCGGGGGCTGGGGGCTGCTCTTCAGGACTGCCCCATGCCAATGGGCTCCCTCACTCTGTGCAGGGCCTTTGCTGGTGCCACGGTGCACGACTGCTTCAACTGGCTGTCGGTGCTGGTGCTGCTGCCGCTGGAGGTGGTGAGTGGGTACCTTCACCACGTCACCCGCCTGGTCGTGGCCACCTTCAACATCCGCAGTGGGAAAGATGCCCCCGACCTGCTCAAGATCATCACGGAGCCCTTCACCAAACTCATCATCCAGGTCTCCTCAGCTGTTGTGTTCACCAGCGTGGTGTGCCCCAGGCTGGTGGTGATGTCCACAGCACTGGTGTCCCTTTGATGGTGGTTGTATCCAACTGTCCCCAGGCTGGCAGTGTCCCCATGCCAGTGAAAATGTCCCCAGCCTGTGGGTGCTGTTAGCCCCCAGCTGCCCTCTCCAACGGGTGTGTTGTTGCAGCTGGACAAGTCTGTGATCACGGGCATCGCGACAGGGGACGAGAGCCTGCGCAACCGGAGCCTCATCCGCGTCTGGTGTGGCCCTGCATCCCCACAGGTGAGGGGCCCGTGGCCCTCCCTGGGCCACCAAACAATCCCACAGAGGATGGGTGGTGGGCTGAGGACACTGTGGAGCCAGCTGCAGCCCACCTTCTCCCTGCAGATGGCCACTGTGGGGCTTGGGCCCCTCCCAAACTGCACATCCCCCGGCCACTGCAGCACTAAGGGCATCGAGGTCCTCCACAACATCACCAGGCAGAAGTGTGAGTGGGTGTGGAGGGCTTGGGCAGGGCTGGGGCACGGCATGGGGCTGGGGAGTACAGGTGGGGCTGGGGGTTGTACGTGAGATGGAGAAGTGCTGGAATCATGATGTGGGGCAGGGCTGGGAGATGTTGGGCTGGGTCCAGGTGTGGGGCTGTCTGTGGGGGCAGGTCTGTGAGCGGGGCCAGGCCGGCCCCAGCCCCTTGCCCAGCCGTGCTGTGGGGCAGGCGAGCACCTCTTCACCGACACACCACTGCCCGACCTGGCTGTGGGGCTGGTGCTGCTGGCCGGGTCCCTCGTCGTGCTCTGCACCTGCCTCATCCTCCTGGTCAAACTCCTCAACTCCCTGCTCAAGGGGCAGGTGGCCAAAGCCATCCAGAAGGTTATCAACACTGGTGAGTAGGACGGGGACCACGTGCCACACCATCCTCAGACCTGTCCCTGGCTGCCCCTGACCCCCAACCCTGATGTGTCCATGCCCGTGTCCGTGTTTGTGTCCATGCCCATGGCCGTGCTGTGGCAGACCTCCCTCACCCGCTCAGCTGGCTCACCGGGTACTTCGCCATGGTGGTGGGTGCTGGGATGACCTTTGTGGTGCAGAGCAGCTCTGTCTTCACCTCGGCCATCACCCCCCTGATCGGTGAGTCCCGGCCATTCCTGGTCCCCTGCCATGTGCCATCCCCTGGCCTGCGGGTGCTAAAGCGCTCGGAGGGACAAGAGGAGCTGTGCCTCCTCGGGAGAGCATGGGGATGGCACTGCCAGGAGCGATGGGATGGATGGGGTGCCTCTCCCACAGGCCTGGGGGTGATCAGCATTGAGCGTGCCTACCCACTGACCCTGGGCTCCAACATTGGCACCACCACCACTGCCATCCTGGCTGCCCTGGCCAGCCCAGGGGACAAGCTGGCCAGCTCCTTCCAGGTACAGTCAGCCCAGGGCTGGGTTGGGCTGGATGGGGTCACCGGGCAGGGCAGGGGCTGGGGGAAGCCCACGAGCCCAGCTTGACGTGGATGCCATCATCCCTGCAGATCGCTCTGTGCCACTTCTTCTTCAACATCTCGGGCATCCTGCTGTGGTACCCGCTGCCCTTCACCCGCCTGCCCATCCGCATGGCCAAGGCGCTGGGCGAGCGCACGGCCAAGTACCGCTGGTTTGCCGTGCTGTACCTCATCATCTGCTTCCTCCTGCTGCCCTCCCTCATCTTCGGCATCTCCATGGCGGGCTGGCGGGCGCTGGTGGGGGTGGGCGCGCCCTTCCTCGGCCTCCTCTTCTTCGTGGGGCTGGTGAACGCGCTGCAGGCTCACAGCCCCGGCCGCCTGCCCAAGTGGCTGCAGACCTGGGACTTCCTCCCCGCCTGGATGCACTCGCTGCAGCCCCTGGACCGCGTCATCACCCAGGCCACCCTGTGCTGCACCGACCGCTGCCGCAGCCCCGAGGGCTGGGAGGAGCACGAGGGCCCTCCCCGCGACAAGGCCAGGCTGGGGCTGGACAACCCCGCCCTCTCCTACCCCGAGGAGATGCCCAGCCCCACCATCCGGGTGGGCTCCCCTCGCCCGCTCCCGCACGGTGCCACACGGCTCTAGCTGGCAGTGCACACCCGGGCTGCTGCTGCTGCGGCCGCTGGTGTCCCCTGTCCCTGCTCAGCTGGTGTCCAATAAAGGGGGAGCGCCCACACCCCTGTGTTTGTCTCTGGGTCCTCCCTCTGCAAACCCTGCGGTCACAGGTTCCCCACACCCACCATGCTCCCCGTTTCCCACACACCACCACTGCTCAGCCCAGCTGGTGCTGGGGACCCACCAAACACTCTGCTGGTGCTGGAGGGTGATAGCACAGCTAAACCCCGAGATCTGTAGCCAACTGTACTGAAGTGTCACAGGCAGCATCTTCTTCCACCTGCCTCGTCCCTGAAGGGCTGAGCTGGCAGGGTCCATGGTGCCCCACGGTGTGCCACAGCAGCACATCAGTGAGCGAGGCACAGCACGGGGCAGCCAGCAAGGTGCTGGGCTGGGATCAGCAGGAGGATGACTCGGCATGGTTGGGCAGTGCCCCTGCACCACCAGGCACCGTGGCACCCGTGGCTGGAGCCCTCCTGCCGCGGTGACCCTGAACGGAGCCCTTTAAGTGGCAATAACAGCTTCTCCCACTGCCCACAGATGTTTGGGTTCCTGCCAGTGATATCGGCCCACCCTTCCCTCCCTCCCTCCCTCCTCCCCGCCCGCCCTCCTCCGGACTGGGACCAGCAGAGCCAGCAGCGCTGCCGTGGGAGTCTCTCCGTGTTCCCGGCACCGCTGCTGTCCCGCATGCCCGGCCGGGCAACCACTGGGCCAGGACGACCTCGCCACCAGATCGGGTCAGTGCAGGAGCGGTGGCGGCCGGGAGAACCCCCCGGGGACTCAGCGATGCTGGGACTGCGCCCGCAGCCGCTTCGGGACCGGTGAGCGGGGTGGGGGAAAGCCCCATGGGGCTTCATCTGCTTGAGGGGCCGGGCCAGCATGGAGCCAGCCAGCGCCCTTCCCAACACCTCCGGTAACAGCAGCGGCGCCGGCAGCGCCCCGCACTCGCCCGCAGCCACGGGGCTCATCTTGCTGGCTGCTCTGTTCGTCCTGCTGGCCACGCTGGTGGGCAACGCTCTGGTGGTGGTGGCCATCTCCACCAGCCGGGCCCTGCAAGCCCCACAGAACCTCTTCCTGGTGTCGCTGGCCTCGGCAGACATCCTTGTGGCCGTCCTCGTGCTGCCCTTCTCGCTGGCCAACGAGGTGATGGGCTACTGGTACTTTGGTGGGCTGTGGTGCAGCCTGTACCTGGCGCTGGACGTGCTGCTCTGCACGGCGTCCATCGGGCACCTCTGTGCCATCAGCCTCGACCGCTACTGGGCCGTCACCCGGGCGGCACGGCTCAACCTGCGCCGCAGCCCGCGCCGGGTGAAGGGCATGATCGGGGCGGTCTGGGCGCGGCGGCCCTGGTGGCACTGCCACCGCTCCTGCGGCCGCGGCCGGGCGGCCGGGAGTGCCAGCTGAGCCAAGAGACCTGGTACGTGCTGGCCTCCTGCGCCGCCTCCTTCTTCGTGCCCTGCCTCGTCATGGTGGCCGTCTACTGCCGCATCTACCGCCTGACTGCCCGGCGCACGGCCGCCCTGCTCGCTGCCCGCTCTCCGCGCCCCGCCAGCGGCGATGGAAAGGTGTCGGGCGTTGGGATGCCGGGATGGCGGCGCCAGAGCCAGCACCAGAGCGTGCTGCTGTGCCGCCGGCGGCTGGTGCGGGCGCGGGAGCGGCGCTTCACCGTCGTGCTGGCCGTGGTGATGGGGGCCTTCGTGCTGTGCTGGTTCCCCTTCTTCTTCACCTACAGCCTGGGGGCTCTCTGTGGGCAGGGCTGCCACGTCTCCAAGCCCCTCTTCAACTTCTTCTTCTGGATCGGATACTGCAACAGCAGCGTCAACCCCCTCATCTACACCCTCTTCAACCGGGACTTCCGTGCTGCCTTCCGCCGGCTCCTTGCTGTCCCCCGCCGGCACCGCACTTAGGGACCCTTTGGGACACCGGGGACGTGGCCCTCAGCCCTGCTCAGCATTCACAGACAGCACCTGGCCCAACCACAGACCCTGGATGGCAGTGCTGGCGTGCAGCTCGAGGTGCTTCTGGAAATGCAGGATTGAATAAAACGAGACCAAAGGCAGTGCCTGGGACTGGCATCTGCCTCCAGGGAAAGCATCACCAACTGCCAGCACCTGTTGTCACCTGTGTCACCGCACACATATCCCTTGCAGCAGTGGTGGTGACAACTTGCTGTGGCAGCTCCAGTGAGTACCAGCCCTCCCCACTCCCAGATGAATGTCCATGTCCCTCAGCATTCTCTGGTGCAGGGGATGGACCCCACAGCTGCTGTGAGGGGACAAAACCCTCCATGCAGCGGTGTCACCAGCACTGGGCTGAGCTGGCTGTGCCACCACAGCAGCCCTGTGCCTCTCTGCCAGGGCTGTCCCCTCTGGGGACATGCCAGCTGTGCCATGTCATGGGGGCTCTGTGAGGGCACACACGTACCCACGGTGGGGCACAAGGGTTGCAGGTCTGGGGTGGAACACCCCACATCCTGCTCGGGGGCTTTACTAGGATCTTGCTGCAGGAGGGAAAGGAGGAATGATATCCCAGCACCGGAAAGGCCGTTCTCCCCTGGGACAGTGTCAGAGATGGGATCGCATGGGAACAGGCTCCGGCACAGCCTGACGTGCAAGAGGCCACGCAGGCAGCTGTGGGGCGAAGACCCGGGGGCAACCACATCCCCCTTGGGGGGCAGAAGCTGCCCCACGCCCGCCCTGCCTGGCTGCCTGCCCCGCTCTGCACAGACACCCGGGGGTCAGGGGCTGTTCCACTTCTTCAGCTTTGCTGCTCAAAATAGAAAATCTCAAAACATTGGACTTTCTCTGGGCTAAAAACAGCCGCTGGCGCCTGGGAGCTGGAGCCCAAGGAACACTGGTCCCCGCCAGCGCCCACCGCCCCCATCAGGGTGGGTGCAGCTCAGCTGGGGTCTGGGGCGGCTGGATGGCATGGGGGGCTGGATGGGATGGGGGTACTCGCAGCAGTGAGGATCCCTGGGCTGTCACTGCCTGCTGGCCCCATGTGGGGAGGCTCATGGTGTGAGCTTTGGAGTCAGCAGACATTCCCAGTGGAATCGGGTTGGGATGGGCCCCGGTGCTGATCCCCTGGAGGCGTCTGGCCCCAGTGGCTGGAGCTGCACGGGCACTGCCTGCGGAAGGAGCTGCCCTATCACTGCTGCCCAGCTTCCCCTCCCGAGGCTGCCATTGCCTTCTCACAACTCAACAACACTTGGCTTCTAAAAATACCCAGGAGACGAGGGCAACTAGTGGGGACGCGGCCAGGCCAGATCCCCTGGGGAGCACCAGCCCTGTGGCAGAACCCTGGGGCCCCACAGTGCCCTGGCCAAGCACTCTGGGTGCCAACCAGGGTACCAGGCACTGCCTGTCCTCCTGGGATGAGCGCACGGCTCTGGGATGCTGCAGGGCAGGAGGGGACAGGGACCAGCTGGAGCGGGGTCCCCCCTGCTTGGGCAAGACAACACCAGCACATTGGGGCAAAATCGATTCTGCGAAGGGAGATTCAGGCTGGTGTCTGAAACATCAAATCCTGAGGGCTGGATGAGGTGTTGGGAGCGCCTGGTCCCCCTCCAGACCCAACTGGGGTGCTTGGGAAGAGTTTCCTCACCGAGCATGTCCCGCTGCGTCCCCATCCAGCACATCAGCCTGTCCGCAGCAGGTGTTGAGCAGGTCGCTCCACATCCCTGCAGCAGCCGTTTCCATTCCAAGTTTGTACAAAGTCTGTTTCTGTTTCATCTGCTACAGCACGACCCTTATTCCTGCCGTGCTCGTGAGCCACTGTCACCCCAGTGCCACTGGGAAGGTGGCTTCCCTGGATTGTTGCTGCCCAACCACAGCACCCGTGCCTGGAATTGCATCCTGCATTTTCAGGCTTTTCTTTCCATTTCCCAAGATTGTTTTGAATTACTCCCCCAACAAGCTTGGGTTCAGAGCCCTCTCCCTTTCCAGTCAGCCATCCCCTCCACAGAGCTAAAAAGCAGAGTGGCAGTTCCACCGCCTGGGCTGCTGCTGGATGTGTTGGGGACAGCTGGATCCTCTGGACACTGGTGCTGCTCCAGCAACCTCCCGTTGTACATGGCTCTTGTCAGTGATAGGAACAAGGCTGCAAAATGCCAGGTGGGAGGAAACAGAAAATAGCAACCCAAGGGTTAATGTTGGAAATGGTTGAAAACAGTCATCTCATTTTAAGTTCAAAATAAACATGTGCCAGCTTTGAAAGGAAAGCAGGTCTAAAAGAGGAGCTCTCACAGCATGAGCTCATCCCTCCAGGCAGAGTGACAGAGAGATCACCCCCAAGGTGTGGCAGGGCAAAGCATCCTCCTCCTCCTCCTCATGGCTGCAGATTTGTACCCTGAAGATGTGACATCTGATTTCCAGTGGATGCTGAAGGGCACAGCGGCCACAGGCAGCGCTGACTGCATGGACAGCGAGCGCTTGGAGTGAATTTGTGTTGTTATCATCCTCACTACGGCCTGAGGACATGAACCCTTCTCTCCTGCCATGGGCTGCCACTGACAGAGACCAGCTGAAGGACCTGCCCATCATCTCCTCCGTGCCCTGGGCAGCCCAGCTGCCACCAGCCACGGCAAGGAGACCTCTCCTGTGGGCTGGAGCGAGAGACAGGAGCCGTGGGAAGGCAGAGGCGACGCCCTCACCGCAAAGCCAGGAGCGGCACAAAGCAGGGCAGACACCGCTTGGTTTAAGAGGATTAAGGAGCGGTTTTGTGCCCAGGAGAGGCGGGCAGGAGATGGGCAGGAGATGGGCAGGTCACCGGAGGGGCTGACAGGCATTCAAGGGGTGCTGGAGAGCAGGCCAGCTCTGCAGGGAAACCGGCGAATGGTTTGCTGGGGATCGTGTGGGGAGAGGTGAGGTTCCCGTACCGCGGCTCTTCTTCAGACAGGGTAACGCTGCTGCTAATGTTGGTGTGATTTGTAAAAAAGGCTTTTAGAGGGAATAATTGGTGGGAAGAAACTGGCGGGAGCTCGAGCATCAGAACGGCAGGTGAGCTGTTGTTGGGGTCAGCTGCACTGGGGGATGAGGAAGCCCGAACCTCCACGGCAGCGGTGACCAGGGAAACAGGGCACAGCACCGGAGCTTGGGCCACCCACGCCGTGACCGGGACTGACCGAGGCACCGGGGAAACACGCGTGGCTGCTCGGACTTTATTGAGGCTGTGAAGGCTCCCTAAACATGTACCTGCTTCTATCACGAGAGCACAGGACACCTCGGGGAGACCTCGCCCGGGGGAAGGGCACCAGAACCGGGGCACCCCCGGAACCGGGACACCCGCAGACCCGGGACACCCTCACGGCTTGCATGGAGCCCCGGAACTCATTTATATAGAGCCGCTCGGCCCCACCCACCACAGAACACCCTATCACAACCCGTTCTGCGACTGAGTGGCAGTTCCACACCCAATCAGATGCTGCGGGAGGCGGGCTCCCTTCGGAAGGCAATCTTGGTGTGCGTCCAATCCGTTGGCTGTGCTCCCTGAGTGACATCTCGCCGTCCAATCAGCGCCCGCCCCTCGTCCCGGCGGCGCTTCGCCGATGGCCGCCACATGACGTCACTGCCCTGGCCCCGCCCCGCCAGCCCGCACCTCCCGGGGCCAACGGGAGGGCGGTGGCGCGGCGGAGGGGGCGGGGCTTCCTGAGAGGGCGGGCCAATGGGAGCGCGGCGCGGGAGGAGCGAGGGCAGGCATTGGCCGGGCGGGGCGCGGGGGGCGGGGCGCGGCGGCGGGCGGGGGGCGGCGGGCGCGGGCCGAGCGCGGGGAGCGGAGCCGGCGGGAGGCGGCGGCGCCCGCGGGCCCATGGAGCTGGAGAACATCGTCGCCAACACCGTCCTGCTCAAGGCCCGCGAAGGTGAGCGGCGCCGGGCACCGGAGCCGGCGGGGCGGCAGGCCCGGGCCGCGGGCCCCGGCGGTGCCGCCCCGGGGCTCGGCCGGGGCGGTCCCTCCCGGGGTATCGCGGCCTTGGCGGGGAGCGGGGAGCGGGGAGGTGGCGGCGTGGGCTGGGCGCAGGCACTCGCCTGCCCCGTCCGGTGCTGTGCTCGCTCCGGGAGTGCTGAGCTCCCTCCCGGGCGGCCTCGCTGCCTGTCCGGTGCGGATCGCCCGGTGTGCCTCCCGCCGTGCCCACTGCAGAGGCTGCTCCAGCTCCTCCGGCACGGGGCACGGACAGCTTTGGGTGCCGTAGGAGAAAAAAAGTTGATTTCAGTCCGGTAAAGTGCTGCTTCCCACACGGGCCGATCCCGAAACTGCGGCGGGGAGCCCCACCCGTCCGTCCGCCGCCTTCGCAGCCGCCCCGGCCGCCGGTGTGCGGGGCTCCGGGAGCTCTGCTGCGGGCCCGCAAGGCGCCCGCTGCTCCAGGGCCGCGCTGCAATCCAGCGTCCCGGGCTGGGATGCAGCCTGGCAGCAGCGGGGCTGTCCTGAAGATGTGCCTCTAGGGAAGGTACACGCGAGCTGCGTGGAGAAGCCCCAGGAGGGGATGGGAAGCCTCACACTGGAACCTGGTCCTTTGCACGGAAGATGCGCTTCAGGCATTGATGGGGTCATTAGATCACGGGTGTGGTGGGGAAGTGCAGTCCCCCCTGTCCCGTGGTGGGCAGCTGGCCAGACCGAGCCATCGTGGAGCCTGAGAGACCCGCTGAAATCCAGTTAGAGCACTTGGGAGATTGGATTTGCGGGAGCAAAAAGCAGCGAAATTCAATTTGCACGGGCAGAAACAACTTCCAAGCTGCTTGAAAACCAGGCTAAGTTGTAAGTACTGCTGGCACAGCGACTGAGGTGGACCGTGACGTTCAGGTTCACAATGGCAAGGTTTGGTTCAGAACCAAACCAGTGGGGTTTGTCAGCTCCAGGCACGAGGCCCAGCTTTGCACGGAGTGACCCGGAGACTGGCTCCTGCTGTGCCGTTGGGGAATGGAGTTTTGGCACTGATGCAGCACTGATGAGGTGCTGGACGGCTGCTGCTCCTGGTGCTCCACTGGTGCCTCTCCCTCGGCAGCAGCGGGCGGTTTGCAGGCAGAAAGATCCCACTGTGACACCTGTGCCAGGTGGTTCTTGCACTGTGAGAGCCGTGGGTGTCCGTGCTGCCTGTCCGTGGCTCTCCCACCTGTGGCTGGGTGGCCGTGGTGGCCACTGGGGTGAGCTCGGACAGCTTCCGTGACAGGATGGAGCTACTTTGCAGGCCAGATATGACAGGGCTGGGTTCTTTGCTCCAGCCCAGCCTTTTTGAAGCTTTCTAGGTTGGTGTGGGAGTGCAGAGCTGAGCTGGGGTGTGCTGAGGACTGCTGACCATCGCCTTCAGCTGCTGCCACAACACCACCAGCTGTGTTTGGTCTGGCCCAGGGAAGGTGAAGGATCCTTGTCCCCCTTGCCCTGACTGAGGGACAACAGACCAGCTCTCATCCATCACCCAAGCCTGAAGCTTGGTTGTGGTGAGCTCTGGGTGGAGGCAGCCAGTCCCCAGACCAGGGGTGCAGGGAGGTTGCTGTGAAGGAGCCCAGCTTCCCTCTGGATTGTCGGGCTCAGTGCTGGCAGGGCGGGGGAGAACCGCGCGTGAAGGGCGCTGGAGCCTCCTTTCAAAGCAAACAACTCAAGGAAATGCAACCTCCGGGTGCTGTGGGGCTCTGCTCTGCCTTTCCTTGAGCTCTCTTGGGGTGAGGATGGCCTGTCCTCCCCTGCCCTCGTTTCGCTGCCCCCATCCGCTTCATTGTCGCTGACAAGAAGGTGTCTGCGCCGCTGGTTTCTTCCAGCCCTGCTTACCCTTGAGTCACTTCCTTCCTGAGTTTGTACAATCGTGCAGGCCAGCTGCTGGTGCGGGGCAGATGCAGTGCAGGGACCCACGGCGTGCCAGGGCTCGGACCAGGGGCTGGCACCGCTGACCAGGATGGCCCCATCCCACCTGCCTGTCCATCCAGGGCCTCCTGTGGTGCAGGGAGCTGGATGCCAGGGGACTGTGTCTAGGGTTTGGGGCTGAACTGCATCTGCAGTGGAGGAAAGTGTTATGAAAGTGTTTCTCAAGAGCTGATAAATTATGTTAAAGCCCTCTGTGATTTCAGAAAGCCGGGCCTTGGGCCCAACTCTCAGCCCGACCACTTTGGCAGGGTGATTTAATGAATTTCCAAAGAGAGGTGGGAAATTGTGTGTGTTGGCACCGGGAAAGCAATCCCTGGAGGTTGGCTGATCCCAGCAAAGGGTACTTAGTGCTTGCTATGATGTAAATTTTTTGGTCTATCTAGAAGCTTTCCCACCCTGTCCTACAGCACTGGGCATTTACTCCAGCAGCTGCAGCTGGAATAATACCTGGTTCTTGGATCTGGATTTTCTGAGGCTGGCTTATCTCTGGAGTAAGGTGGGAGTGTCCCCACTTCACAGGTGGGAAACTGAAGTGATGAGCCCCAGGCAATGCAGCGAGTTGTCTGTGGAGCCAGGATTAGAGCAGGAATTCCTGTCTCCCAGCTTCATGTCCTCCCTCTGAGAGCCCCTCCCTGGAGTAAGCAATCAGTCTGGAATGAGTAGGTGGCATGAACGCCTTTACTGCAGCCGGGAAGAGCTTCACACCAAGCAAGGCATGGCCTGGAGGTGTGATTTGTTATGCAGAGGTGCTGGGGACAGGCCTAGGAGCCAAGAACTGCTGTGGCTCTGGACACTCCTGCCCCTGGTGGGATTCTCCCATCATGAAAGATCTTCAAGTTCTTGTTTTGGATTTGTTCAGCAGCCAGAGGTTGGTCTGCCCATTTTCAATCGAGGCTCCAGCCCTTCTGTCCCGCCAGAAGATGGTGGAACCACTTCAGTCATTTTTTCCTTGCCTGGACTTAGAGAGAGGCTCCTTCCTCAGCTCCTGGCATGGCTAGGCTGCAGTCAGACACCTTTGCTTCTGACTCACAGTAGGGATTTTGTGTGCCCTGCAGGTGGTGGAGGAAACCGGAAAGGCAAGAGCAAGAAATGGCGCCAGATGCTGCAGTTCCCCCACATCAGCCTCTGCGAGGACCTTCGGCAAACCCTGGGTGAGATGCAGGGCTTGGTGGGGGCCATTGGGCAAGGGTGTGTGTGTGGGGGAGTTGTGCACCCCAAGCTGAGTGTCAGGGATCTATAGCAGGGCAAATCCCAGCCAGGATTGCTTGGAGTTCAGGGTTTAGAGAAGAAATGGTGTGTGGGTAAGTGGCTGATGATGTACCCACACACCTGTTTGACTGTGGTGAGCTGCACTAGAGGAACATCACCTTCTGTGTGCAAACAGACCTGCTCGGTGCTGCAGAGTTTTGGAGTGTCACTCTGGGGTGCCTTTGCATAAATAACAAAAGTCTTGCTAAAGTCCTCTGTTCTTCCTGGCTGGATTCAGCTCAGGTCCACAGATCTCAGCTTCTAACATTCAAGCAGTAGCTCTTCTCAGGCAGACTGGGTTCTTGCTGTGTGGTGTGGATGAGGACTGGAGTTGGGCAGGGCTTGGCCTGTCATTTTCATTCTGTACTTTGTACTCTCCATGGTCTTAATGTTGTTTGTGCAGCAGGCTGGTCCTGAGATCATGTGAAATTGTTTTGGGGCACAGAGGGTGCCAGTGCTTTGCTTCCTGGGAAGAGAAGAGCTTGTTTAAGTTTTCAATCCGGATTCAGCTGCCAGCTGGAGAGTGGCACAGTGCTGACCTTGTTTCAGAACAGGTGTCACTGAAACGAATGGGTTTGGAGTGTTTCTGCAGCTCAGATTCCCAGTTCTGCCCTTTCCAGGTCTGCCAGTCCTGGCAATCCTCTGGGCCCCATGGAACTGCAGTATTTGGAGAAACTCAACCTCACTCATCCACACTGTAACCCTCAAGCTCACAGCAGCGCAGTTCAGGCTGTCCCCACCTCCCTGTGCACCGTCTCTCAGGGCTGGCTTCACAGCCAGGTGTGGCTGTGTGGAGACTCCAGCCTTGGATTTGCTGCTGGCTGCCTCTCTGGAGCAAGGTCTGAGAGCTTAGCAGGGCTCTGGCCTGGGCTCTCCTTGCAGCTCCCATCCTGATCATCCAAACCCCTTCTGCCACTGTGACTTGCATGCCCTCAGCAGAGCTTTCCCTCAGCTTTTGTCCATCCTATGCCTGCAGCCACCCTTCCTGTGACTGTCATCATGTTTCCCAGCACTGAACGTCACCTGTTTGGCAGCAGTGAGTGCTGGTAGTCTCTGTGTCTGCTGTCCTGCTGTCCAGGACAGTGACCTTGTGAAGATTTGGGAAGCAAGTCCGTCCCAAGCCACTGGCTGTCACCACCCAGGTCTCACTTCCCCTTGGAGAGGCACGTGAGAAGTGCTGTGACCCAGGTGGCAGCAGCTTTGCTTGGTTTTCCCGTGGGAGAGATGACCCCGTTCCTCATGCTTGGGCACTCTTTGGCTGGGCTGTTTTTCTTTTCACCTCACAGCCTGCTAGAAAGGCGTTTCTTTCCTATTCCAGAGTCTTGGCAGGACCGTGGGCACGGTGGGCTGGTTGCCCACTGCAAAATTAAGCTTTTTGTGCCCTGACCACAGGGAGTAACCTCGTGTGAGCCTGGGCAGCGACCAGGGCAGCTGAAAGCTTCTGATCTCGCCGACAGCAAGCTCTGGTCCTCCCCAGCTGAAGGGAACTCCTTCCCCTGCAGACACAAGGAAACCGGCTGGTGCGGCGGAGCTGGTGAGGCCACCTCCTCCCCCACCACAGCCTGCCCAGCTCTGCTCTCTCCTGCACCTTCAGGAAGCTGCAGCTTCCTCGGGAGAAACTGCTGCACAGGGAGGGGAAGGCTGGGAGTACCCAGTGCTGGGATCCCTTGGGTGGCTGCACATCTGCGCTGCAGGCAGCCCACAGCCCTCGGTGGCAGTGGCTGTCACAGAAATGTGTTCTGGCCTGTGATCAGACAACGACTTGTGAGAGGAAGGGGAGGAAAAAAGCAGAGAACTGGAAGTGCTCTGGATAGTCAAAGGGTTTTGTGCCTGGGCTGCCAGAGCTCAGAGAGGGGTAGGAGGAATCTGTGAGAGTTGATGTGCAAGCAAATGACTGTCCCATGGAGTGGGGAGTTCTGGTTGCTGTGTGCACGTCAACAGGGCATCTGTGGAAATGGTGCCTCCCATTTTGATGCTGCTGCTTCCAGCAGGGCCTTTGGGAACGCAAGTGGTTTGAAGGAGTCATCAGAACAACTCTTGGCTTGGAAGATCTGCCTTGAGATAAGCTTGGTGTATTCCTCATTTTCCATGGAAAGTTGTGTGTCTGGAGTAGTTGGTCGATCTCTATGGAGAGAGGAGGAGAGAGCCTTTAGGCAAGCAGGAGATAGAGAGGTCCTTTGCTAGAAACAAGAGCTTCAGGCTGAACAGAGTGGCAGGTCAATCCTCTTACAGGGAAAAGGGTCTTCCCCAGGGGAATGTGAAACCTCAGTAATGTCCCTTGTCCCACTGGATGTGCTTCACTCTCCTGGGAATCTCAGGCTGGTGGGGCCTGTCAGCAGCCCAGCTGAGGAGTCACAATTCCCCCACTGCTGCCTGGCCAGGGTGGTGGGCTGGGACTGCTCCTTTGGGGTTTGGCAGGGAGTGACCTTGTCCACGTTTGCAGAGCGGGACTACCACAGCCTGTGCGAGAAGCAGCCCATTGGGCACATGCTCTTCCGGCAGTTCTGCGAGACACGCCCCGAGCTCTCACGCTGCGTCAAGTTCCTGGATGCCGTGGTAAGAGCAAAGCCCGTCAGGCTTCACTGGGGCAGGCAGGGATGTTCCTGACACCCTGGGCACAATCTGGTTGGCTGGGTGCTCCAGCAGGTACTGGGCACATAGGGGTTTTCTGTAGGAAAAACCTGTGAGCCACGGCCCAGATAGGGCTGGGCTTTTGTTAGGGAGCTGTTTGGTGGAGATCTGGTTTTCAAGGAGAGCATGGGAAATTTTGGGCAGAGGGTGTTGCTGCTCCCCAGCTGTTGCCCTGCAGCAAGGCTGGGTTCCTGGCTGGACCTGCCCCTCACACTGTTTGCTCTCTGCAGGCAGGGTACGAAGTGGCTCCAGATGAGAAGAGGAAGGAATGTGGGCAGCAGCTGATTGAAAAGTACTTGAAGCCAAACGTGAGTAAGAGGGTTGTGTTTGCTGCCTGTGAGGGTAGAACAGCTGGAGAGCCAACAGCTGACATTGCCCATGTCCTACCACAGCCAACATGCTGAGCCACCACACCACCTCATAAGCCACCACTCTGCTTTACCCACTGACCCTAAAGCAGGACCCTTGGGCTGCGCTCCCTATGTCTGACTCCATCCCTTTGTCCCCAGAGTGAAGACCATGTGCCTGAAGTTCCCTCACAACTGGTGGATGCCTGTTGTGAGAGGCTGGAGCAGGAACCTTCCAAGGAGCTCTTCAAAGAATGCACTAAGTAAGTTGGAGGGCTGGGCTGTGCCTGCAGGTCACACATGGCATGGGGATGGTGCTGCACCTGACTCACCTTGTCCCTCGTGGTCCCTTCCTCTGGGGAGAGTGAGGGCTGCTGCTAAGGCAGGGGCCTGGCGAGTTTTGGGCTAGCAGTTTGCAGCTCAGCTCCAGGAAAGCAAGCACAAGGATCTTGTGCTCTGGGAGCCACGAGCTGCTGCAGAAACCTCTGTCAGTCCTCCCAGTCGGAGTTGCCATTTGGGAAGACCCTGTAGAGGTGCTATTCCCAGTGTTGTGCCAGGATCTTGCAGGCTCCTGCCGAGCTGAGCTGATGGCTGCAGCCCTGTGCCAGCTGTCCTGTCCCATCAGCCACAGAAGTGGCTGTTGTGGCTGGGTTACTCTGACTGGTGCTGCAGGGGTCTAAGGTCACCTCTGTTCCCATCACAGAGGCAGTGGCCAAGGTCCTGGCTCCAAGTGTGAAGCGGAAGCTCTTGGGCAAAGCCGGCTTGCAGCCTCACCCCTCCCTGCACAGTAGCTGGAGCGTGTTGCCTAACTGAGAGCAGGGCTGTGGCAACACATTTGCTGCAGTCTTCTGGGGAGCGTTAGCTCCGTGTGTGGTAACCAGAGTCGTGTCTGAATGCAGAGCCTCCGGGCTGGGCCCTGCCTGCTCTTGGCAAGCTCTGAAAGGGGAGAGCCCATCCGCTTCTCCTTGATGCATGTTTCCAGTCTAGACACTGTGTCTAAGGCTCCTCACTCCGCTGGGCAGCCCTGGCACAGCTCTCCAAGGCAGTCAGCTCTCTCGAGCAGGATCCCCTGTGGCCTTTTGTGCTGGATGTTCATCTGATAGTGAACAGCTCAGCGCCTGGTGCTCAATGTTGCTAGCAGCTGATTACAGCCTGCCTGCACGTTTGCCCTGTGAGCAGAGGGGCAATTGCAAAGAGTCCCATTGTCCCCCTTTGTCCTGCAGCCCTGGCTGGTGCCAAGAGGCCACAATTAGCAGTGCCAGCCCAGTCCCAGGGCATTTTGTCACAGTGGTACCTCCAACGCACCTTCCTTTTGCATCAGGCTTACCATGGAGCGGGGCTTTCTGGGCCAGGGCTACGTGGGTGACTTAGCACCAGGCTGGGTGAGGGGATGACAAAGTAAGGAGGCTTTTGGGGCTGTTCACCTCCTCTTTCCTGGGGCTGCTGGCTTTTTCCAGAGCTGTGATCAGCTCCCAGGAACCATGCTGGCTCTACTCTTTCTTAGGCTTATCCACGACTACCTGAGCGTGGCTCCCTTTGCCGACTACCTCGACAGCCTGTACTTCAGCCGCTTCCTGCAGTGGAAATGGCTGGAACGGTAATGCTCCCCTCCCTCTGGGAACCCTGCACCCTCCTCACACAGCCTGCCTCAGGGGTCCCTGGGGCTCCTTCCCCTGCTGGGCCCTGGCAGGAACCAAGAGCTTGGCTTTTGCTGTCCGTCAGGGCCCTTTCCTGACACCAGCAGCAACCCCAGCCTTGCTTGCCTCATGGGGATGCAAAGCCCCGTTGAGGAGGGGTTTGGGGTGAGCCACAGTCTCTCAGGCATAGAGGTGGTTTGGGCTTCAGCCCCCACTCTCTCCTTGCTCACATCTCACTCTGGTTTCCTTTCTCTCACAGGCAGCCAGTGACCAAAAACACTTTCCGCCAGTACCGTGTGCTGGGTAAGGGCGGTTTTGGGGAGGTGAGTAACCACCACTTCCTCTGCATTCAGGGTACCAGGCAGCCACTGTTGCCTGCTGCCAGAGGCAGACCTGGGTTGGCCATCAGGGTGCCGGAAGCTGCTCCAGCACCTGGAGGCAGGTGCTGCTGGCTGGGTGGGCTGTGTTTTGAGCCTTGCATGGCCTGTCAGCTCTCCCTGAGAGGCAGGAGCTCACCTCTCTCCGGGTGCTGGAGGCGTGGGAGGTGCTGTGCAGGGTTGGTAGCACAAGCCCTGTGGTGCCTTCTGTGAACTGGGCAGTCAGGTCTGTTCCCTGTGTCTTGACAGAGCAAACTGCACTCCTGAAAACTTCCTGCCAGGCTTCCTTCTGTTTATGGAGTGGCCTTCTGTCTTCCTAAAGGTGTTAGAGGCATTACAGCTGGCTCCTGCTTCTCTGTGGCATCTGCAGCTGTCACTGTTTGTGTGTCTTTGCTTTGACAATGGGCTTCTTCTTTGCCTTCCTGTGCCTCTTCCTGAGGCAGAACCTAGACCCCCACTCTGGAAATGGCAGTGGGAGGGTGCTGAGCCTTGTCCTCCCTGCAGGTGTGTGCCTGCCAAGTGCGTGCCACAGGGAAGATGTATGCCTGCAAGAAACTGGAGAAGAAACGGATCAAAAAGAGGAAAGGAGAAGCCATGGCCCTGAACGAAAAGCAGATCCTGGAAAAAGTGAACAGTAGGTTTGTAGTAAGTACATAGGAATTGCTCTCACTTTGCTGCGATGGTTGATTCTTCCTCCAACCAGCCAGCCTGGCACCTTGGTGCTCCTCACCTGGTGTGGAGAGGCAGGAGCAGGCTCTGCCCATGGGGCAGGGTCCTGGTGGCTGCACATCTCTCACAAGGCTGGGGTCTGGCAGGACCTTTACTGCCTCCACAACATGCTATAAATGCCCCCAGAATCAGCCCCAAACACCCATCTGGTGTTACAGGTGCCTTTGTGACTTTTGGGGCAAACAGTGAGAAGTGTTTCTCCAGACAGTGGGGTGGGGAGAAACCCAGCCCTGAGCTGTGTGATTGGGAGCTCTGCCTTGGTGCACTGAGGTGTGGAAAGCCTGAACCTCCCTTTGCAGAGGGTTCATCAGATGCTGCCCCAGTGTTGCTGTTGTGTGGTGCCTGGGGGGGAAGCAGCTCTGGCTTGGGGAAAGTGTCCTCCCTGTCCAAGGAAGGCTGGGGGTGTGCTGGGACTGCTGGGCACTGCCATATCCTCCCTGGGTTTGTACAGTTCCTCTGCTGGAGGCCCAGTCTCAAGCCTGTGAGTGGCTGCTTGGGTGGCAAAGTGTCCATGGGAGTGTGGGCACCTCCCTCTTCCAGCTGTGTCTTCTAACAGCCTTTCTGCCCTGAATTGCAGGTGAGCTTAGCCTATGCATATGAAACTAAAGATGCTCTCTGCCTAGTGCTGACCCTCATGAATGGAGGGGACCTCAAGTTCCATATCTACCACATGGGAGAGGCTGGTTTCGAGGAGCCCCGAGCAGCTTTCTATGCTGCTGAGATCTGCTGTGGCCTGGAAGACTTGCACCAGGAGAGGATAGTGTACAGGTGTGTGCTGCCTGGCACCTGCTGGGAGAGCTTGTAGGGCCTGCAGCAGCAAGAGGGTTCCTGCTGCTCTTAGCAGCACAGCTGGGTCTGTCTGCTCAAGAAAATAAGCTCAGGCTTGAAAGCAGCACAGAGCTGAGTGAGAGGAATTGGGAACAGAAAGCTGATCTTGTGGGAGAAAAGGGAGACCTTAGCTTGGCTTCCTTGTGCTGGTAAATGATCGCCAAGAACAGGATGTGATCATGCTGTGAATGTCTCAGGGCAGGCACTGAACTCCCTGGGCAGTATTGACACTGGAACAAAGGAGGGTAGGCTGCCCCAACGTGCTCAAGAGCTGGGGAGGAGGGAGAACGAGTCGATTGACTGGCACAGGGGCACGATGCAGTGTTGGGATAGCATGGCTAAACACTGGCCAGGATGTCCCTTCTGGTCCTACCTTGCCCTGGGGCAGGATAAGCAGAGAAGCCTCTGCTCCTTCTCACTTCTCACAGCCTGCCCCACAGTGAGTTCTGCACCTGCAAAGAGGGAACCATCCCCGGGCTAACTGCAGAGGGTTGGAGGTTGTTGTGTCCCACCTCTGTCCAAGAGGGGAAAGTTTTCAGGGTCAGCTCTGGGGCAGAGGGTGAGGGGAAGGTTATCTGCGTGCCTGGGGCAGGGGCATTGCATCCTAAAGTTGCTTATCTGTGACTTGTTGAGACGTGGCTGTTGCTTGTCTCCTTTGCTTTGACAACAGGCTTCTTGCTAATCGAGTCCCTTCCCTCCTAGGGACCTGAAGCCAGAGAACATATTACTGGATGACCATGGTGAGTGCAGGGTCAAGAGGAGCCCTGAGCCAGAGTTTATTCTTACTCTGCTTGTACCAGGGTTACCCTGTGTTTTTGGCAGCTTCAAACATTGCCCCCCGACTTCGTCCTGTTAACTTGTCCCCTCCTCTATGCAGGCCACATCCGTATCTCAGACCTGGGACTAGCTGTGCATGTGCCAGAGGGCCAAACAATCAAGGGCCGGGTGGGGACAGTTGGCTACATGGGTAAGTGACCCTGCTTGAAGCAAGAAGGGGTTCAAAAGATGTTCTCTCCCGGCCCTCACACATCCCTCACCCCTGCTCCTCTGCAGCTCCGGAGGTGGTGAAGAACGAGCGCTACACGTTCAGCCCAGACTGGTGGGCTCTGGGCTGCCTGGTGTACGAGATGATCGAGGGCCAGTCCCCCTTCCAGCAGCGCAAGAAGAAGATCAAGAGGGAGGAGGTGGAGCGGCTGGTGAAGGAAGTGCAGGAGGAGTACTCGGAGAAGTTCTCGCCCTGCGCCCGCTCCCTCTGCACCATGGTACGGCTGTGCTGCCCTGTCCCTTCACCCTCACCACTCTGTGCATCAACATCAGGGCTGCTCCCTGCAGAGGTGACAGCCAGGTTCCCTTGTCTCTGATGAGGCAGCACAGGAGGGTGCAGAGTGCCTTCATTCCTTGCCTAGCAGGCCTGTGCTCTCCCTAGAACATGCTGCAGGAACCCAGGGCTGCACCTGCACAGAGCACCCTTCACCCAGGACATTGATTTCCTTTGTGTTGCAGCTCCTGTGCAAAGACCCTTTGGAGCGCCTGGGGTGCAGAGGAGCTGGGGCCAAGGAAGTGAAGGAACACCCTCTCTTCAAACACCTCAACTTCAGGAGGCTGGAAGCAGGCATGCTGGACCCTCCCTTCAAGCCAGATGTAAGTGCCCATCTGTTCCTGACATTTTCAGTCACTGGTGCTGTCAAGGGAAGAGGGAGCCCTGACGTGGGGAGATGGGGCCCATCCCCTTCCCTGGACCTGGCGGAACAGGGGTCCAGCAAGCTCTGGCTCAGGGAGAGGTGGCCTGGGCTTGGCCACGAGCAGCAGTTGGAGGTGGTGGCATCAAGGTGGAGCCTGGCATTAGAGCAATCTTTGTGCTGCGTAGCCCCAGGCCATCTACTGCAAGGATGTTCTGGACATCGAGCAGTTCTCCACGGTGAAAGGAGTGGAGCTGGAGCCCACAGACAATGACTTTTACCAGAAGTTTGCCACGGGGAGTGTGCCCATTCCTTGGCAAAATGAGGTAGGTCTTTGCTCCAAGGGCAGTGTCCCTGTGCTGTCCCCACTGCTCTCATGCTCTGCTGGGCCTTCGGTGGCCATGTGCCAGTTGCTGCAGCCCTCTTTTCCCTCTTCCAGATGATCGAGACAGAGTGTTTTAAGGAGCTGAATGTCTTTAGCACAGATGGCACAGTGCCCCCAGACCTGGACTGGAAAGGGCAGCCTTCTCCACAGCCCAAAAAAGGGTTACTCCAGCGCTTGTTCAGCAGACAGGTAAGGGTTTGCCCAGCCTTTCCTCCCCAGCCAGTCTCCCAGCAACAGTGATCCTGCTCCTGCCTGTGCCAGGCGGGTCTGGTAGGGAGGTGGGCACAAGAGGGCAGCGAGCAGTCTCCCCTGGTGTTGGGTGGCCAGACCCTGAGGCTCTCAGAGCCACCTGTGCAAGGCTGCAGGGAGCCAGCCCTTGCCTGGCACTCCCCATGCTGGGGGATTCGAGGGGGCTTGGAAGGAGTGTCCTGGCTAAACATGCTGGATTCACCCAGGCAGAGGGATGCTGAAGACTCTAAAATAATAAAGCATCTCCCTTCTGACATGAATAATACCATCCCTGTGCAAATCTCTGCTCTTGGAATGGGCTGTCTGGGCTCCCCAGAGCACTTCTGCCAGATCTTGAGCCAGGCAGAGAGCAGCTCTTTCGAGGGATGAGGAGAACAGAAACATCTTGCAGCTGCTGTGGGCTTGTTTGTCTGCGTGTCTCCTCTGCCCGGGACAGTCTTTGCCTTCTTTCCAGGCCTGGCAAAGTCTGGGCTGCTGCCTCTCAGCAGCTGTGTGCAGCTGTTGGACTCCAGCATGGTTGGCTCTGGACCCACTCAGCCACCTGGTGCTGACTCCTGCTCCTTGGCAAGCTCCGAGTTGTGCTTTGCAGTTCAGTGGGCTGCCCTAGCCAGAGCCAGCTCTGGGGATACCCAGCCCTTCCCGAGGCAGGCAGGACCTGCCAGAGGATGGGCAGCTGTTTGTAGAAGGGGTTGAGCTGTGATTTCCCACGTGTTTTCTCTTTCCAGAGGTGAGCAGTCACTCCTGGCTGCTCTGCTCAGGGAAATACCCGGTGGCCCACGGACATGGCAAGATCTGGGAAAGAGGAGTGTTACCCTTCAGTGCCTATCCCCTTCCCCTGGCAGAGCACAACCTGCTTGTTGTTCTAACTGCCCCCTGAGCCACTAATCCAGCATCCCTGCTCTTGCTGCCTTTGTGGGGGAGGCCTTGCCCTCAGCTTGAGCCAAAGTTGCCCCTGCATTGCTGCTCCTGGGAGTTCTGCTCCCAGGGGTTTGGGGGAAGTTTCCTTCACTCCTCTTGGGATGTCTGGGACACACAGAAGGGTTGAGAAACTGTGAAGGGTTTGGCATTGCCCTGTGCTCAGATTCCCATTTCAGCAGAAAGGGCTTCAGCTGCTTCCGTGGCCAGCTGAGCCCTGAGCGGGGCTGAGCGTCTGTGCTGGCACTGAGCTGTGTCCCTGGGTGGCTGCAGTCCCTGGAGCCCAGCTTCCTCACAGCTTCTGAGCTACCAGCTGCGTGCTCACCAGTCTGTCTGCCAGGGGCTGAACCTCCAGATGCAGCTGGGCTGTTCTCTGCAGTCTGGGGGTCCCCTCCAGCCCCTTGCCTCCATGTAGCCTCACACAGGCTGGGGGGGAGGCCTGGCCCATCTCTGCCAGAGGGCAGCTGTAGGCTGGGTTGTGTGACCGTGCTCACCCTCTGCTTGCTGTGCTCCTCTCTCCCTCCCTCCTCCCTCTCCTTGCCCTTTTGACTTCAGGACTGTTGTGGAAACTGCAGCGACAGCGAGGAAGAGCCCACCCGGCTGTAGAGCACAGCTTGTTCTCCAGCCCCTGGGACCCCCTTGCCTCTCCGAGTGCCCAGCCTGAAGGACACGGTCGCAGTGGCCCCACAAGGTGGATTTGTTTACAGTTTTACACGTCTGTATTTGAAGACTGTGAGGATGATTCCAAGGCTGGCAGCAGCACACGGCTCGGGTTGAGGTGCCTCTGAACATGGGCGAGCCCTGAGACAAACCCGGGCGCTTCCAAATCTGCCACTTGGGATGGTGCTGCTGCCACCGGCTGCCGCTCCCCTCCCAGGCCCAGGGTGGGAGGGAGGGAGGGATGGTGCTGGCGTGGGCCGAGGCCAGGCTGGAGCAGCTCTGCTGACACATTCCACGGTGCCGAAGCGGCACTGCAGGTTTGATGTATATTTATATATGTTGGTCTGTACATATCACATGTCGGTTTTTAATCTATGGGTGGGGGCCTGCACTGCCCCTGCCCTGTCACAGGCACAAATGTCCTCCTATGGGAGGAGTGACGGTCCCAGCTTTGTTCCAGGGAGTCCTGGACAGAGGCCTTCTGTGCCTTGAGGTGTCTAAATCATCTTTCCTGGACCTTTCTGGCTGTGCTGAGGTGTCCTGGCTCCAGCGGAGTCCCTTGCTCAGCCCCGAGGCACAGGAAAGCGCTGTGCCAAAGCGTCTCCCGTTGCGTCCTGGCAGCAGCAGAGCGTCACTGCCTCGTCCTGGTGTCCTGTCTGCTGGAGCCTGCTGCCTCCTGCCTCGTCTCACATGTGCTGCCAGCTCTGAAGAGCTGATCCCAAGCCCCTCTCCAGACCACTGGCATGGCGGGACACCTGCTGCTGCTGCGGCCAAAGGGTTGGTCTGATCCTGGCATGCTGCAGGACGGTGACAACGCAGTGCCACCAGCTCCGGACCTGTGCATTCCAGAGGTGTGGCCGTCCCCAGGCCCAGCTCAGTGGTGGAGGAGCAAACACATCAAGGACCCTGCTCTCAGGGAGCAAAGCTGTGGTAAAGGGAGTGTCCCTTCCCAGGGTCATGTGAAGCTGTGACCCAAGAGTGAGTGGGCTGGGACCAGCTTAGTGCATGTCCCCAGCGGTTCTGGGGAGCCAGCACATCTCCTGCACCCACGGGCAGGAGCCCTCCCTGGGGAGCAGTGTGGGGATCAGCCCACCTCTCCATTCAGCTTGTCCTGTCCCCTCTTGTGTACACTTGTCCCAGCTGTGTCCTGAGCAATAACCTGTCCCTTCTGTGTGTGTGTGTGTGTGTGTGTGCACACGCATGCGTGCGTGTGCTGCTGCCTCTGCTCATTCTGAGCCAGGCCCCCCAGTGGGGCTGAGCACCTACTTGGACCTGTGGTATCATTTGCTTGCCTTGCACTAAAGTTGGAGAGTATTTAAATTTTTAACCTTTTGTTAAGTGTAAAGATTTGCGGTGCCGTACCTTGCTCTCGTGTTGTGGGGGGCCTGCTCTGGGCCATACAGGGTTGGTGGCTGTAAGAAGGGGAGCAGGGACCTTGTTCCTGGGCTGCCATGGGCTCTGCTGGTGCTCCTGTCCTGCAGGGAAGGGCTGGGGTTGCCCTCCTGGGCCAAGAGGCTGATGCTGGCTGAGCCCTGAGTACCACGGATGACCCTCAATGTCTTCTGCTGCATGTCTTGGGTCAGTGTGGGGGCACAGCAGGTATGAGGCCTTGTGCTGTTGGGATGCTTGTGCCTGCTGTGGTCCCCTCTGGGGCATGTCCATCCCTGGGCTGTCACAGGTGTGCTGTGGGGCCAGGACAGAGTCCTGCTGCCCTCTGCTCATGGTGGGGGGCCACCATGAATGGGAACCTTGTGGCAGCACAGAGCGCTGCTCCTCAGCCCAAGAAACAGCCCCTGCCAGGGGAGAGCCTGCAGGGTGACACAGGGTGAGGGTCACAACGGTCACCAAGGGTGAAGCAGTCAAAGGGGGGCAGCCTGGTCAGGGGTGCAGGGTGGGTTTGGGGTCCGGGGCTGGTGGCAGCGGTGACAGCCTCGTGCGCAGCGCGGGGGGGCCACACGCAGCTGCACTGGGATGAGAATAGCAAGTGCGGCCGGGTAGCTAGGGAACAGTTGCTATGGGAGCGGGCCGATGAGGAGTTCTCACACTCAGAGGGGGCATCTTGGGGTAAAATCCAGGAATTTTCTGCAGCCGTGGAAGGAAGGAAGGAAGGCAGGCGGGGGGATGGGGACTGCTTGGGGATTGCTGTTCCAAGCGCACCAGTCTGGATGCTTGTGCTGCCCTCCTGGCACTGCCTGGGTCATGGCACCCTGGCACCAGGGTCCTGGGGTCACCAGCGTGTTCGTGTGTCTGTCACAGGCTCAGGGTCGCTCTGGGGCAGGGCCGGGGGGCAAACAGAGCCGTGGCCAGCCCTGAGCAGGGCAGGGACGTGATTCTGCCTGTTCCCAACTGCCCAGCAGCGCCCCAGCATTTGGGGGGTGGCTCATCCCCATCCCTGTCCTTGCTGGGGGGTAGCAGCGTGCAGGTGACGGGGTGCTGCTGTACGTCCCGGGCTGGAGTGGGTGGGTCTGGACCCTACGGACACAGGCGAGCTGTGGGGATCCTGAGCGGTGCTGTGGGGCTGTGGCGGCAGCTCCGCACACCATTTTCAGAGGTGAAGGATGCTCTCAGCTGTTGCCTGGGCAACAGCTCCTCCTCCAGCCCACCATGTGGCTCGGGGAGCGCTCCCCCGCCTGCCTCCCCCCGCCGCCGTGGGGAGAAGGGGAAGGGGAAGGCAGCTCCCGGCCCCCGGCGCTGGCGGGGCCGGAGGCCTGGCTCCCTTCGCCCGCCCTTGCCCTAACCTGACGATGCCCGTGGGCCCCACCGTGCCCCCCGTCCCTGCGGTCCCCATGCCTCAAGGGAGCACCCCCGCCCCCCCGCATGGCCGCAGCCCCCTGCCCGCCCTGGGTGCTGCTGGGGCACCCCCACAACCACCGAGCCGGCAGTGCCCGGCTGCCGTGGCCGCGCTGTGAGGTCGGATCGCAGGAGGCGAGTTCCAGCAAGGTGAGTCGGGGCCAGAGCCAAGGGGGCCGGGGGACACGTGGCCACTGCGGCCCTGCTGCGAGCGAGCTGGTGGGGCTCGGCCGGACGCCGGAGCCGCTGTGCCCGGCTGTGGAGGGAGTGGGGCTGCCAGCACCCGGATTCCCCAGGTCATCCCCCGGGCCGGGATGGAGGAAGTCCTTCCGGCCGGGCCCCGGCAGAACAATGCGCCGTGTGTGCAGCCGCAGCGGGTGCCTGCCACCCTGCCCACGGGGAGGAAACGGCGGCGGGGTCATGGCCTGCGTGGGGCACCCACACCCCGGCACCCACCCGCATCTGGCACGGTTCCGCCCTGAAACCACGCTGCCCTGCTCCTGACACTGCTCCAGCGCGCAGCGAGGGGATAGTGGGGACTCTTGACCCCAGGCTTGGCGCAGTCCGAAGGAGCCAGAGGGATCTGCCATGGGGGCCACGACCACCGGCCTCAGTTACAGCAGAGAAGAGCTGGTGACAACCCCCCGATGGCAAATGGCTGGGGGAGCCCTAGCCAGGGACAATTGCCCAGGCCAGGCTGGCGAGGGGTCTGCTTGGGGGTGCGGCACCCAAGGGAGCAGGGTGACCCCAGGACACCCAGGGCCATTTCGGTCCCTCGCTGTACTGGGGGCCAGGCTGGCCCCCCTGCCCTGCAGAGCCACGTGTCCCACTGCAGTGGCCCGGTGGGCTGTGGCAGGGGCTGTTAAGGTTTTGCCAGTAGCTGGGCTGCCCTCCCTGCCTGTGTCCCTGTGCTGGCCGTCACCCGGGGAGCACGAAGCTGTCACCCTTTGAGTACGCTGGGGATGGCATTGGGGGAATGGGTGGCAGCACCTCCAGGGTACCTCCAGAGCGAGTGCAGGGCTACCGACTGTGGGATCCTGTGGCACCACCCCACCGGGCATCGCAGGGCCCTCACCCCACCCGAACCGGGAGCAGCAATCCGGGGATCCCCGGCCCCCACCCTGTGGGGCTCCCGCGGCCACCCCCGGGAATACCCCGGCCCTCTCGCCACCGGCATCCCGCCGCCGCTCCCCAGAGGCGGGAGGGGATTCCCGTGGCAGTACCGATGCCCCAGCCGGTAGCCCCCGCGCGGCGGCGGGTCCCGGGGCGGGGGGTGCGGGGGGCCCGTGGATCCCTCCCCGAGCCGAGGGCGGGGCGGAGCGGCGGGGCGGGAGCCCGGGCGGGCGGGGCGGCGCGCGGCGGCGGCGCGGGAGCGCTCACCGGAGACAAAGGCAGCGCCGGGAGGCGGCGGCGGCGCCGCGCACCGGGCGCGCACCGGGCCCCCTCCCCCGCCGCCCTATGGAGCCGCCGCCCGCCGCCTGAGCCACGTGCGCCGCCGCCGCCGGTAACGGGAGCCGCGGAGGGAGCGGGCGCGGCGCCTCCGCCTGTTGCGCGGTGCGGGGGCAGCGGGGCCGGGGCGGGGGCGCGCGGGGCCGCCGCCACCGGGGGGCCGCGGCGGGGGCGCGCGGCGCGTACCGGGGCGCGCATCTCCGGTCCGGCCCCGGCGGGCGCGCGCCCCGGGGGAGGAGGAGGACGATGAGGAAGGGGTGCCGCGCCCGGCACGGGGAGCGGGGAGGTTCCCCGCCGGGGTGTCACCCTCCCCGCGGAGGCACCGGGCAGGGATGCGACGCGGACAGCGGGGCCCAGGCCGCTGCCGGGGGCACCGGGGCGGCCCGGGGCTACCGGCGGGGCCCGGCTCGGCGGCCGCTCCGCTCTCCGCCCGGCGTGAGTGTCTCCAGCCCGGCCCCGCTCCTCCCCCAGCCCGCACGTCCCCGGCAGCCCCGCTCCCCCCGCACGCCCCAGCTGCGAACGCCCCCGGTCCGCGGCGCCGCCAACCCGCCCTGCACCGCTTCCCGGTGTTCCCCCGACCGTCATCCCGGGGCTCGACCCACGGCCCTTCCCGCACGATACCTCTCCTCCCCGGGGATGCCCAGGCTGCCGGCGCGGAGCCTGTTGCAGCCGATGTGGCGAGTGCTGGCCGAACCGAGCTGGGCTCAGCCGGGGCACCCTCTCCCCAAAGACCCACATCCCGCCGCTGCCTCAGCCCACGCGTTTGTCTGCGTGATGGAGCAGCCCCCGCTGCCCGCCGGAGCGTGGTCAGGGCCCCCGGCTCCTTCCTTCCCCATCACTCCTTTCTGCCGGGCTCGGCCCTCCGGCCCTGCCGGCACCCTCAGCACCCGGTGGCCCTGCCGTGGTCCCTGGCCAGCAGCGTGGCCTTGCACCGCAGGGTGATGGAGCACCCTTTGCCCCTCTCTAACGGAGTGATGGTGTCACCGTGGTCACCCAGCCCTCGGCTGCCGTCGCTCCAGGCTCACCCTCCTCCCTGCTGCCGAGCCCGTTTTCTCCCTCACCACGATAATGAGAATCCTGACGGGTGCTTACGTGCCTGCCTGCGAGCACCCATGGGTGCTGCTTGCCGCTCCCTGAGGAGCAGACCTGCCCCTGGCACACACCGTGGACATTTGATGCTTGGCTGGATGTGACCGAGCTGTCCCCCTGCCTAAAGGGCAAAGGTGATGGTTGCCATCACCACCACCGGTGGCCCTGCATTGCTGTGTTGGGATGCCACCATCCCCGGTGGCGAGGCCAGCGATGGCTGCGGTGCACGTGCTCCTGCGAGCGCCACGTGCCGCAGGCAGCCGGCACCTCTGCTTGTCCCTCCTTCTCCCCGGGTCACCCGCCTGTGTGACAGCACAGGGATGAGCTGCCTGGGCTCAGCGGCCAGTGTAGGGTGCACTGGGTGGGCAGGAGAAGGGGATCCCACTGGGTACCCCATCATCTTGAAGAGGATGCTGTGGGACCACAGCATCCATCTCCCACCCCAGGGTGCCCAGCAGTGCCGTGGGCGATTCTAGGGGGTCTGTGCAGGTTTGCATCCGTGGGGGTGCTGGTGGGGGGTGCATGGGGTGCCAGGCACGGTTCCCCCTGGCTGCGGGTGCTGCGGCGCATGTGGAGCGAGTCACCATGGGAACAAGGGCGTCCACGTTTCCGTGTCGCTCACGCTCGCGTCTGTCTCGTTGCAGGGCCCCCACCCCGGCGGTCCCCCCCCAGCGATGGGCAGCGGGACCCCGGCAGCCCCGTCCCCCCGCCGCCCGCCCCGCCGGCCCCCCGCCCCACCGCCCGCCCGGCGCACCCAGGCCTGACCCACCCGCTCCAGCCCCCCCCAGCTCCATGGCGAGGACGGACCCCTGACGGCAGGCGCGCCCGCGGGCCAGAGGAGACGGCGCCGGGCACGGCCCGGGGAGATGCCCTCGGCGGCCCTGACAGCATCGGGTCCTCCCTGACCCTGCCGCCGCCCTGAGCATCCCGTCCCCCATCCCGAGGGCAGGGAGAGGCGAGGGCCTCCCCCCGGGGCCGGCTGCCAAGATGGTGATGTCCCAGGGCACCTACACCTTCCTCACCTGCTTCGCGGGCTTCTGGCTCATCTGGGGCCTCATCGTGCTGCTGTGCTGCTTCTGCAGCTACCTGCGGCGGCGGGTGAAGCGGCAGCAGGAGGAGCGGCTGCGGGAGCAGAGCCTGCGCGCGCTGGAGATGGAGCCGCTGCACTACGAGGGTTACGGGGGCAGCCCCCCCGGCATCGCCATTCCCCACCGCCTCCGCCTCGAGCCCCACCATCACCACCATCACCCCCACCACATCCCACCCCCCCGGCCCTGGAGCTGCCGGCACGGTAAGGAGCAGGGAGGGGCTCTCGCATCCCCGGAGCACGTGCCTCCCCCTGTTTTGGGGGGGATACGACGCGAGAGCCGGGGCGCAGCGCTGACGGCAGCAGGGGTCCGGGGGGGGCTTTGCCTTGCAGAGTCGGACCTGTCAAAGCCGCCGTGCTATGAGGAGGCGCTGCTGATGGCGGAGCCCCCCCCGCCGTACAGCGAGGTGCTGATGGACACGCGGGGGCTCTACCGCAAAATCAACGCCCCTTTCCTGAGCCATGAGCGGCTGGAGAAGCAGGAGCAGCCTCCCAGCTACAAACCCCTTTTCCTGGACGCCGGCTACGGTTCAGCGCTGCACCTGCCCCGCTCAGCCAGCCCCGGCCCTGCCTGCCCGGACCTCTACCTGCAGCAGGAGTGCTCCCCACGCATGTTTCCCAGCTGGACGGACTCGGAGCTCAGCAGCAGGGACACCTACGAGACGGGACCCTGGCACCTCCCGGTCTCCATGCCCCTCTTCGGCAGGACTACCGCTGTCTAACGGCGGCCGCGGGGGACGCCCGGACCTTGCCATGCACCTGGGGGGGCGGGGGGTTTCGGTCGCTCGTGTCACCCCAGGGACACCCGCCCCGGCGCGGGCCATCGCCGCCGGCGCGGAAGGGGCTGGTTCCCCGTCTGGCCCCCGCCGGCCCCCCCATGGCCGGGGGCGCTGGGGACCCGGACTCTGCTCTGTTTCTTAAATTTTTTGTTTGTTACAGTTTGAGAATAAAAGTTTGTGGCTCGGGTTTGCCTCCTGGTGGGCTGGCATGGTGGGACCCCTCCTCCCCAAGGCAGCCGTAGCCCTCCCACTCCCCGCCCTCCCTGCGGCCCCAGCAGGCTGCAGCCCCCGTGGGAGACGCTTTATTTATTAACAGACATGAGCACACCGCCGGTACAGAACTTGTGCTTTCCAAAAAGTTTCCGGGGGGAACGGGGGGAGAGGGGCCAAGCAGGGGCCAAGCAGGGGAGGACGGGGCTCCCAGCAAAGAAGGAGTGGGGAAGGGGTAAAAGCCCCCACACCAGCTCCCTGCCGGGGTTTGGGGGGGGACGCCGCTGGCCGCAGCCTTGCCTCGGTCGGGTCACTTTATTGCCATATTCATTTATTATTATTATTATTCCTTTTTTTTTTTTTTTTTGAACTCGTGCAAAGTACTGGGGGGGAGGCTCCCGGGGGGGCACGAAGAGAACGAGGACCCTGTCCCACAGCCGGGCAGGGGATGCGAGCGTGTGTCGTCCCCGCCAAAGGGGCGCTGGGGTGTCGGGGGGGGGGCTGCTAAGGGAAGGCTGGGGGGCTGACACGGCTCCTACCGACAACTTAAAAAAGAGAGGAGGAGAAGGGGGGGCTGTAAAAGTTGCCCCGGGGCGGGGTTGCAGCGGGGCGGCCGCCACCTGGAGGCCTCATCCTGCGGGGCCCCAGAGGGGTGAGGGGGGCCCGGCCCCCGGCTGCAGCCCCCTCGTGCCCCGCGCCGGCCGGGGCGGGCTGCCTGTGCCGGCAGCGGGGCCTGGCCTTACAGGGCCCCCCCAAAGCTCTCCTCCTCCTCGGGCAGAGGGTCTGCGTCCCAGCACGTGATGTCGATCTCTGGAGGACAGCGAGAGGGGTCAGGATGGCTCGGGGTGCCCCAGAGAGGGACAGACTCCCCCTCCTCGCTGTCCTCACTCACCTGGGGGCTTGTTGTAGAAGACGGGCTGGGGGGCTTTGGCCGACAGCTCCTCGGGGGGGGGCACCTCCTCCTCCTGCGACTGGCTGAAGTAGCCCTCGCTGGCCTGGGGGGTGGGGGCAGGTTGTCAGGACCCCCCAGCCACCCATCACCCCTGACTCTCCCCACAGTGATGCTCACCTGCTCTCCACGACCCGGTGTCCCATCCTTGGGGGCCATCTCCCCATTGGTGATGGGGGGCGTCTCTCGGCCCGGGGTGTCTTCCTGGGGCGTGTGCTGGCAGCCCAGATCTTGGGACTGGGGCTCACCCTCACCAGCTGCCTCCTCCTCATCCTCATCCTCCTGCTCCACGTCGCAGAAGGTGGCGGGGGGCTCAGGCAGCTCGTCCAGGCTCAACAGGGCCCCCTCCTCGGGCAGCATGGCCGGGGGTGTCTCGGGGACAGGGGCAGCAGGCAGGGGCCAGGCAGCTGGGGGAGTCACCCCGTCGCTCTGCCACAGGTCGATGAGGCTCTCAGGGTTGGGGGCTTCCCCAGCTTGGGGCTCATCAGCCACGGGTGGCAGGGAGGGCTCGGTGGGCTCCAGGGTCACCAGGTCCCCCAAGGCATCACCCCCCGCTGTCCACACTGGCCTGGGACTGGGCTCGTCCCCGGGGGGCTCGATGGCCTTGTCCTCGGGCCCCGGGAAGGGCCAGTGCTGCTCGGGCGTGGCTGGCCCGGGCTCCTGCGCGCTGGGGCTGGGGGACTCTGCAAGGAGGGGACAGCAGTCAGTGGGGACAGACACCCTCATCCAGGGCTCGGGGTCACCCGGGGACGGGGATGCAGCTCAGGGGGATCTGGAGTCCTTTGGACTGGGCACAGTATGGGGGATGCTGCAAGGATAGGTGGGGGTGGCTGGGCAGGGAGGGGATTGTGGCATGCACCAGGGGGTGAGGGGACATGGGGGGGGACAAGGTGATCCCTTGGGGATTGTCAGGAAGGCAGAAACAGTTGTGGAGGGAACGGGAGAGGTGCCCGGAGAAGATGCAGAAGGGAAAGCTGGGAGGCACCAGAGGATGCCAAGGGGCCGGTGGGGACGCAGCAGGGACACGTGGTGACAGCAGCAGAGCTGGCTGGGGCACCCTGGGGATGCAGTGGGGCAGAGGGCATGCACAGAGGGATGCAGCAGCCCTGGATAGGACGTAGGGCAGGACAACACAGATTGGGCAGCATCGCTCTGGGAGACCCAGCAGGGACAGCAGGGCTGCACCGGGGGATGCAGCAGGGATGGCCAGCACATATGGAGCAGGGGGAATGCACTGGAGATGGGGGAATGCATGGCGCAGGGTGCAGCAGAGACAGCAGGGATGCACTGGCGTTAGAAAATGCACTGGAGGCAGTAGGGATGCAGCAGTGACGGCGGGGCTGCACTGGGGGATGCAGCAGAGACGGCGGGGATGCGGCGGCACGGAGCAGCAGGCACGGCGGGGATGTGCTGGGGGGCACAGCAGGGACAGTGGGGATATGCCGAGGGATGCAGGCGGGACAGCATGGATGCACTGAGCCATGCAAGGGCATCTGGGGGGCTGCAGCAGAGCCGAGGGGCTGCAGCGAGGACGCGCTGTGGGACACAGCAGAGACAGGCGGGATGTGCCAAGGGATGCGGATGGGGCACCGTGGATGCATTGAGCCATGCAAGCGCGGCTGGCAGGGCTGCAGCAGAGCCGAGAGGCTGCAGTGGGGATGCACCCGGCCGCCCTGGGCAGGGGGAGGCAGCACCAGCCCTGCGCCCACCTTTGGGCGTTGCCGGTGTCTGGTCAGCGGGTGCGCGGGTGCCCGGTTCGGCCAGCGGCGTGGCGGCCGGGCTGGACTCGCAGGGGCTGCAGCCCGCTGCCGAGGCCTTGCGGAAGGCGTCCGACTGGCTGCCTGCAGACAAGGGAGATGGAGTGCCGTGGGGGGGCTGCCCACGTTGGAGGGGGGAACCAGCACCCCAGCATTGCTCCTGCCCCACACCAACGCAGCCGTGAGCTGCCAAGTGTGCATCACTGTGCGCCTGCCACCACTTCGTCCCCTCCTGGGTGGTGGGGAGGAGGCTCCCATGGGTGCAGCAACCACCATGTCCCCTCCAGGTGTCCCCACCGCCCCCACGAGTCTCAGCCCCCACATCTGCTGGGCACGGGGACAGGCAGCCCCATACCTGCTGTGGTGTAGGCTGGGTCTTCCCACGCATAACTCAGCTGTGCCCTGGCACAGCCTTTGTGGGCACAGCTCTGTGCCCTGTCACCTGTACCTGTGGGGGCACAGCCCTACATGGCCCCTGGAACCACCCGGCCCCTTCTGCCCCGTGGGCACAGCCCCACACATTGCTGGGCACAGCCTTTTCTATTCCCCACTGTCCCGTGGGCACAGTCCTGCATGGCACAGCTGTTCCATCCCCTTCTGCCCCATTGGCACAGCCCTACACGATCCTTGGCACACCTTTTCCACACTGCCTGATGCTGCCCCATGAGCACAGACCTGCATGGTCCAGGGCAGAGATGTCCCTTTCCCTTCTGCCCCATTGGCACGTGATCCTGGCACAGCCTTTTCCACACTGCCCCTGCACAGTCCTGCACGATCCAGGGCACAGCTGTCCTATCCACTGCTGCCCCACGGGCAGAGCCTGCCCTGCGCCCACTCTGCCCCGTGGGCACAGTCTATTCCATCCCACTGTGGACCATCCCCTCCCCAGGCACAGCTCTGCCCTGTCCCCATCTGACCCACGGGCACAGCCTGCCCGATGTCCCCTCCCCAGGGGCACAGGGGCCAGTCCCAGCAGGGGCATGGTCCCCGCCTGGGTGCCTGTCCCCCTCAGGGTGCCTGTCCCCCTCGGGGTGCCCGCGCTGCCTCCGCTGCCGGTCCGGTGTGCCGTGGGGCTGGCTGGGCTGTGGGGCAGCTGCCCGCGGCTCGACCCCCGGAGCTGTGTGCCCGGGAGCTCCCAGCTACCTACATGGGAAGAAAGAGGAGAGATTTGGAGTGCGGTGGCAGGAGATATAGGGGAAGGGGGTCCGTGGGGGGGAGGAGGAGGAGGAGGAGGAAGAAGGCGGCCCACTGTCAGCTGTCTTTATGAAAGGACAGTGCAGACGACCTGTGAGAGAAAGACAGACAGACGGACGGACGGACGGAGAGAGAGAGAGAGAGAGCAGAGAGATGGGTCAGTCCCTGCTTAGCGCAGTCATGGCGGGGCTGGAGCACCAGGGCACCGGGATGGGAGCACAGCAGGGTGGAAGGCAGCGTGGTGGGAGAATGGCAGGACAAGAGGATGGAAAGGTAGCAGGACAGAAGGATGTGAGGCAGCACTGCCTGGCCAGGTGAGGAGAGAAGCCAGGACACGGCCGTGGGACCAACTATCTGCTCAGCCACAGCACAGCCCCACAGCGTGAACCCACGGCACAACCCCCAGCACGGCCAGAACACACAGCCCACAGCACCACGGCACAAGCCCACAGCACTGCCCCGAGGCACAGCACCACGGCACAACCCCACAGCACTGCCCCGAGGCACAGCACCACGGCACAACCCCACAGCACAGCCCATGGCACAACCCATGGCACACCACACAAGAACACACGTCACAGGCTCCCTCCCAGCACAGCCCCACGGCACAGCCCCCCAGCACAGCACCACGACACGGCCCCATGGCTGGAGGCACCCACCAGGACAGACAATCCTTCCCTAGATCCACAGAAAGAGTCCCAGCACTGGACCTCAGACTGTGGGGCAACCCAGCTTCTCCATAGGGCGCTCCTTGCCAGCTGGCAGCACGCTGAGCGCCCCACATCTGCTCCACTCTCTCCTGCCCCTTTTAGCTGTCACCATGGGTTGTATTCCCAAGCCATCTCTGGACCTCTGGTTGCCCACCCCTACACACCAACCACGCTGCCAACCTGGCTGCGGGCACAGCAGCGTGACAAGTGAGTGGACAGCACCCAGCAGGGAGCAGGGTGAGCCCCGTTTTGCTGAAGACACCCCGACATCCAGCCCCTGACCAGCTGCCCCAGCTGCAGGGGCCACGTGAGGTGCGGTGGCAGTGGCGGTGATGGTGGCAGTGATGGTGGCACAGCAGAGCACGACGTCCCCTGTCATCCTCGTACACGTGGCACCCAGTGCCAGTGATGGCAGAGGGGACACCCCCTTCCCACATTGCATCCCTGGTCTTTCCATATCCCACTACAACCCGTTGAGCTGTGACACTGCACTCACCTGTGTCCTGGTCTCTTGCTGCCCACCCCCTGTGCCCAGGGCCCCCCACAGCCCCTCACCTGTCCTGTGGCTGCCCGGTGAGACAGCATCGCTGCTGCCCGATGCCACCCGCTCCTGCTGCTTGAAGAAGTCCCGGGGGTTGTCGGGCCGCTGAGCGATGATGGCAGCAGCCTCCTGTGGGGACGGGGGAGGCTGAGCCCCACTGCCCTGCTGGTGTGGGGCTGTGGGACCACCCTCCATGCATCCCACAGCTGCATTCCCATCTAGCTGTGGGCACTGCTGGATGGGGAGTGAGGACCAGCACCAGCCATGGCCACCACCACACTCACCTCCACCTCTGACTCCGATTTCCTAAACTGCTGCCTGTCGTCCTCCTCTTGCTGGTCCCCCTGGCAAGAGACACAGCATCACCTCCCAGCCCCGGGCACCCAGCTGGGGAAAGCCCTTCCCTGGGGGTGATGCCAGTGGCAGCCCTAGCTCTGATCCTGGCCCCAGGCCTGCCGTGGCACTCACAAAGATGGACTGCTCCTTCAGGCGCTGCCGGGCCTCCTCCGCCTCCATGCTCTGCTGCTTCCTCCTGCCACGGGGAAACGGGAGAGACATCAGCTCCTGCCAGTCCCTGCCCCAACCCCACCCTGAGAGAGGACCCCCGTGTGCCCACCCAGCCACTCGCAGCACGTGTGCAGCCATCCTGTACCCACACCCCACCCCACCCCGGCCGTGCCTGTGCTCCTCGATCTGCTCCTCACGCTCCCGGTAGCGCCGTTCCCGCTCCTCCTGCTCCAGCCGCTCCTGCTCCATCCGCTCCTGCTCGAACCGCAGCCGGGCATCCAGGGCCTTTTTCCGCTCTTCCTCCTTACGCAGTTCCTCCTCTTTCTGGTGGGGGGCATGAATGAGGGGGCTGGCCAGCAGCTGGCCAGCAGCTCACCCTGCTCCCTGGGGACTACCGGCTGACCCTCCATATCCCACCTTTGCCTGCTCCCAGAACTGCTCCCGGTTGAGCCGCTTCATCTCCACGGTGGCGTCGGTTTTCTGGTAAGTGGTGCCCTGGGACGGAGGAGAGGCAGGGGGGGTGGAGGGGCTGGGATCAGCGAGGGGGGGTAACAGTAAGTGGCACAGGGGGTGAGGGGCTGCAGCAGACAGGAGCCCCGGGAGGGAGGGACGCCCCAGTCCCGCCACCATCGCCAGCGCTGCTGTGGGGACATTACCACGGGCTCGGCGTTCTCGTCCTCGCGCAGCCGCAGGCGGTGCAGCACCGGGCTGGAGACACGGGCCAGCCCGTTGGAGAGCCGCTGCCCGATGGCCCCCGGGTCAATGTCCTCCACGCTGCTGGCGTTGACGATGACATCGACGCCCTGGGAGGGTGCAAGCAGCCATCAGGGTTCAGCATCGGTGCCCTGGCAACATCTCTTCCCCCTCCCCAGCATCACCCACCTGGAAGAACTCGGCAATCTTGGCTACGTGGCTGGCACAGGCGCATTTGCGGGCGTCCGGCACGTCCTCACCCACCTGTGGCAGCCAGGGAGGGACTGAGCTGAGAGGGGCAGCAGGACTGTGGGGCACCCACACCACCCTGGCCACTGCCAGCTCCCTCACACCCAGCCGTATCCCCATGGGCACAGCGCAGCCCCCCCTCAGCATGGCCCCACACACTCACCCAGTTGACGAGGACATATTTGGGGAGCACGGCCTGGGGGTCCTTGACGCTGCAGAAGCCATACATCACCTTCTGAATCTCAAAGTGGCCAGAGAGCTCCAGCAAACCTCCACCTGGCACAGCATCGTCAGCCCACGTCCACCCAGCACCAGAAACGGGTGACAGGGAAAACACGGGCACAGGTGAGCTGGCAGAGGGGACAGAGGACCTTACCTCCCGACGCTGCCAGCTTCAGGTCATCAGAGCCATCCTCGTATGTGTAGAGGGCCCTGGGGAGACACCATGGGTTAGCCAAACCCAGAAGTGTGGGGCAGACCCCCGACCTCTCCATCCTGCTCACAGAGGTCAGGGCATGTCCTGGGATCTGGCTGTTTGTCCCCAAACTAGCATACAGCCATACCAACCTCTTGTCCATCAACAGTACCGAGGGCCAGGCTGCCAGGCAAGGCAGTCAGCATGTGGGGCAGGGCCTATTCCCCAGGCCTTGGTGGCAGCTGTGGGGAAGGGTCCCAAGTTTGGGGACAGAACCTTCCCTTGGGCACAGGGACACACTGGCTGATGTGTTGCAAGCCAACACAGTCTCACAGCAACTTGCTCAGCCATCCCCGTCCCCTCACGACCCTGCCAGCTTCTGACCAGGTTTGGGGACAACCCTGTGCCCCAGTAAGGACCTGGGTCCCCTCACGTGCCCGGCTGCGTGAGCCACCAGCCCAGCAGGCACCAGGCTGGGGGAGGACGCCGGAGCACCAGCAGCAGCAAATCAATGAGCCGCCAGAATGTGATGGGGCCGTCATGGAGACTGTTCCTTGGAAACCATTCCCAGCTGATGGGAAACCCCCTGTCGCTCCCACCGTGCCCTGGCCAGCCCCTCTGGGGGCTCCGCGGGGACCCCCACCAGCCAGCACCTCCCCAGAGGCACACAGCCAGCAATGGAGGGGGGACCACGCATGCCAAATCGGTCCAGGGCGGGTGGGCGAGGGGATGGATGTCGCTAGGCAACCAGCATCCTCCATCACCATGGCAACCCCCCCCATCCCAGCTGGGATGCAGCTCGCCCCGATGACGAGGTGATTAGTGGAGGGGAGCGGGGGAGGCAGGCAGGCAGTGGGGACCTGCGGGGCCTGGCAGGCACCCAAACCTGCCTGCCACCGTCACGCGCTGCACCCGGAAAGCCGGGGCCGCCCGTGCTGGGTCCCCCACATCCCTGCACCGCCGCGGGTGGGCGGCTCTGCCCATCAGCATTCGGCTGGTGGTGCCCACACGGCGCTTCTCAGAGCCCCAAAATCCCCGCTGTGCCGGGCAAAGCCGTCCTCACTCAAGCCTGCAGCTTCAATCCACAGCCTGGGGAACAGGAATTGAGGCTCCCTACGGGCAGAGCCGCCCCCAAAACAGGGCCGTGCCTGGAGCTGAAAAGCAGGCGGAAGGCAGGCAGGTGCCTAAGAGGGAGAGGGCCTCCCTCTGCCTCCAGTACCCGCCGCCCCCCGAGCCCCTGGCAGGGAGCTGCAGATAATTGCACCAACAAGATTGACTTTAATCCGCACATCCCGATCCCGCTAATCGGCCGCCCCAGCCGGCGCCAGCTCCCAGGCCTGGAACAGCTGCAAAGTGCCGTCTGAGATGCCTGTGACGGGGATGGGTGGCAAATGCAGCCCCTGATCCCCCAGGAATGGGGGAGGACGGCAGCAGTCTGGGGGAGCCCGGGGCCGCGGGTTGGAAGCTGGCAGGGTGGGATGCAGCTGGCAGCAGACAGGAGAAAAGAAGTAGGGCAGAGCCACAGCATCACTGCCTGGGGAGCCCTGTGGGTGCTGGGGGCACCCACTGCCTGCTTTTCTTCCCCAGAACCCTGCCATGCTGGGTGGTATCTGAGCACAAGGCTGCTGCCTGCACCCGGGGCTGCTCCCAGGCCAGATGGGGATGGCTGTGGACACAGCTCGGCAGCACAGCCTGACTCCACGCCAGGATGGAGGTTTCCATTCCAGGGGACAGGGAGGCCGTGCTGGGGCCAGTAGCATCCCCAGGGGTGCCCCCAGGGACCCACAGCCCAGCAGCATCACCACGACCCCCAGCAGTGGGGACCAGCTGTGTCACAGCGGGTGCTGTCAGCATCATGCATTGCTTACCCCCCCTTCCATGGGCTTTAATCCCTCCACCCAACCCATACAGCCTTTTCCCACCCCCCGGGCTCCAGGTATGTGGGTCACCCGTGGGTGGAGGTGCCCCGTGCAGCCCGGGGGGGCTCCCTGAAACCGGGGGGCTCCACTGAGGCTCCCTCATCACCCCACCAAAGGAATCACAGACCCACTGCCCTCGCATGGCCCCGCTGCTCACCGGAGTAGGCAGAGCAGCATCCCTGGGTGCCAGAACGGGGCTCCCGCGGCAGCCCACCCCCCATGCCATGGCCAGGGAGGGGTCACATCGCCCCAGCCTCCCGCCCCAGTCCCGGAACATGTGTTTCCAATGTGGCTGGGAGCTCCAGGGAGTCGGCGTGCTCAGAAAGCAGCACCAAATTCCTTTCCGATCGAGTAATGGGCCCCAGCAGCCTTCGCGGGGCCGGGCAGGGGGAGGGGATGCTCGGACCCTCCAGGACCGGGCTGAAGCAGGGGGAATCCCAGACTAAACAGAGGGATCCCGGCCGGGCAAGAGCGTGGCATTCCCCGGTACCGGCCCAGGGCCAGGCTCTGGCACAGAGTCCTCCCAGGCAGCTCCCTGGCTCAGCCAGGCTGGGCCCTCCTCCCCGTGGGACTGTCCCCATCACCTTGCCCGAGGTGTCACCAGTATCACCTCTCATCCTGCACCCCGGCAACGGCCCCTGCAGAGGGACTGATGCTCCCGCAGGCACTGAGTGCCAGGCACCCTGGTGACAATGGGATGGAGCGGCTGGGGACGATGGAGCAAGCTCAGCCCCACGGATGGGGATGGCAGGGGATCACTGCCTGGCCGGGATCAGCGTTCGAGGTGTGTGTGGGGGAGCCACCACCGGCACTCGCCTTCCCGGGAACCGATTCTGCTGCTCTCAGCAGCTTTGGCAGGGACGGCTCCTTTGCAGCGGATGCCGGGAAGCGAGATGTACCCAGGGCTGACAGCTGCCGCCTGGCCGGCAACACACACGGCGCTTGCCCACAGCGCCCTTGGGCTGACAGCGGGACTGCGGGGCCCTCCGGAGACCCCCGGGGGCTGGCGGGGAGCTGGACCTGCCCAGGCCCACACAGCCCTGTCCTGAGAGCAGGGACCTGCTTAGAGAGCGGTGTCTGCCCAGCTGGGCGGTGGGTGCAGCCCAGCTGGGAGGTGGGAGTCCCCGGATGGGTGGTGGGTGTACCCCGGGGGGGTGGTGGGTGCCCCTGGCTGGATGGTGGGCGCACAGTAGCCCCCCCCTCCGCTCCCCACCAAAACCATCACGCACAGCATGCACCCAGCACCCCACATTGTCCAGCGCCCCGGCTCTGCCCAGCGAGATGCACCCCAGCGTGCCGGCAGCATTCCCACCCCGCATGCCACAGGCACCCTGGAGGGCAAGGAGGGGATGGCAGGACAGATGGCCCCAGCCAGCCCCCCAGCCAGCACCCGGGTGCGGTGGGAGATGCGGGTGGGCTGGCAGTGGGTGATGCTCCCTGCAGCGGGCCTGGATCCAGCCGGCCCCGACACCGGGTGCCCCGCACCGGGGTGCGGGCAGGGCGAGCAGCCGGGGGTCCCACTGGAGAGAGCCACTCCCATTCCCGACTCAGCAGCAATCCCAGCCCGGCGGGGCAATCCCGGGCCGACGCACCACAACCCCCCAGGAATGCCCAGGGATGTGGCAGCCCAGGAGCCTGGGGGAAGCCGAGGGTAGCAGGACCGGCGGGGGATGCTCGGTGCCCCTGCGGCCTCAGGCCTCCCTCGGCGGGGCAGCAGGACCTCCCGCTGCCGGGATACCGGTGGGGCCGTTCGAGAGCAGCACCGGTCGGGAGCGGGGCCGGGCTGGGGGCGCCCCGATCCCCTCCCCATCCCCCGTTCCCCGGGCGCCGCTGCCCGCGGCTCCTGCTCCAGACAATGGCGAGGAACTGGTGCCGGGCCCAGCACCGGGGAGCCCCACGGGGCCCTCCCCGCCGTGCGCGAATCCCCCGCTCCCCGCTCTCGCTGTTCGGCTGGGGGTCGGACCGGGCCGTGCCGGGGACTCCCGGGGCCGGCGAGTCCCGGCGCTCGCACGTGCCGGCCCGGCGCAGACAAAGCGGGGACCGCGCCCCGGCCCGGTGCGGTGGCGGCGGGCAGGTGCGGGCACCGGGGGCGGCGAGCCGGGCACACCCCCCGCCGCCCCGCCCGCCTTTGTGTGCCGGGGCTCCCGGGGACGGCGGGGGGCGCAGCGCGGGGCGCGGCCGGTGTTACCGGGCGGCTCCGTGCACAAAGGGCGGCGGCGGCGGCGGGGACAAAGGGGCGGCGGCGGCGGCGGCGGGCGCGCTCACCAGTCGGTGGGGCTGTCCTCGCCGATCACGTCCTGGTAGGAGGCGAGCAGCTCCAGGCGGTGCGCCGCGAAGCCGACGCCAGCCATGGCGGGGCCGGGATGCTGCCGGGGGACCGGAGGGACCGGCCGCCTGCCCGCCTCCGAGACACTGCCGCAGCGGCCGGGCGGAGGGGCGAGCGGCGGGGAGGCTCCGCCCGCCGCCGCGCCCGGTCCTAGCGCCGCGAACGGCGGTCCCCCTCCCCTCCCCTCCGCCCCCCCGCCCGGCCCCCGCCCCCGCCGCGCCCCCGGGGCGCCCCCAGGGCACCCCGCCGGCCGCGCCGCCCGGCCCCGAGCCGGGACCCCGGGGATGCGGGCAGCATCGCCCCCGCCCCGGGCTGCCCCCGCACACGGCTCGCCCCCGTGATCTCACAGCTTGAGCTCTGCTCTGCCCCCGCAGCACCGCGCCCCGGGCCATCTCCCGCCCCAGGGACACTGAACCCCGGCTCAGCTCCTCCTGGGAACCTGTACGCCGGGTGATTCCGCATCCCGGGCTCTCCTCCGCCCTGGGGACCCCGCATCCTGTGCTGTCTCTCCTGGGATCCTGCACTCTGGAGACCTCCCGTGCTGGGTGGTCCTCTCCATCCCCGGACTCTCCCCTGCCCCACGTCCTCTACACCCAGGGGACATGGCACACCGGGCTTCCTGCGCCCTCAGCTGCCCTACGCCGAGCCCCGTGTCCGAGGTTTTCCCTCCAAGGACACGGCACCGTAGGCTCTGCCCTACACCTCCAGCCATGCCCTCGCTGCTTGCTCAAGGGGTCAGTGCACACAGCTTTTCGGGGGCCCCTTTGCTGCCCCTCTGCCTCTCCATCCTCACCGCTCCCAAGCCCCCGGTCCCTTCAGAACCCTTCCAGGCTGTGTCGGGCAGCACCTTTTCCAGGAGGTTTTGCCTCTGTGTTAACCCACAGTTGCTTTTGCACTGACCCGCGCAGGGCTCTGCAAGGGCTCCCAGCCAGGTCCTGATGCTCCTGCCAGGGCAGGCAGCGATTCCCTGTCCCCGGCACTGCCCCCAGCCTGGACCAGCACCGCGCTGGGGGCGTCTCTGTGCCAGAGCAGCAAAGGGGAGCGCACAGGGCCGGATCCCTGCAGGTTGGGAATGTTGCTGGAGTGACCCGTCCCAAGACAAGCCCTTCTGAGCAGCCCGTGGATGACCCCAGAGGGACGTGGGACAGGGTGTCGCGGCCCTGGCTGTGCCGCCCGCTCCCCCCACGCCCTCCTTGTACCAGCATTTGCGAGCGGGGCCAGAGCCGGAGCCGCCCTAAGAGGCTCTGAGAGTTTGGGAGCAGCTGTAGAGCAGCTGCCGGGGCCAGCGCGGGGGCTGGTGCTGGGGCAGGCGCCCCACAAGCAGCTCAGATGTCTTTGGGGGTGGATGTGGTGGGACCTTGCTCTGGGATGTGGTGGGAGCTCTGAGCCTGCCGCCGCAAGGCTTTGTTCTCGGAGCAGCGAGGCTGCAGCCCCTCCCAAGGCTCCACCTCCGCAGCCCACCCGAGACCCTCCTTCCGCTGCCTGTGCACAAGCTCCTCACATGGTGTGCAGAGCTGGTGGGCAAGAAATGCCCTTGGCAAAGCACAGAGGCACCTTGGGTGGTAGAGGCGTCATCAAGAGGGCTCAGAGGCAACAGGGAACCAACCAGACAGAGCTGAGCCCCCCGTGAGCACAGACCTTGCAGTGGCACAAGGGGATGCTTGGCTCTTTGCCAGGGAGAGGCAGGTTGGCTGTAATACCCTGGCTCTAGCCTGACCCTGCTGCACAGCTGGGCACCCCAGGGCTGAGCTGGCAGAACCTGTTCCCAGACCCTGCTACCCCAGCAGGCTCCGTCCCGCACCACTGCCTGCCCTGCCCTCCACTCACGGCTTGCTGTCCGGCCGAGCCAGGGTTGGTTCAGGGGCTGCCCACGTGGGGTCACAGCCACCTCACCTTCCCCTGTGCTTCCTCTGACCTTGGCAGCACAGCTGGGACTCACACGCGGGCACTCGGCACAGCCCTGCTCCTGCTGGATCTGCCAGGCACGCACCAGCTGTTTCTGCCCCTTGTGGCACCCCTGTCCTGCTGCTCCGCAGTGTGACCATCCCTTCGCTCACATGTGCCCCAGCCTAAGCGCCTGGCCCAGCCCCAGCCTGCCTTTATCACTCAGCTTTCCTTGCCCCATCTTTGACGGGCTTTTGTACTCCTGGAACTGGCAGTGAGAAGATGTGGCAGCACAGCCCAGATCCGGGTGATGCCAGGAGGCATTTGGCTTCCCACAGCCAGCTCCTGCCCCCGGCAGAACCTTCCAGTAGATGAGCAAGGCAATTTTCCTTACAATTGCTCATCACGGGAAGAGCTGCAATTATTAATGACCGTTCCAGCTGTCAGAGTGGAGAGAGAGGAGAACACCCACTTCCCCACACCCGCTGCCCTCGAGCCCGTTCCAGCTGGAGGTGCCGGCGTGGCCTCACACCCGTCCTTCGGGACGGCAGCTGCATCGCGTGAGCGAACGCTTGGCTGCTCCACGCTGGAGAACGCCCAGAGCTGGTGCACGTGGCCCACATGTGCCCCATGACTCCTCCATCCCTTCCTTAGGGCTTGGGGTCAGGGTATAGGGAGCAGAGGGCACTGCCAGGTATGTAAGGACCCCCACTAGGGTCTGACCCCTTCTCCATCCCTCCTTACTGCCTCCATTAGCAGTCCTGCCTGCTACAAAGGGGATGACCCAGCCGACACAAGGGGTCAAGCCTGGGCTGACGCGGGCAGAGGAGGAGAAATCTGAGGCGAAGATTTTCCCTGGAAAGCTGGAAGGAGCTGAGTCAGGCCCCAGAGGGAGCAGGACGAGGGCAGAGCATGACCTTCCCAGCCGGCCGCACCTCACTCGGCAAAACCACAGGCCTGGAGACAGCTGGCACTTGCAGAGAAGTGTTTATTAAAGGCACTAAAAGCACCGTGGCTACATCAGTGCAGCCCGACCGGAGGGTGTGGGATGGGGGGAGGCCTTGATGGGCCCAGGATGGCAGTGGCAGAGAGCTCTTTGGTAGGAAGCTGTGCCCAAGCCTTGCAGGAGCAGCCGTCGGGCTGGGCTGGCCATCAGCACACGCTGCCAGCCCATGGCTGGGCCACGCCAGGCTGGGGGTGCTGCCAGCCCCAGGGGAGCAGTGGGCCAGCAGGGTGGGGGGCATGAGGCACAGATGCCACTGGAATGCAACTGGGGCACAAAGCCACCACAGCAGTTTGAGGGGTGGTTGGTTGTCATGGGCAGGGCCCCAGCAGAGGAGCAGGGCCGGGTCTCCAGCCCCAGGCACACAGCAGGGAAGGTGGGGGAGAGTGAGACAGGGGCTGGTCCTCACCCACTCAGGGATGTGTAAGGAGTATCCCTGCCCCAGCACTGAGCTGCCAGGCAGCAAGGGAGCAGCCTGGCTGCGGCAGACCCCCTCCAATTCCAGCCTCAGCATGGCTGTGCCCACCATGCTGTGTGGCTCAGGGGCAGGAGATCTATGCAGCACTCCCTTTCCAGGGCTCCTAAGGCCTGTTGAGAAGCATGTAAGAAGCCACTCAGCTTCAAGAGGCTCTGCACCCAGCATTGTCTCTGGCTGGAGTTGAGCCAGGAGCTGCCAGGAAAGAGGCAGGAGCAAGGGAAATGGCTAAGGGCCCAGTCTGGCTCCCTGGGGGCAGAAGGGCAGGGGGAGAGGAGCATGCAGGGCCAGGGGCACGCGTGGGCACAGCTGAACTCCCACCCCTCACACGTGGGAGAAAGCGTGGCTCTTGCACAGTGGCTTGTCCTTCTTGGAGTAGAACGTCTTCCCTTCCAGGTTAGTCTGGCAGATCTGGGGAGGAGAGTGCAGGTGGTCACGCTGTGGGGCTGAGCCAGCCTCTGGATCCCCCACAGCTCAGCACCAGTGTCACACAGGGACCACTCCACATGGCCCTGGGGCACTGCCAGGGACCAGGAAGCTCAGAGCAGAGTCCCAAGGCCCCAGAATGGAGGCAAGTGGGAAAATCCTTGTGGCAGCAGGTCCCCTCTGCTGCTGGTGAACCCCACCCAGAGCAGGACTGTCGGGGAGAGGCACAGGCCCTGCAGTAGTTGGGGAGGCAGGTACATTGCTCACCGCACAGACAAAGCAAGTGTCGTGCCAGCTGAACCCCAGCGCCTCCAGGAACCGGTCCCCAGCATCGATCTTGAAGTCACAGCCGCGGCACTTGGTGCCAAACATCTTCTCATAATCTGTGAGGAAAGGCAGAGCCCAGATCAGCACTCCCATGCACTACAGCTGCTCATCCCAGGGGAGCAGGGCTGCAGCTCGGCCAGGATCCCACAGGCACAGTCGGGGACAACTTGCGGCCAGTCCCCATCCAGGTGAGATAATACCCTGGGAGAGGTGCAGGGCGGCCCAGCCACCACAGGGCTCCAGGGGGATGAGGAGGACCTCATCTCCCAGGATGCAGCATTCGCTTTGATGTACATCCTCCCTCATCTCCATGGCAACATAGGAGCAATAGCACTACCCTGCAGCTAGGGAGAACCAGGATGGAGTGCTCAGGGCCGTGAGATTGGGGTCTCAGTGTTCCCCACAGCCCAGGGGGAGCTCTGCAGAGCAGGGCAGCTCATCTGCCACCCCTGTGCACAGCTGCTGAGTCCCAATGGTGCCCCAGGGGCATATGAGATGACACACAGGGTCCCTGGGTCCTACCTCTCTCACAGTAGGGCTGTCCCTCCTCCATGTAGAAGGCTCGGTTGCGGATGGGAGTTTTGCAGGCGTTGCAGGTGAAGCACTGCACGTGCCAGGTCATCTTCAGTGCGTGCATCACCTCCTGGAGAGGAGCCACTGTCAGCAAGGGGCAGGACCACCAAGGGCAGGAGGGGATGAGGAATCCCCTGAGATGGGACCAAGGTGGGAAGGGACAGAGCTAGGCACTCAGCAGAGGACAGGAGATGGAGGGCAGGCTCAGGGACACTCACCCCAGTGATCTTCTTCTTGCACTTGGCACAGCTGGGTGCGTAGCGCGTGTCATAGCACTTGGGGCAGAAGATGGAGCCTTTCTCCTCAAAGAAGCCGCCCTCATCCAGCACCTTCCTGCACTGGCAGCAGATGAACTCCTCGGGGTGGTAGTAATGTCCCAGTGCCACGAGGTACCGTCCCCTACAGCAGGACAGAGCCACGTCAGCTATGCCGGGGCCCAGGACACTGGTGTGGCGGTGGTGGCGGCCAGGGCTCACCTGATGACCTTGTTGCACTTGTAGCAGAGGGGGGTGCGGCCGGGCCCCTCGGGGGATTGCTGGGCTGCCTGCACGATGGAGCTGCGGTTCTGCATGGGGGTGGGCGTGGCCGGCTGGCTGTGCTTGCTCACCACCGTGCTCGTCTTGTCCGGGGCGTAGCGCTCGGCAAACGAGGGGTCCACAGCCCAGGGTGGGCGGCTGGTGGGACTGGGGGTGGCACTGGGGGTCCTGGGGGCTGCACACACACACACACAAGCCTTTAGGACAGTGCTCCTGATCCCTTGGCAGCCCTTCCCCAAAAAGCGCAGAGATGTTTTGCTCACCCAGTCCCGGCTCAGTCTTCGTCGTTGCTCCTGGGGACGGGTCCGGCATGGAGACCTGGCTACAGAACAAGCAGTTAATCCAGCCTGCCCTGCTCGCCCCTACTGCCCAGGGGATGCAGGCAGGGCTCCCCACCCCAACAAGCAGGAAGGAACTGGCCAGCCCCCATCATGCCCAGCAATAGCTGGTTTAGTGATGAGGTACTGAGCCAAGGGCCTTCAGACCTGCCAAGACAGCACCCCCAGGGTCTCTGGTACCCACTGTGGTGGTCTGAGGAGTGGCAGGAGGGAGGGTTCTGGGCTGCTCCAGACTGATCAGGGACCTGAGGGACCACACAAACTTTGGCTGCCTACTAATATGTGATGATCACCCCCAGTCTCACTGAGGTGCAGGGGGACCTGGAATTGACTGATGCAGGGAGCCCCAGGGCCCAGCTCAGCAGTGCTGAGGACAGGCAGGGCAAGCCAGGACTAGAAAGGCACAACCCACCGAAGGAGAGGGAACAGGGAGAGAGGGAGAGCCAGTGGCTCTGTGCCTGTCCAAGGCAAATGCAAAAAGGAGATGGTAACAAACCCAGTTTTTATTTGTGTCAGAGCAAATTGGGTGGAGCTGGTACCCAAAGGCCATGGCACCAGGGAAGGTGACACAGAACGGTAAAGGCAAAACATAGGGTGCTGTGCACCACCCCTGCCTGGCTGCACAGAACAAGAAACAACCCTGGCAAGCTGGTGACATCCATGAGCTTGGCCTGGCTACCCTGCAGCCCCATGCCACACTCACAGGACACTGTGCCCCAGGTGCAGATGCTGCCCAAACACCACAACAACCCAGTGAGATCTGGCCAGTGCCATGAGCCACTCCCAACCCAGTTTCTGGGACACCACGGCGCAGCTCAGCATTCCCAGCCAAGGGGCAGCAATGCCCAAGGGGCTCTCCCAGGACATACAGTCCCCCAGCTCTTGCTGCCACACACTCCCCTTACCTGGGCTTCCTAACAAACACATCATCATGATCCTCCACTGAGCGCAGCAGGAGAGAAAAGGAGGAAACAGTCAGTCCTCACAGACCGAGGCCCAGGCACAGCAGGAGGGGAAAGGGAAAAGAGGAAAACCAACCTCTCCTCCCACCAATCCCTGCCCCAAAACAAAGCCCTGCCCGGCAACAGGGCAGAGCAAGACCCCAGACCAGCGTCACCACCACAAGACCACGCACAGCCCCAGGCAGCTCCCACTGACTCAGCCACCCCACAGAGCCAAAACCAACACTCCAGTGCCACTCCAGACTCTGCTGGGCCCTGGCAGCCCAGGGAGAGTCCAGCATCCCCAGGCAGTGCCAGGCCCTGCAGGAACTCACTGCTGCTGTCTGTGCCCGTCAGCTGGGCCAGTTTGCGGAAGGTGCGGGACTGCGAGGTCCCGGTGCGGGGCTGCCAGTCCTCAGCATCCTCTATCAGTCGCAGCTTCCCGGGGTTGCACCCGGGGGTGCTGGGGGGCTCCAGAGGCTGTGGGGGCTGTCTGTGAGTGATAGAGGGCAGGAGCTCAGCCAGCACAAAGCACAGACCCTGCTCTGGAACAGGGAAGCACCCCAAAAGGTGCCCTGGCACATGTCAACACCTCTGCCAGACCCTGGCACTCACCGCTGCTCCACTGTGCCCCAGCTGGACCCACGGGCATCCCTGTGGCATCAGAAAGAACGGTGGCACAGCAGTCAATGGCTGATCCACGGCTCAGCCCATGCTTCCTGTATGCACCCACAGCCTCAGAGATACAAGAGCCTCATGGAAATGGCGACAGCATTTGCTCCTGACCAGCCTTGCAGCCCTTTCATGGCCACACAAGACATTGTGCCCCAGGTAGAGAGCCTGCCCTATGACTCCCAAAACGCCCAGCAAAGTGTTATGTCACCAGCCACCCCTAGACAGTGTCCAGCACACTGTGCTGCATCTTGGCCTCCCCAGCTCAGTGCCAGCAGTGCCCAGTGGGTCCTGCCAGCACACCCATTTGGGGACAAACTGTCTGGCCAGTGGGTGTTCGAGCAGGACCCTCCCAAGGTGAAGGTCAAAGCAGTGGCTGAGCACTGGCAGTGCCTGTTGTGGAACGAGCACAGGGTGGGCTCTGTAGCTCCACCACCAGCTCAGCTCTGGGAGAGGACAAAGAGGGAGAGAAGAATCCACGACAGGGCAAAGAGTTTGCCCAGAGTCATGAGGAGCAGCGATGCTGACGGGAAATGAGCCAGCAGCACTCACTCAGCTCTGCCACACCAGGCTCACAAGACAATGTGCCCCAGGTGCACACACTACCCAGCACCTCCCAACATCCCACAGCCATGTTTTCCAAGTGCCATCGGCCTCCTCCACTCCTTGTATGCCCAAAAGGCTAAGGTGCAGCTCAGCAGTGCCCAGACACCTGGGACATGCAGCCTCAGCACATGCTCCCCTTACCTGGGCTTTTTAACAAACTCATCCTCACCATCCTCCACTGAGCGCAGCAGGAGAGAAAGGGGAGATGGCGTCAGTCTGCAGTGACTGATGCCCAGGAAAAGCAGGAAAGGAAAGGAGGAGAACTGACCTCCCCACCCACCATCCCCTCACCCCACTGCACAGCCCCTGCTTGGCCACAGAGCAGAGCACAGCCCCAGACCAGCACCACCATGATCCCACGCACAGCCCTGGGAAGTTCCCACTAGCTCAGCTGCCTTGGGGCCAAAATCAACACTCCTGATGCCACATCACCCCACTGCCTCTCCCAACTTCTGGTTACCCCAAAACCACACCCCCAGCCAGCACCAGGCCCTGCAGGAACTCACTGCCATCTGTGCCCGTCAGCTGGGCCAGTTTGCGGAAGGAGCGGGACTGGGAGGTCCCGGTGCGGGGCTGCCAGCCCTCAGCATCCTCTAACATCCTCAACTTCCCAGGATCACACCCGGGGGTGCTGGGGGGCTCCAGGGGCTGCCTGTGAGTGACAGAGGGCCGGAGCTCAGCTAGCACCAAGCACAGAACCTGCCCAAGACTGCAGCACAGGGCAGTGCTGCTAAAGGTGACCTGGCACATGGCAACACCTCTGCCAGATCCTGGCACTCACCGCTGCTCCACTACGCCCCAGCTGGACCCATGGGAATCCCTGTGACATTGGAAAAAACAGCAGTACAAGAGTCAATGTCCCTGCCATACGCACTCACAGCCCCATGGAGGCACAAGCCACATGAAAATATCAACCAGCAGCTTTGCAGCTGCTCCACAGCCACAAGGGACACAAAGCACCGAGACCAGCTGCTGCCCAGCACCTCCCAACATCTCCAGCAAGGTGTTGTGATTGTCATCAGCCACCCCTACCCACGTGGGTGCTTGGGGCAGGACCCTCCTGAGGTGACTGTCAGAGCAGTGGCTGAGTGCTGGCAGTGGCTGTTGTGCAGCTCTGAAAACACCTCAAGTCTGGGAGAGGGGACAGAGAGGGAGGGAAGAACCCCCAACAGTGCAAAGAGCATTCCCAGAGTGAATGCAAGCAGCGAGGGTGAAGTGGCTGTGGGGACTGAGCCTGGTGTGGGCACCTTGTGACAGGTCCTGCTGCTGCCCCTTACCTGGGTGTTTTAACGGGCTCATCCTCACCATCATCCACTGAGCACAGCAGGAGAGAAAGGGGGAGATGGAGTCAGTCTACAGCAACTGAGGCCCAGGCACAGCAGGAAGGAAAGGGAAGGGAAAGGAAGGAAAAACGCCCTCTCCTCCCACTGCCCCTCTGCCCCAACACACAGCCCTGCCCAGCCACAGGGCAGAGCACGGCCCCAGCCCAGCAGCACCACCACGAGCCCACACAGCCCTGGGCAGCTCTCACTGGTTCAGCTGCCACAGAGAGCCCAAATGGGATCAAAACCAGTGCACTGCTGTAACAACACACCAGGGCCAAAAGCTGGGCACTCCTGGGCAGTCAGCCAGTGCCAGGCCCTGCAGGAACTCACTGCTGCTTGCGCCCACCATCCGGGCCAGTTTGCGGAAGGAGCGGGACTGGGATGTCCAGGTGTGGGGCTTTGAGTCATCAATGTCCTCTAACATCCGCAGCTTCACAGGGTCACACACACTGTCACTGGGGGGCTCCAGCAGCTGCCGGGGCTGCCTGTGAGTGACAGAGGGCAGGAGCTCAGCACCAAGGTTGGACCCTGCTCTGGAACAGGGAAGCACCTCCAAAGATGCCCTGGCACATGCCAACACCTCTGCCAGACCCTGGCACTCACCGCTGTTGCCCCGTGCCCCAGTTGGACCCATGGGCATCCCTGTGATACCAGAAAGAATGGTGGCACAACCGTCAGTGTCTGACCAGCCTCTCCCTCCCCATACACATCCACAGCCCCAGAGACACACGAGCCTTGTGGAAATGCTGGCAGCATTCACTCCTGACCAGCCTCACAGCCATTCCATGGCCCCACACGACATTGTGCCCCAGGTCTGGTCAAATCTCTGCATCTCCTGACACCCCCAGCACGGTGCTGTCAGTGCCACCAGCCACCCCTGCCCACTGTGTCCAGCACAGTGCTGCATCTTGGCCTCCCCAGCTTGGTGCCAGCAGTGCCCAGTGGGTCCTACCTACACACCCAGAATAAGGACACCTCTTCTGGAGACAGCCTGCCTGGCTGGTGGGTGTCTAGGCAGGACCCTCCTGAGGTGACAGTCAGAGCAGTGGCTCAGCACTGGCAGTGCCTGTTGTGGGGTGAGCACAGGGCAGAGCCTGTGGCTCTGCCAACAGTTTGGCTCTAGGAAGAAGGAAAGGACAGGACAGGGTGGAGGATAAGGAGAGGAGAGAAGAAACAGCAACAGGGCAAAGAGCTTCCCCTGAGTGGCTGCAAGCATTGAGGGAGAACAAGCCTTGTGGGTTGAGCCCAGGGTAGGCACCTTGTGGCCCCTGCTGCTGCCCTGGCACATGCTCCCCTTACCTGGGCTTTTTAACAAACTCATCCTCACCATCCTCCACTGAGCGCAGCAGGAGAGAAAGGGGGAGATGGAGTCAGTCTGCAGCAACTAAAGTCCAGGAAAAGCAGGAGGGGAAAGGAGGAAAACCAACCTCTCCATTCACTCACTTCCCCTTGCCCAGCCCTGTTCAGCCACAGGGCAGAGCACAACCCCAGACCAGTGGTATCACCACGAGCCCATGCACAGCTGTGGGCAGATCTTGCTGGCTCAGCTGCCCTTAGGGAGTTACTTGGGGCCAAACCCAAAACTCCTGATGCCACATCACCCCAATGCCTCTCCCAACTTCTGGTTACCCCAGAACAGTCCACCATCCCCAGCCAGTGCCAAGCCCTGCGGGAACTCACTGCCATCTGTGCCCGTCAGCTGGGCCAGTTTGCGGAAGGAGCGGGACTGGGAGGTCCCGGTGCGGGGCTGCCAGTCCTCAGCATCCTCTAACATCCTCAACTTCCCAGGATCACACCCAGGGGTACTGGGGGGCTCCAGGGGCTGCGGGGGCTGCCTGTGAGTGACAGAGGGCAGGAGCTTCAGCCAGCACCAAGCACAGACCCTGCTTCAGCACAGGGCAGTGCTGCTAAAGGTGCCCTCACCACACCCTGGCACTCACCACTGCTCCACTGTGCCCCAGCTGGACCCACGGGCATCCCTGTGATATTGGAAAAAACAGTAGCACAACACTCAGTATTTGACCACGGCTCAGCCCATCCATCACAAATGCACTCCAGAACTAGGAGGAGTCGGTGACACTCACCCAGCTCTGCCCTGCCATCCCGCAGCCCCGCGCCAGGCTCACGGCACATTGTCCAGTTGCTGCCTAGCACCTCCCAATACCCCCAGCAAGGTGTTGTCAGTGCACCAGCCTTCTCCAGATCCCTTCTCCTCAAGAAGCAATGGCAGAGCTTGGCCTCCCCAGCTTGGTGCCAGCAGTGCTCAGCAGGTCCTACCCAGCACAGGACATCTTGTCTGGCCAGTGGGTGTCCAGGCAGGACCCTTGAGGTGATGGCCAGAGCAGTGGCTGTGCTCTGGCGGTGCCCAGTGTGGGGTGAGCGTTGGGCGAGCTCTGCAGCTCCACCAACAGCTCGACTCTTGGAGAGGGAGAGAAGAAACAGCAACAGGGCAAAGAGCTTCCCCCGAGTGACTGCAAGCAGCAAGAGAAAACCAAATGTGTGGGCTGAGCCTGGGGTGGGCAACTTGTGGCTCCTGCTGCTGCTCCAGCACACACTCCCCTTACCTGGGCTTTTTAACAAGCTCGTCCTCACCATCCTCCACTGAGCACACCAGAAGAGAAAGGGGGAGATGGAGTCAGCCTGCGGCAACTGAGGCCCAGAGACAGCAGAAAGGGAAAAGGAACAGGAAAGGGAAAAGGACCTCTCCTCCCACTGCCCACCTGTCCCAACACACAGCCCTGCCTGGCCATGGGGCAGAGCACGGCCCCAGCCCAGCAGCACCACGAGCCCACACAGCCCTGGGCAGCTCCGCCCCGCTCAGCTGCCCCATAGGGCCAAAACCAACACTCCAGTGCCATGAGGCACCAAAGCCTTTATCCAGCTCCAGTTTCCCCAGCAAAGCTGGGCAGTCAGCCAGTGCCAGGCCCTGTGGGAACTCACTGCTGTCTGCGCCCACCAGCCGGGACAGTTTGCGGAAGGAGCGGGACTGGGAGGTCCAGCTGTGGGGCTTTGAGTCGTCAATGTCCTCTAACATCCGCAGCTTCACAGGGTCACACACAGGGGTGCTGGGGGACTCCAGCAGCTGTGGGGGCTGCCTGTGAGTGACAGAGTCATCTGTCAAATCTGACAGATCTCCTGGAGCTGTCCCCCACCTTTCCCAGCACAGAATCACAACACAGCAGTACCAGAGATGCCACACCTTGTCTTACTCCCCACCCCCTAACTCCTCCTCCACAAAGGCTGGGCCCATGAAGGACTGACTCTGGAATGACCACCACCATTCCTGGCAATTTGAAACTGGCCCCGAGGGCCAGAAAGAGAAAGGACAGAGCAAGAATAAGCCAAGGTCAAAAAAACACCATCAGGGAAGCTGCACCACAGCCATCTACGGCAGTGCCACCTGGCCCTGGGCACAGTGCCCATCACAGCCCATTAGCCCTTGCCCAGCACAGCCACATCTTGGGGAACAGGGAATGGATCACACACAAGAACACTCCAGGGCCCCAGCAGCTGGCAGAGACAGGCAGTGCTGGCCCTCTACAATGGGGACAGCTGGGTGCCAGGAGTGACCCACCCACATGGGCAGAGCAGCACCTGCTGCAGCACCAGGCTGGCCCTGCCCCAGAGGATGGGGCACTGGCAGGGAAGAGGCATGCAGGGAGGATAGAAAGAGCAGGTAAAAGGCTTACTGACTTGTCAAGGCTCAGCACCTGTAGGGAGAGGGAAAGAGAATGGGAGGAAAGAAAGAAAAAGGAAGGTGAAATTAGACCTGCAGCACCCAAGAAGTTTCCAGAGCTCACCTATGGCCTGCATTAATCCCCCTATCCCTGAGTCTCACACCCAGCTCGCCCAGGGCTCAGAGCACACTGGGACACAGGGGCAGATGCCAATGAACCAGACTGTGTTCCCTCAGTGCCCAGAACACACCTGGATGCCCAGGACAGTCAATGCCACATCCCGCCCCATTGCCCAGTTCCTGGGCACCATGGCAGCTCTGGCAGGAGGAGCAGGGACCAGCAGTTGCCGGACACATGCAGCCGAGCAGAGCTGGGGGAGAACAGTGTGGCAGGGCTGGAGGCCATCACTCTGCCCAGCCCGCTCCTGCAGCCAGGGGACCAGCAGGTCGTCCCCAGGCAGGCACCAGCTGGCAGTCACAGACAGACACCGTCTCCCTGCCACGGCAGATGCCAGCCAGTGTCCTGCTACAGCCACTGTGTCAAGCCTGGCAGGAGTCCCCACAGGCTGATGTCCCTGAGCAAGGGACCGGCACGAGCGTGGCTCTGTGTCCCTGTGTGTGACAGTTCTGTTGTGCCACCTCAGCACCAGCCACCGGGGACCCCGGCACAGGCACTGTCACCTGCTCCCACCCAGGGTGCCTGGCATGCAAGGCGCGGCAGGGTCGGGCAGCAGGCTCTCCCCGATCCTCAGGGAGCAGGATGGACAGCAACATACCCGTTGTGCTGGGGGGTGCAGGCGGGCGCCAGGGGCGCGTACGTCACGGGTTTCGTCACCAGCCCGGGCCGCGGGTTCGGAGGTGAGCCAGCCCCGAAGGGCCGAGCTGTTTTGTTGAGGGCGGTGCTGGGAGCGAAGTTATATTTCAGGGGTTCAGAGCAGGGGAGTGAGTCCTGAGCGAGACAAAACACACAGACACGGGCTCACACGTCAAGCAGCATGCAAGGGGCAGCCCTGGGCCAGGCAGCGCAGCAGGCAGCCAGGTAGGAAAGCCGGACAGCACGTGCACCTTGGAGACCGGGCTCTGCCAGGCTGGCACTCACTCCACTGGGCAGCTGGCCCAGCAACAGCAGGACACAAACCCAGCATGGGGGTCATTTGAAGATTAGTAGGTGCCCCGGACACTCGTTGCTGCCCGTGGCAGGGTGGTGCATGCACACACGCTGATCACAACCGTCCCATGGCACAAAGCTGAACACATGCAGGTGCCTTCTGCCCAGGAGCCACCAGACACCAGCCCCAGCCCTGCCTCCCTGTGCCAGGGCACTCCCCAGCACTAGCAAACATGGTGCTGCACCTGCCCAGCCTCCTCCCCTGTGCTGGCCCCTCTGCATCCGTGCCCACACCCAGCACCAGCAGGGGCACAGACAATCTGGGCCCAGGCACCTACTGAGCAGATCCCGCTCCCTCTGATCCTACATGGTGCCAGAGGTCAGAGTTGCTCCTCCAGCTGGGTTTTCTAGACCTCCAAACACACCCCAGCCCCCTAAAAGCCCCAGGAGCAAAGTCCATTTGTTTCACTATACTGAGATTCCCTTCCCCTGGGACGAGGCTGCCACTGTGGCACCAGGAGCAACACATACCTTCTGTGGCTTCCCCAGCTGGTTCTGGGCTCTGCAAGAGAGGAGACAGATGGGCAGGTGCTGGAGCTGGCCCAGACACCACCAGCATGCTGGTACCCCAGGGATACAGCACCCAACCGAGGGGAAACATGGCCAGCTGGCACTGCCCCATGGCTTGCAGTCAGGTTAAGCCTCATCCAGGCAAGCAGAGCCCTCAGACACAGCCAGGGGCTTCCAGGCTCTAAGTAAGGAGCAGTGATGCTGGGAGGTGGTGATGCCAGGAGGCAGAGGGCCCTGATTATGCTCCAGTCATACCAGAACCCCATGTTTGCAGGACCCACAATTCCTACCTGCTCAGGGTGAGGCAGAGCCTGTCCCCGCAGGCGCGGATCCTGTTCTGGGCCTCGATGTGTGTCATGGCACTGGTGCTCTCCCCGTCGATGTACAGTACCCAGTCACCCACTCCTACACCAGCCTGGGCCGCCTTCCCGCCCGGAGTCAGCTGCAGGACAGACAGAGTTAGGGAGAGCCAGAACAGCTGAGTGGTGACGTGGAGCAGAAGGACATCCTCATGAGGGCAGGGGCCTGCAGAGGCCCAGGATCCCCAGCCCAGCACAGGACACAGCCCTGACCCAGGGGAAGGTGGGGACCCCCAGATTACTCCCCACTTCCCAGTGCATGAGCCCAGAGCAGCCTCTTCCCCTTGGCGGCAGCAGCAGAAGGCAAAGCACTTCTCCAGGGCACTGCCCAGCCCCTGCCCTCTGGCATGGCTGGGGACCCTGCCAGCACCCCAGGGCCTCATCGCCGTGACACCAAACACAGAGGCAGTGCTGCCTCGGCAAGAAGCCCAGCCACCCCTTGGAGTCATCGCTGTGGTCCCCTGTGGGGCAGGAAGAGAGCGCAGTGAGTCAGGCCCCGTTGGGCAGCCCACATCTCACTGCAAACCACAGGCATGTCCAGCCCTTCGCCCGGGGCGGGGAGGGCCAGGGGAGGCACCCCTTGGGCACTCCCCCCAGCCGCCCGCGCTCCCGTTCCCAGCAGGCGCAGACATTACCTCATTCCCACAGAGGAGCAGGAGCCCTCCCGGGGCAGGGAGACACCCGCCCCCACCCACGTCGCCCCGCTGGGACAGCCGGGAGCACCGCCACAAGTTCCCCTTCCCAGCCACAGTGCCAGGGATGTGCCTTGCCCCTGCTATGGCTCCATGGCACGGCTGTGCCATGTCCAACCCCATGCTGGGAAGCGAAGGCTGCCCTCCCCTCCCACCAGGGATGCACGGCCAGAGGCGAGCAGGGCCCGGGGCACCGCACACAGCTCCCAGGCACTGACAGACAGACAGACAGACGTGGGCAGGCTGCAGCCATTCCTGCTCCTCCAGCATGGAAGAACTCGAGGCGTTGGGACCCAGACCAAGTATTTCCTCAAGTCCTGTTCAACATGCACATAAAAGGAGTGAGCCAGATTCCCAGCACTGTCAGAGGGTTGAAAAATCCTTGCCACAGAGTCCCAGCCCCTCCTTGCAGAATCCGGCTCACCCCAGAGCCACACGTTCCTTCTCTAGGCCAGCACCAGCCCTCCACGCAAGGCCAAACACCACATATGGGCTGGATGTGGCCCAGTTCCACCTGCATCCCACTCCTATTCCCAGAAGGACATGGGTACCCCTCCCTTTGTCCCCACACCACCCTCCTGTTCCTCCTGCCCGGCACAGGAGGGTGCCCTCAGCAGTGGTGCCCCCGGCTCCTGGCCATGCTGCTGCTGCAAGCCCCAGCTTGCTGCCCTGGAGGGCTGGGGAAGGCATGGGGCGGCTGCGTGGGTTTGGAGGCAGGAGCAGGAGCTGGGAGAGGTTTTCACACGACTGCCCAGGAAGGGGAGAGCACGTCAGGCTGCGTCACAAAGCCTCACCCAGCCTGGTCAGCACTTCCCGTCCCCCTCTGTGCCAACGTGCAGGAAACCCCTTTGACAGGTGCCAGCACAGCCAGGAGCCATGGCAGTGCCAGCCCTCCTACTTCCCACCCAGGCCTGCTAACCAGGGCTTCCTTCCTCCCCTCTCCACCCAGCCTTTTGTTCCCTGCACCTCCATCACCACATCCAGAGAGGCGCTCACCTACTGCCCTGTCCAGGGGCCTCCAGGACAGAGCCTCCCTCAGCACATCCCTCAGTGCCTTCCCACCAGTAGCACCAAAGGGTCTCTCCTCTTCCCCAGCTGGCAGATGCCAGGATGTGCCACACAGCCTCCAGCTCCCCAGACTGCAGTCCTTATCCCAACTTCAGCACAGGGACAATGGTTTACAGCCTGCCTAGTCAAGGTATCAGCACCCTAGCAGAGCCCCATGCCACAGGAGGTATGTCAAAGGGCCATGGTGGCACCTCTTTTGTCTGATCAGTGACTGAAACAGCCTCACTGCTCAGCCAGGAATGTCACAGCTGATAGACACAGTTGAAAGTCAAGGCAATGGACACACCAGCACTGCCCTGTGCTGCCCACCCCTGCAGAGTAGGGCCTCACTGCACCCCACAAAGCCGGGGCATGATGCTTCCTTCCAGCCCGCTGTGGCAGGGCCAGCTCAGGGGAAGCAGTGGCCAAGGACAGCAGCATGCTCAGAGCAGGAGCTCTGGGGCTGGGGATGCCTCTGGAGCACAGAGCAGACAGGCTCACCCCTTCCCATCAGAGCACACTGCCCTGCCATGCAGCCCAGCCTCACCAGAGGGCCCCCCCAAAGCTGGCTGCATCCCCTGGGAATGTCCTCACTGCTCCTGCCCTGCCCAGGACTGCAGCACTGCCGGAGCCTCACCAAGCACTGCTTCACGAGGCCCCTGCCCCGGGCTCTGGGAGGCTCCTCCATCCGACCAGACCCTTTGTTAAGAACTGGCTCGCAGCCAAGAGAAACATTTTTTAGAGAATAAACTCGCTGGAGCCGTCTCTGTGTGCTCAGCAGAGATCAGCAGGCCCCGGGGCAGCGGCACTGGCGACTCCAGCCTCACTCAGTGCCCTCAGGGCCCGTGCTCCGTGCTGGGATGCTGCCGAGATCTGTGCCCTCTGGGACAGGCATGCACTGCCCGGCTTGTGCCAGGGGCAGGTCCTCATGCAGCACCCGATGCCACGAGCAAAGCTGTCCTTTGAGAAGCAGCCTCCGTGCCAGCTGCCCGAGCGCCAGCGGCACAGGCGATGCAGTCACATTCCAAGGCTTATAAGGCAATTGCGTGGCCAAAGCTGTGGCCAGCACCCGCCTGGGGACGGGGACCTGCACACACCCAGGGTCAGACCCAGGAGCATCACAACAGGAGAGGCTCAAACCAGCAGCCTAGGGCACAACCAGCTGTGGCACAATGGCTCTCACGGGAGAGTTTTGTGGAGAGAGTCACATCCCTGAGCAGGCAACAACGCAGCTCCCTCTTCTCCATGCCCATTTCAGGAGTGACCCGAGGCATGGAGTTGGGAGCTGTGCTGGGGAAAGGAGGGCAGAAGGGCATTGGCTAGGGTCTGGGATGCCATGCCCAGTGCTGGGGTGCAGACCAGGAAGCCAATCCCATATCTCAGAGGGCAGATCCCCTCGTGCTGTGGTGGGCACACTCCGGAAGGGGCCTTCCCTGCCCGCCTCTGCAGAGGCTGTGCAGAATTTCACGCTTCTGCTGCAGCTCTCTGCCCGGAACACCCCCGTGCTGGGCTGCAGCTGATAAGAGACCAAGGAGGCTACGTGGAGCCCGGCAGGGCAGGATGCAGCATTCCCGGGGCCCCAGCTCATCTACATCCCCCGTACAGCTCTGCTTCAGCCACTGCAGCCTCCCTCCCACAGATGCAGGAGGAAGGATGGGTGTCACCAGCCTTGGTTTCTCTTACCCTGGAGATGGAGAGCGGCATGCTGAAATCCTTCCCTCCCTGCAGCCTGAAGCCCCAGGGTGCCGGCCCATTCAGCATCACCTTGTAGGACTCCATGTCGCCCATCTCTGCAAGGGAAGAGGGTGTGATCCCGGTGTTAGGGTACGTGGGAACAATGCAGGGAGAGCACGTGAGGAGAGGGCTCGGTGCCTGGCAGGACAGGACAGAAGGCAGGTCACGTTTCCAGCTGTAACTCCACCCTGACCATCCTACACTATGGTTAGAGACGCACCCCAAATCCATCAGCATCTCCTCCAGCAACGTCAGAGCTGAGGGGCCCAGGCTAACACTGACTAGTGCCAGGGAGCCAGGCACAGCCTGGAGTGTCTGTGGGCTCTGCTCTCCTCCCAAACCTGGGATGTGCTCTCCCTTGCAGCACCCCAGGAACTCCTGCTGCTGAGAGTCAAGGCTGTTGAGACTGCAGAGAAGCAACAGCAGGTACAGAAGGACAGGAACCAGAAGCGTTTTTGCCGGATGAATTAGCAGCAGCAGCATAGGAGCTGCGTGATGCCACCCGAGGCGCCTGGCAGAGCAGCCAGGCTGGCGCTCCGGCAGCCGGCCGAGCAGATGCTCCCTGGGAGCGAGCCCATCTCCGGGGCTTCGGCAGGAGGGAATCCCGGCACTCCCCTGCCTGACAGCTGTCAGCCGGCCAAGGCTCCGGGCAGAAGGGCCAGCACCAGCCTCTTGCCACCTTTCACCTGGAAGAAGCCGCCAGACCCCCACGAACGGCCCCAGGACCTTCCTCCCGAGGGCGGACAGGGTCGGCTGCAGGACTCCCCACGCCTCGCACGGGCCGGCTGCAGGGCCGGGGGCCAGCGTGCCCCCGCTCTCTGCGGGCCGGTGCGGGCTATATAAGGCGTGTAAGACGACACCAGCCCGCTCCCCGCTCGGGAGGGCCGGGGGAAGAGCTGCGTGTCAGGCATTCCCGGCGCCCGGCAGCCGCGCAAGCCCCAGCGAGGCGCCGGGACGGGGCGGCCCGGAGCGGGCGGATACCCCCCACCCCTCCCCGGCGGGACGGGGCCCGGCTGCACCGGGGGTCCGCAGCGTGCACAGGCCGGGCAGCCCTTCCTATTGCTGGGAAGCCCCACCTTGACCCACGGGGGGCCTCGGGACCCCTCCCCATCCCACACCGCCGCCCCTCCCGGGGGTCGGGGACGCCGGCTCTTCCCCACACGGGCCCGACCCCGACCACCCGCCTTCCCACTGAGCCAGGCCTCAGCCCTCCACACCTCACAGCCCCAACCCCCTCGGCAGAGGACGGAGCCCCCCGCCACGGACCGGCTCCCCGGACTCACCCACGGCCAGCGGGGCCCAGCGAAGCGGGCGGGAGCGGAGCGCAGCGGTGCGGGCCGACGCGGGACTCGAACCCGGGCACCGCCCCCGCCCGGCCCGGCCTCACCGTATATAGGAGCGGGAGAGGGCGGAGCCAGCGGGCGCTTCGGCCAATCACCGTGCGCGCCTCTGCCTGCCGGGGCGGGCACGGCGGCGCCCCCTAGCGGGGAGGCGCGAGCTGCCCCCTCCCGCCCCCCCCACTCCCACAGCAGCGGCAGAGCCGAGTCCGGGAAGGGCCTTTATTGACCGAACGGCACCGACCGGCACCGGCCGCATCAAGCCCAGTCCCGCGCTCCGGGGCTCTCCCGGCTCAGCAGCCGCACCAGCTTGGCCCGAAGAGTGCTGTGAGGCTTGTGCCCGGAGCGCCCCGACAGCACCTCCTGCCCTCCGCGCCCCCAGCCCGCGGCCCGGGGGTTCTGTGCCAGGGCGGCCCGGTTGTCATAGAGGGGCCCCCCCTCACTGCTGTGGCCCTCGGGGGCCTGTCGGCACCCCAGCTCCCACTGCCCTTCCTCCTCCTCTTCCTGGGCCCCGGCTGGATGTGGTTCTGCCGTGAAGATGTTCTCGTACAGATGCTCAGGGAGCGGCTTCCCCACGGCCCAGGGCTCACCAGAACCTGGCTGCCCTGGCACGAAGAGGGGCTGCTGGCCCCGGGCAATGGAGGCATAGACGATGGGGCATGAGACCTCTGACTCTGGTGGGGTGAAGCGGAGGAGGTTGGTAGGGGGGTGGGAGGCAGACTGTGTCCCCCCCAAAGCTGGGCTGGGCTGGGGATCATCGTTCCCAGGCCCCCAGGGCTGGGGCTCGAGGCCCTGTGGAAAGAGCTGGGGGTCTGAGACGCAGAAGAGTCTGGGGTCCGGGATGTCCTTGCCCTGCTGCTGGCAGGCGATGGCAGCAGCCACAGCCCGGCAGAGCTCAGGGGCCCGTGGAGTGCTGAAGGTGAAGGTGCCCTCGCCGGAGTCACTGCGGCGGCCGGCCTCGAAGGAGAAGACAGCCTGCAGGGTTAGAGGGAAGGGTGAGGGGCTGGCACCCACCCTGGGCAGGCAACAGCCCCAAGAAGGGAGTGGGGGACTCACCTGATCCTGGCCAAACTTGCGAAGGAAGGGGTAGGGCCAGGTAAGCAGGGGCTGGCGGGACTGGGGGTCCTTCAGCGTCAGGCTCTGGGGAAGGGCTGAGAGCACGTAGTGCCCGTGCAGCCCACAGCGAGTGGCTGCGTCTGTCTGGACCACCAGCACCAAGAATTCAGTCACTGTGGGAGCCACACAAGCCAGGGTTCAGCACTGCAGCACTGAGCTGCAGCCCACCCCAGCCCTATTCACCACCCCTGCACATACAGTCCTGCCAGGATGAGTAGAGGGAGTTCTCCTCCATGGGGACAGCGGGGCCAGGCTGGGTCTTGGCACTACTCAGCACTGTCTCTTTTGCACCCTGAAACAAAGGGATGTGAGCATGACCTGGGACGGGGTGGGATGAGAACAAACCTCTTGCCTGCCCTGGAGCTTCCCAGCTCACCCAAGTAGAGCTCTTGGTACCTGGAAGGCCAGCTGGCAGAGCTGGGCGATCCATTCATCCCGCTGCTCGGCCGCCAGCACATAGCTCTTCTCTGTGGTGGTGAGGTAGAAGGCAGCGGTGGCTTTGGGGCAGCTCTCGGTGGCCGCCGGGCCCACGGAGACGCAGTCAGACAGGCGGATCACCCGGCGGGCACAGCGCTGCAGGGACGCCTTCTCCGGGATCGTGCCATCGTCCCGCACGTCAAACTTCTCCATGCGGGCCACGCCGGAGGGGCTGGCGGCAAACAGCTGGGCTCGCATCTTCCTCCAGGACCGCTAATGCATGGAAAGGGCAAAGGCAGGGAAAAAACGGGTCAGCAAAGAGCTGCTCGCTGCATCTGGCTACACTGCCCTCCACACAGAGCTGGCAGTGCTTGGGAAGAGCCATACAGGGCACGAGGAGCACAGGGGAGTCCTGAGCTGCACCCACCAGATGCTGTTGGGAGGGCACAGAGAACAGGGGCCAGCACAGACCCCTGAACTGTGGGGCAGGGAGGCCCAACGCTGCCCCGAGCAGGCTTGGCATGGCTCACTGGGTGAGTCACACACTCCCGGCTCCCTGAGCACCGGGTCCTGCTCTTTGTTCCCTGCTGCAAGTGCCGGCCTGCCGACCTGCAGCTGAGCTCTCGAGCTGTTCTCAGGACAGACCCTGATGCAAATTAAAGCCATTTTGAGCTGCTGAGGCTCCTGCTGGCAGCCTCACATCTGCTGAGCAGCCCGCTTCCTCCCAGGGGAGCCTCTGCAGCACCAGCACCTTCCCAGTCTGTCATGGGATAGCGGGGGCGCGTGCCACCATGTACCTCAAAAGTGCAGCAGAGCCTCCACCCTGCAGGAACCAGATGCAGCCAAGCACCCAAAATACCCACCGCCCCCAGCCCACCTGCCTCCTCCATGGCAGGGCACTCACACACAGGGCAGCCTGCTGCGCTTTCAGGGCTTGGTTCTTTTTTGGCAGGGAGGTAAGAGTGGGATTGCAGCTCCACACATCCACCGAGACCCCCACAGGACATGGCCATCCTGCCGTGGCGTGACCAGTGTGCCAGCAGACCCTACTTCACCAACACCCAACAGCTCCCTGGAGCTGGCCTGACCCCGGTTACTGTCACCATGTCACCCATACCCTGCCCTGAGGGCTGCGGCACCCAGTGCCCTCTCCAAGGGCACAGAGGAGAAGCCTCAGACATGTGGGTGTCCCCGGATGGTGCTGGTCCCCAGGGCCAGGCTGATGGAGGGCACAGGGACAGGTCCCACGTGCTGCCCCAGGGCCCTGCTCCCACACACACACATGCTGGAGCCGCACCACGTTAATTCATGTTTATTCTTCCATTGCGACTCACGCGGTGACCAAGCAAGAAGGACCCCACACAGGGGTGAGCCAGAGTGGATGCCCACACAGATGAGTCCCCTCAGCAGCAAGGAAAGCCCCACTTGTGAGGCTGCTGAGCCCAGGGCTCCCCCAAAGGCAGCTCCAAGGGGTCTGGCTCCAATCCCACCTTCCCGGGCTGCTGAGGGCCCGGCCCCAGGCCCGGCGTCACGACAAATCTGGGAAAACCCTCTCCCAACCCCAAATCTACCTTTTACCTTTCCAAATTTGGAGTGCTGCACATAGAGGATTCCATCCTTCACTGGTCTCTCCATGGGCCCAGTTCACCTTGGCAGCGAGCGCAAGGATCAGGGACAAGGGCTACCCGCAGCGGAGAAAATGTGACTGCTGCGGCCGAAGGAAAAGCATGGGGCAGACTTCCTTCTCAGAGAGACTTCCCCTTTTTGGGGTGTGGGATGGGGGGCAGAGGCTGGGCCATAGGAGGTGTCCATGTGCCCGCCCTCCCCCCCTCACAGCAGGGCAGTGGGGCAGAACGCGGGGGCAGAGCACAGGAAGCACCTCGGGGAGAGCCTGACACGAGCACGGCACGCTCCACCTCACCCTGGCTGCATCCTCCCAGCACGGCTGGGGAGATGGGAACAGCCACCTACTGAGAGCACACAAATCCAGGTGAGGAAGATGGACCCAGAGAAACTGGGTGGATTTTTGAGGAGCAACACGAGATCCCAACGTCACCACTGCAGAGGGCTGGCAGGGGCAGCAGGCAGCTGGCCAGAGCAGTTGCCCCACCTGGGGCTTTCTCTTGCCCCGAGGCACTGCTACCTGCTTGCCCAACACACTGCTGGTGTAAGGGGCTGTTGCAGCACAGTTCCATACATTTCCTTCCGGGGCAGGAGCTTTGTCAGGCTGAGCTGGCAACAGTCCCAGTGACCAAAAGTCTGGAAAAGGGGCCGCAGCAGTGCAAGACAGGCTCCTGGGCTGAAAGGGAACCCAGGCCCATCCAGGGAGGGTGTGCAGGGCAGCACACTCCACAGTTTAGAAGTCCATAGAGCTGTGGGCCAGGTAGTCCTTGCGGCCAATGTTGCTGACTTGCTTGGTCTGCATCGCCTCCAGCTTGGGGCAGTCGGTGATGCGATGGCCCAGGCCGCCGCAGAAGGCACAGCCCCGCTCATCTGCAATGGGAGGGACAGGGTCAGGGCCAGGACAGCACAGTGCCGTGTTAGGACAGCAGCCCCCACCCCAGAGCAAAGGGGCTACACCAGTGTCTACCCAATGCTGTGGCACTGGGAGCTGCATGGTCCCAGTTTTCACAGCAGCCCAGGTTTTGCAGCAGCCCCGTGGGGGTCCCTGTGTCAGCCTGGGGTCTCTCACCTCCGATGTCCAGCATGGTCTCGTCCCCACAGTGCAGCACCTGGAGCACAGGTGGCACCTTCTGCTTTGCCTCCAGGAGCAGCGCCTTCAGGTCCATCAGCACCGACTCATCTAGGGGCAGAGACATAGGTCAGGCAAAGCCATCCTGCTTGCTCAGAACACCCCCTTGTCACTGCCCAGCTGCCTCCTCCAGCCCTGTGCTGCTCCTCACCACAGGCCTTGTTGATGAAGGTGGTGGCAATGCCAGTGTTGCCTGAACGTCCTGTCCGTCCGATGCGGTGCACTGTGGAGACAGGGACAGGATCAGCCCCGGGTGAGCGCAGTGTGACAGACCATCCCTGCCCCAAGACACTGCAGAGAGACAAGTACAGAGCCTTGCTGGCCTCCAGACCCCTCCCACAAGGCCCAGTGCCTACCATAGTTCTCTATCTCCTCTGGCATGTCGTAGTTGATGACGTGCTGGATGGCTGGGAAGTCCAGGCCCTTGGAAGCGACATCAGTGGCAACCAGGACATCCTTCTTCCCATCCCGGAAGGCCTCAATGGCTTTTGTCCGTTCTTCCTGATCTGCAAAGGCCCAGCAGAGAAGATCAGCAAGGGCAGAGCTCCCAGCCCTACCTACTGCAGCAAGAGTCAAGCACTGCTTCCTCAGGCAGCCTTTATCCCAATGAGGGAGCAGAGGGGTCTCTACATCCCATGGGGACCTGCACCTGTTTATGCCTGCTATGTACATGGAGCTCACTCCTGACACTGCCACAGCCCTTCCTTACACCATCAACAACTGCTCCAAGCTGGCACCTTCCACGGCCACATGCATTCCTGGCAGGAGTGAGATCACACCAGGAGCCCAGGCCTCCCTGGGACCCTCACTGACCTTTCCCTCCATGGATGGCCACAGCTTCCACACCCTTGAGCAGCAGGTACTCGTGGATTGCATCAACATCTGCCTTCTTCTCTGCAAAGATCAGCACCTGCAGCAGCACAGGCATCATATCAGAGCCCCTTCTGCAGGCTGGCACTGCTGGAACAAGCACAGCCCCCTGAGGAAGGCCACTCCCTCTTGCTGAGCAGAGCACACAGCACTGCTTGTCCCAGGAACCCGCTCATACGTGGAGCATGGCTCAGTCACATGCCCACTGGGCACAGGAGTCCCCACTGCCAACTCCCTCCATGTCCCAGCATGATCACATTGTCCCCAGCATACTCACAGGTGGAGGGGTCTTCTGCAGGCACTCCAGCAGGTACACCATCTTGGCCTCCTCTTTCACATACTCCACCTCCTAGGAACAAGTGGAAGGATGGGTCAGGCAGCAGAGGAACTGCCACTGCTTGGTATCCCTTAGCCAGATGGGAAGGAAGGCCATGAAATCCAGCTCCCTGGCAGAGGGAGGCATTAAATGCCCCCATGAATGTTTCTGCCCTCCCACACAGGCACAAGGGAGCACCCAAACACCTCACCTGCACAACATCCAGGCTGGCAGCACCCGCTCGCCCAACGTTAATGGTGATGGGCTTCACCAGGGCACTCTTGGCAAAGTTCTGGATCTTCTTGGGCATTGTGGCACTGAAGAGGAGGGTTTGCCGCTGGCCCTGCACAGGGAAGAAGCCTTTAGCACTCACCCAACCTGGCACGTGCAGGATTGAGCTTCAGGGTGCTCCTATCATGGTAGTTCAGTACCTTGAAGTAGGAGAAGATGGTACGGATGTCCCCCTCGAAGCCCATATCGATCATCCTGTCAGCCTCATCCAAGGCCAGGTACCTGCAGATGTCCAGGCTCACCATCTTCTTCTGCAGCAGGTCCATCAGGCGCCCGGGGGTCGCCACCATCATGTGTACCCCACTGTGGGGTGAAAGGAGGCTGCAGTCAGGCCCTCAGCATTCCTGTCCCACGCAGGACACCTCCCTGACACATCCCTTTCACCCCTACGCTGTCCTGAAGCCACCCCTTAGCCCCCTGCCAGAAAACAGAGCAGCTCCAGCCCCGTGGACTCCCCCAGAAGGTCTTACTGCTTGATGGTCTCCATCTGCTCCTTGACAGACATGCCCCCGATGCAGAGGGCGCAGCGCAGAGGGGGCAGCCCATCCTCCTGCAGCAGACGACAGTAGTACTCCAGGATGCCGTGGGTCTGCCGGGCCAGCTCCCGCTACGGAGACAAAACCAGCTCATTCCTACACCTCTGTGCAGGCAGAATTTAGGATTGCCACTGCAAGTCAATCCCAGCCTCCTCCTGACACTCACCGAGGGACAGATGATGAGTCCATAGGGTCCCTCTCGCTTAGAGAATGGCAGCCTCTTCTCCTGCTCCAGGCAGAACATGATCACCGGCAGGGTGAACACCAAGGTCTTCCCAGAGCCAGTGAATGCAATGCCAATCATATCCCTTCCTGAGAGGCTGCCAGGGAAACAGGGCTGATGAGGAGAAGGAACATCGTGTAACAGCTCAAACCTCCAGGGCTGAGCAAGGTGACAGGGTGCAGCTGTCACCAGGGAAGAGCGTCTGGTTCACACCCCAGTGGGCTGTGGGAGCAATCGCTCTGTACTCTGGGGTGGGAACAGAAAACTCACATTGTGGGGATGCCTTGGATCTGTATGGGTGTTGGCTGCTGGATTCCTTTTTTCTTCAGGCCCCTCAGGATAGCTGTCAGAGAACAAGAGACAATGCATGTTCATGACCTGAACAATTCCCTCTCTTCTCCCACTCAGCTCCCAGCAGCACCTCTTCCACCAGCAACAAACACCCCTCAGGACAGCAGCCAGGAAAAAGGTGGGATCCCTTCCAGGCTCCTCTCCTGGCCTACCTGCTGGGAACTTCATCTCCTTGAAGCTCTTGATGGGGGGCGGGATGCCCTCGCCCTCCACCAGGATGTGGTACTTCTTGCGCACGCGGTCGTGCCGTGCCTCCGACATGCCCAGGATGTAGCGAGGGGCTCTCCAGCTGTGAAAGCAACAGGAACAGCTCACAGTGCAGAAGGAGGCTACAGAACCAGCAGCTCCCATGGAGGAACTCAGGGGAATCCCCTGTCAGGCTCCAATATCCCCCCCAAATAAAGCAGGGCTCTGTGGAGCATCGGAGCAGATCTGAGCCGGTTCTACACGTTAAATCCTTCCCCAAAATCTCAGTGAAAAGTGCTAAGCTGACAGCTGAGAACAGCCTATGGATGGTGGATGGAACATGCCAAAAACATTTGGACACACCTCAATCATCTCCCTGACACTGCCTCGGAATCACTGAAGTTGGAAAAGACCCCTGAAATCACTGAGTCCAATTTGAGTCCAATTTGAGTCCAATTTGTGTCCAATTTGTGATCAATTACCACCTTGACAATGCTGCCTCAAGCAGCACCAGCTCCAAAGGCTCCTCCAGTCTCTTCCCCTGGATTAGTGACCTCCCAGATCTGAAGATCCACCCTCAGGCCTTCTAGTTTAACATAAATGTGCTTCACCAAGCTTTACTGTATATAAAACAACATCCAAGGTGACTCAACAGCCTTTGGTTTTATAGGTAATGACACAAAGCCAGTCACTCAGGCAGGTGGCTGCAGAGCCACACTGTTCCTGCAGGACTCTGGGGCTTCTGGTGCTCTTCAGCCACGATGCAGTGATGCTTTCAGAAGGACAGCTCCTGAGCTGTGCTGTGAAACTCACCTGGTTTTGATGGGGTCATCATAGGTGATGCCCTTGGCCATCTCCTTCACCGACATCAGAGCTGCAGCAACAGAAAGGATGACTCAGAGCAAACTTCCCACATCCACATCAACCTCACTGAGAGCTACCTGGGCAAACAGTTTGGGACATCAAGGAACACCAAGTGCTGCTGTGCCCAGAGCCCTGTCACAGCCGTGTCTCAGCCAAGCCAGGCAGTGCCAACTGAGGGACCCATTGTCACCTCCAGTCCCATCCCTGAGCACGAGCATTCCCAGGGAACAGCTCTCCTGCTGCCCTGGGAGCTCTGGAGACAGATCAGAGACACGGAGCTCCCACTCACCTCGGCCCTCTGCCACGCTCTCCAGGATCTTCTCTTCCTCCTTCAGCTGCTTCTCCTTGGCTGACTCCTTCCGAGCTGGGGAAGAGCCAAGAAACCGTGAGGGGGTTTGCTGTCCCCTGAAAGCCACCCAGTCCCGCCACCAGCTCCTCCCTTACCTTCCGCCTTCTCTTTGAGGTGCTGGTGCTGGTCCAGCAGGCTGATGTTGGACTGGGGCCCCAGCGGGATGTCATCCTCGTCCCCACGCTGCTCGCTCCCGCTGTCCCGCTGCTCCTCCTCCGACACCACCTTCCGCCGCATCTGCAGCAGCTTCTGCAGCTGGAAGGACACGGGTCGAGGCGGAGTGAGCGGCCTCGCGGCGGCAGGGTCGCTCGGAGCCCTCGCCGGGCAGCCCCGTTACCCCATTACCATCTGCTGCTTGCGCTGCTTGACCGGCACGTAGGGCACGTAGTCGTCATCATCCTCTCCGGACAGGTCGGACGTGTCCGCCGGCTCCTCGCGCTGCCTCTGTGGGGAGACAGGCGGTGAGGGGAGCCCGGGGCGGCACCGGGAGCGCAGAGCGGGCGGTACCGGGGGCCGGGCCCGCTCCCACCTTTCGCTCCGCCACGGCCTCCATAGCTCCTTCCCGGAAGAGATTCCGGAAGTGACGTCATTCCGCACAGCGCCATCGCCTAGCAACGCGCGGAGCGCGCCACTGGGCGGGAGCTGCGACCCGGCCCGACGGGTCCCCGCAGCGGCCAAACTTGAGCAGAATGTGTTGCACATTTCCCCCCCACCGTCTCCCGCTCCCCAAGCTCCCCCGGCGCGGCAGAAAGCAGCAGACAGCGGGGTTTAAATAAAATAAAAAATTAAAAAGTTCTTTATTGGGTCCAGCACGGTCCTTCCCCGCGGCACGGGGAGTCGCGTGCTCGCGGAGAGGGGGATGGGACGGCCGGGATCACCCCGCGGGGAGGGGCAGGAGGATGGAGGGAGCCCCGGGGGTCCCCGCGGGGCAGGAGAGCACCGGGGCCCCCCGCGAAGGAGGGGACCCCACCAAGGTGAGGCGGGGGGCACAGTGAGGAGAGGCGAGCGGCCGTGGGTGGGTGGGGGTGGCCCCTCCACACCTCACTGGGCTGCGCTGGAAGTGGTTTTCTTCAGGGTGAAGTTGGTCCAGTTCACGGCCACCTTCTGCCGCGTCTGCTTGGCCGAGTCCAGGCAAAACCTGACAGGGAGAGGACAGCCCCGGTCAGCTCCCAGCCCCTCGGGACCCCCAGCCCCTCTGTGACCCCAGCCCCAGTCAGCTCCCAGCCCCTTCATGCCTCCAGCCCCAGTAGCAGAGCTCAGCCTGCCGGGGTTCCCCCCTCACCTCTTGAAATACTCCACTTCTCTGTCAGTCTCGTCCATCTCTGCCCCATCCAGGTCCTTGGGCAGGAACACATCATCTGGGGAAGCAGAGCACAGGGTCAGCGCTGTAGGGCAGGGAAGGGGAGCTGCCAGCTGGGCAAGGGAGCACCGTGAGGATGGTGGAGCAGAACGGCGCTCCCAGCACTCACCGATCGAGGTATTGGATTTCTCCACCTTGTTCCGGCTCTTCCTGCTCTTGCCCTTGGGCTGGGGGGAGCCCCCCAGGGCAAGGTGGGTGGCCAGGGCAGGTGGCTGCTGCGGCACCGGCTCCGGCAGCTCCGCTTTGCCCTCTCCTCTGCGGCCTTTCCACTCTCCGCTTCTCTCCTTCTCCGCCCTGGCAGCGCTGCTGCAGCCCCAAGGCTGCCCCTTGCCGCTCTCCCCGGGCTCAGCACAGCCTCCTGCCCGCTGTGCCTCCGGGCCACTGGCCTTGGAAGGGTGCTTGGTGCCCAGCACCTGCCCCTTCACACCAGGGCTCTCCAGCCGGGGCTGGCCGCTGGGCACAGGTGTGCTGCCCTCCCCTTTCTTGGCCTGCCCGTTCTGCCGCTTGTTCTTGCGCTGCCGGCTCCCCGCGGGCAGCGACTCCGGCGGCTCCGGCCCCTTGGGCTGCGGTCCCTCCTTGGGCTCCGGGCTCAGCCCGTTGCCGTCCGCGGCAGAGTCCGCAGCCTTGGACTGCACCCAGATCATGCGGGACAGGCTGGGCACGGCGCTGAGCCGTTTCACCACGCCGTTCTCGGCCGGCGGGGCTGGTGGGGGCTCCCCGGGCCCCTCGCCCCATCGGGGGCCCAGCTCGCCCCGCAGCAGAGTGTGGCTCTTGGCAGGGCCCAGGCTGAGCGGGGCCAGAGCCAGGTCTATGTCCTGAAGGTCAGAAGACCCGTTGAGGTTGGAGAGCAGGTTCTTCTGCTCCAGGACAGCTGCCTTCTTGGGGAAGTCATTGACATCCAGGTTGAGGTCATAGACGCTGAAACTGGCCCGGATGGAGTCCTTGATGGTGTTCTTGATCTCCTGCAGCCGGCTGCTGAGGAAGCTGTTCACCCGCTCCAGCTCCAGCTCTGGCCACTCCAGCAGCTTCTCCTCGGCCGGCTCCCTGGCCTGGCTGGCTGCAGGGGCACGCTCTGCCCGCTTCTGGGCCTCCGCCTCCAGCTGGGCTTTCTCCTTCTCCTGCAACACAGGTGCCATGAGGATCATCTGGGCTGGGCCACAGAACCACGAGTGCAGGACACAGAGCTTTGCTCCAGCTTTCCCTGACAGCAAACGCAAGGGCAGCTGCACAGCACAGCCACCCCATATCTTCCACAGCCCCTGAAGTGTCACATGTCCCCCACAGCCACTGCAACAGCTGGACACTGCACACCTGACACTACTCTGGGCACCAGGCACCAGAAAGAGCCATCATGGCATCATCTCTCCCTAGCAGAGATACATGGTGTTAGAGGTGTGGCATGGAGCAGATTGGACAGTGCAGCCCAAAGCGCTCAGGAGGGCTGGGCCATCCTCTGCAGGAACAGAGGCGGGGGAGCCCTGCAGGGAGCCAGGCACTGCTGCCACCTTGGGCGAGAGTGACACAGAATTCAAGAACCCAAATGGATGCAAGGGCGAGAAGGAAAAGCCCTGTCAGCAGCACAGCCCTGCCCGGCCCTTCTCCTGCAGCCCCGGCCCCTGCTCAGCCTCACCTTCTTCTTCTGCTTGTGCCGTGCCCGCTTGGCCGCCTTGGCACTGTTCAAGGGCTTGGGCTCTGTGCTGTTGATATAGTCCAGCAGCTCGTCCACATTGCGGTGGTCCACAGCGGGCTCCCCTGAGCTGTTGTTGTGCCCTAGTTTCTGTGGCAGCTCCTCTTTCCTCTTGGTGAGGCGAGAACGCAACTTCTCTCGGATCTCAGCGTAGTTGCGGCTCGTGGGAGCGGCCGGGGGCTGCGGAAGGCAAATGCTGTCAGCCAGGCACCAGCCAGCGTGAGGGGCAGGCAGCCCTGGCTCCCCCAGCAGTCCCCCCCGACCTTCCAGCCACTCCCTTCCCCGCGGTCTCAGCGAGACAAGTCAGCACAGCCCTACTGAACTCTTCCACCGTGAAGCCACAGGGCTTGGCCGGCTGTTCCGAGCCCCGGGGCTGGGCAGGTGGCTGCGAGTCAGGAGAGAGGGACCAGCAGGCTGATGAAGCAGGGTAGAAGGGAAGTGGGGGATGTGCGTGCTCACAGAAAACAGCCGTGGCCAGACCTGCCCACCTCCACGCTCAGGGCACAAGGATCAAGTGGTGCCTCCCCACGCAGAGCAAGGACAGGAGGGGGTGGCTGCAGACCAGCCCCTCACTCACCGCATTGTGGCCGAAGAACTCACAGTAGCAGCAGTCACAGAACTTCCCGTCTTTCTGGTTGGTAGAGGAGGAGGTGCAGGAACTGCGCTCTGAGCTGCTGTCCTCATCCTCCCCGAGCCCCTCGTCCGCCTCGCAGGGCTGTGGAGGGTGGCAGCTGGTACCATTTGGGAATTTGTGCCCTTTGCAAGAGGAGTCCCTGAGGAGAACGGGAGAAGGGAGAGAGGTGAGCACGTGCCAGGGATATGAAAAACTGAGATTATTAACTGCCCCATGCTATGCATGTAGGAACAGCCCTCCTGGGGAAGCCTGTGCCCAAGCAGAACGATTTGCAGGACAAACCTCCCTCCCTTGCATTCTGGCCAGCAGGAGGCTGGTGCAGCAGAGCCCCAGCGAGCAGCATCCTGCCAGGCCCTGGGCTGGGAGCAGGGCAGGGTGTGGTACTCACTGGGGGTGGCGGGTAGCACAGGTGAGGAACGCTGGGACTGCGTGCAGCTGCCAGACATCCCCACGTGCAGACAGGCCCAGCTCACACAGGCACAGGCTACCCAGCTCAGAGACAGGGAGGCCAGGGCACATCCCACAGTGTCATTCCTCAAGATCCAGCTCGGGACTCGACTGGCTCTCCACAGGGAGAGCTAAGCAGCAGAGAGGAACCAGTGTGCTCTCTTCCAGGGCACGGGCCCAGAGAGGGCCGGGGGAGCAGGTGGGCAGAACAAGTCCACAGGCTTCATCTTCTCGAAGATCTTTGCTCAGTGTCACAGCTGCCTGACAGGTCTCACTGATATAGGTCCTGTTGGCCAACAGCAGGTTGACCAGGTTGTTTCTTTGGGTCTTTTAGCTGAAGGAGGAGCAAGCACAGACTCTTCTGCACCACAGAACCAAAGGACAACCACAGGGAGAACACGTGTTTGGGAGAGAAAGAGCTTGACCCTCAGAGACCAGGGGTCTGCAGCAGCCAACTGGCCCACAAAGACAGAAGCTTACTGCACCACCGCGGCAGGGTGGCCAGTACCTCCACAGGAAAAAGTGCATCCATGGGCAGGGATGGGACAAAAGGCTCGTGGCCCTGCAAGGAGAGGCTGGAAGCAGGCAGGGCTCCTTGACTCACCTGTTGGTGCTGGGCAGCTGGTGGGAGGCGGGAGGCGGGATGAGCGAAGTGCTGCAGTGCCCGTTGCAGGGATGAGCACAGCCCGACAGCGGCGGCGGCATCTTCAGCAGCGGCACGTTGGCAGGGGGCAGGTGAGGGCTCTTGCAGGGCCCCGGGCTGTGCGAGGCTGCGCCGGCCGGAGGGGACTCGGACACTGGCTTAGGGGCCGCTGCCTGTGCACTGGGAGCAGGGAAGAGCGCGGCCTGCGAGGAGGTGCCCAGCGGGATGTGCGGTGGGGAGCCGAAGGGCCCCGCATGGGGAGGTGTCTGCTTGGAGGGGATCAGTGCCGGTGGCTGGGAGGGGAGGCCGGTGGGACTGTTGGGAGGAGCAGTGAGGTCGGAGTGCTGATGATGCTCTGAGGAGTGGAAGGCCTCACCTGCAGAGGGGCAGGAGCAGAGACAGTCAGACACTGACTGTGCCGCACGGACCAGGGCCATGCTCAGAGCCACCCACCACCTTCGCACAAGCTGTTTCTCCTCCCAGACATCAGAGTGCTTGGGATAGAAGCCATCCCCGCTCACACAGGGCCTTGGGGTCAGTGTGCCTCCCCCACAGGATCCAGCCCTGCCCCATGGAGAGCAGAGCAAGGGGAAAGGCTGTGGAGCAGCAGGCCGGGAGGCTGTGGCCGGTGCTGTCCCTGGGCACGCACCTGGCGGGGTGGCCCTCCGGCACAAGCTTTTGAACTGCTTCGGCAGCGTCTTGCAGAAGTCGAGTGAGGTAGGCAGAGGCGAGCCCGGTGTGGCGTTGCTGGAGGTGGCAGAGGCCGTGTGGCTGTAGGGACAGGCCTTCAGCCCTGGCGCCATGGCCGACACCTGGCTGGCGCACTCCGGAGACAGAGCAAGGCCGGGGTGCTTGTCGCCTGGAAGGAAAGCGGAGCTGGGGCTGAATCCCAGCACCATCTGCCTTTTTCAAAGGGGCCCAATGTGCTGCTGGTACTGAGATTAAGAGACTCAGCCTGCCCGCCCCTGCCCACAAAGAAACCACGTGAGGCAAAAACTAGGCAGAAAGCTCTGCTCAACCCCACAGCCAGCTTCAACTCACCTAGTGCAGCTGGAGGGGTCCCAAGGGGGCTGCCCTGCACGGTCCCATTGGTGTGCTGCGAGTTCCAGAGGCCCGAGAGCTTGTGAGCAGACAAAAACGAGCTGGGGTCCCAGTCCCCTGAGTTCCCGTGGCACGAGGAGGAAGAAGATGAGGAGGAGGAGGAAGAGGAGTGTGAGCCACCCCCACAAGACTGCGACTTGCAGGATGTGTGGGATAACGAGACCTATCAAAGGAAACACAGAGTGAAGTGGCTGAGGGGACACCTTTGGCCCCAGGGTGTCAGCACCAAGACTCCCTCCGCTGCAGCAAGGGCTCAGCTCCTGAGAACCACTTCTCTCACTGTCTTGGGAGTGACAAACACCCCCTCCATCCAACACCAACACAGCCTGGCTCACAGAGGTTGGACTATGCCAAGGGCCACACGCCTGTGCTGGTCCCACTCACACCAGGGCAGGGTTAAATAAAGCCAGGCAGGAGGCAGCTCCTCTACCCAAGCTCCACGCACAGGCAGGCACTTGCCCTGGCAGCCACTGCCTCTCTCTGCGTCACAAAGGGAGCAGCCCTGGGGCCGGGGGACGCGGCACAACACACAGCGGAGCGGGGCTGGCAGAAAGCAGTGCCACTGTCAGACTTGCCAGCCCAGCAGCCCCAAGCCACGGCAGGCTGCTGGATGAGCCTCCACAGCACCACACACCACCCCAACAGGGCCTGTCTCTGCTGAGCCAGAGGCAGCCCTGGCCAGGAAAGTGAAGGCTGGGATGTCTGGGACACTCAGCTTGGAGTGAGGATGGGGCCCACACACCCAGTCAGTGCCACAACAAGATCAGTGCCACATTCCCACAGCTGCAGCCCCAGCTTTCCAACCCCAGCTGCGTAACCGCGTACCGCCAGGGCCTGCTCCTGCACCGCCCGTCTCTCTTCCTCCTCCACGCTCTTCCGGCAGCTCTGGCAGATCCACAGTGGCATCTCTCCCAGGAGGTTCTGCACGAGCGTTGGCACAAAGTCTGGTGGCAGCCTCTCGCCCGGGGAAACCAGCCCATTGTGGGACGGCCCTCCCCAGTCCTTGCGCTCCCGGTGGCAGAGCAGGCAGCACGTCTGCACGGACTGGTTGGCGGTGGGCAGCACCTGAGGAAGGACACACAGACTGTGAGTCACCCAGGTGTGATCCAGCGCAGATGTGGGGCAGATGAGGCAGTGAAGGAGACCTCAGGACGCTGACACCAAACCAGGGAAATTCTTGTAGGCTACATGTGGCATTGCACCTTCTCCCACTGGAGCAGAGCAGCCTCAGGCTGATCAGCTGCTGCCAACCTGCCATGTGCCAGCTGGGAGTGTTTTGGACTTCTGGGAAGATCACAGCATGCCAAAGAGTCAGCCTTGCCACCAAGGAAGGCTGGGAAGCCATCAGCAACTCCCATCATCACCTCTGGTACAGTGACACTGATGGGACTTGCATGGCAAAGCAAAACCCACAGAAATCCCAAACAGGGATATGAAAAGTGGGTCTGGCAGCCTCAGCTCTCCCTCCTCGCCCATCAGAGATGCCCCCACTGTATCACCCAAGAGCCCCAAGCCCTCTCTCCCGCCTCTTTGTTCTGCACAGCCAGCGGCGCTGATGCGCCAGGGTGGGGTGCAGCCCCCCGTGCTGCTTCATGCTCTCCCCGCACAGGCACAGCCAGGTTGGGGCTTCCCTGCAGGAGCCGGGCTGCATCCCTCGGGCTCGCTGGAGCCCTGACAGCCGTGACGAGCCCGGCGCGGCGCGGGGGCCCCCATTGTCTGCCGGCGCAGCGGGGCCCTGCCACAATGAGCCGTGCATTGAACTGCTGCTGCCAAACAGATGGCGTCTGCAGGCTCAAGGTGAAGCAAAGGTCAGAGGCCAAGGAGAGCAGAGTGGGGGCACAGCCCCCTGCCCACCCACGGCGAGGGGGGAGCAACCAGGCCCCACTCCGTGTCCCCGCTGACACAGCCACCACGGCGGGTGACACCACGGCGGGTGACACCACGGCTGTCCGCAATCCACCCAGCACACCCGGCGCCCACCCCCGCCTCCCTGCCCACAACCCGGAGCAGGTGGCGGCAGCCAGGTGTGTCCAGCAGCAGAGATGTCAGGCAGCCAGAGGCGCGCTGAATGAGGATGCTGGAGCCACCTGCCATCGCCCGGTGGCAGGGCTGTGGCAGGGCTGTGGCAGGGCTGTGGCAGGGCTGTGGCAGGGCTGGGCCCTCCCGCGGGGCGCTCTGGGAACGCTCCGAGCCCCATCCGCAGGGATGCTCCGAGTCGGGGGTCGGGGCGGGGATGGGGCAGGGCCCGGAGGGGGATGGGGTGCAAGGGGCAGGGCCCCGTCCCCGCCCAGGCTGAACCCCCCCCGGAGCCAGCCCCGTGCCCGCCGCAGCGCTACCCCGGTACCTGCGCGCTGCCTCTGCCCGACTCCCCGCCGCTGCCCGCCGCCGCCGCCACCTCAGGCGGGGCGGGCGGTTCCGGTGGTGGTGGCGGCGGGGGAGGCCCGACGTCGGGACCCGCCACCCTGTCACGGCGAGGCCCGGAGCCACCTGCCGCCGCTGCCGCCGCCGTTGCCGCCGTTGCCGCCTTGTTCCGCCGGCGAGTCATGGCGAGCCCGCCGCAGCCAGGACAACAGCCAATATGGCGGCGCGGCCCGTCCGGCCCCTGCCCGCGGGAAGGAGGGAGGGAGGGAGGGGAGAAGCGCTCCGGGAGCTGAAGCCGCCGCCGCCATCTTGCGAGAGGGCAGCGCTGCGCCCCCTGGCGGGCAGGGGGAGCGGCCGCAGCGCCGCGGGTTCGAGTCCGCCCCCCGGGGCTCCCGCGGGCCCGAAAGGCGCCGGTGCCTCAGTCGCGATCGCGCGTGGATCGTGATGGTGTTCCCGGCTGGATCATCGCAGCGCAGCTCCTTGGGTTCAGACTGAAAGACAGCAGGGTTAGATTAGGTATTAGGGAAAAAGTCTTCCTTGTGCGGGTGGGGAGGCCCTGGCACAGGTTGCCCACTGGAGCCGTGGCTGGCCCGTCCCTGCAGGTGTTCAAGGCCAGGCTGGACGGGGTTTGGAGCGGTCTGGGCTAGGGGAAGGTGTTCCTATGTATAGCAGAGGGATGGAATGAGATGATCTTTCAGGTCACTTCCAGACTATCCTATGATTCTGTGATTCCTGGCCCTACACAGAACAGCCCCGAGAATCTCACCCTGTGCCTGAGAGCATTGTCCAAATTCTTCTGGAGCTCTGGCAGCCTTGGGGCCATGACAACTTCCCTGGGGAGTCTGGTCAGTGCCCCACCACCCTCTGGGTGAAGAACCTTTTCCTAATACCCAACTTAAACTTCCATGACACAGCTCCAGCCATTGCCTGGGCTCTTCTCACTACGGCAGAGGGCAGAGATTGGAGCTGCCCCTCGGCTGCCCCTCCTGAGGAAGCTGCAGCCCAAAATGAGATCTCTCCTCAGTCTCCTCTTCTCTGAACAGACCGAGGGACTCCTCATGTGCCTTCCCCTCTAGACTCTTTGCAGCCTCCTTTGTACACTCTCTAATAGTTTTATGTCCTTACATTGTGGTGCCCGGATCTGCTGGGACCCGTGGGACCTGTGGGCTCCATTCTCGCGGTGTGCACAGGGATCCCCATCCATGGGAACGGGACACGGCTGAAAACAGAGCCGGAGTCTGTGGGGTGCACTCGGAGCCCCAGCCCCGGGGCCAGCCCCACGCCTGCACACGGCCGGCACAGCCCGGGCACTGCCGTGACTCAGGGACTTTCTGAAGCCGAGGAGGTGCCGCCGCCGTGTTTGTTCAACCATCCCGCACGGATTTTTTACCCATGAATCCACCCCATTAGGCTTTCAGCCACCTGAATTATCGGCACCCACATCCTGTGGCCAGCAGTGCCAGGTCTGGAGCAAACACGTCCTTTGGCACAGCTGGGGCGGTTTGCTGTGCCCAACACGCCGAGTAACACCCGGGACCTCTTTTTGGCCGCTTGGTTCCTCTTTCTCCCGCCCTTTACCCCGTTCCCACTGCATTATCCCGCTCAGCACCCCATGCCCTGCACAGTAAAGGTGCCTGCGGGTGCCTCTCCTGGTGCCCCCCATCACTTCGGGAATGCTCGGGGGGCTGTGGGAAGCTCTGGCGTGTCCCTGTCCCCGGAAAGTTGGGCTGCGGGGAGCGAGGAACCGAGGAAGGAGAGCCGGGGATAGAGTCGGGAATTTGCGACAGGAACCGAGACCGGGAAAGAAAGCCGGCGGTGAAACCCATCCCGCCTCACGGGAGACGCACCCTCACCCTTCCCATCACAGAGAACCGGTCCGTCGAGGAGCGGACGGGTCGTCCCGGTGCCGGGACTGGGCGGACACCGCTCCGATCCGCCCCCCGGGCGGTGCCCGGTGCCGACCCGCCCCGTCGGCGAGCGGCGGGCGCGGGGAGCCGGGCGGCGGCAGAGCTGCGGGACGCGCCATGCTGCCCGCTGCCCTCCGCCGATGGCTCCGCCGACCCAAGGTGAGACCGGGGGGGTCGCACCCGGGCCGCCCTCCCTGCGCGGGGACCGGCGGAGCTCCCGGACCATCCCCGTCGGGGTGGTCCCGGGGCTCCGGCGATCCCGGGCGCAGGGGGGTGGCGGGGGTCTCTCGGGGTAGAGCGGGAGGAGGAAGCGGGGGGACTCCCGAGGATCTTTCCCGGTGTTTACAGCCACGCACACGGATCGGTGCCAAAGCTGCCGGGATGCGGCTGAGCTTGTTCATCCTGCTCTGCCCTCGGGGAAACTGAGGCACGGGTGGGTGGGGATGACGGCGCTCCCCGGGAGGAGCCGGAGCTGCCGTGGGAGGTCCCACGGACCTGCCCGAATAGGTGTTTGTGGATCCGTGGGGTCCGATCCCTCCGCGACTGTGGGAATGGGAGATTTGGGATCCTGCTGGCGCAGCACACGGAAACGCGGGGTGCTCCCACCATCACCCTCTGCTCTCCCCGCAGCGCTCCGACCCACGCCTGCTCTCCCAGTTCTTCTTTGCCGACGAGAGGGTGACACGGGTGGTGGCCGAGATCAACGGGCTGGATGCCGAACTGGATCCGCAGCAGTACCTGGTGCTCCTCAACCAGCTCCACCTCAGCCAGGTACGGGGGCAGCCCGGAGCCCGGTGTGACTCGGTGGCCCCGGGAAGCCGCGGGTGACACCCCTGCCCTCCCCAGGCTCACCTGCTGGCCGTGCTGGAGCGGATCATGGAGGAGTGCATCCCCACACAGCGGCACAGCCGTGACTACCTGGTCAAGTTCCCCGAGGAGCTCTTGGTGGACAACTTGGGGAACCACATGCTGTTTGCTGCCGAGGTGTGCCTGGGGGTGCTGTCTGGGGGTTCAGCTCCCTGGGGTGATGAACACCCCACCGTGAGCTGACCCTGGGGTTAGGCATTGCCTTGGGTGCTGGCTCCTGACTCTCCCTATCCCGGCAGTGTCTCCTGGCTGGGACCTTCCTGGAGGTGGAGGAGTCAGATGGGGCACAGCTGCGGCCCCAGGCCAGGAATCTCCTGTGCAGCCTGGAGCTGGTCCGGACGGTGCTGCGGGAGCAGAGCCTGAGCCAACCCAACTCCTACCCAGAGCCTGTCCGGGCTGTGCTCATCCAATTTGACCGACTATTTGCAGAGTTTGAGCTGAGGTAGGGGCAGGGTTAAGGTGCTGGGGTGTGTCAGCACTGTCGGGGCCTCACGGTCTCCCCGTCTCTCCAGCTACGTGTCCTCGCTGGTGGCAGTGAAGTCTCCTGATGAGATCTACAGGCAGCAGGAGATCATCGTGCTCTTCTGTGAGACAGTGGAGAGGTGAGTGAGGGGCACTGTGTGTCAGGTGGGGGCTGCAGGGGCTCCATCCCCGAGGATGAGCAGCATCCTGGGGCTCAGATCCACTGTAAGGGTGTTTGTGTGTCCCCAGAGCCCTGCACCTGGGCTACCTGACCCAGGAGATGATTGATGGCTATGAACCACTGCTGATGTTCACCATCCCTCGCCTGGCCATTATCAGGTGGGTGCAGTCCTTGGAGAAGGGAGTATGTTCCCTGCCCTGTACCAGCCCCTTCCCCCCATGGGGAATTGGGGTCCCAGGCAACCCCCAACATGAATTGGGCTCTGTCCCCTCGCAGTGGTCTCCTCATCTACCCCGAGGGTCCCCTCAGCCTGGAGCGGAGCCCTGAGGAGATGTCCCGGGTCTTCAGCCCCTTCTACAACCTCCTGAAGAAGATCAGGTGTGCAGTGGGGGGCGATGTGTGGTGCTGTGGGGCAGCAGTGGGGCTGTGACACGGGGCTGATGCCGACCCCTCACTGCAGGGACCTGCTGTGGGTGCTGTCAGCGGAGGAGCTCTGCCTGCTGGAGAGGAGCCTGTGCACAGCTGAACAGGAGGATCCCTGCAGTGCGGACACCCCCCCAGCTTGGGGGGCAGCTGTGCCCAGCGTGGACCCCCCTGCTCCCTTCAGTCTTGTGGAGGTCTCCCATGCCACCCAGCCACCCCCCAGCTGCACTGCGCGACTGGGACCCCCCAGCGTGGAGGATGATGCGGGCACCAATTGGCAGCGGGGCTGTGTGGCGGGCAGGGAACGGGGCCAAGACGGCAAATCCCTGTCCACTGGGACGGAGATATCCCGTACCATTCCTGGTGTAGTGGTCACCTCCCCCCTGCGCAGCCCCCAGCCCCTCGGGAGCCGCCCAGGGCTGGGGGTCGATGCCACCCCAGGTGCCCGCTGCTCGGAGCTGCGCTCCCGCTACAGCAGCACCAAGGACATGCTGCACACCCTCTTTGTCTGCATCTCAGGTGAGTGACCCCCAAGCCAAGCCCCCAGCACCCTGATCCCCCCAGCACTCTGACCCTCCACCCTCCTGGTGCAGGGGTGGCTGATCAGCTCCAGACCAACTTTGCCAGTGACATGCGAAGCATCTTGAAAACGGTCTTCAAGATCGTGTGCTCGCAGGCGGAGCCCTTGGAGGAGCAGAGTGACAGCAGTGAGTAATCCCCAGGGACATGTGGGACTGCTCCTCTCTGCCCTGCCCATCGCCCATCCCTGGTGAGACAAGGCCACAGCCCTAGGCTTGGGAAAAACGTGGCCAGAGTGCCCGCCCGGCTTGGCTGTACCACAACCCTTGTCCCCACAGAAGTGAAAGATGGTGACTCCTGCGTGACAGATGCTCCTGGCGTGGCTGACTGCCCACTGTGCTCCAGCCCTGCAGAGGCTGCCGGGCTCCGGAGGGCAGGTAAGGGATTGCCCAGCTGCCATGGCTCTGTGGCAGGGTGTGAGGCTGGGGCTGATCCTGCCCCAGGGAGTCTGGCTGTGAGGGGAGCCACGCTGAGGGGTTTTTAGCAATGTGTTTTGCCCTGCAGGTGCCCGCCGCCTGCCCGAGTGGGTGCCGGACAGCACGTGCAGCCAGTGCTCTGCCTGCCGCTCGCCCTTCACCCTGCTGCGCCGCCGGCACCACTGCCGCAGCTGCGGGAAGGTAGGACGGGGTTGGGATGGGGCATGTGGAGTTCCCCGAGGGACCCGGCTCTGCTCAGCCCCTCTCTGGCCTCCTGGCAGATCTTCTGTGCCCGCTGCTCGCCGAATACCGCAGTGCTGCCCCACTATGGCCAGAGCAAACCCGTGCGTGTCTGCACCCACTGCTACACCACACACCTCCCGCCCGCGTCCCGCTGCACTCGGAGCCAGTGAGAGCCCCTCTGCCGCGTCTGCATCACAGGAGGCCGCACAGATGGGTGCCCAGGGCCGCTCTGGGGCTGCTGGGCAGCACCTCGGCCCCGTGACTCTCCTCAGAGCTTGGTGGGCATGGCGGCAGGACCCCCCCACATGGTGTTAGGCTTCCCCCGATGCACAGGGGCAGGACCCCACACACGGTGGCAGCCCATGCGGGGTGATGGTGGGCGCAGGACCGCCTTTCCTGATGCACCGTGGCCTGCTCTGCTTTGGACGAGCTGCCTGCTGCTGCCGTGCACCTGCCCCCCGGCTGGAAATGTGCTTCGTGGTGGTTTTTTTTCAGGTGAACTTTGGCTGCTGCTGGGCCCGGGGCAGAGTCTCCCCCCGGGGCCTGGCCTGAGAAGCTGCAAACAGCCCTCACATGACAGCAGGTGCCCCGGGGCCGCCCGTGCCGTGCCGTGCCCGGAGCCTGGGGCCCAGTGCTCCCCTTCCCTCCCTATCGCCTCCAGCCGATGGATTTTAATAAAGAGATAAACCCGTCTGTCTGGGCCTCGTGGCGCTGCGCCGCGGCGATTCGCGGAGGGGGGGGACACGCGTGGGCTCTGCGGGGCGGGGGATGCGGGGCTGGGGGCAGCAGGGCGTGCGCGCTCCCGCCCGGCTCGCGTGGGCGGACACGGCGATCCGCGCCCCGCGCGTCACCGCGCGCGCACGTGGGCGGGCACGGGAGCGAGCGCACCTTCCCGGGGGGCGTGGCCCGGGGGCGTGGCCAGGGGTGACAATGACCCGTGCGGGGGCGTGGCCTGCACGCGAGGGGGCGTGGCCAGCGCCGTCCCCTCCCGCCGATTCAAATTTGAAGCACGCGCTTTCCCGCCTGAATTTGTTTGCCCGCCGAGGTGACGTCAGCGGCGCGGGGCGCACCGCAGCCAATGAGCGCGCGGCTCTCGGCCCACCCCCCCCGCCCTCCCGCCATGGAGCCCGCGGCCACCAGCATCCAGGTGCTGCTGCAGGCGGCCGAGTTCCTGGAGCACCGGGAGCACCGGGAGCACCGGGAGCACCGACACCCGCTCGGCCTGGCCGAGGCCGAGCACGGCTACGCAGCTCTCTGCCCCGCGCCGTCGCGCCGGGCCGGGGGCAGCGTCAGGTGAGCGGCGAGTGAGGGGATGGATGGGTGGGTGGGTGGGTGGATGGATGGCGGCGGGCGGTGGTGACGGTGCTGATCGCCGCGGTCTCTTCCGCAGGTCGGTGCACAACGCGCTGGAGAAGCACAGGTACGGGGGCGCGGGGGGAGAGCGGCGGGGCAGAGGGTGGTGGAGCCCCTGCCTCTCCGTGGCTGACCCCCGTGTCGTTCCCCCCCTGGGCGGCCGCAGGAGAGCCCAGCTCCGCTGCTGCCTGGAGCGCCTGAAGCAGCAGGTGCCGGTGGGTGCGGGGCCGTCCCGTTCCACCACGCTGAGCCTCCTGCACCGTGCCCGGCTTCACATCCAGGTGAGAGGGAGTGGTGGCCCCGACACCGCTCGGGGGGTCCTGCGTGGCAACAGGGCCGCCCAGCTCGGCCCCCGCTCACGGCTCACCGGGTCCCCACAGAGGCTGGAGGAGCAGGAGCTGAGGGCACGAAGGGCCAAGGACCGGCTGCGGGACCGGCAGCGGAGCCTGCAGCGGCAGCTGGAGATGCTGCTCTTGCCCACTGACGGGGAACGGGCACGGGCCGACAGCCTGGACTCGTCCCAGCTCTCCGAGCCCTCCGAGGGAGGTAAGAGAGGGGAAAGAAATACAGAACGAGGGTGGGCAGGGAGGGAAAGCAGCCAAGGGTGTGACCTGGCCTCTCCCCACCACCTCCCCCCGTGGCCAGAGGATGCCGAGGTAGAGGTGGATGGCGTGGTGTTCAGCGGGGACCTGCTGCCCAGCTTTGGAACGGGGAGGGACCACAGCTACTCCAGCCCCCACAGCCCCGCATCCTGACGGTGCCTGCTGCCCTCCCTGCACTGCCTGCCTGCCTCCCTCCTGCTGGAAACCCAGCCTCTGCCAGCCTCAGCACAGCTGCCAGGGTAAGGGGCCACAGCTGGGGGCAACAGTCCGGCTTCACCCCCACAGCTGGGTGCCACTGGCTGTGGCACTGGGTGCATGGGGCTGGCACTGCGCTGTGGCACCCGCTGTGCACCACAAGGCGCTGGAAGAGGCGCTGGATGAAGGCCTGGCTGTAACCAGGACACCCTCTTGCCTCCCCCTGTGCACCCCCAGGCAGTCTGGGGGCTGCCTGGCGTGGGTATGGGGCAGTGCTGCCCACTGCAGACACAGCTACAGGAAGGCTCTCCTGTCCCTGGAGCGCCAGGAAGGGGAAATGAGTGCATTAAGCAACCTGCCTTTGTGCTGCCGCAGCCACCCCGCTCTCTTGTACAGAACCAACACTTTATAGTAAAGGAACTTGGTAAAACCCTGGCCTGTGTCTTCCCTACAGAGGGCTGGACCCCCAGAGTGGAGAGCAGCGCCGAGCTCTGCTCTAGCCAGGCCAGCCTCAGCCAAGTCAGAGGTGGGAGTAGATCCTTTAATGATAATTACATCTCAGAAAGGGTCAAACAGCAGCTGATTGTCAGACTTATACAGTTTCTTTAAAAATATAAAATCTAAGGAGTCTCCTATCTGTCCTGGTGCAGCTGGCCCCTCACACGTACTGCTTCTTCTTGGTGGCTGCTTTGCTCGCCAGGTCCTTGGCTTTCTCCGTGGCAGCCAGAGCTGTTTCCTTGGCTTTCTCGGTGGCTTCCTTGGCTGTCTCCACCAGTGTTTTGGATGGAGCTTCTCCTACAACACGGAAGCCATTAACCCCACAGGAGTGCCGCCCAGACCGGCCCTGCCGCTGGGACACTTCCCCACGCAGGGAGGAAGATGAGCCCGGCCTTCCTGACCCCAGCTCGTCAGGGCACGTCGCAAAGGGGAACCACAGGCACGTGAGTGCTGCCACGTTCCATCCCCTCCTGCCTGCACTCCACCCTTGCCCGGCCCTGCAATCACTGCTGGGCTGCTCCACTGGGGAAGGGCAGGCTGTGCCAAGACACAGGGCAAAGGCAAGGGGTGAGGATTTCACAGTCACATTAGTTCAAGCCACAACCTGCCCGTGGACTGGAGCGTTCCCAGTGTGACCTCTAACGCCAAGAGACCCGTCCCGGTCAGCCCCAGGCTGCCCTTGGTGCCCACCTTGCATTCTTGCTAGCACGTATTCAAATCCCTTAGTGCTCTTGGTCACGTTGCTTTTGAACCTGGCCAGACCAAACTCCTGCAAGGGAAAAGTCAGTGAAGGTGCGAGCCCTGTCACACACGGCCCCTGGGGATTTGTCCCAGCTTGAAAAGTCACAGTGACTTTCACAGCGATGGTTCTGGGTGCCTCAAGAGCTCATGAGGATGGGGGGGAACAAGGGGAAAGGGTGTAAACACCAGCACAAGGACAGGGCAGAGCAGGGGCGAGCAGCAGCTTCAGTGTTCCGGCAGCGCTCACCTGGATGGCCCGCGAGACGCCAAACAGGCTGGAAGATACCCAGGCTTCCCGCTTCACCTCGGTCCAGTTGCTGTTCTCGGGGTTCACCCGGTACTCGCAGCGCTCCTCCACCACCTGCACGAGGCACAGCCCGGCCGTGGGCACTGCTGGGCCCCCCTCGCCCCCACACCCCGCCCGGCAGCAGCACCTACCATGAGACGAGCGTGGTTGATGTTCCAGGTGAATGTGGTCATGGTTCGGTTCTTGGGGTCCACGATAGAGTCCTCCAGGATGTAGACGGAGTGGGCGACATTGGCTGGGAAGAAACGCTCTGCCCAGCGCGGCATCCGGTTGGTCTTGGTCAGGAGCCGCCGAGAGAGCAGCTTGTGGTCCGGCGTCACCTCCCGGTGCACGATGTCTTCGGTCAGGACATGTTTGCTACAACGGGGAAGAAAACATCAAACCCCGCTCCTCGCCAGCTCTCCCCCGGGGCTGGGAATCAGCAGGCACTGAGGGAGGGAGGGAGGGAGGAACCAGCTGCCCGCAGGGCACGGGAGGTGCGGGACACCCATCCCCGCAGGCCGGAGCCCGCGGGACCCCCGGGGAAGGGGCCGGGCTGGGGCCGGGGGGCGGCACCGATCCCAGGTGGGACCGGGGCGGCGGAAGGGGGCGGGGGGTCGGGGCAGGCCCCGGCGCACCTGTAGGGGTTGGGGTAGCGCTGCCAGAAGGCGGCGAACACCTGGTCCCAGGGCCCCTTGAGGACGCCCAGGCTGGCGCAGTATTTCCCCATGGGGCCGCCGCTCAGGCCCGCGCCTGCTGGGCGGCCGCCATGCGGCCCGCGCGCCCCGCCCCGCCGCGCGCTTCCGCCCCGCTCCGCGCACTTCCGGCACGCCCCTCCCGCTTCCGGCCCCGCCCCGCCCGCTTCCGGCCCCGCCCCGGGCGGAGCGGCCCCGCCCCGCGGCGGCGGCGGCGCCAGGATGAGCGGGAGGCGGGTGGACGCCAAGGTGGTGCTGCTGGGGCAGGAGGGGGTGGGCAAGAGCAGCCTCGTGGAGCGCTGCGCCCACGGCCGCTTCCGCGCCGGGCCCTACCAGAACGTGAGTGGCACACCGGCCCCGCGCGGCCCCGCGGCGGCGCCTCCCGTGTCCCCCTCGCCTCCCCGGGATGCTCCCCCCCCGCGTGTCGCCCCCGCGTCCTGCCCGTGCTCGCCCCGTTTCCCACCCGCGTCTCGGGGTCGGCGTCCCCTCGTGTTGTCCCCCCCGTGTCCGGGACTCACCGCATCCCTCCCGAGCCCGCGGGTCGCTCCCCTCGTTTCCTCGCCCTCCGTCCCCGCGCCCCCGGGTGAATTTCCCCGTGTCCCTGCGCCGGTTTCCGCCGTGTTCCCAGGCCGGCTGCCCCCGCAGGCCCGGGCCGGTTCCCAGCGCTGCTCTCGCTTCGCTTGCAGACGATCGGAGCCGCGTTTGTGGCTAAGGTGATGTCCGTGGGGGAGCAGACAGTGACCCTGGGCATCTGGGTAAGTGCGGGGCCGAGGGCTGTGGCAGCGCCTCGCTGACATCCCCAGCCACCTCCTGGCTCAGGGAGCCCTGCGACCCTCCGACCCCTGTCACCGTCCCTGTCGCCCCCAGGACACGGCGGGCTCGGAGCGCTATGAGGCCATGAGCCGCATCTACTACCGGGGAGCCCGGGCTGCCGTCGTCTGCTACGGTAAGGGCACCGGGAAGGGGAAGGGGAACGAGCCGGCGGCTGCGATGGTCCCGGGCCGGGGTGGTGGTGGCCGCAGTGGGTCAGTGTCAGCAGACCCTGATTCCTCTCTCCAGATCTCACTGACAGTGGCAGTTTCCAGCGAGCCAAGTTCTGGGTGAACGAGCTGCAGAACTGCGAGGAGGTACAGGGGGCCAGGGGGCTGTGCAGCCTCACCACGGGGCAAGGGGTGCCGGTGCTGGGGACGTGGGCACACCCCTCTTGCCCCTTGTCCTGCCGCAGGGCTGCCGGATCTACCTGTGTGGCACCAAGAGCGACCTGCTGGAGGAGGACAGGAGGAAGCGGGGGGTTGACTTCCACGATGTGCAGGACTATGCTGATGGTACGGCCGGTGCTGGCCCTTCTGGGCTCACCCAGCACTGAGTGGGTGGGGAGTGAGGGAGGATTGAGCTGCTGCACACGAGGAGCTCTGCCCCCGCCGTGGGCCCACAGTGGATCCAGTGGCATCAGGGCACCCTGTGTGGGGAGGCACCAGCTCTGCCAGGGACCCTGGGCACAGCATGTCCTGACATGGGCAGGCACGTGGCCAGCTGGGTCAAGGGGCTGGGAGCCCTGCCCTGGGTCCCTGCCAGCCCGCTGTCAGCGGCTGTGTCCACGGGGTGACCTGGGGGCAGATGAGCCTGTGGAGCCATATCCTGCACCTACAGCAAGTGCCAACCTTGGCCCTCATTTCAGAGATCAAAGCTGACCTCTTCGAGACCTCCAGTAAAACAGGCCAGAGCGTGGGTGAGTAGCTCCTCGCTGGGGCCGTGTCCTGGCTGAGCAGGGCTGGGGGCTCTGCCTGGCAGGGGGCACCCACACCTGCCTTCCTCCTGTTCCCCCCAGATGAGCTGTTCCAAAAGGTGGCTGAGGACTACGTCAACTTCTCCGCCTTCCAGGTGATGACAGGTGAGTAGGCAGGAGCTGTCCCTCCCCAGACACCCTGTTCTGTGCCTTTATAGAGGGTGCAGAGCATGAGCTCTAGGGGTCTGGAAGGGCTTCCCCTGGGGCTGCTGTGGCTCCGTGCCAGGGATTGTCTCATGGAGTTTGAGTTCCATCAAACCTGCCTGCTCAGGCTGGGCTCAGCACATCCACCCATGGTGGCCTTTGGCAGCCAGGAGCCTCCTGGGCTGCAGGACTGGCTCAGCTCTGCACCAGCCCTGCCCAGGCATGCTCAGCCTGGCTGTGCCTCCTGCCCTGGGCCGTGCCATGGCCGTGAGCTGTGCCATGACCCTGAACCTCGCCACTTCTCCACGGGGCACCAAACCCTCCCCAAGGGACCTGCCGGGACCCACACCCGAGACCAGCAGCTTTGGTGGTGTGGATGTGCCAGCAGCCTGCTGCTCCTGCTCTCTTCCAGAGGACAAGGGTGTCAACCTGGGCCAGAGGAACAGTCCCTACTTCTACAGCTGCTGCCACCACTGAGCCAGTGCCAAAAGGGAATCGCTGCTGCCGGGCAGCTGGCATGTGCCGGACTCCTCCGGATTTTTACCTGCTGTGTTTTAGCTGTTGGGGCCTGTCTGCAGCCCAGCCTAGGGACTGCTCTCCTCCTGCACGCTGAGCGGCACTGGGCTGCTGTGCAGGGCTGGGAATCATGGACTGTCACCCTGGGCACCCCCTCCCTGCCACCTGTGGTGTCTGTGGGAGCTGTGGTGGCCCAGCGGTGGCCGGTAACTTATTCTCTTGGAGATGCTTGATTCTTTGTAGATTTATTTAAGCGTCTTCTCTCGAGGTGTACAATGTAAATAAAACGCGTTGTGGTCTGAGCCGTCCCCCTGCTCGCGAGGCTGTTGGGGCTCTCCCTTCCCTGCGTCCCCCCACTCAGCAAGACAAACCACAAGAGGACATCGAGAGTAAAGTTAAACTTTACTTTACAGTAATTTTTCTTCTATATACAAAGAATTACAGTACATGTTCTGGGAGCACCTGGGCAGGGCAACCCTCTTTTCATTATAAGTTTCACATACACAGCCAACAGTCTAAGGGGAGCAAAATGAAAGTAATCAATGGTCCAAGACTCTCCCCTCTCCCTCTTCTAAAAATAATATACATGCTGGAAATATGTAGTTTTCTCTCACCTGCTCTGGCATTCCTGCTTACAACTGACAGACAACTCCTGGCCAGGGCTGAGCACCCCTGTGTCCCCCCCGCAGTGCTCAGACTGGCCCCTGCCTTGGCTGGGATCCTCGACTCCTGATCCTGATGTGTTCCCCTCTGCCTGAGCCTGCAGAACAGGACCCTGTGGGGGACCTCCTTCACCAACACCCTGTGGGCAGCTGAGCTCGGAGGGGAAGGAAGGCAGCGTGGGGCTGCTCACACCAAGGTTCCCCCCACCAGCAAACCTCCTGCTCATGGCTCCAGCACAACTCACGCTGCTGCCACGAGAGGCCTCCCATGTCCCCGGGCAGTGAGGAAGGGGCAGTGGGCAGCCACCCTCCCCAGGGCCCTCAGCTAGCTGGCAGCCAGGACCCCAGCTGAGAGCACACGGTGCTGGAGGGTGGCAGGGGACATTAAAAGCGAGGCACGGCGCCCAACACTGTCGGTGTCTCGGGGGCGAGCAGACTGGGGGGCAGTGAGCTCGGCACCACGGATGTGCACTGCTGCTGAAAGGCTTCCATGGCCCCTCGCAGGGAGAGCCACTCCCTGCCTGCTCCCGATGCTGCCAACAGCTCTCACCTCCCACCCACGCCGGCCGGGGCCACCCTCAGCTCCAGCCACGCTCCACCTCGAGCCTCCCGGTGCTTGCTGCTTTTCCTTTTAACAAGTTCCCAGTGTCTAAAAAAATACACAAAACCCAGTTCCTTGAAGTCAACAACTCGGAAACATCAGAAAAAGAAACAAAAACTGAAACCAGCTCAGTACCAAACGGACACGAAGAACATGCAGTAGCGGATGCCTGCTTGCTTCACGTGGCTCCACGGGCTCCCCACGGGCCTCAGTGGCACACTGGTTTGAGTCTCAGAATCATCACGAACTGAAGGAACCGAGTAGCTCTTTGTCCTGATTCAATCAGGCATGCTAAAGCCCGGCCCCAGTTCCAGGGGGATGGGATCAGCTGGCCAAGAAGCCCCAGCCCGTGAGCCAGGAGCCGTGAGTCCAGCCCTACTGTGCTAAGCTGCCGACGTTTACAATAGCACCACAATAGCCCGAGGGCTTCGCCAAGGGCAAACTTGATTAAAACTTTACCTTGAAATAGGCCATAGCAACACCCATTTCTCAGATTTCCCTAGGAGGTAGATTCAGTGCTGTAGGGACTGTCCACACTGCTGCTCCTCCAGCCCGAGCTCACACAGCCTGTCCTGTCCCCCTGCACCAAACTTTGCTTACATCACTTCTGTAGGACCCGGAGCAGGAATCTTGCATTCTCCCATCTCCTGCTAAGCAAGGGCACTGCCACCCCACAGGTGAGACCCCTGCTGAAGCCAGGCATGTGGCAGAGCAGTCCCCAAGCTCCAGTGTCCCGTGTCCCAGGCCCTGGGAGCCCCAAGCACCCATCAGCCCAGCTGCAAGAGGAGCAGCCTCGGCTGCAAATGCTGCCACCAGCGTTATCACGATCACAGGAGAGTGGGTAATTAGCGCGGGCAAAGCCTGGGAGATCAAACACAGCATCCCCCCATACTTTCAGAGTAGCTGCACGATTTGCCACTTTGCTTTAACACTCACTGGCTAGCAACGGCTGAAAGCCTCATCAGTAATTTAGGGCAAAGCACATTACAAGCAGGTTACAATTATGGTTATTCCAAACATCAAGCAAAATCAGAAGTTAAGGCTGAAATTAAAAATAAACAGAAGGTGTTGAAGGTCTGAGGTTTCTTAAACTCCCCCTGCCCTGTCAGAACACTGGCTGTGGTGTCCAGATAGGAGCTGGGCAAGTCCACAGCGTGCTCAGCGCTAAAACACTGCCAAGAGCATCAAGGTTAGGGCTGCTTTTTCTTTCTCTTTCTTCTTTTTCCTGTTAAACTAAGCTGAAGCTTTTCTAGCAAATGCACTGTCTCACCTTAGTTCTTTAATGTCCTTTACATTCGACCATCTCTCTTATCTCCCAAATTTTAACACCAGCCACACCTTCAGAGCCTGTCTGCAGGGGTTTAACCCTGAATTAACACGTGCTCCCACGGTACCACCCAGATGCTTTGTGTATTGAAGTGACTCTGGTTCCTGTGGGGCTTTCTTTTTTTTTTTTTTTGTTAAATAGGAAAAGTTTAACTGGAGAACAGCAATAAAACAAGCTACCATGAACTAATTTGCACCTGGAGACGTGCAGTAGGTGGGGTGATTACTCCTTACAGTGATAACTCTCCTGCTAGATTCACCAGCGCCCTGGGTGACAGTGGGCACTGGGGAAAATGGGACAATCCATGCAGGACAGTGGCCTGTGCCTGCTCCCCTCCTGCCCACAGTGGAAATCCAACACTAAAGTGGTTCCTGCCCGGCCCACTGCTGTGAGCAGGGGCAGCAGTTATCCTGGCAGCAGGGATGTTGACCAGCAAAGTGTTTGCACGGGAGCAGAGCCTGCATCCCCTTCAGAAATGGGCAGAGGGAGCCATTCCTACCAGGAATGTGCCTGGAAAATGCCTGTGAGCCATTGTGGGACACCAGGAAAGCGACAGAGATAATTACACCCTTGATTCTGCTTCTACAGCGCTCCATACCAGTGAATCAACACAGAAGTCACCTCTCACCCACCTTGGGTACAATTAGGGCTGACCCAGGACTAAGTGACCAGGTGACTGGATCCCTCCAACACAGCAAAAGAGCACCACAGCCTTGGCATGGAGCGGTTGCACAGGTCTGAGCCCAGCACGATCCTGCAGCAGTGTCTCTCCCACAGAGTCTGCCAGGGGTATGCGTTATTTTGCCTCTACCCTCTACTTTTAAACCCCCCCGTGATTCAAACTGGCTGAACTCTGAAGGCAGCAATAAATGGCAGCAAACAAACCCAACTGCTTCAACACAGACATGTCCCTCTCCTCCTCCAAGGCATTGCTGCCAGCTGCCACCACAGTGAGTCACCTTGAGTACAGAAGATGCCCACATTTCCTTCACAAGGCTTTTACCACCTGAAGCTGTTCCCCAGCTCATGCTCTGTGATGAGGGCAGCATGGACAAGGGCAGGGCTGTCTCTCTCTACAGCTGATCAGGCCTTGTCTGAGTGACCTGGAACAGCCCAGACAGTCCCAAAAGCACCACTACTCCCTCTGAGAAGCCCCCCTGATCTGACAGAGCATCACCCAGGGCCCCAGCATGGGCAAAGAGGGAAGAGCAGCTTCCTGGCTCCCTCCTTCAGTGATGTTCCTCAACACCAGTTTTGCCAAGCAGCCTCCGAGCTATGCTGAACTCAACTTTCTAACAGTAGCTGCAAAGTAGCAAGCCAGAAACCTGGATCCTTGTGGAAAAGGGAGACAAGAAGAGAGACAGGGTACAGTAGCTGCAACGAAGGCTGTGGGAAATGCCATGCAACGGTTTAATCCACGTTCACTGTTCCAAACAAGCTTTTAGGTAAGCACCTGCTGCATGAAAGGCAGCTGCTGCCATGAGCCTCACCCTGCTTACGTGAGCCTGTGATTTATAGAAGTGATTTTTTTTTTTCAAACTTGCTCTTGTGAGAATTCACTGAGAACTTCTCCATTTTACAGATTTAAAAAAGCCTGCACCAAAAATATTCACAGTTTATTTTTTTTTCATGAAACAAGTAACTAGTTAACACGTGACAATGCGAAGCCGAGGTGGACAGAGCAGTGCAGAGACCTCTCTGGTTACAGCGGGAGCTGGCTGGGCGCTGGCACTGAGGAAACCCTACTTACACAATCTACATGACTAAGTCCAGCTCATGGGAAGGCTTATAAATGTAAATTCAAGATTTATTTTCCTTCTCACACATGATAAATACTTAATATACTGAACGTCGTAATTTTTTTTTTTTTTCAATTTTTGTGTAAAAACGTTAATGAATGCCCTTAAGGTAATCTTCTCTCTCAATGGATCTGAGTTGTCCTGATTCCCTTTGTGGAGGAGTCACGCAGAAACGCAAGTTGCTTGCATTTCCCCAGTTTCAGCAGCAAGCAGGAACTGACCTGCCAGTCTTCCCGGAAAAAAAAAAAAAACAACATTAAACAAGTAAGTTTCCATAAGCCATAAAGCTTTTCCAAGTCGTGAACTATTCTACAAAGGATCTGAAATGATTTGGACTAGAGAAGAGATGCACCATAGCACTGGTAATGACCCCTTGTGCCCAGCACACCCGGCCTTTACAGCAGGACGTTGTCTCGGGGTGCACACATCAGGAAAGGAGAACGGATCGGGATTAGTCTTGGTACAGGTGTCTGCCTCCCTTCATAGAGAACTGCAAAGCTCGTGACTGTCTGCTCTGGGAGCAGCAGGCACTTGCAAGCCAGGTGGGAACAAGGACCTGCTCCCGTGTCAGAGGAAGGGGGTCAGCATGGGGCTGAACTCTCCCTTCCTGGGGAAGGGCCTGCGGATCTGCCTGGAAGGAGAAGGATACACACACTGGAGCTGCGCAAGGGTCTGGCGGCGGCATGGAGATCCGAGGCTGCGGCCCCAGATTGGTGGAGCTCAGGTAATTACAGAGGTAATGTGTTGTGAGAGTGGGAAAAAGCTGGTCAGCAGCGTTTCCTCGGCAGGACACCAACCCTATGCAGGCCAGGCAGTGTCACCTGAGGAGGTCTGTCCTCCTCTTGCCTGTGAGGGTGCTGGTGGTCACAAGATGCTGCAGGTCCCTGGGACTCTACTGCCTGCCCCACGAGCACCACAGCCAAGCCAACTTCTGCCTCAACGCTTGAGTGAACGGCTTTCAGCAGGCCTAGTCTGGACACCAGCCCGATGACCACCGGGTACTAAACATCGCCTTCACTGTAAAAGGGAGAAGAGGAAAAAAGAAAGCCAGGCAGCTGCTGGAGCCCACCGTGTTCCAGTGTGAGAACTACAATTCAGCTGGATGGACGCACACGCGCGCACACATGCACACCAACACAGTCCAGTTAATTCAAGTCTCCTTTGGTTGTAGAAGAGTTAAGCCAGAAGCTACACAAGGGGAAGGTGTTGAGATGGGTCCCGATCCAGCTAACGCACCCTTGCCTCTGCGCTGTGCAGCGAGAGGGACAGGGCTTGGCTTGCTGCTGGTAACACCAGGTGTGGTGGGAACACATTCTGAACACGTCTGAGGCAAAGGGAGAAAGGACTGCTCAGTCTGCTGGCTCATGTTGACAACAGAGGCCTAGAAGAGACTGGATGGAAATCTGAAAGGGAGAACTGTCCCCCTGGCAGGGCAGTGCTCAGCACCTCCAGGAACCCGCTCTGCTCTGCTATTGCTGCTTTATGGGTCACTACATTGTCAAGTGCAGGGAAACACTCCACGTGTCCTGTGCTAAAGGATTAAGACACAAGAATGAAAAAAACTGCCAGACAACTTCTTCCAAGATCTCTCTTTTCCCTGACTTCCTCCAGATTTCCCGCTTTTTGGGCCTGGCCAGTTGCAGCTCTGTAAAAAAGGAGCCTGAATGGATACTGCCTATTGCTGGAGAAAGCTGCATTGAGCGAGTGCAGGAGCTCCTTTCCCATCTCATTGGAGACCATCCCTGTCCTTCAGCAAACCACACGCACAGCATGTCCCAGAGAACACACGGACAAACTTCGTAAAGCAACGCCCTGCAGGGACAGAGACCTGGGCAGGTGACATAAAATCCCTTCCCTGCTTCTAGAGTCTGGCAAGGACACACACCCGACTGCTCACCACGTGATCCCTGAAGCATCTCCAGTGCCAGGGCAGCCTGACTGATCCACTTTCTTTAAATGCAGTAACAAGAGCAAGGCCCCTGGCTGTGCCTGGGATCCCACCTATGAATCAAACCTGGAGCTTGAACATGCTGGATCAGTAATGTGACCATTTCAATGGAATTGGAGATTTTTACCCAGAGTGGACTCTTTATTTCAGCTTTACCATTTGGAAAAGGAAAAGGAAGAGGTCACGGATGCTCTCTCCCTTTGGCTGGGCCAGACTCAGATTTAAGAGAATGTCCTTGCTCATGTCAGAAGAGAATATGGATGGGATGTGCATGGGTTAGGGGCTGGGCTCAGGGAAGTGAATAAAAAAAAACAAAACAAAGATTCCCCCTCCCTAAACATTAAACGACTGAAACCTGCCTCCCGTATTCACCAACTTCACTTTGGCTCTGAGTCAGCCAACTCACGACAGACAGAATCCTGATTACGGGCTAGCGCTGTGTTTTGTTCAGGCAAAGGGTCCTGCCCCCGAGGAGTCAGTGCTTTTCCACTCAGCCAAGCAATCTGATCAATTGTCTGAACGTTCGTGACAAGCCACTGCATCTCCTCCGGGGGCACCGGCGCTTCCCTGGCTGGCCGAGGGGTCTGCTCGAACGCACACAATCTCTCTGATGTCCACGGGGTCTGCTCCGAGGGGGCTGAGGCCACTTCCCAGCTGGGCTGAAGGGTTGGCTCTGGTAGTTTCTCTGCTGTCCGGGAAGGCTGCTCCGCAGGCGTCAGGGCTTTCGCAGTGGGCCAGTGGCTTTGCTCGTGCGTCTGTAGTTTCTCCGTAGGCCAAGGTACTTGTCCGACGTGCGTCACCACCTTCCCAGCAGACCAAGAGATCTGCTCCCCAGCTAACATGGTCCTCTCTTTCTGCTGGGGACTCAGCTCCACGGCTGGGGCTCCTCTCTCCTTCAGCTGAGCATTCTGGTCGACGGGACGCAGCGCCTTCTCCGACAGCAACAGCCTCGGAGCTGATGCAGCCAGAGGCTTGTCCGAGGCTTGAGGCCGAGGAGTCACAGCAGCAGCCAGCTTATCCGACGCCTGAGGCCATGGGGCTGCAAGAGCAAGAGGCCTCTCCAAGAGCTGAGGCCGAGACACCCCAGAGCTGAGAGCCTTTTCTAAAGGAAGAACCCGCAGGGCCCCAGAATCAGCAGCTTTCTCTGGAGATCGCAGCACCCCGGGGGAGACAGGCTTCTGCGTGAGAGGGATCCTCAGGGTCCCCGAGCTGAGACCCTTCTCCGTGGGCAGGACGTGTGGTGACCGGGAGCCAGGGGCCTTCTCTGGAGACAGGGGCCACGACAACCCTAAGCTGGGAGCCTTCTCTGCGGGCAGGATCTGAGGCAAACCCGAGCCAGCAGCCTTCTCTGGAGGCAAGGGATGGGGTGACCCAGAGCTGGGAGACTTCTCTGTGTCTGCCCCGGAGAAGGAAGCCTTTTCTAGAGGCAGGGATCGTGGTACTGCTGATCCAGGAGCCTTCTCTGAGGGCAGGATCCGTGAGACTGGGGAGTCAGGGACTTTTTCAATGGGAACAGACCACAGCACCTCAGGACTGGAAGCCATCTCCAACTCTGGGACCTGTGACACCACAGAGCTGGAAGCCACTTCCACAACCTCTGGCTGTGGGCTCTGGGCAGAGTCGTCATCCAGCGGCTGGAGCTGATCGGCCTCAGGAGGCTCATCCTCTGGCTGGGACTGCAGCGTCCCCACCGTGGCCAGGAGCCTGTCGGACAGTGGAGGATGCAGGCATTTCACGGGGAACTTGTCCAGCAGCTCGGGCTGCTGGGTCCTGCTGTCAATGAGGGACTTGTCCGATAACTCCAAAACCTCGGGGGCATCAGGAGTTTCATCTGACAGCTGGAGCTGGAGGTCACCAGCAGTAACAAGTGACTCATCCAACGGGGACTGCGGTGATCCCGGAGGAGATTTGCTCGGCAGCTGAGGCTGCGAGGCGTCACTGGAGGACTCGTCCAGTGGCCAGAGCACCGCGTTGCTGGGAGGTTTGTCGGGCTGCTGAGGCCGCAGAGCTACAATGATGGGCTGCTTCTCTGACTGCAGCCTCAGGGACAGGGCAGCCTGGGGCTTGTCTGACGGCTGCAGGCGGAGCGACAGGGTGGTGGGAGGTTTGTCCGAAGGCTGAAGCCGGAGTGAGAGGGTGGTGGAGGGTTTGTTGGATGGCTTCAGCCTCAGTGACAGGGTGGCGGGGGGTTTATTTGACGGTGGCAGTCTCAGAGCCAGGGTGGCAGGTGGTTTGTCTGGTGAAGGCAGCCTGAGGGCCAGGGTGGTGGGGGGCTTGTTTGATGGCTGCAACCTCAGGGCAAGGGTAGTGGGGGGCTTGTCTGAAGAAGGCAGCCTTAGTGCTAGGGTAGCAGGGGGCTTTTCTGGTGACTGCATTCTGAGGCCCCCAGACTGAGGTAGGCTGTCCAGGGGCTGAACACTCAGGTCTGTGTCTGCCTCTGTGTCTGCAGGCAGCTGCTCTGGTGGCTGAGGGTCCTCGATGGTAGTCAGGCCTTCTATGGGAGGCGCATACTCACGGATTTCTCCTGGCTCTAGAGGGTGAGGCCCACAGGGATCGTGCTCTGTACAGCACAATCGTCCATCCAGCTTGGAGATGAAGAGCATTCCTTCCCGGTGCTGCTTGCAGAAGGACCTGGGGCACATCTCGCAGAACGAAGCTGCTTCCTTACCACACACGTCACACTGATGCCACGGGCACTCCCACTTCCCTGCAGCACACACACGGGAGAAAAGACACACCTTAGGAGTAGGACAAGGGCAAGAGACAGAGGCCTGCTGCAAAGGGAGTTCAGGGGAAGGTGAGAACACTCCTGTAATACCCACATACAATTCTACATGTCCTCTTAGGTTTCTGCCTTAGCTTGACAGGCAGTTAACATCAACCTGCATTCTCAGAAGCAACAAGGGCAATGATAACCATGACAAACACAAGCCACATCAGCTCTGACCAAAAGCCCATCTGGCTCCTGCACAACACTAACAAACAGAGGTGTCCAGAGAGGAGCAGACACCCCCAGCTTGCACATCTCTGTGGCTCTGACATTCATAGAAAACAGCAGTGGTTATCTGTGCACAACACCCAAAGGACTTTTAAAGTAAATGTGTCAGATTCATCTTTTAATTCTGGGTCAAGAACCTCCCTTCCTGTTTATCTGAAAGAAGAAGTGAGAGAGCAGTGATCACAAGGGTTTCTATTGTCTCTGAACCCAAAGGCACCTCCTTAACCTCTGGCCATGTACAGCCATGATAAAACAAAGCTGCTCCCCCAGCAGCTCCATCTTCACAGTGAACCTATTGACCATCAGTACCAACACCACCAGGAGGAAAAACAACATTGCACTTCAGAGACTGCTGTTTGCTCACTTGTAGATGACCTCACTGGCTCAGCCTCCTGCTCCCTCAGCTGAGGCTGCTGCTGCTGCCTCTACCAAACGCTTCCCACCAGTTCATGGACACAACCAGGCACAGGCTGAGTTCCTGACCTCTCACCACAGGATGAGCAAGGATGTCTTTCCAAATACATCTCCTGCCTCTGTGCTCTCCCAGCACCCCACATGCCTCTTCTCTCCTGCTCCCTGCCTTGCTGTGGGGAGCAGCTCCTCGCAGAGCAGCCCTGGCACAGAGCTCTGAGCCAGAGGGCAGCCATGGACACCAGCCAGGCCAGAGCACTTCCCAGCCTGACCCAAACCCACAGAGCTGTGGCTACCAGCTCTTTTCCAGGGAGGCTGGTTCCTGCAGCACAGCACTGAGCAGCTGTGGGCACTGCTCCCTGGACTTGTGCAACAGCAGCTCTCCACTCCCCTCTCTCACGCTGCTTTTCCCCTGGGGTTGCAGGCAACATGTAGTAAGTTTTTCCCCTCCTTTGAAGCCAGTCCAAGACTTCTGTTCCAGTCTCAAAATATGCACACTGCTCTTCTGTGTCTTTTCCAATTTTTCAGCATGTTTAACACTTCCCATGGTCTCCTCTGTTCCTGGCTCATGGTGATGCAGCACAGGCTGTCACTGCTCCCCCTGCACCAGCAGCACCCCAGAGAGCCACACTCAACACTAAACTGGGCCACTGGAAAGACCCTGGGACCATCCTTGTAAAGGTCATTTGTACAGATGGAAAAGAAAATAAGTCAAAGCCTGCTGGTTTGTTGAAGGAAGGATAAATCCTATCAAACCACCCTAATGGTCTTTGACAGAATAAAAGGTCTAATGTATCAGCACCCTCTCCAGGGACAGCCCAGAGCTCTTGGAAGTAAGATCACACAATTAGCAACATGCAAATAAGCAGGAAATTCCAATTACTTGACAGCAATGCCCACGGCAGAGGAAACACTTGAAGTAGAAAGTGCTGAACCTTTCATGTCCTGAATGATACTCTGAGGAGCAGGCTATGAAAATCACTGCCTATGTGTAAAAAGAGTAAAATTGCTACAACTGACTGAAAATCATTCTCAAAAAACAGTTATTAATGGTCTTGTGGCAAACTGAGGAGGCATTTCAAATTACATCCTTCAGGAGTATATTTTCATCTGTACAATAATTTAAATTGCTGAAAGTAGAACAGCAAATACTCTTACACATACAGGTAGGTAACACTGAGGCTGCGAGGGACTGCAGAAACCCAGTTGGACAGGCTCAGAATTTAAACTGGACAAATGCTCTTGCACCAACAAGGTGCAATTAAAGACGGGTGCAAAACAGGATTGCAAGAGGAAGAAATAAATATGAGAAAAGGATCAAGAAGAAAACTCAAGAAGGATAAATCAAACCACCAACATCACATAAATCTAAGTTATTTTTGCAAAACAAGTCAAATGTAATTTCCCAATAAATTTTATGTAAAAAAACCAAAATATAATTATTATCTTTTGTCAGAATAAGCAAGGCCTTGGCTGCAATGCTGTTAAAATACTCTTTTCCAGTTTTAAAAAATGTGTAGGCAAGTGGGACACAGTCCAGAGCAGATCCAGAATAAAAACTTGAGGCAATGTTTGTATAAGCTGGAAAAGGGCTGAGACAACAATCTTCCACTATGTAAAAAAAATGTGTATCAGAGACCTGGCAATCCTTTCTAAGTCAGGCTGTTAGTAGAAACTTTTCAAATGGAAAGCAGGGGAACAGGCTGGAGGCTGGACTGTGCTTTTAGAGTATTTTTTTATTTCAAAATTTTCCCTGCATTTCACCACAAGCTAGAATATGCTTTGGTACTGTTCTCTTAAGTCTGAACTAATGGCTATTCAGACATTCAACACATTCTTTTCTAACTCCTATTTTGCAGCAGTGCTTCTCCTCACCATTACTCACTCGACTGTCTTCAACTTTGGGAAAACAGCCAGTGTGATGACCAATGCCTCAGCTATTGGGATTATGCGCTGCCAGGCCCCAGGAATGGGGTCAGTTCACAAGCACCATCTCTTAGGCAAGGACCAGCTCCCCCTTCAGCAATTAGTTCACCTTTTTGCAGCCACACTGGGGAGCAAACAGGGGCTGGGTTGTTTGGGCAACAAAGTTTGTTCAATTGAGAAAGACTTCTCTAAATATTAAGATGCTGCGAGCAGAGTGCAAGGTGATGAGCAGCACCCAGGACACTCAGAGCCAGCACTGTGACCCCAAGCAGAGCCCAGCCCTGCAGAGCACTGACCTGCAGGTCTCTTGGTCAGGTTGAGGCAGTCAGCATGGTACACCTTGGGGCAGCCTGACTTCTTACAGGAGACCAGCTGCCCTCCGTCCCCGCAGCTGAAACACTCATCCTCCCGCTCCTTCATCACCTCTGCCTGCGACCTGCGCTTCATCTGTGGCCGCCTCTTGAGCTTCTTGGACTTCTCCTCGCTGAGGCTGGGCTGGCTCTGTGGGTGAGACAGTGTGGGTTAATGCAGGGCTCTGCCCCATCCGTCTGCTCCCTTCCTGCTGCAGGAGAGAACTGCAAACCCTGCTGACAGAAATCCCACTGCCAGCTATACCCGATATCTGTGCAGCTTCTCGAGTGCTGCTGGGTGTTTGGCAACCAATTTACTGCAGAAATAGCTCCCAGTTGTTTTGAAAGAGCCTGGAAGTCCTGCAGCAAAGCTTGGCTCAACATGGGATGTAAACAATGAGTTGGGGCTGCCTGGTGTCACTGAGCTCGTGCCACCTCTCACAGACTCTTCAGATCAAAGGTCTCCTGACACACATGACTCATAAGGAGTCTGTCCAGGGCCTTCCTGCACTTTTTCACATTCATCACTTCTCTCTCCATTTTCAGTCTGAATTTATTTGTCATCAGTTTAGACCTATTCGTTCTTGTGTCAATGCTGCTCTTTTGCACCAGAATCACAAAATCTTTACGGCTGGAAAAGACCTCCAAGATCATCAAGTTCAACATTTGAAGTTTTTCCATCTCCCTGAAGTAACCTCTGGGACACACTCTCCTGATTGCAAACTGAAACTTTCACAGTCTGCACACTCACTCTTCCCAGTGGCTTTTCTCTGCCCTTACTGAGTATATTTATCCCAAACTAAAGTTACAGAATTACACACACTACCTCAGATAACATCTCACAGGCAGTGTACAATGACATCAACACTTCACCACAAGAACAGGAAATCCCCCCGAAAGCACTGCCCCCATTTGCCCTTCCCACAGCTGTGTCACACCACAGCTCAGTCCTGTGGCAGCTGAGCTGCACAGTGGCTCCTTCTCCACCATGACTGTCCAGCCATCACCTTCTCATGGTGCATTTGTTTCTGCTGTTACCCTCCAGGTGTATTCTGTGGAATGTCCAATCTCCACTCCCCATAAACTCAGTTACTCCTTTGCAACTGCCCCATCCTCTCACTCTCCCAGACCAATGACAACCAACCTCTCTGTCACCAGTACAGTTAAATTATCTGTGTATGAAAATAACTACTGCTGGACCCAGGACAGGAAACCAAAAATGGTTTAAGCCCTCTCTTCTCTTGCCTAAGGCTTCCTTCAACCCTGCTCTGCCAACTCCCCCTCCAAGCCAGGCTGAGCCTCCCATTGTGTCAAACACTCAACTCCACAAAGATGACACTTCTTGCCCCCAGTGCTGACCTTATCAAAGCACCATCAGCTTAGTTTATCTAAGGAGACATGAGCTAAATTCTGTGCCATTTTCTACATCTCTCTGCGTTTAAATATTTGTTCTCCATGCAGGACATCTCTGTGTGCTGAGACAATGCCTATGAAGCAATTTGTACATCCTTTATTCTGCATAAAAATCATGCACAGTATTTTCATCACCAAAACATTTAAAAACCTTGGTCTCCAAACCTACAATCTCAGAACTCTGCATTTGGCTATCCAGCTTTCCTGTCACCAAGGAGTTACATCTCTTGATCATTTCCTTCCCCTTCACATGTGGATATTTCTGCTTTCATACCATCATTCCCCCTGACAATGGGGACAAACCAGGCCTTTCTTATCACAGAAAATGCAGGCACTGAAATGCTTCCACCTAAACTATGCCACCGATTTTCAGTCTAGCTCCTCGGCCTCTAATTACAAAGAGAACAAGAAAATCCCTTCACAGCTAATTTGAATGTCTAAGAGAGGTCTAACAGCTGGACTAAGCGATTCCCACTTGCTCCCTGCAGTACAATAGACTCCCAAACATTCTTCCACACTCTCGAGTTAGAAGGCACTTTTAAGAGTGAACTTGAGTATAATCAGTTTTGTCTTGCTGTATCTTCAGGAAGCTTAAAAATGCATCTACTGTGAGAAGAATTAAAAAAAAATAAACAACACTCCAAGGTACTGTTTTCTCGTTATTGTTTCTTAGCCCATCTCATCAAGATGGAATGAGTGGCCTCAGATATCACAATGGAACATGAATGCCAACTACAGGGCACCTTTCTCTGATTTCCACCGTGCAACCTGCAATTTCAAGGCAAAAATGACAGTCAAGCCATGTATAACACAGGGGCAGCACAAAATCAATTGAACTTTAAATCAGAACCTAAAAAAGAACTAAATACATCAGATGTGCAACTCCCCTCATCTGTCAGCTTCTGAAGACATAAATTTTTTTATTTTTATAAGTTAATTTTTTTCTGCAGAACTAATCTCTGGAGAGATTTTCATAAAATCTTCCCTATATATTGATGGGGCTGAACAACTGCTGGAGCTTTTTAACCCTTAACTGTGGGCACGGCAGGATCCACATGCCAGAGCAGAGGGATTACAGACTGATTTGGTGAAGCACTTGTAACAAACCAACAGCTGAGACATAGATTTAGCGGGTGACAGCTGGGAACTCAGCCAACTGCTCCTGTTATTTCCTTTTCCCAGTGAGAACCAGCTCACACAAGGAGGTAATTGAAATCAATTCCTGTTACTGCAACGTTACAGTTACAAATCGAAGCCCTCAAAAAGTCAGTGAGTTCTAAAAGCTGGTGATTTTTCTACTACAGATATGGCAAATTTCTTATGTCTGTCTGATGTGAAACAATTGGTCACTTCATTATAAGCAGAATAAAACCAAGAACTTGAGTGCAGAATATATGGTGAGGTAGCAGCCTTCTGGCTCTAAAGCAACTTCAGTCTGAAGGAATGTGAGTTTGCTGGCCTTCCATGCATGCTCACAATTTACTCAAGCCTTTACTTGGGAAAATGGGCTGACCTGTGTTTTCTTGGTTATCTGATGAAGTCTTTCCCATGCCTGTCCTTTGCTTCTAATGCTATGGAAATTGTCATGATAAGAAGTAGAAGATTAAAAAAAAAAATTGGGAAAAAACCCCCAACCTCTTTCTTTTATTCTTTCAGTGTAAAATAAAACTTCCTGTCATTATTTATAGCAACTCTGATAACTGTAGGCTAAGATTTGCTCTCTCAAATGAAAACTCGAATATTTAACTCATTTCAAGCACTGTTCCCATGGCCACACTGAAACGATGATCTCTTCAATCTGAAACCTCTGCAAGCAACGAATGATACACATCTATGCAAAGAGGTGATTTGGAAGAACAAAAGCTTAAAGGATGCATCATACCTTTGGCCTCACTCCTAGGAAGCCACTGCAGTTTGGGGCACCACATTTACAAACGGTCTTTCCATTTCCCAAACACTCCAGATTGTAGTTGAAAGTCAGCTCAGTCCCTGGCACAAAAGCAGATCAAAACCAAGAGGGTTGTTAATGAATTACAGGGTGGAACATTTTACTGCTGAGGTAAAAGCATATAAATATAAAAGTGTTTATATACAACGTCACAAATGACTGCCACCACTACACAAGGACATCAAACTATTAATCTCCCCATAGATCTGTGTGAATTGAAAATTCAGTGCAACCCCTCACTCCTATCACATTTTACAGCTAAAAAGGGCATTGATCCTGTAGCAGGGCCCTGTATCAACCTCCACTGATACCATGGCTGTGTGTGTTTCATTATGTTAGTGCTGCTGTTAAGTCTCATGAATGCCTGTATGCAAACAAAAATTAAATCCCTCCCCAGGGAGCTACAAACCCTCCCTTTTCCTTACAGAACCCCCCGAGGCTACTGCAGGCATTGACAGTGTGTTCCTTACCAGCTTTGATATTTACAAGTGCGAAGAGGCCAACCCGAGTGTCACCATTCACACACCATTTCTGAGTCTCACAGTTGGGCTGGCAGCAATGGTTCATGAACCGAGCATAGTTGCCCTTTGGCCCAGCATCAATGATTCGATCCTGGAATTGCAAAAAAAAAAAACCCTCAGAAAACCGCATTTTAATCAGCTGTCATCAACTGTAATCAACAAGCTCTGATGCCTCTGGCCAGTGCTGGCAAATCATGTGGCAACGCAGCCTCCTGCACATCATCCTTCTCTTCAAAGACACAAGGCTCCCAAAGAGCCAGGACAGTGCCACTGCTGCTTTCTGGGAAACAAGGTCTCCCTGTGACAGCATTAACAGTGGATAAACATGACAGTGGATAAACACTACCTCAGCACACTTCCAAGGCAGAGCTTGTGGTTCCAGGCCCCAACTTCTGCTTAAAAGCAAAACAGCAGTTCCTATTTCTTGCATGCCAGCGTACAGAAGGAAAACAGGAGGAGTGTGTAAGCTGAGGTACACTTGTGCACAGCTTGTTACTGGGCTGGAGAGGAGAGGGAAGCTGCAGTTGAGATTTGCTTTCATAGTAATGAGGGAGATATTAACACTTTGGGTCTGCCCCGCCAGCCAGACAAGGAGAACAAGATATGGTCAGTGTGAACTTGCAGCAGGATGAGGGCAAAGGCATAAAGCAGTCACTGTTATCCTGTCCCACACTCAACAGCTTCCTCCCCATGTCTGCTTTCATGGTTTCCTTCTCATCTTTCCACGGTTGAGTGACAAAGTGTGGAAAGCAGCTGACAAAATGACTTAAACCTCTGAAAATCAGGAGCTCATAGCAATAACCTGGCCTGCAGGACCCACTGGGGAGCCTGTGGGTGTAACTAAATCCATCACTATACTGAGAACAGCAAGACCTGAGATCTGAACTTAGATGAAGGTCTTGCTGTGCCTATAACATACATGTCTGAGGGCTGATGCTTCTTCTGGTACACACCAGCCCCGTTCTGGGCTCTCCAAGGTTCAGCTGCTGGGAAGGATCCCAATGTTCCCAAATTCACCTTTTTATGCTGAAGCAGGATCCAGGATCCTCAGCAACTGTCCTCACCTCTTCTGAACAAACTCAGACAATGTCTGTTCAGACTTTCCTCCTAATCCTAATACCCAACCTGAAGCTCCTCTATGACATGTTAATTCATTTAGTCATTTCAGACAAAATGCAGACCAGCTCATTAGCAATGCTATGCACCTTTTTACTAGATGGAGCATCATGTCCTCCTTCCCATCTTTTTCCTTCTGTCTAGGACTCTGGCAAGAGACTCCTTGCACATACCTTATCCAGTGTCAACATGTAGAAATTGGTAATGTCGTGCTCCTGAGCATAGCGGATTCGGGCTCGGCACTCCTCTTCATCAATTAGCTCCCCAACATACTCATTAACAAATTCACCCTGCCAGACAGAAAACAACAAGCTGATAAGACAAGACAAGTTATCTGCAGGGTGGAGGGACATCCACCTTTGTGCTAGAACTTAGCTCTTGTTTCCTTCCCAAAAATCTCTCCCTGTGCTTTGCAGCCAGTTTGACCCATAACCTTCACCAAGAGCCCTGAACCATACATCCCTTTCACATGCTCAAATAACTCTAAATAAATTAAATAAAGAGCTAGGACCATCAGGTTATTCTTTGTGCCAAAGAAAGAATTAGCATCCAGGGATAGCACAGAAATAAACCACAAGAACAGCACTTCACTGCAAAGCTCAAAGCACTGCCCTAATTGCATTCCAGTTGGAAACAATATCCCTTTGGGGACCAACCACGTGGAGCAGCAGGATGCACCTGGGGCACCTGCTCCTGCAGTGAAACCATGGAGTTCTCCTGTGGTGAAGTACTGCAGAGACCATGCTCCAGCCATTAAAGAGAACCCCAGCTCTGCTCCAGTGGGGCTAATAGATCCCCCCACTAAATAACTGAGTGTTTCTGTTTCCAGACTGTCTGCTGAAAGTGAAACAAGCACATGGAATGGCAGAAACATCCTTCAACTTATGGCACAGCAGGCGGCAAAGTTTTCAATAGGACAGACTCACATTTTTCCTCCTCTATCAAGGCCTCCCTCTTATCATGTCATCCATCCCTGCCCCTTTTTCAGACATTCTTCTCCTACTATGCAAACAGTCCTGTTTCACTTTAATAGCTTTAGGGTTCTTTGGGGTTTACCAATCCTCCTTCTTCATTCAGCACAGACAAGTGTCCAAAGCATTACTATTCTTTGCATTTAGAAATTACATACAAGTGTTTTAGGTGGAGATAATGAACTTCAGCAGTAATAATAGCCATCTCCAAGACATTGCCCTTTTTTAAGATCCAAGCCCTGTTTCTGTTTCTGACACAGGATTCTCATGCTGGATAAGCCTGGCTAGTCAAGAATGGCAGGGGGGGAGGAATAATCACTATTCCCCATCTGGAAATCCTGAGCACCATCCCATCATTCTTACAAGCAGACTGACCAAGCAATCACCTCTCTTACCCTGTGGGACATCAACATGCAAACCATTTTCTCGGTCAGCTGAGCCAAAACACTCTTGTCAAGACTGGAAAGATTAAATTCACCAATTTTTTTTCTAAATAGCATTCTACAGCAAGAAATCTTCTCCAAATTCCCTTTTCAAACTGAGAGTGATCGAGACAGAGGCGGGCAAGAGAAAGAGACACAGGAAGAGCTCACGTACCTTCCTGATGTCCGTTTTGGCCTGCAGGCCCCAGCCTCGTGCCAGCGTGCGGAAGATCTGCACCTCGGGGTACTGGCGCTTGGAGAAGCACTGGTTCTGGCAGCGCTCCCCAGCAGGACACACCAGGGGGTGGCACTCGTAGAGCAGCATGCGGTTGATGCACTCCGAGTCCAGGCCGCAGGGGTTCTCGTCCGTGGGTTTGCAGTTGCAGCGCGGGATCTCGGACAGGTCTGCAGTGAAGATCTGCACCTTCCCCACCGGCCGGTTCACCTTCAATGCACACGAGGGACATGAGCTCTTGGGAGCTGCAGGTTACCCCGACAGGCACTTCTAGATTCCACCCTTGCCTATGAGCTGACGGGCTGCAGTGACTACGTGACAAGTGAGGGGCAGAAGGACACAAGTACAGGCACAGCTGTACTGCTGGGAATGCTATTTCGAGAGGCAGAAGGTTAGAGGAAAGAGCTCAGGAGGATGCAGGTTCCCCATCAGCATCACCTGGTGCAGTGTGTATTGTGTGACCCTGGAAGGGCGAGAGGCTGCCAAGTGTCCCCCTCCCATCATCACTGTGCCCACATCCAGCTCGGGTGGCCGGCCCAGTGCTCTTGCTGGGCACACACCATCCCTGTGATCAGCACCACACCACTTTCTGCACCAAACTGCACCTTTTCTAGTCTGAGTGTCAGGTGCTTTTCCTCAGCTTTCCCTTACTGCCCTGTTTTTTGAATGTTACCTTCAAGCTGGTTTGTGCTCTCAGCTGTCACACCTGTGACAGAAGGCCTACCATGCAGTTACCTCCCTACCCAACTGTCCTGCAGATGTAAATGGAAGCCAAACCAGACAAGGCTGGGGTGGAAGGCCCAAAGAGGAGCTCAGAGTTAAGTCAAGCTCTCTAAAAACCGCTCCAGAAGGAAGCAGAGTGCAGCACCAGGTGGAGAAGCGACTGGCGTGTCTGTGGCAAGAGCTGGGTCCTTGGGATTTGGTTAAAGGCAGCGAACACTGAAAAGCAGGCAACAGAGAGTCAGGACTTTGGAGAGAGACACTGAAGAAAAGCTCCTTGCTGTTCTTTCCCTGATTGAGCCATTGTCTCACTTTCCCAGAATACAAAAGGAAGGGATTTTAGCAAAACTATTCCAGCTCCCATTTAAGTTACCTGGCCCCACCCGCACGGTTTCCACACTGACAGCTTGCCTGAGGCTGGCCCAGTCCTGATCCCCCTTTGTTTAAACACAAACCTTGCAGAAATCCCTCACTAATCTCTTCAACACAGTCTTCCCCCTCCTTCCTCCTGGAACTGCATCCCACCTCCAACCTTCTTTGTCACTCAGGTTCTCCTCTGCTGCTTCCCATCTCTTACCCAGACTCATCACCTCATTAAGAGTGTCAAGACTCACAGAATTAGGTCAATCCACCACTGGCACTGCTCTGGCACTGCCACTCCCCGCCACACGTGCCCAGCACATCTCCCCTGATCTCTGAGGCACTGCTGGAACAAAACCAAAACAGGGCAATGCTTGGACTAGTCACAAGCCTGACGTGATGAAGGATCCCAAGTGTATTTTGCAGCAGCCTCTCGTGTGGGTGTTCCTGGGATGGACTCGAGGTGCTGATCTCCTTAGAAGGAATGGACAAAACCAGCTTCAGCCATTCCACCCTGAAGCATTCTCCAGTTCACCATCTGCTCCTGCAAACTGCTTTGCTTTCAGAGAGACAAACAGCTTGCACCCAGACCTCAGAAGAGCTGCCATGACTAATGACCACAACCGTCATTATTTATATAAAAGGGTATTTCAAAGGCTCTAAACTGCTTCCAAAGTTCCTTCATGTTGCGGCCAGAGAGGCCTAAAAATAGCTATAATGAGAAACTACTTCCTCCACTGAAGCTGCCTGGCCCATACTGCTGCCACAGCATTCAGTTGTGCTCTTTACACCACACAGTAACTCATGCAGGATATACCTGCCTGCCTAGAAATCCTAGCTAGATACAAAAACTGCCAGAAATCAGTCAAGCTTTCATATTTTGCCACATAATAAAAGGAAGGAGCAAACAGAAGCAATAAAAAAAGAACACAGCCCTGAGTCAATGGGTTTCTGGTCAGTTGGGATCCACTTCTCAGACACAGGCTCATGCTTGGCCCCAGCTCTCCTCTCAAGCCACCTCCATCCTGTAGGACTTCTAGTACTGCTCCAATTCTAACTCAATAATAATAATAACTAACAGTCCTTAACATGAATAGCTCCCCCAAAATGAGGAAAAGAGCTGATATTGCAGCCTGTACACCTGCCACAGTATTTCTGTTCTGTCACTAACTGATATAGAAAGAGACATAAAACAGTAGCAGAGATGATACAAGATACTGTGGGTTACCACCCTCCACACAGCCCAGCTGCACTGCACCCTGACCACCTCCTGTCCTGCACCACCTGGTTTGGTTTGCCCACCTTGCCATCCATTTGACCATACTGAGCATTACCAGCCCCATGCCCTGAGTTCTGCAGGTAGAGAGACACTTCCTTCAGACCACACAACTGACATGGACAGCACAGACATGATCAGATCTATTCCAGTAAATCAGAGCACCTTTGTTACAGCTCACTGAGGATGGAAAGAGGATCAAAGGAACGTTCAAGAACAGCCAGACACCCAAACATCAGAAAAGTTTCTGTATACCTGTAAATCACCTGCACCGACAGCTCAAGACTTCTCTTCTGCACCTGCCCCCCACCACTTCCCCTCACCTTGATGTGTTTGTAGGGAGGAGGTTTCTTGTCATTCTTTTTATCTTCCTGAAGCTGTCTCAGTTCTTTCTGTGCCTTCAACTCTTCAAATCTCACAGCAGCTTCCTGAAGAGCTAAGTGAGAGAACAGGCTGTGTTATGAGGAACTCCCAGAGCTGGGCAGCCAGTGTCCACCCAGTGCTCACAGGGTTCAACAGAGGAGGGTGAAGAGGAGGCCAATGCAGCAGGGAAGCGCACAAATTGCAGTCAGGGCCCTGCTCATGGGTGATGAAGCATCCCATCTGCTGGCTATCTTTGCCTGCCCTCTTGGGCAGAGATGCCAGGCAGCCACATCCACACCTCTCAAGTGCACTTTTATATCAAGATAATGACTGTATTGCAGAGGGAAGCTGACACAGCAGCAGCTCACTTGGATTTTGAGAGGTTATGTCAGAGCTGGAGAAGCATTTGAAATCTGCACACCCTTCTCCCTCTCTGAGGGTCAAACAAACACTCTGAGCATGCTGGATGATACACAAGCAGCAGCTCATTCTACAAATTTAATTTCACTTCTGTTATAAGATGATATTTTTCTCTGCTACAAGAATGACACTTTTCCAAAGAGGAATGAAGAGGGAAAGACCGTGTACTTTCCTGGGTGAAGACAAGTTACCTTTCTTGTATATTCCATCCACGCCTTTCCCCATCTTGTCTTTGCTGCTGACATCACCTTCCATGTAAGGGAACACACGAGCCTGGTGGGTCCACAGGTAGTCCTTGGAGCCGAAGAACAGCACAGGGAACTCACCAATGTCATGTTTCATTTTCTGGATGTTGACAGGAATTGTCCTAGGATGGCAAATCTCAGCTGGCCACCACCTGCAACACAGGGAAGGACAGATGAAACCTCTGGCTTCCCCATGTCCAGCCACCTCAAAAATTACAGTACTGCACGGAGACATGGGAAGAAGTGTGTGAGGGCTACCAGCAAGGCTGGTGGGGAGAAAAGAGGCCACTGGAGGAGGAAAGCTCACATTTTACCAGCTATGTGCATGCGAAAAAGCCAGAGGCTGCTGCCATGAACCCTGCAGAAAGGAGCAGCTTCTCACCTCCATCACCATGAGCACTGCATTTAGAAGGGATGGGGACAAGTCTGTTCTATCTTCACCTACCTGTAGCGCCCAACTTTCACCCAGACTACTTCTTTGTAGTGTGGCTTTTTGCCTGCCTTGCAATCATTACAATACCAGCTTCCCTCTGGCATCTCAATGTTTAGACACTCACGGTGAAACGCAGCCGGGCACGACTCGCAGCATAAAAGGCTGCCCCCTGCAAGGAGAAGGAAGGAGGAGGAATTTATCAGTCACTGCGTAGAAGCCCTGCACTCCACATTTCCAGACAGAGCTGGAAAAAGGAAATTATGGTCTCCTGCAAGCCCTTTTCAAAAATAAGTTAATTTTTTTACCAACTCATGGTACAAAAAGAACCCTTCTAAAGATCCAGGAAAGGCTCTAGCCTGAAGCTGAACTTAGATGTGGCAAAATAGGGATGCAGTCTGTTCTCTGCAGTTCCCACTGGGACACTGTGGATGGGTACAGCTTCTGCCCTTTGCAATGAACTCTTGCCAGGGTGTTCCCTGGTGACAGAGCACCCAGAGCTGAGCACCTCACCTTCTGAGCAGACAAAGCACCAGCTGACGTTGACGTGCTCGTGGTTGCGGCAGCCCCTGCGCGCGGTGAAGTGGTTGGGGCAGATGATGCTGTTGGAGGCCAGGACCACGGAGCCGGCGGCGAGGCAGAAGTCGTTGGAGTGATACGCGACCGGACACCGCACACAGCGCATCAGGCGACCTGGGAACAGCCACAGCACACTGAGCCTCTGCAGGATCACCACTCCTCCCTGCCAAAGCTAGACTCTACTCATACCTAAGCTCAAAATTGGAGAAGGAAGCTGACCTTTAATTTTTATAGACCACCCATGATATACTCACTGGATTCCTATTAAGTTATTTAATATGAGTAAATATATATAAAATTATAAAATCTGTAATGCATATGCCATAGGTAAAATTGTATTATTTAGAAGTGAAAAATCTCCTGCATGCCATGCAGAAACAGTTCAAGAGTTCACAGCCTGGGACTGCTTCCTATCATACACAAATAATTACTAAATCAGCTCCGACAGTAATTACAGATGGGGTGTTCCAAGTGCTTAGCTGCACATAATGAAATCAATCCATGTAGCTTCTGAAAACACCAGCACTTGCCTCTTGTTTATCAGATTGTACCCTGAAATTCCAGAACTTCCAGGCAATTCAGACTTTCCTACAGGTTTAGTTTATGTGAGGTTTTTGAGAGCCCGTTTTCAGTTCCTCACAGCAGACTATAAACAGGAAGAAGAGGTGGGAGAAAAGGGGCAAATGTGACCACCAAGAAGCAGCAGCCAGTCAGCAAATGTTCAGTGGGGAAGTGGCCGGCTGTGGGCTGCGGGCTTTAGGCCTTGGTGTTGTTTTCAACACAAAATACTGATACATGGGGGCAAAAAAGCCAACTTTAACACAGGCTCTGAGAATAAAAATAGAGCTGGTCTTATTGTATGTCTTAAGATACCAAGGATTTAAAGAAAGGAAGGCTTAGAAGCAAACAGACAGCAATCACAAAAGTTTTAAGTTTGATCATGTGAGATAAAGGTCAAGGTATTGCTGCAAACAGCTCAAACAAATGTTTGCCTGGGAAGCTTAGCCCAAGGGTGTCTCCACTACAAGGTGAGAGTTTACATAGAGAAAAAAAGGTTAAGTAGAACAATATCATAGTTTGCCCTGTGCTGCTCTTGATGCCACTGTGTTGACAGCCCATGCTGCTGAGCAAGGCACTGTCTGCAGCACTGGCACAGTGAGGAGCAGGTGGGAGAAACACGAGCGTGTCTGTACAGCACCAGAGATTTACTCAAAAACCCACAGAGGCCTGAGGCAAGGCTGGGCGTGCAGGAATCCGAGCCTCTGGACAGCCTGAGAACATTCCAGCTGCCATGTCCGACCGTGGGGAGTGCTGCCGAGCCTCACACTCTGACACCACCCCTTCCACTCCCCTGGGAGCAGCTATTCCTCAGCAAACACAGCCAGTGCTGTGGCGAGGACACAAAGGCAGCAATGCAAAGAACTGGTGAACCAGGTGGACACAAAACAAAGAAAAACCAGGTGACTGCACCCCTCAGACCACCCTGGAGGTCCTGGGTACCTTTAGAGGCGGAGATGTTTGCTGGGTTGGCAGCATGGCAGGTCATGCAGATGTGCAGGGAGCAGCGGAAGCCCTTGTTCTGCATGACTGTGGGTGGGTATTTCTGTATGCAGGCCTCGTGGTAATACTTCCCACAGAGGGGCAGCAAGCACCGCTTCACATCCTCCCCGCAGCTCTTGCACACAAAGCAGGTGTGGACCCCTGGAGAAAGAGCAAGGCACAGGTCACACAGGAGGGCTAAACGAGGACCTGGTGCTGTCACCAGGCTGCCTAAAAACACAGCCCCCATCCCAGAGCACAGCTCTCTGCACCAGGCTGGTTTTGCCTGAAGCTGCAGTAGAACTCCACATCAAAATAAATATTATTATAGCTGGGACTTCAGGCCAGGGAAAAGAGAAAATTAAAAAATTCAATAACCCTACTTTGAGATTTCCTGCTTTCCAGCCTGAAAAATACTCCTCCTCCCCACCAGCCCCCTTTTCCTAGTCCCAGGTAAGAATTTGTCTCCTTCCTAGCAGATCCTGCACATTCACTTCTTTGCACCCCAAGTCTGAATCAACAGTTAGGCTGGTAAATATTTGAAGCCATTATTAATGACTTCAAACTGACAAAGAGTAGGTTTAGATTAAACATTAGAAAAAAATACTTCCATGTGAGGGTGGTGAGGCCTTAGCACAGGTTGCCCAGAGAAGCTGTGGATGTCTCATATTTGGAAATGTTCAAGTTCAGGTCAGACAGGGCTTGGAGTAACCTGGTCTAGTGGAAGGTGCTCCCGCCTGTGGCAGGGGGGTGGAATTTGATGATCTTAAAAGTCCCTTCCAGCCCAAATCACCCTGTGATTCTGTGATTCTAATCAGAAAGTCAGTATCAGACATCAAACCAATAATCTGAGGACTGAGAGCTAGTTAGCAGCCCTACAGCAGGCACATCACTCCAGTGAAGGAAGCACCAGGTAAGCCACAGTCCTGCACTCACAGAAGTTGCCCTACCTGTGGAACACTCATTGCAGATGAATTTGCCCTTTGGCATCTCGGAGAGCCCAAGGCACTGCAGGTGGAAAGCACCACAGCACTGCGCCTCACACAGCAACAACTCCCCTGGCTTCTCACAGATCTGTGGGAAAGAAACACGGTATCAGCTTGAGCAATTTCCTTCCCTGCAGCATCCCAGACAGCAGCAACCCACATGCTGACCAGAACTGCCGGTAGAAACCCCCTGCAGAAAAATGCTACATTTTTCTTGTGTCAGTTAATTCAAGTAGTTTGTGTATAACCACTGCCATGACACCCTGATATCCTACATTGGCTAAAACGTATCTTACACTGGTCACATCTCCCCAACCTCTGTAAACTTTAGGAGGAAGTAAGGCTATTGCTTGATACAGAGCATAAAAAGCTGGTTAATTCTACTATAAGCACTTGGAGGCTACCTGGGCTTACCCTGGGCACCAGTGTGTCCCAGAACTTATACAAAACCACGTTACAGTGGGATAGTTTCAAAGAGATTTCTTCAAGAACATTACCTGACACACATTCTCCTTGAGAGCAGCTCCTCCTCCACGCTCCCCCTGTATCTTTTTGGACGAAGGCACTCCATGGTCATTCTCTGACCCCTCCTCATGACCCTCTTTGGGGCTTGCAGCAGTCCCATGAACTGATGTCTCCCCCTTTAAACAGAAAACCAGAATTAGGACTGCCAGCAGCACTTCTCCTGACTTGGAAACTACAAATTCAGCCACTGAGCACTTAATGGGTTTGGCAGTTGATCTGTGTGTTACCCACTCTGGACAGAACATCCCCCATACAGTTCCACCAAAAGATTTACAGAAAAGGAAAGGAAGGAACTCCTAGTTTACCAGATGAATAAAAACACACGCTCAGTGCAATTATCTTCCTGTGCATAACCCCTCTCTGAGCAAGGAGTCAGCCCCGAATGGAAACAAATCAGGTAGGCTGAAAAGTCAGAAGCATCCCAGTATCTACTTGTACTAGAAACACAAATGAGAAACCTCAATCTTCACAGCACCTGTCACACACTACATGAACTGCACTCTTCCCCTACACTCACCTCAGCTTGTCCTAACCCATGTAAAATAGAGACACAAAGGTACTCAAAGCCTGTGTCAGTATGGGGAAGTCAGCCAACCCCAAAATGAGCAGCACAGCAGGGCATTTATACCCCATCCTGACTGAGGTGTGGAGTCTCCCACTGTCCTGTACGAGTGTACAGCACTGCCTGTAACATCCACTGGTGAAAGCATCCTGGGGAGAGGATGGGTTTCAAATGATAAAGGCCCAACCACACACTCATGGGCCAAGTCAAGGATCCTGCCACAAGGTTTCCCACAGAGTCCATGGAACCTGCCCAGGCACTGTTAAGAGGGAAGAACAGCAGGGATCCTAGAGACACATGTTCCTACCACAAAATATGGCTGTCCTGCAGCTACACTTGGCAGCAGTGCCACGGATTTTGTCAGGACAGGCAACTAAGAGCTAGGAAACACCATCCTGCCAGCTTCCAGCCCACTTGGGATGTCTAGGGAACACTTCAGTGGCCTCACCAGCCCCAGCTGCCACTCCAGAGTAGGTACAATTTAAGAGCCATTTAGTACTGCACTAAAGTGATGCCTTTAGCTACATGCTTTGAGCCAGCACATTTTAAGGACTCTACCACTTTTTAACATGCCAGCTCACTGCAGGTAGCTGAGTGATCTCACAGCTGCCAGTTCCTCCCTGGGCCACTAAGCTGTAGCCAGTGTAGGCCCAGACACAAATACTGCACCTGAGAGACCTTGTGAGGAATTCAAACTGCTAGCAGAAGCAGCAGCCATCACTCCCACACCTCCAGAGCTGCTTGGTGCAGGCTGTCCAGCTAACAATCACGAGAGGGAGCTTTGCACCACTTTCTGTATGGGAAGTCTGAGCTGTGGTGCTACTAAAGCTTGTAAGCTGAATTGAATGCCTTTTGAACACATTCTGAGCCTGGGCAAAACAAGGACACAAAGATCTAGAGTTTAAAGCTGGAAGCACCTGGAGCTACTATTCTGCTCAGATAATGATGCTTTCTTTGCCTGTAACTGTTGTTTTTTTCTCCTATTCCCTGAATGTAGCAGTATGATTTTATTTGGGAACACTTTAAAGCCACGTGCCTTCTGTGGAGCAATGATGCACAGATGCACTGAGGGTATACTGAAGTACACAATACAAAGATGAATTGTATAAACTGACTTTATTGAGAGAAAAAAACAGAAAAAAAACCCAAGTCCCAGCTAGAGACTGCTGCCAGTCTAACACACCTTGCACAGTACAGCCTTGCTCTAACTCTGCTCCCAGAACTGCACAAGGAAGGGATGTCAGAGCTAGGCAGGATGGTCAAGGCTCATCCTTTGTGAAGATGGGAAAGGTCATCACCACTCAAGACCATCACTCAAGGACCCGTCAGTGTCCCCCATCCTTCCTCTGCCCAGCACAAGCACTGCACCACTACACACCTCCTGCAGAAAGAAGGGCTCATCCCAGGCCTTCTTCCAGAACTATCCCTGCTGTTGTGTCTGGCAGAATCCCAAAGCCTGACCTGTTCTTTGGCACAGCATGACCTTGGCTCACAACCCTGACAACCATTTCAACAGTATTTTCCATCCCATTCTGTCAGTCTCTTGCTGCCCTGATGTTGTAAATTTGCACTCCTGGCTCCACAGACGGGCAAGGCCACAGAAAGCTGCTTAGCTCAGTCCAGGCTGACGAGCTTTCCTCTGCCCTCTTTTCCTTGGAAGGCAGCTGGATCCAAGGCTTCACTGTGCTGTATCATCAGACCATGTATTTTTTTCTAGCAAAGTGGAGTTCCTTGCCCAGTGTGTCCAGTCACTGAGGGACCAGCATAGTCTGAATTCCCCATGAAAGCACAGCTGCATCTCCACAGCATCCCAACACTCACCAGAACCCAAACCCTCACCCAAGCCAGGGGATGAACACCCACCACAGCGGCTAAAGAGGCACAGTCACATAGAAAGGGATGTTGGCAAAGGTGCCAAGCATTGACTTTTTTTTTTTTTTTTTGCATGGTTTATACCATACCTGACTTCTGGTACTCAACATAAATGTCTACAGCTGGAGGCAATTAAGACTGGGTTTCCTCTGCAGTGAGTGGTGGGTGTAGGATTCAGAGCCATGGCTTAGATCTTTATCTCAGATCTGCTCTGAACTGCCCTTTTCACAGAGAATCTGTTGTCTCTTAGTGGGTACAGCAGACAGTGTTAACTGCCCCTGCCCAGCATTGGCAAAGGTATTTGTACAGGCTGTTTTAAAACATTAGTCCAGCTGAGCACACTTCAAAAAGAACACTAACACCAGCACAGGAAGGCTTACATGGACCAGGGGTATTACCCCAATTTATTAACTTTATCACAAATGCCCTTTCCAAAACGCAACAGGACAGCTGTAACTCTTCAAAGTGGTGTGAGGTTTGTGCTGTCCTGGAAACTGTGTTACAACAACAAATATAACAATATTTATCTATAATTGGCTCCTGAAATACATACTGACTATCCTGCCTGCTGCTGAACCTGGGCCACTGGAAGTGAGAGGCGATGGCGAGAGGCCCAGAGGTGTCCTGCCTCTCCCAGGAAGTCTTGCTTCCCCTACACTTGCTGATAACTGGCTCATTCCTAAAAGGCAAAACGTGCTTGTCAGAGATACTTGTATGCTGACCCTGTTAATATGTAGTAGAGGGAATTGCCCCAGTTATCCCTTTCTGCTGGATGGCAGAATGCAATCAGAGGCTCTTGTGAGCAGTCAGACAGTCCCTCCCAGCCCCTCCAGTGGGGTTCTTGGCTCATCCAGGTGTTCAGGTGCAAGCAGAAGGGGCTGAAGTCCAGCCTCGTGCTTGTGCATCATACTCATGTGTGAAAGGGCAGGAGTCCCACCCCCAGAGAAGACCTTTTACAGCAGTTTGATTTTCTGAGGTGCAAAGTAAGATGCCAGGCAAAACCTGGTTCCAAGAATTCAGAACAGCCTCTCTCACAGAGAATTAACTGAGTAGCAGTTTGAAAACAGAGCCTGAGTTAAGCATCACTATAAAACAGCTACTAAATCAAGGAGGTATCTTCAGCCTATCCCCAGCTCATGCAGCTGCGTCAGTGGGACAAATTCCCTAATGACAGGACAAAAGATGCCTCTGGCTTAGGCTCTGCCAAGTGCCCTGGGAAGTAGCAAACAGGTTATAGGGATGAGAGAATGAAGACCCAAGAGTACCTCAGAGTGTGGGGTCTCCCCCAGCCCCTCCTCATTTTTCTCCTTCTTGGAATGGACTGCAGCAGAGGTATGGCGCTGCCTCTTCCGCTTCCGCTGCTTCTCCAAGAGCTTTTCAGAAGCTGGGATGCAACAGAAAGACCATTCAAGGAAAATGCAGAAATAATTCCCTTGCTGCACGTGACACCAGCAAGTTCTGCAGCATTTCTGAGAGCTTCAGGCTGGGTCCTACATTCTTTGAGGGCCTAAGGGCTGGGGCAATACAGGCACTCAGCCCTCTGCCCTGCAGCCATCAGAGAACCACCAATTCAGACTGGTTTAAGCAACTTTTGTTGAGCTGCTGAACCCAGAACACCAAGCCCTTACACACAGACACACAGTGCCACTGATCCAAATGTCACCAACAGCCTGCCCTGCTATCCCTGCCTTCACTTACCTTCTCCCAGGTCCTGGAAGTGGGCTGATGAGTAGAGCTCAGACGTGTCACTCTCTGAAGGGCCAGTACCCTACAAACACACAGGAGAGAGTGTCAAGTCACCAGATGAAAACAGGCACACACTCCTCAGCCATGCAACCTTTTGGAATGGCTGCAACACCTAATTTACCATCCAGGTCATGAGTTCATCAGTCATTGGAAATTTTACAAGAAAACATTTGGCTTGTGTGTGTGATAAATCACACATGTAAAATTCTATCTCTGGGCAGGGAGGAATGTAGAGTTTGATGTGTCTTGTGCTCATGAGCACCACTCACTGTTCCCTGTGCTCTCCCAAAAAGGCTGCTAATACTCTGTAAGGTGCTGGGAAAAACCACTCTCTTCTGAGTTTACACTTTTAGAGATCTTAAGACTGAAATACACTGGCTTCTACGCTATTGCAATGGTGATAAATGTACTAAGACTGTGCCACATAAAGGAAGAAAAAGGAAAGAAGTGTTATTACTCAGCTCTAGGAACAGTGGCAATGAGTCTTGTGCAGGTACTCGACCTGAACTAAATACAAGTTGCTTTTTCCCAAACCATGTCACTGAATATCAAGCATTCAGTGCAGAAGAGCAGCATTTTCTTTAAAAATTTGAATCAAACATGGTATCCTACATGTGGTTCACCTCAAGTCTCCATCCTGCTTCAAGCTCTGCACTTACATGCATTCACCAGTTCACTTGGGAAGGCAACAAAGAAAACACTGCTATGAGGAAATCTGGTGGAAAAGGACAAAGCCTTAGGTTCAAGTTCAAGCTACACTGTAACGTGACAGAAAGCCTCTGTGCAGAACGTTTCTGCTCATACCTTTCCAGACAGCATCCAGATGACTCCTTTTCCACACAAATCAATAAAAAAGGAGCTTTTAAGCCAAAATTACCCAATTCCCATTACAAGTGGGAAGGGATGGGGAACAGTGTATTATTTCATCATAACACAGGAACCTGCAACTTTGGGAAGGGTGGACCTTTGCTCCTGGGCCACAGCCAATAAAAAACCACATCCCACTGTACTGTGTCTTGTTCAGCAGGATCTGCTGTCTAGGCTTGTTTTCTATCCGGTTTTCAAGAGCTGAAAGGAAAGTACCTTCTTTTGGGGAGTCCACTCCTCCTTCTTTGGCATAAAGGCAGTGTCCAAGTCATTGGATTCCAAGAGCTTTTTAGTGGGCTTCCTTTGACGCTTGCTTTCGAAGTTTCCTGCAATGAAACCCTTCACATCAGATAAACAGGGGTTTTCTTGTCTTCAATCAGATTAAGACCATTAAGTAAATATCAGCCAACAGTTCAAAACAATCTGCTTCACCCTGTCTTTGGGATCGTAAGCTCCCAGGGCAGAGATGCCAATTACCTGCTTCTGTACAACTTCAATAAAAACAGACCTCAGTCTGCCACGACCTTCAGGCTCACCTCAATATGTAATACAAAAATCCACCCACAGAAGAGAGACTGTGAACTCGCTGCCAGCAGGTAACACATGCTGGCAGCACAATTCACATCATAATTTCCCAAACACTTTGATCTGCATAAGCCAGTCCTACCACTGACACAGCTCTGCCTACACTCCCACACCCCTCAAACCAGCATTCGTGCTGCTGTAGTAAACAGCCTGAAGACCACAATCCCACTTGAGAAAAGATATCCCAAAAAAACCAGGTGTAACCTGCACTATTCCCTAACTCAAGCTTTATGCTGGCCCTCGGGAGGTAGAAAGTTGCTAAACCCAGGCTCATTCACACTAATTTTGCCAACAGTATAAACTTAGTATCAGGAAATGCTGATGCTGAGTGCAGACACTTCACAGACACAGCCTGTTACCCATCCCACCCCATTCATCTGCTGGCTTCAAGTCTCAGCTGTGCCCTTTGACACCTCCGTAGGCACAGCTCATCCATCACACTCCTAACCCTCAAGACAAGCTTCTGCCCACTTGTGTGCTTCAGCAAGAGGTGAGGGGAAATGAGGGGAAAGAGCTACACAACCTCTGCAGACTGCATGTCTGCTCCCACTGCTGCAGCCTGTTCTGTTCTCCTGCATCTCCAACCTTGGGTTCACATCCTCTGTTTTTCCTCCTTTAACCCTGTCCAAGTTTCCAGTTCCTTATGACATCCACAAGTCTCCAGAGGCAATCTCTCTTCCCTCACACATCACAGGCTAACTGACCTCCCACTGACCATAACTATGCCTGTTTGGTTTATTTTCTTTGACTACAAGCCCTTCAGGACAGGAACAGTGTTCCCTCCAAGTTAGCACAGTCAGAACACCAGGGCTTTAACTCTGGACATGTCTTTAGATGCTATCAGAGAATAAACATACTGAAAGGAGACCCTGAGACTGACACTGCTGGAAAGGGAAAAGGCCCCTCAGAATACACTCTTCCTACACTGTGCCTTACTGGAAACCAAGGTCCTGGCTTGCTGTTCATGCAAGTCTCCAAAAATATCTACAGATGCTTAGAACCTTCTTAAGCAGAAAGTTTTTCCAGAGGGAGTTTTGTGCTATATCTCCCTGAGCTCCCTAGGACAGCAAAAGATCACTCCATGAGCAACGCAGCTTAGACTTTGTGCATTACCCTCAGCACAGCAATGTTCATCCAAAGGAGTTTACACCAGCAAGAGACCATCAAGCTAAAGCAATGTCACTGTCTGGAAGCACAGACAGCAAGGACTCAGTGAAGGAGTTGTGGCCTTCTTCATTTGCAGAAAAGGGGCATTCTGAGCCAGGACCTAAGGAGGACCACCACAGTCTACAGCAAGCCAACAGTACCAGGTCACTGGACACCCTGCACCTGCCCCCTCTCCCTTCTCAACACAGCAAGAGTCAGTGAGTGAAGGAAAGCAAGAACAAACAGACCAACAGCCACTGACCTTTTCATGCTGCCCCAAGCGTCATTTTCCACTGAATGTGTTTCTTTTGCTTACAAAAGCAGCATCACACAACCTGCCACTTACCTGATTTCAGGAATCCCTCTTCTGCATCTGGAGAAGCAGAAACTTCAGAAACATCTGAGGAAGACAGCACCACCTCTGGAAAATCTGAAGATCCTCCTGGAGCTTGATTAGGGGGATCAGTGGAGTGGGATCCCAGTTCTGAGAAGGAACACTCTGCTTCAAGGACGGGAGGGGACTCTTTGGTTGAAGATGGAGTTGAAACCAAAGAACTTGGCCCCCGCTGGGTATCTCTGTCAGGACTGCATTGTGCAGGAACGCCTCCTTCCAATTCAGACCTCGCCACAGAATTCACCTGGCGTGGTGAAATATGTTGGTGAAAACATTCATCCTGCATGGCACTGCACACAGCAAGAACACTGAGCCACCACCAACGAACACACACAGACCAGAGCCTGGAGCAATAACCACAAAGAGCACATTGGCCTTCACCCACCTTTTGCAATTGCTCCTGGCCCTTCTTTGATTTTTTCTTGGGTGCAAACAAGTGATCATATTCTTCTGCATATTCCAGAAGCCGTTTACTCGGCTTTCTAAGGCGCTTCCTCTCTGAATGTGCTAAGAAAAAGGAAAGCAGCTTCAAGACTGTGTTTCTGAGATGATCACAAGACATCTGTGGATAATAGTTGTTCCTGCCTTCCCTTCAGAGGTTCCATGTGGGAAGAGCTGATAATTCTTTCTCTTTGAGACAGCCTTAAGAATTTCTGAGTTTCTTATTTTCCAAAATCCCAACTTAGCAGGGGGGATTTTTAAGGACTTCAAGTAATTCAGGTAAGAAATCAAAACACATTAGACTGAGAGGCTCCTGAAATTTCACCCAACATGTCCCTACAAGCTACATCTAATTTTCCTGCACTACTTTCACTAGAACCAAAGGCCATTAGCAACTCATGACTCTTTTGCTGTTTACCCAAACTCTTTTGGTTTCAGTGCACGGGCACAGGAAGACATGGTTTTCCCGTAACACAGTTCAGTCACTAGTTTCACTAGGAACACGTAAGCTTAATCCCTTCCCCTCCTCCCTGGCATTTTTTTTTATATACTACAAATTCCCCATCTGCTACTGTGAGCCCATTTATTGCCTTGTTTGTTCCACAATGAGATCAGGGAGCCAGTGACTGCAACACCTCTTGTCTCTGCACAGTGTGGTAGCACTGTAAGGTAAAAGGTGTTTCCTCACCACAGCCCTAACCACCCGTGCTACACCACCTCAACGCTCCAACGTATGGCAAGCTCCAAAAACTGAACCCTGACACCCTGTAACATCTCTTCTCAGCAAGCTGCAAAAGCAAGATGATGCATATTTATGCTTTCTTCTCACTCCCCAGCATACCTCTGACTTCTCTCATTTTCTAGCTTTCAAAATCATTAAATAATACTGCCCAAAGATTTCCCCTAGTCATGAAAACACCTGTGAGTCTCCTGGAAGTTTTGGAACAAACAATAAATATTCTCTTTGCTTCATTTCATTTGTAGGTGGTGGCTTTTTCTTCTTTAAAACGGAAGCTTTTTATAACAAAGCATTTCAATGCAACGCTTCAAAACAGGGATGTTGGACAAGACTGCTACATTTTATTGTGGCTTTGTGGTTAAACAAGCATGAAAATGTCAAACTTGGCCAAAAGAGAAGAAAGAAACAACTTTCTCAAACACAGCTATTTTCAGCCTCTATTAACACTTTGCACAGGTGTCAGTGTGAAACACACATTTCAGTACATAAGCAGTTATGGGATGAGGATCCTCACCAGGTAACTATTTAGAGCCCCAAAGTCATGCAGCAGAGTACACAGCACTGTGCCAGAAGGGCTGGCTTAACTGCTTTTTGTTCCCAAAGGAAACCCCATACAAGAATCTCAAAAGCAGACTGGAAGTGGCAAATCACATACCTGATGAAACTGTTGTTTATAAAATTGGTTTATATCAGCCAATTACGCTAATCTTCACTTTTGTGGTATTTGCTCTAAGTCACTGTAAAAGGTTTGCTGCAAAATTATGCCCAGTGCTGCCATTTAACTATGATGAAGACTTTATGTAGTTTGAGCTTAGTGGAAATGGCACAGTTGTGACTGCAGTCTGTTCTGATCTCTTACACTGAAACTGCCTGCTGCGGGCAAGGATGGGTCATATCTTCTCCAAGCACTGCAGTCAGTCCAGCTTCCAGCATCAGTTTCTCTATTTTCTAGGCCTTGCCCAACATAAAGGAACGGACTTTTCACAGCATTAGATGTTTACTCAGTCCCACAGCAGTGGGAATGTGACAGCAGCCCTGACAGCAGTGCTGGTGCCTCCCCATGGCACATCTGTACAAAAGGGAGTGGGTGTGCACAGAGCTCACGTGCTATTTGGAGCAGGAGAATTAGTTTACACTGCAGTTGCTGATCTGGCACTTTTGCCAGCAAACCCAGGCCCTGGCTGCTGCTGCTGCTGCATCCCTGTGTGCAGCACCAGGACCAGGCACACTCCAGTCCACCATCACCACCTTGCCCGGAGCCCACTGCCTTCCTCTGCTACCACCCTCCTCACCTTACTGCCTCTCAGCACCTCCTCTTCCCCAGCTCTCTCTGCACACCTTCATCTTCACCTCACACAGCATCACTGCAGAGATGCTTCAACTGCCAAACCACCATGAAGCTGTAAGAACCTGTCTGGATCTCAGTGTGAAGGAAGAACCTGCAGCTCAGCCCAGAATGTGCATCCTCTCACCTGCTCTATAGAGACTTCAGCCTCAAAACCAGATTCAGACAGAGGAGTCAGTGAATGATTAAGCTGGTCATGACTTAAAACCAGAACTTTTACCCCATGTGTTACACCCTATAGGCTTGTTTTCTGTGCCTGCTGCAACTTGCCTTGGGCAGGTCCCACAACCAAGCCAGGAACTGCCTTTGCCACAATTGAAACAGAGGTGCAGGCAGCCTCCAGCAACCACCAAAAGCAAAATACACACATCAAAATGTGCACTGAGGGAACTCATAAGTGACAGAATGCACAAAGGCTCAAAATTATAATAGGTTATATTATTTGATGATATCAAAATTAAATTAGAGCAGTTTAGTTTGGTGAAACCTATACAGAAATTCAGTTTCATTCTTTTTATTAAGGTGTGTTTCCCCAGATTACCTGCAGAAGCCTGAGGACTGTACACTTTGAATATGGTTCTGTTGGCCCTATTCCTTCCACACACACCCTTTTCTTTCTTCCTTTGTCTTTAACCGAATGTCCCCACCTCTGTGGGAAGGGCAGGGCTCTCTGGCCTTTTGGTCCTCAGAAGCCCCCTCCTTCCTGGGTCATTTCCCTTCCAACGCTGCTGCCTTACTTCTGTCTGCCATATTCCAGACCCACCTCCAGCCCAGCCTCCCTGGCAGCTTCCGTCTCTCTTCTGTTCTCTCTTTCACCCATCAGGCAACCACATCAGAACTGTAAATTAGGAAATCTGTGGGGCTCCACAATTCATTATGAGCAGCTAATAAAATTCCACACTAAAACCCAAATAACTCCCAACACATTGTCTTGAGAAAATCCTACAGAACAAACCGAAGACAAACTACGTCAAACAGCACTACAAAAGACAAAAAACAGAGCAGCCATTGAGGCTCAGTTTCCTGGAACTTTCTAGCACTGACCTATCCCACCAACACCAAGCTTGTGGCTCCAAGGAATACATCATGAAGGTGCAAGTTTAAAAAAAATCCCAGGCTCGGAAAGATTCTTATTTTACCTTTCACTGTGGAAGAACTAAACATTTTTAACATGTGTAAAATTTTCTGACCAAACACCTGAATACAAACTCATAATTACTCTGCCTCCTTTGTTCTCCATGCTTACAGAGAACTCAAACCAAGGTCCCACACTTTCTTCTGCTCAGACGTAGGTATCTTCACATTGTCAGACAGCCACAAGTTCTGTAACTTATCCTTTAAATGAAAAAGTGTAAAATGTATACAAATACTAAGTCCAGCTCCCTTACCTTGTGCAGAGAATTCAGACTGGGGAGCAAAGTTGCCAAGCTCTGTTTCTGAGTCCATCACACTGGTGTTTGGCTTACCACATACATTCAAACGTTTATCAACTAAGTCTAAACGATTCTCAAAGTCCTGAACTGCCAGGTCTCCCTCAAGCACCTTTGAATGAGGGGAATGCCTACGTCCCAAGCACTCATTTCCCTTCAGTGAAAAGCCACGAGAATTCAGGCCAAAGGCACTCTCCAAGTTTCCTTGTTCCCTAGATCTACTGATGTGCTTATTAGATCTAGCACTGCTTTGGTTAAAACGCTGCCATCGCTTTTTGGGTGCTACGTGATTTACATCATTAGACTCATCACCAAGAGAGCTCTCACTATTTGCCTCTGAATCCAAGTCTGGACTCTCCCCATTTTCAGCAGAATTGCAGCTCTCATTATTTCTACCAGCTTCAGGTCTCCTTCCAATACGACCTAAATTGTCATCAGATAAACAAGCAGAGTCTTCATCAGTTGAATGCTCTGTTAAATCAATAGACTCTTTCCTCTCAGTATCTTCTGCCTCATTCCCTAGAGGACTGGTAACCGAACCGTGCACACGGAATGCATGTTCTCCTGAATCTCTGGGTAACCGACTTAGCAACTTACTTGGCCCTCCTGGTTTTAAGTCCTTTCTGTTTGAAACTGTTTTATCTCCAAGCTTTGATGACTGCTTAGATTTTGAACAGTTGCGTTTGGACATGCAATTTGTGCCATTTGTCCCAGAAACAGCAGCACTCGCAGGCTCCCTTTTACCAGTACCAATCCCTGTCAACTTGGTTGGAGGACTGCGTGAAAATGAGGAGTTGCTTATAGCGGAGTTTGGAGTTACCATTTCCTGGACACAATCTCCATTTTTTTCTATTTTATATGGGGGACCTACAATAGACAAAGACTTGAGACCACTTGCAGAATTGCTTCCAGAACCATCACCTGTGCTGGTATTTCGAAATGGGACTATATTTTGACCAGTCATCAGTTGCTGCTCTTTTGTCTTACTGTCATGCATATCCTTCAACATCATTAACAAGGTGCTGAATTTGTAATCTGGTTCAATAGGCAAACGACCATGACCAGAGGCAGAAGAGAAAAGTAAAGGTACTGAGGCCTTTGGAGTGCCAGAGTCACTGGCATCATCATTCATGGACCGATAGGACAGTTCCTTCAGCTCCGACAGAACGTGCTTCACCACGGCCGTTTCGATTTCAGCAGAATCCCTGGGTTTCTCATGCATGTTGTTTAACAGTTTCTGACCATCAACTTTTCCACTTCTCTGTAGAGAATCTCTCTGAAGGCCAGAGAAACCTTTGGTATCTGAAGAGCAGCGATTCACGCCACCCTCCTCTTCTGCAAGAGAAGGTTCCAACCCAGGAACCTTTTCTTTATGTTTACATTTTATACTCCTGATTCGGGGTAATTTCATGCTCTTCGGTTTCAAGATTGTTTGATTTGTAACAGCAGGCCAGGAGCTGTCCTTGGAAACACTTTGGGGGGTAGTGTGCTTGTTTGCTAGGGAAAGATTGTCATTTCTCACATCCGAAGAGCGCTCAAGAGGTGTCAATGACATCTCAGCATCAGAGAAACCTACTTCAAGCTCCCCATCCGCAAATTCAGCATCAAGTCTGTTGGTTACTGAACCTCCCAGAGGTTTACGATCTCTGTATGACTTCTTCCTGGCCCTTCTGCTGCTCTTCTCAGAAAGATACATGGAAAGTTTAATGTTTCCACTTGATGTCATAGGAAATTCCTTCTCCACTTTATCTGAAGAATCACTAACCTCAAGAGCACTAGAGGCTCTCTCTGAACTTTGGTCCATGGTATCTACATCACTGTTCCCACCATCAGAGAGGGAAGAGGATGAATCTGATTCAGTTTGTTTTTTCTCAACACCAGCATCAGATGCAGAATAGTGTATCTGTAACTTGGAACTGCACAAAATGCCCAGGGAGCTCTTGTCCCTCTCTAAAGACGGACTGGAGAACAAATCCCCTTGGAGGGTGTTTTTCAGAGCATCACTTCTACGACTCTCATAGTCCGGTTTCAAAAGTATCTTTTCAAAACCTCTTTCTCCAAAGGAGGAAAGCAAATGGTTTTCCCTGGTGCTACTGGATGTTGTCAGGCTGTTGGCAATCCGGCGAAGCTCGTGAGACGCGTGTTTCTCTGGTAGGTCCCCAGCAATCACATTTCTAACTACGCTCTCTGGTGTTTTGTCTTGGATTTCTCCCCTCGATGCTTCCCCGCTCGTGCCACTCTTTTTTACTTTAGTCCTTTTTCTGCTTTCAGAGGTTGTTTTCACATGTGGCTTGATGCACAATTTTCCTTTTTCACTGGCCACGTGTCTGGAGTCAAAGGCCAAGGATTTAAAGCAGCCGTTCAGTTGTGTGTCCCTTTCTGCTCCAGGGCCATTGGTGTAGTATTCCAACTGCACGTCCTTCTCGCTGTCCGGCTCGCTGGAGTTCTGGCTGCACTTCTGATCCTCTGGCCCCCCGAGAAGAATGTCTTCTGCCTGTCCAACACTGTCTTCCCATTTAGCCAAAAATCTCTGAGGAACCTTAAAAGTTGGAGATATAAAAAAAAAGAGAAAGACAAAATTTGAGTAGGTAATCAGTGAGATAAAAGTGAGGAGCACAAGGCACAGCACACAGTGACATTCCTGCATTTTGCATCTTTAAGACAATTACATGGATTGCCTGAGACTGCGTCTGGCAGACACAGGAAGTACTTCTCCTGGGTAAGCACCCTGCATTCCAGCTGAGACTCCTATGCATTCCCAGAACAGTAAAAAGGTCCCTGGCAAGTACAGGTCTCTGAGGAACCAGATATCTTGGCATCCCAACACATCCTGAACACAACAGGGCAATGCATATGGTATGGATCCCTGGCACAGAAATGCAAAGCTACAGCCAGCAAGCCTCTCAAGGCAAATGAAGCATTGTTTTCCTCAAAATATCTGAGCAGACCTGTTTGTTGTGCTCGTTGTTGATTCATCCCTTGAATTCAGAGCACAATCTGCCCTCTCCATCAACTCACCTTGGGACAAACATGAGATCCACACACATCTAAGATGTGCTCTATCAAGTTCACAACATCCATTCCTGAGAAGTCTCCCAGTTTAACTCTGTACCTTTAGAAAAACCAGAAAGCTCTCTGCATACTTAACAGGAACCTCTGCTAATACTCAAAATTAACAAGAAACTTGTTTCTTGTTTCTTATCTGCATGTGTAGTTTTTGGCTGCACAACAATAAACCAAAAGCTCCACAACTGCTCCTAAAATCAAAACCAATTCCAAGGCAGAAGGAGCAACTCACATTACAGACACTTTTCTTTTAAAGAAAAACCCAAACCAACTAAATTTCATCTCAGCAGACTCAAAAAGTTTGATGAAGCCTGACGGCAATGCAGCCAAATATTCAGCTTTGCATCGATTTTGGCTTCCAGGGGTGCAAACTCCGACATTTATGTGAGCAACAAACATTTGATTCTCTCTACTTCAGGCATGCTGGCACTCCATTTACATACAGAATGAAATTCCAGCCATGCAGCACTTCTAGGACCAGAGGAGTTACTTGGGAGCATGTCACTAGTTGTTGGGGGGCTGGGAGCACAAGGAGAGAAGTCCTTAAAGAAGACACTGAACATGCCCTTGGAAAAGAAAAAAAACTAAGGCTATTGCCCTCAGGGACTCACATCTGCAAGAGCACATTCAATCTGATGGTTCTGCACTAACACAGGTTAAAAAGCTTTAGAGTAAGAGAAAAAGAAAAGCCAGATACCATTGCCTAGTATAACTATTTGCTCTCTTACAGTAACACAGTAGTCTCTGCAGTTCTTCACTTCAGCAATTCTAACGAGTTAATTTCTGCAGCCACCTTCCTAAAGACATACACCAGACCCCTGTGTCACATTACATTAACTGGCTACAACTGCTCAGGGCTGTTATGTTTGGAAACAGAGATGGTGCGATGAGCCACAAAACTCATTCCCACAGGCTCACTGACAAAGCATTTTCCAAGTCAAATTATAAGTCCTAACAGGTTTCTATAAAGAGAATTACTGAAGCAGTGCTAAAAACCCCACTGCTTTATCTCAGCCAGTGATCTAGTCAAGTGTGCAACTCCACCTCTGATTCAGATCAGCCAAAGGAGGCTGCCAGAGAGCACAGAAGTTTTTTAGCAGTGCTGCAATCCACATCAGGAGAGGGCTGTGCTGCTGAACAGATCCCACACCAACAGAGCCCCGATTCCTCTGCCTTCCAGAGCTGTCCAGGGCAACAGAGCAGTAGGCCACACCCCAGCAGAAAAAAGAGCCTGGAAACTCCTGGCAGTTTATAAACTGTGCTGCTGTAAGGATGCAAAGAATCCCTTCCCTGGCTGCCTTGCTGCAGTCAGTCTCACAGAAGCTGTCAAAGTACAAATCCAGGCATAAATGAGTATTTTGTACAGTGCAGATTCAAAGATATAAAAACATATTACAGAAAACAGCTCTTTCACCTTCTGTTTGTAGCCTTTTTCCTTTTGCTTCCCTCCTTTCCGGAGAACAGGCAGCTCTTCAAACTGATGCCTCCCTTCAAAGAGGACAATTGCTTTCCCAGCAACCCAGGCTTTCTCTGAAGGTTCTCCTAAGGCATCCACATAGTACTCTCGGTATGGTCTCTGATTGGAAACTATTTCAAGAAATTTAACAGAAATTAACCCCTTATATGTAACAGAATAAAGACACAAAGAGAGACACAGAAAACAGTAACAATTTCAGAGGTAATTTTCAATTACATTTTGCTTAACAACATTCCCACAAAAATGCCAGTTCTGGGGATTCCTACTCAGAACTAAGGGAGATCCCTTTGATTGCTGCTGCATATATTCTACATTGCTACTCTCTATTTTTAAGTTGTTTGGGCTTTTTTTTCTTACAAACAACTGATTAACAGGCCTGTGATTGGTCATCTTCCTATAGCAAAGATTGCATGCAAAAAAAAGAAGCAAAAATATCTAAATATTTTTTTCCTCGAGAGACACAACATAGCAGGCAGAACATTTCTTTTCTGCTACTCCCTGATTAATGATTAAACAGTCCAGAGCACTTGACCGTTGGGAAAACACAACAGTGCTGGCAACACCCAGAACTGACATCCTTCTGGATAGGATTTACTCACACAGGTTAAGCCTCCTCCCCATCACAATATATCCCATTTTGTTCAATGTTTTAATACATAACAAAGTCTTATTTAGGACACAAAACATGAACAGCAGCATTTAAGCAAACACATGTACACACACTGAAAAGATTAGGTGCAACATGACACAACATTAGTTGCAACGAGTCTCTCCATACTTCAGGCACAGAGGTGCAGAAAAGGAGAAGAAACTCAATCATAAGGGCACATTCAAAGATTCTTTAAAGGTACTTTCTGTGCAAGAATGTTGAACACACATGGTACAAATAAGAACTCAATCAGTACTGGGTGTGCCAGTGGAAAAGGACAGGTCACAAGCATTAGAACAGAGCAAACAACACTTGAAATCAAGGGATAGAAACTCCCTGCAGTTTGCTGCAGTATATTAACCTTATTCTGGAAACACCTTCACACTCTGAACAGGCAGATTACACTTCCAGCCCATTTGCTTTGTGCTGCCTCTTTCTGGGTGCCAGCACAGTGTGGCAGCCTGGCCTTCAGTGATGCTGAAATTGAGATTCTAACCAAGAGCACCGAGAGGATGACAAACAATGACCAGAACAACATCAAAGCAAGTGCAAAGATCACAGGCTTCATCCACCCCATTCACAGTTCTGGGACTTAAGCCACTGAGTCTATACCTTCCAGCTCCAAAAATCTTCCAAGTTAAGAGCTTGCTGAGAAAAGGTAAACTGCCTTTAACTAAACACCATTCCTCAAATCCCAAGAGAAGAGGTTTCAGCACAAATGATGAGGTTGAAGCAACCTGCCTTGTTTTGAAGGGCTCGTTCCCTTGGCAACAGGAGAGCCAAGGCAGGAGGACTGTGCTTCCTACAGTGCACACAGAGCCCAGCAGCTCTTCCTGCCCAAAAGTGCCAGAGTTCAGATCCACCTGCTTTGCCACCTTGGCACTGGGAAGGGGAGACAAGTAGACTTCATACAGCCACAAGTGGAAAATACAATTTTCCCCTAAGCTCCATTGGTTTGAACACAGATAAAACAATGATGGGAAGAGTCCATCTTGTGGCTGGAGATCAGGCCTTCCTGGAATTTGCTAACAGAACTTTTCCTCCCTGCAGAATTCCTTAATTAGAAATCCCTGTGCACAGGCTGAGAGGGGAATACTGGACAGCAATATACATTAAATCCTGCCCAAAACTTCATGAGGAGGGATGTGGGGGGAGAATATATGTCAGCATATCTTCTGGAGACATCTCTGACAGGATTTCGAGAGCTGAAAAGAGACTATTTAAAGCAGCACATACAGTATTCTCTAGAATCAGGATAAATGCCTCCCAAAGGATGAAGGGGGAGGTGAAGAAAGACAACTTCAGCAACCAGACTTGGGGATGGTGTGAGCACCACATAGGAAAAGCTACTTCTTGTCTCTAGAGAAACAGCAGTGGCTCTGAGCTTATGGCCACTCAAAAAGAACTCCACTCACACCCAGAACTTGTGCTTAGGCTGGCAAGGACCACAAAACCTAGAGACAAATATGGTATTGAGGGGCAATCTCACCAGTTTAGAGCTATCAGTGGCAGAGGACACCAGTTCAAGGGTTTCCAGTTGCCCACAGAACAAAAAGAATGAGAAGGGGAAACCCGGAATAAGCCAGTTTGTGACAGTCTCTCCATGGCATCTGGTATGATCCTAAAAGCAAATAATTCCTCACTTCTCTTCTGCTCTCTCCATCATTCACCTGACCTCTGTCTCGACCTTTGAAGACTCCTTTCTCCCTTCCTGGCTCTCTCCTGTGGTCAAGCACACACAGCTTTGTCACATTTGCCCAACTCTCCTCTTCACACTCAGCTGGCTCACACTATACCCTAAACATTCACATATGCGGCTCCATCTCTAGGTTTTTCCAGAACTTCCCTATCAACAGCCCCCTACTTTCCTGTGCCAAAGGCGACCCAAAAATTTCACTTCCATGCACACGCTCCTGTCACACCTTCAGGCATTTAGCAGCCACACTGCACCACCCTACCCTCCACTTCTCAGCCTCTCCAGCCTCCTGTTCTCCAAGAACAACTCTCTGTGTCCTCACACACTCCAATCTTCCCAGCTCTGCTTCCTCACCTGTTGCACCTCTCTGATCCATCTCCTTTTTGTCTGCATCACTTTTTTAGGAGGCTGCTTTTTCTTCCGCACTGCCCTGAGCTTAGCCCAGCTACTCGTCCTTCCTACACTCTGGGAAGAAAAGCCTAAATGTCCAACAGCTCTCTGTGCCACTTCACCACCTCCAGCCCCCTCTTCTTCCTGCCACCTCCCTCATTTGGCTCTACTTTATGGATCCAGGTCTTATTTTCCACAGCAGAGTCTTTCTTCACTTCTTTCAAGGGCCAAAAATGCTTTTAAAATGAATTAAAAACTGCAGCATCCTGCCATACACAACACCTCCACTTTGTGGTCTGAGTAGATACAGTACCTTTCATTTTTGAGTGACAGTCCAGCACTGGGTCATGACAAATTGTGCATGGCCACCATGGGCGTCTGTTGAACTTGGCCCAAACAAGATCCCCAACTTCATACTTCACTGGAGTGGGTTTCGTCTTGGCTCGGATCTTTGGAGAAAAACCAGAACACAAGAAATCACTAAAGCTCCAGATGCTTTTGAAGAGATTTGCCTCCCCCCCTGTGTGCAGATTACACGGGACAGCAGAGACATTTACATTAAAAAGCAAGTCCTGATTTTACTTAGTGGCTCCTACACCTTCAAAGAACACAATGGTTCTCCCCATTCTTCTGAAAGAACAAAACCATAAGAGGATTTGAGAAGGTTTTTGTTATTTTTTTAGTAAGTAACATGACCTCTGGTAAATGACTGCACTCAAACTTCATACATTTGAACAGGTAAATATCTGGAGTCACTACTAGACCCCATTATTTCACCAACACCAGTTTCTTAATTTCAAAGGCTGTAACATACAGAAAAAGCAGTAGTAAGAGACAGTAATATTTTCCTGACTGAGACGTGATAAGAACAGCAAATTGTTTATCAATTGGGAAAAAAAAAAGGTTGTATCTACAAGTTAGTAACTTTCCTGCTTCTCAGATGTGCTCAGGAAAAAGCTTCACCAGAAAATACTTGAAACCAAAAACAGATACAATCACAAAAAAATCTTATACACTGATGTTTAACTTGTATGAGCAGAACTGGCATTGCTTTGCCCCAAAACTACAGAGTATAGAGGGAGTGTAACAGCAGCCACCCCCCTCTAGGACAGACAGACAGACACACTGACCTTGCCTGTCTCCAAAACCTGCTCACAAGTATCAACTCTGCAGACACAGTCCCTCAAATCCACTCAGCTTCCCAGGGCTGTGCAGCAGCCACAAGAACACCGAAATCTTTCAATACACAAACCCTAAAGCTGTTTAATGCCATTTCTGTGTCACTGCCCAAGAGCTGAGAGCAGATCCCGCGCTGTTTGCGAAGCACGAAGCCTCTCTGGCTGGATGTGCTTTACCAGCAGGACCTCTGCCAAGGAGAAGATCCAGGAGCTTGGGTGTTGTGAATAAATGAGCCAAGACGAGGTACAAGAAGTTTTCACAGGATACAAGAGTCCCTGTATCCAGCTGTGAGGTGTTGGGGGCAGCACCCACCAACACATCCCAGGTGGGTTCAGCATTTTAGGAGCTCCAAGAAGCACCCTAGGGTATTTTTCCTGCCAGTAAGCACAAGCAATATGCTCCTCATTAAGGCTGTTACAGCACAAACACTCACCTTTCTGGTTCACTTCTCCATCCTGCTAGCCACCCTGCTCGAGGCACGTCTTTGCCATACCCAGAGTCCAACATCCCAGCAACTAAAACACAACAGACCTCTCTAATAAAAGGTATATTCCGTTTCTCATTGAGTTTTATGGGTCTTCTTCATGTGGTTAAAGAAAACACAAAAGAATGAACCCTGTCACATGAAAAAAGGCACGTAATGATGTTACAGACTACATTGGTGAAATTCTTCTCACTCACTCATCAAAAGCCACATAACTTATTGCTGAGCAGGAGTTCAGGAACAGGGAATGTGAACAGCACCGGGCAGGGGGCTGCAGCCCCTCTCTCTGCCACTGCCTTGCTGCAGCCTCTGTGTCTCCAGCTGTATCTGTGAGCACAGGAACCAGAGGTGCTGCCTTGGCTGTTGCTTTTAAGATGCAGATGCCCTTTCAGATGCAAACCCTCTCTTTTTTTAGTCCCTTTCCAACTTGTGTTCTTGTAAATGCCACTTTGGCCTCCAATTTTTTTTTACATAGACTTCCAGCCTGGGCTTTGAGGGGCACATGTATATCCCAGCTGATTATCTCCGATGCTGTGCATACACATACAAGGGATGTGCATCTTACTGACAACTGTAACCTGAGCACGGTCACTGGACTGAGTAGCAAAACCTCGCTGGAGATTTGCCAGAGCCATTCACATTGATCCACCTGAAGCATACCCACAACTCCTGCCCTTAGGCAAGTCTGCATTTAAATCAACTCTTTGTAAACCCCCAACACCCCAGCCTGAAAAGGGGGCTTTCAAGAAACTATTCAGACAATGCCTAAACCTCTTTCCAAGAAGTCAGCAGCTATTCTCATTCCTGCCCAGTTTCCTCTCTCATTTCCCTGGCATTAGCAGTCAGGTGTTGGACTCACCATCACCCACCACAAAGTCCCCACCATCGGGTCACAGAGGCAGATCAGGAAGCATCATGTCCTGAGGGAGAGCCTTGTGACAGGATGCACTGCAGCAGGTCACTGTCTTGCATAATTTTCCTCTCAACTCTTCCTAAATCCCACCAACCTGCCAGAGATGCCTTTACATTTTTTTCTTTACACGGGGGAAAAAAAAAAAAAATCTGCTACAGACTTTCAAAACGTGTAACATTGAAAAACCAACAGCAGAGGAGCAAAAGCAGTGGTTACTGTCCTTTCCAGATACAGTTAAGTCTCTTCCTTTAAACTCTGCTGCATGATAGAAAAAATACAGCCCCAAAGCAGGTATTTCTTATGTCAGAATATAACAAACTCCTATTAAAATTAGCATTTAGTATGCCATGATCAAACTGCTGATATATCCTAAAGGCCAGAAATTCAGCCCTGCAGTAACAGTGACTTTTCTGTGAGCTAAGGAAAGCCCTATTTTTTTAAAAAAATAAACTTCAGATGTAGTTCCCTACATCTGATCACAGCACTGTTCACCTTCAGAGCATGGCAATATTCAAATATTTAAATAACAAGAAAATTTGTGAGCCACTGCAGATCGGAAAGCGCCACTTTGTAACTCCAGTGGAGATACACTGAAGAAATTAAACCAGGTGAGATCCTTGGTTAGTGAGGAAGGAAAGGACAGGGCCTTCTCCATTGATATGGAACATCACAGTTTTGTACTGTCTGATGTTCTCCTCAAGGGAGTCAGTACTGTCTACTCTGTTATCAAATGTTTGGCATTAATTTGCTGCTCAGATGGGACAAGCTGCAGCCTAAACTCGAGATGATATGCAGCATTTCAGATCACTCTGTGCTTCTTTTGGACAAAACAAGACTGTACCTTGCAGATGTTTTTAATCAAACCCTCTCCACCAAAGACCCCAAATGATCACTGTGGAAGGGGTCACAAGCCAAGATTCAGCAGCAGGATGACACAAACACTATCTGCAAAATCACCTCTTGAGTTTGTACTGTGAGAACCAAACACACCAGCCTGCAATTCACTAAGTGAAATACCAAACATTGGTGCTCAGCTTCATGAGAAGGAGGCTTTCTATTAGAAAGCCAAGTATCTTCACCCTCCTGAAATTCTCATGGTACAGCAAATAATGAATGTATCAAGCAAATTTCCAAGTTTTATTATAGCAAACATACTCTCAGTCCTCAACTGTCTGTCACCAATCTTCCTCCTTTGAAAATAACCACATCATTAAAAAGTGGAAAAAATAACCCTTATCCAGTAACCACTCTTGGCTCTGTCACTGGAAGCTGTTGTTCAATCCATTCATCTTGCTGGAAGAAGTGGCTCAAAACAGAAGCCCACAAACACAGACAATGCTGACAGCCATGGGGTGCACCTTTCCTGCAGCACTGGACATCTCTGAATAAAAATCAGAGCAGCACCAGCCCCTCCAGTGCAGCTGCAGGCACAGCTGCAGACACCCCACGTGCCCCAACAGCGTGACCAGGGATGTGACCATCTTGGCAGAGCCACAGCAAGACTGAACTGCACACAAAGGGGCAGAGATACGTCTGCTGTTACAGGCAATTTCAATTTTTAATTTCATATACCCAAAGAGACATCTGTCCAGAGATCAAGCACTGATCTGCAGGCATTGCACACTTCCAATTCAGACCTGCTTTGGAAAGCCATCATGGAAATACTTGGCCAAGAAAGCCCTATTACAGTTTATTCCTGACTTAATTATAAACAATGTTACTCAATGAAGCCAGGGACAGAACATGTTCTGCAGAAAGGCTGGGGCAGCAAAAGAGACTCTGTTCAAGGAGGATGCAAAAAGCAAAGAGAAGCCACTGACCCCCTGAAAATAAAGGAGGAAGATCCTGCCAAGCCTGTTTCAGGCACAAGCTGGACAGAATCAAAGCCAAGGATGAAAATAAAAGGAGGTGGCCACATCCAAAGGGTAATTAACCAATCCAGTATAAACAATGACACTGATAACCTTTTCCTCTGAGTGAACAGCAGATACCTGCCCAGGGCCCTGCAGCAGCAGCATGGGGCAGGGATATCTCCTGAGCAGATCTCACCACAGTGGGAGCTGCCAGGTAAGTCACACCCCACACATGAGCCAACCCAAACATCACTGCCAGAGGCAGAAGCAGAAACAACTCTGCCCCATAAGCTTCCAGTGCTCTCTTCAAATCTCATTTCCAGGTCAGCAATTCTAATGCTTCTCCCTGCATTCCATCTATGCCCAGGATAAAGTTATTCCAAATAGCTACTTCTTTTTAGTTAGAACTGGAAGCTTGCTGAGGATCAATCCACAGCCTGCCCCCACCACCTTTTATTCCTTAAAGTTCAGTGATCATTATTTTTTTCCTAATAGGACGAGATGACAAAAAGTTCATCTAATTCCTACATGCCACCAACCCCAGATATGACTGAACAGGCTGAAAATCAACAGCTTTCTTACCAGAAAAAAAACCCTATCAAAACAAATTTGAGGGAGAGATGACATTTGAAGGCACATGAATAGCCTAGTCCAAAGAGTCTGCTGGAGAGGGACTTCGTATAACAGCACAGAGTGACAGGACAAGGGGGAATGGCCATAATCTGTGAATAGGTTTATATTAAATGTGAGGAAGAAATTCTTCCCTGTGAAGGTAGTGAGGCCCTGGCACAGGTTGCCCAGAGATGCTGTGGGTGCCCCTGGATCTCTGGAAGTGTTGGAGGTCAGGTGGCTGGAACTCTGAGCAATCTCATCTAATAGAAGGTGTCCCTGCCCATGGCAGGGTATCTTTAAGGCCCCTTCCAACCCAAACCAGTCTGTGATTCCATAAAGAAATTATCCACTAACACAACCAACCCCACAGCTGGTGTCACGGGTGCCCAGTGCCTAGGACAGGCCACTCCCAGCTCCTGCCATTTTGGTGGAACAGGTTATTCACCCTCTGCCCTCACAAAGGAGAGAGAGCAACTGGGGCAAGTTCTCCCTATTAAAATACTCCCAGAACAAGCCTGGAAGGGAATTGCTAAAGCTACCCCAACAGTCTTCAGGAGATGGAGCTTCCCTCCAGCTACAGCACAACCTCACTGAGTTAGGAGAGTTTAAGATAAAGCAGAGCAGTTTTAACCTCAGCACTCAGGATTATCCCTCTGTCCATACAGCTCCTGTCCCAGGGGATCCAGACCCTTTAACTCTGGGCATAGAAATGAAGCAGCAATGGATGCAATTCCCATACAGCGACTGCTGCTGACAGGCAGTTTAAAGGTCAGCTCCTACCTCTGTACTGCTCCTAATGAAGGGAGGATGGAAAGAAGGCTGAGTGATCCATGGTTCATTACTTCACTCAGACCCAACACTTGTGCACTGAGGAAAGAACAGACACAGAGAGAAGGAAAGAGAGGAAGTGGGAAAAAAGCTTTGCTTGGGAATGCTGCAAGGAAGGGTAAAACAGAGAAGAGACTAAGAACAACAACAAAGCAAAATTAGTAACTGCTTGTGATGGAAGCCAAACATTCATTCTCATTAGCAAAGATTCATGTTTTAAAGAAGCTTTTCTGAAATCAAAACCAAATCAGTTGGGAAAAAAACCCAAAAATGGGAAGAAAATTGAATTATATCTACTTGATAGCTTAAGAAATATTGGAAGCTAAGCAAATAGAGATCAAAGTTTCCTCCATCCAAAGTACCACTACCAAGCACAGGAGCTTTAAGCCTTTACAGAGAGAGGCTGCAATGCTGATCCTGCACTCGCTGTGACAAAATTTACAGGACTCAATCCCTGCACAGGGAAAGGGGTAGGCCCAACTGGAGTCCATATGGACAAAACCCCCACCCAAACCACGGCACGCAATGGCATATCTAAAGTAACCAGAGTAATAATCACACTGGCACTTTATGGCAAGCCTCAAATCAAACAGAGCAGCTGGAGAAGCCTGCTGGAAGCCCATGGGCAGCCTCTGCTGCTGGGGACCTGGGGACGTGCCCTTTGTCCCAACTGCTCCAGTCTTCCTTCAGCTTCAGCACTGCAGCAAAAGGCAAACAGGAACATTCATGTCTGAAAAAGTACACCACCTCTTATCTGGGACCATTATCATCCAGAAGTGTTAAATACTCACTAATTAAATAGTCACTAGCAAAAAATACAGCAGAGATTATGATACAGACCAAACTTCTGTTATCAACATGCTTGTGGGTATTTGTTGTCTTTGGCCAGTTTTTAGTACCCTTTTCCAGGGTACTAAAGCTTTTCAGGGTCCATATGTGCATACGAACTACCCTGAGAGGTTAAAATCAAAAGAGCAGATTGGACTATTTTGAGTAATTCCTACCTTCTGAAGCATTTCTACCAAGGTCAGGAGTTATTCACATACGGACTTTAAATAAAGAATGTGCTGACGAGAGAACACCGAGTTTCAGTCTCCAAGATAACTGGGTAACAGCATCCCTGTTTCACTCAATGGAGATAGTTTTCCTCATGGATTGGACGGAAGAGCAGTGCAAGAGAAAGCTTTGGCACTTCAGCATCCTAACTACCAGAAATGCACCTGACAGCAAGGTTTGAGGGAGAAAGGAGAAGGAAGTGGGAGAGCAGGGGTATGATCTCACCCAGATCCCTAGTGAAGAGAAATCCACAAACACACAGATTTCAGACCACTGCCAGGAACTTGAAGCAGAGGACAGACTCCCCTACTTGCTTATCTGCACACATTTTAAATGATAAACCACATTCTCTTTAAATCTGGCTCTTTTAATCAGCAGTAATTGTTTCAGCAAGAGGAACTGCTGGCATTACCAGAACTTTGCAAATTCTCACAAAGAACAAATACCCACAAATATGTTCTTATGTCAGAGAACAAGCAAAAAAGAACACAAACTGAAACCAGGTCATCAGCTCTGTCCCCTTTTCAGCCTTACTTCTGTGCTCCTCTATGTATTATCAAACAGATTGCTCACAAGCAAGACATCTGATAAACACAGTGTTCATTTTTCAGACATGAAGTTTCTAAATCCAGGAAATGAAAAACAGATTCAAACTACACAAACTGAAACTTGGCTATTCTAATTGATATAGGTATGCTCTATTCATTACAGCTTAGGCTGCAACCAGAATGAAGCACAACTGGAGAACAACATGTACAGTGCAAAGAGTGGATACTGTACTAGAACCTCAACAGCTAAAAAGTGTAAGTTTGAGTTGAATTAAATGAAATTAATGAATTTGTTGCTTGTTTTGGTTTGGTTGCTGATGTTGTTTGGGTTTTTTTTAAGTCCCTGGGATTCTTTAAAAGCAACAAATATTTAAGGGGGGGCTTACAAATCTCTTTTTCTGCTGAAGTTTTTATTCACCCACAGGAGAGGAAGGGATAATCCCACCTTCCTAGTCCAAATAAAAAGATGCCTCTTACACAAAACCATAACCTCCTAAAAATGAGGTGGTATTCAGCATGTAAGTCCCACTACCCAACGACCCCTTTTTCCCAAAAGAAACAAAAATTCTATTCATATAAAATTAAGTTTTAATTCGCACTTAAAACTTCGATTGCTTTTTCTGAATTCCTACTAAAATTGAAATCAGAATTTTTGAACACTAGCAGGGCAATAAATTTATCTTGTGCTTATTTATTTCTTGATATCCACACTCAAAGCCGTGACCTGAGGAAGGTTGATGCTTCAGGCACCCGGTACTACAAACTTATGCTTCTGAGAGGCTTCCAAACCTTTCTGTGGTGAGTACAGCTTCCTAAACATCGTGAACATACTGTGAGAGGACAGCCAACTAGAATCAAGAGGAATCTGACTTGTTTTACTGCTGTTATTTAGAAATCTGCGGGCAGTCACCACATTAGCCAGAACAGTAGGAAGTCTGAACAGGTGCTGGGGAAAACCAAACAACAAAGTAACATCAGGGCAAGGGGAGGAACTATTAAAAGGGTGATAACCACACTGCTCCTCACCCTTCTTGCATTAGGCAACAGCAGGTTTCTATCCTTCCACCAACAGTGGGAGGGAAATTCATTAATTTACTCCTCCAAAACAAGTGGAACATGGAAGCTTCAAGCAGGGCTGAGGGCGAGAGCCTCACTGCACACTCAGCACTGCAGGCACCACAGGAGCTGAAAAAGAAACTGGAAGTTTCCAGTCTGCTGAGATACTACTGTACAGGAAATTCACTGTTCACTTTTTCCTAAAGAATACCACACCAAAAGGCATTCCATCCTTTGGCTTAGATGCAACACTTGGGTTGCTCCACCCAACTCAACACTTCTGGTGTCTTGCACGCAAAAGTCAGTGTCTGAAAATATAAAAGGAGTTCCCAGTGCATTATTTCTGATGAGTGCCTGAAAGTTAAAACTAATTATTCTGCTATTTTATTATATTACTATTTTACTATAAAACTGTTCTTCCCTGAAGAGCTCAGCAGTGGGATGTGCTTTCTCCAGCAGGATCCGCAGCTGTCCCAATACTGCACGTAACCAAAAGAACAAGTTCCCTACAAAGAATTCACTCAAAGCTTTTCCTGCCAGCCTTTCCTACCCCAGCGCTCCACCCCACAAGGAGGAGGATGGGAAAACACAAGGGAAACCTTCAGGACTAGAGATGTGCTGCTCTTTCCCTGTGATTCAGCCACCAACAGTGCTCCCAAAACACTCCACGCATGTGGTGCCCCTTCCACCTGCAGCCTTGCTCTTGGCCCAGAGCCCCAGCAGCAGCTCAGCCCCACAGGGGGAGCAGGGGATTCACCTGTGGATTGAGCAGCTCCATCACTGCCAAGGCTACAACCAGTCCAGGCAATGAGTTGGGACAACTTAGCAGAACCCTTCTGCTCTGGCTGTGCTAGAGACAGCAGGGAAGGCACCCAGCCAGGACCAGCCTGTCCTTGAGAGGGAAAGAAGTGATACACAAGGTGACTTTTCTCCCAACTTCTCTTTGCCATTTTTCCAAAGAACCGTGTGAGATAAATCTTAATGATAACCACAAAGAGTCAGCATGTCAATTTTAACAAGTGCTTTACCATCCTTCAGTAGAGGCAAGACACACTGCTGAAATTCCTCCTGGTTTCATCAATGCTTTTGGACACAAAAGAGATGGATGCACACTCAGGCCATCTTCATCTCTGTCGCACATTTAATCACTGCAGCAGAGCTACTGTGAGCAGCCACACTGGAACCAGATTTCTGATTTAACAAGAACAGAGAACTTCAGCTGGCACCTGCTCCAACACATGGCAGCATCTTCCCCTCTCCTGGGCACTGGGGGTCAGGAGCACCCACTCAGATCAGCCAAAGCAATGCCTGTGCTCCTACCCAGGACTGCACCAGTGGGGCTCCAAACTTTCCACCTCACAGTTTTCCTCAGCATGGCATCACAGCTCTGCAGCCATGCCAAACTCCCTTGTGCTACTATTCTGCACCAGAAGGCTCTGTGCAGACAGAACAAAACTTAGGTCATAGTTTTTTGCTATTAAAAGTGGCATTCATGTGAACTGTTGCGATTTTAACTCCTAGGACAACCCCCTGCCTGCTAAGATTTCTTCTTTCCGATGTTTCTATTCCCTGTGCCTTTCTAAATGCTAGAGCAAATAACTGAAAAGCAATCAAAATTACTATATATAAGCTGTCAATCACAGGCAAGAAAAGCAGTATGTTCTAAGCAACTGCACTGAAAATTGATCATCATCCATAACAACAATTTCTGAGTTACAAATACATTTTTAAGAAATACCATCTAAATTACATGTTAGAGAATACTGCTTTTTTCTTGGTACTCAAGTAGCTTGTCGACAATATTCAGAGTTCACCTCTTGAGTGAGCTACAGGTTTGTTAACTTGGAAAGATTTTTTTTAAAAACCCTTAATAATTGTTGCACATAACACAGTTTAACCCCAGTGCTGGGAACAAGGGTGTAATGAGGTGCACCAAGAAGCTGCTACACTGCAAGAGGCAATCAACAAATCCATGACTTCATGCAGAATATGCTGCTCTGAAGTCAAAGGTTACTGCTATAGCATCAAACTGAGCCACTATCATTGATTTTACCAAGACTTGAGAAGAAGCTGTAACAGTAAAGCTTGAAACACTGTACCCTTAACAACCTAAGATTTGTTAGGAAAAAATGGTTCAAGTTGTGGGAGATACACTTTTCCAAAAGAAATCACCAGCATGTATAATCATGTAACAGAGCCAGCAGAGCCTGAGGCAGTATCCAGCCCAAAAAAACCACCAGTAAAAGCCAATTTTGCTGCTACTATTGCAAGACTTACAACTGCAAACAGTGTATTAACCAGGACATTGCTTGAACAATGTCTCTCTTGCTCAAGTTTTAAAAGTAAGTTTTAAATTTAGAAAGAAGAAATTACACAGAGGTTTCTGTCATTATATCCAGTAAAACATCACTTTCAAAACTGTCCAATCAAAAAATACCTCTGGTCTTGCTATTTGCAAACAGACACGTTCAGCTTCAGAACATGAACCGCAAAGGCATCAGTCATTCAAATTTCACATGGCACACCAGGTATTTTCTAGAGAAACCAAGTCATTTCCTGTAACACAACGTACACAAACAGATATTTCACACCAAATCAGCAATCAGAGAACAAACACAACGAAACAAGGAGAGGAAGGGCAATCTCAGCCAAATGCTATGATAAAACACTTCCAGGATCCAACCTGCTGTGCAGGAGAGCTCTGGATCCTACAGACTGTTCAAAACCCCCAGAATGAGCTGCTCTCACACCCTCACACACCAGCAGGTCCTGCTGTGACAGCTCATAACACCCATCCTCTCACACGTCCACCACGACCAAGAGGCAACGCAGCATCATCACGCCGTGAAAGCATGAAGTCATTAAGGACCTCAAAAATTTATAGTCAAGCAGTAACACAGGACAGGCCAGAGCTCTCACTGGGGAAATACCCATTCTTCTGGATGCCCACCACGGCTGAAGTCCTTTATAGGTAAATTTAGAGCTATTTGAGACAGGAATGCCCTTCAGTACAAGGCCTGGTGGGTGCCAGCAGGCGGCACAGCAAGGCAAGATCCAGCTACGCGCTCTTTTCTGGGAAATAATACCTACCCTCTTCCAAACAGTGTAAATCCTAGAGGGAAAGAGGGATGTGTGCAAGATCAGAGGCATGGGGACAGTAGCACACAAAGAGCCTGTTCTCTCCAGATGCATGGAGCAGGAGCTGATGCCTGCAGGAATCACTGACAGCCAAAGAGAATCCATCTCCTCACCAGGAAGATGTCAGCTGACCAAGGAAATTTATGCTCCCTGCTAAAACAAACCACTGCCATACCTATTGTATCTCAGGGATATAATGTTATCAGCAGTTAGTTACACCTCGAAACAACAGTCTGTAGTAGGAGATTCTTTCAGAAATGTTTACAGTAGCAAGGATCACGTGGCTTTGGTTCCTTCGTTTTATTTTTAGCAGAGAGAGAAATGGCACCAGACACGTCAGTGAATAAACCAAGCACCCGAGTAACCCTCACACAGGCAATACCAACATTTTATAACCAGAGTACCCTCCCACAGCTGCAGATCAGAACAGAACTCAAGTTCATAATGAATTATTTCTCGAGAGGACTCTTCTGGCCTTCAGTACTGCTAACACAGTGCCAACAGTGTGATTCTGGTGAAGCAAAACCCCTCCAGGAGCCTTACACACATGCCCCACTCATTCCTCACACCCAGCCCCTGGAACCAGCCATTCTTAGGGATGAAAGATCTGGCTTTATATTTCCCTGTACCTCACTTCCTCACTGTCATTACCCAAACATCACACTCCTGCATCGTGGGAATAGACAACAAGGAAATAATACTGAAAAGCAACATTGAGCCTCATGCAAGCCTCTGCACATCCCGAAATCTGAAACCATCAGGGTCCCGTGGAGAAAACAGCTTGTGAATGCAGAATGGACACACAGCAGGAGTGGCCCAGATGTACCTGAATCCAAGAACTCTCTGCTTCCTCAAATGCTCAACTCTGCAAATCAAGTGACTCAAACATTCTTTGTGCGTAGTAACTAAAAACCAACAAGCCAACAAACTGAAATAATAAGGCATCAAAAGTTACATTAAAAGAGAAAAATTTTCACATGAGAGTTCTGCAAGAAACAAGTCCACCTGCTCCAATTCCTCAGCATTTAAACTCAAGCAGTCTCTACAACACTCAGACCTCCTATGGTTGTACCCACCCTTCCCAGCACTGGAGTCTGGACTCACTTCTCCCTCCAACTCATAATGCTGTCCAGGGCCTCTGCAACTTGGAAAGGCCAGGAGAGCACTACAGACAAACTCACATCAAATGGCAAAGAACAGAGATATTCAAGAGTAACCACCCATTTAAATTTCAATGGCCATAGCCCAACACGTGCACAAGGCAGCAAGCCAACAGCTGCCAGCAGTCACTGCATCACCACCTCTGGAGAACAAGACCCAAGAACCGATGCTATCATTTCCTTTTCCACAACACAAAATCTGTCAGGAGCTGCTGGGAGCTTCAGACACCCTTAAGGGAAGATTAAGTTGGCACTTAAAATAGCTTTACTTCAGAATATGCACATCTCTCTTTACAACTGAATGGTACCTGAGCAACCCCCCCTGTTTGGGGCAGTGTCTGAGAGCAGCGGGTGCCAGGGCTATTAACAAATCCCCATGTAAAACAATACCTGCCAGCACCCCTCCTGCCCAGAGGCATCACTCAAATGCTGGACTTTGCATCCCACTTAAGACTAAACCAAATTCTGGCCCTTCTGCTGCAAGCACTCTTGACATTTCAGAAATCGGCCTTTTCAAAGCAAGCATCTGTCGAAAAATTCAAATCTTGCAAGGGGCAGACACAGACACTGGAGATACACACACACACAGACATCGGAGATACACACACACTTCCCTCTTGGCAAAACAGGAAGTTTGAGCAGCAGTGACACACTCAGAGCCATGAGCTTCAAAAATAAAAGCTCTAAGAGAGTCTTGCTGTAAGGTGCAGCCCCATCATCAGGCAGCATAAAGCTGATACCTGTAAGAGTAGCTCAGCTATGACAAACAGCTGTGTGGAACTCTCAGGGATTTGTGATGCTGTTTTAAGGGTGAGTTTTGGCTTTAAGTTTTAGCAGGTTCTCAAAAAAAAAAAAAAAAAACCAAAAAAAACAAAGAGTTGATTCCAGTTACCAAACACAGATAAGACTGGAATTAAATGCCTAAAATGAATACGTGACCTGGGAGCAAACCTGGTTATTTCTAGCTGCTGTGTCATGTTCAACCATGAAAAGATTTTAATTGTCTCAGTGGTAACCTGGCACAGAGGAAAATCCCTGTCTCTTCCCATTCCACAGGCAGTGGGGTTAAAATGAAGAACCACTCAGACAACGTGCATTTACTTACTGAAGAAAGAATGCAACACTTAGGGAAAGCAGGACCCCAGGCTGCCTAAAAAATGCTTTTCTTCTTTGTATTTTTTTTTAAGAACGCAGCTATGCTTTCCAGTCACCAGAACAACCCAGCAAGGCTAACTGCAGCACACAGGTAAGGCAGTTTTACTGAAAAGTCAACCCTCGCTGCATATTCAAATAAAAGGCTCCATCACTAGGACGGTTTTGTCACCGTACCAGCTGCAGTTCTGTGGAGCACATTGTAAAGGCAACTGTTGTGAAAGTACCTCTGCGAGCTTCTGTTTACAAAGTGAGACCCTCCCACAACTGCATCACCGAGCACATGTCTGCGAGAGATCCCTGCTTTGCTCTGCAAAACAAAGCTGAGGAGATGCACAGACCTCAGACCCACAGCAGCCTCTCACCACCGAAGACGGAGGCATTCTTCCCAAGGAACGCTGGAGAGCATCTACAAGCCTGAACTGTTCCACAAACAAATTAAGCTGCTGTCAGCATCTTCCTGAGATCGCCCCTTCCGCGGGCACTCTGTGACAAGTGCTCCCCACCTCCCAGGGCACGCAGCAGGAACACTGAGTGTTCCCAAAGGAACACAATCCTGCCTCCCAAGCACTGCACGCACCACCATGATCTGTCCGGCATCAGTGGCTCTACTGAAATTACACAGCAAAATAGTTTCGGTATTAGTCCTGTCAAATGAGCTAATCTTCAAACCCTGCATCAATACTTAAAGCCCAGAGTATCCTCCAGCAACGAACCTTAAGGTTGCAAAAATATATGTAAGAAATAAACAAAAAACCCCCCCGAAAAACTGCAGGACACATACATATATGGCTGCAAATAAAAGGTTAAACTGAGAAACATCTCTTATACTTGAATTTAAAAGCAAATTACACCAAAAAATTATTAAATGCATCTATCTCCTTTCAGAACTCCCAAAGTTCCATCAGTGTTGCTTATTAATTATTTTACAATTAAAGGAATTTGTGAGTGTAGAGAATTTAAAAAAAAAAACAAAAATAGGCTGAATAGGAGGCAAGGTTTGCTGCCCGTGAGGTCTGTCAGGCCATGACACAGCCTCTCCCCGGCCACCGCCAAGGTCTCACAGCTCGGGAACCTCAGGCCTGGCCAGACAAAGAGCCTCTGACAGCGTTCAGCCGGAGCGGCAGCAGATGGGAACGCTCCCTCCTGCCCTCCTCATTTGCACTGCGCTCAAAAAAACCCCTTCCAACGGGGAAAAACTCCGCCGAACTCCGCAGCGAGCTGCTGGGCAGAGGGATGGTGCCTCTTATTGCTGACGGGAGAAAAAGCGGCGGGGGGAGCGCGGGCGGCCGCGCCGGGACACAGGTGCGCGGTGAGCGCGGTGACAGCCCGCGCCGGCCCGGCACGGTGCGGTCCCCTCGCTCCGTAAGATGGCTCCCATCCTCCGGGCCGCCGGGGCGAGGGAGGCAGCGGCCGCGGCCCGGCCCGGCCCTGCCGCACCGCAAAATGGCAGCGGCCACGGCCCCCCCGCCCGCGCCCCGACGGTGCTTACGAGTTGCAGGGCCGCCGAGGACTCGGGCTGCTCCCCGGGGCCGCCGTCCGGCACGGACTCGGCCGGCTGCAGGCGGCTGTCGGGGCCCCGCGGCGGAGCGGAGCGGCCGCGGCTCCGCGGGCCGAGCTCTGTCACCTCCTCCTCGTCGTCGTCGTCCTCCTCCTCCTCTTCCTCGTAGTCGTCGTCGTCGTAATCGTCGTCGTCGTAGTCGTCGTCGTCGTCCTCCTCCTCCTCCGGAGTCTCGGCGCCCTCCTCCTCCTCCGGCGCCTCCTCGGCACCGTCCCGCAAGAGCAGGGGGAAGGCCCGGGCCCCGCGGGGCACCTCGGCCGCAGGATCCTGCGCCGCGGGCAGGCGGGGGGCCGGCGAGCCAGGGTCGGGCAGGGCCTCAGCGCCGTCGGCGGCACCGCCGAGGTACTCGGCGTTGATCATGGAAGCCAAGTCCTGCAGCCGGCGCAGCGGGATGTAGCAGGACGACGGGTCCTGGCCGTAGCCGGGCTTGGCGGCCGCCAGCTGCATGGCGGGCGGCTCGGGGCCGCGGGCCTCGCCGAAGGGGCCGCCCTTGGGCTCGGCGGCCGACAGCGAGGTGCCGAAGGGGACGAGGCAGCTGCGGCGGCTCACTTCGCAGGCCTGCTCCATGCCGGGCGGCGGGCATCCACCTGCGGGCACAGCACAATGGGGTCAGCCCGGCCCGCACCGCAAAATGGCAGCCGCACCCGGGGGCCGCGTTGGGCTCCGCCGGCCCCGCTCCGCCACCGCCGCACTACAGGCCCCAGGCCGCGGCCCGGCCACCCCGGCTCGGCTCGGCACGGCCGGCGCCGGGGTCGCTCGCCCTGCTGGGCGCTGCCGCAGGGCCGCCGCTCACCTGCGGGTGCCGCGGGCGGCGCGGCGCCTGCCCCCGGAGCGGGCGGATGGGGAGACGCGCCGACCCGGCCCGGCCAGGCCCCGCCGCCGCCGCTCCGCCGCCTCCCTCCTCCTCCCTCCCCCGCATGCGCGCGCCCGACGCCGCCGCCGCCGCCATCCCGCGAGGGCGCGCGCGCGCGCGCCCCCACCCCGCGCGCCCCCACTCTTGGGGTTCGGCGGCCGCGGCCAATCAGCGTGCGCGCGCCCGCGCGGGCCTGGCCCCCCCGCCTGCGCCGAGAGCAGCCCCCCTCGACGGCCCCCCCCCATCTCGGAGGGGGAGGTGGGGAGGGGGCGCTCAGTGCTGCCCCCCCCCGGCGCGCCCCGGCCCGGCCCGGCCCGGCCTGCCCCGCTCCCCGCATCCCCCCACCCGGCACCGCGGCCTCGGGGCCGCCGCCCGCACCTCCATCGTAGGCGGCGGCAGGGGGCACCGGGCGGGATGGGACGGGGCGGCCCCGCAGTGTCTCGCCCGCCGCTCCCCCCCCCACGCCGGGCAGGCCGCGGGCCTGCGAACGGCGGCGGAGCGGGCGCCAACAAAATGGAGTCGGCCAGGCCCTGCGCCCCGGCGGGGCACCCGGGCGGCGGCGGCCCCCGTGCACCGCTCGGCACCGCTCCCGGCCCCGGTGCCCGCGGGCGGTCAGCGATGCGGGCGGCGCGGGTCGCCGCCCGCCCCCGCTGGGCTCGGGTTACCCCCTGCCATTGTCCGCCGCGCCCCGCGGGCCGGCCCGGCGCCCCCGCCGCGCTCCCCCGCCGCCCTCCCGCGCACCGGCGGGCCGGGCCGTCGCCCTCCGCGGGGCTGCCGTGCAGAGCCGTGCGAGCCTTGCCGAGCCTCGCCGAGCCTCGCCCGCCGGGGAGCGGCGCCGGGTGCCCGCGGCCTGGCTGTCCTCGCCGGGCTCCGCCGCTCCCGGACAGCCGCGCTCCCGCCCGCCCTCCCGCCGCCGAGCGGCGCGCACCGGCCCCGCGCCCGCCCGTTCCGCCGGGACGGGCCGCCACCGCCGCCCCCCGCAACCGGCCCGCGGCGGGCGGCGGCTCCGTCGCTACCTCCGATGCGGGCCGGGGTCTCCGCCGCCAGCCGCGCGGGTCCGGGCGCCGCGCCGCGCCGCCGCCGCACCGGCACGGCTGGGCAGGCACGGGGCGGGGGGCAGCTGGGGCAGCGCGGGGATGTGGCACCGGGGCGGTGCTGCCCGGGCCGCGCGGGGGGCAGGGCCGGGCTGCCGCCCCCCGGGGTGCCGCCGCGGGGCTCGACGCTGCGCTGCCCGGGCGGACCCGCTCCCCCCGCCCGCCGCTGTCCTTTGTTTGCCCCCCCCCCGGCCCGGCCGTGCGGGAGCCCCCGGCCGTGCTGGCGCTGCGCTCCCCCCGCCGGGCTGGACCCCGGAGCAGCCGCTCTGCACACCCAGGCAGGGAGCGCCCGCTGCCCGGGCCTCGCTGCCCCGCAGGCAGCTTTCCCCCGCTGAAACGCTGTCCTGGAGCAGCTGCGGGCTGGCACCTCAGCGGACCACTGAGGACTTGCCTCCTCCCTGCCTGCGCACCTTGGCAGCCCCACTGAGGGCACCTGGCTTCCTGGTGCCACTGTGGTCATGCCCAGGCACTCCCTCTGCCCCGTCTGTGGCTGGTGATGGAGCAACCACTTCTCGCAGCATCTCCTCCTGAGGGGCCACACCAAGGTCCCCGACCCATCACCACCCCACTGGTGTGTGGCCGCCACAGAGAGACTGCCATGTTCAGCTCATGCCACTCCAGCACACCCACGGAGGGTGCGGTGACTCGACCGGAAGTTTTGCTTGTGACATGTTTGTACCTCCGAGGTCCCAGTCCAGGGCTCAGCTGGTGGCACCTGACCTATTTTAGGTCCTTTCTCCACATGCTCACATGCCATGGTGACATGTGGGAGCTGGGGCCATGCTGTGCCCAGTGCTGAATGAACTTGGCACCGAGTTCCAGTATCCACACAGTTCTCCACACCTACACAGAGCTGGGGCATCACCCGGTGTGCCTGGGTCCATTGGTTTACACCTGTCCATCTCTCCAGCTCTGGTAGCCTGGCACACCTGGGAGAGGGCCCAGCAGCCAACTTTCCTCCTTTCCCATTGGAGCAACCTGCCACGCACGTTTCTGCCACGTTCCCAAAATAAAGCTAATGGTTTATTTATACCCCCCCAGGGGCGGGCAGGGCGGTGCGCAGGGCGGGAACGCCTGGTGTATCTGAGGCCCAGAGAGCGACCTGGGGAGATGTTTAGGGCTGTTTCCAAACAAGGGAACTGCATCCTGGGCCCTGACTGTCACCAGCTGCCCTCCTTCTGCTGATGTGCCCCCTCTTAGGCTGAGCAGGGAGAGCCAGGGCCACCATCAGGACACGTCCCAGCCCGATTTCTCCATGTGAGCCCTTGGTCCATGGGCACATGGCACAGCACATGCTGACGGGACACTGGTGTTCAGGGGCTACATCACTTGGGCAGCGATGCCCAGGCAGTTCTGCGCACCCCGAGGCATGTCCACATCCCACTGCCCCACTGGGGCCCCGCAGCGATCCACCTGCAGCCGTGTGGTTACCGGCGCAGGGAGGAGCAGGGCACTGGTGGTGGGATGCCCTCAGACGCACTTCCCCTCTGCTGTGTCACCTCTGCCCGTGCCATGGCCAGCGCCCGCAGGAAGGGCCCTGCTCCGGCCCTTCTCTTCCGGCAGAGGGACAGGGAAATGGCATCCCGGCCGCTGCCTCTCGCTCCCGCCCGGATGTGCGGCACAGCGGGCAGCGCGGCCGGCCTGCCGCCGCGGGGCTTTGTCTGCGGGCTGCAGCGGGGAGCGCGGGCGGCTGCGATCTCCCCGCCGCGGGGTTCGCCCTGAGCCCCCCACCCCGCGATCGTGCTCACCCCCACCCCGGCTCCCAGTGCACGGCGGGGACTCTGCGGCCGCTCAGGCCGATAGCCACGGGACCGCCCAGCACTGCGGCCTCCCTCTGCAGGCCCCGGTGCCCGCGCCCAGATCGCACGGTGCCCCCACGGGAATGGCCCGGTGCCCCCGCTCCCCGCGGGAATGCGCATCCTCGGCTCCCGCCATGGCCGCTCCCCGCCGCCGCCGTGATGCCGAAGGGAGCGCGGCCCCGCACCGGCGGCTCCCGCGCGCTCCCCCCGAGGGGGATGAGAGCGTCACGGCCGGCCGGAGGGGAGCCCCAGACCTCAGTGCGGAGGGAGCTGTGGCCCACGCGGGTCCCGCGGGAGCCGTGGGCAGGATGGGCTGGCTGCGAGTCGCCTCCGGTCGCGGATGTTCGCCGGGGCGGGGCCCGGGGGGAGCGCGGACCCCGGGGACAGTACCGGGATCCTGCACAAAGGGCCGGGGGCGGTGGCTGGGAGCCGTGGCTGTGGGGCTGGATCACGGCCGGGAGCGTGGGCGAAAGGGTTAAGGAGCCGCGGCGGGCAGGGGGAGGGCTGGCCCGGCCAGGGGAGAGGAAGGAAGCAGAGGAGGAGAGGAGCGGAGAGCATCCTGCCCGGAGGGTTTGCCGGGGGCCCCCTTTCCCCCAGGAAGCGGCTTGCGGGGCTTGAAACCGCAGGGATGGAGCGGCGGGAGCCGGAGTGACGGGTGGGGCTCAGCCCGGCTCCGTGCCCGCAGGCGCGGCTGCACCGGGCCGGTGTCCCTGGCGCTGGGGTTGCTCCTCCTGCTGGGGTGACCTCGGCTTTTCAGGTCCCTTACCTCGCAGTCCGCCTGCCCTGGTGCTCCCATGGCCCCCCGAAACCTTGCGGGGAGCAGCCCAGGGACACACAAGGGCGGTGGGTGCGGGCAGGACTCCTGCCACAAGCTGCAGGGGACAGGAGCCATCACTGCTGAGCAAATCTGCCCGGCGCGGAAGAACTATCGCTGCACCGACTGGAGGCCGGTCTCTGCAGCAGCCATATGCAGCATGGGGATGATCCCAAGGGGACGAGGTCCAGGGTCCCCGTCTGGGTGCTGCAGCTGCTCTCGGGGACTGCCCTGCTTCCCCAGCCCTCAGGTTGCCCCATCCCCAGCTCAGGGGGTGCGCAGGGCTCCCAGCCCTGGGCAACGATGCTGAGCCCACGCTGGGCTTTGATCCATCCACCCAAGGTAGAGCCAGGTTCACCAGGCTCCAGTACCCATGGGGCGCTCTCCCCACACGGGTCCTGTCACCCGGAAGGGTACAGACGGGATACACATTGGGACAGAGCGCAGCTCTGCAGCCCAGTCCCCTGCCCTGCCCCGCTCCCAGCCCCATCTATCTGTGCGGGTGATGGAGAGCAGAGCCAGGATACATCCCCATGCCGCAGACCGTTTTTCCCAGTCGCGTTTGCCATCCTTCCAACACAGTACCGTGGCTGTCCTGCCGCGAAGGCCACTGTCACCAGCCGAAATGCGGGGAGTGTGCGGCGGGGGAGCTGCCCGCCCGCTCCGTTCTGCCCGCCCCGCGCAGCTGCTCCCGCCGGCCGGGAGATGGGGCTGAGAGTCCGCGGCTTTCGGCAGCACCGGCGGGCGGGGGGCTACGGGCAGGGGGTCCGCAGCACGGGACCACCGCCCTCGCTGGCATCCCCAGCCTGGCCTGTCCGGCTGGGGCTGGGGGTCCGCAGTGGCGCTGGGGCTGGAGCCTCGGCTCTGCCGCTGGGGGGAGAGGGGAGCGTGTGAAGGGAGATGCAGAGGGGTGTGTGTGTGTGTGTGTGTGTGTGCATGGGCGTGCGTGTGTGAACAGGGATGGTGGCGTACATGTGTGTGCTTGGAACGGGGTGCGTGGAGGTGTATGAGGGTGCGTGGCGGGTTTGTGGGGGATGTAGTGTGCGTGCTTGGCTGGAGGTGGATGCACGCATGAGAGAATATTTCTGGGGAGTGTGGCTGAGGTGTGTGTGCGGGGTGGTGCGAGTGTGCACACATGGACATGTGTGTGTGCAGATGCTTCTATACGGATATGGGGGAGTGGGGGAGTTGGGTGCATGCCTACATCTCTGTGTGTGCCTACATCAGTGTGTGAGGTGTCCCTGGACGCAGGAACTGTGGCAGGATCCAGTGTTTGGATTCCTCCGCAGGAAAGATGGACCCCTGCCTCAACCTCTGCTCTGATGTGTGGATATTCACGGGCCCCTTTTCTCTGCCCGCTGCCCCATGGGGGCTCTTCCCTCCCTTCGCTGCCTGGGCACATGGGGCATGGGACAATGACAGGCAGGTCGTGGTGCAGGGGATGTGCCAGGCAGGAGCAGACAGAGGGGCAGTGCCAGCTCCTCCTACCAGTGGGGCAGACAGCAGCCTGGTGCTTTTCCGCCCCGCCAGCCTCATCCTCTCCTGCCCGGGGGCAGAGGCTTTCTGCATCTCACAGAAACCAGATTCTCCCCAGAGATAAAATCCTGTCGCCTTTGTTTTGTGGAGAAAAGACAACATCAGCTCCCGGCCAAACAACAGAGTCGTTAAGCGAAGGCATCTCCAGGCAGGGGCTTGGAGCCACATCCCGGAGCTGGAATGAGGAACCCGCCGGTGTCCTGGCCCCTGGGGTGCTGTCTCCCCCAGGGCTCAGCATTCCTCCCAGGACCAGAACCATATCCACCAGCACTCAGCATTCCCCCAAGGACTACAGCCGCTCCCCCAGGACTCAGCATCTTCCCCACACACCCCCTTCCCCCACCCCAGACCAGAGCCACCTTCCCGAGGGCTCAGCATTCCCCCGGGGACTACAGCATCTCCTCCAGGACTACAGCATCTCTCCAGAGCCACAGTACTCCCCACCAGGCACCACAGCATCCCATGAAGGACCAGCAGCACAGTGGGGTGGCTGTGCAGCTTCTCAGCCCCACCAACACCCCACATCCCATAGGGACTCACAGACACATCCCAGAAACATGCAGGGGGAATCTGCAGCCCTGGAGTGGGAAGATTCTGGTGGGGCAGCAGGTTCATGGCCCCAGAACTTGGGCAGGCAGGATGCCCGCAGGCGTGGCTGGGCAGGGATCAGTGCCAGGGTCCAGGGACTGGGAGAAGGCAGCAAGGGGGGGGTTGTGGTGGTGGGGGTGTGTGGGAACGCTGCCTCAGGAAACCAACAGGATTTACTGGGCTACACGCTAAATCCCCCTCACAAAAGGGGCCTGTTCGTGCGGACAGGATGCTGGTGGCTCAGCCACACTTGTTTGGCCAGCAGAGCCTGGCGGATTAAGGACAATTGGTTCAGCCCTGACAGAAAATACCAGGAATGTTAAACAATAAAAACTGCCTCCAGTTGTCGTGGGGCTGTGGGACGCCCCAGGCTGCTTCCCTGCCCAGCCATGGCCTCGGCTGCCCTGTGCCTGGCAGAGCTGGCTCGGGCACAGCCCATGTACCCACGGCTGCAGCTTTGGGGGGTTCACTGGGGGATGCAGTGGTGCCTGGGGCTGGGCTGAGGGCCATCCCTCCCAAGTTGGGGCAGGCAGGTGGACACAGTGCTGGGCACTGCCAGGACCCTGAAAGCATCTCTGGGCCACACTGGTGTGGGTTGTTGGGCTGTGGGCAGCAGGCACTGCCTGCACCTGCAGAAAGCCTTTTAAGTGTGCAGGGATGGAGTGAGGTTGTGGCAGGGGATGGCAGGTCCCTGCCCTGATCACAATGTCCCCCCTCCTGCCCCCCCACTTGGTATTAAGCATTAGCAAACCCACCTATGCCTCACCCTGTGAAATTGGCTGTGGCCCCGTTTTCCAGGGAAAGGGCAGTGCAGGGTGAGCAAGAACTGCCTGCCCCCAGCATTGAGACCCCAGTCTGAAGTGAGGTGGGGGCAAGCTGGGCACAGCCCCTCTCTGTGTTCAGTCTCAGTCCTGGCCAGGGTCTGGACAGCCCCTGTGGGCAGCTTGGGCAATTTGCCCTTCAGCGTGTGAATGCCCCATTCAGGGCTGTGCGAAATGCATTGGTTCTGGCACATTACCGGACAGCTGGGATCCTTCCCGGGCAGGCAGGCTGCCGGGACAGGCAGGTTTCACACCTGCCAGTGGGCTGTCTGCCTCAGCCCGCCCTGCTGGAATGGGGGGCTCGTCCCAACAGAGAGGGGAGCTGGGCTGGGGATGGAGGCTGCAAGCATGCCACTGCAGTGGGATCCCCCAGCAGCCCAGTGAAGGGCTGGGGCAAGGAGGGGACACCACGGTGGCTCTGGAAGCTGTTGGGCTGCCCAGCACACACAATTCACAACAGGCACAGGACCCATGGCTGAGTCAAGTCCCAAGTTCTGTGTCTCTTGAGACCCCAGGCCCTGGCACCGTCACAGCAGCAGCCAGGGTCGAGGGACTCCCTTTCCAGCTGCCTGGGCCCAAGTCCTGCCCCACAGCACCTGCCAGCCCCCATCACCTTGGGCTGTTTTGGGGCAGGCTGTGCCAGAGCGCCAGCTTCCATGCTGGAAGAGGCAACTTCCAGGCAGGGGGCTGTGAGTGCAGCTGGGAGCTGAAGGAGGAAACCAGATCCTAGGGCTAACGGCCGGCAAAGCCTGGTCCTAGATGAAACCCTAGACCCAGGGAGCAGGCTGGCAGGAGGGGGTGAGACAGCTGCAATCCTCCCTGCCCACGCTGCCGTCATTGCTGGGCACCATAGGGCAAAGAGGGGGGCAAAAGCAGCATCAGAGAGCAGGGACAGGGGCTGGAGACTCCCAACTTGTGCTCCCAGGGGCTTTGGAGAGACAGCAGAGCCTGTAACTCACTTTTATCTGGAGTGCTGGGCTGGCCTGAGCAGGAGGGTGTGGGGGGTCCCCAGTGCGTGGGGCTGGGCCCCAGAGCATTTTCCCAGCCTGGGAGCCCATGGCAGTCGGGGGATCGGTTTCAGGGCGATGCTGGTAGCAGAGTTCACGGTGGCTTAGTGCAGCAGTGGCTAATGGGGAACAGATGCGAGGGTGCTTTGTGCTGGAGCAGGCCTGGAGGCACAGGAGTGGGGACATCACTTCCTGCACCTGTGGCACTGTCTCCATGTCCCCCAGGAGTGATTGCAGGCCCCTGTGCTGGCTGGGGCAAGGAGGCAGCGAGGAGGCAACCCCTGACCTGCCTTTCAAGCTTAGGTGAGCCCTTTGTGCCCCAGGAGCAGCCCAGAAACTGCACCAGGGTGTATTCCAAAAAAATAATTTATCAGGTTGATATTTCATGTACATAAATATTAATCTCTGTGGCTATGTACAGATGCAGCAGGAGCCTGGCAGCAGCGGGGCTCTCCTGCCCAGAGGCACTTCCACTGAAGCACTGGCCAAAGCCCGTCTCCCTGGGCAATGCCACGGGCATCCCAGGCAGTGCCCGCCTGGAGAGGCTCCAGCTCCTGCTGCCCCACAATACCAGGCAGATCTCAGCTAGGGCTGACAGCTCAGTGCCCAAAAGGAGCCCGGAGAGAGGGACACCCTGCCCCGGTGCTGTGGCTCAGGGCCCTGTCCATCCACTGCTCAGCCTGGACAAAGCAGGGACCTTGTGGGAACCTGGACTCCCTCCCTGCAAGGGCAAAGGTGGCCTCAGCATCACCCTTCCCTGCCCTCCCTTAAGTCCTCACGCTGGGATAGGAGAAGAGGCGGGGAGCCAGCGGCAGTGGGTCGTGGGTGAAGACAGAGTCGTCAGAGGAGCAGGAGCTGGCAGTGTCCTCACAGGAGGGTGAGTACTGCTCGAAGGGCATGGAGAGGTCCAGGTACTGCAAAGAGGGATGGTGCCATGACCACCAGTGCTGTCAGTGCCTACACCACCCACCCGTCACCCACCAGACTCCCCACCTCTCACCTCCTCTGAAACAGCTGCCAGGATCTTGTCCAGCCCCTCCACGAGCTGCTTGAAGGTGGGGCGCTGCGAGGGCACAGCGTGCCAGCACTCCCTCATCAGCATGTACCTGGGGATGAGGGGGTATTAACGAGGGTCTCACCATGCCCCCTGCCCACCCACCTGGCTGGTACTCACAGCTCGTGGGTGCAGTTGGATGGCCGGTCCATGCGGTGCCCCTCCTTCAGCAGCTTGAACAGCTCCTCCACAGGGATACCAGGGTATGGGGAGCCCCCCAGCGTGAAGATCTCCCACATCAGGATCCCAAAGGACCACCTAGGATCATGCATAGCAAAGGAGGGGGTCAAACACATCCTAGGGTTCTCCCCCAGCTTGGCCCACTGCACCCTGCAGTGCTGTGGGAGCAGGGATGGGAGAGGGTAGATCACCCCTGGGGAATATGTGCTGCCCTGACCCCACAAAGGGACCCTCCAGTACACGCATAACCCCACAGTGCTGCCTTGTCCCACACCAACAGCATCCTCAACCCACACCTAACAGACCCTCATTCCCCTCAGGACTCACACATCGCTCTGGTGGGTGTAGACACGGTCAAACAGGGCCTCGGGTGCCATCCACTTCACTGGCAGGCGACCCTATGAGAGCAACCCCCTGCTCAGCTCAGCTCAGGCCTGGCTGGGGGTCCCTGTGCCCCTCTCCCAGGAGCCCCACTCACGTTGCTTGTTTTCTTGTAGTAGTCGATGTCGTGAACGTCCCTGGCCAAGCCGAAGTCAGCGATCTTCATCACGCTCTCTGCTGTCACCAGCACGTTGCGGGCAGCCAGGTCACGGTGGATGCACTGCCAGGGGGGAGCATCACCCACAGGGGTGTGAGATGGTGACTCCAGCTCCACACGTCCCCTTCAAACACCAAAATCACCATCTCCCTCCCACACATCCCCCAGCACCTCTGTGGTGGTGGGGCCATCCCCTCACTGGACTGGCTGCAATGGGGGCCACATACGCTTCCCCAAGACGTGCCAGGCTTTGAGTGCCACATTTTTGGGGAGGTACAGCCTTGAGCTTTGCTTGATGGGGCTGGGAGGTTCTGGTGAGCCTGTGGGAATGGGCTGGGCTCCCTTTCCACGGGGACATTGGGTTCACCAGGGATACACAGCTCCTCTATCACTGCCATGCCCTCCCCAGCTGTGCCCAGCACGGGTAGCCCACGCAGGCCATGCCAGCCATACCCGTTTGGACTCCAGATACTCCATGCCACGGGCCACCTGGTAGACGCAGGAGACCAGATCCTTGAAAGAGAGCTGCTCCTCAGGCATGGCCATGACATCAAAAGCGTAGTCAGGTGTCGGGGGGCGGCGGGCACGGAGGTACTCGCGCAGGTTGCCCTTCTCAGCAAACTCCACAATCACGTACAGCGGCCCTGGGAAGGGGGGCCACTTGCTCAGCCCCTGCCCTGCCTTGTCTCTTCCCAGTTAGCCACTGACCTGAGCAGTCCCCATCCCCGGTCCTGCTCCATGCCCTGCCCAAACCCTGCCTGCACAGCCCTCTCACCATCCTGTGTGCAGACTCCCAGGAGGTTGATGATGTTCTTGTGTTTGTCCATGAGCTTCATCATCTCCATCTCAGATATGAGGTCAGCCAGGTCCTTGTCGGTGGCATTGTCTGGGGAAAGAGGGCTGTGTCATGATGCCAGCTGGGTGGCACCCCTGCCTGGTACTGATGCCACCTCTGTTCCTGGGACATTGGCACAGGAGCTGTTACCTTTCAGCATTTTGACAGCCACAGTGACAGCTCTGTCTGGCCGGTCTCTGTCGATGCCGTAAGCCTCTGCCCGCACCACCTGGCCAAAGCAGCCTTCCCCCAGGGGCTTCCCCAGCACCAGCCTGGCAGGTACAAGCAGAACCATGAGAGATCACAGGGATGGTCTTGTGGTGGCCAGTGGCTTTCCCATCCACCACCTGCATGCTCCTGTCCCTGGGGCAGCTGGGGAGAGCAGCCCCTGTCCCTGCCCTGCATGGCACCGTACTTGTCTCGGGGGAACTCCCACTTGGCATCAAGGGGCAGGTCCAGCTCCATGACACCAGCCAGCATTGGGGCACAGCTGGAGGACAGACGGGTGACACGCATCAGGGATGTGCTGGACTTCCCAGAGGAGCTGGAATCCAGGGAGAACTGTGGAGAGAGAGACACAGGTCCTCAGCCATCCCATCCCATGCTCCAGGGCCAAAGAAAGATCCAACAGTAAAGCAAAGAGACCCTCACCTGGAGCAACGGGGTGAGGGAGCCACAGGAGGCAGTGGGAAGGGCAGCCCCAAGGCTGGCAGTAGGGTAAGGTGTGATGGGCAGAAGTGGCACTCATGGAACCCATTGGTCACCAAGGTCCCTCTGCATTACCAGGGCTCAAGTTTGGCACCCACCTGTCGGATGAGTGGGAACTTGGAGAGCTTGTGGACAGCCATAGGCTCCAGGTGCTGCTTGCTCGACTGAGTCTGCATCCGGCACAGCACCACGATGATAATGGCCATGGCCACGGCCAGGGAGCCCGAGGTGTAGATGATGATGTCCGTGTATTTGGTCTCAGGGGCCTCAGCTTCCCGCACCAGCTCCTCTTCTGCAAGGAGTGAATGAGTTGGCCTGAGGCGTGGCCTCTGTGCGCTGGGGATCCCAGACCCCACACTGGGACCCCACCCCTACCTGGCAGGACGGTGAGCCAGGCAGACTGGTAGGAGAGGCCGATAGAGTTCCCTGCCAGGCAGGTGTACTCGCCAGCATCCTCCACGGACACATTGCGCAGGTACAGCACCTCCACCTCGGAGCTGTTGATATCTGCAGTCTGTCAGAGAGAGGGATGGATGGTCAGTATCTCTCTTCCTCAGGGGTCTCTGTGCGCCCCTGTCACCAGTTTAGGATGGGTATCTGGGACCTGGGTGCTTCCAGCCCTTGTTACCTTGAGCACTTGCACATAGGGGACCCCATCAGGACCGTAGTTGCTGCCATTCACTTCAATGTGCTTCAGCCACTGGATGTGGGGCTGGGCATCACTGTAGACCTTGCAGAAGAACTCCACATCGCTGCCCACCAGGGCTGTGGTGTTGGCAGGCAGCCCAGCCTGCAAGATGGGCCTGTGCGGAGACCTCTCTGTGCACACGGAGCAGAGCAGTGTCACTGACACGGTGGCCAAGGAGCATGGGCTCTTTCCTCCCTCCTTCTCCACCCACCGTGAAGCCACAGAGAGCCCTTCCCCTGCCCTACAATAGACCAGCACAACCAGAGCCTGGTCTCCACCCCTTGTCCCTGGGGTGCAAAGGACATGTGGGCTGCATCAGTGTATCCACTAGGCCATGAACAGAGGATCCTCCACCCCTTTCCATGACCCCACCAGGCATGGGGAAGCCCAGATCAGCACCACGCTGAGGAACCCTCACCCAGCACGTCCAGGAGGTAGCTGTAGCGGATGCTGCCAAACCTGTTTTCCACCAGGCAAGTGTAGTTGCCGCGGTCAGAGGGCACCACGCTCTCCATCACCAGGCTCCAGTGCTGGTGCCGGAGCTGCAGAGGGGGAGGTAAGGCAGCGAGGTGAGATGGGGGAGAGGGATCATGGGAGGGAAGGTGCGGTGGGAGGAGCTGGTTCGTACCCGGATGCCCCCGATGCGGTGCTCCCCTCGGAACTCACGCCCATTCTTGAACCAGCGGATGCTGGGGCTGGGGCTGCCTGAGGCTGGGCAGCGGAACTTCACCGTGTTCCCCGCAGGGACTGCATACAGCTTCTTGTCCATCCGGTGTGGGTGAGTCCAGTAAGGAGCTGGCGACATGCAGGATGTACAGTGGGAGGGGGCCTGTGCTGGGAGCAGGAGGCAGCAGTGCCCCATGCCCCTGGTTCTGCCCCATTTGCCCTCTCCAGTGCCCCGCTGTGGCACTGACCTCTGTGCACATAGACTGACTCCTCATTTCGGTCTCCGTGGGGACTGTCCCCATCACTATCTTCATCATCATCGCCTGATGCCAGGGAGTCTGCAAAGGGAAATGGGTTGAGAGGGACATCCCTGCCTGCAGGGCTGGGCGGGCAGTGGCTGCCTTGCTGCCCCGAGGGTAGCTGGGTGCTGCCAGGGCTCCTACCCACGACAGAGATGGTGAAGTTGCGCAGGACCTCCCCAGTTCCCCGTGCCCGGCACACGTAGAGCCCTGAGTCCTCGTAGGTGACCTCTGAGATCTCCAGTAGGCTCTGCCAGAGACGGATGCGACCCCCCGAGACAAGTGGCCGGGACTCCTTGTACCAGACCACGCTGACACCACTCTGGTTGGCATCACAGTACAACTTCAGTGTGTTGCCTGGGTCCAGCAGGAGATGTTCCTCTTCTGATTCCAGCAAGGGGCTCTCAAATAGCTCTGGAGAGATGCGGTGAGCACCCACCCCAGTGTTCACCCCTCCCTGACAGCAGGACCCCACCATATGCCCGTCCTAATGTGGAGAGCATGTGGTGTGACACAGCCCAGAGCCTGGCTCTGCCACCCCAGAAGCAGGTAAGGGCTGGACTCTGCCCTGAAGCACGGGGACATTGTTTCCCCAATGGCATGTCCCCATCCAAGGCCACACATGCCACCATCCTTCCACTACTCCCAGTGGCACAGGGTGCTCCATCCTGTTCTGCCTTACTAAAGGAGGGCACCAAACCCCTCCAGACACCCATCGTCGGACCTCTACATGCCCCAGACATGGCTGGTTGCCCCTGGCAATGCCCGGGCTGGCAGTGGAGCCCAGCTTGCCGATGGCCAGCAGCAGCGTGTGCACGTGGGGGGCAGAAACAACCTGGCCGCCAGCACAGCAATACCACCGCAGCCCCACTGCCCCCGTGCAGGAGCCTGGAGGGCACAAGTGCGTCTCCAGCCCAGTGCATGGCCAGCACAAGAGGGATGTGGAGTAGCTGGTCTCTGGTCCCCGGGGACACGTCCTTCTCCCGCACCCACCACCGCGAGGCACGGACTGCCCGGCACGGACTGCCCGCACCTCGCCGGGAGCCACCCACAGCTGCCACAGCCCACAGCGGTCTCGCCACCCCTCTCTGCCACGTGTGTCCACCGAGCGAGCCGAGCCCCTGCAGCACAGGGACAGCCTGGCTGAAGCCACCCTGCTCCTGTCAGTGATGGAAACGCTGGCCCCTGTGCCGTGTCCCCAGCTCCCGCCAGTCGTGCCCTGCAAGCAGAGCGGTGGGGCTGCGTGCCCAGGGCAAGCACCCGCATCCCAGCCCGGGGATCACCGCCCAGCTGGGATGGAGAAAGTATTCAAAAAGCACGACCCCACTCCCGCCGCCCCCCGGCTCAGCTTCGCCCCCCGCAGCCGTACCTGGCTCCATCTCCCTGCCCCGTGCAGCCGCCGCCAGCAGCAGCCCCGCCACGACCTGCAAGAGGGGCCGCATCTTCCAGGGCCCCCCGGCGCGGAGGGTCCCACCCTGCGGGACAGGCAGGGTCGGATGAGCGGACTCGGTCGGCCAGCCCCCTCTACTCCCGAGGTTCCGAGGAAAAGCAGTGCGAGGTCCCCAGGTCACCGCGAGGGTGGGTGCGCATGGACGGGTGGCAGAGCACGGGGGTCCCTGGGCAGGAATGCGAGGGGGCACGGAGGGTGAGAAACACCCCGTTTAGGTGCCGGGAACCCGACTCCTCCAGCCAGCGGCAGCCCGGTCAGGGCGCTGGGGAAGATTACCCGGGGGCGAGGTAGCGCGGGGGATCCCAGGGAGGGGGAGAGTGTCCCGGGAGGGGGGGGCCCGAATAGTCCCGGGGCGAGGGTCGCGGTCGGTGTGGTTACCGGCGGTGACGGGCTCCCGCGGCGGAGCCGCCTGCGCTGCGCGGGCCGGGGCAAAGTCCGGGGGCAGCGGGCTCAGCGCCGCCGCGCCCCACACCGTGGCCCCATGGCGGCAGGGCCGCGGACGGCTCCGGCTCCGGGCTCGGGACGGCTCCGGCTGCGGGCAAGGCTGGGGCTCGCTCCGGACTGGCTCTGGCCCCGCTCTGCCGCCGCCGCGGGGGCGCGGGCACTTTGTAGGGACGCGCTCGGGTTACAGCGGCCCCGCCCGGAGCGCTGGGGAGGCGGGAGGGGGGGGACGGGGACCGGCCCCGCTCCGCCGGCACCTCTGCAAAGCGACCCGCCGCCGAGCTGGACGGGGGAAGTGGGGGGGTAGCACCGGCCCTCCCCCCCAGCAGCGAGAGACGGCCCCCGGGCTCCTCCGTCCCAGACCCGCCGGTGCAGCCTCCCCTCGCGGATGGGGAGCACAGGGGTCTGGAAAATACCCGGGACTGCTCCCCTGTGCCGTCCCCCAGGAGTGGGGAACAGCAGATGGGACAGGGGGCAAGGCCACCCCCGTTTCCCCCCGACTGCTGGGAGTGGGAGCACTCCAGCCCCAAGCAGGTGTCGTGGCCCGGGCTGGGCGCTGAGCGTTGCTGGGTGCCCCGCAGCCCACACGCTAATTGTGCCATAATTAGTTGTAGCGTTATCGCTGTCGGTGCCATAAAGTGGCTGTGACCCTCATTAGGAGCCCATAACGGAGCATCATAAAACGTGGCTAAGCTGCGAGCCAGCATTGGAGTGGCCTAATCCGACCCATAAACACTTCACCCTCACATTCCCTATGCTGTTGCCTGTGCTGGGGCAGGCAGACCCCACCGTGCCAAGACCTTGCAGCTCGTTGGCCCACGCAGGACCCCTGGGCACTGGGGGAAGCCTGGCCTCAGATGCTCTGAGCTGGTGTGGTCCCAAGGAGCAATGTCCCCTGAGCATTCTGTTGCCATCAAGAGGGGTCAGTGTCTCCGGTACGTGGCGCTAGAGCTGCTCTCCCTTTGCTGTATCGCCGTCTGCTTCGCCACCTTTCTGCTTCCCAGCAAGACCTTCCAGGGCTGTGCTGGGTCCCACACACAGCCTTGCCCATGCCTGACATGGACCTTCAGACCGTGTGAGTGGGGTGCACTGTCACTGTCATTGTCACTACTCATTCCGTAGGGCCACAGTGTGAGTCCTGGGCACAGCCTTGTCCGTGCTGCTACACTGTGCCAAACCAGCAACTTCCAGCATGACACAGTTTCACTGAGGTCTAGTTGGTGTTAAAATCTCCCATAGCACCATCCACCCTGTGCTGCTCCCCATCTTGAGTGCTGCTGTCCCCTTGGGGTGCAGGGGTGCACAGAGCAGTCCCAGGGGCCAGCAGCCCCCAGCAGCTGTTCATTCCTGCTGACGCGTGAAGCGGACGAGAACATCAATTTCACGGAGCAGCGGCCGCCCCTGCGGAGTTCACAGCATGCCGGAAGCACAGAAAAATGTTGGGTTCAGCTCAATTCGAACCAAAACCAAATTAAAACCAGAGAGAAGGGGACGCTCCCAGTCCTGGGAACACCAGGGAGAGCTGGGACTCTGGGGAGTCTGTGGGAGCCACAGCCTGGGATGAACATGGAAAGATTCCCTGTATCCCAGGGTTCCCTAATGCTTAGTGGAAGAAGGGCAAGCAGACCAGTGCAGACACCTTGCCCAGTTGTCCCACCAAACATCCCCACTGGGCCAGGGCAATGCCAGGCCCAATGCCAGGCATAGGCTGGGGCTTGGTGGGTCTCTGCTGTAGGCAGCTGGGAACTGGTCACCTCCCTGCCGTGGGGCAGCGCTGGGCCGGGGATGGGCTGCTGGGCTTGATTTATAACAGCAACTGACGGCAAACAAAAAGCCCTTCACAGCAGCCCAGCCCCACCGCCTGCCACCCGCTGCCGGCAGCACCACAACGGCCTCTGCCACGCCAGCAGCTCAACAAGGGGGGATTGTGCCAGCACAGCACTCTGTGTTGTGGGTGCGTCTGTGCCCCAGCACCCTCCTCTGGTGCCCCTGTCTCTCCCAGCTTATGGGCTGCTCCCATCACTGTGGCACCACAAGGGATGTGTGACCCATAGTTGCTTAGCGGGGTGCCCAGAGATTCCCAGAGATGAAGCGTGTTCCCAGAACTCCACAAGTGGGGCAGAGGGATCTGCTCTTGCCCCATGCCCTGTTGGGAAAGACAACCCCCTGGCCGGACCCTCAGCCTTGCTTACATGTGCGGGGCCCCGCGGCAGCGAGCGCACACAAGGGGCTGGGCGCCGGCATGCTGGGGCTCCATCCTCCCGCCCCTGCCCCTTCCCCCAGGCAGTAAATCATCCCCACTCCCCTCATGAAAGGCCCATGTATGTGCTGCCGGTGCAGGGAGCCTGCCTGGTGCCAACAATATTGCTCTTGGAAGGCAGCCGGAGCTGCGGGAACACAGCCGCCCCTTGTGCCTGGCCCCAGCACTCGCCGCCACTCCCGCTGTGGTGGCACCTGCGGCCAGCCAGAGCCCGCGCGGCACGGTGGCTCCTGTGGGGGCCGGAGCCTGGGGGGCTCTTTCCTCCTGGAAGTTTCTCTTGGCCTCCCCTGAATGGCTGTTGTTTGGGGCACAGAAGCCCCAGCTCGCTGTACCCTGTACGTGCACAGGATCTGAGGCTGAGCAGGCTCATGCCATGTGCTGGGGTGATGTGAACCTCCCGGCACTGAGGGAGTGGGTCAGCCCTGGAGCACAGGGGTGAGCCCCCAGCACGAGGGCTTCCAGCTCCATCCAGTCCCACTAGCTTTGACATGGTAGCTTCCAGCCCCACCTACAACCTGCTGCCCTCATGTCAGTGGGGACTCACTGAGGAAGGCAGAGGGCAAGCTGGAGGGGAAGGCAGCTGCCCCAGACTGGGCAGGGTGCTCTGCAGGGGCTGGGTCCTGCCCTGGAGGCAAGCAGCCAGGTTTGGGGCAGCACGTCCCACCAGGCCCTGGTCTTGCCTGCCCATCCTTATCTCTGGCTGGGAGGGACTGATGGAGCAACCCAGCTCAGTTAAGGTTTAACCAGGCAGAACTTGGCAAACATAAACCTGCTGCTCCCTCTGGGGAGCCAAGAATGTGGGGCCCAGCACAGGGGCTGCAGGACAGGGACACCAGGGGCTCAGGCTTCACCAAGCCCCCAGCATGGCACAGGAGTGTCCACAGATCGGGGCAGTGAAGCTGACTGGGGAACATACAAGTTAAGAGTGATCTGGCAGGAGGTGGGCAGTGTCATGCCTTGTCCCTGTGGCAGCCCTGCCACCTCTTCTTGCCCTGGCTCTGTGGGGGAGTGCTGTGGCTGCAGCTGGCACAGGGAATGAGGTGCATGGGGCCAGAATATGTGCTGCTCCCCATGGGGACATGGCACACTCCATGTGCTGGGCTGGGCACCACAGTGCCCATCTGTGGGCCAAGCAAGCAGGAGCTTTGCTCATCAGTCCTGTCTCTTGCACAACTTTGGGGGATCAACCCAGTAAAGCAGCAGCCATGACAAAGAACTGCAATGCAGGAACGGGGCCACCCCAATCTTCCCAGCCCCTAATTGTAAGCAGGCACCCGGTCCTGACTCCACATCTGTACCTGATTTACTCATCGGAGCCAGTGAGGCCATGAGGGATGGCAGTGGTTGGGGCTGTGGCCAGGGCTGCGCTCCCCCTGGCTGAGGCAGGGACCTTGGGTATGTTGCTGGAGGAGCAACTGGTTCCACAGAGCTGGCTGTGGCCTGGACAGGGGACTGTAGTGCTCCTGTGGAGTATGTGGCTGATGGGTGGCTCTGTGCTCTGTCCTGTGCCTGCCAGCCCAGAAGGCAATGGAGTTCAGCCTGGCAAGGCAGCCAGAGCCCTGGCCCAGGACAGGGAGCAGCAGAGCTGGGTCGACAGCACACCTGGGGACAAGGGCCATGCTCCATCCTCAGCCTCCCGGCCCTGTGGGTGGCTCTGGTCCCACAGTCAGGCTCCAGGTCCCCTCCTGTCATGCTCACGGGTGCCCATGGGTGCTGGTGTCCCTCTGAGAGCAGTCCAGCAGCAGGACAGGCAGCCCTCCAGAGTAGGGACAGGGAGAAGGTGCCACTACCAGCTTGCTGCCAAACCCTCCTTACACCAGATACACACTTCCTTTCACACCGCACCCACCTTCACAGGAAGTAATTACACAATGAAAACTACTCTAAGGGAGTGAAGTATTTGCTGTCTAGCAAGTCTCTTCCAGCTGGATCCTTTTCCTGACAGATTCAGTCCCCGTTCTGCTCAACGGGTGTATACAGGAGGGTAGGGCTTTGCTTATCCAGAGGGATAATGAAACCATTGTGGGCTGGCAAAGGATGTGCGTTCTGGGGCCACCAACAACTCCAAGAATAGTGCTGCAACTTGCTCTAGAAGTCTTGGCTGAAGTAACTGTAGCCTCCTGGGCCAGTTGACTCTTCCCGAACGTACTGCTGCGGTGGAAACGGTCCGACAACCGGCACTGCTCCTGGCATCCTGCACATTGAAGGGAGCAAGAAAAAGCAAAAAAGAGACAATGTCACAAATGCTCTGAAATGTGCCAGCTGCAATCACTGCTCAGCAGGCAAGGCTGTCAGCAGAGCAACAGCCCACTGCAGCCAAGGCAACAACTTGCCAGAAAATCTTCCAAGTGAATCCTTGCCCTCTGTGCCTGTGTGTAAACAGACACCTTTAGCATGGCAGAATTAGCTGCGGCATAGCTCAAGGACTGCTAAAGAGCTCCCATTACAAAGCAAGCATCCTGCCTCTCTGCAGGCTGCAGAAGCTGGAACAGGACTGCACAGCTGAATCCAGAGCAGCTTTCTGAAAGGGAGTTGTGTGGCTGCAACAGCTCTGACAACAGTAGTGTCCCTAAAGAGAACATTAATGTGTGTGTTGGGAACATCCTCAAAGTTATCTCTCTAGAATGGGATACTTCCTATTTGCTGATCTAGTTGTGCTGTTTGAGAGCTGGAACTTGCTTGGGGTGAAAGATGTCTTCCCATCAAGTACTCTCCAGAGCTGAGGGACCAGGAGGTTGTTATTCCATAGACAGGCAACAAGGGATCCCAGTTTTCTTCCTGCCCCTTCTGAGGAATTTGGCTAGGAGGCTGCCCTCCCTTCAGGTAGGATCTCCTAATACCTCTTCCTTCTAAGAAGCTTCCTAACCAACCCAGGCTTATTACTGAGCCTCTTTTAGTGAAGGCTCTTAAATTAAAGATTGACAGTCTCCAGAAAAAGTATTTTTGGTATTAATCAACTGGCAGCCTAATTTTTTCAGTTAATAATATATGCAGGGGATGCCATTATTTAACTTGCCAGCTGTGAGAGCGAGTTCAGGAATACAGTCCAGGTTTCTGGAGCGTGCTGACTATATGCCAAATTTTAAAACAAGCAATCCCAACGGAGATTAGAATGGCAAGCAGATCTCCACTGAGCCAGTCCTTAATTAAATTAAAATCTCAGTTGTTAAGAGAAACTGTGTTTAATAGGCGTCAGGTTCACTGCAAAGGTCTGTGCTGAGCTGAACTATTAGGAACCAAAAGCAACTGGAGGTACTTCCAGCTCAGCAGCACGGCTGGGCTGTCTGCAGAGGGAGCTCCTGGAGCAGCGTCAGGACACACAGAGAGAGCTTGCACAGACCCTGCCGTTCTGTTTGGAAGTCAGCTGGAAACACGTGTTCAAAACTGCATTTAGGTTATATTTAGGCCATCGATTTCAACAGCGAGGTTGGAAACACACTTAGACAAGAACATTACTTACTGATTCTTGTGTTTGAAGCCACTGATGTGAGCTTGGTACTGCTCTATGGAGTTCAGCACTATGTTACATGTGCTGCAGGGGTAGCCCTTCCCAGCTGAAACAGACAGCAATGTTAGCACACACAGCTAGCCAGTCCCCGTGCCTGAGTTAGAAACAAGCAAGATACTCAATCACCTGATTTATTAAACAACCCTAAACAAAGACAAATAACAGTCAACAATCTGACCAGGCAGGGAGGTCACAGAATCCCACTACCCCACCGTTTATCAGCCAGTCATTGCAAAGGAATCACTAAGCCAAAAAAGCTTTCCTGATCAGAACCTGGCTTGTTCATTGCTAAAACACACACACATATTCCCTACAAACAGTTCACAGTATCAGGCATAGTAGAAGTCTCACATTTGGACCCCAAATCTGAAGCTATACTGCCTTTGCAACTCCATTTCTCTCCCATATTCCTACTTCTGCTGATCTGGACATCTCAAAACAGAAAATGAGAGAGATACTGAATTTGTAAGTTCATAGCATTTCAATAAAAAAGGCAGCCAGAGGAGATTACACCCCCTGTCCAGCTCCACAATGCAGCATTTTGCTAAGCCTTGCTGAGGTGCCAACTGAGGATATTAAGCTCTGTCCTCAAGCAGTTTGGTTACAGTCAGTGGATCAGTTAACTGCCAGGGAAAAAAAGAGTTTCCAACAATAGTGGTACTAGACAGGATCAATGGTTTTGTGTAACATGCCAACTCGAGCTGGACTGAAAGTTCAGGAGGTCACAGATACCAAACAGGCAAGTATGGCAGCACAGGAGTCTCTAACAGGGACAAATTCAGGCAGCTGTCCTCAAGACCTCAAGTGTTCCTGAATTTTGGCTCACTGGGAAAGAGTTCTGTGGCTGGGAATCTCACAATGTAAACATGTCCTTAAGGTGAAAGAGAAGATGGACTCCAGGCATGCAGAGCAGCAAATCATCAGGAAGCTCAACTCTGGATGTAGCAGACACTTCACCACACGGCTGCTGCACCTCAGATATTTCAGACTCCAGTGGGACATCTGGCTCTCAAAATGGAGCTGGATCTGGGCAGGAAAGGCCAGAGGAGCTGATACAGCCCTCAGGTCTGCTTCCGTACACCATCAATGTCAAGGTTTCTCTGTTGCAAACTCATCCAACAGGTGTGTGCATAAACTTGTCTAAACTACACTCCTCAACCCCAAACCAGTTGTTCCCAAAGAACTTTAAGCAGGCAAACACCTCAGCGCTGCATTTGCGAAGTGCAAATCTTTGCTGTGAGCCAGGTCCCAGCAGAGACTTTAGGGACAACTGTGGCTGAAGGCACACACACACAGGCAAAGAGAGCAGAACAAAACATCCCCGGCTGCAGCCCATGTCATCTGAGAAGCCCCTGATTATAGCCCAGGCTCTGAAACCTTTCCTGAAGAGCTGAAGTGCCCTGGAGATGTGACTGTACATATTCCTGTTCTGCTGGCACTTCTTGGGACACATCAATCACACAGGCAAGGGCACTGCCCACCTACCCAGGCAACAACACTGCCCACCTACCCAGCCTGCCTGGGCTGGGGCTCCTGCCACTGTCAGTGCCTGAGTCACACTCAAGTGGAACCATTCATCAGACCCCACTAATTAGGTGCAGAGCAGATGGGTAACGTGAGATACTGAGCACCTTTTCCATCTCCCACACGGCCACGCAATGTGGGAGAGAACATTACTTGGCTAATTGAGCCTCATTTGTCATAAGTGCTACCGGTATCTAAAGGTGGCCTGCAAAGAATTAGAATAATTAATCTTCTGCTTGTGTGGGTTTTTATGACAGAGAAAGAAGCCCTTGATGAAGATTTTAAGATGATCTGTCTGCTTATTATTTACCTCAAGTATCCAGCAGATACTAAAACTTCCTGGCCCAACAGAAGGCTGCTGGGAGGAACAAGGGAGTTTTCTGTGAGCACCTAATGCTTTCACTGGACTCGGAGGGCTTTCATCACATACAAGTGCTCATAAGCAGCAGATCATAAACCAAAAGAGTTTTAACTGTCTGCCTAAAGTTCCTCCTTAATAGCTCTGGGGTTTTTTCTCCACATTCCTGCTTGCTCCAGAGAGAGTTGCATTAGTTCATCAGATGGAAGTGCCCACACAGAGGCAGAAAGGCATTCAGGGAAAAATCTTTCTGGCTTTCATGTGCTTTGAAGCAGCAGGTGCAGTTAAACCTATTCCTTCCATCTCTGGCTAGTCCCCTCAAAGACGACTTTTAAACATCAAATACCACTTTTATCTTTCCATTTTGGATGCAATCACCTAACTAGAAACAGTACTGGCCAAAATCCCCGGATTATCCGCACAGAGAATAAAAAGGACATGTCCCCGATTAAACAACACCGCATCCCACAACCCAAAGCTTGTCACGAGTAGCTACAGTCTAAAACATCTGCTGCTGTGGGTTACAACATCAACTAAATCAATCTTAGGGTGTATAATCAAGTTCCTCGTCACGAGCAATACTCCCCTGTTCCCTCCACACAGACTCTCTTTGTCCAGAGGCCTGTCAGACACATTCTGCTTCTCTCCCACCCTGCTCTTCAGCTTGTTATCAGCCTCCCTGTTGAGAACTCACCCATGAAGGATGATGCTGGTGCATCAGGGGTTCGGCCGTAGTGCGCCATCAGCTTGTGTTTGGTCTCCTGCTTTCTGTGCTTCTTGCCTACGTAGTGCTGTTTTGCCATTAGAGGGTTGTTGAAAGTGGCATGGCAGAGGCTACAGAACTTGTCCGGGTCAGTAATGTCCTTGTTATCTTCGTTAGAAGATGCAGTAGAGGTGGGGAGGGCAGCAGGGTGTTTCTGTGGGGGCACCGTTTCTGTAGGGTGAATCCAAACTCCTGGTCAGCCACAGAACTCAGAGGTAAAAACCAGTTACCTTATTTCTCCCAAATCCACATTAAAACCAGTAACACACTACAGCTAAACCCCAAACCTAGCCAACATAAGATATCTCAATACATTAATGATTTTCCTGCCTCTTCCCTTAATGCTGCAGAATTTAAAAACATGTGGTAATGTAAGTCAGAGTATTCCAGGAAAACTTTCAGGGTTTAAAAAATCTAACAGATGTGCATATTTCTCCTTAACATAAGCAGGACTGTATTCAAGAAACACTGAGTATGAATGAGCTTCCACCTGCTGTTATCATCTCACAGAGAGAATATGGGCACAAGCCCTTGCACAGCAAAGGCAGTGGGATTCTGGAAGCACTGTGCAGCCACAGGACTTGATCCTGAAGTCCTGAGGAGTCTTGCCTGAGACACAGCATAAATGGGACTAGGTCTGACAGTGAATTTACACAGGGAAGCAGCTCTTCTGTGCGGTGGAGAAACCAGCACCCTCTCACTACAGGGTGCCAATGAGCAGAGTGAGTAACCTGCTAGGGATCAGAGAACTCCTCTCATGCCAGAACCAAAGGCACACACCAGACTGCTCAGTGAACATCTACCTCTTCCTGCAGGCTCCTATCATACCCAAAAGCAAGGGCTCCAAAGAACAAGAAGATCCTGGAGGTGGCTTTGCTCTGTGCACACATTTTAGCACAGCCATGAAGACAAGCTGGGACAGACAGTTTCTTGCCTGGAAGAACCCAGTAGTCAGGTGTCTGGGTGACTCACAAGTCCCCAGCTTGGAGTTAGCACAAGGTGCCATCCTCAGGTGCACTCAAAGGCTGTGTTTTCCTTCTGTCCTGACCAGCTGCAGCCCCCCCAGGCCCACGCCTACCCCCACCTGCCCTGGACAGAGGGTGTCACCCCGCACCCACCAGGCCTTTCTGGCTGCTAGCAAAGGGATGGGACACACAGGCAGTTGCACTGGGGCAGACAAGGTCAGAAAAAGCACATACTGATGCTCCCCAGCTGTATTCTCCAACTCCCCAACAATCTGCAGCTCCCGAGTCTGTGAACCTCAGAGGCCACATTGCTGTAGCTGAGCAGCCCTGAATTTGCCATATCAGAGTTTCACCAGTCTCTGTAACGTTTTAACGAGCATCATACTCTGTGACAGGCATTTCTACATCTTAACATCACACACCTGGTCTCTGCATACAGGGATGGCTACAATGGCTGCTGCCAGCTGCATTTCCCCCAAACAAAACAAAACAAAAAACCACACAACTTCTTGCAAATGCCAACCCACCGAGAAGGCTGGCACAGCCAGGACTCTGGAGGTGCACTGCTGGCTTACCCTATTTCATGGCACAGCACACACTCTTACTAGAGCTCACACTTGGGGTTCAGCAAAACCACTCAACAGCCCTTTGGGACAATGTGAGGGTGCTGCAGACACTCATACCTTCTACTTTGGGGGCCTGCTGCTTCATGTTCTTGGCATGAGTCTTGCCCAAGTAGTGAGATGTTGCCACAGCTGGAGAGGAGAAGGTCATGTTGCAGATGGGACAGCACTTGTTCCTGTCCTCCCCACTGCCTTCCTGCTTGCTGTCCTGTGCACAGAGAACCACAGAGTGGCTGAGGCTGGGAGGGACCTCTGCAGGTCATCCTGTCCAGCCTCCCTGTTTTGAGGAGAAACACTATGGTTTGGAGGTCTAAAAAAAGATCATCAAATACATTCGGGTGTCAAGTTGACGAAGTGTGACTAAGTAGAACTTCCACGATGCAGCATTACCCTCTCCCTCCCTGGAGAATGTTCTTGCACCAGATTACTGATTTTTAACCTGTTGGCAAACACTCCAGGCAGAGGGGCAGCCCTGGCTTGTTTGGGTTAAGAACAAGGTTAAGAGTGTGGCTGCCAAAATTGGACCACACAGCCTCATCCCCTGCAAGGTGTGAATGAGCAGCACAAACATCACTATCAGCTGGGTCATCTGCAACACAACACCAGCTGAGGAGGGAGCAGCAGGCAGTTCTCAGCCTGACACTATGTGCAAAGGCATCTGCTGTTATCCCCCAGCTCCCTGCAAATGCCGGAGTTAGGGATTACAGCTGAAGCAATCATAAAAGTGGAATCTGTTCCCTGAGGGAGTCACGGGGCAGACAGATGGCTGAATGGAACGTAGGGCTTTTACTGACCAACAGGCTCCAGCTACCAGTTGAGGGAACCTAAATAAGTAAAATAAAGAATGCTTTGGGAAGAGAATTGCTATGGATGGTGAACCCAACATGCTCTGTGTTATGTTATGCAATGATGCTCCTGACAAGCTGTTGCTCCTGTTCCTTCTCTGTCATTTCAAGCAAGACTATCAAAAAGAGGAACACGTATTTGTTTAAATTGGGAGGACAAGCTCAAAGAGGCTGAGTGGGGAGGGCAGCAGGAGCTGGGACAAGGCCTGCTGAAACACCTGCCATTGAGCTTCTCAGTTCTCACAAAGCCCCTTCTGAGAGCATTTTCCTCGTTCACTTATGAGGCTCTGCAGCTGCAGTTAGCCCAGCAGGTCCCACAGAGCTGTACTTAGCCCTGGTGGCTCCTGCACTCACAAATCCCAGGATGGGTCAGGCTGGAAGGGACCACAGTGGCTCCTCTGGTCCAACCTCCCTGCTCAAGCAGGGTCACCCCAGAGCACTTGGCACAGGATTGCATCCAAATGGTGCTGGAATATCCCCAGTAAGGGAAACTCCACGGCTCTGGAATATCCTCAGTAAGGGAGACTCCACACCTTCTCTGGGCAATCTTCCAGTGCTTGGTCACTACACTGGTAAGAAGTTCTTCCTCATGTTCAGGTGAAACTTCCTGGGCATCAATTTCTGCCTGCTGCCTCTCGCCCTGTTGCAGGGCACTCCTGGGCAGAGTCTGTTTTAACCTCTGACGCCCTCCCTCCAGACAACTCACAGAATGAGAAAATCATTAAGGTTGGAAAAGACCTCCAAGATCATCAAGTTCAACCTCTGACTGATTGCCACCTTGTCAATTAGAGGAGAGCACTTTAGTGCCAGGGCCAGTCATTTCTTAAACACCTCAGGGACAGTGACTCCACTACCACTCTTCCAATACCTAACAACCGTTCCAGTGAAGAAATTCCTCCTGATGTCGAACCTGAACCTCCTCTGGCACAACCTGAGGCCATTTCCTCTTGTCCTGTTGCTGGTTTCCTGGGAGAAGAGGCCGATCCTCCCCTGGCTACAGCCTCCTGACAGGGAGTTGTAGAGAGCAATAAGGTTTGTCCTGAGCCTCCTTTCTCTAGACTAAACAACCCCAGCTACCTCAGGTGTTCTTAATGTTAAGACGTTGATTGTAGACATTACTTACAGACATTGATCAAGTCTCCTCTCACCTGCTTCACTTCCAGCTTCATCTTCTTCCCGTGGGCACCCTCCTCCCCGCCGTGGATGGACAGGTACCGTCTCACCTTGTTGGCGTGTTTCTTGCTCTGGGGAAAGCAGAGAAAGCCCCGCTCGGTGCCTCGCCGAGCCCGGGGCTGGGCTGGGGCGGAGGCGGGGGGCTCCCCCTTCCCTACCTGGTAGTGAGCCAGCCGCTGCGACTCGGAGATGAGCAGGGCGCTGCACACTTTGCACTGCGCCTCCGTGAAAATGTGTCCGTTCTCCCGGATCAGCCGCTCCACTGTGGGGTGAGGGGGGTGCGACACAAAACGGGGGCGTCAGCGGCCCGCGAGGACCCCGCGAGGTGCGGGGCGTCCCTGTTCGGGATGCCCCGCACCTCGCAGGATCCAACTGGGCTACGGGGCACCTCGTGGGGCCCGACCCCCCGCCCGCTCCCGGTCCCGCCGCCTCACCCGCCTCTTTGCCCACCAGCGGCCCCGCAGCGTCCCCGTTGCTACCGGCCCCGTCCGCCATGGCCGCCGTCGCCGCCTCACGCTGTTCTCGCGAGAACCCGCCCGCGCGCCCCCTCCGCTCCTAGCAACGGCGGGGCGGTGTCCCGCGAGAGCACCGCGCCCTCCAAGGGAGGCGGCGGCGGACATGTTGGTTGTGGGCACAGGTGTATTGAGGGCAACCCCATGGCGGCTCGTCTTTGTGGGTGTTTGAGCGAGGCAGCGCATCCTTCTCCTGAGAAAGCGGCGTCCGGGTGAGAGAACGGCGAGACCACCGGCCCCTCAGAGCGAGGCGTCCCGGCCCGCCCGCCACGGACATGGCACTGCCCGCTTCAGCATCCTGGTGACCACGTGAGACGCGGCGAAGCCGCCGCCGCCATCTTGGCTGAGGGCAATGAGGCCTCCGCCGCCAACTTGAGCGCGGGTGCGGGACCCGCCGACCGGGGCCGGTGCGGGAGACCCGGCGGGGAGGCCGCGGGCAACGGGGCGGCCCGGGCCCGGTGAGTACCTCGTGCCCTGCGGGGCATGCCGCTGCCCCGCGGCGGATGGGCCCGGGGCGAGCCGCGGGGCTCCCGGGGCTGCGAGCGAAACCCCTTCCTCCGCCCGGGGCCATTCTCCATCCCCTGCCCCCGGGCTGACCCCCCCAGGTATGACCGCCGGTCCCCGCCCCCGGCGGCCCGGGACCGGCCCCTAGCGCTGTCCCCTGGGGAAGGGGACACCTCTCGCCCACCTCTAAGGGCACTTCCTCTGTCTCTTGCCTGGAGGGGACTCAGGTGCTGTGCCTGGGGATACCCTGGAACTCCTGAACCGTCCCCTGGGGAGAGGACCCGAAAACCGGAGCTCTGCCTTGGCCGCATCCCCTGAGATCGAGGCGCTCCTGCCTCTCCTGTTCCTCTTGCCAGGCCTGGCTCTCTCCCCTTTTCCTGGGGCACGCTCCCCTTTTCTTGCACGCTCCCTTCCCTTTGCTTTGCCCACCTGTGGCTGATCCCCTGACCCGGCGCTCACCCTTATTCCGCCGGGGATCCCCCGTGCTTCTCCCCAGCTTCTCGAGTACCCCTGACCCCATCCTTGTCATTTTCCCTGCAGAGCCCTCCGTGCCCGAAGGCAGCAGGTTGGGAAAGGGAAAGGACCCTGGGTGGGCTCTGGGGCCAGGGTTGCTTTCCCCCCATGGAGAAGGGGGAAAAACGTTTTCCTCTCATGCCCTTGGAGGAGGGAGATGCTGCGGGCTGGACTCGAGGGCACTGGAGCAGGGAGCATCTCCCGAGAGCTCAGCAGCCTGTGCGGATGCGCCCGGCCATGCGTGGCCTCTGCAGTGCCCCTGTCCCCTCTGTGCAGAGCCAGCTCTATAAACGGATCAATCCTGTAAACGATTTCTCTCTTCCCCGGGGCGCTGCCAGCCCTCGTGTCCTGCTCAGGGAGCATCAGCCGGGCCCTGCGTGCGGGGTCGAGCCGAGGGTCCGGGGATGATATTTCCATGGAAGCGTGTGAGAGCATCGTGCCTCTGCTTCCCGAGGTGGGGGGAGTTGTTTACAAAGCGACAGCCTGTGTCTTCCTGAGGCTCAGGAACTCATCCGGGGATGAGAGTCATTCATTTTTTTTTGGCTTGGTTTTTTCGAGCATTTTTCAAGCTGTCACAGCTTGGCAGGTCTGTAGCTGCAGTGTCAAGATTTAGAATTATTCTGTCGGTAATTGCTTTCTGATTCATCAAAATGATAGATGAGAGGGAAAATGACAAATAATCACAAGTTGGGGATCTTCAAGGATATCCCTAAAAGTGTGACTGGAGAAGCGTGGCATGTGCGAGTTCCTTGTCAGGAGGTCACCTTTGCTGTCAGAGCATTCACAAAGAAATTCTCTTAAATTCAGAGTTGGAAAAAATCCGGATAACTGCAAAACGAGTCTGCAAACTGGACTGCAAAGGTAATTTTAGATAATTCAGTCTCTGGCCTTTTTTTTTTTTTTTTTGCTGGATCTGAAAGCAGGTATCTTCCCCTCAGGCACTCAAAACTATCCTTTCCAAGAGTGCTAAAAGCAAAATATGCTCAACTTCGCTGCCTGAAGAGGAGGTCTGTGCTCTGATGCGTGTTGTCTTCCCTCAGCTACACCAGCTTGTCTAATAAAAGCTATTACTGCTCTCCTACTCACAGCCTTAGACTAGCACAGCTACGAGTGATCTCTTACTTGTCTTGTTCCCTTAGTTACATTTTCAGAGATTCTCTTTGCCACAAGTCCCTTCATTTTCAGAAGCGTTGTGGGAGTTGTGTGGTTACATCTCTTACATCTCCTCTTTTCTCTCCTTTAAATGTTGGAGGTAGGTGACTCATCATAACTTCAGCTGATATTTCTCAGTGATCTCTTATTTAGCACAGAGCACTGAGCAGAAGATGTATCGCAGAGTCAGAGGAAAGATGGTGATACCGGTGTGGATTTAAAAAAAAAAATAAAAAGAGGCAGCACAGCAGTTGCTTGTTGCTGTTGCTTTTGTTGTGGGGGTGAAAAGGTTTATAGGCTGCCTCTCCAAAGCCTCAGTGACCCTGTGTGGGCCTTTCTGTGCTCCTCACAGAGTATGAGTGAGTGGTTTTCCAAAGATAAGGAAACGTTCTCCACCACCAGGGATGCCCTTTGTGGGGGCAGCTCACAGCAGCTGGGTGTGAGGCTTGGCTCATCTCTCTGAGCAGGGAGGGCAAAGAGACCATTTGGAGCAAAAGATAAAAAAAATGGAGAACATATAGTGAGGATATTCCAACAACAGCTTAGCTGGAGCTGAACAGCTTTGTTTTGCAAGAGCCAGTGCTTTACCAAAAGCAGCACTTGTTTTTGTTTTTGCTTCCTTTAATGGCTCCAAACTGACAGGGAGCAGGATTAAATTAGATATTAGGAAGAAATTCTTCCCTGTGAGAGTGGTGAGACACTGGCACAGATTGCCCAGAGAAGCTGTGGCTGCCCCATCCCTGGAAGTGTCCAAGGGCAGCTTGGACAGGGCTTGGAGCAACCTGGGGTAGTGGAAGGTGTCCCTGCCCATGGCAGGAGTTTGGAATGAGATGACCTTTAAGGTCCCTTTCAACCCAAACCATTCTATGATTCCTAAACAGACAAACACTGGAGGACTGCAGTGGTCCTTGCAGTCGCTTTGGTGCTGTGACTGCCCATTTGTGCAAAATTCTACTTTCAGAGGGCTCAGCAAACCTTTGGTGCAAATCATGACTCACCAGGATAATCGTCCTTTGTCTCTGGGCGTGTGTGTGCATGCATTTGCAGAAGGAAGGCTGCAGATCGTCGGGAGGGAGCTTGGTTATTCCTCACCTTGCTGCTCGGACTGTAGATGGAGCAGTGCGCTGCTGTTCTCAGCGCTGATGGGGATTGTGGCCTCCCGTAGTGTTTCTGTACGCAGTGGCTGTTTGCAATTTTGTGGTGTTACAGAGAAGGGTTTGGCTCTATCCTGGGTGATGTAGGGTCTCTGTTGCATCTTCTCTTACTCTTATTTTGGATCTCGGCAGCACATCTGAGCTATTTCAGTGATCTTGAAGGAAGGCAGAGTGATGCTGTGGAAGGACACTGGTCTGGGAACTGGCCAACTTAACTTGCATTTCCAGCTCTGCTGTTCCCTGATGTGGAACGAGGGGCTTGTTGTTCAACCTCTGTCTGCACATGTTTAATTGAACTTCAGCAGAGCTGGTCATGCTCAGCCTGCTTTGTAAGGCTCTTTTACATCACAGTTCAAGAAGCATTGAATGCTGTTGTTGAGCTACCAGGCAAACAGCAAACACAGGCGGGAACGGGTGATTTAACTCTGTGCCATCCTGCTGCTCTCCTTTACTGAGATCTCTTCCCAATCCTCTCTTCCGAGCTCTTTTGGATGCAAGCAGCTAATGCTTGCTGTGCATCCCTCTCCATCAGTCTATGGGCTGCCAAGGGAAGGGATGCTGAAGTACCAGTTTGCATTGTGTGGGCACCTGCCCTCAATTGTTCCATGCTCTCAGGTTTGCACTAATAACACTCAGCAGGTTCCTCGCTGCTTGTTAAGTGCCTTCGTTAATGCGGATGGTTTGGCCATGTCTGGATGGAGTTCTTCCGGAGGCTGCTGCTCGTTGGGAAAGCCAGACTGCCAGATAAACCTGTTGTCTCCTTTCCAGCCTGCCTGCTGCCATTGCCTGTGTTTTCCCTGCCTGCAGTGCTGGAGCAGCCGTGCACTGAGCTGTGCAAGCGGCAGGGCAGCATCCTTGAACGAACAATGCCTTTCCCCCTGGTTTTGTTGAATACAAAAGCTGACAAAGGGGCTGTGCTGTGGTGGCTTCTTGGTCTGGTGTGCAAATGTGAGCTTGATCTGCTGCCACAGCCAGGTTTGTTTTGGTCAAGGTGTGGGGCTGAGGAGGGGAGGTTGTGTGGAGGGTGGGAGACCTGCTGTGAAGTGATGCTGTGGAGGAGTTTGCTGATGGGCTTTTAGAGGAAAGCCTCATTGCTTTGGAACAAGGCTTTCAGAGTGGTTTTGGTCTGTGTTGCTGTTCCCCTGAAACCCCTTTTTAGCAATCAGCTGTAATAAAGTGTTCTTAACTAGATGAGTGGTGACTGGTGCATGTGGCTCCCAGTAACACTAAATCCACCACGCTTTGTAATAAGGTTTCAGTGCCTGGGGTCTTTTGCCCAAAAATAGCAAAAAAAAAAAAAAAGACTGTTAGGGGAAATCTACATCAGAAGGAAACAAATGCTTTTAATCTTCCCCTCTGTTTCAGAGTGAAGGATGCCGAGGAGGAAGAAGCCTGCAGAGGGCCTGGAGTCTCGAGGTCAGGATGGGGAGGAAGAGGAGGAAGAGAAGAGGAACCCAGCCAATGCCAAGAAGAAGCGCAGTTTTGTGGATGCATTTATTGTTATATCTGACAGCGATGGAGAGGTCAGTGATGGGTTTGGAGTACCCAGTGCTGGGCCCTGCTGCTGCAGGACAGTGCCTGAACAGTTCTCGTTGCTGTGCTGGGGTCAGGCTTTGCACAGAGGGTCTTGTGCCTTTCCTTTTCTTACATATGAGATGAATCAAATCCTATTTGAGTAGGAAATGAATGGTGTGCTTCGTGAGGGTGAGTTATGAGTCTGGGATTTGATAACCAAATCCTCTCAGAACTGAATCTGAAACATAATTTAAAAGTAACCTTTCCTCAATCCCTTTACAAATCTTTTTTTTTTTTTATAATTTTTATTTGATTGATTTCCAGCTAAACCTTAGCAACATGATTCTGTATTATGTGCAAATAGATAAGAAAATGATTCAGAACTCAGGCTCGTGAGTAGCTCAGAGACAGGCAGTGTCTGGTAAACTGATTGTGAATTACAGGAGCCTTGAGTTTGTAACCCAGCTCCAAAGAGTGTAAAGGTGAATGTGGTGTGGGAGTGCCTGGCTAAGACATCAAGGCTCAGATCCCTGATCCCCAGCGTCGGCTTATGCACATCAGCATTACCCTCAAGATTGAAATGTCTGTGTTGGTTACACGAGCAATGGGATGAGTGCAGGAACTCCTGCCTGGGGGAAACCCAGAGCCCTCAGAACCCGTGCCTGACTGAGCGAGGTACATGAGAGGAAATTATTACAATCAATTTTTTTATGTGTGACTCCTAAGGCTTTGCTCTGTCTTGCTAGTGATTGGGGATCCTAAGCTGCTTTTTGTAATTCCACCATTTTCAAAAGCATTTCAGTTCACTCTCAAGCTGTAGATCTTAAATCAGGTCCCTTTTGCTCCCACATCTGCAGCGTGCTGCTCTCCAATAAGGCGATTATCATGTGAGGAGGGGAAAATCACTAGAAATAAACAGTAAGAAGCTGTAGGGCAAACGATATTGGATGTTTTTTCTTCACATTGTCTGAGTTCTTTCCCATTGGGAAATTCCCTGAAAGAAATGGAACATATGGCAGTAATAGTTCAGTGGGGTTAAACCCTTAGCTCTGCAATATGCTAAGTTAACTTCAGATGTCTGCTGCATCACTGGCCTTTATTGTGAAACCTATAAGGAAAAAAGAAATCAGCAGCTATAAGAGCTGCTGCAGTACATAAAAGATCAGGACCTGTTATTGTCTGCAATTATTCATCTCAATGTGCACGTATCTGAAAAAGAGGAAACAAACGTCTCTTAAAACACATCTATAAAAAGGTTAGGCTCCCTCACTGTTCTGTAAGTTTGTCTATAAACAATAAATTCTGATGGCATAATCGGTCATATTACAGAAAAGGATATGCTCCGAGAGGCCGTTAAAGAGCCAATTAGGTTCTGTTTAAGTGACAACAGTTCAGTCAGTTGAATGAGTGGATTTATTCAGTTCAGTCTCTTTCTGTGAGTCATCAGCTTCCAGATCCAGTGCCACAGTCTCCTGTCGTGTTGTTTTCTGCAAAATCAAACGCAAAACTGATTTACTTGGGATCTCAAAAAAATAACTGTCTGCCTTCTGTAACTGTCTCAGCTCTTCTGTGTACATCAAGTTGAATTTCAATTTTTAGCGTCGTAACTGTTGTTCTTGCATGGGTAAGACCTTGTTGTGTGTTCAAGAAGAGGTGTGGGAAGCTCAGATCAATAGCAATTTTAGAGAACAATACATTCTCAATTAATCTTGCATCTGTTAGGACATGGTTCCTTATGAATCAAAAGCTACAAGGACAATTTGGGCATCATTGATTCGGTGGCTTTCTTCCTTGGCAGTCTCTTGGCAGGTATCTATAGAACAAGTCCCTAGTTCTGCTTCCAGACCAGCAGATCTTGTAGCAGCTGCACCTGGAAAGCCTCCAGCTTCTCACTTTTGATGATCTTTGGCAGACTGCCTCTCCCAGGAATTTTTCAGTCATGCTGGATTATCAAGCTCATCCATGTTATTTTGCCAAGTTCCCTTTCTTTGCTCATGTCTATGCTGTGGCATCTGCAGAGCTGCATCAGAAAAAAGTTTTCTGGACGTGAGGCTCTCTGATCTCTGCTATATATAATCCTGGATTCGGGGAACACTTCTCTTTTTTTGGAAAGGGTCAGACAAAATAAGAACAGTCTCTCTGGCTCTGTGGAAACCAGAGGAGATGACCTTCTTTGTGCAGACTGTGTCTCTGAAAATGCAGACATGCCAAATGGGTGGAGTGGTTCCCATCTTGCCTGGCTGTTTAATCCCACAGGGAATTGGTTGCCTGTGCCAGAAGATGGATGTTCATTCACAAATATACAATATTTCAAGTAGTGCCCAGCAATGCTCTCTCTGACCATGACAGTTCCTGGTCTCCTGGACTTCCTGCTTGTGTTGGGCTGTTGGTAAAGACCCCTGAAGCCATGTCTGAAAGATTATTGTTCCTCAGCACGAGGCCTGGCCAAGCATGAACTCTGAGTACAGCCCAAAAGTTGTGCTCACCTGTTAGACTGATCTGCAGCCTTTAGAGCAGTTGATCCTCAAATGCTGTTGCTCTGATCTGGGACCTTTTGGAAGGGTCTTTTTCCTGGGACCTGCACTTAGATCCTTTGGGAGCTTTGAGAGTATCTGCCTGCACTTACAAAGTTGGCAGCAAGTCTCACAAGCTCTTTCTGCCAGATCCATCAGCTCTGCCAGCCCTCGGGGAACATATGACGAGACTCCAGGGTGACGGTGCCATCTATTTCTGCATGGCCTATCTTCCCTTTGGTGTGGAACACCCCTTTCCCTGAGTTTGGAGATACTCACAGTCAGGGTAATCAGCAGGATGTGTTCCAGGTCAGATTTTGGCTGTGGTGCAGAGGGAGGTGTGTTGAGGCATTGACTGGAATACTCAGCCACTGCCCTATCATGTTTCCATCGGCTGTGACAGTGGACACTCACCTCAGGACCAGACATGGCCTGAGGGACATCTTGCTATAGAGAAGGTGGCACTGGAGATGTCACAGCCAGGATGGCAGTGCCCACCTGTCATAGTTGAATCCCATTCAGCAGCTAAATACCAGGCAGCTGCTTGCTCACTCCCACCCCATGGCAGGGAGGAGAATCGTGGGGGGAAAAAAGTAAATCTCGTGGGTTGAGATAAGAACAGCTTAATAATTGAAACAAGATAAAATATAATAATACTATTAATAATCCTAATGATAATATCAAGAATAACTTGATTAATGAAAAAGAAGGGAGAGAGGAACTGCTTTTTATCGGGAACTGTAGTGATAGGACAAGGAGGAATGAGTTCAAACTGAAAGGGGAGAAATTTAGGTTAGATACATGGAAGAAATTCTTTTCTGTGAAGGTTGTGAGGCACTAGAAAAGGATGCCCAGAGAAGCTGTGGATGCCTCATCCCTGACAGTGTTCAAGGCCTGGTGATGAGCACCCTGGTCTTGTGGGAAGTGCCCAGGACAGGAGGGCTGGAATGAGATAATCTTTAAGGTCCCTTCCAACCCAAACCTTTCCATGATTCTATGAGTAAAACCCAAGAGAAACCAGTGACACAATCCAGTTGCTCACCCCCCACCTACCAATGCCCATCCAGTCCCTGAGCAGCAGTCAGTGTCTCCCAGCCAATTCCCCCCTGTTCATACCCTGGCCATGAGGTTCTGGGGTGTGGAATATCCCTTTGCCCACTTCCCCCAGCTCCTCGTGCACCTGCTCACTGTCAGAGCACAGGAAACTGAAAAGTCCTTGATTTAGAGTAAGCACTGCTTGGCACCAGCCAAACCATTGGTGTGCCATCAACATTATTCTCATACTAAATCCAAAACAGAGCACTGCAGCAGCTACTAGGAATAAAAATAACTCAATCCCAGGACACCACCTCACACCACTGACCAGCCAAGCAAAGCAGAGCCACTTGGGAGAACTGCTGCAGTGCCCTGCTGTCTCCATGGGCTCTGCTGGTGCCAGGGGACCCAGTGCCTCCATCTCCCAGGAGAGAATGCAATGTGAGTTGATTCTGGAGGAGGCTTCATGGCTCTGCTGAGCTCACTTGTTAAAAATCAGATTGATTTGAATCCAGGCTCCTCAGAGCCCAGTAAAAGCCCCTTTTCCTACAGAGTCCTCTTTCCCTGTGTCAGGAACTGCATATCCTGGCATGAGCCCGGCTGTGTCTTGTTGTTCATCTCCACTTCCAGCAGGTTTGTTCTAATGAGCTGAAAGAGCAAAGCTGAAACAGATTCTGAACTGAAGTCAGAGACTAATAAAGTAGGGTGTGATATTAATTTCAGCAGCAGCCTTGGCAAGAGCCAAACATGGCAATTCCAACATCTAATTGGCTTTTAAAAATAAATTAGTCTGGTTTTCATCTGCATATTTCCTATGCAGGACGTGTGGTGTTTGGCTGTGCCCTATTGTTAGGTGGTCCCAACTGCTGTTGAGCAGTAAAATTATGCAGACCTTTTGACTTTGTTGTCTGCACTGTTAGGGGTGGAGACATTCTGCTGTAGCCTTTTCTTCCCTGAGTCAGTAGAAGCTGATTTCTGTGGTTTATCATGTGGATTTGAGGGAGCAGGATGTGGGATGCTGGCTACTGGCTTCCATTTATGGGCTTTTAGTAACGAGTGGAGCTGTATCTGTTTCTGCTGGCAGAGTCAGGTTCTCTTTAAGTATGTGCAAAAGCATTTTTAAAATGGGAATTTGATTTCCTGCTGTCTGGTGAAACCAAGCAGGTTACAAGAACAAGGAAGAAGAATAGTGGCTGCCTTCCACTAAATGTGTAAGGAACTTTGGAAACCTGTCTGTTTCTTTATCTGTATACAATGCTGACAGTGAAATTGCTCATAAGAGAGAATCATAAATTAAAAGTGCAGAGCCTGACACACAGGAAGAGAATTTGGGTTCCTTCTGGCTGTTGTGCCTTGAATTGACAGCAAAGGAGGAGGGATGCTCTCCAGGTTGGCACTGAGCAGAGGTGTGCAGTTCCTACCTCGCCTCTGCTATAATAATTAGTTTCCCTTGGAAGATGTGTGTTGGAGATGACCTTGTAACTAAGAGTATTGGCTGCAGTTTGGGAATATTTTAATTGATTAAGATTATTTTTGGACTAGTGATCTTATTAGAAAGGCAGTTGGTTGAGTGGCCCCCTGAGTTCCTATTATCCTTGTAGATAGATGAGCATTAAAAGGTTGGGTCAGGAAGAGCAAGCCCTGTTGTCTTCTCTGAATTTTCTTGGCCCCTTCTGTTTCTACCATCCACGCCTGCATTTATGCAGAACACTCTGGGGCCTGCGGGGCTCTCTCCCAGCAGAGGTACAAACAGCCATAAATCCTAATTAAAAGGTATGTTTTATTTTCTGGGTTTAAAAATAAAGAAGATTTAAGAATTCTTGGAATTGAGATGTGTGTATATATTTTGGCCCATCAGGATTAATTGGATTTGCTTCAGCGGTTCACTGTACCGTGGCTGTTCAGTAGAACGCTGCTGAGCAATTTAAACATCTTTCTCCAATGTATGAGGTTGGTTCAACACGTGTCCTGCAATAATTCTGCTCCTGCCACTGATGTAAATGTCGAGATTCTTCAGGACCAGCACAGGGAACCAGGGCACGTACTTGGCTGTGCCGTGGATCCGGGCAGCGCGCCCGGCGCCGGGCGCTCTGTTCCCCTCGGAAGCCCTGGAGGTGTTGGAGCCCCGTGTTGTCCCGTTTGTGTGTGTTGTGAGTGTGTGTCTCTGTGCACACAGAAGGCACTCCCAGCCATGGAAAGTTTGGTGTGCTCATAAATCACATCCGTGCCCTGGAAGAGAGCTGCAGATGAGAGTGTCAGGGTTGACCTTCCAGCAAGTGCGGGAGTGATGAGGGGAAGATTGATGCCTGAGAGAAGAGCTGGGGATTTACAGAGCCTGGTAGGATTAAATTGCCCCTGTTTTAAGCTGGGGTGGGTTTACCATTGATAGACAGGGTTTTGGGGGAAGGCAGGAGAGCTGTTGATGAACCTCCTCCAGTGTATAATCCTTGTGCAATCCTGGTGTGATCCCACAGACTGTTCCCCATCCCCTGAGGTGTGAGCAGCCCACCAGGTCAGCTTGGGGCTGTTGCTGCAGACCAAGGCAGGGCAGTTAGGGGTGGAAGATCCCATGGCTTATGGAAAACTGTGGAGACAGGCACCATGCCAGGGCCCTGGAAGAGAGGTTTTCACCTCCTGAGCAGGAGCTTGGCATCCATCTCCTAGGAAGAGAGACTCTGGATGTGAAGCAGCCGTTTGGAGACTCCATGGCAGCTTTTGGAAAGGGGGTACCTAAACCAGTCTTGTGTGAGGAAGAGAAGGAATAATCACAGAAAAAAACCCCTTAGGCACAAGCATGAGTGTGTGTGGACTTGCCAAGCATGATTGCTGCTGTGTTGTGAGGTGATTCTTAAGTCAGTGGAAGTGAGGAATGGTGTAGGTATTAGGGCATGTGAAAGCTGTAATGTATTAAGGTTTCAGGAAAGCACCTAATAGTATGTCTTGCAAAATCTTAGTTGGATAAATAATTTAATTTGGTCTAGATAGCAACATTCCTGGATTGAAATCCTGCTAAAAGACTGTCAGTAAGAGCTGCTGATGAACAAAGGAGAGGCTCATCTGGGGGAGATGTAAAGCTGAGGCCAAGAGGATCAATATTAGGTCTGTGTGTGTTTTAACATCCTCATTAATGATCTGTAAGAGGGAGCAAGTGGTGAATATAGATTAATAAAATCTACAGATAACACTAAAGCTAGAGATGTCTTCAACAAAACTCAGCACAGAGGTGCAGTCTGAAGGACTTCATGGGTTCAGAAACATGGGCAAAGGACAAAAGAAATGGATGACACTCGAAAATAATCAATGTATCTGTTTGTGTTAAAGTAGCCCAAGCCACTTGCCCCTCCTTGAACCCTTCTCTTTTCACAGAAGGGGGAATGAGGCACAAGCATGTGGCCAGCTTGTCTCATGGGCAGCAAAACTCGATGCAGCTGCAGAGGGAGCAGTGCAAAGCCCATCCTGGCCAGGCGTGGGTCTCTTCCTGAAACAGTGGATTTGATTCTAATCCTACCTGATTTAGAGAGACAAATTGGAAGGGGTCCAGTGCCAGCCTTGGGTAATGTGTGCGCCCTCGCCTAAGCCGTTAGGACAGCAACTTGCAGAAATTTGTGTCATTTAAGCCTGTGCCCATTTGTGCTGCAGTCCTTGTGCATAAAGCAGCACACACTTAGGTTGTTCGTGGGAGTATTGTTCCAGGGAGCCTCGAAAAAACAAGTTTCTGAAGTATTCAAGTCTCAAAAATGAAATATTTGTGGCAATATTGTCCAGAGAAGCTGTGGATGCCCCTGGAAGTGTTCAAGGCCAGGTTGGATGGGGCTCTGAGCACCCTGGTCTAGTGGAAGGTGTCCTTGCCCTTGGCAGAGAGTTGAAATGAGATGATCTTTAAAGTCCCTTCCAACTCAAACCATTCTTTGATTCTATGAATATGATGAGAGAATAGCATGAGGAGAAAATACAGCTGGCTCTCCTGCCCTCGGGGTGCCTTGGTGTGGGTCTGCAGAAATGGCTAGGGATTCTAGTTTTGATCACCTGAAATTGCCTGGGCATAGTACTAGAAGCTGCATGGCAGGAAACAGTCCTGGCTTACAGGTGCGTGATGCTCAGTTATAAAAAGGTTCTGTTTTTCTTTTTTGAGTGCTTACAAATATCAATGTTTTAGCAAGGCCAAACAAATTCCCTCTCAAATTGTGGGTAGCAGGTGCAGTGCATGGTGGTGACTGGCATGAAGTCTATTGTCTCTCCTACTTCTCTGTTTATGTCAGTCTGTAACTCTTTTTGCTCGTTATGCTTATCACACAGCTTTTAATAGTTACAGAATGTGTTTGAATTACGTTTGAAATTCAAATTTCACACAAATAGACGCTTGTTCTTGAACCAGTGTTTGTGTCTGAGTAGCTGGAGGGAGGGGACTGGTAGTATTTCTTACATATTGCATGCACTCACCATATTCTTCTCCTTTACAGGAGGAGTCAAAGGAAGAGAGTGGATTGCAAAAGAAGAGAACAAAGCAGCTGGATCGAACGAAGTTTGCTGCTAAAAGAAAAATTGCACGTAGGTCTCGACTGTGGGGCTGGGGAAGTTGTCTGGTGCTGAGCAGCTTCTGCTGTTTGTGTTAGAGATTATTCCCCTTGCAGAAAGGCTGTGACATGGCTGGGGATGCAGGAAAGACCCTTCACAGGGCTAAATTTTGCCTGTCAGAATAGGCACTCTGTCACTTGCTCCCTCCCCAGGCAGGGTGTGTGCAGACCAATGCACTTCCAAAATAAATGTGCGAAGGTGTTGGTACCTCACCAGGTTCAAAACTGGCTGAGGCCGATCTGAAAGCACCATCAGTCACAAACTGCTTTCCTGTCCAGGCTCCTCTGCTCCTGTCTGTCCCTGAAACATCACAATGCTCTGACCTGACAGCTGCCGCTCAGGAAGGATCTGAGTCGCAGCTGACAGTTCTCTGAAATCATCAGCTCACAGTGCGGGGGCAGCCAGAGCACCAGCAATGCTGGCCATCATAAGGAGGGGTGTTAAGAGCAAGGGATTTGCTTGATGTCATTTTGCTGTTACATAAAGTGTTGGTGCACCCTTGGTCACAGCTCTGTGTGCAGTTCTGGCCTCTGCATAGCAAGGACACAGTGGTACATCCAGAGAAGGGCAGCCCAAGCCATGGAGGGATGGAACAGCTGCCTGGTGAGGAGAGACTGGAAAGCCTGGGGCTGCTTTATTAGGAGAGAACGGTGGGATCAAAGTTCCCATCGGGAAGGCAATGCCTCAGCTGGAGCACAGAGCTGTTGTTTACCAGCTCCTGGGGTGTATCAGTGGAAATAGCAAGAAATAGACGGGTTTAAAATGGGTGAAGGACAGTAATGCTTCACACAGCATGGAATGAACTCCTGGAAGTTTGTGTCACAGGAGGTTGTGGAGGGGTCAGTATCAACAGCTTTAATAAGGGATTAAATGCATTCATGGACAATAAATCTATGAACAGATGCTAAAGCTGGGATGTTCCTGCTCATATTCTGATGTACAGGCAGAAGGGCCCGCTGAGCATGGCCAGTGTGCCTCTGCTCCCTGTACAGCCCCACATTACAGCAGCCAGGCCCCAGAGGGTCCCCACTCATGTTCCTGTGCTCGGCGAGGCAGTGGTCCACCCAGCACGTTCCAAAATTCAGGGTGTTTTAAAATGGGAGAGATGTTGCCTCCTGCAAAACCCAAAGCAATCACTGAACAAAATGGAGCACGCCAGTGCTCTGTGAGCAGCAGCAGTTGGGCTTGTCAGTCCTCACAGGGTTTGTGTGAATTAAATTGTTTTTAATAGAGGCCTAAGGCCATAGCACAGAACAACCCAGCTCTTTGTGGGAGCTGCAGCCCACTGTGCATGGCTGTGTTGAACAAGTAAGATAGCAAAGTCAGAGATGGGGAAAGAGTTCTTTTTCTTATTCTTCTTTTTCTCCCAAAGGAAACAGAGCACCAAATTAAAGCTGAAACCCCCCTTGGAGACGCCACTAAAATGTGACCAAACACATGGTGCTAGGAGCAGGGATCTGCTGAAGTTGGATGTCCTCGTTGCATCATTGAATATGTAGGGTTTCAGGAGCTGGTGCTGTGCTAAAGGTGTTCAGTGTGCTCCAGAAAATCCACGGGAGACAGGGCCGGCTCTCCAGACATTGTATAACAGAGGAGTTGTGCTGTGTTTCTAGATGTTGGTAATAGTTTTTCTTTTCCTAGGGCAAGAGCTGCCTTTTTTTTGTTGCTTAGTGTGCACATCTGAGTTTGGGGGTGCCTGGTGCCGCATGGTCGGAGAGCGAGGGCTTATTTAAGCACGTGTGGTGGTGGGGCTGTTCTCATTTGTGGGAAGCTATAATTAGACTTTTGGTGTTTGCTTTTAGGCAAATTAAGATTTGAAGTAGTAATTATTTTTCCCAGTGTCTTTAAATAAATTCTTTGAATTGCGAGGCAAATTGGTCTTTTGTAAAGATTGGGCGCTTCTGGGTAGAGCAAGTTCTTTCTCCTCAAGACTGGAAAATTTTGGATATTGGCAGGCACTCGTTATAAAGCGTATCCTCCCTTTTTTGCTTTGTTGTGGTTTTATTCAATTTAACCTAAAGCCATCACTAAAATATATCTGTGACGTTTCATCCTGACAGGATAAATGGAAATACAAAACCTAAAGAAGTCTCTCTCTCTTTTTCCGGAGGAAGTCAGTGCTTTAAAGCACATTTGAATGTTTTTACTGTAATTGCACTTTGGATATGTAAAAATACTGAGATCCTGCACTTCTGTTATTTTTGAGTAAATCTCTTATTAGTAAGTGTTGTAACTACAACTAGTGGGGTTTTGCATCTAATTCACTTTGCAAATGTCAAAATGGAACATAAATCGCTTTGCAAATTGCCGTATTAGCATTTAAAAAGGCTCTGAAATGGTTTAATTTGTTTAGGGCTGCCGTATCTTAAAAACAGTTTCCCTCTGACCCCTCCTCCCCATCTGCGGGTCTCTTGGATGCCCTGGTCCCCAGAGACGCGCTGGGATTTCGAGCCGCGTTGGGATGGACGTGTGAGACGAGATGATTTTGGAGTGTGAGATGCCGAGTTCCCAGTGCCGGTGCTTCCCCCTGGGAATGGGCTCCTGCAAGGCGAGTGATGAGTGTGAGCTGAGCATCGGTCCAGATGGAGAGGGGTCGTTCCTCCCGGGATCTGTGGAGCCCCCGCCACACGCCCTGAGCTCTCTCCCCGGCTCTGTTTGCACACAGTGGTCGGCGGCTAACGCAGCGCTCTGGGTTTCTAATCATCATAAATTATGATGGCTGCAATCAGCATCAAGTTTAATAAAACACACGGTGCTGAGAAGTGATCAGTCCTGGAGCATGAAATACCGTCAGCTCCGCTTAAAGCAGGTCAGGTCTGCTGGAAGGCATGAGCAGAGCTGCCTCTTTGCTCTCCCCACGGTAATGCCAGGTGGATTTAAACTCGAGATTTCCCCATCTCCAGAGCACCTACTCAACTGGAACGTGCACTAAGTGCATCTTGTTTGTCACTGGTTTCTTTGCCAGAGGCAGCATTTGTCTGGCACATTCCCTGTCCCCAGAGGGGAAATTGCTGTGCCAGGGAGGGAGAAGAAAACAAAATGTACAGCAGTAACTCGCCAAAAAATGTTTCTTTTTATTAAGCTTCATGGATGTTGATAGCCCGAACTGGCAAATGCTCAGGCCCCCGTTGAAGCACGTGGAAAGTCGTGTGTTGCAGGGTGCTGATCATGTGCACCAGTTTTCCTGCACATGTCAGAGTTTGCAGGATCAGGCCTGATTGCTGTGATGGTTTGGGAAGGAAAACAAATCTGCACGCACTTTCTGAATGCTTGCAAGGTGTTTGGCATTATGGAAAAAGAAAAGACTGGATGTGGCACTAAGTGCTGTGGTCTGGGTGACACGGTGGTGATTGGTCAAAGGTTGCACTCAGTCTCAGAGGTGTTTTCCAATCTAATTGACTCTGTGATATACTGTTTAATGCTGCTGTTCTTGGGGCTGGGAGCTTTCTCTGGATACTGGACTGTCGTGTGCTTTTCATTAAAGGATGCTTGTTTTTTTTTTTTTTGCCCTGGTCCCTCCTGGCTGTAACATCATAGAGTGACTTTGTCCAAGGACAAAAGATCCCCACGAGCCCTGAGAGCGCTGCAGTCTACTTTCCCTTCAACCTCTTTCTTAATTTTCAAAGGAATTACCCCCACCCCCACCCCACCCCAAACCAACAACCTGAAGCTAAGTGCTGTTTTAGTAAATCTGAATGTAATCAGTCCAAAAATGCTTCAGATCCTGCTTGGGTGGGGGGGGAGCACAGAGCTGCCATCATGCAGGAGCTGGGGGAAGGGCAGAGCAAAGCTCCTCTCTGTGGATGCTCCTGGTTGCAGCAGTGCTGTCACGGACAGGCTGCGCTACGGCCGGGGCACGGCTGCACTGCTGTGTTTGGGTGGCAGCTGGTAGGGAGAGCATGGGATAGAAAATGGGAGCCTGCAACTTGTGAATGCATCTTTATCCAGGGAAACGCCTGTCTCGGGAGCTGGCTGCAGTGAAGGGATGTTTTTGTTCATGCCCTGTTCAAATGGCATGTCTTAAAGATGTTGTAGCCCTGTCGGAGAGCGCGAGCCTTTGGTTCATGCATGAGATGGCGCGTGCAGGATTCTGCCTGGAGGAGGGAGCGGGTTCTGAAGGAAATCTGTCAATTTGTTTCGAGTGAGAAGATGTATTTTTCAGCTCCTGAGAGTGCTGTTGAGTTGTTTTTCAAGCTGCACTCCATTCTGCAGGCATTGTATATTTTAAGCAGAGTGAAAGTGTTGGATTGAATCTAAGTAAATAAGTGTTTTCCAAAGTAACTAACTGCTTTGTTTCTACATAGCCAGTCTAGACTTCTGGTTTGATTGGATTGAGGAATATTTCAGGAATAAATTTTCTGCTGAAATAGCAGTTACAACTGTAGGAAACCTGTTTCCCATGCATGACTGACTTAGTGATGCAGTGGAGTGGTGATGTGAGCAGAAGGGGGATGTATGCATGTGAAATATCCTCTATAATACCACCAAGCAAGTAACATTATCCTCCATAGAGCTTTCCACCTGCGGCTTGGGGTGAACAACATGTAGCTCTTTTTCTCTCTCGTAGGTCTCCTGTGGTGTTGCAGGTATCTGTGTGTTAGAAGGCAGTGAGGTGTGCTACTTAATAAAAATGTGTCTTGAAGAAGATGTGTTGTTTATCCTGCCTTGCTGCTGAGCCTATCCGATACAACAATGAGCACACTTTAGAAATCTGTCCTTTTCCTCTCTCCTTGAACATGCATTCTGCAGCTGCAGTGTGTGTTGTTTGATGGCAAATAAAATGTCATGTTGCAGTTAATATACTCGGGGAATGGGAGCTTAGATTGCTGTAGAAACCTGAAGTGGAGTTCCTGACCTGAGTTACCTTTTTCATTTAGTGTTGCCTGCTCCAGTTTTGGCAACACCTTTTCAGGACAGCTGAGGTTTGGATGATTTTCTCTGCATTCCTCCTGGGGAGGTGGGACTCTCACCCATTTCTCCCTACATGCTGGATATTCACTGAGTGTTTACATACACCTGCAGCTGTGACTTGACATTATGCTGTTTCTTCTGCTGTAGAGATGACTGAAGAGGAACAATTTGCACTGGCCCTGAAAATGAGTGAGCAAGAAGCTAGAGAAGTGAACTGTCAGGAAGAGGAAGAGGAGGAGCTCTTGAGGAAGGCCATTGCTGAGAGCCTTAGTGTAAGTGCACTTCTGTGAAGAGGCTCACTAGGGTTATTCAGCAACATTGCTGTCTGTGCTTGTTTTACCATGCTGCACAAAAGAAAATTTTACTGGGGGAATGTAGATATTCCCAGCACAAACTGGAATTACAGCAGCCACAGAGTAGTTGCTTTGTTCCTAGTGAGAGGGACATGAAGTCTAACCCCAACTGTCCCTATTTTGGGGTACAGAGTTCTGATTTGGGGTAGGGGGATCTGCAGTCCAGGTGATGGCTGCCAACGTGCTGGGGGAGCCCTCGGTTGTGCTGTGCTGATGGAGAACACGTCTGTAGGAGAGTCAACCTTTTGTTTTTCAGAGCTGTCAGCCCTCAGAGTCCTCGACTGCAACTCCTCAGCTGTCAGTGGAAACACTGGATTCACAGGGCCAAAGCCAGCCTGCTGAGAAGGGAGGCTCTGAGATCCTGGGAGGCCTGGCGTTCTGCCCTGACACCCCTCCCTCTGACTGCAGCTCCCACTCACAGAGCTCCAGAGCTGATGGGAACGGACAGATGGATGTCGCCCGGAGCCCCTTGGTAGTGTTGAGGAGGTTAAGCCAGGAAATCGTTGAAAGCTCACTAGTATCCAGCATAATCGTGTCTCCGGGGAAGGGCCAGCCTGTGACAAGGTCAAGTGAAAAGTCTTCCTCACCAGCAAAAAGTGATTCGAGTAACATGTTACCCAGCACTCTCAGAGAGGACTTCACGTCTTTGAGTCCCACCTTTGGCAAGGTGGCTGCGGGCTCCTGGCGACTGACACCTCGGAGACTGTTCAGCAGCCCCTCCAGCTCTTCCGAAGCAACAGGCCACGAACCAAAAGAGCAGCTCCTGCCCTGCACTGGCCATTCTGTGGGAGAAGCTGGTGCTGGGAGCTCAGCTACACTCTGGAAGAGCAGGACCCCGGAACAGTGTGACAGCCCCAGGAGGAGTGGTGGAGGAGCAGGTACCAAACACAGCTCACAGCCTGGGCACACTGCCAAGGTCTGTGTTTCCACAGAGCAAGCAGAGCAGAACGAGGGGTCTGGCAGTACCCCGGATCTTTGCATGCTGACTGCGGTGGAGGAGAAGCACAAACAGGAGGAGGCAAGAGACACAGTGCACTATTACTGGGGCATCCCCTTCTGCCCCAAAGGGGTGGACCCCAACCAGTACACCAAAGTCATCTTGTGTCAGCTGGAGGTTTACCAGAAGAGCCTGAAGCAGGCTCAGAGGCAGCTATTGCATAAGAAGGAATTTGGTAACCCAGTTGTGCCCAGTTCTTCCTTGAGCCAAAACGAGCTCGGGAAAGGAGAGGAGATAAGCAGGGAGAATGGGGTTGCTGATGGTACAGAAGATGGGGACACGGAGGGACAGGAGTCTGAAAACATCACCTGGCTCCACCCTTCAAAGAGGAGGGAGGCAGAGAGTCCAGGGCACAGCATGGAAGAAGAGAAGAACTCCACTTCTGATGATGAACCGACCACCAGCTACTGCCAGGTAAGAGCTTTGCCACTGAGCAGAGGTTGAGCAGCCATGCCCTTCTGTCCATTTTACGGTTCAATCCCTTCTGCAAAGCAGGCACTGCTATTTAATGCCCCTCTTAAATTTAGGGACTTCCTCCCCCAGCCACACAGGCTGCTGTGGAAAAGAGAGGAGTGTACAGGCTGACACCCAGCTCACACAAGATGGGCCATTGAGCAGCCTGGCAGTCATCATTAGCGCTCCAGAGAGCGACACATCCTGCTGATCCTTCTCAGAAGGGTGCAGCCTGGCAGTGTGTCAAGGTAGAGGGCACAGAGGTGGTGCTGACCACCACCAGCTCTGGCAAACCAGTTTATAAACCTGTGTCTGTGTGGGGAGCTCTGGGTTTCCCTTTGCAGACGGAGATGTGGGTTTATCCTTTCCTGTTTGCCCCTCCATGCTCATCTGCATCCATCAGTGCTTCACCCTTGGAAGTGCTCTTTTCCCTTGTGGCTGGGAGAGGCTTTGTGTGGTCACAGGCATCTTCTGCCTGCCTGGGTGATCTGTCACTGCAGTGGTGCTCCCTGTCCTTGTCCTGGTGTTGGGCACCTTCTCTCAGGCTCGGGTGTGCTAGACACTAGGTGTCAGCCTCTGTCTCCGTCAGGGCTCTCCTGCTGGAGCGGAAGGCAGCTTTCTGTCACTGCTAAGTTTAAACAGATTGCTAGTCAGATGAAGTATTTATTACTGCTGTATTTTAGGTTTGTGTCAGCCTTTTCCAACCCTCATTTTTCATAATGACTTCACTCCCGGATCATTGTATAACTTTATCTTCTCTATGACTGAAGCCTTGGCTCTGTTGTTCCTGTTTTCAAGTGTATTTGATCATTTACCCTGGTGTTAGAAAGATACTTAACTTGTTTTGTGATATTTATATTCTGTCTTGTAATATTGAACACTTAGGAAAAACGTCATGTCTGCATTTTCTGGTTGCAGAAAAAGAGCAGAGCAGCCTATGCTGAAATGTGACTTTTCATGACAGTGCTTTGGCTCGGGTTTAGCAGATGGAGATTTAAACAAGCCTTAGAGGTGATCTGCAGAGGAAAGGAACTGACTTGTGCCCTTTTTCATTTCCTTAGGATAGATACAAAAGACCTGAGAGGTTCTTAAAGCAAACTGCACTTTTTTTTTGCTGTAGCTTTTCCTCTGGAAATGAAGGTGTCATTATACTGGAAGATTGGGGTGACTGGAGGTCTGTGGATGTGTACTCTAAAGCCCTTGGGAAGCTACAGCAGCTGGGAAGGGCATGAACTTTTAAGCAGTACTGAAAATTGTGTGGTTTTTCTAAAAATATTATCTGTTTAATGCTAATACCTAATTAATTCTTGGGGAGAAAAGAGGTTTTAGTGGTGCTGAGTGGTAACTTGTAATGTACTCCTCTTGACCGTGGGAGCTCTCTCGGAGCCATAACCGAGAGATGAAGCTTTTCTGATATTTTTAAGGTGAAAAAATAAGGGAGGGGGAGCAGACTTTACAGTTTCAACCCTAGCCCAAAATTTGCCAGTCTTTTATTTACACGAGAGAAAATAATTTCTAAATGCCTTTTCATCTGCTTTATCACACCCAGCATGAGAGGTAGCTCCTTTCTCTCGCCTCTCTGTGCAGTCGCACACTGAGGCCAGAGCAGGTGATTTACTTGCAAAATCGATATGTTTGATGTTTGCTTGTGCCTTGTCTCCATTTTTTCCCTCTATCAAATACAATTCCACTGGCAGTGACAAAGGAGGGGCCCAGAGCTGTCGTTTCTCCAACGTGCTGCATCTCTTTGAGACCCTTTGCTGCCTGTGCTGCCCTGGGGCTCCCCCAGTGCCACCAGGGCTGCTCTGCTGGTGGGGCTGGTGAGAGATTTTAGGCTGTGCTGAGTCTAGAATCCATCCTTGAGGACTCAAAGCTGTCCTTGAAAAACGACATGGCCTCATGCCATGTGTGGAATGAAGATGGAAATGATGTGCTTGAGGGAGGCTGCCTGTACCCCTGCCCTGAAACCCTCACCTGGAATGGGCACAGACCTTCCACCCCAGCAGCCACTGCCTCCTGCAGCCAGGGGATATTTGCACAGAGCAAATCCTGGTTGTCAGGAGATCTCCCAGCCTGTGAACCTGCACTAACAAACTTCAGTGCTAATCGAATCAATTTCTTCAGAGCCTTTCAGATAAGGTTAGGGGACTCTTGGTCTTTAAATGATTCAGAGGGAAAAGATCCAATTCTGGAGATTTAGAGTCTGGTGACCTGAATTAGTGCCATATTTTATAACAGATGTACAAGGAAAACCAGAAACATGGATGAGTGTTCATGACCAGGGCAGAGGCATTGTTAAGAAATGCACAGTTCAGGACAAAAACAATTAAAAATAAAAGAGTAGGTGTGGTGTTTTATGTTAATGATGAATTAGGCTGCAAAGAAGTAAAGAAAGCATAGATAAAACAGGATATTTGGGGGTTGGAGTTATGTTAGGGAAATTTGACAGGAGAGGCCTTGATTTGGAGCTTGCTGGGGAAGCACATCCAGGAGTGGAGCTGATCGAAGTTGAAACCTATGGTGGAAATCAAGCTCAAAGCGTTTGATAGACTCAAGGAAGGGGGAGGAAAACTCCTTGGGTTTCTTTGAGACCTAGCATGAGAAATTGTAGGCCTGACAGCAAGGACTGCTAATAAACCGTTGTAATTCCACCTGATTAGAGGATGGCAAGTGTAACGTGTACACTGCAGAAGAAGAAAGGGATCTGGGTAATGACTGGCATGTTAGCCTGACCTTGGCAGTGCATAAGGCTTTTGAACAATTTTTAAAGGAAAGAATAAATGGAGTCATAGAGCTAAATGAAAAATGGGATGAAATGCAGACAGATTTTCCAGCTGTAGATTGTGCAGGTTAATCTGATCCCTTCCTTTGATGGGACAGCTGATTTCCCAGGCAAGAAAAATGCAGCAGATTTTATCTCTAGGAAATTTCAGAAAAGTGCTTCTCATGGTCAAGCATCAGCTGTACCAGTTGATCAGGTCATTTGGGCTCAGGATAATAAGTTTAAAAGTGGAGAATGTGAGGGCTGCTGGGGTACCTGGGGGAGTGCAGGGGACACTAAAAACCTTGGGTTGTTTCAAGCTCAGCAAGGTGGAGGTGGAGAAAAGCTATGGTTGCTGCCTAGAAATGCATTGAGGTGGATGCTGAGAACAGGCAGAGAGCATGGAGGATGATGGGCAGTGTTGGAAGGAGTGGATGGGCATGGACTGTCCAGGAAGATGTCTAAGCAGCAAGGTAACAAAGAGTACTGCCAGGCTTTATTACAGGGACTACCTTGCCAAAAGGAGGGATGGAGGGAAAAAGCTGACTGGTTCTGGATGGATAGTGAGCCATTTGCAGATAAAAATACACAGCAGACTGGGTGCAATGTCATGGACAGAATCCAATGACCCAGCAGACCCCAGTCAGCTGTGCACGTTGTTTTATGTAACACCAGAATTTTCCTTTCCAGCCCTCCCAGGTGCTGCCTGCAGAGGATGTGCCTGAAGATGGGGAACCCATGCAAATTGCACAGAGGTGAGTAGGGTGTTCAGAGCGTGGGGCTCACAGGTTCTCTCTGGTGATACAGGCTCTTCCACTCTTCCTGGAGTATTTTGGGATGCAGTCCCACCACAGCTCACTGCAAGGCTTGCTGGAAAGGCTGGCTGCAGTCACTGCTGTTAAGTATCCCTGGAAATTATGGCTTTGGAGCAGCATGGGAGAGGTGGGGCACAGCTGAGGAGAAGGGATCGGTTGCTGTTGTTACTTTATAAGATGTGCAAGGTGCATCCTTGTACGTGTTGGAGGAGTTGCTCCTTGCCCTCTGAAGCTCCCGTGACACGGTGCAGTGAAGCCGTGGGGAGCTGGAGGTGAGTTACAGTGATGCCATCACGTGTCTGTCGGGGAAGGCACAGGCAGCATGGGGAAGGGTTTACTGGATTTCTGTGTGTATTTTTATGTTCTTGCCTTGCTGCTGAAGAGGAAAGCAGGGAGGAGGAAGCCAGACGGCACTGCCTATCAGCCAAAGATAGAGTGCAGTGCTCCAGAAAAGCCACTTCAGCAGATGACAGGTGTGGGACAAGTCAACATGATTTTCTTCAGATTTAAGCCTACTCCTCTTTTTCTTTTTTCTTTTTTTTTCTCTCCTTCCTGTGCTATGCAGTTCCGTAGCAAAGGCTATGGAGAAGAAGGACAAGTGGGAGAGGATTCAGGGAGCAAGTTACAAGAAAGGCCAGATAATGTCATGTTTTTAATTTGCTGGGTTTTATAATTTAAACCTGCTTTGGAACAAAACTGCCAACTTTCCTCTGATCTAACAGCATTTGGCCTGAGCAGTTAATATCAATATGCAGAGTATGAAAATCCCCATTGCTTGCACCTTTCTAACAAGCTTAAAACCTGCCTTGGGGAGCAGGAGGAACCTGCAGCTGCCGAGGCTGATGAGCCTGTGACAGCTGAGCTCTGAGCTTGCGTAGAAGGCGGCGAGGTGTGCGCTCTGCAGCGCTGGCCTCCCGCCTGCTTAGGCCCTGAGAGCCCAGGACATGAAGGATATGAAAGGAGAGGGACCTCTTTCCTTTGTTGTAGCTGGTGAGGTTAGTCTGGGACATTCCCCAAACTGCCCAGGAGCTCCTGGCTGCCCGCCTTGGGGTGGGATGCACCTGGATGCAGCAGCCCCTCCTCGAGCAGCTGGAACATCTGCAGCAAGGCAAGAAATGGCTGCAGTCTTTGCAGTTTTGTGCACATTAAGTGTTGCCATCTGGCTCCTGGTAATTTGCCAGCTCAGGCCTCTCTTGGGTACGGCTCAGGCACCCCAACTGGCTGGCCTCAGCAGCACTTAATAGGAAAACACGGCTCTGAGCTGTCTGGAGGGAGTGGAGCAGTTTAGGAAGTGCCAGTCCTGTGAAGAAGCTGCTTTGCTTTCTGTGGGCTGCTCTCCCTCCTTGTTCCACACTTTGTACAGACCATGGAAGATTGGGGTTTTAATAAATGATTATAGGCTTTGTTACCAGGAGATAGTTGGTGTAGCAAGAAATGTGGTTTGACTTCAAATTGATTAGCCCATTTTATAAATGTCATAGCAAGTTGTTTAGTGTGAGTTCTTTTGAAGAGAGCCCTGATGTTAGACACAGAGTAAAACACGTTCAGCCTGGATTCATAACAAATGCTTTGAGATGCTTTATTTAGAGAGAAAAGCCACTTGTGATTTCCTATCAGAATTTTGTTATTTATCATAAATCAACAGTGGCTGCTCTCTCTTCTCTAAGGCCTGTGGTTGAGCTTAATAAATCTTGTGTTTGTCAGTGCGGGGATTCATGTTTTTAAAGTGTGTTCTTGCATACTTGATCAGACTAATCAGAGAGCCATGCAAGGCGCAGAGTGTGTCAGCATGGGTGCCAGACTTACTCAGCAGTGCCTGTGCTGGAAAGACACTGTGCAGTGAGGTGGGAGGGAAAAAAAAGGAGGAATCAGAAGGTCAAAATGAGAGGAGCAGTGCTGGGTGCTGCTCCGAGCAACCACCACGCTAATGCTGTAAGGACTTGGCTGCAGGGAGAATTCCTTGTGTCACACCCGTGCTGCTTCTGGCTGCAGTGCACAGAGATAAGGGAGAAAATGAGCAGTGTAAGGAGGGAGAGGATAATGTGGGATAAAGCAGGTCTGTCTTTCCCCTGTGAGGATTTCCTTCCCCAGACAGAAAGAGGCACAGTGCTGGTACCTGCACAACTCCCACGTCTTCTCCCACAGAGAATCCTGCAATTATGAGCAGGTATTTTTGCTCCCTTGACAAGAGATAATGACCCTTTCTGCCTTTCTAGAAGAAAAAGATGTTCCCTTTAGGGTTTTTGCTTAGGATGGCATTTTAAACCCATATTTTGCTGTTATCCTGGTCATTTTTGGCTGTCAAATATTGACCACTTGGAAATTATGGTGTCGTCTGCTGTTCTGAACTGCGTGAGAAAGGCAGGTGTGGTTCTCACACCTACTGGATTGGAGATTCATGTTATATTTATATTTTGAACAGCATCTCCACAATGACCCCACTTGGCAGTAAAAGGAGCCCAGATATTGCCACAGAAAATTCTGCTGAAGAAGAGATCTCTGTTTGCCCAGGTAAGAGGCACTTGAGACTGTTATGAATTTTATACCAAAAGTTACACACTTAGGAAAGTCAGAGAAAAGAGAATTTTCAAGTTATTTGAACAAAACGAGATTTCTTTCCCATCTCCGTTTTTCAAGGCTAAAATTATTCAGGTAATTTAGTTTGATCCCCTGGTTTTGGACCCATTTCCTCTAAGACAGTTCTGTGACAGGGATTGCTGGAGACGTGCTGAAGAGACACCTGGATGTGCATTGGGCATGGAGGGATCACTCAAAACAAGGTGTCTCTGCAATGCAATCAAATTTTCATATTTTTCAGTGTCAAGATAATGTGCAAAGCATGAGAGCTGAAATAATTTTTGTCTTACATTAATTAAACATCTTTGGGACCAAGGAGTTTTTCTTCCTTGGTCTCTCCTACCATGTTTGAGATTTTCCGGTCCAGGGTTTTAAGTGAGAAAATTAATGAAGAGGCTGCTCCTGTTCACGAGCAGCTGTAGCAGGAGAGGTCATGGTGGTGCTTGGAGGCATATTTTGTTGCTAACGAAGATGTGGAGGTCTAAAGAAGGGTGTGACTGTGAGACAGACCATGGAATGGGAGCTCTGCTTGTCTCAATGCGAGAGCAGCTCTATTCTTGCTTTGTCTCCATCCCAGCAAGTGTCCCACGCACTTTCCCTGTGTCTAATCTCACTCCCCATGAAGCTGCAAAGCTGCAGTGCCTTTGTCCTCGCACCACCACGCTGTGACTTTAACCCCTCATCTGGCTGTGTTGTTGCACTTCGTCTGATAACATTTGTGGCAAGTCTAAAGAATGTTTTGAAACTGTGAAAACTCTAAAAAGTGTTAAGGATTAAGCTACATCAACAAGAGAGGAGATAGTTGGGGGCTGCAAACCTGTGCTGACATGGAGGTGTTTTTCTGCAGAGACACAGCCAAGCCCACTGGAAGCTGTTGAGGAGGAGAGAGGACAGCTCTGTTCAGACAGCAGAGATGCACCTATGCAGGTAAAAGAGCTTGAAGTTGAAGGGTCCTGTGTCCGATCCTACCTTTTAGACCTTGGTTCAGCTGAGCTCTGCTGGCATTTCCCTTTGGGTAGCTGGAAGCTTGGACTTCTGCTGTTTGGATCCTCATAAACAGTTCCCTCTTTGCTTTTCTCTACTGCTTCATATCTCCAGTCCCTTTTGGCTGGGGACTGCATGCAGCTGCTTCTGGAGCCTTTCAGTCCTACAGCTGGAGAGCTGTTATCAATTCCAGCCCGTTCTTTTATATCCCAGCACTACTGAGCTGGAGGATGCCATCAGCGTGGGCGGCAGTGCTGTTGCTTGCCCATGCTCAGGGGTACATGCTGTGATGCTCAGCGATGCAGAGGGACCCCAGGAGCACTGAGGGGAGTCCAAGTAAACCTCAGTCACTTGTGCTGTGGCCTGCTTTTCCCTTTTACAGTGCTCTGAACTCCAGTTTGCTCTCCACAGACCATATCTAAGAGGCTAAGAGGAGAGCTTCACCCAGAGATCAGACTGGGATAAAGATGTCCATGAAGTGTTGAGGGCTGGTGGTGGTTTGCAGGCCAAGCAGAGTGTCCTGAGTCTGGGAATCTTGAGTTTTGGGCAGTAATAATTAATAGTAATAGTAAGTCAGTGGCGGGGCCATCCTCTTACCTCTTGCTGCAGATGTGCGCTGTGTGCAGCCCCTTTCCCCGTGTTGTCACACCTGCACAGCATTGCTTTGCAGCTGTCACTGTACCAACATCTGACTCCAGTTCCTGCTTCTGATAAAACTCCCTTTGTCTATTAATTTAGAGAGCGATATCAAAGGGGTTGCCAAGTACTCCTCTGGCAGGGTACATGAATACAGAATCGTACTGCTCTTGACAAGAGGATTCATTTGTGGAAAGCTCATTCTGGGAGTTTGCAGCTTGTACAGCACGTCTGCAGTTCTAATGTCTCATTCTCACAGGCCTCTTAATAAACCATCTTCTGCTCTCGTGTGCCTTTCATTCTGCAGGTATCTCCAAGCACTGCTCAATCAGTTAGGGACTGCAGCAAGGAGAGAGGCGGTCCTGGGCTGGCCACCAAAGCACATTAGTGACCAGTTTGGCTGTGGCCAGGACACTGCCCTGTCCCCTTGTGCTTTGCAGAGGGTGCCCTGTGTCTCACACCTCTGCCTTGGTGGCACAAGGTGGTGGGGAGGAGGTTCCTAGGGATTGCTTGACAACATTATGGTTGGCAGCAGGTCCCAGACCAGAGCCTGCAGCCCTCCAGGAAAACAGCAGAAACAGCTACCATGGCATCAGTGGTTTGCAGGAGCCAAGCAGAGACCACTGGGACTGACTTCTTCCTAGCAGATGCTGAGCCAGGACACAGGAGTCTTGTTGTTGAGCTCAGCCTCTAGCATTGCTCTTGGCTGGCTGTTGGCTGCAAGTACTATGTCTTGTAGGCAATTTCCTCTGCTAAAAAGCAGAGGCAAATGTCTCTGGCTCTGACAGGGGTGATTGGTTCTGCAGTTGAGGTTTTCCAGACTGTTACAGCAAGGTTTTGTACAAGCAGTCTTTTGTTACAGAATGTTGCATTTCCATTTAAAATTAGTAATTTACCACTGAATGTAGGCGGGCAGGGTGTGCAGAATTGGTGATCTCCTAAGATTGCTTTAAAAAAGGCAGCTAGAAGGAGCAGTGCCTGCTGCTTTTTCCATCATATTTTTTATGTGTGTTGTCTGTGTAGTGCAGGTTTGATCTGATCATTCATATTTGACACATCTTGTTTTTTATGGCTCTTCAGTGTTACGCCCCACAGTGAGGACTTCACAAGATGTAGTGACACTGAGATGTGAGAGAGGGGTTCTAGTGTTAATGCTGTAAGTGATGTACTTCAGCAGCCTGTGTTCGGCTGGAGGAACTCTTGTGGCAACCCCTCTGCAGAAATTCAGGGCAGAGAGCCTCCCTGGGAATGAGGGATGTTCCTGGGGCTTGCTGTTGGAGCCTTTCAGCTGGTGTCTGGGAGAAATGCATTTGGAGAGTCGGAATCTCAGTTTGAGGCCCAGTCCTGCAATTTTTGTCATAGCTCCTCTGAGTCAACAAAGCACCCCCCTTCCCTTTAGGACATAAAAATCAGGATCAGATCCTCATTTGGGAAAGGAAGTAATAAAGCGAGTAATACAGCAAAGCGCTCCAGTGGCACGGAGCATCTTGGCTGACCCCAATTACTGCTTCCCTGAAATGATACCATTGGAGGGAAGCAGACAGCAGTTCTGCTGCACACTGTCTACATGTCACTGCTTAGCTCTAAGAACAGAAACCTCTCCCATATTATTTTTCTATACGTTTCTCTACATGGTTAATATTTAAACAGCTTTTCTTAATCGTCGTGGGGAGGGGAAGGTTTTTTTCTTAAAATTGTACAGCAAGCCTGACTAGGCAGAGATGCAGTTATGAGTGAGATGGCTGCAGTCTGCTGCAATTGGGAATGTCAGTGGCATAGGGAGCAGGCTGGATCTCTGTGGATTGGCAGTGGAGCACCTTTGCAGCTGTGTGACCAATGCAAAAAGAGAGCGTCTGTAAGTGGTAATGGCACCCTGAGAACGTACACGAGCTGTGACATTCTGCCCTGGTGAAAAGCCTCTGCTAGTGATTTTGTGTGACACAGATTTTTAATGGTATTGCCTCTCTCCTTGATCGGTGTCCCCTCTGAGGGCTGCTCCAGCCACCTCCTCTATAAAGGAGGAGCTTCCAGTGATCTTCCTAACACCACAGCAGCCTCCTTTCATCCTGGGGGAAGCTGTGTTCCCAGACAGTGCTGCCTGTGTAGCATGGATCATGTCCAGAAACTGATGAGCACAAGTCAGGTGTTGAACTCTTGCTTTGCCCCATGAATTTTCCATCAGTTTCGCTTCTGAGATTTCCTGATTAATGGAAGCTTTGCCGTTTTTCCACCGTAGTGCAGGTGATGTTTGCCTTAAACGGTGTGCATGGCTGTGCAGGGAGTTTCACCATGATTCAGAAGGACATGTTGCCTTTGCAAGAAGAATTAGTTATTAGTGCAGCACAGTTTATTCAGCCAGTGGTGTTATTTCTGACCACTATGTGATGAAGGAAGAACAAAACTTTCCAAGAAAACGTGACTCTGTGGGAGGGTGAACAGTTACCAGACGCCATGGAGCGCTGCACCTAAGCAAAAAAAGAGAAACAGCATTGCCTGGCTAAGTTTTCATCTTCTTCCTCCTTAGGTTGGTGGAGATGAAGATGCTGGCAGGGCTGTGTCTGAGTGCAATCCTGCAGCTACTGCCCGTGTGTCGTGCCCGCTGTGTGACCACGGCTTCCCAGCTGGCGAGATCGAGGTGCACGCCATGTACTGCAACGGCATCGCGGGGCCACAGCCTGGCCAGGACACCCCAGGTCTGCCAAGTGCTGCTTCCCTGTGGTTGTTCCTCATGCTCATCCCCCTTCCCTGTTGTGACTTGCCAGGCAGGTGCTGCAGTCTTGTCTCTCTCAGGATATTTGGCATGTGGGGAGGTTTGTTCACTCTGCCTTGTTCCATCTCCGTGCTGCCCAGGAGAGTGTTGTTGGAGGCTCTGGTATTTCCAGCACCTCCTGCACAGAGACATCATCTCTGATTGACTTCACACAATAATTCACCACATTATCAGCTCCTGAATATTACCCCAGGACCTAGTCCAGGGTGCTTCAAGCAGTACTCATAAGATGTGTCTATTGTGTGCTTTGTTGAGGGCCTGCAGAGAATGTGGCAGGGGTAGAAAATTGAAGGCTTGAGCCATGTGGGCAATAGTCCTTCAGAGCTCTTGAGAGGGGAGGATGTTCTGTACTGCTCCAAGCATGATCTGCACTCTGCATGAAGTCTGACATTTGTATGTACAAAAGTGGCTTGTTCAGGTGGCAGAGATTGCAGAAAAGTTTCCCTCTTGTTTCACTAAAATTGCAAAATAATAACTATCAATCTAGGAGTGTGGATTTTTCTCCTTCATGTGAAGAGTGAGGCATAGAAGCACAGTCAGAATGCCTGTATTAATCCTCTTTATATTCTTTTTCATATCAGTTTTTCATAGCCAACCTTTGTAGAGCTTAAGTGAACAAATACACTGGTTGGTTATCAACATATTCAGTAAGTTATGTTTTAGCTGCTGCTTGAAATGTAAAATCTGTGTTAGCACAATGTCAGGTAATATCAAAGTAGTAGCTTGTAATAAGATTAACTTTTCAGGTTGTGAATATATAATTTTCAGTTACATACTGGGTTGTTAAATGCAACCTAAATCTATGATATTTAAGCAATTTGAGCAAATCAGAGCTAGTACAAGAACTGTAACTTCTGCATTCCTCTAGCACGAGGAAGTTTCACCATGTAATCTTAATGCAGAGTTGATGTAGTTTTAAAATAAAAGGTTCCTGCTATAGTAAATCTTTAAGGATGTGACATGGGTCCTGTCAAGATAACAGGAGCCAGAGTAGAGGCTGGTACTGGCTGGTGCTTAATTTTGGTGGAAGGTTCTCTGTGCAGGCACAACCCAGCTAACGATGCAAAGCAATTGGCTCAGGCAAATCAAAAATCATCACAGTTCCTCTTGCATCCTCAAGGCTCATAAAGGTCTTATTTGTGTTACAAAATGGAGCAGAATTTTTAGTGTGCCTTTTAGCAGGAATATCTTTGGCCTTGTGGTATTCCAGTCCCTGGTGTGGCTGGACTGTGAGTGTATCCATTGATCCTGGGGAATCCCGACTGTGATCAGGAAAAGGCTTTGAATTCTTTGGCAGTGCAAGGGAATTTGTTCATTTCTTTGGTGTTGGCTTTCAGCAGGACAGAGTTCAAGGCTGTCCTCTCCATTCTGCTTCCAGGCTGGTCTCCTTGGGGATGTTTGTAAGGGTAGTTATTTTGGAATTGCTACTCTGCTGTTCTGGCTTGTTCAGAACAATCCCCCTGTAAGAAAACCAGCCTGGAATAAAAGGGATTTTGCTCTGCAATAATGGCTGTAAGCAGAGCAATGGGTCTGGGACAAAATCACAGTAATTTGAGTTTTCTACTGCCAGTTATTCTAGTATTTTCCCTGTAGAGCCCAGGCTCTATTAGCCATAACAGTCTGAGACACCTGTGTTGTTTGCACCCAGACTCTTTGCAGTACCATGGGCTTCCCAGGCTTGGGCAGAATCCTGCCTGCCTGTGGGGCTCTGGCTCGTGGGGCACCTCGGGCCAGTTTCCAGCAGCTGTTGGAAGGCAACTGTCACTCAGAGAGCTCTCAGCTGCTGGTCTGGTCTGTGGGATTTGGGTTGAATAGGCAGAAATGATGTTCAGCTCTGAGCAGAGGCCAGACAGTAGCCTGGCACAGCTGTGCAGATACAAAAGGACTCTGTTTCCAGGGCTGTTACTTTGGCATCCACCACTAGCACAACATCCATAGGTAAAGCTAATGCATGGGGAGAAAAAAAGATGTGAGAGAACTGTCTTCTGAAGCAAATGCCAGCTCCTGTGTGGGTCCAGAAGCTGTTCTCTACTGCTGCAGCACTGTGTGCTCTTGGCTGGCTGCTGGCTTCCTCAGGAGCACAGCAACAGCCTTGTGTGAGAGGAAGTCAAAGTTCTGCCCTCTAAGCCATGCCCTGATCTGTTAAGAAAAGATGGCTTCAGTTTTCCTTTGGTGTACTGGGTCAGGGATTCCTGGTCTGTCTTCAGATTTATTAATTGGACTTAGTCCTGATGTCTCTAGAATTGCAGTCCTGCAAACTTGCTATCAGTAGCTGTCAGTGGTTTTCATTTTAATACTACAAAAGGATGGGTTCTTGCTGGTTTTACTTCTCTTCTTCCTTCTTCTAATCATGCACCAAAGTCTCTCAGGTCTCAGGAGGCCAGCTCAGTCTGGCTGATATCTAAGGGCAAGTTTTCAAATGAGCAGCTGGGCAAGATGAGCTACAGTCGCTTCCCCTACGTACATGGTTACCCTGGCTGGATGCCCAGACCACCACATACCTGGGCAGCATGAAAATCTTATCATGAATTTCCACTTTCCTGTTATCTGAGTAAATAAAAAAGAAGAGCCTGATGTTGTGTTAGATGCTGTACCAGGCTGGGGAGGGCTGAGGTCCTGGATTTCCAGCTCAGTGACTGCTGTTAATTCCAAGTGAATGAGTGAAGCTGTGGAATTTCAGTGCCAGCTTCCTCTTTCTTCATGCACTCAACTGAAGGGGCTCACTTGTGTGAGAGAGAGGGCTCTGCTGGAATCACCACATCCCTGGCCTGCTGCTGCCAAGGCAGAGATCCGCTGGTCTCGGTCTGGAAGCGAGTCTTGGCTGCAGCTGAGTACAGCAAATACTCTGGGGCTTTGTGACACACTCGATGCCTCTCACCCTCCATCTACGTGCATCTGACATCTCCGTTCCCAAGCGAGCCCAGGAAAATGAGGATTTGGTGTATCCCTTCCTCCCAAAGGCTCAAATGCAGTCTTGATGCAGCTGTCAGTCTTCAGCAGCGGCGCTAGTGCCGTTAAAAAGCTCCTGCCATCAGTAGAAGTGGCACTGATACGGCAGAAAGAGTCATGAAATGGGTGCAGAGGAAAACTGCATGGCTTCTGGGAAGGGACAAGATGCCATGAGCCAGACACTGATAGATCCTGCAGGGAAGTGGCACAGCTGGTAGGGAGCACAGCGGGTCAGACTGCAGGTGGGCTGAGCAGGAGGATGAGGAGCTCAGTGGCTCTGACCTCGCAGCTGCACACGCCAGCCAGACCTGGCAGCCCCAGGGCTGGGTGTGCTGATAGCAAGGCCATACTGGGCAGGGTTTGCTGCTCTTCCCCAGGGTGAATGCTGGAGCCAAACAGGCCAAGGATGACTTGTCAACCAGAAGAAATGCCGAGTGAGGGAAAAGGTTGTTCTTGGGCTATGGAGTATGTCTGACCCAGCAAAGAGCATTGCATTTGGGAGAGTTACAAGGCTCCTGTCACACAAGGAGGTCAGCACTGTTCTGTGGTGGGGATTTTGCCTGTAGCAAGTCTTCTCCTGTGTTCTGAACCCTCTTCTTGGGGGCAAACAATGTGTTTTGGCAGGGGTTGTGCCTCACCAGCTGGTCCTGTTCTCTCTCCTCTGCCGCTTCTTCCAGCAACGCAGCTGAGGGTCTCCTCCTGGGCAGCTGCAGAGCTAGTCCCAGACATCTCTAATGGGCCCATTATGCCAGATGTGTTCACTGCTTTTGGAAGAAAATAGAACTGATTAACACCTGAGCTGGTGCACAAGGCTCGTTAAGAAATATTAACGAGCGCACGCTGATTTGGAGAGCAGTTCTCACCACGCTGTCAAACACATGTTGGTCGGGTTCTTGGGAGGCTGGATGGCCTGGGGGATGGCCATTGTCACCAGTCCTCTTAGTCAGGCTGCCACTTCAAATCTGGGCCAGCCTATGTTAAAGAGAGATGTTTGCTTAAATTCCTGTGAGCGATGAGCTGGTATCAGTCATTGCCTACGAGACAATACTCACATCCTAGGAAACACTTGAGCTTGTTTCTTCAGCATGGTTGTCTCCCAACAGCTCCTGAGCACCTCACAGTACATTGCTGGTTGTAGGTACAGATCAGTGATTGCTGCTAAAGAAAAGGCTGTGTTGCACTGTGGATAGATATTGAGGTTGCCCAACACTCTGGAAATGGGGTTTTGCTAAAACTCGGAAGAATTCCCTTTGTTCCGCACAGAGTTTTGTGCTACATTTTCTTTATCACGTGTGCTAACACATCTTTATGATGTGCTGACAGTAACAGGTTTGTTGTGCCTATACCTTGCATTCAGACTTTTCTCCTCAGGAGTGTGGGAAGCAGCATCACCAAGCCATAAAACAGCTCCCTACATTGTCCCCTTAGCCAGCGTGCCTGAGAGCACTTACTGTGACATCTGTTTTGGAGCTGGAGTCTTGAACGTCCCTGGTGAAGCAAGCTAAGCTATCTGAAATGTTCCCTGAGGATCTTTGCTGGTGGTATGTCAACAGGAATATGCTGAGAGGAATTCAGCTGAAAGGGACAACACTCCAATGCTCCCTGCAGATGCCAGCAGATCCAGTTGGGAAAGGCTGCTTGGGCTTGCTGGGGGAACAGAAATGGTTGGACCCGTCAGCAGCTGCTCAGCTGGGATCTCACTGGCTACCCACGTGTTGGAGCTTCTGGAGAGCAGCACTGCTCCTGGTAGAGATCTTCACCCAGGGGACTCCCAGGGCTGTCTGGGGAGTGTAGCCCTGGTCACCACGGTTCACGTGGGCACTGAGAAAGCGATGAGTGTGGGCTAATTGTTGTAACCTTCCCTTTCCAGTGTGAGCTGTGTCCCTTCCCAGCCAGGCTCTCTCCTGAAGGTCTGGTGCCTCTGCACAGCCCTTGCCTGAGCTCTGCGTGCCCCTGAGCCCACAGCTGGCACTGTGTCCCTCCCTGCAGCAGGCAGGGGAGCCTGGTTTGGCAGGGAGCGGTGCCGTGCTGCTGGAGCAGCTGCAGAACGCTGTGCTCAGGCTATCGCACTGCTGCACATCAGCTTTGAAATTCCTGTAAACTGCAGGCTGTCAATCCAGCTGTTTCTGGCAAGTTAGGTGTGAAATGGTCAGCTGGCTTCCCAGTCTGGGAAAGGTGAATTCTTCAGTGTCCCCTCAGGAAAAAAGGACACTTCTCCAGCAACCTCTTCCACAGGAAGAGACTGCTTGTCTCAGTCCACTGTTTCTTCACCTCTGCCATCACTTCTGCTGCAGCTTGGAGTGATGGAAACTTGGTGCATTTGGGCATGATGTAGGGATAGTTTTGGGGTGGATGGTAGTAACCCTTTTTATTAACCCTTTCTGTTTTTCCTCCAGTGCTCACCCGGCGTCAGAGAGAGGCAAGAAATAAAGCTGCCAGTGGTGAAAGCAGCCCACCATCCTTAGACATTGACAAGTAAGTAGGTATGCCTGCTTCTCCAAGATTGTTATGCTTCCGTTCTAGCTTGCCTATGGATGCCTTTATTCCTGTACAAATGCTGGCCATTGGCTTTGTAACAGTATTTCCCTAAGCAATTGGTTTTCCTCAGTGCCTCTTGTTGCAGTGCTGGCTATATTTAAACCGAAGCAAGAGGAATTTGCTGTTCTCAGATTGTTTCTTTTTGCACTGATTTCCTTTCAGCCCAATCCATGGCGGGTCAGGGGTGTGTGGCTGCTGGGGGGAAGCTGTAGCTAAAATGGTGCTAACTCAGCCAGTTTCTGATGGGAGGTCTGAGCGTGGTAACCCCGGGAAAAGAAGAGGCCAGGACATGGAGGCTGTCAACATGGCACCTGTAGTGATATTCTTAATTAAATTAGACTTTCAGAATAGCAGTGGCTTTGTTTAATCTCTCTCCATGCAGCCCCTCCTCCTGCCACCCACACAAAGCATCATAAGAGAGGATCTGACAGTAAAATCCCTGCTATGGAAGCAATTTTGCTGTTACAAACAGTGGATGGCAACATCACTAATGGAATTAGGCTAATTATAGAGAGGACAGCTTCTGTTTAGACACATTATCTGGGTAATCAGCACTGACTGGAAAGAAAATACGGGAAAAAGTGCTGCAGAGTTTTGCTCGATGGGGGCTCTCCATATGCATTTTAGAGCCTGGGGTGTTTCACTGAGAGAGTACCACTATCAAGCTGAACACATTGTTGCTGGGGCTGGTCCCTGGGGGCTTTGTCTCTTGGAGATAGTCCATTCCTGAATGCAGCTCCCCTCCTGAAGAGCCAGTGTCCTCTTCTGCAGGGTTCAGTCCCTGCTGAGAGCTGGTGTGGAAGTGAATGTAGCTGTGTAAATCTATGCCTGACCTTCATCTCCTTTCACCCAGAATAATCTTTTTCCCAAGAACACTCAGCTGTCCTGCGTGAGCCTGAGCATCTTCCACCCAAACGAGGGGGTTTGAGAAACAGGCTGAGCCAACCCCCCAGCAGGAGCATGTGCTCTGCAATTCCTCTCCCTGCATGGCATGATGTAAAATGGAGACAGTGCAGAGAAAGACTTGATTTACTAGTCAGACAAGTTCATCCAGCCCTGGTAAAATGTCTCTCTGATTTAACACACTTGGTTTGCTTTTCAGGCAGAATTTAACTCTCCTTTGCAAAGCCCTTGCACTTCATTTCTGTAGATTTTGACAGGGTGCTTTATGTCTGGGGAGAAATCAGTGGTGTTTGAGATAGTTAGATGAGCAGATTTGATTACTGTCCCGCTGCTGCAGCAGCAGGATACAGAGGAACAGGCAGGGAAAACTGATAATCACTCAGTCTTTGCGATTGGTGCCGGCCTGACCCCACTGAGCGAGACTGGATGTGGTGACACGTCTGCTCTGTGGCACGGCCTGGAGGAGGAGAGTCACCGCTGGTGTCTGGGAGCCCGGTGCAGGGTGAATCCTAATGCACTGCTCTGTCCTTTGCTGCCTGGCAGGTGTGAGAAGTGCTACCTCTGTAAGTCACTGGTGCCACTGCTGCAGTATCAGAGGCACGTGGACAGCTGCCTTCAGGCTGCTAGGCAAGCTCAGGGAACCAGGAGGCTGCGAAGAGCCAAGGTGAGGGGCGACCCTGCACACCATCCCCTTTGCTTTGCGCTGGGTGTGGGTTGGCAGCAGGAGCTGTTTCCCTGGCTGGCAGGGATGAGCTGACCTGATGTAGGATTGCCTGTCCCTGTGGGCTGCTGTGGACAGAGAACTCATTGCCCTCCTTCCCACGGCGCTCTGAGAGAGCACGGACTGGTCCCAGGGGTGAGCTAATCCAGCAGAGCTGCCAGCAACCTCTCCAGCGGGCAGGCAGCCAGGGCTGTCCCGCTGCCAGCCAGCGCGCCTCAGTCCTGCAGCCTTCCTTGGCTGAATGTCGATGGAGTGGAGGCCAGCGTCAGCATGACAAGCCTATCTGACTATCCACAAGCCCATTCCCGTGGGGAAGGGCTTTAGAGCCAGAGCAGGGGAAATTGCTCAGTGCTGGGAGCAAACAGCAGTGTCCTGGGAGAATTGTGGGGGAGTGAGCGTGGTGGAGGTGTGCTGGGTGTGGGGAATGTGCCTTGCTAGAGGAGGTGGGAGGCAGGAGCGTGGGTGGCAGCTGGCTCACAGTCACTCACCAGGTGTTAGCCCCCACTGTGCTTTTTCCTGCTCGTGGCTGTCCCAGGGGAGCACAGAGAGGGTCCTTCCAGGCCTTCCTGCTGGCTCCTGCAGGCAAAATCCTAGTGCTGCAGCTTTGCCTGCGCTCAGAAATGTGATTCACGGCATGAAGATGCAACATGATGTCTTAGTTTTGTATAATCCCTTAAATCCATCACAGACCTCAGCCCTTTGGGGATTCAGATGCAAATGATGAGATTTCTGGTTGATGATTTTGGCTGGGATACAGCCAAGCACTGTGTAGTTCAGAGTACTGCAGGGCATGGCTGCTTCTGCATGTGACTGGCTCTGTGGGGGCTGTTTGACTCTGTCCCTGTGCCCCACAGCTGGCTGGTGTGTCGGTCCTGCAAGCAGGCACAGGGTGTGGGGGAAAGATGCTGAAGCCACGGGGTTCTTTGGGAAGGTTCAGCAAGGCTCTGTTATCTCTGGCCCTGCCTTTTGCTGGGGTGGCAGCTCACTGGGGAAGCCTGGACATGGGCTGGGCGATTGCAGATCTTCCCAGTGGCACAGTTGGGCTGGCAGTTTCCTTCTATGGCCCATTTTGGGGTGATTTGCAGCTCCAACTCCACAGCCAGGATGCCAGTGCCTTCCAGAGCAGTTCTGGGGGCAGGGAGCAGCCAGGAGAGGGGACTTTGCTGGGCCAGTGAGGCTCAAAGCAGCCAGACCAAGTGCTCTTCCCCTAGTGTGTGTGACCAACATGGCTGCATCTTCCCAGGGGCAGAGAGAGGGCACAAGGTGTGTTCCTAATCTGGCTGTGCCCTGAAGGAAAGCCCTTCCCTCCAGCACCAAGCCCCAGTACCCTCGGACAGAGTGGGACGAAGCTGCCCTTGGACATGCAGTGCTGGGGGATGTGTCCCAGCTGTGTCAGAGCCCCTGATGCCCCCATTTGTCACAACCCTGTGCTTGCTGACTGGGCTTGGGGGTGGCGTCCCATACCCTGGCCTCCCTCTTTACCGGGTTCTGCTTGATTAGCTGCTCTCTGCTGCCTCTGCTTAAGCATTACTTGGGCTGGGCACGGAGCAGTGCCCCTCCCATGGGTAGCTGGAGGCCCTGGATAAGCAGCATTCCCTCTTGTGCCCAGCCTGACGCTGAGGGCTGGGGGACCAAGTGCCCACGAGGCCATCCTGGCTAAGGGGTTTCCTCGTGGCAGTGCTGTGATGGTGGTTCTCCTCTCCTTGGCAGGACACTGGAAGGAAGGAGGGAGGACTCCTCAGGATGCTGGAGCTCTCGGAGAGCAAGTCTGAAGGTGGAAAACTTTCTATGCCAGTCTGGCTGAGTCAGGGCTGTCCTTTCCCAGCTCTCCCCTTTTGGTCCTGGCTTGGCCTGGGCTGTTCTGGGAGAGCAAATTCCCCTTGGAAGGGTCTGTTCTTTCTGAGCAGAGCAGGAATCTGTGGGCTTAGCTGGCTGTCAGCATTCCCCAGCTGGCTGCACACATTCCTGCCCGTACCCACTGGATGTGTGCCCACTGGACTCACACCAGAGCCCTTGTAGGGATAGGGGTGTACTCTGAACCATTGCACCAAGACATGTCCAGCTTCCTGGGGGATGTGGGAGGCTTCTGCTGTACCTGTCTGTGCACCAATGCTTCCCTCCATGGATCCAAGGACAGGAGGAGAAGAGAGGGGAGAGGTGCTCTTGGCAGCACCCATAGCTCGCGCAGGAGGGCTGACATGTGCTCTTGTTGCAGGTGCTGACACGGGGACTCCCCTCACTGGATTAGGAGACCAACAGTCCTCTCCCACACTCACAGCCACTGATGGGGAGCCGGCAGCAGACAGCCCCATCTCCCTTCAGCACCTTCCTCTCCATGTCTCCCCTGTGAAACCCAGTGGCCCCTCAGAAGCCATGGATGGTGTGGTGGACTTGGAGCCACGCATGGCTCCCCGTGCGGGCAGCCAGCAACGGACCAAAGGCTGCCGCCGGAGAAGGCACAAATTCTGAGGCTGGCAATGCTGCAGGGACCCCTGGCAGCTCCCCGTGCCCCAGCAAGGGTCTTCTTGGCACTGTACCCCTGCTTCACCTGCAGCCTTCATCTCCCGCGCCCCTTTTATATGTTTTATACGACCTGTGCGGGGAGCGCTGGGTGGAGAAGCAACTGTGTGTTTTATAGGTGCCTGTGCAGCTTTGCTCTCTGTTACAGAAATGGAAATATATTTATGTATGTTTTTATGAAACTGCAGCACCACGGCAGAGCTCTGCTGGCTTTCTTTGGGGAATGGGAGGGCGCCGGAGGGAGAGAGGAGGAGTAGCAGACGGTGGGTCCCAAATCGCACTTCCCTGGCCTCTCCTGGAGCTGGGGTTGGTGGGGGGGCTCAGGGCAGGGGGCTGCAGTGTCCTGTTCTCTATGCAGCAGCACAGCACTGACATTCCCAGGCGGAAGTGGCAGAGGGCACCTTGGTGCCAGCTGACAGCCGCAGTCAGCGGATGCAGCGACCGGAGGAGCCACGGCCGCGGTGTCCCCGTGTCCTTGGTGCTTTCCTGTCCCTGGGTGCCTCGGCTGTACGCCCGCTCCCCGGGGCAGCGGGGCTTTGCCTGCCTCGCACCGGGCCTTGGAGGGACCTGCTCCCCGAGAGCATCCTCACGGAGAACAGGGGAGGGCGGCCCATGTCTAATTAATGGGATGCGCTGGTGCGGAGCTCATTAAGCCCCGGGCTTTAAGCAGCGCTGCCGCCCGGCCAGGAGCGGGGAGCGGCCCCGGCCGCGGGTGGGGCCCGGAGCGGCGCCGCCCATTGGCCGCGGCGGGGCCGGCTCGCGGCGGGGCGGCCAATGGCGAGGCGGGGCGCGGCTGTTGCCAGGGGGACAGCGGCGGCAACGGCCCCGCCCGCGCCCGCAACGGCCCCGCACCGGCCCCGCCTCAACGGCCCCGCACCGGCTGCACACACCGGCCCCGGCCCCGCACCGGCTGCACACACCGGCCCCGGCCACCACCGGCTGCACACACCGGCCCCGGCCCGGCCACCACCGGCTGCACACACCAACCCCGGCCATCACCGACTCCACACACCAACCCCGGCCCGGCCATCACCGACTGCACACACCGACTCCGGCCCGGCCATCACCGGCTCCACACACCAACCCCGGCCCGGCCACCACCGGCTGCACACACCGGCCCCAGCCACCACCGGCTGCACACACCGGCCCCGGCCCGGCCACCACCGGCTGCACACACCGGCCCCGGCCACCACCGGCTGCACACACCAACCCCGGCCCGGCCACCACCGGCTGCACACACCGGCCCCGGCCCGGCCACCATCCGCTCCACACACCAACCCCGGCCACCACCGGCTCCACATAGCAGCCCCGGTCCGGCCATCGCCGGCTCCACACAGCAGCCCCGGCCCGGCAGCAGCTCCACACACCGGCCCCTGCCCCGCCGCCATGGGCAGCCGCAGCACCGGGCCCAACTCCCAAAACGGCCGCTCCGGCAGGCCGGACAGCGCAGACCGAGGGCCAAGTACGGGCGCAGAGGAGCGGGACAGCCGGTACGTGGAGCGGTGAGCGGCTCCTGCCCTGTGGAGACCGCTCTGGGGCCGGGGAAGGAAGGGGCCGCGCAGGCTCTGCAAATCCCACAGGCTGTTGCAGGGGAGAGACATCAGCCTCTGGCCTCTTGCAGGTCGTGGGGACCCTCTCCTTCAGGCCCCCCCGCGCTCGGCCCTATGACCGTGATGGGGCAGACCTGCCTCCTCCACAACCGCAGAGGCAGTGTGACGATACTGCATAGGGACGAGACTGCAGAACCCCCGGCATGGAGCATGGAGATAGACAGCAGGTGGGAGCAGAGCTGGGCACAGGCCCCCCAGCCCCACTGCATGCCTGGGCAAGGGCAGGCATTTGTCCTGGCCTGCAGGCTGGAGCTCAGTGGGTTATGCACCACCTCCCTCCATGCAGGATGTCGGTGGACCATCAGAGCCAACAGCAAGATAGTTCCCACACCACACCGGTAAGGCCCATCCCTACTCTGGTCATTCCCTGCCCTTTGCCTCTGCACCTCTGCCCTAATGCACCATCCCCAGATACAACGAGCCCTGCGATCACTCAGCATCCCACTGGAGAGGCTGCATGTTATGAAGGGCCACATGATGCAGGACATGTGCAAGGGGCTGTGCCGCCAGACACACACAGAGGCCAAAGTGCGGATGCTGCCCACCTACATCTGCTCCACTCCCAACGGCACTGGTAAGGCAGCCCAGCCTGAGGATGGACTGTTCTGCTACTGGCAGCCCTGCCCACCTCACTGGAGTAGGCCCTGGGGTTGCTGGGGAGGGTTAAACCACTCTTGGATCAGTTATGGGTTCCATAAGCTTCTCCTCTGCCAGTCCCCAGTGCAGGGGCAGTAGCCAGAAGCTTGTTCCCTTGGCCTCTCTGAGAGGCTCAGGCTCTCAGGAGTGCCCCCCCACGGGTGAGTGACTGTCCCTGGGACAAGGCAAGGAGCAGATTTTAGGAGATCTGCCACAGGGAAGGTCTCTGCCTGACACTGCCTCTATTCCCACATAGAGAAGGGCAACTTTCTGGTGGTGGAGCTGTGCCAGAATCTGGTTCGGACCCTGTTGGTGACCCTCTACGGAGATGGAAACATGAGTCCCCATATGATGTACAAGATCTTTGACATGCCAGAGGGCATCATGCAGGGCGAGGGCGAAGCGGTATGAGGAGGCCATGGCAAAGGGTGGCTGGTGCTGGGCAGCCCAGCACCACGGAGGCTCGGCAGGGCTCCGGGCTGGTGCTGGAGCTCCAGGCTGCCTTCCACAGCCTGGGCACTGGGTAAGGCAAGCAGCCCTTACTCCCATTCATGACTTTGCAGCTCTTTGACTTCATTGCGCAATGCGTGACCCAGTTCCTGGCTGAGACCATCAACTCTGACACCAACACATCTGAGGAAAACCTCCCCTTGGGCTTTGTCTTCCCTTTCAGCTGCCGGCAGACACGGCTGGACAAGGTGAGAGGGAGAGCCCTGTCCCAGGCTGTGACCACAGCACAGCAATAGTAGGGAGAGGAACCATCCTGGTGCCAGATGTCAATGGCTCTGCCACATGCTCTCCACAGGCAGAACTCCTCTCCTGGTCCAAGGGCTTCAGCTGCAGCGGTGTGGTGGGGAAGGACGTGGTGGAGCTGCTGCAGTCGGCCATCAATAAGCAGGAGGCAGGGGGCCAGGGGGCGGGAGGCAATTGGCTGTCCTCATGGAGGGGCCGGAAATCCTCTCAGTCTGCTCCTGGCAAGCTCTGCCACGTGGAGGTTGTTGCCCTGATGAATGACACTGTGGGCACCATGATGACCTGCAGCATGGAGGGGAGACCCTGCGAGGTCGCCGTGGTCGCAGGTGAGACTTGGGCACCATGTGTGCCATGGTGGTGGGTGCTGGGGGGCCGTGCTGGTGCTCAGCCCCATCACTCCCACAGACAAGGGCTCCAACTGTTGCTTCATGGCCGAGGCATACCTGGTGGAAATGACAGACGAGACCAGCGGGCGGATGTGTGTCAACACTGAGTGGGGCTGCTTTGGGGACGATGGCATCCTGAATGACATCTTCACACCCTATGATGTATGCGTGGATGAGGAATCTTCCAACCCAGGGGAGAAGAGGTGCTCTTTCTCCCCCAGAAAGGACAGGCTCCCCATCTATCCCTGAGCATGTCAGGCCCCACCAACAGGAGCTCATGGGTCCTGCAGTGCTCCTGGGTCCTCTTAAATGGCCAAGGGGTGCTGCTAAGGAGGCATGACTGACTCCCATGTGGGCTGCATGCAGGTTTGAGAAGATGGTGGGCAGCCTGTACCTGGGGGAGATTGTTCGGCATGCGCTGATTGCCCTGACCGCTGAGAAAGCTATCTTCACTGGGACTGATGTTGGTGTCCTGAAAGAGAAGGGAGTGTTCACAATCCAGCATGTTCTGGAGATCATCAAGTGAGTGTCTGGGGATCAGGAGCTGCCGTGGGTGGGAGGATGGGGAGTGATGGATGGATGTTCCTGGCTGCGAGCTGGTGGATCTGCAGGTGCCGCAAGGCTGTGATCTGCCTTGCAGCAACGAGGAGGGCACGACTGACGTGAAGAGGATTCTGGAGGCTCTGGGGCTGCAGCCAAGCGAGCGGGATTGTGGCCGGGTGCAGCAGATCTGCCGGGCAGTGGTGGGGCGTGCTGCCACACTCTACGCCACCGGGCTGGCTGCCATCCTCAGCTACATGTGCCAGACCCGGGAGATGGAGACGATGATGGTCAACGTGGGGATGGAAGGAGAACTGTACACAGGCTACCCCAGGTGATGAGGAACACAGGGCTCCCTGTGGGGTGCTACCCCAGCAGGATGCCTCACACCGAGCCCATGCTATCTTCATCCTCGGCAGGTTTGAGGAGATCCTGCAGAGTGTGTCAAGGCTACTGGCCCCTGAGTGCATGGCCACCTTTCTACCCTCAAGAGATGGCTCTGGGCGGGGGGCAGCAATGGTGACAGCAGTGGCTTTGCGCCTGGCAGCCCAGCGCCGTGAGGTGAACGAGGTGCTGGCCCCACTACGGCTCTCCCATGAAGACCTGAAGAGAGTCCAGGCACTGATGAGGCAGGAGATGGAGCGGGGCCTGAATAAGGAGACCCATGACACTGCTAGTGTCCGCATGCTGCCCTCCTACGTTTCTCATACACCCGATGGCACTGGTAAGGGACAGGGACACTGGGAATGGGGTGCTGAGGAGGCTGTGGCCCTGCTAATGCACTGTGCTGGCTCCACACAGAGCGAGGCGACTTCCTGGCACTGGACCTGGGGGGGACCAATTTCCGTGTGCTGGTGGTGCGTGTGACAGAGGAGGGCATCAGCATAGCCAGCGAGATCTACGTCATCCCAGCTGCCATCATGCAGGGCACTGGCGAGGGGGTGAGGCTGAGGATCTGTGACCAGCAGCTGGGGCAAGGGGGTGGGCATTGCCTCCCTCTTTCCATGGGGCCATGATGGGGCTGGGAGAGGCCCCCCAGCATTGCCCCAGCCTAGGCAATGCTGACCATTGCTGACCACTACCCACAGCTCTTTGACCACATCATCGACTGCATCCTCGACTTCCAGACAAAGCAGAATTTGATGACACATGTGCTGCCTCTCGGCTTCACCTTCTCCTTCCCCTGCCAGCAAGTGGGCCTGGATAAGGTGAGGGGGTGGCTCCTGCACCAGGGCGGTGGGAGGGACCTCAGGATTTGGAGTGAGGCAGCTGCCTGGCCCCTGCTCCTGCCACTCTTGCAGGCATTGCTGCTGACCTGGACCAAAGGCTTCTCCGCCTCAGGCTGTGTGGGACAGGATGTTGTCCAGCTGCTGCGGGAGGCTGCCGTGCGAAAACAGGTAGGGAATGTCTGGTGGCCTGTCCCTGTCCCCAGAGTACACCCTGCACCCAGTGTCAGCCCCAGGAGCTGTCTGGGTGCTGCTAGACCACACATGTCCCCATCTCCTCTTTGGCAGCACTCAGGGCTGCGGGTGGTGGCTCTGGTCAACGACACGGTGGGAACCATGATGTCCTGTGGTTACGAAGACCCCAATTGTGAAATCGGTCTCATTGTAGGTGAGGAGCACCTCTGCATCCAGGAGGTCCCCCATCTCCTCACTACCCCTTTACCCCATGTGGCATGGCTACATGCCTCTGCCAGAACTGTGATGGGGGTGACAGCAGTACGGGGCCCACAGGGACAGGGACCAATGCCTGTTACATGGAGGAGATGAGGAATGTGGGCACTGTGGAGGGCAACGAGGGCCGCATGTGCATCAACATGGAGTGGGGGGCCTTTGGGGACAACGGCTGCATAGACCATCTCTTCACCGACTTCGACAAGGTGGTGGACAACACCACCATCAACCCGGGCAAGCAGAGGTGGGTGAGGGCCCTGGGGCAGAGGGGGCTGGGAGTGGGTGGCTGTGCCCAGCTGAGGCTATGCCTTGGGTAGGTTTGAGAAGCTCATCAGTGGCATGTACCTGGGCGAGATCGTGCGTCACATCCTGATGGTAATGGCAGAGAGACAGCTCTTGTTCCAAGGCAGACCCTGCCCCAAACTCCAGACCAAGGACATCTTCCAGACCAAGTTCCTCTCTACCATCGAGCTGTGAGTGTTGGGCTCCGGTGGGTTCTCTGAAACCAGGGTGGGGTTGTCGGAACCCCAGGAGAGGGCCAGGCTACACTGGTGTGGCACAGGCAGGGTGATGCTTAAGGGATGGGGACAGTGGTGGGGATGGGGACTCTGCTACTAACAGTGGCACTGGTCCGGAGCAGCAACGGGCTGGCCCTGCGGCAGATACGGGCCATCCTGAGCGAACTGGAGCTCGATGCCAGCTTCGATGACAGCGTGCTGATGCGGGAGGTGTGCCAGACCGTGTCCCTGCGGGCAGCCCAGCTCTGCGCTGCTGGCTTGGCTGCTGTGGTGGAGAAGATGCGGGAGAACCGAGGCCTGGACCAACTGTCTGTCACTGTCGGGGTGGATGGTACCTTGTACAAGCTGCACCCGTGGTGAGTGGGGCCAGGGGTGGCAGGCACCCACAGGGCATCCTTGCCCCGTGAAGGGGTGTGTGCTGGGAGGCATGGTGTGCATGGGGTGGGAGCATCAGTCCTCACCCTCCCCTCCGGTCCTGCCTAGCTTCTCCGACAACCTCCAGAAGACACTGAAGGAGCTGGCACCCAACTGCAACGTGACCTTCCTGCTATCAGAGGATGGCTCAGGGAAAGGGGCCGCGCTCGTGGCAGCCGTGGCCAATCGTGCTAGCGGGCAATAGCCACCATCCCAATAAAGCTCTTTGGTCTGCACCTCCAGCTTCTGGGGGCGACACGAGGGGCGTGGGGCAGCGCATGGCCGGGCACAGCCCCACGTAGCAATATATATCGAATTTATTTACATTCACGTCCGGCAGACCCCCCGCCCGCGGCACCGCTATGTACATAAGGCCAAGTGTAAATACTTGAATGCACTTAATACAGAATTAAAAAAACGGGCTTTACACAACACGGCACGGGGCCCGGGGCCGCCCGGCCCCACACGCAGACAGCACGACGGCACCGCACGCACGACGCACACCCAGTGCCCCCCCAGTCCCCCACCTTGGGGCTCTGGGACCCCCGGGGCTGGGCTGAGTCCGGCCGCCACAGTGCTGGAGGGGCCTGACTGCCGTGGGGCAGGGTCATCCTGCCCTCCCAAGGAGGCCACGCAGCCCTCCTCGTGCGCTGTGGGGCAGTAGGAGCCTGGTGGGCCAGCCAGGGCCCCCCTTAGCCCCATGGTGGTGGTCCCCTGGGACCCGCCATGCTCAGCACTCTGCCTCGGAGAAGAGGGCACCGTCCTGCTTGCCGACCTCGGCCACGGCGGCAGCCAGCTGGGAGAGGTTGCCATTGGGGAAGTGCCGCGCTTCCCACAAGTTGAGGATCATGGCTGTGGGGCTGGCCTTCGAGGCGAAGAAGCTCAGATGGCTGGAAGGGGACAGAGGGACAATGTCAGGGCACAGGGATGGCTCCACATCCCGTTACCAGCCCCATGCTAGCCTCACCTTGTGCAGCGTCCCTCTCCCAGGATCCCACAGCATTCCAGCATCCATCCATAGGTGCAGGATAAAGCCAGAACCCCTGTCCCCATCCACCATGCCACCCCATCCCCAAAACTGTCCTCAGCCTGCGTTACCTGTCGAGGTTGAGCTTCTGTGCCAGTGTCCTCCAGTCGGCTCCCCGTGTGCCCGGCGGGTCCAGGCTGCTGATGATCTTTTGGCGGATGAGGAAGGGGATCTTGAAGGCACTGGGGCCCACCAGAGCCGGGGTGCCCACCTCGTCAGGGACCAGCCAGTCTGAAAATCTTGTGTCCTAGGGGAAAGCATGAGCAGGGAGGGAGAGGGATGTGAGGAAATCCTATGGCCACCCCCAGGAGTGCCCCAGCCCTGGCCTCACCTTGGCGATGTTGAAGTTGACAGTGAAGCTCTGCCCATCTCCCTCCACCTGCCAGACCCAGATCTTGCAGGCCAGCTCACAGGTGCTGGTGCTCAGGCGCTCCAGGGTGAAGGTGCAGTGCAGGAAGGGCTGCAGCCCACTCCAGATGTGGTAGAAGGGGATCTCCTGCAGTGGGGTGACAGAGCTGGGGGTGTCAGAGCAACAGAGACACCCCCATGCACCTCTATCCCCATCACCACAGATTGACCAGACTCCTCACCTGGTAGCTGGCGAGGAGCTTGCTCTTCCAGAGGGAGCTGGGCATATCGTGGATGGAGAGGCGCAGGTTGTGGTAGCTGTCCTTGAAGTGCAGCACCCGGGGGGCTCCGATCAGCTGCCCCCCCAGCTGCTTCTCCAGCTGGATCACCTCCTGCCAGCACAAGCAGCAGTCAGACAGGAGATGCCGCACAGCAGGAGCGCAGCTCTCGCTCCAAGCCGGGATGGGCGGCTTGGGGACCCCGGTACCTTGAGGACATCCTGGGTGTCACTGAGGCAGTAGACGCGGATGTTGTACTCGAGCGAGGGGCAGGCGGCCGGCGCAAACAGGACCAGCTTGAGGCGCTTGGAGGCCGCCATGCTGAGGGACTCCCCGACCAGGGCGAAGCGCCCCAGCTGCTCCGTGAACACGTAGCAAGCCTGCGCTTCCAGCTGGCAGTAGTACAGCTCCGTGCACGGCTCAGCGCCCAGCTGCAGCACGTCCTGCGGCACCCGGGCAGAGATGCACCTCAGCCATGGCTGTCCCTCCTCCATCCCTGAAACCCCTCGCCCCCGCTCACCTCCCACGTGCCCTCGCACGACTGCTTCTTCAGCCGGATGCTCCAGTTCTCAGCGCTGGCTTCCACGCAGTGCCCCATGGCCAGGATGGCGGGGCGGGTGAGGAGGACCCCGGGGGGGCCGCAGCTGACGATGGGGCTCAGCAGTGTCTGGCAGCCAGCCAGGGGCAGCCTGGGGCAGTGATGGGGGCAGCTGAGTCAGGACAGACCCCTCCTCCAACAGCCCCGTGCCCCAGCAGCCCCGGCACCTACCTCACCTCCTCCTGCTTGTGCAGGGTCAGGTAGACCTCGTAGATCTTCCCCCGCGGGATGGCATCAGGTGGGATGAGTAGGCTGATCCCTGGGTGGGAATGGGGGTGCAGACAGGGGGTGAGCCCCATGAGGACCCTGCCCAACCTGGGCAGTGCCCTGGAACCCTCACCCTGCTGTACCTGTGTTGGGGATCATGAGCCGTCCCCCCAGGAAGTTGAAGGTGCCATAGGCCATGTTGTTGGTGCCGCGGGGCAGGGAGCGGAAGTAGCTCTGGGTGGAGAGCCGGGCCACGAAGTCAGCACCCTCGGCGGCGGGCGAGCTGTGGTGCAGCGTGTGCCTTCCAGCACCCAGCGGGCTCAGCAGGTGCCCGTTGGGCAGCTGGAGCTTGGCAGGGCCGTCCTGGCGTGGGCAGAGCGAGCCCTGGTAGGTCATGGTGGTGGTGCTGAGGTCTGGCTGGATGGTGAGCAGGCTGGGGTTGTCTGCAGCACAGAGCAAGCGAGTGTGGTGCCAGGGCATGGCAGAAACAGGGGGTCCCCACCGGTGGTGCAAGGGCACAGTCCCTGCCCATAGCTAGGACCCTATAGCAATCACAACCACCCCTGGGGATCTTGACCCTATGTAGGACAGTCACTGACCCCACGGTCAGGATTCTAAGATACAGAATCCCTGTCCCTAGGTCAGGGATCTCATAAGGCAAAGAATCCCCACTCAGGACCCCACAGGGCACAAAACCCCACCCAGGGATGCTCTGTAGCAGGCAGCCCCTGCCCAGAGACCCACCCGTAGGTCCAAGGGACACCATGTCCCAGTGTGGATGCACTGTCTCTGCAACACTCACTCACCAGCCTTGCTGGGTTTGATGCTGACGGGCTGGAAGCCGGCAGTGAGGATGGAGGAATCGGCCACATCAGCATCCAGGCCCCCCTTCTTGCGGCAGTACACCAGCACCCCCACCAGCAGCAGCAGCACCAGGCACACGGCCACGGCCACCAGCCCCACGTACAGTGCTACGTCCTCTGCACCGGGAGCAGCTGTGTGGGGCAGGGTGTCAGCACACATGGCCATCCCCCAGTCCCCTCTCCCAGGGGACAGCCCTGCCATCCCCACTGCACTCACCATGGGTGCAGAGCTCGGAGGTGCAGTTGCGGGTGTCCAGCTCGGGGCCGTGACAATCCCGGCCGCCGTTGCGTGGCGCTGGCTCCGAGCACTCCCGGCTGCGCCAGTGGGTGCACTCGGCCCCGCACTCCGACCACTTGCTCCACTCCGACCAGGCACCATCCACTGCAGGCACAGCTTGGGGTCAGTGCCCTGCTGACACCCCCCTTCCCTGCCCCGGGGCTGGCAGAGACGGACACACAGGGGAATTGCAGGACAAGACATCTGGTGGGGACAGGGACTGGGCGCAGTGGGGAGTGCAGCATCGGCACGACGGGGCGGTGGCTGTGCCCCGAGCAGGGCGGGTACCTGGGCAGAGGGTGGTGCAGGCGGTTTTCTGCACGTTTTGGCCCTCACAGAAAGCACCCCCATTGAGGGGTGTGGGATTGGTGCACGTCCGGCTCCGCTTCTGCCAGCCCCGTCCACAGCTGGTGCTGCAGCCTGACCACTGCGTCCACGTCGACCAGCCGCCGTTCACTGGGTGGAGAGGGACCCGTCAGCGCCCTGCCGCTACAGAGACGCAGGGAGGGACAGGACAGGGAGGGTGACACCAGGGCAGCATGGTGGGGACTGGCGTGGAGGGGCCATACCGTAGACAGTGATGGCAGCAGAGGCGCTGCGGCGACGGGCCACGATGTTTTTAGCCACGCAGGTGTAGTTGGCGGTGTCGGCCAGGCGGGCCTGACGCAGCACCAGGCTGTGCTCTGGCGTCACGTAGACGTTGGCATCCAGTGCCGGGTCCACCAGCTCCTCGTTGCGCAGCCACTCCACCTGTAGGGCACAGGGACATCACTGGGTGCCTGCCTGGGAGCACACACAGCATTCCCCTGAGCACGGGGTATCCTCAGCCACACCCTGTCCTGCCCTGCTGCAGGGACGCACCTCGGCGGGGGGGATGCCCTCGGGAGGGCGGCATGGCAGCACGATGCCCTGCTCGATGGAAACCTCCCTGGCTGTCGGCTCCTGCTCGAAGTTCTTGCGCAGATCTGGGGAGGCACAGGGGTGAGATGGGGAGCTGGGGCCAGCGCCCTGCACTGTGTCCAGGCACCCACAGACACTCACAGGCGATGCGCACAAAGGCTTTCTGGCTCTTGGTGGTGCCGGAGGAGCTCCAGGCCACGCACTGGCACCAGTACTCCTCCAGCCCAAAGATTTTCTCCACTTGTTGGCGGGTCACCTCGATGCGCACTTCCATCACTGGCAGCCCTGGTACCAGAGGGTGGCACATCACATTGGCATGTCAGGAGCTGTCCCCATGGCCCCAGACCCACGCAAGCCCCGCCAAGAGTGGCACACGTGGCTTCCCAGGAGCAGGGCTGGCACCGTCCCTCCTGCCAGAGCTCACCAGTGCTGCGGTCAGTGCTGTGCTGCGTAACGTGGTCACCTTGGTGCACCCACTCGCCATTGCACTTGAAGTAGATCTGGGTGGCAGGCGTGGCACGGCAGGCCAGGCTCACTGCCTTGTTCTTCACAATGTAGACGTCCTCCGGCTCCAGCTGGAAGTGCGGCAGCAGGTCCGGGGATGCACCAGATGCCGGGTTGGCCACGGTCGCGCTTTGCTGAGCACCTGTGGGGAGATGGGGCTCGGCCACCTCCACGTGCCCTGGCTGGGACATCACCCACCCCGGCACAGCCACATGCCAGTGGCCCTGTGCCTCCCCACTGTCCCCTCCACCAGCAGTGCAGCAGCTCTCTCCCACCCTGCCATCCATCAGGGAAAGCAGCCACACAGTGGCTGCGCCCGCTGAACCCTTGCCGATCCCTCATGTCCACACTTAGCACTAATGAAAAGGAAATGTAGTGTGACCAACAAGGGCCATTGCTCACGCCTCCGGGGCGCCTGCCACCCCCTTCTCCAGCACGCTGTGAGGCACTGACCAGGGGCCACATCCTGCCCTGCTGCACCCCGGAGTGGCACAGGGATGCTGGACAAGTGGTGATGACACGGCGGGGTGGCACAGCAGTGTGCCCTATCCTGTGCCACTGACACGGCACATGGGCGCTGGCTGTCCCCAGGGTGGTGAGGATGGCTCAGTGCTGCACACACATGCCCCCATGGGGACAGCAGTGCTGGGGACATGACACATGGCACAGTCCCACGATATTCACGTCCCCCAACCCAGACAAGGCCAGGTGCCGCTGCTACCCCCACCCCGCCGGTGCCTGCTGAGGAAAGAGTTAATAAACCAGGGCCCTAAATAAGCATTTGATTAACAAACGATAAAATAGCGATTGTGTCACTGAATGAAGCTGTAATTGCTGCTGCTAATTGGCTGGTTAGGATTTAATAAGCAATTAAATGGGATGGAATGCGCAGTAATTAAGTGCCTTCCTTTGGCAACCACCAGCCACTCCCCATGTGCCCATGGGACCCCACTGCCCGTGCCCACCCCGGCTGGCTCCTGCCTGGCACGGCCGCCTGTATGACGGGAACGCGAGCGACACGGGGGTCCCTCGGGCCCTGCCTGAGTCCCCCAGGGGAGGCTCCAGGCCCTGCTGCTCCCCCCGGCTGGCTCAGGCCCCTCGGAGCCGGGGACTGGGTGCCGACGAGCCCGCCGCGATGCCCGCCGGGACGGGCAAGGTGCGGCAGCTAATTTACGCGGGGAAGATAAACGGCGACCATAACGCGCCGGTTATTACCCCATCAGCACTTTTACAATGTCACTGGCAATTAATTTAATTAAAACTCCTGTCGGGGATATACAGGCATTTCATATTTCACCGGTTTAACGACCCCCCCAGCCGCAGCCCGGGGCCGGCCCGGGGGTCACGGCACGGACAGGCGCTGCGGTCCCCGGCGCGGTGCCGTCCCTGTGCCGGCTGCGGCACAGCTCGCCGCATCACCCGCGGGTCCCGCTGCTGTGCCTGCTGCTCGGGCACCCCGGGTGCCCACACTGCACTACCCATGCTGGCACGTGGGCGCTGGGTAAATAAACCGGATTTATTTATGAAATGCCATGTTTGCTGCCGCACAGCACCGCGGCTTGCCTCCCGCCCGGGCGGCTGTGGCAGACGCGCCGGGTGAACTGTGCTGCGGGACCAGCTTTTTAATCACACGTGAAATGAGTACAGCGATTGCCGAGCTGCGTGTCTATCCATCACGGCTGAGTGGAGGGGCGCAGGAAGCCTGGGACCAGCAGCAAGGCACGGAGGAGGCAGGATGGGTATGGAGCCCCCCCAGCTGCCCACCCAAGCGGGGTGCTGGGTGCCTTGTGGGCGGGGCGGGGGGAGCATGGGCAGCAAACAGAGCTGGGGATGTGCAGCGAGCGGCAGAGCCGGGGTGCTGCCCTTCCCCCCCGTGTCCTGTGGGCTCCTCCACGCCACAGACATTCTACACAGCGTGGGCATCTCCCACACCGCACACACTGCACACAGCACGGGCACCCCGCACCCCTGAGTGCCCTGCACTCTGCAGTCACCCCCATGCTCTGCGGGGCCCCCGCGTCCTGCGGGGCCCCCCTCTCCAGCGTGGCACCCCCAGCCCGTGGGTGCGGGCGCAGCGTGGGCGCCCTGTGGGCAGCGGCCCCCCACGTGTCGCGTGCCGGCTCCCGCATCCGCCTCGCGCTCACCTGCCGCTGCGTTGCCATGGAAACAGGCGAGATGCTTATGTCACCTTGGCAAAGGGAACCGGGGAACTTCGGCGGGGACGGGGAACAAGGGGACGGGGAGGGGGGCGCTGGGTTCCACACACCCCGCCGCCCCCCCTCACCGTGGCAGGGCACAGCCTCGGCCGCTCTCCCCGCAGCCAAAGGGTGACTGGGAGCGCAGTTTGCTCCAGCGCCGATAAATCCCAGACAGTAAACTCGGTGCATTAAGCAAGGCTTTAATATCAATTATCCCCCCAACACGTGGGCTAACGAGTGGTGCCTGATGGAGGGGAAGGGTGGTGGGCTGGGGAGCAAGTCTGCGACACCCACCTCAGGGCGCAGAGGGGGATGGGGACACCCCGCTGTGGGCTCTGGGCATCCTCTCCTGCCTTCATCCCAGTACTGTGGGACTCCCAGCTGCTCCTGCTCCCCACCCCTCGCATGTACAGAGCTCCCCCTGTTCCCTGCCACCCCAGGTGGTCACACAGCCTCTCACCGTAGCACCTGCCCCTCCAGCAGCAGAAACACCAGGTGTTACTGGTCAAGTACTGGTGTTACTGGGCAAGGAGGGACTGCGGGACACTACACTGCCCAGTTTTGGGGGTAGGGGGGCATTGATAGAACCCACCAGGTGCCAGCGAGTGCCCCCAGTCTGATCCCGCTGATCCTCAAGGGGCTGATCCTGCCTGGGTGAAAGTGCCAGAGTCCCCAGTGGTGCCGGGAGCAGCCTGGCGGGTGCCTCTGTGCCTGCCGCGGGGACACACTGAGAAGGTCAGCGTGTTCTTGGCGAGGAGAGGCTGCCCGCCGGTGGCTGCGGCAGCGCCAGCCCCGACACCGGCACGGCCGGTGGGTGCCCACGTGGCGCAGCTGCCCCGGGAGGAAGCAGGAGGCTGCCTGCAGTGGGACAGCGCTCCGATGGCACGGCTCTGTCTGAACACGGCTGCCCACCACATCAGTCACCCCCGATGGGGCATCCCGCCCCATCCTCCCTCTGCCCCCACCCCCTGTATGCTCCCCTGCCTGCTGCTGCCACTCTGGGTGTCCCCACAGCAGCGTGGGGACCTCAGTGCCCGCACCTGCCCCCACCACTGTGGCCCTCTGTGGACCTCCCCGAATCCCCGCGGGCTTTGCAGCCGGCAGATTCGCTCCCAGCTGGTGCCCCATCCATCGTGTCCGTGCCAGGCCTGGCACGCCATTAACATGAAAGATTTCCTCGCACTTTGCCGGAGCTCGGCCTGCGCCCCAGCAGCAGGTAATTAAGCCATAATTGCTGCTGATTGCTCCGGCCTTAACGAGGGAAAGGTGGGCATCAGGGGGAGGGCAGAGGGTGCTCATCTGTTCCCAGGGGAACCTGGGGGTGCCAACCCTGCACGCAGGGGTCCCCGCCGCTGGCACTTTGCTCTCTGCAGGGTGCAGAGAAGGGAACTGGCACAACTCGCCACAATCAAAAAGCTCGTCTGAGGCTTTGAGCTGGGTTCCATCCTGCTGGGAGAGGCTGGCGCTGAGCCACGATGAGCTGGTGTTGCCTCTGGGAGACCCCCAGCCATGGGCCACAGCACTGCCCAGCACTGCCCAGCACTGCCCAGCTGCTCCCACCTTCACCTGGGGCATCAGGACACCGGCAAAAGCTTCCCTTGCACCCACCTCTCCACCCCACACAGTCCCACGGCAACTCCAGGCGGGTGCCAGCGCCAGCCCCGGCTGGGCAGGGAGCCAGCAGGGTCGGATGCCAATGCTGGGCAGCAGGACCTGGCTCCTGGCCAGCCTGGCGCGTGCTGAGCACTGGGGACGAAGCGACTGTGGGCACATGGTGCCAACGCGGCCCCCACGCTCCAATGGGCACCGTGCCCCCGGGGGTGCCCCCGCCTGCCCTGGGACCGTGTCCCCAATTTTCTGGCATGTCCCCACAAGCTGGCCATTGTCAGGGCCCCTCAGGCGTGTGGCCCACGTGTGCCAGCCCTGCGGCCACGGGGGAGCTTGGGTGGAGGTGCCTGTCTCCCGGTGAGTGCCTGGCAGCGTCTGGGCGCTGATGAAGCGAGTGCTGGTTGTGAATGAATTAGGCGGGTTTGCATGACAATGGAGCTGCCTAATTACGGATTTGAGCTGATACTGCTCTCCCCATTACATGCAATTAGCATGTGCCAGGGCGGGCAGGGCTCCCAGGGCTGCACGCCCTGGCCGTGCCCACGCTGTGCCCGCACATGACCCACGCTGCAGCATGCCTGAGGTCTGAGCACAATGGTGCCAGTGCCACCAAAGACAGCCGGGGGTGGCAGCCCCTCCTCAGGAGCCACCTCGGCCTGCTTGAGGGCTACCAGCCCTGGAATCAAGTGCTGGCCACTCTTTCCCCGGCACACAGAGTCGGGGCTGAGAGGGGACGTGTTCCTGGCCAGCTCTGGGTATCTGAAGCGCCCTACAGACCCCACAGAACCTCTGTGCCAGCAGAACTCGTCCCAAGACTTGCCAGGCCCTCTCAGCAGCAAGGCATGGGGAAGGGGTTCCGTGCTCAGTGGAAGATGAGGGGATCCCCCAGCCCAGTCTAGCACTGGAATGGTGGGGAACACAAGACTGGCCCAGTGCAATGTGCGGGAATTGTTGCTGGGGTCTGGATCCCGGGAACCCGAGTGGGTTTCCTGGCTCTCCTTTAACTGACAGAGAGAAGCAAAAGCCCTGGCCAAGCCCTGGCCCTGCCGGGAGGAGTGTCAAGGTCACTCTCAGTCCTGCATCCCACCGGAACGGGCAGGGGACAACAGTCCCAGGTGCCAGGGTCCAGCCCCGCATTCTCTCCCCTCTCTCCCACAGGTGTTCACCCGGTGGTGACGGCAGCCCTGGCACCTCACAACCCACGGCAGCAAGGGCCGGCTGAGGGAGCTGGGGCCTGAGAAGCCCATTCTGCAGGAGCCCCGGCAGAGCAGGGTCTGGGTGCCCATGGGGAGCAACCTGCCTGACACCCCCCTGGGAGCAGCACCCAAAGAGCAGGCAGATGGCAGAGCCAAGGGGTACTGGGCAACTGGGACTGACTGGATGAGGACAGGGTCCCAGTGTGCCCAGTCTGGAGCCAGCCCAGCTCAGCCTTGCCATGGGCAGACGTGGACCAGCGACTGTGCTGACAGACAGAGCAGTGCTGGCACGGGTGCACCCCTGGGCACAGGGAAGGGGGTACAGTGGGACATGCACGGCGCACAGTCCCCACACCAACATCCCTTGGGCAGCTGCACCAGTAACAGGGTGGTCTCATGTGCTGCTGGCCACCCAGGTGAGCCAGGCTGTGAGGTGCCTGCAGTGACTCTAGGGGTGCCCAGCCCCTGGTGGCACCGTCAGCATCCCGCTTCCCTCCCGCAAGCACCTGCCAGGCTCTGCACGGTTTGATGTAGTGCCAGCCCCGCGTGGCACTGAGCCAGAACAAACAGCCCTGGGCAGGCTGCGTCTGCCGCGTGCTCGTGCTGACAGCCGGCACGGCAGCTTCCCGATGCCCAGCGCATGCCAGCCTTGCCCGCCACCCTGCACCCCTGCCCGCCCCATGGAGCCACCAGGGCCCAGCCAGGCACAGGTTGTGGGGTGCTGTATGATGCAACCACCTGGGGTGCCAGGCTGTGGGGCAGCGGCTGTGGAGTGCAGTGGTTGGGGGCTGTCTGCTGGAGCCCGGGGATGTCTGGCAGCCCAGTGAAGTCAGCAGCACAACGTGGCTCGTGTGCGGTTAGAGCAGAGTCCGTGGCCTCGACCAGAGGAGCTGGAGCCGCTGTAGGGCTGGGGCAGGAGATGAACTAGAGCCTGGCACTGGCTGCAGCGATGCCAAGGGGAGGGGCCCACGGCACCACTGGGCCAGGGGTAGCTCTTGGGAAGGACCCTGCTCCTCTGCCCTTGCCCACCTGCCAATGCAGCAGCCGAGTAGGGCAGCCCCCACCTCAGGAGCTCGCCCCTCTCTGCTGCCCATGGCTGAGCCCCAGTCCTCGCTGCTGCTCTCGCCCTTTCCCTGCGGGCACCAGTGGGCGCTCAGCCAGGGATGCTGCTCCACCAGTAGGCAGGGGCCCTTTGCCCGGACACCTGGGTTCCCTGTCCCCAGCCTGTGGCTTGACGACGCTGGTGAGGGGAGCCGTGCCATGCTGTGCCGTGCCTTGCCAGGCTGGAGCAGAGGCCCAGCCCTGCCCGGTTTGTGCCAAGCAGTGGCTGCGCAGGTGACTGGGCTCAGCCGCGGCGCGGCCGGCTGTGAGCTGCCTGCCGAGAGAGCGATGGGGACCAGCATCACCCCACACCACACTGCCCGAGCCGGGGCTGGCACCGCCGGGCTCCCCACGCCTCCTGTCGCAGGGCTGGGGTGGGGTGCTCTAGTTCACCCCGTGCCCTTCTGCCCGCATCTCCATCCATCCTCACAGTTCCCACGGGTGCCGTGGGGACAGCCGTGGTCCATGCCCAGCTGGGTTCGGTACCCACAGCACCCTCCTTATAGGGTCCCCTGCAGCCAAGGGGTGCCCACCCACCGCGCCGGCTCTGCAGCGTCCCCCTGCAGACGGGGCCATGCTGGGAACGCAGGGTCCCTGGGGAAGCCCAGACAGTTGCTGGGAGCACTGTGGCTACAGCCCCTCTGGGTGTCTGTCGTGCCCACCAACGCACTGAGGCCAGGCTAGGGGACATCTCCGCTGGCGGGTGGAGGGTCAGCGGGCCGGGACCCTCGGGCGCAGAGGGGGAGTCCCCCCCTCGGACCCCCGGCAGAGCTCACGTCCAGCCTCGCGCAGCTCCCCGCCCCCAGCCTGGTCCTTTGTCTGCAGCCGCCACTTCCCGTCTGCCGTGACACCTGCCAGCGGCCGCCAGCCCCGGGCACCCGCCGTACTCCCGACCGCCGACCCCACTGACCAGCCACCGGAGCGACCAAGCCCCGGGGGTCCACCCGGCCGCTCCCGCTCCTGCCGTGTCCCGCCCGGGGGGGCATTGCCGGGGGCAGCCGTGCTCCGGACCGTCCGCGTCTGCAGCACCACCGATACAGTCCCGCATACTCCCCGCGTCACGACCACCCACGCGCACCCCCGCGGCGTGACAGCACCCTCCGGGCTATCCCGTCACCGCGGTCCCCCGTGTCCCGGCCAAGTGATGGCAACGGCAGGAGCACTGTGCCAGCGGCAGGGATGCTGTGCGTGGGGCAGGGACACCACGCGTGGGGCAGGTGCGCTGCGGACACCGCTGCCCGGCGCTGGTCGGGCCCCGGGGGAGCGGAGCCGTGCCGGCGAGGCGGGGAGTGCCAGCCCCCCAGTGCGGGCAGCGTCCGGGGCAGTGCCGCCCGGGGCAGTGCCGGCCGTGTGCTTGGGCAAGGGGCGGGGGGCGGCAATGCCCGCCGTGGGGCGGGGGGCACATCCCCGGTCCGGGAGAGCGCCCCACCAGCACCCGAACCACCCGCAGCCAGCGGGCACCCCGCACGGCGAAAGAACGGCCCCCGTCCCCGGGAGGGCACCGGCGCCCCGCAGGACGCCCACCCGCCGCCGCTCCCCGGGTGACCTTGCCCGGCGCCCAGTCCCGGTGCCGGGTCCCCGCCGCGCCGCCGGGTCCCCCCTCCCGCCCAGAGCGCGGTGCCCGCGGGGGGCGCGCGGTGACTCACCGGCGGCGGCGAGCAGGGCAGCGGCGAGCAGGGCACCGAGCGGCCCCGGCGCGGCGGCGGCAGCGGCGGCGGCGGCGGGGGGGGCCCGGCGGCGGGGCGGCCGCGCACCCATGGCGCGCCCCGCGGAGCGCTGCGGGGCGAGGGAGCAGGGCGGGCCGCGCTCCGCGCCGCCCTCAGCGGGCCATGGCGCCCCCGCCACCGCCACCGGCCCCGCCGCGGCTGCCGCCCGCCGCCGCGCCGCTCCGCTCCGCCCGGGCGCCGCCAATGCGGGGCGGGAGCGCGGACCCGCCCGCGGAAGGGACGGCGCAACAGCTGGGCGCGCCCCCGCCGCCGCCCCCCGCCCGCAACGCCGGCACCGCTCCCCCCGCTGGCGCTGCACCCCCCGCCTCTGCACACACCCGGGCCGGCACGGGGGGTCCGCACCGTCCCCGAGCGCAGCGCAGCGCGGCTCCCTCGGCTCGCATCCCCCCCGGGCACGGCGCATCCCCCGGTACGGCGTCACTCCCCCTCTCCGGGACACCCGCGGGCTCTGCATCCCCCGGGACGCCCCCCGGCAGCTCACACCCGCTACGCGCTGCATCTCCCCTCCACGCCCCACTCTACCCCAAGCCCCTGCTGCACCACCAGGTGATGCCCAGGGATGCTCCCCAGCCCAGCGTGGCACCCCACGGGAAATGTCACAGAGGAGGGACCACAATCTTGGCGGCAGCGTGGGTCACCTGTGGGGCCCCACCTTACTGCCTCAAGGTACCCCATGCTCAGCCACACTGGTCTCTCACAGGGAATGTGGGTGCAGGATGCGGCCCCTTCCTTCTCTGTCCCCTCCCTGAACCCAGCCAAGCTGGCCACAAGCAGTGCTGCCGTCAACAGTGGGCAATTGCAATGTGGGCAAGAGTCAAAGGGGGTTGAGGCTGTACCGGGGTGCTCGAGGTGCTCCCCAAACCCTGTGGCAGCCAAAGCCTGTGCCAGCAGTGCCGAGCAGCCCTGTCCCCAGCAGCGGGGGCCGGGTAGTGGCTCCCAGCGTCGTGCAGCAATAATTTCATTAGCGGCATCAGGAACAATTAACAACTGCTCTGATGCCTTCAAGAGCTGAAGCGCGTGTGAAGCCAGCGCAGCTCTCCCGGGTGGCACCAGCTGCGCCGTGGCCTCCCTCCACCCCAGCGCAATGCTGGCAGTGCCAGACAGAGCCGAGCCCACCGCCAGCATCGCTCCGGGACCAGGCCAGAGCCATCTCCCACCATAACACACCTCCCGGGACATCCTGGTCCAGTGCAGTCCTGGACAAGCCATGCACACAGGTAGGGCAGCGAGTGTGGGGTGACACCCTTGGGTGCCCATTTTCATCCCACGGTGCTGCCCCAGGCAGAACCACAAGCCCCAGGACATCTGCCTGGACATTGATGGGGGCCAATGGCAGAGGAGACCCCCAGCCCCTGTGGGCAGAGCTCTGGCGCAGCAATAACAACCCTCCTTCAGGCTGGCTCGTTATTACTGATGGCATTTGCATGGAAACAGGATGTTTTTACTCCTTGAGGCTCCATCTGCTCCTGCTGAAGTCACCGCTCTGCACATGAGCTCTGGGGGGCTGCCATGGGAACGGGGGAGAGCTCCCCCGCAGCGCCGGGACCCCCAGCTCGGGCTCCCACGGTGGCCAAACCCCCCAGGCAAACAGCAGGGCAAGGCAAGGTGGGGCTACCCAGGGCAGATGGCACCTGAGGTGAGCACCCAGCACGGTTCTGCCCTGGGGCAGCGCGGTGGGGAGGGGGCTGGGGGTCCCCAGAGTGGTGCCAGCCCCATCTGCTCCTTGCACCTCTCTCCCGGGGTGGCTTCCAGCTCCTGCTCCTGGCACTGCGCCGGCAGCGCCAGCGACAACACTCCCACCCCCTGGGCACCCGCTGCATCCTCCCTGTCCCGGTGCCCAGCTGGGGTGTCGGTGGTGCCTCAGCTTCTCCCGGTTCCCCTCGCCGTGTGCTGGTGCTGCTCAGTGCCATGGAGGTGCCGTGCCAAGGCCGTGTGGTGTCACCCTGCGTGTCCCTCCTTCGCTGCGGGCCAGCACGGCTGGGTCATCAGTGGAGAAGTGGCAGGGTGCACTGACGAATGAATAAACTCTAATTAATACAGATTGGGGAGATCACTTTCAATTCCGCCTGCTTTCCCTCTTGCTGAGGAGAAAACTGAGGGGATGGATGAGCCAGATCCTGCTCTACAGCTGCCAGAGCCCTGAGTCCTGCTGCCAAGGGTCAATGTCTGCCTGGCTCATGCCTGTGGGGGCATCTGGGACCCCTGACCACCTGCCAGGAGGGTGTGAGGGGCTGCAGCACGTGTAGAGGCACGAGAATGATGGTCTTTGAGGAGGAGATTGCAGTGCCTGGCTGGCCCAGTGCCTCCAACCCCACATGCTCAGCATCTGGGTGTCCTGAGAGCCCCAGGGGGATGCCAGAAACACCGGTCCCACTGGGTGCTGTAAATGGATTATTACTCAGAGTAATTAAGGTGGAATTAAAAATTAATTCTCCTCTCCAGCGTTCCGCGGTCATGCCTCAACCGCCTGCTACAGCCATTGTGTCAGGGCTTTCTTCTGAAAAAGACTGGATTAAGGTGGAGGTGGAGGGAGGGCATCACCTGGTGAGCAGTGCACTCTGTGGGCTGTAGCTGCCACCTCCCTAGGGATGCCATCTCTCTGGCACTGCTCACCTCTCACCACATGCCCCAGGTGCCACTTTTGTCTGGGCCGGCTGGGGTGAGGCAGCTCCCACCACCACCGAGCCTGGCAAGCCCCTGGCTGTGCCGTGCCCGACCTCCTGCCCAGCCCTGGCAGCCACGGGCAAGGCCAGCCCTGAGATTTTCTAAACTCCCATCAAATATTTAAGTAGATATTTGAGCTCATGTATAATGGATCGCCCGTGAGCTGCCTCCCCATCCATTTGTGGTATTTAAGGAAGCCGAATATTAAACACCATTGTATTAGCGAAACCGCGCCTGCTTAATTGAGTTACAAACAGGGAAGGTGCTGACGGATAAACAATGCATAATGCAGGGACCCTCGGGCAGGATGCGGCTGCCCTGGCGCCAGGCACGGACTGGGCTGTGCGGGGCGTGGGGCAGCAGGGTGCCCCAGTGGGGAGGGGACACCGGCGCTGATGGTGACACTGGCAGAGCCGAAGGTGTGAGGAACACGTGTGCTGTATGAGAGAGGTGACAGAGCACGGCACCAGCACAGCATGGCATGGGACAGCTTGGCTCGGGATAATGGCACGGTGTGGGACATCCCAGGTGTCATCCCGCACGGGGATGCTCAGAAATGGAGCCAAGTGAGTAAAACCCCAGCCACACAAGGAGCAGAAAGATTATGAAAACGAAAAGTAAATAAATATGGATGTTGAGGACCTAATTCTGATAAGAGGATTTTCAAAATTAGCCATTTGCAAGAGTAGATTAACGGCGCACGGTGCTGGGGGCGGGAAGGGCTCCTTTAGGATGTCAAAGCCCATCCCGACACAGCCTGTTCCCTGTAGCCTCCAGCACACACAGAGTCACTCCCCACTTTTTGAGGAGATGGATTTGCTGCTGCTATGGGGGAAAATGAGGTGGCCAGAAGCACAGCGTGGTGCCACCCTGCACACACAGGTTCTGCAGACACAGTACCAGAGTGCCAGGACCTCACCTCAGAGAACGGGCAGCTGGCAGCACAGGGTTGCAGACGCTGGCACCCAGGATGACAGAGGAGTGGGCTCGGTGCTGGCATGAAGCTTGGGCTCCCCAACGGTGTGCCTGGCACCCCCAGCCTGGGCATGGGGAGGCTGCACCAGTGCCAGCATGGGCTGGGACAGGGATAAATAGGTAGAGAAGCCTCAGGACTGCACATCCCATGGGTGCCCCATGCCAAACAGTGCAGAGGGTGCTCCTGGATGGAGCTGGTGCTGATGCCATCCTGGGTGCACTGTGGGTGCTGAGGCAGGGGCATCTCTGTGTGCTCTGGGCTGGGCAAGGGCAGGAGGCTGCTGAGGCTTTTCGCATCCTCTGGCTGGGATTTTCTATCTAGGTAGCCATGCAGAAATCTCATTACAGACTGGCACAAAGGCATCGTCCCTGTCCCCATCCCTACACCAGGCTGGAGGCTGGCACAGGCTGGGGTGGGCACAGCTGTGAGCAGTGTGAGATTGTTCTGGACATGGGCAGCTAGTGGGCTGCAAGTGGCCACTTGCTGCCCCCCAACCATCCCTTGTACCCCTCACACTGCCCTGGGCCGGCCTGTCAGTCCCATCCCTAGCCTGACAGAGAACCCCCACTTTGTGGTACAGGTGGGTTGGAGTGGGTTCTGAAGCGGGTGCCAGCTCCTTGTTATCTGTGGGGCAAAGCCTCTGTGCTGGCAGAGCAGGGTGCAGGCAGCCCAAGCACCCCCGTGCCCAGCACTCCCGCAGCAGCAGCAGCAGACAATTAATTAGCAGGGCGGTGGGAGAGCAGCCGGCGGAGCTGTGCGGGATCGATGGGCACATCGACCGCCCGGGAAACTCCAGCCCTCCCAGCCAGAGCTGTGGAGCTGGGGCACGCAGGGAGCCCGGCAGCTCCCGGCCGCAGCATCACCAGCCCCTTGCGAGGGCACACCAGGGTGCACAGGGCCAGGAGGGAAAGGACAGGCACCGACGGCACTGCCATATGCCCTGCGTCCCGAGAGCCTCGGGGCTGACACCTGCTCCCCTGTGAACCGGGAGAGTGGCTGCTCCCTGTGTCACGCTGGGAGGGCGTGGGGGTGCTAATGTTTGGATGCATCTGTGCTGAGGGAGGTGCAGGGTGGTCCCTCGGAGCTGGTGGCATCCGCTGTGGGAGGGGGCTGCGGGCAGGGGCAGTACCAGAGCCTCGGGGACAGCATGGACACGGGGACTCGGGGAGGGAAAGGCTCTGTGGGCACGTGGCAGCCGACTGGGGGGCACCCAAGTCACGATACAGGACCAGCAGAACACAGCCCAAAGGGGTGGTGGCACTGCCTGCACAGCCCCGTGCTGCAGACATGCCTGTAGGTTCGTGGCCGCACAGCTCCTGTCCCTGTCCCCATCCCCATCCCTGTCCCCATCCCACCCGCCCACTTCCCCCGCCTGCCTCTGCCAAGTAAGAAGTGCCAGCCCGTCCCTGCGGGGAAGGAGAGTGCTCAGCCGTGTTGCAGAGCCCGGTATCCACCCAGATGAGAAGTGACAGCAAAGGACCCTTCTCAGGTACAGGCTCCCTGAGGCGCAGGGCAGGAGATACTGTCCCCGTCTTCGCCTCCTCTGCTGCTGGCACTGGGGACGACCCTGCAAGCACTTAACCACTTCCCCACCGTGCAAACCAGCTGGAGTTGGAGGGCAGCAGCCCAGCGCCAGCACTGCAATGCCTGCCTGTCCTAAGCTGCAGGAAACAGAATGGAACAGGCAGAGCCCGAGCCTGGGAGCAAGACCCAGAGGTGCAGCCCGTCTGCTGTGCCCCACTGTGTCCTGCCAGGGGTGGGAGCCCACGCTCGGAGGGGCCCACAGGGCCCTCGCCTCCCCCATCTCCCGCACCGACTGCTGTCTCTCCCGGGAGGTTGTCATGGGAACCGTGCTCTGTAGGTACCCCTCACCCTGGGTACCCCTCCTTGCATGCCACGGTGATTCTGATGGAGGGTCGGCACCGCTTGTGCCCTTTCCAGGGCCTGGCAGGGTGGGCAGGGAGGGCAAGGGGAGCTGCAGTCCAGGAATGCAGGGGGATGCTGGCGGTACTCAGGGATGGAGGTCCCCTGTGTACCCACATCTCTCCTGCAAGGTCCAGAGCCCCCCATGGCCCCTGCTGGGTGACGGGGCAGGCGGGCGGGCTCAGGCACTGCGGGAACAGCGTGGCACAGCCTCGGCGCCGGCAGCCGCGCTGCCTGCCCACTCCCACGGTGAGCCAGCGCTGCCTGTTCTTCCCCGGCCCACGCACCCTGCACGGAGCCAGCAGCTCCTTCCCCAGTTATTTGGGGGATTTTAACCGTGCAGAACTCACTGGTTGCAAGAATGGGTGCCTGCACCAGACACGTGCTGGGGGCAGGAGGCAGGATCTGTCCTTGCTGCCAGAGCTGGTGGCTCAGAGAGAAGCTGGACTGGCAGTGCCTGCCCGTGGCTGCACGCCAGCTGCCAGCAAGGTGACCCTGCACGGGCACCCAGCACCACTGACCCACACCCCCTGCATGGAAAAGGGGACACAGGACCCCATCCCTGCAGCAGCCCAGTCCATTCACATCCCTGCTGTGCCCCACAGCAACCCCAGCCCCATATCCCCCATCCCTCTTGTGCCACATGGGTCCCTTGACCTGCACCTCCCATCCCCACTAGAATCTATAGCACTTGTGCCCCCCCATCCCTGTCCTTGCAGGCCCCTCTGTCTGCTGAGCCTCCCACCCCCACCTCCAGCCCTGCCGCATGTCTGCTGCCATCTGCCTCTCCCTTTTGATTAGTATTAATTTTTAATTATTATTATTGACAGGGCTGCCAGCTCGGCTGCCAGCTGGGACAGCTGCCCAGCATGAGACAGGCCGGGGGCAGCGCTGGCACTGCTGTACTCACTGTGTGGCTCCTGGCAACTGCTGTGCCCACCCAGGGGGTGACTTTGTGCCCCCCAGCACCCTCTGGCCCTCAGACTGGGACTGTGGGGTGCGGAAGTTGAGGATGAAGGTCATTGTGTTGCCAAAGGGCGGGCTCTGGGTGGGCACTGCCAGCCCCCAGCCAGGCTGGGCTGCAGGGCTGATGGGAACCCATAAAGCCATGGAGATAAATGGCTTCTATTATTTTTCCAATCAAATGAAATCCCACTGTGGCTGCATGAGAATGGTGATGAACCACGGCAGTGCAGCAGCCTCTGCACCCCCTCCTGCCCCAGTTAACCTTGCCCTTGTGACATGATGGGGCACAGGGCACCCCATGGGCACAACACCCTCGCTGGATAAGGGGACAAGGACAGCGTGCCAGCCTGGCTGCAGGGGACTCAGCCCTAGAGCCAGGTGGGGGTGATGACAGGGCCGTGTGGGGCAGGACAGTATGTTGAAGGGACAGAGGGACAGACAACCCCTGCCTCTCACACACTTGACGCTGTCACTGCTGAGGAGGGGCATTAATGTTGCATTTTAGGGGTTCTCAGCCACCCCTCCTCAAGCCTCAGCTTTGCCAGCCCCACGAGTGGCTCTGCGTGCCTCTCATCTGGGGGGAAGGAGGGGACTGGGGTAGCGCTGTGACCCCACTTCAGGCAGGGACCCCAAGGTACGCAGGGCAGGGCAGACAGGGACCCCACCGCAGGCAGGGCAGGCTGCCAGCCGTGCCGCGCCGGAGCTGGCCAAGGCCGGGCGAGCGGCACCATCGCGTGGCGAGGGACCGGCGGTACAGGCAGCGCAGGCAGCACCAGGGCTGCCGGCACGCTGTGCCCGTGTGGGAACAGTGGGCAAGGCAGGCAGAGCCACCCCTGAACCCCCGCTTGAAGCACCCCCAGTTTGGGGTGCTACCCCCCCCATATTGCATCCCCTCACCCCGGTCCTGCCACCTGCAGCACCCCCAGTTTGGTGTGCTGTCCCCCCACAATTCATCCCCTCATCCCGGTCCTGCTGCCTCCCCAGCCCCGTTACCCTACAGGGGAGGGCAGTGCGGTGCTGTCGCCCTTGCACCCTCACAGAGAAATGACCTGAAGCCATCACACGATGCAAGGACACAGGGACATGGCCTGACGCACCACCTGCCAGGGATGAGCTCCAGTCTTCAGTCTCTAGTATCATCTTCTGCCTGGAACAGGGGCAATATTGGGTGGTGGAGGGCCCTGCACTGCCCTGGGGGAGCTGCGAGGCTGCTGTTCCTGGAGTAAGGCAGCAGAGTCCCAGGGACACAGCTCTCTGCAGCCTCAGCAGCATCCCAGGGCAGTGCAGGGCTCAGCAAGCTCAGCAACCCCAGGGGCTGCACTGCAGGCAGCCGAGACCCTGAGTGACACAGCTACACCAGCTGCCTGTCAAGCTGTGACCAGACAGGTCACAACCTGCTCTAAGAGCAGAGAGTGGTCAATACTGCATCCTTCTGCAGGACCAGGTCTCCGCAGAGCCCGTCTGCAGGCAGGACAGCACTGAGTCATCACAGCAGGGGACAAGCAGCCCTGGCTCTGGGCTGATGAGGTGGCACAGATGGGCTGGACATGTGGCCCTGGGCAAGGTGCAACCCTGGGCTGAGATGAAGCCTGGGTGCTGCTGGAGAGAGTGGAGGATACTCCTGGATGAGAGCTGCAGTGGGGGCAGAGCTGCAGCTGCCACTGTCAGGAGGTGAGCAGACAGCTCCACCTCTAGACTCTGACTAGGCAGGGAAGAACAGGTACAACAATCAAACACACGAATAAAAGATGAAAGAACAGAGTGTGGGGTGGGTCTGGAAGAGAGTATGGGGGGCCAGGACCACCAGAAAGGACAGCAGAAGACATGAGCCATGGAAAGGAGGAGCCAGCAAAGTCCCAGGCTGTGAACCTGCAGGTTTGGCACCAACAAAACCTTGGGAAGAAAATAAGCTTCATAGCACCTATGCTGCTCTCTGTGGGAGGGGATGCAGCATGGGGACCATGCTGTGCTGCAGCCCCAGCATCCACCCTGCAGGGACACTGCCAGCCCTCAGCTGGGAAACTCATCTTCCTGAGAAGGCAGATCCATGTCCCACAGATGTGCAGGGACTTAGGAGAAAAGTGGATCAGCTCCCCAGGCTGAGCTGACCCAGATGAGCTGGGCCTCAGCAGCCCCCCCCATGCCCAGGTTTGCAGGGCAGTGAGCTGTGCCCGTGCCTTGGCCACGGGAGGACAGAACAGCATCCTTCTGGGAGCTATTTGGCTAGCCCCAAAACACAGGAAACACCCCTACAACCCCAGGGAGAGGGGCACTGGTCCCAGGCTCTAGGGGAGGTCCCAAGCCCACAGCAATGCCAGCTCTGTGCTCCTGATCCCACTCACCCAGAATGGAGCGGCCAGGATATGGCACATCATCACCTCCCTCCCAGGAAACCTCCCCCCAAACAGGAGCCACCCCAGGTTGCCAAGAGCCCCAGAGACACAGATCATGCTCAGATGCAAAAATTCATTGTGAGGCAGTACATGGGGACATCATAGGCAGCTCCCCACTCTCCCCACAGTCACACCACAAACTTGGTCTTGGCAAGGGAGCCACTCTTGGTGGCCGTATCCGCATGGGCCTGGTACCCAATGGCCACCTTCTGTGACAGGCCCAGGTGCTCCTTGTAGACACGCCTGGAGGAGAGAAGGGCATGCATGAACAGGGCAGCTCCACTTCTCCCATTGGCCCCCAAAGAGGGGGAGCCCTTATTCCCCTGGGCAGTCTCCCCTGAAGCTGCATTACCCAATGTGGGTGACCCCTTCCTGGTTCTCTGCTTCCCGGGTCCAGATGGCGATCTTGTCCCCCTTGGTGCGGATGTTGATGACAGCCCCGCACACCTCGTCGCTGTACTCATCAAACATCTCCCCAATGAGGCACAGCAGCTGTTGGGAGGAGAAGGGGTGTCTGGGACAGTCCCCACTGGGGCTCAGCGAGCACCACAGCCAGGACCCGCGAGTGGGGCTGCACTCACCGTCTCCAGCCAGAAGCGGTCCAGCTCGGTGTGCCGCTGCTGCTTGGCCAGGGTGATGAGCCAGCGCCCACCACGCTTGTTCTGGCTGTCCTCCCACATGGGCTCAATGCCATCCTAGGGGTGGGCAAGGGGACAGTCAGGGGCACCAAGTACCCAGCCAGAGCTGGCTTGAGGAGCTGTGAATATCCAGTCAGATTTCCCCTCCCACCTTATGGCCAGGGCAGTTTGACAGTCCTACCAGCGCCCAGTGTGCCCCCATAATGCTGAGTGCTGTGGGGATTCTGAGGATGGGGTATCATACCTTGAAGAGGGAGTAGTCACAGCCAGCTGCGAGCTTGCTGGCGAGCTGGATGTGACTGTACAGCCTGTGTTAGATGGAGACACAGAAGCAGGTGAGAATAGGTGCCCCAGGCTCAGACCCCCCACCAGAACATCTCCAGAAGGGGCACAGTTGGTGTGCCCACCCAACAGACACTCACGCCCAGAAGTCTTCCACAGTGCTGAATTTGGTGACAAGGCGCAAGTTCGCCTGCCACATCTTGCTCTTGTCATTCTTGAAAAACCACAGTGCCCATCTGGGGAGGGAGGGGAATTGAGGTGTTCAACCATGCCAGAGTCCCCCTCCAGCCCCAGCACATCCCTCCCAGCGCTGAGAGAGGCTGTCAATGGCCAGACCTCCCATACCTGTTCTGCAGGGGATGCTTGCCCGGGATCTCTGCCGGGAGCAGCTCTTGCTGCCGAGCCCTCTGCCGGCGTTGCTCCTGTTGCCTCTGCAGAGGAAGGTGGGACAGCCCCGAAGAGCAATTACCACCCCTGCAGGGAGCCTGCAGCCCCCCAGTTAGCACCCACACTGAGCCCCCCGAGGGCTGGCAGAGCTGTCTGTGTTCAACAGCCTTCCCAGCCCACAGGGCGAGCACCCACCTGCTCCCCTGTAGCCATCCTGACCACGACAGGCTCTCCTAGTCTGCCTCTGGCTCTTAAGTACCCACAGGCAGGTGGGATGAGGAGCTATCCCAGCTGCAGCTGGTGGGGTGGGAGGGTGGTGTTCTGGGGAGAGGATGCAGGTCCTGCCCCTCCTGGAGAGCAGAAAGATGGGGGATCCCTCTCTAGAGCAGGGAGCTGGGGGATGAGGGCTCAGAGTGGGATGGGATCAGGATGAGGGAGTAGAATTGTGTACATTGGGGACCATGTGTGGGGACCATGATGTGGTATGGGCAGGGCAGGGTGGTACACAGAGAGGGTGGGATAGCATCAGGATGGGATAGGGAGGATAGGATCAGGATAGGATGTGATAGGGAAAGTGGGGGATGTGATGGGGAGGGGATGGGTTCAGAATTGGATACAGTGGGACGGGAATGGGGTGGGATGAGGTGGGAAGAGGACATGACGAGAAGGGGATGGGAATGGCATAGGGACAGGGTGGAATGTGGAGGGAGTTGGATGGCGATAAGGATGGAATGGGGTAAGGGCAGCCTGTAGATGGAAGGCAGTGGAATCGGGACGAGATGGGAAAAGGATCGGGAGGAGACGTGACAGGGAGAGGGTAGGATAGGATGTGATGGGGGTCAGGATAGAATAGAATGGAGACAGCGTGGGGTGGGATCACGCCGAGTGATGGGGATGGGGAGAACGACTGTCCCGGGAGCCGCGCAGTGCGGGGAGGGAGCCTGCGGGGCTGGGGGGGCGCAGGGCCGGGGGCGCCGCTGCCGCGCGGGGCGGTGCGGGGCGGTGCGGGGCGGGCGGGGGCGGCGGGGCACGGCTCGGCACGGCCGAGCACGGCTCAGCCCGGCTCAGCCCGGCGCGGCGCGGTCCCCCCCGCGCATCACGGCGCAGCGCGGCGCAGCGCAGCGCGGCCCCGGCACAGCCGCACTGAGCCCGCCCCGCCGCAGCCCGGCCCGGCCCGGCCCGGCCCGCCCGTCCCCGCCGACAGCGAGCCAGGTCGGGCGGGCGGCGGGGCCGGGGGCGCGGGACCGGGATGCGCGGGACCGGGATGCGCGGGGATGGGATGCGCGGGGAAGGGATGCGCGGGACCGGGATGCGCGGAGCGGGCGGGCGCGGGGCCGGGGCGGGGTGAAGCCGTGCGGCCTCTCCCCGCAGAGCCGCCATGGAGGTGTTTATGAAGGGCTTGTCCAAGGCCAAGGAGGGGGTGGTCGCCGCAGCTGAGAAGACCAAGCAGGGGGTGGCCGAGGCCGCCGAGAAGACCAAGGAAGGGGTCCTGTATGTCGGTAAGGACCGGCTCGCCCTGCCTGCCCCCTGCCTGCCCCCTGCCTCCCCACCACCGGCTAATCTCTGCCCGTCCCTGCTGCTCCTGCCGGCCCTCTCCGCCTGCCCTTGCCTGCTCCTGCGTTTGCCCTTGCGTCTTCCTGCCCATCCCCCTGCCGTCCCCCTTGCGTCCCTACCTGTCCCCGGCCCGGCTCCCCCTCTCCCCTGCTCCTTCCCCGTGACGAGCACTCTGCGGCGGAGTGCCCCGGGGCAGAGGGACGGTGCCCGCAGTGCCTCGCTGCCCACCGGGAATCTGCAGGGCAGGAGAGAGGGCTCCGCGGGCAGGAACAGAGTCGGGGACTGATCCCCAGGCTGAGGGGATGGGACCCTCGGGGGCTGGACCCCTTTCAGCTCCCAGTCTGAGCCCGAGGGTCTCTCAGCTCCGTGCCCGGGATGCTCTGGGGCAGGAAAGCAGAGGGATCGTGATGGAGGTGGTGACTCCTGTGTCGGGACGTGCCTGTCTTGGGGCAGGGGCGTGGGGACCGTGTTTGTCCCCCTTGGAGAGGCAATGCCCTGGAGCTCATCCCACACGGGCATCTCCCCTGCACCCACTGTGACTAGGGGTCCCTCCGTGCTGCCCCTTGGGTCCAGGATCTGCTCGGGGCCAAGTCCTAGAAGACATGGCTGGCAGGAGGAGCAGTTCCTGGGCAGTCTGTGCCTGGCTGTGGTGCTGGAATGCCCAGGGAAGGAGCTGATGCCAACCCTGCTTGCAGTGGGAGGGAGGAGGGCGCAGGGGAGGCTCTGTTCTGCTCCAGAGGGCACAAGCTCTGTGGGAGAGCTGAGGCCCCAGAACTGTTCCCCTGGGCACTGGTGGGTGCCTGCCCTGGGCCCCCATTCTCACCAGGGGGTGTGTGTTGGACAGGGGTCCCGCAGCTCAAGGAATGCTGCAAGGCCCCATCCTAGAGGAGCTGCCCAGCTCCTACCTTTCCTTCCATCCTAGACACCCCATGCCCATTCCATGGGGTGTCCTGGGTGGTGTTGCTCTGCTCGAGGGAGCCTGGCAGGGTGGGCACAGCCAGCAGCAGCACCCAACTCTGGGCACTCCAGCTGCGGGGCTCCCCATGCTATGTTGGCACCAGCTCTAGGTTTGGATCCTGTGGGAGGTTTTTAGGTTTTTCTCAGCAGCACAGCTTGCATTTGCTCTGCCTGGCTGTGCCCTGACACGGTGCTGGGCCCTGGGGTCTCTGCCCTGCCTGGCACGTGGCAGTGGCCCCGTGCTGCCCCAGTTCTGGCTCCTGCAGGGACAGCAGGAGCCTTGAGGGGAGCCAGGCAAGCGCTCAGCCCCTCAGGTGCCCTGGCATGGGGCGTGCACAGGATACTGTCCTGGCACAGAGTGTTCAGAGGATGCTGTCCTGGCACAGAGCCCTGCCAGGGTCCCGGGCATGGCGCATGTCAGAGCCCAGCTGTCAGTCCCTCTAACCCGATCTCTGTCTCTTTCTGCCCTCAGGGAGCAAAACCCAAGGTGTGGTGCAAGGCGTAACCTCAGGTACGGCCCCTCTGTGTTCCTGCGGCGGTACCCCTCCGGCCCCGAGAGCACGGCCACACTAACGAGATCAGAGGCTAATTGAGGGGCTGATGTCACTCTGCTAAAGCCTCTTATATAACAGGGCCGGCAACCAAGGATTTGCCGCGGCTGCTCACACTCCTTGCCCAGCTGCAGAGCAGTGTCATGGCCCCCTCCCCTCCCCACCAGGGCAAGGAAATGGGAAGAGCCTGATCCTGCCCAGCATCTCCCCGCCAGCTCCCCTCCCGCGTGGTGCAGGGCATGAAGCCACAGCTGGGCACCCCTTTTGGCACGGGGTGGGGGGCACTGATGGGCACCCCCGGCTCTTGCAGTGGCTGAGAAGGCGAAGGAGCAGGCGTCCCAGCTGGGCGAAGCGGCGTTCTCCGGTGCCGGCAACATCGCAGCGGCCACCGGGCTGGTGAAGAAGGAGGAATTCCCTGCAGACCTGAAGGTGAGAGTCCCCAGGCACCGTCGTGCCCGTGGGGAGGCTGGCACATCTGCAGGTTTGGCGGGGAGCCCCTGGGCTGTTGCGCAGTCCCAAAGGAGGGACCACGAGGGTGCCCAGGTGGTCTCGCCGTGCGCGGGGCGGGCATCGCGGCCCCGAGCGTGCAGGGCCGCGTGCTCGGTGCTGCGGACGTGTGCGTGCTCGGGCCCTGCCATGGCGGCCGGCGGCGTGGGCCCGTGGCACATCGCTCCAGCGGCTGCGAGGTGACCTGACAGCTGCGGGAGGGGCGGCGGGTTCCAGCTCGCCGCCCCATGAGCCGCTGAGGCTTCCAGCTTAGCCCAAAATAGCATCAGCTGAAGAAATGAGGCCACCGCCGCTGCACAGGGGGATTGGCTGCCCCCCTTTCCCGCCTGCCAGCCCCGGGGAGGGGTTACCCAGCACCGCCCTCCCCTGCCAGGGATGCAGGATGCTCCCGCAGCCCTGCCAGCAGCGCCTGGAGCCTGGTGAAGCCCACGTGGTGCCAACACTCATTGCCTGCCTGAGGCTGGAGCTGGGAGCAGTACAGGGACATACACACACAGCCCCTGCTCCCGCAGACCTGGGCATGTCACCTCCCAGCTAGGTGGGCTGCTGTGTGCCCAGGGTATCCATGGAGCCCCTTGTATCTCGGGTGCATTGCTGGTCTGACAGAGGTAGGGAGGGTGGGTGCCATGTGGGGGGCTGTGTGTGTGTGGCACTGACCTCGTGGTTCACTCTCAGGCAGAGGAGGTGGCCCAGGAGGCTGTGGAGGAGCCACTGGTCGAGCCGCTGCTGGAGCCAGAGGGGGAGAACTACGAGGAACCCCCACAGGTGAGGGGACAGGGTGGCACAGTGGGCACAGTGTGACAGTGATCAGTCCAGAGCAAAGCTGGTGTTGGGCTGGGGAAGAGAGGGGCTCTGTGCCCCACCTGAACTCTCTCACTGGCTCTTTCCTTCTCCATCCCACAGGAGGAATACCAGGAATACGAGCCAGAGGCATAATGGACCCCCATCCTTGCCTCTTCCACCAGCAGCACAACGAACCGCCGGTAGCCCTCTGCTCCTCTCCAGCCGGCCCCGGCCGGTGCCTGCGTGCCGGGGAGGAGCAGGGGTGCCCCTGCCCCGTTCGCTCACGAGTTCTTCCTCCAGTTCCGTTCCAAGGGACCGTGTCCGTGTCTCCGTAACATGTCTAGCAGTGAGAAACACCCGCTGTGTCCAAGCCCCCGAGCCCCGGCGCGTGCCCGAGCCGTGGGTGCTGCCCGCAGGGGCTGGTGCGTGTGCGTGTGCGTGTGAGCGTGCGTGTGAAGCCCGGGTTTATGGCTCTGTCTCCCTCCCAGTGCCATAAACCCCGGCTGCGTCCCGGTGTGTCTGTACAAAGCATGTTTACCTGCTCGCGGGCTGCTGTACATTTCGCTTGCACGCGTGTCCCTGTGGTTCTGCTCTGGTCATCGTGGAACTATTTTTTTTTATATATATCTCTCTCTCTATCTATGGGTGGACGGGTCTTTTGCCTTTGTGAACCCTTGGCGCCCCAGCCCGCTCCCCAGCCTGCTGGGTGGTGGCGGTGCCTGCGCCCCCCCTGAGGTCCCATAGTGCCGACGCTGTGTTGTGACGTGGCATGGATATTCTCCCGTCGCTGGATGTGCAATACGAGGGCAGCTGCCAGTGACACAGCTGTCCCCGTGTCCGTGAATAAAGCCAACTCTTGTCTGTAGCCCCCTGGTCCTGGTTGTGGGGTCCCTGGGGAGGGGTTGGCCTTGTGCTTTGGTGGCAGGGGTAGTTTTGGAAAGAGGAATGGGGCTGGCGCTGGGGGAGTGGGCAAGACTGGTGGCTCATGAGGACAAGATGCCTTTCTGTCTGCTGGCTGCTGTGCCCTGGGCCTCCAGCCAGGCTCTGGCTGAGACTTGGGGTGCAGGTGGTGTCCCCACACCACCTGCCTGTCTGCAGGGCTTTGCATCTGCAGGAGGCCCTGTGGGGCTGAGGAACACAAGCCAGGATGAGGGTGGACACAGCTCTGGGCTCCAGCACTTGTTCCCCTCTTCCTACGTGCCCCTGCTCCCCTCAAGGGGCAGGGGACGTGGCTATCACTCACATGTCAGATGCAGTGTGACCACCTGAAGGGCAGGTGGGTGTCACACGTGGCTGTGGGATGTCCACCATGGCACAGGGTCCTGTGCCCACTCCACAGCGCAGTCCTTGGGTCTTCAGCTCTCCCAGGGCAGCACCACCAACCCAGCCTGGGTCCCCAGCTAGCCTCCAGCCCTTTGACTGCATCACAGGCTGGGGTGAGAGGCTGGGCTGAGTCTCCTTGCCATGAATATCAGATTAGATCCCCCACCTGTGCTGGCTCACCAGCTTTGCCAGCGAGGAGTGAAGCTGCAGCAGTCAGCACGGACACACAACAGGTTTGCTGATGCCAGCAAATCCTACCCTGGCTCTGGTTGCAGCAGTGCTCAGAGCACCCACTGTGTGTTATTGGAAGGACCGAGATAGCTCTTTGGGGGCTGGCTGGCTGTTCCCCTAGAACATTTCTTCCTTCCCTTGTCCAATTCTGCCATCCATGGGCAAGCAGACCCAAACCAGCAGCAGCATGGATTGCCCCAGTGCCAGGGAGGCTGTAAAGGGGCTGGGGCAGAGGCAGTGTGGGGGAAGATCCTGCCTGGGAGAGCTGGAAGCCAGAGAGCAGGGAGAGAGCTTGCCCCTCACCAGGGCAGCTCCCCTGGGTGCTGTGTCTGTAGGTGCAGCTGACCTCAGAACCTGCTCCAGGTTCCCTGTCCATACCTAGGCTGTCCCTTGCCTTCATGGCTGTAATTTCCTAGAGAGAGGAGAGCTGTGAGGCTGGTGTGTGCCAGGAGGGTCCAGGGGCAGGGGGGGCCCCATGAGGAGGGTGCAGGCAGTGCCACATGTGTGAGCATCAGGAACAAGGCTGGCACGAGCCTGGAAATGGGGTACACAGGTTTGTGGGAACAGGGAGAGGGATGGGGACCCAGCAGCAACAAGGAGCACTGCTGAGCATGAGGCTTTATCCAAGGTGGATGGAGTCACTGCTGGGAAGATGAACCCAGGCCTTGTGCTGATGTGCCAGGAGCTGTGATGGGGTGCCACAGGTGGGCACCCTCAAATACAGCCCAGGGCCTCTGTAGCAAATCAAAGAGCCCAAGAACAAGGATGGGTGAGGCAAGGAGCCCTCAGGTACCTCAGCTGACTGTTCCATGGTGTAGGACAGTCCTGAACACAGTGGTGGGAGGAGCTGGTATTTGTAGCAGTCCCCTGCTTTGCTCACTTTTTTCTGCTGCCCATGATTTTCAGTGCCAACACGGGGACACCCCAGTGCCTTCAAGAGCATCACCTCCTCTGCCCTGGGGGAAGATCTGATACAACAATGAAGACTGAGGATGCAGAAGAGCCAGCCAAGGTCATTCCAACCATCCTTGCTCCCTGCCAGCAAATGAAGGGCTTGGGCTTTCCTTCCCCCAAATTATGTAACCTGCTACCTCCACCTCATGCTCCATCCCTCTGGCACAGCAGGCAAGATGTCAGTGTGGTGATGTGGCACCTTCCTGGGCTGCTGAATTCCTAAAGCCAAGGTTCAGCTGTGCTGCTGCACAGACAATGTGCACAGGGTCTGTCAGGAGCCTGTGGCATGAGTGGTCTGTGCATTTGCTTGCTATGGGGTGTGTTCCCCCTCCTGAGCTGATTCTCAACAGTGGCAGGGATGTTAAGGTATTGTGAGACATCTCGAGGATGCTGCTATCACAGGGATCTGTTTTTGGGAAGCCAGCTAAGGTGCTATGGCCCTGGAATGTGCAGGAGAGTGCTGTTGTTCCCAGCCTGGCAGTGTTAAGCACAGCCCTCAGAGCTGGGTCTGTAAGACACGAGGGGCAGCCACCTTCTCTGAGAGCATTTCAGAGGCAGGCACTGACCACCAGCCCTTTAAGAGCAGGGACTGGGATGACTGGGCTCGACTCACCTGCTCATAGCCTTATAGAGCCTTGGTGCTGGTCCTTCTGGAATTGTAAACGGCTCTGTCTGTGTCCCCCACACAGATACTGCAGGCACCAGACTTGTGCAGGTGTTCAGCCCGCTTTGCCGAAGCCCTGCAGTGACACGGAGCAGAGATGGTGTGGGGAGAGGGAAGCTGTGGGGACAAACATTTAATCTGACCCTCTGTGCTGGTAATAGCTCCCTCTCAGGAGCTTTTGCTGAAAAGCACAAATAGAAACCTTAGCGTAGCTGTTCTTGGTGAATGTTTTGGCTGGATAGACTAGGAGCTGGCAGGACAGAGATCTCCTTGGCTAGTGAGAGGGTAGTGAAAAGCAGAGTCTGCTCATCTTCCTGCTCATCTTGTCTTTATCACCTCCAGAGCTCCTGGACGTGATGTTCCAAGCACAGCATGCTGTTCAGTGCCTGAGAGCCAATCCTGCTAGAAAACAGATCCAGTGAGAAAGAGCCCCTTGGTGGGCACCACGCAGCATCCAGGCACGATCTGAGCAACCCTGCACCTCACACTCCCGTGCAATTGGCTGCCACAGCATCAGCACAGAGCAGGGCCAAGGGGGAGCTCAGCTCTCCTTACTGGGACAGAGGGTTTTCCACTGCTTGCCCCGAAGCACTTACCAGCTTGGTACAGCTCCTAAAAGCAAAACTGACACTGCAAAAACCAGTCCCAAAACACAGCAGAACTATCCACATAGTAGTCAAGGTCTTCAGCTGTCTCATTCTCTGCTGTATCAGCGAAGCAGAAGGATGTGTGGAAAGGAAAAAGGATCAGCAAAGACAGGGCCATTCCCGAGGGCACTGCGGGCAGCAGCTCAGGGTGCAGCCTCAGTTCAAAGCCTCTTCCGTGGGGGAGGGAACTGCTTTGGGGAGAGAGGGCTTGGAGGGATACACGGAGTGCCAGCAGGACTTTAGCTGTGTGTTTTCCAGTTTATTCCTCTCTGGCAATGGCTTCAGGAATGGGGAGCTGCGGGCGCTGGATCGGGGCAGCAGTGCCTGGCCAAGAGCAGGAGCTCCTGGAGTTACAGCAGGGGGAAGCACCTCACCGCAGTTCTGAGCTGGACCTGGTCTGCAGGGAGGAGAGGGAAGATCCTCCCTGGGAGGAGAGGGGAAAACGCAGTGCTGGTACCCTCACACTCCCACCGAGCTCTCGGGCTCCAAACTGGTGCTGTCAGAGTTTACTCTGTGTCCTGCTGAGTGGGTGTAAATGTTTGCTATCCCGGACCTCTCCCACTCCCCAGGTACTGGCATCAGGGCTAGCAGGTCAATCCCAGGCTCTGCGGAGGTAGAAAAATCAGTCACATCTTACCTTGCAACTCATTTGCTGAGCTCCAACTAAAGCATACCTACAACTGGGTGATTTCCACGGGCTGGTCGTGGTCTTGGGCACACCAAGGAGTCCCCTGACCAATGTGTGGTGCTGCCCATATCCCAGGGCCACCCCAGCTTCCCTCAGGCACGAGTGGCTTTGGCTTTCACAGGGTCTTTGCCTTGGCCCTTACCAAGAGGGAGTGTAGAGGTCTTTGCTTTGTGACCAGCACTCACTGAGTTCTCCATCACCTGCTGAGGCAGGAGAAACCTCCACTCCTCCCTGAGTCCATGCAGGCCAGTGGGAGTACAGGATAATGCCCACATGAGGCCCCTGCCCAGTAGGAGGACCAGCCTAAGGGTCCCTCTTCTCCAAATTCTCGGTGCAAGCAAAGTGTGGAGCATGGGGGCAGTGACAGGCAGTGCTGGTGGCAGCCTCTGTACCTGCCTGGCCAGGCAGCTGCTGCCTGCTCCCCTGACTGCCCGCACACACTGCTTACAGAGCCGGGACAAACCCACCACCTACAAACTCCTTCATGGCCTTTTCTACAGGAAAAAGGCTTGTTATTTTCTCGAGCTCGTGTTCCTGTGCAAGAACAACAAAACACAGTTGTTACAGGACCCGGGAAAAATCATAGAGCCTTAGTACAGCATCCGGCAGCTGCCCTGCCCCGCCTGACGGCTCCAGGGAGTTTAGTCACAGCAGCTGGGGACCCTGGAATGGAAAAAAAGAGATGTGTGAACTCCTGCTCCCTTTGCTCACTGCCCTTCTCAGCCCTTGCTGATTTGCCCCTTCCCCAGCACAGCGGGCAGTGGTGGGAGCATCCCCACTCCAGGCTCCCTCAGCGTGTCTCCAGTCAGATGCACCGACCCATAAACCAGAGTTCACCCCCCTCTCTCCGCCCCAAGCTGCTTTTCACAGTCGCTCGGTGAGTGTTACTCACTACAAACGTCTCCCCCCACTCGTCAGAGCACATCGCTGTGATACGCACGGAGAGGGAGGGCTGTGCAAATGGAGCGTGAGTTATGGGCTGTCGGCAGGGAAACGAGGAGCGAACTCACCCAGTGCTTCCTTGGATTGATCCTCACACCCACCATGGCAACACAAAAAGGAACACCTGGAAAAGGCTGGGTAAGGCAGACAGATGTTCTCTGCCAGCTCACCTGCTCCCCAGGGGGAGGAAGTGACTGTGGCAATCGTGACCGTGTTGGTGAATCCGGGCAAGGGGCCACCGCTTCCCCATGCCACACATGGCTCCCTGGTAATGCCATGAAGCCTCTGCAGAGCACAGTCGAAGGCAGGACAGGATATGGACCCTGAGCCTGCCACGAATGCCACCAACCAGAGCTGAATCCATGACAACCCAGGCACAGTGACTGCATCTGAGGAGCACGATGCTTGACTGATTAACACCAACATTCCAGGCTGTCAGTGGTGTGTTCTGCAGCAAGACATGCCCTCACACATCTGTGCCCAGAGGAGCATCCGGCACTTCCAAAGACCTTCTGATTTCCACAGCACCTAATGAGCTTTTCTGACTCATGGCCCCATCCCATGCCCAAGTCACCATGTGCTTTATGTTCCCTTTGTAGTTGCCCACCACGGTGCATTTGTGTGCCATTAATGCAGCCAGGGCTTTCACTTCAACAGCGTGGATTGAGCTGCTGAAACGAGCCCCTGGGAAAGGAGAGAGAAGTGAAGAGTCCCTGCCTCTCTGCCACAAAGGCACAGAGGCACTGGAGGAAAGGCTTTTGCTCTTCTGGAACAGCAGCATCTGGTTGCAATAGATGATTGTACTGATGATCAGAGGGCAGGAGCACCTCTGCTATGGAGACAGGATGGGAGAGCTGGGGCTGTTCAGCCTGGAGAAGGCTCTGAGGAGACCTTACAGCCCCTTCTAGTACACAACGAGAGACAGAGAGGGACTTTTTACAAGGAAGTGGAGTGATAGGACAAGGAGGAATATCTTTAAGCTGAAGGAGGGTAGATTTAGATTAAATATTAGAAAGAAATTCTTCCCTTTGCGGGTGGTAAGGCCCTGGTGCAGGTTGCCCAGAGAAACTGTGGCACCATCCCTCAAAGCGTTCAAGGTCAGGTTGGATGGCACTCTGAGCAACCTGGTCTAGTGGAAGTCCCTGTCCATGGCAGGGGGTTGAAACAGGATGACTTTTAAGATCCCTTCCAACCCCAACCATTCATTGATTATATGATTCTCTATGTTGGTTCTTTTCCAGAGCTCTCCCTCATCCTGTGCTGAGAGATCAAATGTGTGACTGGGTTGTTCCCCAGTGTCACCAGCCAGCCCTGGCTGATTGATGCTGTGCTCAGGTCCCTCTCAGTGGCACAGAGCAGCGGGCAGAGCTGGGGCCTCTCTGTGCCCCTGTCCCTGCCTCTGCCCCCAGCTGGGCCTGGGGCCATATCCCTGTCTGTACCCAGGAGTATCCTGGATGATGTTCTCAGCCATCAGTGTCCTGGATGCAGTGTTCTCCCATCCCACACCTCATGTCCCAGGTGCTGGCAGGGGTCAGATACCCTCCCCCACAGCACATCCACACCAAGGCAGCTGGGAAAACAGTGCTGTTTTTAGGGTGCTTGGTGGTTTTGGATCTCTGGGTAACATCTTTGTCACCCCAAGGCACTCACAGCTCTGGGCACGCTGAGGGTCCTCCTGCTGGTGACATGACTTGGGGGACAGCACGGGACGCACGGCTGTGGCCAGAGATGGGATCCCGGTGCCTCTGGGCATCGCCTGCCACTGCCGTTTCCCAACACCCCGCCACCTCCTCACCCCACATCTCTGCCCGCCGATACCGTGGGCAGCCGTGCGTGAAGGTGACGCGGCCGTGAGAGGAGAGGGAAACCCCTCTCCTTCCTGCCGGGCAGCGCCGCAGGGCTCACATTCCCAACCAGACCCTGCCAGCTGTGCCCCACCGCTGCCTGGCACAACCGGGCACCGCGCAGAGCCGGAGGCCGTGGGGCCAAGCTCGGGCTGAGCCGAGTGCGGGGAGCGTGTGCTGCCCGCTCCGGCGTGTGCGGGCTCCGGCGGCTGTGGGGGAGCCCGGTGTGCGTTCACGTGGCGCTGCCCGTGCGGCGTGGGAGGTGGGCCACGGCGCCCAGGGAGGGGGTGCCGCGCTACCTGCGCCAGCACCCCCTCCGCCGAGAGAGAACGCGCTTTTCAGGCAGCTGCCTGGCTCCTCCCGAGCCGGCAGCGCGGGAGTGCGTTGCCAAGGCAATGGGGACCATCTTACTCATCCTCCTCGCTATTGTTCTCCTGCCAGCCCTGAGGTGCCCGGGCGGGGAGAGGAGGAGGAGAAGGCAGCCAGCCTGGGATGAAGGCTGCCTTGCGGGGAGGGGAGGATGCTCCCCATCATCTCCCCCCCCTCTCCCCCAACCCCCTGCCAGCTCTAGTGGGACGGGGACACGCTGGTGGCAAGATACCGATGGGGATGGGGAGAGACGCTGCCGGCGGAGCTGAGAGAGGCAGATGGAAGCAAATGGCAGCAGGATGTGACCCCGCAGCCTCCTGCCTGCGGTGAAGTCCCAGCCAGAGGCCAGGGGTCGTTTGTGCCCTCCTCTGCCAGGACTTGGCCCAGTCCGTGGTGTCCCTTGGATCAGAAAGGGAGTGTGCCGGCGGCTGGGTCTGATCCCACACAGGGCACCACAGGATGTAACCCCACTCCACCTCACAGTGAGTTGGTTCCCCCACCGCTGCAGGTTTGCAATTGGGTCCAGTCAATGCTGCAGGGCTGGGACCAGCAGGCAGGACCAAGTGCAGGAACAAACACCTCGGGGAGGGGACACATTGGTGGGTGCAGGGATACACCCCTACTCCAGCCTCTCCAACCATCTATTGGAGTGCTCGTCGATGACATTGGGGTGCCTCGCTCTGCCCCAGGGAGGGAGGGGGACAAGGATTTTTATTTAATTTCCATATCCTGCCTCCCTATTTTTAGCCTTCGGGGTTTTGTTCCAGGCTGGCTGTTTACTGAAAGAAGCATTTCCAACCTCCCTTGTCTCCAAGCAACCAGGTGTGCCAGCTCCCATGGAACCAGCCTTACCCTATAGATCTATAGGGCTGGGGGACCGGTGCTAACGTTATCTATAGGATGGGGGACCCTGTCTAACCTTAGCACCCACCCCCCCCCCGGACCCTATAGATCCATAGCTCTTCTCTCTGCGCTGACATCCCTGGATCAGGGAGGGGACCCTGGTCCCATAGGGTGACGAGGGGCAGTGGGACGTTTGGGGGGTATGCTGGAGGTTTTTGGGAGGGATGCAGGGATGCAGGTGAGGCAAGCAGGCCGCCTTCCCCCCCGCAGCGCGAGCGGCAGTGCGTGGGAAGGAGTTAGACAAAGCCTGAGCCCGGGAGCAGAGGCAAGCGCTGCCGGGAGCTAGACGGGCCGTTCTTCCCTCCTCGTCCTCCCCCAGCCTCGGGCGAGGGGTACTCGGGAGCCCATCTCCATCCCGCCACGCTACCACGTTGTCCCGGTCCCTCGGGCTGACTGGGGTGCAGCCCCCTCCCCGGGAATGCCCGGGAGGGAAGCGGCGGTCTCCATCACCAGGTAGGAGGGGGATTGGGTTCTGTGTTGCTGTCACCCCCACCCCACGGGACCTACACTAAGGTTTCGGACCCCCTGACTCTACCCCGACCATGTGTCCTGCTGTGCCCGAGAGCAGCGGGGAGTGCCGGGATGCTCGTCCCCGGGACACGCGGGCTGGTGATGCTTTGGGTACCGGGGCGGGGGGGGCTGTGGGACGATGGGCGCTCCCAGGGCAGGCCCTTGTGGTGACAGCGATGACACCGGGGGGGATGCCGTGTGCCGGGACCCCCACACCAAGCGCGGCAGCCGGCTCTCCCTCGCCTCCCCACTGCTGCTGGGGGTGCCGGGGCGGGCGGCAGCCGGGGGGAGCGGCCCGGGGCACGGTACCGCCCCCGCCGCCGCCGCCCCACGCATGCTCGCCGCCGCTGCCGCCGCCGCGCCGCGCCGAGCCGAGCCGAGCGGGACGGGACTGGACGGGACGGGACAGGACGGGAGCGGGCGGGAGGATCCGTCGCAGGTACCGGCGGACCCGGGGCGCACGTGGCGGGGCCGGACTGGGCGCTGCCATCGCCCGCTCCCTACCGGCACCCCCGGGGGATGGGGGGGGGTGGGGGTGGGCTACAGCACCGGAACGGACGGCGGCGGCGGGGGCGAGTCGGCCTGCCCCGGCCGGGGCTGCCGCGGGGACGGCTTTGTCTGGGGCTCGGCCGGGGAAGCGGGGCCGGAGCGTGCACACGCGTGTCCGTGCGTGCGGGTGTGCCCGTGGCCATGTGCTGGCGTGTGCGTGCCCGTGCGTGTGCACACGCGTGTGCCAGGGCTCGCAGCTCCTCCGCGGAGCATCAGTACCGGGCACAGCGCCACAGCCCCGCGGGATCGGGATGCTGTCGGGGCAGGTCGGGGTGCGGGGCGGCGCGGCCCTCCGGGGATCGGGGTGCTGCCTGGGAACCTGCAGACGGCCGGGCACCACCGCCTCCGGGCCCGGCGCTGCTGGGGGACGTCGGTGACCGCCTGGTCCGCGCTTGTGTCGCTTCCCTTGGTGGGAACTCGCCGGGCTCCAGCTGTGTCCGCTCGGCTTTGCCCTTTTTGGACCCACGAGTGGCCGTGTCCGGAGGCATGGAGTGCCCCACGCCTGCGGGACGCGTGTGCTCCCAGCTCCGCAGGGACTCCCTGGCATTGGCAGAGCTGGGGGGCTCCCGGAAAGTTTGGGGCTTCCCGTCCTGCTTCTGCCCCATGGGGCTGGGAAGGGTTTGGGGACAGCTGGGTGACACTGGACCGTGTTCCCCTCACGTGGAGAGGGAAGGGCTTGGGCTGCCCCATGCTCCTGCTCTTCTCTGCAGCCTCCCTTGGATCCCATGCCCAGCTGGCTTTCACCCCTCACTGCGTCCAGCTTCCCACTGACAGGAGGGGGCTGCTGAGCCCTCTGGTTCTCAGCCTGGTGCCCAGGACCACTCTCCAGCTAACACTCTCTCTGCAGGGGTGGCTGCACCGCGTCCCCAGCTCCACCAGTCACAGCAGTGCCTGGATCCCGCTCCCGGTCCTGCTGCGCCAGGAGAAGGCTGACTTTTACGGTAGGCAGTCGACACTGCTCCTCCCTTCCCATGTGCCTGGGCACCGTGTGCCACCACACAGCCTGTGCCAGGGACAGGGAGTGCTCCAGGTGGCCGCCCAACCTGTCGTCATGGGTGGCATGGAGAAAAACAATCGAGAGCTGAGGTGTACTGGGGTCCATGTGCTGCTTGCTCCTCACTGCCCTGTCCTCTCTCTTGCAGACCCGTGGCGGGACTAGCATGGGAGAAGCCTTCCCTGGGCATGGGCAGCGCTAAGGAGCCTGAGGGGCTGCAGGTGCTGAGCTGCCAGGCCGGGGCTGAGGACGCCTGCGAGCCCAGTGCCAACTCCCCTGGCTGCCCAGTGGCCGGCGAGTGCCTGCCCGGCTCCGGCTGTGCTGCGGGAGCCCGTGCCATGAGGACCTGCTGTGTGGCTGAGGCAGAGTCCCAGAGCACCAAGGTCAGCTCAGTGGCAGAGAAGAAGGTGCCATCACCAGCAGGACCAACTCCTGGCACGCTTCTCGAGGACACCAGCACAGAGCAGAGTGTGGCAGTAACGACAGGGAGCTGCGGGGGACCAAGTGGTGCTGCCCCTGCCTGTGGTCCCACAGGGATGGGGGTCCCCAACACCCAGAAGGAGGATGCAGCCCCCACTTCCCCTGTGCCTGATCCCTGCCTCCAGGCAACCAGTAAGGACATGGGGAACACGCCAGCTCTTGCCAAACATGTGGCATTTGTGGAACCCACTGCAAGCACCGGGACAGCTGAGCTTCCAAGCCAGGAGCAGCCCCAGGACAGCAAAGGGACATCCCTGGGTGCTGCTCCCCAGACAAAGAACAGTGAGGCTCCCAAGCACTCCCAGGAAGGCACAGCAGACTCCCCCAGCACCAGCACTGCAGGGATTGAGGGTCGAAATGAGGCAGGCCAGGGCAAAGCCAAGGGGAGCTCAGCCCAGGATGTGGGTGCTGGGAGCAGTCAGCAGCCCAAAACAGCCAAGCAGCTCTGTGAGTCCTACTCCTTTGAAGTGACACCACCCCAGGACGCTGGGACACAAGACATGGGGACGCAAGTGGACAGCCGTGTGTCCCTGGTGTCGGTGGCCTTAAGCCCCATGAGCCCCCCATGCGGGGCTGCTGCCTTCACCTTCCCCAAGAGAGAGATGGCCTCTGCAGCCCCACGTCTTGAGCCCTCCAAGAAGGACGCGGAGATGCAGGTGTCCATGCCTGTGGAGACCCGCTCAGTGGCCACTGGGCCGATGACACCAGTGGCCAAGTCCCCGCAGACCTCGTATCCTGAGGTGCAGGTGAAGGGGACAGTGCCGGAGGTGGTGGAGGAGGAGCCTCCGGAGCCCATCCGGGAGGTGAGCTGGGATGAGAAGGGGATGACGTGGGAGGTGTATGGGGCCTCCATGGAGGTGGAGGTCCTGGGCATGGCCATCCAAAAGCACCTGGAGAAGCAGATTGAGGAGCACGGGCGGCAGGTGGTGGTGACCCCGCAGACCACCCGCACCGGCTCTGTCAAGGGAGGGCCCCGCAAAGGCGAGCCCAAGAGGCAGCCCAGCGTCTTTCGGGCTCTGCTGCAGAACGTCCGGCGGCCCCGGTGCTGCTCCCGCGCCGGCCCTGCCATGGAGTGAGTTGCTGCCTGTGCTGGGAGGGTGGGGGTGCCTCGGGGCTTCTCAGAGAAGGTGGGGATGGGTCCCTGCCCTGGCGTCCTGAGACACCCGGTGCCAGTGTGCAGGGCTGTGGTGGTGATGGAGCACTGCACACTGGGACAAGGTATCTCCTTTGCTGGGGTCTTCCCTGTCTGCCTGGGGTTCCTCCATGAGTGTGTAGCCCCATGGAGGTGCCCTGGGACGTGAGACTGGTGCCCTGTCTCTGTGCTTGGTGGCTTTTTTCAGCACGAGGAAGCACGTGGCTCCTTCCAGATGGAGGCAGCTGCTCCTCTGCATCTCCTGCCCGTGGCACAGGTCTGAAGATGGCTCAGGGTGGGTGCTGCTGCGTGCCCTGAGCTCTGACACCCCAAGCAGCAGCATCACTTCCCGTGCTGGAGAGACACTGGTGCATCCTCCTGCCCCTGCTTTGCCTGCCCAGGGCTTGGACACACTCCAGCAAGCCCATGGCCATGCAGGCACCAGTCCCCCAGCAGCCCTGTCCTCTCTGCCCCACTGCCATGTTGTGGGTGCCCTGGAGCTGGGAGGATGGGGCCACACAGGGCACTAGGACAGCTCTCAAATGGGAGAGACAGGGGCCAGCCATGTGATGGAGAGCTGCTCATCCCTGTCACCGTGGCTGGAGGTGCTTGGGGAGTCTGCCCCCATGGCCCCCAGTCCGACCTGCCTGGAAGCAGCACCTCCTTGCCATGGCTCGTGGTGGGCATGAAGCCTGGCCTGCTTCCAGGTCTCTCCAGTTGCCCCAGTGGTTCCAGAATGACCCCATGTGCTGGGGACATGGGCACGTGTCCCGCTGGCCCCGCTGGCTTCTCTTCTCTGACGGCAGCTGGGGATGTGACGACTGCAAAACGCTGCCACTTTTTACAGCTGGGGTTTTACAGGGTGGGGGGGAGGGGAGCTTTTATTGAACTGTGTTTGCATTTTTGGAGCTTTTTAAGAGACTCTTTCATCTGTGAGCGTCCTGCCTGGAGCCACCTCCTCCACGGTGGCCTGTGGGGCTGAGACCATCTTCTCTAACACTGTTCCTACGTTGCCTGTGCTCTGCTAGGCTGAAGAGCTTTGGGAGTGAAGGGTCAGTCTGCAGGAGGGTGAACACCCCTGTGGTTGGGCCAGCATCCCTGTGGCTGGCAGCACCTCAATGTCCTGCCAAGATGTGGATCTTGGTCCCCCCAGCCTGGCCCCATACAGAGGACCAGCCCCACAGTGCCACAGCAAGGGGGGCCCAGGTCTGTGTCCAGCATCTGATGGGCAGGAGGCTGCAAACAAGGAGTGCTTGGAGAGCTGCACCATCCCCTCTGGACAGAAGTGCAGGAGGGCTCAAGGTGCCAGAGTCACCACTGCGGCCGTTTTCCCTCATTAAGGATAAAGTCTTGCCCACCTAAACCCACACTGTACATCCTGGGCTTGTTTTGTCCCTGTGGGGCTGCAAAGGGCTTGCTGAAGTGCCAGCTGGCAGCCAGGGCCGTGGCAAGTGCACTCTCTGTGCCATGGCACTCACTGGGACCTGGCTCTGCTCAGTGCCTTGGGCTGTGGGACCGGTGCCACGGCCATGCCAGGAAGACCAGGAGCCCTGGGGCATCCCCTTGCCACCCTGCCTCAGGCTGTGCTCACCTCCAGCCCTGCACTGCCAAGCTGTGGCTCACCAGTGCCGCAGCTTCATCACCCATTTTCTTCTTTTTTTCCTCTTCATTTCTTTTGGGGGGGGGATAGGGGGGAGGAAGGGGCGGGAGGACCAATCTGTCATTGTGGATGTTGAGTAATAAAACCTTGCACAAACCTCTGCTGCGGGGCTGCCTGCACTTCCCTCTCCTGGGGCAGAGAGGGTCCTGGGGACAAGAAGCCAGGCTGAGCCCCACAGGGCACCTCCCCTCTGGCACCAGCTGGCCCAAAACCGGCACTTCATGCTGGGAGAGATGACCCCAAGCTGACTGAGCCCCCTCAGGCAGATGGGCTGATGGCCACAGGACACCATGACCCCCGTGGAAGTGTTTTATTGCCAGACACTGAACATATCCCCACCAAAGCAGCTGCCCGAGTCCCGCTCCGGCCCCGCTGCAACCCTTGAGCCTGCTCACAAGTCTGTGGTGGTGAAGGTGGTGTTGAGGTATGCTGTTTTGGTGGGTTCCTTCAGGTTCAGGGCAGCCACCAGCACCTCCTTGTCACTGGGGTCTGTCGGCCGCATTTTGACCTCCTGCAGGAGGAGAGTGTGGTCAGAAGGGGTGGGGACAGAGATGTAGGGCAGGGACACCCGTCCTTCCCAGGAGCTGAGGGTTGTTGAGGGGTGCAGAGTAAAGGACACAAGGGGTCCATGAGGCCCTGGGGACCACAGCAGAGAGAAAAGGATGCAGGGTGCTCTGTCAGGATTCCCAGCTGCTGAGCACTGGCAGCTCTTTGCACTTACCTCGACCTCAAAGTTGTCATCCGCTGGTGCATTTACTGTATTTTCATCCAGGGAATTCATGCTGTGGAGAGTGGAAGGTGGGAGGTAGAAGAGGACCTAGGCACTGGAGAAGTGAGGTATAGGGTGACAGCCTGTGGCCTTTGGGACCTGCCCACAGAGCTCACCTGGTCACAGAGATGGAGTCCTCGTGGAAGCCCAGGTCGTGGGAGGGATCGAGCGGGCGGTTCAGCATGGGGTTGGCCCTGGTCAGGGATGGGTGGCAGGTAAGTGCTGCCCCTTGGGGTGCTGCAGCCCCTGGGTGTGGGGACCTGCCTGGTCTCTCCCCACCTGCTGCAGGGAGCCCCCCACTCACCCCTCAGCGTTGTACTGGTTGGTCCCAGGGATGCCAGCTCCCTGCTGAGCTGTGGCAGGGTTGAAGGTCGTGGCCACCTTCAGAGCCTTCATCGCACTCAGCTTCCTCTTGTAGCTGCAAAGCCCAGGGATGGGGTAGGTGAGAGGGGCAGGGAGGAGCTGGGCTGTGGGATGGGGTGAGCAGGAGGATAGGGATGGGTCTGGGGGTGCAGGCAGTGCAGTACCTCCTGGTGGTGAGTACCAAAACCAGGGTCATGATGAGTATGAAGATGAGCAGGAATGCTGCCAACCCTGCGATGATGCCAATCAGCTCTATCTCCTTGGTGGGCTTTGTCACCTCCCCGGGGCCCTGGCACAGAGCAGGGGTGAGGGCACAGTTCCAGCCAGTGGAATCCCTCAGCCAGCCCAAATGGGGTTGTTGCCCTCTCCCCGTGCCCCACTCACAATGACAGCCAGGCCCAGTTTCACCAGCTCAGCCAAGCCCTGCGGGTCGGACTGTATGAGTCTGCCAAGGAAAGCAGAGGTGTGAGCAGCTGGGCTGCTTCCAGCACATGGCAGTGCCCACGCACAGCCCCAGCACTCACGTGGTCAGGTCATTGACGTCCAGGGCAGTGCCATTGCTTAACACGAAGTAGGCATCCATCACTGCCTTGGCATCCCGACTGCAGAATCAGAGAGATGGGAGGTGTGTGGTGCTGAGGTGCAGGGCATGGTGTCCTGCCCCAGGGTGACACCCCTGATGCCACCACCATGTCCCCTTCCCCACCACCACTCACTGGGTGTCACGGGTGTCCTCTGAGGGTCGGATGGCCACCACGTGGACTACTGCTTTGGTCATGGAGGTCAGGATCCTAGGAACAAGACGGAGGGGGGAAGCTGGGCTGGACATTCTGCTGTTCTGCTCATGGGCACAGGAAGCAGATGGACCCCATGAAGCCCCTTCCTCTGATGGGGACCTGCCTGGCCCACCCCATTCACAGTCCATGAAGCTGAGAGACACAGCTGGTGGGTCCAGCTGTGCACCCCTAGCCCTGGCCCAGCACCCCTTACAGTTGAATATGCTCGGAGTTTTTCTGGACTTCATCCGCCGTTGTCAGAAACTGGAGCTGAATGCGGTAGCTCTGATCCACCGTGAAGATCTGCGTGTGGGGAGCAGGGGTGAGCGGGGCTGGGCTGGCGGTGTGGTGTCCCGGGCTGGGGGATGGGGGTGACACTCACATTCAGCACAGTCTGTGTTCTGTGCACTGGTTCCTCACCATCCCGAGCCTCCACCGTCACCTTGTACTGCCCCTTCAGGGATTCATCAAGCTTGCTGGCCACCCTGTGAGGACAGGGACGTCAGCAATCCCATTGGGCTGCACAGGATGTCCCCTGCCATCCCTCAAGCTCCATCCTACCTCCATGGCCAGGCAGGAGTCCAGAAAGGCATTGTCCCCTTTCTAGCCCGTGCTGGCCCTGCAGCAGGCAGGAGCTGAGCTGTATCCCCCCACCCTGGCCCAGACCCATGGCCTCACTGGATACTCCCGATGTAGGTGCCCTTGTCGACCACTGGCGTTGGCGGCACCTTGAAGAGTTTCTCGAAGGGCCGACTGACGCCGTTGTCGTCCACAAACACCACACTGACAATGGAGAAGGTGATGGCTCCTCCCCGCCCTGAGTCAGCATCTGTGGCCTGCAGGGACAGTGCATGGCAGGAGCATGGGTGGGAATGGCCCCTGCCTGCCCATGGTGGGGCAGGTGAACAAGGCTCCATGGCCTGATACAGGCAGGCAGCTCCTCACCTTCACAGTAGCCACTTGCAGGTCCATAGGAGAGACTTCTGGGACAACCACTGCCAGGGACAGACACATGGATGGTGCAGTCATGCTGGTGAGCAGCCAGACTTGCTGCAGACCCCACACCCACATAGCCCCAGGGTTCCAAGCACCCACTACTGCCCTTGGCCCCACACCCTTCATGGAAAGCACTGATTAACCCCAGCCTGGCCCCTGCACTGCTCACAGCCCTGTCCTGGGAAGATCCTAGCTGCTGGTGAATGTGGCAGACCATGTGTGGGTGCAGCGAGGAGCCCAAGTGATGTGCCAAGCCCAGCTGCTCACCAAAAGTCTCTGAGATGGCCTCGAAGACGGGCGCGTTGTCATTCACATCAACGATGATGATCCTCAGGGTTTCTGCAAGTGTCCCAAAAGCAGAGCTCTGATCACCAACAGAGCAGCCCTGCAGCACCATCCTCTGCTTCCCGTGGGAGCCCTATCCTCCCAGCAGGCTCAGGTCCATATCCAAACCACCCAGCTCCCTCCCTGCTGCCCATAGCTTCCTGTGGGAGGGGCAGGTCCCAGCACCTGCCCTGCCCAGTGGTGCTGGAAGGGGCGGGCAGTGGGGGCCGTACCGTTCTGGCTGTAGCGGTTGCCCCTCTCAGTGTACAGGTCCTCCACCCGCAGCGTGAGCAGGACCCTGTCACACACCTCGTAGTCGATGTCCCAGCTGTTCACCAGCACCGAGCCGTTGGGTGCCAGCACAAACCAGTCCAGGCACACGTCCCCAGCACTGCTGTCCCCCTTGAAGCAGGCGACCGCCAGCTCCTCGAAGACCAGCGAGCTGTTGGTGTCAGGGTCTGAGGCGTTCAGCGTGTGGATCAGACCCTGCTGTGTCCCGTTCTCAGCCACTGACACATCCTGCAGTGAGGCTGGCAGGATGTCTGGGGACTCGTCATTGACATCTAGGACGTGGACCTTCACTGAGACGTTGGCCTTGTCCCCTGCATTGTCTGCAGCCGTGTTCTCGGCCAGCACTGTCAGGGTGATGAACTTCTGCTGCAGGGTGTCATAGTCCAGGGATATCTCAGGGTCTATGGACAGCTGCCCGCTGTAGTTCCCTGGTCCCAGGCGGGATGAGCGGATTAAGAAGTTGCTGGAGCCACTGCCTCTTTCAAGTCGGAATGAAATGCGGGAATTGATCTCTGTCCGGTCGGCATCTGTGGCATTCACCTCACCCACGAAGAGGGAGAGCCCTGCAGGTGGAGACACTCAGTGGGCAGTGGGCACTGACTCAGGGCCACCGCTGGTCCCACAAGCCTGCCTGTGCAACTTGTACCTGGAGGATTTTCAAAGACTGAGAACTCATAGGACTGGTTGAGGAACACGGGAATGTTGTCATTCAGGTCCTGCAGGAGACAAAGCCCATGGCTGTAGCCCTTCCAGGAAACAGGATTCCCCACAGCCAGCTGGGGACAGGAGTGTGGGCAGCTGCCTGCCCACAGGCAGGAGCTACACAAGCCCTCTCCTGCCTCCCTGCATCAACTATTCACTCTGCCCCCACAGAAAGCCTGGAGACACAGCACCTCTGCCACAGCCAGGGATTCCACATCCCCGCCCTGCCCATCCATCCAGTTCTAAGCCCCAGCCTGCCCCAGCATGTCCCTGCTTGTGCCCCCGGCTCACCCCCACGGTGATGGTGACGTTCACTGTGGTGTTCAGCGGTGGCTCGCCGTGGTCATACACCATCACCGTCACCACCATCTGTCCACGCTCATCTTCCAAGGCCTCGCGGTCCAGCGGCTCCTTGCTGTGCATCTCACCTGTGTCTGCATTGATGGTAAAGTTGTTGCTGAACAGTCCTGGCAAGATCGTGAAGCCCAGTTTGCTGTTGAGGCTGCCAGGCTCGTCGTTGTCGATGGCCTGGAAAGGTCAGCGTTTGGAACGGGACTGTTGGGCACCTCGGGGACAGTCCCTCCTCTCTGCCAGCCCTGTCAAACCCTCCACCTCTGCTGGCACATACCTGGATCTGTGTACTGACATTCTGCCCCTCTTCCACCGAGATGAAGTAGGAGCCAATGATGATGGGTGCCATGTCATTGGCGTCCAGCACGGTGATCTCCAGCACCGTCGTGCCCACCAGGTTGCCCCCATCCTTGGCCTGGAGGTTGGCGTAGTAGATGGAGCGAGCCTCCCTGTCCAGCAAGCTGCCGTCGTACACCAGCAGTGCCCCGGTTGTGGCGTTCACCGTGAAGATCTGACGGCTGTGGCACAGATGCACAGAGCCATCACTGGGGCTCAGGCCTGGAGCCCCCTCTCCAGGATGATGCCCTGGTTGTGGCTGGCTCTGCCTTTACGTACATGTTCTCTGGGAGCAGCTGGTAGGTGATCTGGCCCAGGACTCCACTGTCTGGATCATAGGCCTAAAAGACAGAAGGAACTATCTGGTCAATCTCTTTCAGCCCTCAGAGCCTGGGGCAGTTGCTGTTGGCAGTGAGCATCCCAAAAAGTGGCCCTGATAGGCAAGGGATCCCATCCCTGAGTGCCCATTGGCCCTGACTCCTTTCTGTGTGCATGAAGATATCAGTGCCCCCAGCACAAGCTGTGCTACAAGTGCCAGGTGTGCCCAGTGCCCTGCTTGGGGATATAAACTCCCTGCTCAGTGCCTGACCGTGATGTTCGGGGCGATGACGGTGCCATCAGGGCTGTTCTCCAGCACACTCAGGTTGTAGGTGCTCTGGGGGAACTCAGGGATGTGGTCATTGCTGTCGATGAGGTTGATGGTCACTGTGGCCATGGAGCAGCAGTCTGTAGGGTTCCCCGTGTCATTAGCAATGACCTGCAGGATTGGGAAAGGACTGTGTCTCACATGAGTCCCCAAATATTAGAGAGACCTCCAGCCCAGCTCCCCTGCACCAAACAAACTGCCAGGGCAGAGCCTGCTTTGGCTCCCAAACTCTGCAGGAGTCCCCACTGTGCCCCAATACACGCAGGGAGCAGGAACAGCCCCCACAGAGCAGGGCAGCCCTACAGATCCCACCTCCACCAGCATGACATGGCTTATCTCGTAGTCCACTAAGGATGAGTTTTGCACCAGGATCTGGACTTCTCCTGTGCCCACAATTGTTGTGGGGAACACAGTGAAGGCGTTGGCATTCGGACCCCGAAGGCTCAGCTCAAAACTGCTGTTGATGCCCTGTCAGGGAGGGACAAGACTGAGGGTGAGTGGTGCAGCCAGGACAGACACCTGCACCACAGCCCAGCCCCATGGACAGGCTCCTACCTTATCTGGGTCGTGGGCAATGATGTTGAGGTTGGACACAGGCAGTCTGGAGGAGGAATGCTCTATGATGCTGCCCATGAACTTGTTCTGAGCACTGGTGGAGAAATCGCAGCTGGACAGGGAGCAGTTGTAGAACTGGGGCTTGTTGTCATTGACATCAGTCACCAAAACTGTCACCAGGGTGCTGGTCTGGGCCACCTTGCCATGGGTATCCAGGTCCTTCTCACGTGCCTGGGCAGGAGGAGAGAACAGGTTGTAGAGGCCCAGGGAGAGGAAGAGGATGGGGTTCCCCTTGCTACCTCTTACTCACCGTGACTTCCAGCAGCACTTGCTCGCTTGGCAGCTGCTCACGGTCCAGGGGCTCACTCACAGTGATGATGCCCGTTGTGTTATTGATTACAAAAGGGACACTGGCATCTAGGACAAGGGGACAGCAGGAACCAGTGGCAGTCACTGGGAAAGGAAGGCCTGGCCCTCTCTGCCAGCAGGTCAGGCTGGCAGAGCCTGGGTGCCCCAGAACCAGTTTCCAGGGTCCCCCTTGCTGCCTGAGCACCCCTCCTGCTCATCCCTCTGTGTCATCCCCTGCCTGACCCATTCTGCCCCATCACTCACTGGTGATGCTGTAGAAGATTTCATCATTCACCCCTGTGTCTTGGTCCATGGCGGTGACAGTCAGCACAGTGGTGCCCTGTGGGGACATGGCCATCAGGGCGGGACCTGTGACATCTCCAGCTGCCCACAGGCCTGGTGGCCCAGACACTTCAGGGCATAAGAGCCCCCAGGGAGGACCAGGGGCAGGGACATGACACGGGGGCAGGCAGGCTCCTGACCAGGTCACAGTTCTCAGGCACAGAGCCTGAGTAGGGCTCATTGAGGAACCGTGGGTCCAGGTTGGGCACATCTTCAATGGTCAGGGACAGGTAAGTAAAGCTCTTCTGGATGGTCCAGTTGTTGTGCAGCAATCCCCCGCCATCCTGAGGAGCAGAGCACCTGTCAGTCCCACAGCCCCCTTACCTGGCAGCCCTGCACCCCCAGTCTGGATGGTCCTCACCTGGGCAAGGATCTTGATCTGGTAGAATGTGTTCTTGGCATAGTCCAGGGAACCATTGAGCACCACATTCCCATTGGGCAGGATGTAGAAAAGCTGGAGATTCTTCATGTTGTCTGGGATCACCTGAGCAGGGGACAGCAGCCTGTGTCACCAAGGCAGGGATGGGGGCTCAATCCCCATCCTTCTGCCAGGCTTGGCCCATGGGGACCCCCTGTCACTGGGCTCATCTCTGGTCTGAAACTGTTCAGCACCTTGCACCTATTGGGTCCTGACCCAAAACCTCCCTGCTCCCCCAGAGACATGGGGCTGCCCTGGCCATGTCCCCCAGCACCTCAGCCCCACAGGGGCGGCCCAGGGGTGGGGTTTGGGTGTGGTATTGCCCACTCCACAATGACCTGTGCTCACCTCCTCGATGCTGTAGCTGACTTTGGACGCGTTCCCAGTGTCGCTGTCGTTGGCAAACACGGTGTAGATGATGCTGTGCAGTGTCTTGTTCTGGGCACACAGAGGGGTGGTGGTGGCAGAGCAGGGGGGTGATGCTGGGCCCGGACCCTGCCAGCCCTGCCCTGGGGTGTTCTGGCCCTGCAGGGCTGCAGGTACTGCCCAGTGCCATGAGACACACAGGGAGGAGCTGCTGGCCTTGCTCAGGCCGGGCAGAGGCTGGACCCCCTCCTCCCCTCCCTGGGGCTCCCTGGGAGCAGGGGATGCCCCCCAGCCCTGGAGCTGCTGGATGGGGTCGGACTCAGCCCCACGCCCCATCTACACCTTGATCCTGCGTCACCCTGTCCTGGGCTGACAGGTTGCTCGGGCACACCCTGAACAGAAGCTCATTGCAAGGGCAGAGTCCCAGCCACATTCCAGCGCCTCAGGGTGACACAGAGGCTCCCATGGGGAATTGCCCTGGCACGGAGTGCTCCCAGGTGCTGGCTGCACCATTGATGACCCCACACCCAGACACACTGTCACTACACACCCAGGAGTGGGGTCAGACAGTTCCCAGCCTGTTGTTGCCCCACTGCTGGCACACCCATGCCACAGGAGCCACCCAGCACCACTGCTGTGCTGCCCATGGGGGCTGGGATGTCCCAGGAAGGTACCTCGGGGATGATGGCATTATATGGCAGATGCTGGAAGACTGGGGCGTTGTCATTGCGGTCCTCCACGATGATGGTCATTTTTCGGGAGACCTACCAGGTGTCAGAGAGGGCACAGGAGGGCACAGCAGAGCTGGGTGCAGTTCTGGCACCCCATGCCCACCCTGGCCAGCATCACCCACCCACTTCCAACTGCCTTCCCACTGAGCCTTGTCCATGTCCCTGTCTGGGACCCTGCTCCCTTCCCCCTGCAGCCACCCAGACATTGCCCCAGCACTCACCTCATTATTTACACCATCAGACACTCCAGCAGTGATGGTGAGCCTGGCCTGGACCTGAGGGGACACAAGGCAGGACTTGATCAGGGCCAAGGTGGAGCTCAACCCTTGGATGGCTGAGCCCCAACCTCTGTGTAGGATGCTCCTCCCAGACAACTCTCCCTCCAGGAGCTGGGTTTTGGGGCCAGGGAGTGACCCACAGGCTCTGCCCTCCATCCCCAGGCAGGGACATCCCCCCAGACATCCCCCCAGACTCCCCCTCAGGCAGGGACATCTGCCCTCACCCTCTGCCCACACCTCACGGTCCAGGGAGTTCCTCAGTGTCACTATGCCTGATGTGGAGTTGACAGAGAAGTAGAAGGCATCTGTCCCTCTGATTTGGTAGGTGAGAGGGTCGTTGTCTATGTCATAAGCCTCCAGCTGGAAAGCAAACTGGTCTGGGGGCACAGGCAGTGTCAGCCGCTGCCCGAGAACCCCCCAATCTCCCCTCTGACACCCCAGGCCCTTCTCGAGACCACCCTACTCACCCAGCTCCAGGTCCTCAGGCACGTAGAAGATGGTCCTGTTGAAGATGGGGACGGTGTTGCCTGAAACTACAGGGAAGAGGAGCTGAGCACCCTCGCTGTGCCAGCAGACCCACGTCTGGCATCACCTCCTCAGCTCCAGCCCCAGCTCCCAGCCGTGGTTTGGGTCTCCATGGGAGGCAGGGGAACCCCCAGCCCTCATGTCCTTGTGCTCATCCCACATCTCCTGACCACACTTCTCCTCCAGCTGCAGCCCCCACGCTTTCCCCACTTTCCAGCCCTGCCCTGCCCTGGCTCTCCAGTGGGGTAGGAAGCTGTTTTGGGGTTGCAGCTTCCCCCAGGGAATTGGGAAAGAGTTTTGGGGGTTGAAAGTAGCTCCAACACCACCCACCCACCCATGGTAGATGCCAAGAAGAGTCCTTACCTGTCGTCAGAAGGAAGTGGAGCAGCACCAAGGAGTGCCATGCCATCCTGCCAGGATGCCTGTGGGAACAAGCACCCGAGAGACTGAGGGCTGCCCCCCAAATCCCTCCTGGGGCACGAGGGGTGCTGTTGGGGACAGTCCCCTCTGCTGAGCTGGGCTGGTGAGCAAACGCCAGGCTCCACACCGCACCCCTGGGCATGGGCTCCCTGAGGACACAGGGGGACAGGGTTGACCTCCAGGTAAAGGAGACTGTGAGAGTGCCTGGGGGACCCCAGGAGCCTGTCCTGGGCACGGCTGGAGGCTCTATTGATTGCACCCAACAGGGCCTCCCTGAGCAGTGCCTGGAGTCCAAGAGCAATCCATGGCACCACCACGGCGCCTCCCTCCCTGTGCCAGGGCCCGTGGGCAGCTCCACAGCTGACAGACACCCCCACCTCCCCCTGCATGGAGCAAGGTGCCCCTGGGGGCCGGGATAGGAGCCCACATCCCTTACCTGTGGCTGTGTCCCTGGGGATGCTGCCTCTGCTCTCGCATCTTGACACCGCCAGACCTTTGCCTCCTGCGGTAAACATGTTCATCAATCATTAACTGCAATTAACGGGTGAGAAATCCCTCTCCCGTCTTCCGTATTCCTTGTGCTCATCCCACAGCTCCCACCCAGCTCAGCTCCAGGCTCACTCCCCAAAACCAGATCCCCAGGTCTCCATACTGAGTGCTGTCCCTCAGGATTCAGTCACCCCAACCTGCACCCATGGGACCCCAGCTCCCAGGAGGGGTGTGGAGCCTGCAGGGATCCAGAGGGATCCCAAACCACCCCAGGAGCCCAAAGAGGGGTTAGGGAAATGCCCTGCACCCCCTGGGCTGGGGACACTGGGGTCCTACCAGGACAGGGGGTGGGCACCAACCTTGTGGTGTGGCCACTGGGGCAGGTGCCTGGGGCCCTCTGCACCCCCTGCCACCCACTCCCCTCCCCAGGGGCTTGGCCAAGCCTCCCTGACCTACTTCAGACCCGCTGGGGACAAGGGCGGATTGTCCAGCTCTGCTGAGGCAGAAAAGGGCTGGGAGGTGGCAGGGGGAGGAGGGGCATGGCCAGCCTGTTGGACCCCTGGGGAACCCACAGGGCCTGGAAACTGGAGAAACTCTGGAGTCTCCCCAGGCACTCAGCCTGCTCTGAGGTTCCCATCTCACCCGACATCTGGGTCAGAGAACCCCCAGAAAAGCGGCCACAGCTGGTCCAGGATCACCCCAGCTCCTGCAAAGGCTGCTCCAGGACATCCTCACAGACACCCCATGAGCTGCCTGGGGTTACCCCCAGAGTTCCCCAGGCCTGTCCCAGGGTGCCTCCCCCGAGACTCCTGGGGCTCGGGGTGCTGGACACTCTTCTGCAAACTGCCCCCGGCTGTCCTGGGGCACTTCCACACCTCGCAGGGCTGTCCTGACATATCCACAACTTCCTGAAGGGAGGTTCTTCTCCCTGGCAACCAGTGAAGGTTTAGGCTGGACATCAGGAAGAATTTCTTCACGGAAAGGTTTGCCAGGCATTGGAATGGACCGCCCAGGGAGGTTCTGGAATCACCATCCCTGGAGGTGTTTAAGGAGAGACTGGATGTGGCACATAGTGCCATGGTCTAGTTGACATGGTGGTGTTGGGTCCTGGGCTGGGCTGCGTGATCCCAGAGATGTTTTCCAACCGAACTGATTGTGTGATTGTATGATTCCTGCGATCCTCCCCAGCCAGTCCCGGGTGCGGTGCTGCGCTGCCACTCGGAGCAGTGCGGCCGAGCAGCTCCCCCGTGCAGTTCAGCTGCGCCGCTCTTGGGTTCATTACGGCAGGGGCGGCGGGCGCGCCCATCGCCGCGGCGCGGGGGGGGCAGCGCGGCGCGGCCGGTTCCATCGGCGCGGAGGGCGCGGGGGCGCCATGAGGCGGGGCTGAGGCCGGAGCGGGAGCGGCACCGGGACTGGCACCGGCACCGGGACGGACACGGAGCCCGGCGGGCCCGGCCGCCGCGCCATGCGAGCGGGCTGAGCGGCGGGCAGCGCCGGGGCACGGCACCGAGCGCCGGGGGCGCGCCTCCCGGAGGTACGGGGCGCGGCGGCGGCCGCAGGCCCGGGCTGTGCGGGGCAGGGCCGAGGCACCAGGGGGAGGCGGCGGGCAGGGCCCGGGGCTGGGGGAAGGGGGAGGGCAGCCCCGGGACGGCGGGACGGGGAGGGCGGCGGGCAGGGCCCAGAGCGATGGGGCGGATGCAGGGCCGGCGGGCCCGGTGCGGCGGGCGGAGGAGCGAGCGCGGCCCGGTGCGGCGGGGGCGGCCGGGCCGGGCCCGGTGCGCGGAGGGGGCGGATGGCCGGTGCGGGCGGGGGTGGCGGCCGCCGGGGCATCGGGATTCGGGGCAGCGGCCGTAAAGCGCAGCCAGGCCCGGTGCAGCCGCACGGCGGTGGGAGGAGCCCCCGCTGCTCGGGGAGCCCCGCGGGGACGAGGGGGGCAGCGGGGAGGGACCCGGAGCGCTGCTGCCCGTGGGGGCTGTCCGAGCCTGCCCCGGCCGGAGCCCCTTCGCGGGGGCTCCCGCGACCCCGGCCGGGCGGGACTCAGGGGCTCGTGCTGAGGCTGGTGCTGTGTCCCGCTTGGCACCTCGCGATGTCCCGTTCGCCGTTCCCCCGGACCCGGTAAACTGTGCCAGCTCGGGACAAGCCGACAGGGACAGGGGACGAGAGGGGAAGTGGTGAAACTCTGCGGAAAGTTCTCCCTGGGGAGGAGGTAGGAAACAAATGAACCCGAAGTGACGGGGTGGGGGTAGTGGCACCCGGGGTGGTGACAGCGGGACAAGCCGTGCCACCGGCCCGGCACGGTCTGTGCTGGCAGCGTGGGCTGCGTGTGGGGCCCGTGGCAGCCCTGTCCCACGGAGGGCGTGTGGCACCGCGTTGTGGGCAGCTGGGATGCGCTCCAGGGTTTGCTCTCCCGGGCAGGAGCTGAGCTCTGCGGCCAGGCAGGTTCTGTCCCTCCTTCCGTGTGGGGACAGCCCCTCTTCCCAGGAGCGCGGCTCTGTTTTCGCTGGTGCCTTGTCCACCAGCTCTGCACCGGCCCTGTGCTCCAGCACAACCGGCTGTATGTGCCTGCAGCTCCAGAGATCATCCCTGCGCTCGCCTTTTTGCTGTCCTGTGCCAGTGCTTTGCTCTGTCCCTCTGACACCTTCGCCCATGTCGGCTCTGACGCCCCAGGACCTCAAGGCCCCCCCTCGAGGTGGGGTTTTGTGCCCCGGGGAGATGCGCAGGGCAGAGCCCGGCGGGGCAGGTGGGTCCCCGGGGCCAGGCAGGAGCCCCGGGAGGAGGAGCAGCTGTCGGAGGGGAGCCGGCTGCGTCTGATGTCACTGCGGTGCATGGTGGGTAATTATGCACGTTGCAATGAAAATAATAAGGCCGGCTCCATAGTGGTGTCTAAAAATACTGCTAATGCGGAGTGCCTGCTGGGCGCCTTTGTTTGTCACCTTTGGGTGTCTGCTCTGGGGCTGGCCGGGTGGTGTCACACCCCTCGAGCTGTGGGTTAGTTTTAGCAGGTGAACTGTGGCCCCTCCATTTCCCCCCTCCCCCCACATCGGGACACGGTGCCAGCGACAGCAGGGCAGGTGTTGGCACCTGTGTGTGTTTGGGAGGCTCCAGTGCCACCTCCCTGCACACAGCCGTGCAAGGAGTCTCTGTGGGATGGCAAAGCTTTGTTCCCCTAGCCTTGCTTGGAGCTCGGCCCTCTCCAAGTGGTGGTTGTTTTGTGTCCCAGAAATCTGTCCTGATATCCCCTGGCAAGTACCAGCTGGTTTCAGTACAGATCAGGGCCCTGGTGGTGTGGTCTGTCCATCACTGGCATTGTGTGGCCAGGGTAGAACTCACTGGAGCTGGGGCTGCTGGACCTTCCCTCTGGGCCTGCTACTACGGTGTGTCCTGGCACTGACAGGACTTGGACTGTGACAACTTGCTGCTTTCTGGCTGAGCAAAGGTGGGAGGGAGGATGGGATATGTGCCTGGAACAGAGGGAGATGATGTGATAGGTACTGGATGGCACCTGGGGGCTGGCCCAGGCCAAGGCCTGCCCAGCCCTCTGATGTCCACTCCGTGGGCTCTGCTGGGATGCTCCTGGTGCAGCTCTGGTTGCTGCTGTGGTCCCTCCATCTGCTGCCAGGCTCTGGAAGCTCCCACTGCAGCAGTGGGAGAGGCTTGCACAGGTAGTGAGAGCCATCTGGAGTCCACTGGCCTGGCAGGAGGAAGGTGTTGTGTGGCAGGGCAGCAGCAGAGGGCTGGCAAGGGCAGGAAACACCGAGCCTGTGTGCCTGGGTCTCAGTGACGAGTCTCTTCCGCTTCGTGTGCAGAGAGGTCAGAGAGGTGGTGGCTGCTCTTGGTTCCCAGCTGGTGCTTGCGGTGGGCTGTGACTCTAGCTGTCAGCTGTGGGAACTGAGTCTTGTCCCTCTTCACTGAAGAGCAAATAGGGAGCTGTCACACTGCTGGCATGCTGGGCTGCTTTGTCTTTAGGGTAATGTCTGCCTTCTTGGGGCCCTTCACTGGAGAGGGAGGATCGTTGCTGCCTCTGTTCTTGCCAGGTGCTAACCCTGACCTCTGAAGCCACGTGTGGCAGTGGTGTTCCCCTGAGCAGTGGAACTGTCCCCACCTGCTGTGCTGTGTGGCTCCCTTTGGTGAGTGAGGAACAAGGAATGGGGATAGGAAACTGCAAATCCCATTGATCCACACGTGGAAGCTGCGTGTTTGCGTCTGCCTGCCTGGGACCAGGGCCCTGTGAGGGGAATTGATCAAGCTGTAAAACCCAGAGCCAGCTAATGAAATAGGGACTATAGATTTTTATTTTAAATGGAAGAGACTTTAGGAGAGATTTAATTATCCTTGGTTTATGGACCTGTTAGAGGAATGAAATAACAGCTGGCAGGTAAGGGCTGGGCTTCAGCTTGCAGCACTTTTATCGCAGGTGTCTGCAGAACTGGTCAAGTCCTGCCACAAGGATAGAGTGGGGAACGATGTAAAGTCACTCGGAGCAGAGTTAGACAGGGTGAAGTCCTGCTTATCCTGCTGGGTGTCCCTTCTTCCTGCCAGGAGTTTGTGTGCTGAAATAGCAGAGGGGCTGGCCCTGGGCAATTGGGGCTGATGTAAGAACTCTCTTTGTCCTTGGGGCTCGGTGGGCCAGTCCTTGTGCTAGCGGGGCTGTGGGCACTGAGCTTGCACCGACGCCTGTGTACCTGCGCAGTGTGTGGAGTTTGTAAAAGAGAGCTGCAGAGCGCTGGGATTTGCTGGGCTCAGCTGTGTGTTGGACACAAGCTGTAACGCTGTCACTACAGCCACTCCTCCTGTGTGCATCCACTCCACTGTCACGTGAGGCCGGCCGCGGGGCACGGCTCGGGAGGTGGCGGTGACAGGCAGCACGGCGCTGGTTTTCAGCAGAAAAGCCTGGCTTCTGGATGCTTTTGGGGTTTTCACCTCTTTATTGAGGAGCCGGTGCACAGCATTTTCCCACCATCCCCTGGCTCCCTGCTTGGACCAGTCTGGAGGAACATGGTTTGTCACCTGCTGTGTGTGGGTGATTGGTTGGCCAAGGGGTTTGTGTACCCGCCATGCAGGCACAGCCCGTAGGGTGCCGGTCTGATGTGTCCAGAGGCTGCTAAAACATCCAAGGAAGCTGCTGGTGCTGGGGAGCCCTCCCAGAGGCCCTTTGACATTGGTGCAGGAACTTGGGAGAGCCAGGCCCTGAGCCCTTCGGTCATGGAGCTGCCTGAGGATGCTGCATGGCTCCCTGAGACAGGTCAGTTCCAGAGGGGAGCCGTGTGGATCTGTGCTATCAGCTCACAAGGGTGTTGGGAGCAGCCAGCCTGCTGACTGTTTGGGCAGCAGAGCTGCACTGTGGTGCTTATCCTTTCCTCCACCCTTGCCCCTGCAAGTCCTCAGTGTTTCAGGGAGGGCACAAGCAGCCCATGGGCCCCATGTCCAGTGTGGGGCATATCTGGGTTTTCTGGAGTGGGGTTGTTTGGGAGGGCTCCACACGTTGCTGTGTGCATGGCAGAGAGTGAGGTTGAGCAGTGTCCCCAGCAAGCAGCGCTCGTTGCAGGCCTTGGGAATACTATTTTACAGCTGCACGCTGGTCCCTGGAGACCTGCTCTCACTGGCTGAAGAGCTGTAGTTCTGGGTCTTCCTTGGCTCCCCTGGAAAGCAGGATGAAGGTTTTTACCTCAACCATGCAGAGCAGAGGACTGGCCTGCAGTGCTGTGTGTTAGGAGCTGCTTCTTCTTGGGTGATCCAGGCCCCCGGCATCTCTCTCTGTTGCCCCTGGGAAGGGAGAGCCCATGTTCTGGTCCTTCTTCCCCCAAGCCTGGCAATGCTGAGGCACGTTCCCCTCTGGCAGGTTGTCTTTTCCCTGCTGTGCTGGTGGGGCTCCCTAGCTGCATTTGCATTTTGAGCAAAGTATCTTAGTTGGTTTTCTCTCCATGCTGTGCTTTGGGGAAGGGGTGAACAATAAAAATCAGCCGTGGAGAGCTGTAGCAGAGGTCAGGCAGCTCCTGTGCCCCAGGCTGCTCTCTTGTCACCGCACAGTTGCGCTTTGTGCGCAGGGGCTGTCAGCTTGAAAGTCATGTTTTTGCTCTTAAAACCAACCTCAGGCACTGGTGTGGGGCTCCCTGAATGATGTACAGGGACGTATTGCAGCAAACCTCCTTTGCACTTAGGGTAGTGGTCACTCCCTGTTTTGGTGCATCTTGTAAGCAGCCTCTTGGCAAATTTTAAATCAAGGACAAAGGAGGGTAAGTGGTTGCTGAAAATCATGAGTTTCTCTGAGCTCCTTTCTGAAAATGATCGTTGCAGGTTGTCGGTGTCCCTGCAGGCTTCTTAAAATGCAAAACAAACCACCCAGCCCAACTTCCTGACTGTCACTAGCGCTTTCAAGAGACGCTTCGTTTTGCTGAGTGGTAACGAAACTGCTCTTCGCCATCCACCAGCTCCTGGCTCTGCCTGTATCCCTTTGCAGGAGCTGCTCCATGGAGAGCAGTAGGGAAGGTGTCTGAAGCCTGGCCCCTCCTGCCCTCAGCTGCTCACTTGGCAGATGCCATTAACACTGCCCATAGCATGGAGAGAGCAGACTGGACTCAGAGAGATGAGCTGGGGACTCCAGGGATGCTGTGTGGGGAAGGGAAAGAGGGGTGATCCCTGCTCCCTGAGCTGGCTCTGTTTTAGGAAAGGGTTGTCTGAAACGAGAACTAAAAGTGAAGGGCAGAGGAGTACGGAGTCTGGAAGTGCAGTGTCTCGTAGTAGGAAGGAAAGGAAGGACCAGGGAAGCTACCCAGGCAGCAGGATGGGGATGGACATGGTAACATTTGCTCTTTTCCTCCCACCCATGTGCAACCGAGCTGTGGAACTGGCTGCTGCAAGATGCCTCAGCAGACAGAGGTGTGTGTAGTTCAGCGTTCTTCTGTTCAGGGTAGAAGAGGCCACCCAGGAAAGAGGACACAACCCATTCCTTGATGCTGCTGATCTACAGAGGTGGTCAAGCTGGACCCAGCTGTTGCACCTGCAGACTTCTGGTCATGCTATTCAGGTTGTGCTGGTGTTTCTAGGGCAAACCAAGGAAGGTGGAGATCTCTGCAGGTTATTTACCCTGTCCTAAGGAAATGAAGGCTTGTTGCAAGTATACTGTTTATTTGTGAGTGTTCACTATGCTTTGAACTTGCTGGATGGTGTCAGTTGGGGTAGGTGTCAGGTGTGGATGCTGCCTCTGTGGTCGTGGCTTGCTACAGGCTCTGGCTCTTGGGAAGGAAGGTGCTGCTAGTTCTCCCTCTGCAGTGCAGCTCAGCCATGCTATTAGACATCAGAGAATCCACGTGGGAGAGATCGACAGGAAACTGGGCGTTATCAGTTCCGCTGCCTGTGCAGCTACTCGCTCCTCATGTCAGCATCCTCCACGTGTGTGTGGCTGGAGGCGTTTGATGGGAGTGCTGTCAGCCCGGGGGTGGGAGTGGGTGGCGTGTGATCATGGCAGAGGCGTCCTGCCTCCACTGCCAGTGAACTCGGCTCCACTGGGTGTGTGGAGCAGGGAGGGAGCTCCTTGCTCCCCCATTTCCACGGTGGAGAAGCGCTTCACCCTGCTGATGTTGGGGTATCCATGTCCTCTGGTGCTTGTGTTGGGCCTTGGATAGGGTAGGGACATTCTTGCTGCTCCCCCCTCCCTGCAGTCTGAGAGCTTCTGTGTTCTTGGTTTCTTCATGCTTTTTTCCTAGGCCCTAGGGAGAAAAGAGAAGGATCTGGGGCCTGGACTTGTGTGAGGGGCCCAGGAGAACATGGAGGTGAAGCATTGGCACACTGAGTGTCGGGGGGAACACAGGGCAGACCAAGCCTCCAGTGGGAGATGTGCTCTCACCACTGGATCACCCTGGTTAATCCTGTGTCAGACCTGACCTATATATGGGGCAAGGGAAGTGGCATGTCTGTGGCAGCAGATGGTCTCTTAAAGAGCCTGGGCTCAGGGAGACTTCGTCCTGCTGGCCCCTGGCTATCCTGAAGGAAAGGATGGGCCACCTGTCGGCTGTAGAGCAGCCAGGTTCAGCCTGAGCAGCCCCTGCAGGTAGAGAGCTTTCTAAGGCTTACTGGCTGTCCCACTCACCAGGGGTGTCACAGGTCTCTGTGGCTGGACTGGAATCCCTTGTCCTGGCCCAGAAGTGCTGACCAGCCTTGCTGTAGCATCGTTTGGGCCCCTCACATGGCTTTTCAGGCATTGCTCTGTGCTTGGGGCAGTGTGATGTTGGTGTCTGTAGGCACGGCTCTGTCCCTGAGACGGTGAGCTGAGCTGCTTCCATGCGCTCTGATCCTGCGGCTGGATGTGTGGTGCCTCATCCTCACCGGGCACAGCCGTGTGCAGTGTGGCTGTGCCACGGGAATGATCCAGCCTGGCTGGGCAGGGAGCGTGAGCAGCGTGTGAGCTGTGTTCCATTGATGGCTTCTCCTGCTGCCATCCTGAGGACATCGATAGCTGCTGCCCGCGGGGGAGCTGGTGATGCTGGAGCGGCTCTGGAGGGAGTGTCTGCACTGATACCCACCATCTGTGGCCTCTGCCTGCTGCCCGTGCTCTGCCCAGGATCAGACCGTGTCCTGGCAGCCTTGGGAAGGTGCAGTGCTGCCTCTGCCCACAACCAATGACAAGGTCAAAGGACAGAGTTGTTTTCCTTCTCTACCCTGTAGTCCCCAGCTCCTGAAGCAAAGAGGCTGTAGTGGAACAGACCTGGAGGGTTGTTGTTCAGGTTTGGGCTGATTCAATCCTTTGGCTCTTCCTGCTGGAGTTCTTGCCTGAGTGCGTGGCTCTGACACCATCACAGGTCTGCCCCGCTGTGCTGCCTTCCTGTCCTGTGTGTCCCCTACCATGGGGACAGAAGCAGTTGGCTGTGGTGCTACTGACGGTCATGGTAGAGGGATCTTGCCCCAGAATGCTCTGTGTCCTGGAGGATCCTTGAGCCTGGTGTAGTTCCTCCTGCACACCTGGATTTGGGGTGAAGAGGTGAGAGCCTTGAGAGGGGCCTGAAGGGAGCTGGGCACAGGGCTGGAATCGGGCACAGCTGACTCTGACTGCTCATCGCAACAATGAGCTACTGAATTGTTAAATTGTCGATCTGAGGTTTTCTTTGAAAGGGGTGATGCTACAAATTAATTAGCTCCCTTTTGGTTGTTAGCACTTTAAAGCCCAGCTGTCAGGGGAGGGCTGGTTTATAGGCATTACATCAGGGCTGCCGGCTGGCTCGCTCGCCTACCTGGGAATTTCTAAGTGTGCGTTGTAACCGGGGGAAATTTGGCTCGGATGCAGCATCTGGCACTCAGTGAGGCTGCTGCGATGTGCTGTCCTGAGCACGGGGATTTGACTGGTGCTTGAGCGGTGCTGCTAGGACACACCGGGAGCCGGTGGCACAGCCTCTTGAGCTGCCGGGGAGCCGGTGGCTCGGCCTGTCGGTGTGCAGTTCCCGGGGAGCCGGTGGCTCTGCCCCTCGGTGTCCAGCTCTCAGCGTTAGCCACCGGCCGGGTGACTCACTCAGGTGAGCTGCAGGTGTGCAGGAGGTGGTCCGAGTAGTTCCTGCTTCTTGCTTAATTAATGTGAGAGAATAGGAGGCTTTTCTGAAGCAAAAGGGGCTTTTCTGGTGCATGAAAGTTTGAACTGGCTAGAGATGCTCTTGGAGAGCTGTCGGTGCGGGCAAAGGGCTCGGTGTGCCGAGAGGGAGGGGAGCAGCTCCTCCATGCTCCCGTCCGAGCGCGGGAGGTGGCGGGGAGCCGAGCCCCTGCTTCCCCAGCCCCGGGTGTTTCTGGCCGCCAGCACAGAAGCGCGGCGACTCCCGGGCACACGGGGCTGCCGTCCCCGCGGCCCACCGCGCTCACGGAGCTGCCGGCCCGGTGAGCAGGGGCCCGGCAGCGCTGCGGGGGCACACCGTAAGCACAGCCTGTTCCAGCGGGGCGAGGTGGGCGGCAGCGGGCCCCTGGCGAAGGGCGGTGGGTGCCCGGTGCCCCCGGTGCGGGCGGTCCCGGGCGGGGGTCGCTGCCCCGCGTGGCGGCCCCGCGCTCCAAGATGGCTGCGGACCGTGACACGCCTGGTCACGTGGGACGCGCGCGCGCCGCGCCGCTCCCCCCTCCCCCCGGTGCCCCCGGCCGCCCCCTCCTCCCCCCCCGCGCCGGCCGCGCGCGCCCCCGGTGCCCCCGAGCGCTGCGATCGGTCCGGAGCGGCCCGCTGCCTCTTAAAGGGACAGGCGCACCCCGGCCCGCCGCGCCGCCCCGCGCCGCGCAAAACAAAGAGGCACCGGAAACAGCGGCGGCGGGGAGGGGGCCGGCCCGGCGGGAGGCGGGCGGGAGGGAGGGAGGGGAGGGCCGGCGGCGGGCCGGCGGGGGGGGGGCAGGCCCGGGCCCGGCGTCGGCGAACAAAGAGCGGCGGGAGGGAGGGGGCGGGGGCGCCGCAGCGGCACCGGAGCGGCGGCCCAGGCCATCGGTGTAGGTACGTACGGGCCGGGGGGGCCGGGAGCGGGGCGGGGGCGAGGGCCGCCCCCCGGACCCCCGACGGCACCTGCCCCGGGCGGCGGCGGCGGGGCCCGGCGGCCGCCTTTGTTATTGCTTTTGTTTGGCGCCGAGCACATGGCCCCGGAGCGGCCGCTCTTAAAGCCACAGCTCCGCACCGGCACCGGCAGGGCTCCGCGGCGGGGGGCGCGGGCTGGGCTGCGCTCCCGGGTGCCGGTGGCCGCGGTGCCTCCCCGGGGTGCTGCACGGTGGGGCGCTCCGTCGGTGCGCTCCGGGATGTGCCGCTCGCCCCGCCGTGCGCCGCCGTCCCGGATACCCAGGGTCGGGTTCGGGTCGGGTCTGGGGGTGGGGTTGGGGGTCGGGGTCGGCCTTCTGAAGGGGCTGCCGGTGCGGCGGGGCCAGCGGTGACCCCGCTCCCGGGGGAGCTGCCGGCGCTCGCGTGGGAACGGCGTGGAAGGGGCTACGGGAGAGCTCGGGGTGCCGGGACGGAGCCGGTGGCGGGTGGCAGCGGGGTGGCAGGACCCCCGGGGCGGGCGGCTCCCCCGGCAGCTCCTGAGCCCGGCTCTGCCCGAGCAGATGGCACCGGGCGTGAGCGCTGGCGCGCTGCTAACTTTGTTCTCGGCGGGGCCCGGGAGCCGCCTCCCCCCGCCCCTCCGAGGGGCTGCGGGACCGCGATCCCCTTCGCTTCGGAGCTGCGGTGGCCTCCGCGGGGTCACGGTCACCCTGCTCGGCGTGGCTGCTGGCTTCCAGCTGCGAGTGCGGAGGGAGCCGGGTGTGCCCGCTTGGGACAGGAGGGTGGGTGGGTGCCTCATGGGTGCTGGTTGCGGCAGGACGGGGGCCGGGCCAGCGCTGTCCCGCACGTCAGGGGTGCGGTGCTGCCTCGGGATGCTGTCCTGGGGTTCCGGGAGTGCAGGCAGGTCCCAGAAATAGGCGAGCCCCTGTATAGTTTCAGTGTTCCTCTGCGGACGCGTTGCCCATCCCCAAGCCCGTCGCTCTGGTGACTGGTCTGCAAGGTGCCCGCTGGATCACACAGGGTCTTGGTACCACGTGTACTCTGAGAGTGAGGATGTGGAATTGGAAGCAGTGACACCTCAGAGAACCTTCTTCATAGTGGGGCTAAACCTGGGCTGTTGCTGCATTCTGGCCCCCAGCCCACTCAGGGGCACATTGCAGCCGGGCAGAGCTTCGAGGTGGGCAGAATAAACTCCCTGTGGAAGGGACCTCCTGTTCAGGCACACCCGCTTCCCTGGTGACAGTCACAGACAGCTTCCTGGGGGGCTCAGCCTCTGGCTTTTGCTATTTTCCCCCCTCCTTTTCCCTACCAAAACAAAGAGAAGAATTTGCTTTCAGCTTCCACAGTAGTGTGGAGAGGAGGGTGAGGTTGAGAAGAGGCTTGTGTGTGGCACAGGACTTGCCCCAGTGGTTGTTGATACCTATCACCCAAAAGTGACATTGCAGCTTCTTCCTGCTGGGCTGAGATCCCCCTGCTGAGCAGCATTCCCCAGGCTCCAGGTCCCTGGAGTGTCTTTCCTGTCCCCAGTGTGTCTTTGCCACGGGCACTGAGGAGGAGGTGGGGCTGAAGAAGCTGCTTTAGAGGGGACCTCAGCAGCCTGCAGTGAGCTGGATTTAGGGGCAGGTGGGCTGCAGTGCCAAGGGGGGCTGCTGCTGTGTGCTGGCCTGGGGCTGTGGAGACTGAAGGAAGCTGAGCAATGGGAGGGTACCCAGGGAGGATCTTGGACACACATGGAGCCAAGGAAGGCCCTTTAGGGACCTGGGAAAGCAGAGCCTGTGGAAGCCCAGCCCCAAATGCAGATGTCTTCTCTATGCAGTGCCAGGCTTCACTGGGGTTGAGGGGTTGAGCTGTGTCCTGGGAGGAGGCTCTGGTGCAGAAACACCAGTCAGGCTGGGTGCAGGAGGGGAGATGGGCAGGGCCAGGACAGTGTTCCCGCTGTCCCACTGCCTTGGGGAGCAGCTGGGGGGGCAGGGCTGCCTGCTGGCTTCAGCACAGCCCATGCTTGTCCCCTGCTCTGTGGGGAGGTGTGGCTGTATCCTGTTTGCAGCAGGGAGTTGAAGTGCACAGCCCTGACAGAGAAGGGCCGTGAGTCCTGCTGCCACCACCAGCCCCTGCGCCTGTCACTGGGGCAGCAGTGTCACTCCAGAGTAGGATGTGCAGGAGCTCAGCAACAAAGAGCACCCCCCAGAGCAGCATCAGGGACCTGCTGGAAACTCTCCATGCCACTGCTCAGGCTCCTTGTTGGCCAGTGAGCAGGCTGGGATGCTGCCACAGCCACAGGGCTCTTCATCACTTTCTTTCCTCTGTGCCAAAAATAAGTGCTTCTCTCTCTGTCTGTCTGTGTCGTGCATGGGGGGTGACTCTGGCCATGAAGGGGAGGGACAGTAACAAGGGAGTTGGGAACAGGCTCTTCCTAGCCCCTCTCAGGGCCATATCCAGCCCCAGGACATCCCATCATGGAGTGGGAGCAGCTCTAGGTGGAGGAGCAGCACGAGCTCCAGCTGTCGGCATCACCATCCTTGTGGGGATGGAGCAGCAGGCTGAGCCGTGGCGGGACAGTGCCATGACCCGCTGTCCCTCTTGCAGAATTCAAGGTGCTGCTGTCTTGCCCTGCCTGGAGCCTGAGGTCCCGTGTGCCCATCTGCCTCCCGCCGTCACCAATGCGACCATGGGAACTGGCAGTGAATAGGCGGCCGCCCTCTGCCCCTTTTGCCCAGCGCCGTTTCTCGGGGGGACCCTGCAGCAGCCCTGACCACCTCCGGCGAAGGTATGGGCTGCAGGGTGGCGTGGAGCCCTGTCCCCTGCGGTACATGGGGACGTGGGGCCGGTTCTCTGGTCCTGCTGGGGCAAGGCACCGGCTCCCAGTGGGGCTTGGGGGGGACATTGACAGGGAAGCACATCCACCTGGCCCAGATGAGGGGTCCCTGGGGAGCAGGGGTCCTTTTTATGCTGCGGACACGGAGAGGGCACTTGCAGGGTGAGCAGAGAAGCTGGTTCTGGAGCTGTCCAGCCTAATGTGGCCTGGCACAATGCCTTGGGCACTGGGCTTGCACTGATCGTCCTGTAGCCATCCTACCTGGGGCTGTGGTGCCCCCCTGGCCTGGGGGGTCACTCCTGCTCTGTTTCTCTCCTGCGGTGGCCCCACAGCCCCTCTGCCAGGCGTCAGTGGGGACGACGCGACCGACCTCTGGCAACCTTGCTGGGCCAGGATGAGCCCCAGGTGCACCCTGCCTTCCCCCAGCAGCCGCACATCCCTGTAGATGAGCCCCGCGCCTACGCTCTTCCCAGCACGCCGCCACGAATGCTTCACCCAGCCGCTCACCCGCCCCACCAGAACCCATTCATGGTGGATCTGCATGACCAGGTAGGTGCTGCAGCCCCAACCCCATCCCTAAGTGTGATCCTAAGGTGACTGTGGGCTGGTGTCTGGAGTGGTGACATGTCCCTGGGTCCCCTCTGGCCGCTTGCTGCTGGGATCACCCAGCCCTCAGTCTGCTGGTGCTCTTGTTCTCCAAGCATTTAAATCTTGGGGTCCCTTCTCTTCTGGGTATGTCCAGGGTGGTCCTTCTTCCCAGGGGCTGGGGACAGTCCCCTCATAGAGTTGTTCATGTGACAGCTGTCATCATAATCCATGGTAATGGTGATATGTTGGAGGCCTGTCCCTGTGGAGGAAAAGAGGGGTCCAAAACTCCCTCAAGTTGAGCCCTCACTCAGCCCATTCCTCTGGCCACACCAGCAGGATGGGCATGCCAGGTGTTTTGTCCCAGTGCTGAGTGCCCAGCGCCCTGCTATGACCCTGTCAGGACAGGGACAGCTCAGCCAGGGCTGTACCCTGACTGTGCCCTTGGCACCTTGTCCTCAGGTGCACCAGGGACCTGTCCCTCTCTCCTACACGGTTACCACCGTAACGACGCAAGGCTTCCCCATCCACGCTGGCCAGCACATCCCTGGGTGCAGCACCCAGCAGCTCCCAGCATGCTCAGTGATGTTCAGTGGACAGCACTACCCGCTCTGCTGCCTCCCGCCCCCGGTGAGTCACAGCAGGGGACGCCTGGGGACAGCCTGGGCCGTGAGTGCCCGCAGGTTGTGTGGGTACCCAAGCCCACTGTAGTGCAAGTTTCTGGGAGCACAGGGTCCTTTGGAGGCCCTGGGGAGGGGGCAGGGGTGCCTGACCCTTGTTTTTCTCTCTGTTTCTCCCCGCAGCTGATTCAGGCATGTGCCATGCAACAACTTCCCGTCTCCTACCAGACATTCCCCCCCATCATCTCCAGCGACCATTACATCCTGCACCCACCCCCACCGCCAGTGCCCCCCCACCAGCCGCCCCACATGGCCCCCCTGGGGCAGTTTGTACCTCTCCAAGCCCAGCATCCACGCATGGTGAGTTGAGGTGGAGGGACGGGCTGGGGATGTGATGCACCCACCACCTTGGGGTCTTGTCCTTCTGCAGCCCCTGTGGGTCTAAGCTGGGGGTGGTGGGCAGGGTGCCTCTGTCCTCATAGTGTCAGGGAGGCGTAATTTGGGGTGCTCCTCCCAGCCTAACTGTTTGCCCCACAGCCTCTGCAGAGGATAGACAATGACGTGGACCTGCGAGGGGAGCAGCACCCCATTGCAGGCTTCACATACCCTCCGTCTCACCACGCCCCCACGCTGTCGCCCTCCATGCCGCTGCATTATCTCCCCCACGACCCGCTGCACCAAGAACTGCCATTTGGCGTGGTGAGTCCCCATCCTGGGGAGGGGTTGGGGACACTGTGGGGCTGGCACGACTCTGAGTGCCCTGTCTCTCCCTGCAGCCATACCCCCACATGATGCCCCGGCGGCTGAACACCCAGCGGTACCGGCTGCAGCAGGCGCTGCCCCCACCGCCACCCCCTCCGCCACCTCCTCCGTACTATCCAAGCTTCCTGCCCTATTTCCTGTGAGTACTGGTGGGGATATTGTAGGATGCGTAGGGCAGGGGTGGCACTGTGGATGGGGGGGTCACTGTGTTGGCACAGGGGGCTCTGCCCCCTGGAAGGTGCCAGGGTGGGGTTGGGGTTTGCAGCCCCATGCTGACTGCCCTGTCCTTCCTCTCCAGTTCTATGCTTCCTGTGTCGCCGACGGCTGTGGGGCCCACGATCAGCTTAGACCTGGACGTGGATGATGTGGAGATGGAGAATTATGAGGTGCGTCAGCTTGGCTTCCCCGCAGTGATAGGGTGGGAGAGATGGGGGGGGTCTGCTGACTGCTCTGCTGGGAGGGGAGAGCCTGGAGGGGTGCTGTGCCAGAGCATGAGATGAGCTGAGCTGGCCTCTGCATCTCCCTCCAGGCACTGCTGAACTTGGCCGAGCGGCTGGGGGAGGCCAAGCCACGGGGACTCACCAAAGCAGACATCGAGCACCTCCCGTCCTACCGCTTCAACCCCGAGAGCCACCAGTCCGAGCAGACCCTGTGAGTGAGCTCGGGGTGCACATGGGGGGCCTGGCAGGGGTGGAGGGCTGTGGCTGGCAGTGGGGCCCTACTGACGGCTGCTTCCCCCAGGTGTGTCGTGTGCTTCAGCGACTTTGAGGCCCGGCAGCTTCTCCGCGTCCTGCCCTGCAACCACGAGTTCCACGCCAAGTGTGTCGACAAATGGTTAAAGGTACTGCCTGTGCCTGCTGTGGGGAGCAGGGTGGCTTCTTGGGGTGCTGTGGGTGTAGGGTGCTGCCTGTTGGGTGGCCTCAGTGCCCTGCATGCACTGGAAGCTGGGGCCAAGCACTGTCCAGGGCTGGATACGCCACTCCTGATGGTTCCAGCCTTGCCAGTGGTGTGGAGTGGGTCCGGTGGTGCCGCTCACTTTCCCCTGTGTCTGGTTGCCCGCAGGCGAACCGCACGTGCCCGATCTGCCGGGCGGACGCGTCGGAGGTGCAGCGGGAGGCGGACTGAGGCTGGCGGGCGCTGTGCCGCACAATTCGCTAGAGGACGAGGACGCCGGGCTGGGGCGGGGGCTGCTGCCCGCTGCTAGGGCCTGACCCTGCGCTTACCCCCCCTCCCCAAAGCCTCTCCTCGGATGTGGTGAGCATTGAGCAGTCCGGGCTCCCGGCCAGCCCTCCTCCTCCCTGCCGGGGCACGGACTCGGCCGGACGCCTGCCCGCTGCGCTCCCAGGGCCCCGAATCGTGTTGTGCTGGAGGTGGGAGGTGCGTGGCCGTGCCCTCTGTGCTCCAAAGACGCTGTTGTTGCTCCATCACTTTCCAGGTCTTTGTACTCTGCTAGGGAATTAGTGGTTTTTCCCTTTGTCACTATATTTTTTTTTTACGATAGTTTTTTTCCCCTTGTTTCCTTTTCATTTCCATCACGTTTTTGGTTCCTTGGCCGTTTGCCCCAGGGGCGCGCAGGCGGCTCCTCCCCTCGGCGTTGCTCTCGGAGGACGCGGGGAGGAGAGAGGAGGGAGTGCTGCGGGTTTGATGCCGGCAGCGCCCCGAGCCGGAGCGCCGGGCCGGCCCCGGGGACAGCCGGAGGAGGTGGCTGGGCGGAGCGCGGCCAAGGTGGGACACCAGCAACCCCGCGGTGTGGCTGGGGCAGGAAGGCAGGAACACGGGAATGCCTCTGTCCCCGCTCCTGCACGCAGCCCGGCATGGCCCCTCTCCTGCCTCGGCTGCCCTGGGGAGCCCCAGAGGGCTATGGCTGCTTGGGGTATTTTGCCAGTGGGAGGATGGTGCTGGCGCAGCCCTGGCCCCTCTCCCTGTTCATTCCCCTGTGCCTGGCCGGTGCAGCTCCTGGGGCCAGGCCCTGTGGCATCCTGCAAGGCAGCCAGGCTTGAGGAGGGGACAACAACCCCGTCCCTAGGGCTTTGGGCATGTGGTGTTCCCAGTGTGCTGCCCGGCCCCCGGCTCCTGCTCGTTTCTCTGTCCCGACGACGTAAATCAAGGTAGCCCCGTGCCCCGTCCTGCTGGCTGGACGGCGCGGTGTCCCCGGCCGGTGGGCAGCGAGGGGCCGGCTGGGCTGCGGCCCCCGGAGCCGGGGGGGTTTTATTCATAACCTCGTGGAGTATTTTCAGTGCTACCCTGGCCTTGGCCCGGCTGGTGCGGGGGGGAAGCTGTGAGCGGTCCCCCTGCCACTGTATCCCCCCTGCCCGTGCAGGGGCCGGGGGAGAAGCCGCCACGCCGCCGCCCGGCTCCATCAATCCCGCGTGGCCGTTGTTTTGCATGATTAATTAGCGAGGAGGGTGACGGGAGGCGGTGGCAGGGGTAGTGGTGAGAGCACCGCCCTCCCCTCGTGGCGCGTCGCTGACGCCTGGGAGCCTCCGAGCGGACGCCAGCCCTATGTAAATGTTCACAAATATGCATGCATGTCTGACCAGCTTGGAACGTGGTCTTGGCTACGTCTAGCCGGCTGTGGGGTGAGGGGGGTGGGGAGAGGGGTTTTTGTGCTCAGCTGATACTGCCATGCACTGTACTGCACATGTCCGCAACGCCACAGCAGGACCGTGAGACTTTCAGGGCCGTCCCCGCGGGGTCCGCGCCCGCGGCGGCGGCGTGTGCAAGGGACCGGGGTGGGAGGGGGCGGCTCCCCGCGGGGCGGGGGGCAGGCGCGGGGCTGGCCCCCGGCGGTGGCTCGGCCGGGTGCGAGGTGAGGAGCCGCGCCTGGCACAAGGGTGGGCACAGCGGTGCTCCCCACGCCGAGGGCCGGAGGGCAGTGCCAGCCACCGGTGGGCCGGTCCCGGTCGCTGCCCGGTCGGGCGCGGGGGGCGGTGAGCGGCGGGGGGCTACGGGCCGGCTCCCCCTCGCCGCCCTTTCCCACCTCTCCGGCGGCTGCCCTCCATGCGGAGCGTCGAGGCCGAGGGCCCCGGCCCGGCGCCACCCGCTCCGCCGTGGCACGGGCGCCGGCACCGCTGGGCTCGGTGCCCCATGGGCAGGACCCCGGCCCCCTCCCCGTCCCTCACTCAGTGACAGATAACCAAAGGAGTCCCCGGCTTCGCGCCCCCGGAGACGCCCCCCTCCTCCCCTCCCGCCCTCGCGGTGCCCAGGGAGCCAGGAAAGCCTTACGGTCCTTTGACGGCGACTCGAAAGCTCACAGCTCGTGTGCTGCAGAATTTATTCCAATGAGCAGCTAAAAGTATCATTTAAAAAAAAAATAACAAAAAGAAAAAATGACAAAAAAAAATACTAAAAAACAATTATTTAGGGTGTTTGTGATTGCTGACTGCGCTGTAGATACCACTGTTTACCAATGAATTCCTGTGGTGGGATAGTGGACTGTTTACTGTTCTATTATACCAGTCCCCGGGCCCTCCGGTGGGACCCCCGCGTTCCCCGCGGCTCCCCGGAAGGTGCTAGGACGTGTGTTCTGTGTTAGAAAGTTTTTATATATATATATATATATATAAATATATATATATAATTTTTTTTGCTCTGTTACTTGCACATTTTACAGTTACCTCATTTTTCCCATGTATGTATTTGAAAAAAGGCTAATATATAGAAAAAAAAGGTTCTTAAAGCTCTAAAAGTGTTTGTTTTTTCCATTCCATTGGAATCATATTGGTTTTGTAGCATTTAACATAACTAGTATGTTGTATTATATATATGTGTATTATACTGATTGAAATTTTTAACAGATTTGTACTTTTTTTAAAATGAAAGTTGCTAGTTCTGCTTGACCAAGTAGTGCAATCATTATTTTTTTTAATGTTGTGGCTGATTTTGAGAGGGATATTCACTAATAAATGTATGATGTATACCAACACGCTGGGCCCAGCTCTTGTCTCCATGGGGGCTTGAGGGGAAGTGAGGGGGCCAGGGATGGGAGGGAGCTGCATCAGCTGGAAGGGCCCTGGAGAGAGGCTTGGAGGAGAGCCTGAGGGTGGGAGCAGGGACTGGCTGGATGCGCTGCCCCAGCGGATCTGGTTTTGAGCAGCACCTCACACCCCGTCCTTCCCACCTAGAGACCCCTCACAGCTTGCAAGATGGGAGTTGCCCTGGCTGCAGAGCTCCCTGGGTGGCTCCAGCCACAGCAGGGGGACACTTCTTCCATCCCAACCCTCCAGCAATTCCATGCCAGGCCAGGGAAGAGGCTGTCCCTGTGCTCCTGTGTCCCTGCCCATGGCAGGGGGTTGCAGTGAGATGTGCTTTGAGGTTCCTTCCACCTCCAACCATTCTTGGCTCCAGAGCAGGTCACTGGAGGAACAGGCTCCTACCGCTCTCCCTGCGGGCAGCTGCTGGCCCAGCTGCACAGCCCTGACCAAGCCTCTGGCAGGGACCAGCCTTGCACATACCTCACACACCTTTTCCACCTCCCCCTTGCTCCAAGAGGGTTAACCCAGCCCCATCAGCTCCCTCCCAGGCTGAGCCCAGAGCTGCTGCCACAGGAGGTGTCACAGCAGCACCCCCAGCCCTGCCATCGCCCCTGCTGGGCACGCTCTCGTCTCACACAACAGCTCCACGGGCACAGAATCACCGGTGTGAGAGCAGAAGCTGAGTGCACCCACACTTCTGTGAGCCACAACTCCCACAGCAGCTGACCCCCCTCCCTGGGGCACGGGCAGAAAGCATCAGCACAGACATGCTAGAGGCAGAGTTTATTACACTACGCAGGCTAAGAACCCTGGGCAAGATCCCACACGGGTAAGAATCGAACCAGCTCTTTATCAAAAAGTTAATACTATAGTCAACCCCAATCTCCTTTGGTCATTACAAAGCAAGAGAAATATTAAAAGAACAGTATTTATACACAGAGGGAAGCTGAAAAGAGTCTGTCCAGCCCTTTCCCCCCACCCCACTCCCAGCACGTTCCGGTGCTCGGTCTTGTGTCTCTCAGGAGCAGCAGAGTATCAAATCTTCACGAGATGTTGGGTTGTTGGGGTTTTATTATTATTGTCATCAATAAAAGCAATAATTACCAAGAGCTGCCATTCCTGTTCCTCCCCAGGGAGGGCAGAGGGGCAACACCAGCTCCCCCCTCTGTGCCCCCCCAGTGCAGGGGATGGCCGTGCGCACGCGTCCTCTCGCCAGCGCACGCACTCAGCACAGCTGGCACAGGCCATGTGGTCTCTGATCCCTCGTTTGTACGCAGTCTTTTAAAAAAAATATCGTATTATAATAATAATATGAATTTATCTTTCCGTTTTGTGTCTTCTGGAAAAAAAAAAAAAAAACGAAACAACAAAACAAACAAAAAAACAAAACAAAACAAAAAAAAAAATAAAAGAAGTGTCAATCGTCCGTGAGGTCCTGCACAAAGAGGACTTCCGTGTGGCTGAGTCCGGCCTCCTGCAGCGTGGGGGGGTTGGGCCACTCCTCTGTAGGGAGGCAGGGCAGGACACGGCGAGGGAAGTTGGCCTCAATCTGGAACTTCTCAGGGCTTTCTTTCAAGGAGAACAGGAAGTCGTGAATCACCTGGGAAAGAAGCACAGAATTAACTGCCAGCTGGGGGAGCAGTGACACAGCCAGAGTGAATCGCTGGCATCTCGCGGGGGAAGGTTACCAAATTTGCACCATCACTGCACTGTACACCTGAGACAGCCATTTCCCTTGCACACATGAAACTGGGCTTGGCACAGAGCACTTGAGGAGTTCAGTAACTTTCTGGCTCTTCCTACACTTTTATTTCATAGGGAGCAATGGAATTATAGAATGTAAAGGGTTGGAAGGGACCTTAAAGATCACCTAGTCCCACCCTGCCCTGCCATGGGCAGAGACACCTTCCAGCTTTTCAGGAGGAAAAAAGCTTCTCTCATTTTCTCTCCTCTTCTAAGCTGGTGGAACTAGGCCCCACAGCACTCTCCTTACCGAGGAGCAGCTCTGCCTGCCAAGGCTCTCTGCAAAGTCCAGGGGAAATACAGCTCTGCTGAGCCACCTGCAAGTCTCTTCCTTGCTCTGGAAGGCCCCTCAGCTCTGCCCCAAGCTCACCGTCAGTGACTGTGTGAAGTGGAATCGCCGCTCCACTCTGGAATCGTTAGGCAGCTTGAAAATGATCTTGACGCTCTCCGGGTCGTCGGGATGTGGTTCTGGAGGAAGGCATTCTGACTTCCTCTCCTTCTCCTCCTGCAGTGTCTGCAAGGCAAGCAGGGAGCAGGAGCAATGGCTGTGCACTCAACTGACCTTTGTGCCTGTCCCTGCAGCACAGCTGCTCCAGAAGCCTCGAGGGATGCTCAAGCCCCAAGCAAGACGAGCAATTCCCACTGCAGGTCAGGCATCCACAGGACACTGCAGCCTCTCCTGCAATCCCTCTGCTCTCACCTGCCGTCGCCTCTCCTCTGCCAGTTTTTGCTGCTGCACTTCCTCCTCTTTCTTCTTCTTCCTCTCCCTTTCCTCCTTCTTCTTGCGCTCCTTTTCCTGGTCCGCGCGCAAGGATGCCAGATATGCCTCGTCCTGCTGCTGCCTCAGGACTTGGGTTTGGTTCCTCTCTTCCCTGCAAACGTGAGTGGGAAGTGGTCAGGGCTAATAGGCCCTAAAGTGATGGGGTGGAAGGCTGAGGGCAGACCGAGGGTGCAGGGACAGCCTCCAACTCATAGGAGCCCACAGCAGGTAATGCTTTGGGGTACCACAAGCTCCCAAAAGGCCAAGCCAGGTCCCCACAGTCCCTCACACACAAACTGCTTCCCAAGGGTGGGTGGAACTGAACTTAAGAGGCTTCTGAACACCTGCAGCTTGACAGAGCTGACAGACAGCAAAAGAACAGTGCCCAGGATTCCTGCCTCATATTTGAGATTCTTCCTGGTTATCTCCAGGTAATTCCTTGCACATTTCAGAAACCAGATCATGTTACTGAGTCCCCACAAAGGGAGTGGGGCAGAGGAGGGACAGACAAGGTCAGACAGTGGGATTCTGTTTTAGACACAACCTGTACATCCCTGAGAGTCACCAGGGACTTGTGAGGCCCCATCAGAAAAGCAGCCAGAGCTCAGCACAGGCAGCCCAGGCAGCAGCACACACCCACCAGCTGGGCTGTGGACACCAGCTCTCCTGCCTGCAATGCCTTTGCTCCCACTTGGATCCTGCTGGCTCTTGTCCAAGCTTTCCCTGCAAAGCTCCAGCATGCCAAAGGTGTGCTCCAATTGCAGAGAACAGCTTACTCACATCCACCTTTCAGTGATGGGATTGTGTGTGCAACACATCTGGCTCCCTGGCTATAAGGTGGCCTGAATTTATGGACTGATGATCCCCCTGGTAAGAGGAGAGTCCATGGGCTGTGTTACAGGACAGGAAGTGCTGAACTGTGTGTCTACACACGGTGTCTGGAGGGAGGGAGGAAGGGAACAGAGCAGAGCCTGCCTCAGCAAGGTCTGTGTGACTGGAGCTCTGGAGCTTTTGGAGCTCTGGTCCCACCCTACCTTTCCAGGCGCTCGGACACCAGGTATGTCTGGTTGGCATCCATGATGAACATCAGCTGATTGATGAGATCATCAGCCTGGATGAGGCCTTCCAGCCGCCCAACCACGGTCATCCTGCGGTCCTTGAGCATGATCACGGCCAGGAACGGGTACGTGTTCTCCCGCAGAGCCTGGGACACTGGGAACAGGCACAAACGTCACTGCCCCATCCCAAAGGGCCACAGCACAAATGCCTCTCATCACTGAGGGCCAAGGAAGGCACCTTCCCCAGACATTCTCTCCTCCAAGGCAGAAAAGGCCTCAGGCTCCATTTTGAAAATTAAATCCTCTAAGTCAGCAAAGGGAGGAAACGGCTTTGGGAGCACAAAGACCGATGGGGAAAAAAACCCAAGCTTTCAAGTAATCAAAAAAGGCTCTTTAACTCAAGCAGGAAGGAAGTAAATGGCTCTGAATGTCCATTCAAAATGGGACAAAGCCATGGGGTTAAACTGCAGGAGGAGAAACACAGGACAAACACACGGAAACACTTGCTCAGGTGATTAGGGATGGCTGGACTCTGGAAGAAACTACCATGGGGGAGATGGCAGTATGGCCATGTTGAACATTTCTGAACAAATTTGGGTTGGTTTTGCTGGAGGCAGGCCCTGTCTGAAGCAGGGAATGGAACAGATTAGGGGCCTAAGTTATGTTCATATATGGCTGTTGATCCCCTCCTTAAAACACACATGGTACATCGTGCAACTTGGAGTCAGGGTTACCAATGGAGCCCCTCAAACAAAATCAGAGCAGCTCAGGGATTAAATGGAAGGTCATGGTCCCTTGCAGCTCTGCTTTCCAGGCTGTGACTCCAAAGCATTGCAGCAATGAAACAGGAGTAAGTCAAAGACTGTCTCCTCAGAGAGATGTTCCCTCAAGTTGTTGGTAACTGGGAGCAGAACTATGGAGCCAAGAGTGACCCAAGTTTAGCATTTTCTTGACCATGAAACAGAAATGGTGGAAACAACACAAGAGACACGAACAGAACTTTGGGGAAAGGCTTCACTTGCAGCAAAACCTTATCAAAATGCTGTCTGACCAGGTATCAACAGCTCTCAAACTCTGTGGGCTTTTGAGGAGACACAGAGACTGGGTGTGGATTAAGATGACTCTGTCAGAAAGGGAAAGAATGCACCTAACAAGTCCTTCCTGGCCTCAGGCATCACAGGAGCCAGTGTGAAGGACACATCTAGTTGGACACCTGTTTCTGCACTCAGTTTATCCCCAGTACACACCCACCAACTCCCACTGACAAGGCACTGAAAGCAGCCTGAATGCCCACAGCAATGAGCACAGAACTACAACTGGCTAGAAACATAAAAGAATGGAGGTGAAGATCATAATGTATCTCCCTGGCATCCAAACCCTTTGAGATATCCCAGGAAACCAACACATGTATTTCCCTACGCAATCCTGAAATCTCTTGTCTACTTGCACAAAATACAACAGCGTTTCACATGTGTAAACTGGCCAAAGAGCATCTGGCTTGTTCCAGAGGAAGGAGGGAACAGGTAAAGCCCAGGAGGGACACACTCACCTCTGTATCCCTCTGGTTTATTGGTTGAGCAAGCCCAGAAGAGCATTCTAGTGTTGATGAGGGTGATGACCTCAGGTGCACACAGTGTATTGCTGGGGGATGAGAAGAGACCATGTGAGGGAAGCTGCATGTCAAGGGCAAAGACAACAATTTGGGAAATTCTCCTACCTACCGGCAGAACTCATCTGTGTCTTGGTGGTCATCTCCATGAAGATAAACCAACAGGAAGCGCAGCTCCCGCTTGGCATCGTTCAGTGCCTTGGCATAAGAGCAGAAGAGGTAAAGTTACAGGGTCTCTGGGCAAGGGGAAAGCAGCACCCACAAGGCTTGTGTGACCCAGGCCATTGCTCTGCCACTAGAGTGGTTTTAGTGAAGCAGCAGTGGAGGATGAACCTGTCAGACCTTTTAAATAAGCCTTTATTTAAGAGGGCTACAATGGTGTTCTTTCATGTTCTCTCAGGATGTGGCTTTGGAGAACACTGGACTTGGAGTGAAGCTGGGTAGGCAATGACATGGATTGACACCTCAGCTGCCTCTCCAGACTCAGCTGCCAGTGAAAAAACTCCCTTACCCCTTGGACTCACAGCAGCCAAGGCTGAGCTTTCCCTTGAGCCTGTACAGGACACAATCTTCAGACCACACCAAATGAAATTTCTATTAAAACAGGCAATAAATAATGCTGCAGGCTCCCCAAAAACCAGACAACAAAGGAAAAAATCCCTCGCTTTCCACATCTACAGTGTCTGGATTCCACCCACCCAAGAGCATTTTTAACAAGGCCACAGGATAAGTGCACAATATGCTCCCTGTTTTACTGGCACTGAGTTTTGGTAGCCTAACCATTCCAGGATTACTTAAGTTTGGATTCCAGGAATGACAGAGGAGCCTAGAAGAGCTGCAGAGGCGGTGAGCTCTGTCGCTCTGCAGTGTGGAGCAGACAGGGACTCGACACTTTTTCCCAGGCCCTTGGGAAGCTGTGCTGATCCAACTGTCTGATGGGATGCTCTGCAGGAGACCCTTCCCTTGGCAGGCTGAGAGAAGCTGTGAAAGAGGCAATGCCCATGGGGACATCCCTCTTCTACAGAGAGCCCCCTCAGATTTGATACATGGAACATTCACCTCCCATAATTTCTGAGGGGCTCCCTCTCAATTTTGAGGCCCTGCACTGTTGTGAAGTTGCATTGTGATACAAACCCAGGCAGTTAATCCCAATTTGGTGAACAGAAGGACAGACTCTGGCACAGCACACCAGTTTATAAAAACAAAGGCAGGATTACAAAGAAAAGCTGTCGGCTACAGAGTCACACAGACGGTCGAGGAACAGCCAGAGCAGCTTTGCTTTCCAACTTTGCAGGCTTGGCAAACCATCAAGCCTGGCAGACACTGGTTTCCCAATACACTTGTTCACTAGCTCTCCATTACCCTGTTAAGAGAGTTTGGGGATAAATGTTGGGCTTGTAGATGAAAAGCAATTTTGCCATGTAGGCCCTGATACCGTGTGGCAAAATTCCCACTCTCCAGCTCCCCAGGATCTATGCACCAACATGTGACACTGACCTGGCTGTAAGTTCCCTGGTAGAAGACAGGGTGTATCCTCCCATATTTTTCCTCAAACATGTGAATAAATGAAATAATGTCACCCACTGGGTCGGTGACCCGACTACGAGGATCAGGGCGTATAAAACGCAGAGCAAACCTAGGAAGGAAGCAGAGGACACTGGAAATTCAGCTCACTGACTTCCTGAAGAACAACTTTTCTTTTCCCCAGCCACTGGGATTCAGACAGAGGAAAAAAGTCACAGCTGAGACCCTTGAACATTTATAATCTGAACCTAAACTGACACCTGCTCCAAACTGATACCACTGCTACAGAACCAACCCCCAGCCAAGTATCATCTCAGGCCAGGCATCAGTAAGGATCCGGATTCTGTGTGATTAAACAGTTTCAGCTTCCTCTGAAGCATCAGGCATAAGCCACACCAACAGTAGGAGGTTTGAGGAATTTAGTCAAAGATGAGCTGTTAAAGGCACACAGTTTTGTTCAGATAACTTTGAAAACTGCATTTCTGCTAATCCAGAACTAACAATTCCAGTGTACAAAGAGTTACAGAAAGAGAACATTACACTAGGAGCCCTATGAAACTGTCATTCCTCTGAAGCTGAAAAAGCTTGACTGCAAAGCAGATATCAGTGTTGTTTAGTCCTACTGATGCACAGAAGATACACTGAACTTTGCAAATATCTTTAATGGGGAAAAAAAGTAATACATCAGGGAAAACTGCCAAACCAGTGCAGATGGCAGGATTGCTGGCTATTTACCACCCATACCATTCCCTTTTCCCTCTATCAATGCTGTAAAGGAGACAAGGAGAATTAGTGCTTTGGGGCAGTAAAGGGAGAAGAGGCAATAGACACCAAAAGGAATAAAGCAGAGGTGTTTACAGTTTGGGTTTTGCCAAATAACACCCAGGATTTAGGGCAGGTTAACCTGCAGCCCAGCCCAATGGGATACAATTCTGATGTTTGCTCAAGAACACCAAACAGTTGGACACTGTTTTGCAACCCCTTTGTGTGGCAGTCAGGCTGTAAAGACACATGGAGTTTGAGCTCCAATTAAACACTTCATTTACAGAGCTGCAAGGTGCTCTTTTTCTCTGCTGAATTAATATTTATTTCTTACTAAACAGCATAGGAACTTTACAAGGCTACAGATAATGCCAGTTAAGCAAACAAATGGAAAATCTGCCATGAGGCTTAAAGATCTAAGTGACAGAGATGCAGCCAAATCTGAGCTCGTGTGTTCCCTGATGCAGTCAATAAGTGAGTCAGCACAAATAAGGACTTACCTAAATATATCAAGTAACGTGTAATAGGTGAATCGGAATGGAAGCATTATGAAGTAGTAACCCCATCCTAACAGGCCCTGCAATTACAAATAAGGAATTAGAACAGCCTCCACCCCTGCTACAGCAAAGTGTCCACCAACATCAAGCACCCAGGCAAGTCTGGGGTATCAGTGCTCCAAACACAGAAAAAAACCCCTCAGTGATAGTTCCTGGCTTCAAACATGTCAAATCAAATGTGACCAGCGTGGTTCATTCAGAATTCAATGTGACACATCTGAAAACTGCTCTCACTGACTATTCAAGCAGCAATGCTTTTGCTCTGTGCTAATTTTCTTAACTATACAAAGATACTAACAGCATCAAGTCTTTCAGGTGCTCATGCAAATTCATTTGTGAAACATTAATGAAAGTAATTGATACTGTATTCTAGTTAATGCACATTTAAGAGGGGCTCTAAAAAGAAAAACATTATCACTGCCACATAAAGGTGACAGTCCTTTGTTCCAATTCAACAGATCAAAAGGCTTTACTACACCACAGCAAGACAGTCTATGGCAAAAAAAATAGTCCTCATCCTGTGAATCACACCATGGAAAAAAATCTCCACAGCAGTAACAGAAACTGAAGGAATAGTTCCACATTTTGTTTTTGTAAGATAAAATATTTAGAAAGGTGATAACAGCATGCAAAGAAAACAATTTCTTTCCCTGCTTGCAAGTTCTGTGTTCACAGAGAGTCAGCCAAGAAGCAGGACAAAATCCACTGTGAGATAACTTGCCCTTGGCTGTGGCCTTGAGACAACGTAGCTGTAGATCCTGTGGTCAGCTGTATTGACCTGCAACGGCCGCAGTGGAGGAGGATTAAAGACACTTGGGACACCCTCTTGCTCATTCAGTCGGTCCTGCACAGCTGCCTTTGACACAAGAAAGAGCAAAGGGAGGTTTCAGACATTTTATGGTTTTTATACTTTGGACACTGACAGTGGGTAATACTTGTTCACAGCCCTGGGGCACTGGATAAGCACAATTCCTGACAAACAGCAACCACCAGTGCTGTTTTCCATGTGGAAAGCCTTCTCCATGGCAGCCAGCACACAGGCTCCATGGGAGGCCACACTGTGTGCCAGTCAAGGGATTGTTCACAGCCATAATGACTGCTGTGTTTGGCTGAAGCCAGCTCTCCAGATGTGTGGAGATACAGCTCTGAAGAGCTACTTGGGTAAATCCAGGGGTGGACAGATTAATTTTACTGGTAAGGTTCCTCCTCCCACAGAGGGCTACATTTAATCCAGGTACTTGGAAACTGCTACAAATCTCATTTTCAGTGGTACCTCTATGTTCCAGTTGTGCTGCTCCAGTGTGTGGCGACATTGGTCCATGGACTCTATGCCAGTCAAGTCCTAAAGAAGGAGAATAAAAGCGGATGAGTGCCAGGAAGTGTTGCATTTTTACTGCTCTTACCAACACATGATGGGAGTTACCACAACACATTATCACAATGCTCATTTTTTTAAGTGCTCTGCTCTGGGTTTAAGAGCAGTGACCTGAGCCAATCCAAATCCATAAACATGCAGGAGGCCTCAAACAGGCCTTTGCACTGTTCCAGCACCAGCCAACTCTCAGTGTGCCCAAGGTCTGTCACTATAACTGCACTCAGCAGAGTCAAGGGTTTAACACAATACTGCCCACAGGCTTCACTCTGAAAAGATGTGCCGGGCCAACGCCCTCAAACATAATCTCGAACTCAAAATACAGATGAAGCTTTTCTGAAAATTCAATATGATTGTTACTCCACTCACTGCCAGCATAAACAGAAACTAAAACCAAAATGAGCTAGCCATTACTGAAGGTGATGTTCCCAGCACCACAGGGGAAGTAAAAAAAGTATAGTAAACAGTGTAGTAAAAAAGCAGGAACAGTCCAACACAGGGCCTGAAACAGAAAACAGCCCAAACACACTGGCAAACCTCAAAGCCGCTGGGTGTATTTTAACCCTGTGCCAATCAGAATTTCTGCACAGGAGATCAAACAATTGTGTCTCTTATTACAGGAAGTCACATCAATATCTCCTGAACAGAGACAATAACTTGCTGAAGGGAACATCCCTGTCACTGCCACAGAAACATCTCTCCCCACTGCACTTGCTTTAAGGTCTGAGCAGAGGTTTTCCTTGCTTCCCTGAAAAGCCACACTCCTGACAGGCTGGCCATTTAAGAATGCACTGAATTGTTTTTACTGGAGAAGGATGGTGCATCTATTCCCCTCCCTGCCCCCATTCACACATTCCACATGCCATTTCCACCCGAGTAACAAACACTGTGGACAAATGCCCTATTCAATCTCTGGGCTCAGTTCAAACTTCTGAGCATTTCTTGGCTTCTTTCTCACGAAGTCTCCAGATCACCACTAGCTCTCCAAACTACTGGGCAAAATGCATTGTTTGATTCTGCTGCACAGAACCAATCAGACTGTCTAAAGGATTGTGATTGCAGAAGCTCAGAAGAAAAGCACTTCAAGTCGCTGTTCAGTGGTGTATAAATATTTATTAAAAAGTAAGTCTGCAGAAAGCCTTGCTAGGGAACACTGCAGAACTGGATTTCACAGAAGAAATAAAGCTCAGTGAACTCAGCTGCTGCTGCTAGAATACCTTTGATTATCACTCAGTTTCATCATTTAGTGTTTTAGTTTAGCCGTCTTTCTTTAAAGATATGCTTCACAGAGTAAAATTTAGGGTTTGTATTCTGACTTTATTTTTCATTCTATTTATTTTGCATTCTGACTTTATCTTTTTAACCTGAACTCCTACAGCAGGCACTCCCATTGTCTTTTTAGAAGGACAGCACTAAAGGCACCTGCAATCTACTCAATTAATTGATTTTACAGTAGCATCACAATGTGTTTATTCCAAAGCCTTGAAAGTCTTCTGATCACCATTCCTAACACCCTGAAAATTCTGCTGGTATTTGCAAAGTTTACAAGATTCAGAAACTCATTCACACCTTTGTCTCTAAGTGCCTGGATTATCTGTAAGCACTAAGAACATCACTGAGCATTCCCTCCTTTTTAAATTATGCAAAATGCTTCTGCAGTTTTAGGTCAGAAAGCAGCAGAGCTACCAACAAGCATTTAATGAGCACTGAACCACTGCAGCATTTTCAAGCCCTTCTGAGTTCCAGAGAGGCACCAGAGGCAGCCAACTTCACCCTTCCTGACCACCACCACAATGACAGGCAGCTCTAGTCACTTCTCAGTCTTCTACACGAGCTCTCCAGGGAGGTGAATTTCCTTTTATTTTTTTTTTTTTCCTTAGCATCTTAATTCAGTTGCTCTCAACTCAAACCAGAAGTGACAAAGCCACTCCAAGCAGCAGAGTGCCGAATGCTCCCATCGCTCATCCGACCAACGAGGCTGCACAATTAAACACTGCAGGAAAAAACTGCCTGTGCAAAAGCAGCTTTTAAAACTCAACACCTTGTTGGCTGTTACTCTGATGTGCTCCAAGATGACCTGGGAAATACACCAGGGTTCAGAATGTCCCACACCCGACGTATGGAATGGTAGGACCACAGTTCAACTGCCACTTCAGACAACTCTTACTGGCAAACACTGATACTGGTCATTATCACCCCCATGACATTCCCATGGCCCCTGCTTCACCAAGTCATGAAAACGGAACAGAAACTTGAAACGCCACAGCATTTCCACTGCCCCACTCACAGCATCTCTGGTGAACCTTATTCAGCTGCAAACTTATGTACATGGCAAATGAGCACATTCTTAGTATCGTCAGGGCTAAGAGAATAACCAGCATCTTCAAACCTTGCTGCATGGATCCCACCCACTGTGGTCTCTTATTAGCTGCCTTTAAGAGTATGTATCTTACAGACATGGAAAGTAGTTAAAATTAGTCCCATTAAACCAGCACTCTCAAACCTTCAAATAAATCCAAGCTCAACACAGTGGCTAATATTTCAAAATCAAAATATTAAACTCCACAAATGCCAGCAAAGTTCAATACTGCCTTCTCAATTGCCACACAAAGCAAGAGTGTTATTGTATAACATAACGAAGCTTTTGCTGGAGGTAATTATTTGTATCTCTCACCTTTGAGACTGCACAGAATCTTCTCAATACTGAGGTAGTGGAAAGTGCAATTTCATGCTTCAAAAGCAGAAGGAATAGCCCTGAGTGGACAAAGGTTGTACACTGGACTTACGAAACCGTTGCCTCTGCAGATACACTCCGATGTTGAAACACAGCTCCAGAGATGCAAATCCACAGGACTGACTGGCACTGCTCTTACTTCCCAACCCACTGCCAAATTCCAGAGAATTACGTTTCCAAGAGTAAAGAACATCTAACTGGAAGAAAGCCTTAACCAAGAGTTTCTCATTACATATTACAGCAAATGCCTTTCTGAGGGTTTTGATCAATACACTGAGTGGGAAAGATGCCTGGAGTTTCATGTTTCCTCCTTCCCCTAAATCAGAGCCATATCCAGCCCTGAGCATTCTGTTTTCCCCAGCTAAAGTCAGATGATATGAGTGCCAACTCTTCTGCAAATAACACTCCATTACTTTACATTAGCATATTACAATATCAGACATCAGCCCAAGTGTAATGGGCACAGATCAATAACCAGATCCTACAAAAGCTGCTCTGCTGTTTCTTCCGTCTCCCAAATGAATCGTATCTCCACAGCTTTCCTAAACTGTTCACATCAAACTTCTCTCTCCAAATGTCAGGACAGCAAAGTCTTGACAGATGAAAAATTTAGATGCTTTTACTCCCTCACATTATTAGCCAGTTCTCTGGCAGTAAATGGGAGGCTGAGAGCACGCAAGAGGCTTTGCTGCTTTCATTTCATGTTTATCCCAGTTCTCTCTACTGCTTTTTGTTTTCCTTCACTAACCTGCCCAGCACGGTGCAGACAGCTGCCCTGTCCCAGCCCAGCCCACAAGAAGGAAGCTGCTGGTTTCAGCATTCTGCCAGCAAAGCTGTTTGCATGAGCACTACAGAACCCACCACACAAACATCAGTGGAATTAATGCAGAGCAGGCACTAACACAGAACTGTGCCCAGCAGCTTGGGCCAGGACAGGACAGCACATTCACCTCTGCCTGGAAAGGTGCATTTTCCAGAAGAAGTAGGATAAACAGTTTAGGGTAACAGCATCTTCACCCCAAACAGCTGTTTGCTGGGTGAACAGCAGTCCTTCGATGCTTCCCTCGGGCTCTCTGTTTAACTGAGGGCCTTGTACTATTCCTTACCTCATCTTTGTCCTCCTACCTTCTTTCCTAGTCTGCTCTCCTGCTCTGTTCACACTGCAGTGGGATACAACCTTCTGTGGAAGTGCAATGCCCTGTCACCATGGAATGCTGTACAGCCCACTTTTGATGGCACATCACAAAGTGTGAAGCTATCCTTGAAAACACTGAGGTGTTCCCTGCAAAGCCAGCAGGGATCCCTGAAGGCTTTCCAGGCTGACTTGTAGCAATGTACAAATGATTTTAATGAGACTGAGCCAATCTCTCCAAACACCACATTCTTCCTACTGGAGTCCAAGAAAGAAATCTCTTCCAGGTGGACTGATTTACTTAGGGTTAGCAAAGCAGTAGGACTCAGACCTGAGCCTTTCTCAGTCAGGTGTGAGGTATCAGAGAGGGAATCAGCAGTGGGGTCTGTCATTAGCCCTGGAGAAAGCTGATCCAACACACTCCAGGGAGAGAGAAGAGTGAGGATCCTGGCTGGTATCCAGGCCTTCTGGACCACAGCTTTCACACGTGGCTCTGCAAAGCAGTGCTCTCCTAACTGAAAAACTATCTCCCCTTTACAGCCTGAGCAGTGCTTCCCTGAGCCTCAAACCAGGGCTTGACAGGAAGCTGGACTAAAGCATGAATTCTTCCTTCTGCCTCCCCATTAGCTCTCTGCCCGTGACAACACCAGGCAGCACTGGGAAACAGGATTTTCATTCCACAGCTGCCCACAGGGGTTTGAAAACAGCAGCACGGGCAGCGGTGAGAGCAGCTGATCCCACCTGCCCAGGCTGAGCAGATGAGCAAGAACCAGGATATCTCCCATATCTACAAACCCCTCACCTACTTGCTAGACAGCACGGGGACAGCAATGGTTAACACTGCTCTGTGCCCTTTGTATTTAATTTGACTGCTCAAACAGCTCAATTTGCAGTAGATTTAGAGGGGTCATCTTGTAAAACAAGTTTCCTCAGAGGTCCAGTCATGGGAAAACACCTCAGCACGTTAATTAAGTCAGGGGGCTGTGAATCAGGTGAGGGCTCAGGAAGTCAATGCGTGGAATGATGAACACCTGCACTGCCTCACCTGGGGAAGGCAGGGCCAGATGCCTCTGGAGCCCCTTTAAATCTACAGTTACAGCACATCAAACTTCCAAAGCACAGCCTCAAAAATTAGTGTAAAGCAACAGAAGCAGACAAAACACCCTTAAAAGTAATCACCGTGCTTGTAAAAGAACTGCAATCCAACAGACACCACATGACGTCCTACGGCTCAGAAACAAACCCAAGACACCTGAAGGTAATTTTCGTTGCTCAGCACATTTAATTACCCACCACTGAGCAACCCAGCGTATTTCAGCTGCCCAGCACTGTTTTCTCCCCAATAAACCACATCTTCAGATTGTGTTTATGATCATTCATCGGCTCCACAGCCCGAGGCCTCGCAAATCAAAGGTTCAGCGACCCTGCCCGTGCTGTGTAGCAGACCCAGATTAAATCCCCCCAGTCTCCAGTGGCGTTACCCAACCGTGAGGGGCAGGAACCGCGTCCCACAGAAACCCACCGGATAACTCTCACTCGGCGCCAGGAAAGGCTCTCCAGCTACAACAAGGAAAATTTTCAGACTAATTCAAATGGCCGGGACTTACCAAGGAGTTTTTCCTGCACGGAGTTTACTCAGCAGCCACCTCTCACCTACCCGATTAGCGATGACAGAACATCGCCCCAACAAAGTGTTAGGGGCACGGAAGTGTCACTCACCCTGGCCAGGACTGGGACCACAGGTGTCTCTCCTCTCACCGGCCCCTCAGGCCCAGCCCGACACCCTGCTCCAGGACGGGCCTACCCGGCTCCGCGAGCCCCGTACCCCCCAGCGCCGGCGGGGCGGGCCCAGCTCAGCCCGTTCCGTGTCCATGCACCGCCTCCCCCGCTCCCACCGGCCGGCACGGGCTCCCCGGGACGTGGCACCTGGAACTGCAGCAGCTTCTCGGTCTGTTCCGCCGTCAGCTCCCGTTCCTCAGGGGCCGCCATTTTGCCGCCGCCTCTGACCCGCCGCTCCGTCACTCTCCGGAAGTGACGCCGCCCGCCCCCACTTCCACCCCGGCCCCGCGCGGCGCGGCCAATGGCTGTTTATCGGCCGCCGCCGGAACTGCCGCGCCGCATTCCGGACACAACCGAAGTGCTCTAGGGCCTGCCCGGAGATGCCCGAATCCCATCGGCGGCGGTGGCCGCTCTCGGGTGTCCCCGCTGGGCGCACGTAGAGTTCCGAAGTGTGCCGAGCACCGCTCGGGTGTTCCCGGCGGATGCACGAAAAGTTCCGAAGCGTGCCGAGAGTTGTTCGGGTGTTCCCGGAACAGGCTGGGGGTGGGGGGGCAGCCTGTTGCTGTGGGAGCGGGCCCTGAGCCCAAGGGCGGGGATATGAGCCGAAGACCCCCGGGAGCTGGCTGTATGGGGCTGCCGGACACCGAGTGGGTCCTGCCCCGGCACCTCTGGTCCCGCCGGGTGGGTTCTTCCCGCTACCTCCGGTCCCTCCGGGTGGGTCCTGCCTGGCACCCCTCGTCCCGCTGGGCCGCCCGTGCGCCGGGCCCAAGATGGCGGCGGCCGCTAAGATGGAGGAGGCTGTGAGGGGCCCCCGCTCCCACCCGCAGCTACGAGCGCCCGCGCGAGGGATCGGCGCGGCCGGACCGCGGCCAGTCGAGCCCCGGGGGAGGCAGGCGGGCAGCCCCGGCTCCCCGTGCCCGCTGCGGCTGGCGGGGAGGCGGGACTCGCCCGCGGGCCCGCCCCGGCCCTGATGTCAGCGCGGCTGCCCCGCCCGCCGCCGCAGTGACAGCGACAGCTCCGCCCGGGCACAGTCGGGCCCAGCCCAGCCGAGCCGCGCAGCCGGACCGGGAGCGGCGCGGGCGGGCCGGTCATGGCCGACGACTTCGGCTTCTTTTCCTCGTCTGAGGGCGCTGGCGCCGAGGAGGACCCGGCCGCCGCCTTTCTGGCCCAGCAGGAGAGCGAGATCGCGGGCATCGAGAACGATGAGGGCTTCGGGCCGACCGACGGCGAGGCGGCCACCGCCCCGAGCGGGCAGGCGGCCCCGCCGGAACAGGGTGAGCGCGGCTGCGGAGGCCGCCCGGCTGCGCTCCCGCTGGGAACGGGCGGGCTGCCGACCTCGTGGGGTAACTGAGGGCTGTGCCCCTTCTGCCCAAAGGCAGGGAAGGGTCCTCCGGGCCGCACCCACGCGGGGCTGAGGTCTCCGGGGGATGCACAGCATCCCCGGTGGGTGATGGGGTCTGTGCTGCACCTCATGGGCCGGTGGCGGGGTGACCCTGTGGGCCAGGCTGGCATCCCAGCAAGGGCTGTCTTGGGCCTGCTTGGGCCCAAAGGGCTTCTCGAACCTCGGGGATGTGGAGTGAATCCTGAGCTGGGATGTGCCAGCTATGGGGCGATTTCTCCCCCTTTTGCTCAGGCTGGGTTTCCCGGGTTGGATGGACTCCCGACTCCATGTTTCAGTGCTCCCAGCTATGGCAGTGTAAAAGGCATCCAGGCGGCACTGAGGAGCAATGACAGCCTTGTCAGTGTCCCCACAGACAGGAGAGCCCTTTGGGATGCAAAATGGAAGACGTTGCCATTGGGAACATTGTGGTCCCAGGCCCTGCAGGTAGAATGTGCTAATTCTGATCTCTTGCCTCCAGTCTGCAGGGGCTCTGGCGTCTGCTCTCTGCATGGACATAGGGGCACTGTTGCCACAGGGCTCTGACTCCTTCCCCTAACCCAGCCCCACAGTGTCTTCTCATGCTGGCTATGGAGTTCTACACGCAGGGCCACGGAGGCAGATCTGGGCCTGGAGAGGTGTTGACAGCCACACTGATAAATGCAGTCAGACAGGCTGGAGCTGGGTGTAGCCGTGGGGGTGAGCACGCTGGGGACAGTGCTGGCCTGAGCTGCACTGTGTCTGTGCCTGCAGCTGGCTGCCCAGGAGAAGCCCTGTGCTCACTGGGGAAAGCTCAGGGCCTGGAGTGTGACTCCTTCAAAGCCTCTTCTCTCCTGGCAGCACAAAGCCCCCTTTGTGCTGGCTTTGTGACCCAGGTTTGCAGCTCTCTGGGGCTGTGAGGGCAGATGGGTGTCTCATTCCCAGCCCTGACCTTGCAGCTCATCCCAGGTGGGTTCCCAAGGACCTCGGCCTGCAGGCATCCCTCCTGTCCTGGTGGAGCACAAGGAGTGTTTCCATGGGCCGTGTCCCTGGAGAGCTGCCTTGGCACTTGGCCGGCAGCTCTTGGATCAGCCATGTTGGGGTTGTTCAGGTTGTCTTTCTACAGTTAGAGCAGCAGCCTGTGTCAGTCTTGTGCTGGAGCTGTTTCTCTAATCTTCAGATAAGATTAAACACCAGTGAAAACACCATAAAGATGTAAATGCCTGCAGATGTTTGTGTGGGAGAGTGAGAGGTGCTTGCTGAATCCTGCCAAGGACAGGACACTGTGGGGGTATTGTGTCCTGCTGTGTGGATGGGTGTGCTGGGCTGAAAAAGGCATAGACAAACTTCCAGGAACTGATTTGCTGTAGTTTCATGAACACCAGCCCTTCTGGGATCACCTGCAGCTGCCATAGTTGTGTTTTTTCTTCTCTCTTCCTTTTTCTTGAGCAGGTTTCCAGAATGGAGGAGCCACTGTCAATGGAGATGTTTTTCAGGTGAGAGCTCAGCTTTTTGCTGGCCCAGGGCTGCTAAGGGAGCTTGGGTGGGTGTGGGGCCAGCATTCTGCTGCTCTGCCCCCAGCATTGACTGGAGTTTGCTGCTGCAGAACAGCTACGGTGCTCCTGGAAAGGTCTGGGTCTCTTGTGGGAGTCCTGGCTGCTCCATTCTCTTTGAAGAGAAGATGTGTCCCACCTGCCATGATCTGCCCCCACATCTGTTTGCAGGTGGCTTGTGCCATGAAGGAATGCCTGGGCCCTAAGAGCAGGTGACAAATCGTCCATTCCCTATGGAAGTCCCTCTTTCCAGCCTGGGTAGCTTCTGGAGGCCTCTGGGGCAAGCAGGAGCATCTTTTCACAGAGGCCAGAGCCAGGATAGGGCTGCCATGGGACTTCCATCTCCCATGAAAACTACTTGCCCTGTGGCCAGGGGCCTTTTGAGGGGACCCACCTGGGTCTCAGATCCCTTTGGGAGCCTGAAGCCCAGCTCTGGTGTGAGCAATGCCAGCATCTGACAAGCCCTTCACCCCACTTGGTGCCCAGCAGTGGGGCATGTGCACTGCCCATGCTTGGTTTACAGGATGATAATCGCATCAGGAATGGGACAGACTTAATTAGATTGAGGATCTTGGAAGAAAGCTGTAATCCCATTGGTGAGCTTGGTGTCAGACTGGGCATCTGGCCAGTGGAAGGTGTTAGGGGAGGTGCTGGGCCTGGTAAGGCCCTCAGCTCAGATGCGAGGGAAACAGCTCAGTCCTGGGGCTGCCTGGGCCCCAGTGAGGGCCAGGGAATCCCTGGGGAGCGTTTCCAAGGCCAGTGTCTGCCCTGTGCAGTGGGGCTGGCCTAGAGGATGCAAGAGCTGCGGTGGCAGCGAGCAGCAAGTCAAGGTGGGAAATGCTGGGAAGGCTTTAGGTGACAAGGCCTGAGGCTGGGACAGCAGCTTGAGCAGCACTTTGGGAACACTGTCCCACATGTCCCAAGCTGTCACCCTTTCTACCTCCTATCTTGGCTTGTCAGTGCTGGGAGTGTGGAGTCCTGACTGCTGCCAGCCCTTGGAGGTGGCTGGGCTGGGCTCTTGGAAACACCAGTGCTGATGGCGAGGTGCTCCTGTCCTGCAGGAGTCCAACGGTCCCACGGATGCCTACGCAGCCATAGCCAAGGCTGACCGGCTGACCCAGGAACCCGAGAGCATCCGCAAGTGGAGGGAGGAGCAGAAGAAGCGTCTGGAGGAGCTGGGTGAGACCCAAGGCCATGTGTGGCTCCCCGTGCTTGTGGCACCCTGTGACATGGCAGTCAGGGCCCTTGAGGTCCCTTACCTCTTGGTGACCCTACTGTATCCCTGAGAGATGTCTCATGTCCCTGCCAAAGATCTGCTATCCTTGAGGCAGTGGTGCCTTTTGGCCAGTATTGGTGGGGACTGGGGACAGGTCTGGGGAGCTGCAGCTGTCCTGCCTGCCGAGGGGCTGCCCAGCACACCCAGTGAGTGCCAGAGTGGCTGATGGGCTCTGTCTCACTCTGGCCTTAGATGCAGCATCGAAGGTGACTGAACAGGAATGGCGTGAGAAGGCCAAGAAGGACCTGGAGGAGTGGAACTTGCGTCAGAATGAGCAGATGGAGAAGAACCGAGCAAACAACAGGTATGGTGGGGTCAGTATAGCCAAGAGGACTGTCTGCCTTCCTGGGATGTCTGGTGGCCTCTTTCCCCACAGTGGGGCCCAGCCCTGCAGGGACAGAGCCTTGCCAAGCAAGGGGAGAGACCCCAGGTCTTGGAATGGCTCTCATGGCTGTCCAGAGTCGCTCTGGCTGGGACCATGCTGGGATCACCCTGGGATCTTGGTGCCTCCTGCCCCTGCGTGGGGCTCGCAGGGGGGCAGGGTTTGGCTCCAGGTTCTCCTGGTGTGCTGCAGTGTGTGGGTCACTCTTTGGGAGGACTAACCCCCTCTGTTCTCTCTTTCTAACCCTCTGCCTGCCTGTCGTTCCACTCCGCTCTCTCTCTCTCTGTGCCCGGGGCTAGGATCGCTGACAAAGCCTTTTACCAGCAGCCGGACGCCGATGTCATTGGCTACGTGTATGTGCCTCTTCCAGACCATATCCTGCCCTGCAGGCTCTGGGGGTCCCGGCCCCAGCACTGCCTGCCCAGCCAAGGGAAGGGGGGGTGCTGGGAGGTACTGGGCTCTGGTGAGGTACCAGAGGGAGGATGATACAGCTGAGTGTCTCCAAATGGTGGAGTTTTAGGAGATGAGAGGAGCTTCTGAAAATGCCTCTGTGGGAGCTGGTTGAAAATGCAAAGCCATGGGCTCTTATGCCTTTTTGGGGATTGCTCTGGGGGTGGAGAAGTCTTGGGAGCAGGCAGATACCCCAGCACCTCTGGATGAATGATGTTTTGGGCGAGTTCAGCCAAAGGCAGCCTTGAGCATCATGTGTCTCTGGGTTCCAGAAGACACTGAGCTCATCAGCTGGAGTAAAGGCTGAGGAAGCAGGGACACAAGGGTCTTTAAGACAGAAGAAAGAGTCTCCTTGGAAAGGGGTCTGCCAGTGACAACCCTCAATGTCTTTGCAGGGCCTCGGAGGAAGCATTCCTGAAGGAGTCCAAGGAGGAGACCCCAGGCTCTGAGTGGGAGAAGGTGGCCCAGTTGTGTGATTTCAACCCCAAGAGCAGCAAGCAGAGCAAGGATGTGTCCCGGATGCGCTCGGTGCTCATCTCCCTCAAACAGACGCCCCTGTCCCGTTAGCTGTGCCTGGCACAGCCGGGAGCACAGCGGGCATGGCTGGGCTCACTGAGCCGGGCGGCTTCAGGGGCCAGCCCAGGAAAGGCCTCCCATGGCCTGCTCCCTGATTTGCGCCTCGGCTGTGCTCGAGTCACTGGTTGTATAACTCTCCCCATGGTTTTCCTTTGCTTAAAAGGTGCATTGGTCTCTTTTTACACTTATTTATAAATCACTGTGGCATTTCCCTGGGAAGCGGCACTGGGTGGCAGAGCTGAGTTAATGGGGAAGCCCCAGCCCAGGCTCTTCAGGAGGTTATATCTGAGGGCCTGGCTGAATGAGAAGGGAGTATCCTATCCTGTGTTCCCCACTTCAACCCTGTGCTGGGAATAAACCTGCCTGCAGCTGTCCTGGCAGCCCCATGTCCAGGCCTCAGTCCTAGCCCTGAGGCAGGGATCCCAGTGGAATCCCGGGCTGCTCTCTGCCTTTCCCACAGGATTTCGAGCATGGCTGGGAGGGTGGAGAAACAGCCCTGGCTCAGCTCCACACTGCTGGGTCCTGCAGGGAGCATGGCTGCAGCATGGCATTGCCAGACTGGCAGGGACTGAGGAATGTGAGTACAGGCACCCAGGTTGGGCCTGGACTGCCAGCAGCTGCCCTAAGCCCATCAGAACTCTGCCCAGCCTTGCTATGCATCCCAAAAAACTGGTGGGGTTCCAGTGTCCATGTGCCATCTGTCCTGCAGTGCTGGCAGCACAGTGGTGCGGGTCACTGGGAAGGGACTATGGGGGGAGTGTGCAGGATGTTTCCTGTCCTTCCCCCATGAACACCAGCAGTTGGGAATGTGGGATGCCAGGCTTTGGGAGAACCTTGCTTCCCTTGCTACTAGAATAGGAGATGGAGGCTGTGTAGTTGCAGGGAAGGAGGTAGGAAGGTCCAGCTGCTATGGGGCAGGTCAAGCCCCTCAACTTCCTAACCCAGGGGCCCAGAGCAGGGTTGGGCAGAGTTCTGGTGCTGCGGCTTGTACTGTCCCTGAGAATAACCTGCACATCTGTCTGCAGCTGCTCTGCCCCCCTGGATTTGCCCGCCTAAGGCAGTGTAGGGAGATGCCTCAGTCCTGCTCCTTGCTCGAACTTTCTCTCCTCTGCTTGGTAGGGATGGCACCAACCCTGGGAACCTGCACAATTCCCAGGTAGCAGGAGAGGGACAGCCTTGAGCTGGTGCCCTGGGTGCCAAGGCCTGTTGGGGCCTTGGGAAGAGCTTGCAGCAACTTGGGGGACATTGAGCAGAGCCCACAAAACATTCACTTGAGCCCCTCTGCAGAGCCCTGCTCAGCTGGAAATCAAGTGTGCAGAGCTCTCCTGCCCTGCAGCTGTGGCTCCAGAGCCAGAATGTCACCAGTCCTGCTGCTGCAGCAGCTGTGTGGGGTGCCTGGGCACCCACAGCTTTGGGGCATGATCTCACCAGTGGGCTGGGAAGGGGAATGGGTGTGTAGGGAATCACTCGGTGGTGTGTTGGGACTGTGCCCCCTGCCCATAGGGCTGATTGTTCCTGCCTGGGCCCTCTGAGCTCCAGCATGCATAGGCAGCTCTGCTGTGCTGCAGCACACCTGGGGACTTGGCTGCCTGCTTCAGCCTTTCATTGCAGAGCAGTGGGAAGCACCCCTGGCTGCTTCTGGGGGCACTGTGCCCCTGCTGTGCTCTGTCCCTCCAGCCCCTGCAGGCAGCTGTGCCCCTGGGTCCCCCAGCTGCCATGTGCTCCATGTCAGGCCGTGGCAGCTCTCCGGGAGCCGTGCCCACAGCTGTTCTACATCCCCTCGGCTTTGGTATCTGTGACTGTCCAAATTACCTGTTAAAATAAACCAACATCTCCAATCCTACAGGGCGCTGTTGTCTTTCTGCGTTAGGGACGCACACTGTGTTTAGGAGAACCCACAGCCATGAAGCCTCCTGTGGAAAGGATGGAGCTGGAGGAGAAACATCCTACAGGAAAAAGTAGGAGTGAGGGGGAGACCAACAAAGGGTTTGTGCTTAGATGGGGCCAAAGCAGTGGCAGCAGGACCCGGGGCTTGGCTCTGTCCACAAGGAGCTGCAAGCTCTGGCTTGTCCAAACAGGCTGAGCTGCTCCCCTGTCCACTGCGTGGATCACCAGACCCCCTGCTTTGATCCAGAGCCAACAGTGGGACCATGTTTGTCCCACTTCACACAGGCAGTGCAGATCCCTCTGGGAAGAAGGCATTGCTGACTCCTCAGCAAGAACAGCCGTAGCAGCAGCACATCCCAGAGAATGCAGCCAGACCCCACTGCAGAAATGTGAGTTCCCTGCTTGTTTTCACAGGGACTTTCATGTCTTGTGTCCTGCTTGCATCACCACAGCTTCAAGACAGCCATGCCCACTCCCTTTTCTCTCTACACTGTTTACTGTTGTGGCTTCTCGGTGCTCTGCAATCCAGTATCAGTCAGAATCTTGCTGCAATTCACTTTATTACTCACCAGTTTCAATTGAACAGGTCACACAACCTCCCACACTGCCTCCCCCACTGCCTATGGACTCTGTCCTGCCAGGACCAAGCCATAAACAGGGCTTCTTTCCTCATGGGCAGCTTATTTCTCAAATGCTGGTGCACTGCCTGACTACAACCCCACCTCAGACCACGACCAAGAGGATGCAATTTTATCAGCCTGTGACAGCATCAAGCAGGGACAAGAAGTCTGACAGGGGTCGTGAGTGACACGCAGCCTCGGTGCTGCAGGAGGGTGAGCTCTTGGGGAAACAAAAAAAATGCCACGGTCTAAATTACATGTTAATCACAGAGTGTATTCACCCCATTTCCAGTGCTCCAGAACTGGCTCCACCGAGACATCACAAGAGTCTCAGGAAACTCCATCCGCAGCCAGGATCCACCCTGCCAGCCGGGGCTGACAGACGCTTGCCCGTGGCCGCAGCTTTGCCCTTGTCCGATGTCACTGTCGGGATTTGACGGCCGTGGCCACCATGCCCCCCAGCAGGGCGGCGAAGGTGAAGCCCTGGGCCAGGACACGCGCCCGCATCATCAGCTGGGAGCGCCGGGTGTTGCCTTTCTTGAAGCAGAACAGTCCGTAGGCCAGGACGCTGACGGTGCACAGGCAGCCTGCGGGGAAGGAAGGCCGGGGGCTGTGAGGCGCGGCTTCCCCCCGGCCTGAGCGCTGCCACCCGCCTCCACCGCACCCCAAAGCCTCCCCGCGCCTCCCCGCGGGGCAGCCGGCCCGGGGCTGAGGGACCGCCCCCTCACCGCCACCAGCGCCCCGGCCCTCGCCCCTCACTGCGCCTCCGTCCCGCCACCCACCGCCCCACCCTCACCGAGGGGCACCAGAGGGTTCTCGCGGGTCTTGCGCAGGAACTTCTCGGAGAACCCTTCCTCAGGGAACGTGGGCAGCACGCCGGGCTCCAGCGGCGGGGGCGGCCCGGCCGCCATGCCCAAGGTGACAACGGCGGCCCTTCCCGACTGCCGTAGCCACCGCCTCCGAGGCGGTGCATGCCGGGGGTTGCAGTCCGCCGCGCACACCTATCGCAGGGCGCTTCTGCCCCCGAACTACACTTCCCGTGGTGCCCCGAGGCGCGCCCGGCAGCCCAGGGGCCAGCCCGCGTGTGTCCGCCATGCCGAAGGCCAAGGGGAAGAGCCGGCGGCACAAATACTCCTACAACCTCAACCGCAAGCGCCTGTACCGCAGCGCCCGCCGCCGCGCCGCGCCCCGCATCGCCTGGTGAGCGCCGGGGCTCGGGGGGACGAGCGTGGGCTGGGGCAGGGCGGCCGGGAGCCGCTGCACGTGTGGTTGGGGAGGGGGACGCGCGCCCCGCGGGATGAGGGGCACGGCCCTGATGTCGCTTGTCCCCGCGCAGCTCGCACATCCGACATGCCTGGGACCCGCACAAGTCGGTGGCGCAGAACCTGGCCGAGATGGGCCTGGCCGAGGACCCCAACAAGGCCGTCCCCATCCCGAAGAAGCTGCTGGTAAGGAGGGGTTTGGCCGGGACCGCTCCTCTGTGGGTGTCAGGAGAATTAATCCACAAACACCAGAGGTTTATGTCCAGAAAGGAGGCAGAGGAGTCCTGTAACTTTATACGAATAAAGGGAGGGACCATGGGGCATTTCCTCTGGGGTCTCTCAGATTTTTAGAGTACGCAGCCTCCTTTTTTATCCTAATTTTCCGATCTCGTGTCCCTCTCTCTTCCCTATTGGCTGAGGTGCTTGAGAGGTACAGACTTCCCAAAACGCCTAACACCTCCTTCTAATGTAAACCTCCCCCTCCCCCCCGTGTTTCTTTTTCCTTGTGTCTCTGTTCTTTTTCTCTAAATCCAGAGATTTAGCACCGTCTTGTGTGAGTAACAATCTGTGTCAATTAGTGGAATTCCCATGGTTCCCCCTGCATTACTTTTTTCACCTCTTCATATCTGGCCTTATTTGCCACCATCAGGCCCACATTTTGCTTGTAAAGACACCTCCTTCTCATGGGGGAAGGTACCCTTGCAGCACGGGGCAGGTGGCTCTGGATCAGCCTCTGGTGGTGGACACGTTCCTTATCTTGATTTTCACCCTTACCTCACCAAGATCCTGGCGTGGGAACCAGCTGCAGTGCTATAGAGACATAATGGACTTTAGAACAAATATAAAAAACGTCAGCCCATCTCCTGGGACTTGCCAGAGACAGGTGGGGTTGGGAACGCTGCAGCCAAGTTGCTCCTGATAACAAAGAAAGGCTCTTTGTGTACAGCAGTGCCAGCCTGGCCCATCTGCATGGGAGGGCAATGTTTCCAGGTGAAAGGTGGCCCCAAGGAGCTCAAGGAGAATGTTGGAGTGACCTTGTTTGCCGTTTGTTTCCATTCACACGGCGTTTCTCAGCTGACAGCCTCGCCCACGAGCCAGTTTAATGGCACAAGTAAGGCTCTGCTTAAGCCAGCTGGGATTTCCTCCCCCTTGCTGCCATGTAGGAGCAATTTGGAGTTTTGGGAACAAAGCGTGGGGATGCAGCACTCTTCCAAATGGGCTTTTCTTCATTTGTCTTTTCTCTGCTGTGATTCAGGGGATGGAAGTGGAAAGCGACGGGCAGCAGCCAGGAAAGAAAATAGTGCGGAAGCCGTACGTGGTGAATGGTCAGTGTTGCGTGTGGGGTCCTCCTGAGCCCCCGTGGGTTATTTTGTCATCCTGTGCTGTGCCAGGGCTAGGGAAGGGTGTTATTTCTTATCCAGCCTTGTGGAGGAGCCTGTCTTTTCCGCAGTGTTTGTCCCTGCAGCCTCAAGAGGGCTCTTGTCACCGTGAGATGTGCTGCTGTGTGCGCCCGGGGTGACAGGAAGCCAGGGATGCAGTACCTCGTGTGTGTTCAGGGGTGGGCTGGGCAGCTCTGAGCAGTCAATGCTCTGCAGCCTGGGCTGAAAGGGTCAGTTCCTCGTGTGTGAGCTGGAGAAGAGCTGCAGTGAAGGCCTGGATGCCTGCAGCCCGAGCACAGGGCTGTTGTCTTGGCCATTCTCCTGCACCGTCATGCAGGGAAATGTCCCTGCATGCACCAGCAGCCGAGCTGTGTGGCTGGAGTCAGCCTTGGGGGGGGGAGGTTGGGGATGTCTGAGGTGGTGTTGCTTCCTTCCCCTGCCTCATGCTGCCTCTGCCCTCTGCCTAGAGATGGAATTGGAGGCCAGCCTGCCTGAGAAGAAGTCAAACACGCTGTCACGAGACCTCATTGATTATGTGAAATACATGATCCAGAACCACGGGGAGAACTACAAGGTACATTCCAGAGCAGGGAGCGCTCGGAGTGATTAGCTCCTGGATCTTCCCACCAGCAGGATGGGAACTGCTAATCCTCTCTGTCCTGGATCCTGCTTTGCTGTCGGCTGATTCTTAAGGGAGAAAATGCTTTGAACCGTGGCCAGATCCCTGAGTCAGGCAGTGATCACACTGGTGTGGGTGGGCTGGTTTGGTGTTTGTTCTTGGGGCTGCTCCTCTGACTTATCTTCTCCTTTGTCACAGGAAATGGCTCGGGATGAGAAGAACTACTACCAGGATACTCCCAAACAGATTAAGAGAAAGATCAACGTGTACAAGAACTTCTATCCCGAGGAGTACAAGGATTTCATTGCATCACTCAAACCAGAAAAGATGGAAGTGCAGTGACTGCTCTTTTTCCTCAGGTTTACCTGCAAGTGCAGGGTTGACTGGACCTTTTCCCAAACTGAAAAAAGCCTCTGGCCATGGAGGAAGGACCTTCATTGGTACCAATACCATACCAATGCTGGTGCACATTAGACAGAGATGGTTATAATTGTCCATGAAAGACTCTTAGGCACTGGCACTGACTGTGCTGTGCTGCTCACTTTCTGTGTGGCACCCAGCATTTCTTTAGCTTTGCTAAAATAAAATACTCTTTCTAGCTGCTTGTGAATGTCTTGCTTGTGGGCTCCTGCTTGGTGCAGTCCTGCTTTGGAGAGCTCCTGGTGCCAGCGTGTGTGATGTTGGCACTGGGCACGTGTCACCCTCTGCGGTGACAGGGCTGGGTGTGGGCAGCACTCAGACTTCTGCTGTTTGTCCTCTAGGCGGCAAAAATTGGAGCAGGGCCATCTGCTGCTTCCTTCCCCTGAGCCTGCAGCTTGGGAGGCCAGACTGGGGTCCCCTTCTTGCCGAGGAACTGGAGGGCAGCAGAGAGGTCACCCTTTTATTAACGAGGAAGGAGCAGTCTGAGAAAAGGTGTCACAGTGAGACTGTCTGCCACGTACTTCTGTTCGCTGATGGGTTTTTCAGGACCTAGCGCCCTGTGGGCTGACCCGGGAGCCTCCTGTGTGCAGGAGGACAGGAGACGTGGGCAGGACACGACCCCAGCCCCGCCACCGGGGCCGTGGGTGCGCTGGGGACCCGCCCCGGCCCCGCCACTCCGGTAAACCCTGCCTTCTCCGCCTGAACTACAACTCCCGGCGTGCCCTGCGCCAAATCCCCACATCTCGCGAGACCTGCGCCCCTATAAGAGCGCCCCGCAGCCGTAAATAACCCCCGGCTGTGGCGGCTCCCGGAGGCCCCGGTATGGCCGCTCCGGGCCTGGCCCCGCTGCTGCTGCTCGCCGAGCCCCGCTGAGCCCCCGCCATGAGCTCTGGCAAGACCGACGCTCCCGGTAAGGTTCCCCCCGCGCTCCCCGCCGGCCTGGGTCGGTCGCGGCGGCGGGCGCTGAGCGCTGCGCTCTCTCCGCAGCGCTGGAGCCGGGCGGCCCGGCCCGCTCGGGCAGGATGTCGCTGCCCCTCGGCGTCCCACGCCGCGCCTTCAGCTACGATGATGCCCTGGAGGACACGGCGCCCATGACGCCGCCGCCCGCCGATCTGTGCGCCAGCGTGCTCTGGAAGCAGCCGGTCATCCCCGAGCGCAAGTACCAGGAGCTGTCGAAGGTACGGGCCCGGCGGTGCCCTGGCCCCGGCGTGTCCTTGGGTACCCCGCAGCTCTGGCACCTCTCTCCCAAGCATCCCCCCCGTCCTGGCACCCCCCTGCCCTCGCAGCAGGATCCTCGGGAGGGGCTGGGGACAGAGCCGGCATTGCTGGCCCAGCTCTGGGTACGCGGAGGTGTGGGTGGGACAAGCGTGTGCTGAGCATCTCCTCCGTGTTTGCGGTTAAAAAATCCCCCAGCAACCAGGCGTGATTAAACTAGAGCATAAGGGTGGTTTAGGTTGCACGTAAATCCTTTACAATTAGGGTGGTGAGGCGCTGGTACAGTTTGTACGGCGAAACTGTGGCTGCCCCATCCACAGATGTGTTCGAGGCCAGGTTGGTGGGAGCTCTGAAGAACCTCCTCTTCTGGAAAGTGTCCCCTCACCATGGCAGAGGGTTGGAACTGGATGATCTTTAAGATCCCTTCCAACCCAAACCATTCTGGGATTCTATGCTTTGAGTGCAGGACCGGCCCTTTTAAATTTAAAGGCCATTTCCTAATTTTTTTGCTTTCTAGCATTTATTTTCTATTTCTTTACTGGGGTCTCGTGGTCACTGGTAGAACTATGACCACTTGACACACTGAGCAATAAATATATAAGGAATGAGGTGGGAAAACAAGTTGTTCACAGCAGGCTCTGCTCTGTGACTGCCATTCTCTGAACAGCTGGTGCTTGAGCTGCCTGTAAAGGTGCTCTTAGTGCTTTTGCCCAGTCGACCTTGAAGTCCAGTTTGCATTTAGGAGAAGAACAGATATTCTAGTTTCTTTCCTGTTGAACTTTTTGTACTCGGGCTAACAACTTGTTCTCTCTGAGCCTGGTAGGTTTTCAAATGTTAGATGCAAATTGCTATGAATTCTAAGGGTCTGAGCATTCCTGGACTGCAGTGAGCACAGTGTAGGGATCTCTCCCATGGGATGAAGGCTGGCTGCCAGAGCAGCATGGTCTTGTCTCACTTGTGTAGTTAGAGAGGTGTCCTGGCCAGGTGCTGAGATATGTTCCCATCTCAAACTGTCCCCTGCTGCTTCCCCACAGGATGAGGACGGGGATGCTGACATGAGACCTGTCATAACTCCTTCATCGTCCACAGAAAGTGTGAACAAGGTGCCTGTGGTGAAGGCCAAGGCCACTCACATCATCATGAACTCCCTCATCACAAGTAAGAACTCACCTCTCACACTCTCTGAGCACTGAGGGTGCTCCAGCTTGGTGATGCCTCAGGGTAGTTCCTGGAGAACTCTTGGGTTCAGGCTGACTCTGCTCTGGTGCTGTGTGAGTTTGTTTTTTTCGGAGGATGTTTCTAGAAGGAAGCAAGGAGCTGGGGAATAGGCCACACATGGTGCTTCTGTGTTTCCAGGGGCTGGGGCAGGAGTGCAGAGTTTGTTGTTTGCTGGCAGGGCACTGCAGTCCGTGTTGCTGGAGTGCAGAGGCTGCTGCTGCTCTGTTTGCTATTAACTTGCTGTTTCTGAATGACAGGCACAGCTCTACCATTAACCCAGGTGGTGAGGAGAGCTGACATACTGTGCTAATGGAGCTCTTGCTGGCATTTATGTTAATAGCAGCAGCTGCCTTGCTAACAGGAACACTTCAAAACATAAATCATGGGGCTTTAAAATAAAATTGGGTCAGTTATGTTTGCAGAGAAGATGTGCCCTTTTGCAATGAGAGGAATAATTTCTGTGGTGATCTGTCCGTGCTGCCTCTTCTTTCAACAGCAACAAATAACAGGGATCTGAAAATAACTTTAATATGGGAAGTGTTATCTGTTTTAAAGAAGACAATGGGCTTTTCCAGTAACCTTCTTGTGCTCTGATTCCTTTTGACTTTTCTCTTAGTTCCACTAGGGGTGAATATCTTATGCTGGAGTTTGGAGAAAGTGCTCATGTTTTTCAGAACTGAAGTTGATATCAGTGTATTAGATGCTGGCTCTGTATGTGGCTGAAATAGCTTATTTTATCTAATCTAAAATCACTGGGAGTCTTTAAAACGTGATCTACAAGGCTCCCTTGAATGCAGTGGGCCATTTAAAGTGTCCAACTTATTGGGTTCTCCTAGATTTGTGAAGCTGTGAGTAGGAGTGATGCAGTGTCTGGGGTGAGATGGGATTAATTACAGGTGTTGTATTTGTGATATATCTGGTGATTTGGGGCAAATCACTACTCCTCTGTGTCTCAGGGTAGTTGTCAAGTCAGAATATCTCACCAGCTTCATCTTTCTGCCTCAGCTTGTTACAACGTGTGAATGACGAAAAAAAGGGGTTTGCATTCAGTTGCTGGAGCTGCCTTTTCACTGCTTGTGGTGGCATTTCCGTGTGAATTTGTGCTCTTGTGTGTTGCAGAGCAGACTCAGGAGAGCATCCAGCGCTTTGAGCAGCAGGCAGGGCTGAGGGAAGCTGGCTACACGCCCCACAAAGGCCTCACCACTGAGGAGACCAAGTACCACCGAGTGGCTGAGGCAGTCCATGTAAGGCTTGTTTTCCACTGGGTTTCTCCATGTAGGATGTGTCTGGTTTAACATTTACCTGATGACATAACTTGGAGCGTGTTGCCAAGACTCTCCTTAAGCTGCTTCCTCTGAAGGCTTTTAGCTCCTTGTGTGGAAAAGTTTACCCACTTTTATTTTAAAGTTAATATTAGCATTTGTAGTTTTGAAACGGGTTTTTTTTTCTGAAATCTGTCACATTTCACTGTCATATCAAACCATGACAGTTGTTGCTCCAAGTGGGGACAACCCTACACAATCAAATTTCTTGCTGTACTTTTGAATGGTGCCCTGCAGTTGATTTCTGTACCTGTGTGTCTGAAGAGAACATGTAAGCTCTGTGTTTCCATTGTGGAAGTTACCAGATGAATCCTACTGAAAACAAAAGTCTTGAATTAACATTTTACTGTGGGCTACTGAGCTCTTAAAAAATTTTTACAGTTGGAGTTTAATAGCCAACTCTTCCAGTGTCCTCCCAGGAGGTCAAAGTTTCAATTACTGCGTCGGTGAATTGCATTAGTGTGGCTTGAATGGCCACAGGAAACATTAAAAAGTACCCTGTGTATTTTGTGTTTGAACTGTAACTGCCCTTCAAGTGACTCCTTCAAAGTTCAATTTGTACTGTCCAGCTTGGAATAACACGGTTTGCATACACGCAGTTCCTGTTTATTTTGTGCCCAGGTTCATCTATGTTTCAGAGCAGTGTTTTCATCCTGATGTGCACTGATTGCTTCACAGGGTCTGGTACTCCTGACCTTGTACCTGCTGTGAGAGCTGGTCTCACCCTCATTAGAGAGCTGGTGGGACTGAAAGCTTTGTTGCTCTGAAAAGTGATGGAAACAAATGGGTGCTGTGGCATTTAGACCTGGTACCAGGTAGCTGAAGTGAGCTCTGCTGCATCCACAACCTCTCTCTGAGTGCTGTGTTCCTTCCTGTAGTCTGAAGTGAACTTTCAAAATGCTTGTATTTGATGTGGAGAGAAACTTGAGGGGGTTTATGCAGGTATTGTAATGCTGGGTACACCTTTAGGTGTAGTGACACTTTGCCACCTGTGATAGAAACAATTGCCTGGTTTTGACAATAAAACTGGGTGTTGTTCTTTATGTCTGGTATTTAAACTGTGTTGCTTCTGTTTCTATTGCCTCTCCTGACAGAACCTGAAAATGCAGAATGGAGAGACAACAAAAGATGACAAACAGAATTCTTCTGCTCAGTCCACTCCAAGCAGCACCCCCCACTCCTCCCCCAGGCATAGAAACAGGTACTCTGCCTCCTTTGGTTTCCTACAGGCTGATGAGGTGGGAGCTGCTACAAATAAACTTCTTCTCCTGTGAGGAGACTGTATGGGGTGAAATTCAGAGCCTGCTGAGGATTTGTGTTGGATAAATCCAAATGTTTGGAAGCCTGTGGAACTTGAGCATGCATATCTTATCCTGGGTGGTAACAAACCTAGTAGGATTTCTTAAATTGCACCTGTTAACTACATGGAAAGTTCCTGGCATAGTGGGGTCACTTGAAGTACTTATTCTCATGTTTTAAACATCTCAATGATTTTTTTTTTCCTTAGGGGTTGGTTTAGTCAGGGATCCTCTACTTCTATCGCTGGCCCAGACTTTGCTATGGAAGGTGGTGGGGACAGATTGCCATCTGAAAGATGGAGCTTTTTTGGACCCAGAACTCTCCAGAAATCCACCAGTGATGCAGGTACATCCTTGAAAATCTGCCTTGCCAAGAGCAAGGGGGGAGCTGTCACACAGCAGACTTGCTGGCTCTTTCTGGAGTCTTACCCTGCTTGCCTTGTTACTCTCCAGGACCACCTTGGGAGCCATGTGGTGTTAGTCATATAATTTCTGTGCCTAAATATAGAGCAGTTGGGTAAAGCCTGTGCCAAGGATCTGGAAGTAGAAATAACTTGCAGAGAGCTGCAGTGGAAGGGGCAGGGTGTGAAGGTGACAGCTTTTTACTCTGCTTTCTCAGATGTGTGATGCAACCAGGACTGGAAGTGCCAGCTCCTGATGGGGAATAGGCTTCAGATGATGTGAAGCTGCTGGAATTTGTATGGTCTGTCTGTGGTGCTGAGTGTCTGTGACACTGCTCACTCCTGGCAGCAGTAGGAAATGGACTTGACTGGTTTTCCTGGTTTTTACTGTGATTTTTCTTTCCATCAGGAGGATTTACCATTCAGTCCTATAAGGGTGCTCAGAAGCCATCCCCAATGGAGCTGATGCGTGCTCAGGCTACAAGGATGACAGAGGATGCAGTCACCTTCAAGCCACCCAAAATGGACATTCCAGGCACAGATGGGAGGAAACAATCTCCACGTTCCCACAACATCAAACCTCGGGATCTGAACGTGCTCACTCCCACTGGGTTCTAGAGGAAAGCTTCCAGTGTCTTTAGCAGGCTACAGGGTGTCTTAGGCTCTGCTTCCCTGTCCCATGTGCTGCAGTAAAGTAGGAAAGTCTCCTTTTCCAGCTCTTCATCTCAGAAAAAGAAACAGTCGTGATTGTCCTGCTGAAGCTGGTCTTGGAAAAACTCCTGCACCAGTCCTAAACCAGTGTAAACCATCCTGTCTGCTGCACTGCACTGGTTTGGGCTGCCAGGCTGCTCGGGATGTGCTTCCCACTACACCACAGTGAAACCCTGAGCCATGTTTTTTTGGGACAGGGATTCCATGTGGTGTGTGAGCACCTGGCTTGTATGCCTGGAGTCTGGCTGTCTTGTCTGCCTCAGTGCTGAAGAACCCACAGGAGGACTGGTTCTGTCAGAGCTCAAGCAGAAAATGACATGAACAAGCAAGGACTGAAGACTGGACCATTAATTACCAGAAGGAAGATGGGGTATGTGGTGGGTCAGTATAAATGTGGCACTCCCTTACTATCCAGTGTGACCATGTTTTTTGTTCTTGAAATGTTTTTTAAAAAAGGGAAAAGGGACTAGTGACCATAATAAGATGTTCTTGTTGGAAAGGCAGGGAGCAGAATCTAATGGAGCTTGGAAGTAATGAGGAATTCCTTTTCTTCCAACTCTTCATGTTCCTCTAAGAAGGTGGAAGTAATCAAAGCTGGTGTGGCTTGAACCAAGTAATCCTCCTCTCTTCTTTCTGCAAAACAGCACTGTCCTGCCTTCTAGACAGCAGATTTGCAGGTGTTCTGGCACTTTGGATGCTGCTTGATTTGTTTTTGTTGGTTTTTGTTTTTTTGCTAGAATCATGTAGAATGTATTAGACAGTGGAAACACTTCTCAGATGGGGTATTTTGTTTTATCAGCATTAAATGTGTTCTGCAGGGCTGGGGGAGGACCAAGGGCAGACCAAAGCTGAACATTCCTCCCTGCTAAAGTACAGCTGGATGTGATCCTTGACCTAGTCAGAACCAGTTCCTGGGAACAGCTAACACTGGCTTTCAGGAAGAGTGGAAGGAACTCCTGGCTACCATCCAATCCCTTAAGCATGATAGGCAGCATTGCTCTGTAATCCCCACCTGTGCTGTGGCAAATGGGTCTCCTCAGGTCTGCTCTTGATCTCACCACTGTGTTGCAGAGTCCCTCAGCCAGCAGCAGCCTTGCATCTGGAAGTGGAAGCTTCTCTGTTGCCAGGACATTATACAGAGGTTACTTAACAGGGGTAACTGTTGGGCACCAGGATTTCTGCCTTCTTAAACCAAACACCTTCCCTGGAGGTTGAGACAGGGTTGGCTCCCTTGGCTGGCTGCTGGCCCCTCTGAAGCAGCACGTTTTGTAGCACTGCTTTCTCTCAAGCTTCAGCAGCACTGCCAGTGATGTGTTGTGTGAAAGTCCCCCACCCAAACCAGCAGTTCTGTCACCACTCATTTGCACCTTGGCAATCAGGCTTTCATTTGACATTAATTTATTTCTAGTCTGTATTCACGTCTCCTAATGTGTATGTTTGTTTTGTTTGTTACAGGACAATAAAATCCTTGTGGAATGGAGGTGCACAGTGTGTGTTGGTGATGGCAGAGCATCTGTGGGAGAAATGTGGGGCTGTGCAGTGAGTGTGGAGTCAAGGTTCTGATGGATAAGGATCTGGCAGCACCTCACTGGGGTGAAATACTTGCTCACAAACTCCTCTTTGATAGGGAGACTGCGTTTACAGCCAGGCTCAGTTCTTAGGGCTCGTGCAGATGAAACTAAACATGAAGTCTTTGTTTTCTCGAGCAATCCAAATTCTTCATGTTCCTGAGATTTTTGTCTCTCGTTGCTTGTGTGCTGTGTTTCCACCTGTACTGTGGAGGTGGGCACAGGTGTGGGAACCAGGCTGGTATTTCCCTAGAGGTGCTCAGTTCCCCTCTGGAAAGTTGTGGTTTGGTGCTGCTGTAGTGTTTTTAGCTGCCGTTTAAAGTACTGCTGATGGAGCACGATTCACCTGGGCTGGGGATGTCAGAGCTGAATGCTGGTGTTCCCTGTGCTCCTGGAGTGTGAGCTGAGCTAAAAGTCAAGGAATAGATTCAGGTACTGAGGTACAGGCTGCTGTGCTCCTCATTACACAGGTGAATCTCAAGATTGGGAAGGCTGGGGTTAAAGCATGGCCTTGTGGTGTGAGCTGACAGAGCTCTGCACTTCCTTTGGGCAGGGCTGGCACCAAGACAAAAGAGTCTTAACAAATACGAAAAGAATTTATTTTAAAGTGTACAAAGTGCTTTGTAGAACTGCACAACGAGGCAAACTTGAACAGAAATTCTGAGACAATGTAAACCAAACATCTTTCCAAAGAACTGTATAAACCAACCCCCATGATGCTGAGACTGCAGCATGAAATGGGGGTTTTATATTGAGAACGTGGTTTTGCCCCCCTTGCTACAGTGGTTGTCTCCATCAGGCAGCAGTGACAAAGAAGAACAACTCCTGCAGCATGAACAATTTCTCCTGGATTTGTGGGGGAAGAGGCTGCCCCAGGGCCTCCTGCATTCTGCTGATGAAGTCATTCATCTTCAGCTGAATGTCCAGCTGGCTGATGTCATCACTGTCCTGGAGCCTGGGCTTGGCTTGCTGAACGATCAAATCCATCCGGTCACTGAGGGAGCTCCGCAGGTGCTCTGCAAGAGGAAATGCTGCTGGGGAGAGGCAACACCCAAGGGGCTGCCTGGGCTCCTGGGATGGATCCCAGTGTGCCACGGGCAGTGCAGGAAACAGGGCTGATCCTCGTTATCCTTGATGGTTCTGCAGCCTTGGGAAGAAGGAACTGGCCCCTCCTGGAGCTCATTCTGCATGTGGAGAGAGCCCAGGGAATGGGGAGGGGGCAAGGCTGGTGTAATCCTTGTCTTCTGTGTGACTGGCAAAATGGGCACCTGCAAAGGAGTCTCCAAGGAGCCCAACAACAGTGATTGTCTGGGGCTTCAGGGAGAGTGAGACTTTGCATATCTGATGGTGGACTCCTCTGCATTCATTCATGAGAGCCTTAACCCTGGGCAATAGCACCTGAATTTGGAAGAGACTTCTGGCAAAATAAGGAGTTTTACAAAGTGTTTTGTGACTCTGCCACTCTCCTGGGGTCAGAATTGCTGCTCTTTCTGTGGCTGCTGTGGGTGGTGCTCCCGACTCAGTTTACTAAGTGCTGAAAACGTCCTGGCTTGCCCAAAAATGCCCAAAGGAGGGCTTTGGAGATGGTGAGGGGTCTAGTGGGGAAGCCACATGAGTGGCTTGGAGGAGGTCACTTGGTGTGTTCAGCCTTGAGAAGAGGAGACAGATCAGATCTCAACTGGGGTCTGCAGCTTCCTCAGGAGGGGCAGCTCCAATCTCTGCTCTGTGTGACAGTGACAGGACCCAAGGGAATGACTGGAGATGTGCTGGGGAGATTTAGGTTGGCTATCAGGAGAAAGGTCTGCCCCCACAGGGTAGTGGGGCACTGAACAGGCTCCCCAGGGAAGGAGATGGCCCCAAGGCTGTCAGAGCTCCAGGAGTGTTTGGACAATGCTCTCAGGCACAGGATGTGATTATGGGGTGTCCGTGCAGGGCCAGGAGTGGAACGCAATGATCCTTGTGAGTCCCTTCCAACTCGGGATATTCTATGATCCCTTTGCCTTCTGCTTTTCTTTCTAAACCACCCTATTCTTCCAACCCACTGCACAGCAACTTAGACAACAGTGGGTACGCTCTTGTGTACTTTCCAGAGCTGGGAAGTGCTTTCTTACTTTAGCCCCTGCAAAATAGTCTTCTTTCTAAACTTGGCAGAGCAAGTTGGGTGCTTTGATGGATGCAACATTGCTTCTTTGACTGCTGGGAATAGTTACTATCATGGATGGAGGCACAGTGTCTTTCTAAGATTCAGTGGCCATGAGTCCAAGAGTGATGAGAAGAGATGAAGAAGAGGAATTTGGCTGTTCTACTGCAGTCTATTGATTAGACTGTTAGGGCCAGAACAAGCGCTGCTTACCCAGTTTTACACTTTGGTAACTCAGCAGCAGCAAACTCAAGTACTGCAGCATCTCGTCCCACCTTTGCCATGTTGCTGTTTCATCCTAGGACAGGAGACAGCATTTGGTTGTTAAAAGTTTTCTCAGAGGAAAACAAGTAAAAGGAGAGGTTGGACTGGATACCTGGAATTGTGGCAGCACAGAGGAGTGGCTCAGGAAGTACAGGATCTTGTCCAGAGACATGGACGAGGTTGTGGGCACATCACAGCTGTGCTGGAATAACAGCTCTAGCAGTCTGCAGCGCAGGAGCTGGCTCTCCATGGTGTTTAATAAAGCTTCCCTGGAACACAAAAGGAATTCACTTTGAGACAGCACAGCCTGACCAGAGACAACTGTTCCAACATGCTCCTGCTGTGCTGCTGCCCCAGTGCAGATGTGGGGTGACTGCAGGGGCTACCCAGCCATGCTGTGGAAGGAGGACTACCAGATGTGGTGAGAGACCTTTGTTACGCAGCTTGGCCATGGCCATGTTTGCATCCTCAGGCGTGACCTGCAACAGCTGGGAAAACAAACTAAGCTGCTTCCCTTCACCCTGGCCAGCAGCTTGTGTGGCAATGGCTCATTCCTGCTGACTTGCAGGGAGCCCAGCCAAGCAAGGATGATGTGGGGTCAGGGGCAGATGGATCTAGATCTGTCCTGATCAACGTTACAGCTTGGTTAGAGTCAGTTTGGCTTGGTTATACCTGGTGCATGCACAGAGTTCTGCTGAAAGGGTGTGAAGGGCTGCCTGCTGGGCATTGCAAACATGGGTTTGAAACGCTTGGGGGCCTTAGTGGTCTCTTGTTTACACCAGAGGCAGTCACGCCCTTGTGCTTTGGCTTCAGATTTGCATTTCTTAAAGAAGCAAACAAAAGGTGTCAAGGCAAAGCTGTAGGAACTGCATCGTATTTCTGACCACCTGGTTGCCCATGGGAGTCAGTGATGTCTTTGCTAGTGCCTGGCTGTGCTGATGCACAGTGCTGCTTTTCAGACCCTCCTTACAGTTTTAACATCACAACTTTAACAAGTGGAAGAATTGACTGTTCTCAGAAATGCACCACCCGGGTGTGTTTTCAGCAACACATCACCTGCTCAGCTGGTGATCTTGTATGTCCATGGGAGACACAGCCATGCTCTTTCTGGCTGGCCTTTCTATACCCTTTAGAACTTTATGCATCGAGGCTTGGATGTAAATTGGGAATAAAACCGTTGTTCACACAGGCAAATGCTGCCTTGCACACACTTGTCTCACCTTTGGCTCCTCAGGGGGATATTGAGTATGAAGGGGAATATGTCATCTGCGATCTTCCGGGAGCTGCAGGTGGGAGATCTGTCCACTTCCACTGCCATGGACAACATCTGCTGGAGCAGGAGCATCACCCTGGGTGAGAGGGACAGTCAGCACAGGGAGACTCTGCCCCTCAGCTTGCCAAAAACCAGGCTGTGCCAAACCAATACACAAGCAAAGCCTTGGGGATGGCCCCTACTTCAGCCTCATGCAATGAGGGACACGGGAATGCAGGTTTGGTGTCTCCTGGTGGCTTCTGAATCTGATGCTCTTGCAAGCAAAGCTCATCCCCAGACTGACCCCTAGGAGGTCTTGGTGGTTCTCCTGAGTGTTGGAGCAGTGTGGGGCTGCTTGAGCTGTGGGCCAAGAGTTCCAGCCTTACACTACATGCAAGAGGATGGCACTGAGCCAGTTTCCTACCAGGGGAGAGTCTTTTGCTCACCAAGTCTTATGTCTAACCCAAAGAAGAACAAGCAAAGCTGTTCACAGGTTCAGCCTGGCTTCCCTGAACTGACCGGGAGAGAGACTCTGGCTTCTGCCTGACTTGGGCCCATGATAATGCCAGCAGGGGGGTTTGGAGCTTACTTTTGGGCAAAGAAAGCTGTCTGAGCCTGGTCTGTCTGAGTGCTGGCCAGCGTTGGTGAAGATGACCTGTGTTCAGCCCTGGCTTCTTGCAGCTGCTCCCGGGGCTGGGAGAACCCGACTCCTGTAACTGCTGCCACCAACCACTTGACCACTTCCCTGGGACAGAAACAAGAATTTTATTGGGGATGTGCCTCATTTTACTGTGTTCTGACCTCTAGATTCACTTGGAGCTTGAGGAAAGGCCCTGAGAATGAAGAGTATGTTCCACCCACTTGGACAGGTTAGGGAATAGCTCTGTTGAGCAGCTCAGCAGAGGAACTCTCTTGATTTGTACACTTGCCCCCAGGACTGCCTCCTTCTCAGTCTTGTCCTGAGTAATGCAAATCTGACCTCATTCCTGGGAAAAGCCCACTCTGTTGTGACTGTAAAGGCCTTGCTTCATCTCTGGTGGTTTGCTTTTATAAATCATCTTCTAGCTCCTGTAGTTGGCGGTACATTTCCCTTTGTCTCCCAGCTCTACTTCTTAGAAAGTCTGAAAGTCTGAGTGGAGTCTCAACAAGTGTTCCCAGAGCCCCTGCCTCTCAGCTTCTGGTTAGAGAACGAGGAGGAGGAGGTGCCCCTTACTTGACATTGCTGAAGCACAAGTCACATGAAAGCACTTTCTTGGCAATTGACTTGTGCAGCAGCTGTGACTTCAGGTTGTGCTGGAAGTCATCCTCCAGGGTCTGTACCACGTACTGCAGGAACAGGAGCCGGCCGGGGGGCTTCTCCTGGGGGCAGATGGAGAGCATGAGAGTCTGGTGGGGCCACTGGCTTAGGAACACCAGGGAAGTTGGCTGTCTTGGGAGTGGACTGATGTACATAACTGAGGAGTAATTGTAGGAGGAGCTGCCTGACTCAGGCAAGACCCTGAGGGGCATTGCACTAGTGCTGTGAGCCAGAGAGGGTTTATCTGTTGCTGTGCCTTCTTCAGAGGGACAACCTGTCTAAAACTGTGCAGAGGGTTAAGGGGGCACTGCAGATAAACATGGGATGCCCAGCTGGCACTGGCCAGCTCTGCAGCAGAGCACAGCCATGGGAGGCCCTTGGGCAACGCTCACCCTCAGGTAGCATGTGCTGGATGATCCCTGCCCCACGTGCCACACACGGTGCCAAGTACCTCGTCCTCCATGATGTATTTCACCAGTGTCCAGTCCCATCCCACCGTGGCGACGTTGGCTGGATGGAGCCTGCAAGGACAGCCCTGTCCATTTGTGCTGAACTGCCTGACCATCTGCCTTGGAGGCATGGCAGCCCCTTAGCCCTTCCCCAGCCACTCCCTGCCCCACCTGCTCAGGTGTCTCCCCTGCTTCTCTCCATCTTTGCCTTCTCCCCATACCACATTAATTTTTTGGAAGCACCTGACAGGGGTTTTACTCCATGGAGGTGCCCACGACTCCTAGGCCTGTGGCCTCATAAAACATTGTACCTCTCTGCGGGAAGCCTGCGGGAAATGAGGGAGCTGCTCCCGCCACTGCTGGCACTGCTGCAGCCCGGGGAAGGCACTTCTGCCATGTCACAGCAGGGAAGAATGAGACCTGTGCTTCAGGGCAAGACAGACTCTTCTCTCCCCAAGGGCTCCCTTGTGTCACAGCTGTCCCTGACCCACCCTCAGAGAGCCCAGGGTGTGCCTGTGTTGGCAGGAGGATTATCCTGGGTTATTGGGGAAATCACTCCCTGTTCTGTGGGTGAGCACGACAGAGAATAACCCTTATGCTGGGTGGACCCCTGGGAGCACCTAGCCAGCCCCAGGGCACTGGGACAAGGGGAACACATACATTTGGATCTTCAGCAGCAGCGTGTAGATGTCATTCACAATCTCCCCTTCATGGGTGTCCAACAGCATCTGTTTGATCAGGTGGCAGATGATTTCTTTGGGGGGACGGTGCTGGCAGGAGACAAACTCGTTCAGGAAATACAAGGTGCCCTCGGGGATGTTCTCCTCCATGGTGGTGTGCACCATGCTCAGCTTCCCGCTGGGGATGAACCCGGATTTCTGTACAAGGCAAGGCAATGAGTGAAAGCTCCCGACACAGAGGAACCCAGCTGTGATGTGGGGCCCACTGTGAAGGGAACTGCAATAACCAGAGCCCCCGACTGCCTGGCAAAGGACAAGGGGAGCAGGGGCTGCCCTTGCTCCATCCTCTACCGCAGGGGCTGCTCCAAACCCCGTTTACCTGCTGTGTTTCCCTGTTGGGTGCTATGCCTTGGAGGAAGAGGTGCTGGACTCCACTCCTGCTGAAATTGTGCAGTTTGTCCAGCCAGGCCTTGCTGTCAGTGTCAGTCCTGGCTGGGGTGGCTTGCTGGACTGGTTGGTGTGGTGGGAAGTCACTTGCTTCTGGCATAGGCCTTTGGGCCTTTCCTGGGGTTACAGGAATGGTTGGGGCAGGGCTCAGCCTTGGGGGGAGGTTCCTTTCCTGGCAGGGCTGGGGAGGCTCTTCCTCTGAGCCATCAGCTCTCCAGCTGCTGTTGCTGTCCAGGCTGGGAGGGGATGGGGACAGGCAGTCTGAGTCCAACTGCGAGTCTGAGTTGCTGCTAAAGTCCTGCTCTGAGCTCCAGCTGTGGTGCATAGAGGCAGGAGAAAGGCAGCTGCAGTCCTCCATGATTTTTGCAGTGACTGTGGTGGAACTGAGCTTTACTGGAGTGCTGTGCAATGCTGGTGCAGGGCTCAGCTTTGACACTGCCTGCATTTCTTCTTTTACTGTGGGGCAGAGTTGGGGATGGAATGTGTGTGCTGCTGGGGCAGCATTTCTGTTCTGGGCAGCACCAGGGGTGGAGTGGAGAGGGCTGCACATGTCCTCAGTCAGGTCGATGACGGCAAGGCTGCTCAGCGGCGTTGGGTCTGTGTTTGTGTCCTCACAGGTCAAGTCAATAATCTCCTGTGGGGACAGAGCAGCAGTGTCAATGGCCTGTCCTGCCAGCAGCCTCTGCTATGGTGGCACTGTAGCCCCAGTCCAAGAGGGAAAAGGGCACCAGCCTAGGAAGAGAAAACAGGGGCAAAGACCCTTCTGGCTGTCTGAAGGGGCCTGTGGCTCTGAGCTCTGGGATCAGCCTCCCCTGGCAGCACAGCTGAGCCTGTGTTCAACCCAGGCTCCTCTTCCCCACTCCCCTCAGGGTTCATGTCCTCATGCCTTAGCCCAGAGCAGTCCTGGCTGCCTGCTCAGCTCCCTTCTGCAACAGGGAAATGCCAGTCCTGCTGGCATGTCCAGGGAGGGCAAGGAAGCACAGGATCCAAACCCTGGCACCTCTTCTGTGGCACGACATCACCCACTCTGGAGGACAGGAGTGGCAGGAAACAAAGCTGCCTTTTGATCTGTGGCACCAGTCTGGAGCTACAGCAGCCCTGAGACTCTGGAACTCCCACCCAGGCCTTGCCGGGCAAGGGCAGGGTCCGAGGGGCAGCAGGAGCAGGCGGGGGAAGGCAGCTGTGCCTGCACCAGCAGCAGGCCACACACAGCACTTCCCAAACTTTTGGCGTGCCCAGGACGGGTCAGAGCCTGTTTGCTCTTGGGAAAAAATTCCCCCTCAGCATGTCAAAGCAGGGAACGCGTTACGCAGACAATTTAAATCCATTTTTCCCCCCGATTCAGACCTGCTGCCTTCCCCAAGGAGGTGGCAAGGCCCAGCGGGCTCCGGCACGCAAGAGATGCTGCGGAGCGCGGGAGGTGCGGGGCTCCAACCGCCTCAGGACCCGGGACAGCGGTGCGGGGCCGGGGCCCGGCCGTTCCCCCGCCCGCGGCCGAGCCTCGTGCCCGGAACGGCCGCGGCACGGCCTCACCGGCCCCGCACCCGCCGGCGGAGCGGCACAGGGGACAGGCACGGCAACCGCCCCACGCATCCCGCCGCCGGACCCTCCTCGGGGAACAGCGAGGGCACCGCGACGCTCCATGGCGGGCAGCGGGCTCTTTCGAAGGGTACACGGCCGAGGAGGCTGGGACCCCTGCGGGGGGCACGCGTGAGGAACGGGGCTTTGCTGGCGGGAGGTGCCCGCGGCGACCCGAGCCCGGCTGGGAAGAGGGCGGGAGGTCCCTGAGGACGCAGCTGGGGCGGGTCGGGACCGAGGGGTCCCCGGGAACACACGCGCACCCCCTCCCCTGCCCCCGAGGCCGCTCGTCCGTGCGCCGCTCCCATCCCCGCCCGCGATGGCAGCGCCGCCATCTTTGTGTGGGGCAGCGGCGCCGCGCCCGGCGGGAGCCCCGGACTCACGGCGGGGGCGGGCAGCGAGTGCCCGGAGCAGCAGGGCCGGAGCGGCGGCGAGCGAGCGCCCTCCGAGTCCGAGTCACTGACGAGGACCACGCTGTCGTCCATGCCGGCGGCGGGCAGCGGCTCCGCTCCCGCGGCGGGGCCGCGCCGGGCGCGGGGGGCGGCGGAAGTGGCGTCAGGCGCGGCGCCGGGCGGGGCGGGCGCACACGGGGCTGGCGGTGCCGGTGGCGGCGGCGGCCCCGCCATGGCGGTGTCCCCATACGTGCAGGCCATGCAGGAGCTGTTCCGCGCCAACACGCGGAGCCGCGAGTTCCCGGCGCACGGCGCCAAGGTGCACTCGGTGGCCTGGAGCTGCTGCGGCCGCCGCCTCGCCTCCGGCTCCTTCGACAAGACCGCCAGCGTCTTCCTGCTGGAGAAGGACCGGCTGGTGAGAGCCCCCGGCACCGGGCGGGCGGGCGGGGGTGGTGCGGATCGGTACCGGGAGCCCTTGGGCACCCCGGGTGCGGGTGCTTGGGCCGCTGTCCGGAGCCGGGAGTGCGTCGCGGTGGTCGGTACCGGGGCTGGGGGTGGCTGCTCGGTGCGCACCGGGGCGGGAGCACCGCCAAGGGCAGCGCAGGCCGGGGCTGGGGCCGGGAATGGAGCTGGTGCCGGCGGGGAACGCGGCGGGGATTCTCCATCCCGGCCGGCCGTGGGCGGGAGCGTGACTGGGGCCCCGGGACGGCTCCTGATCCATCGCAGCGGGGATGCAGCGTGCTGGGATGTGGGGCAGGAGTGGGAGCAGAGCCAGGCACATCCTCACGTCGTCTGCCCTCTCCCTCCAGGTGAAGGAGAACAACTACCGGGGCCACGGGGACAGCGTGGATCAGCTCTGCTGGCACCCCAGCAACCCTGACCTGTTCGTCACAGCGTCAGGGGACAAAACCATCCGCATCTGGGATGTTCGCACCACCAAGTGCATCGCCACTGTCAACACCAAAGGTGAGTCCCTGCCTTCCCTGGAGCCTTCCCAGGTGGGTCCCAGCAGGACCTCAGCTGTGTGGGACCCATCTGCAGGGGCACAGAGCTTTGGACCCTTCCTGTGGTTATTTCTGGCTGGGACATCTTTGCTGACTGCTTTAGCTTTGTGTTGCACTCATCATGTGAGAGCTGATGTACTGAGAGCTGATCTACATATATCAGTAGAACTACTGATATATGGTTCTGGCTGTTAAAATGTCCTGTGTACTTGTCTCTGGAGTCAGTGGGCTGTGAGGCTGGAGACTGGGGAAAAGCATGTTTACAGAGAGCCATGCTGGAAATAAATGTTTGTGTGGATTCAGAAAAACAGGTATTTGAATTCATGTGATGCTTAACCCAGGTGCCATCTCTGCCCTTGGAAATGTCCAGTTCTGAGTTGTTGGGGCTGGGAATGGCATTGTAAGGTCGTGTAACAGCTACCTGCCATGTTCTTACCTTTATTCAAAGGTATTTATTTTTGACTTCCACTTTTTCTGGATCTCAGAGATGACTGGATTCAGAGGATCTTTGGCTTGACCTTGTGTGGTGATTGCTGTGGTCCCATCTTGGCTGAAATGGGATGTGGCATATTGTTTTCAAGCTGTACTTCTCACACATTGGGTTTTGCTGGATAGCTGCTGTGCAGGGTTTGTGTGTTAGACTGAAGAACTGGCAGTCTTTCCCACTTGGGAGTGATTTGGAGTGGAAGTGGGACCTGCTGTCTTTCTATCCTTTCAGGTGAGAACATCAACATCTGCTGGAGCCCCGATGGACAGACCATCGCCGTGGGGAACAAGGATGACGTGGTTACCTTCATTGATGCCAAGACACATCGCTCCAAAGCTGAGGAACAGTTCAAGTTTGAGGTGAACGAGATCTCCTGGAACAACGACAACAACATGTTCTTCCTCACCAATGGCAATGGCTGCATCAACATCCTCAGGCAGGTGCCCGTGGCTGCTGGTGGGCCGGGTGGCTGGGCTGGCTGCAGTCATCTGCCAAGTGCCTTTGCTGCTTTTGGGAAACCTGAATCCCAGCAATCCCCTGCCCTCTGGAGGGAATGAGCTGGGAGCCGAGGTTGCTGCAGTTCTGGGCTGGGCTCAGCTCCCCGAGATGGTCCCTGATGCTTTGCCTCATTCACTGGTCACTCAATGTCTCCTGCCTCGACAGGGTTTGCTTCCAGTCCTGGTGTGCCTCGTGCCTGCCCTGCTCTAGGCAATCCCTGTGCTTCTCTCACTGCTCCCTGCCCTCTTCCTTCACCTCCACAGCTACCCAGAGCTGAAACCCATCCAGTCCATCAACGCCCATCCTTCCAACTGCATCTGCATCAAGTTTGATCCCATGGGGAAGTACTTTGCCACAGGCAGCGCTGATGCCTTGGTCAGCCTCTGGGATGTGGATGAGCTGGTGTGTGTGAGGTGCTTCTCCAGGTAGGTGGAGCTGTCCCAAAGTTGTTTTCCCTCCTCTCTGGGGCCTGTGGTGACAGTGCCTCACTGTTTGCTCCCCTCATTTGCTGCAGACTCGACTGGCCCGTGCGGACGCTGAGCTTTAGCCATGATGGGAAGATGCTGGCCTCGGCATCAGAAGATCACTTCATTGACATTGCCGAGGTGGAGACAGGTAATGGTTTTATACTGGGGAACAGCAAAGTGGGAATTGGGTGGGGAAGTGCTGGTGGAGCTGGGAGAACACAGGGAGAACAAGTCTGCTAAGGAAGAGCTTTCTCATGCAGAGCAGAGTGCCATGAGGGGGAGCCTCTGCCTCGGTAGTCCATGGCAGTCCATGGCAGACATGCCTGTCGTGTCTCTACCTTGTCACTGGGTGACTCAAAGGCGCTGGAGCAGCGTTTGTGCTGCCTCTGCCCTGCGCTGAGGGAAGCAGCAGGTGCTTGGCTCTGGGGAGCTGAGCAGCAAAAGGGGCTGGAGGCTCTCCAGGCTAACGTGGCTCCTTTTCCACACAGGAGAGAAGCTCTGGGAGGTGCAGTGTGAGTCCCCCACCTTCACAGTGGCCTGGCACCCAAAGAGGCCGCTGCTGGCTTTTGCCTGTGATGACAAAGATGGCAAATACGACAGCAGCCGGGAGGCTGGCACTGTCAAGCTCTTCGGGCTCCCCAACGACTCCTGATGAAGCTGCTGCACCTGGGGAGGCAACACCTGCCTGCTCTTGAGGGTGGGAGCTTAGAGAGCATAGGAGGGGCAAGGAGCTGGCTCATCTCCTTGCCAGCCTGGCAGGGCTGTGACCTTGGGCTCAGCTCAATGTGTCCTGCTCTTGAGAGCTTTTATAAACAGGCAGCTGTGTGCTGGGGAGAATGGGGGGATGCTGGCATGGCCCCCTCTGCTGCCTCCTCTCTGGGGCGTGGGGGGCTTGTTCCAAAGGCAAGTGGCCAAAGAAAATCAGTCACTGAAGGTGGCTGCTGAGGAGCCTCCCATGGGAGGTGCTCTGCTCTGACCAGGCTCCCCAGCAGTGATGAGATACGTGACTGTCCCCTTGTCCCCAAAGGCCTGGTGGCAAGCGCAGCTCTGGGAGCACAGCCTGCCTCTCCCCCTCCCAAACATCCCGTGTCTCTTCCCTGTGCTGGGGCAATGAGGGGAGGGTGGGGGGATTTGAACTGGTAGATGTTCTCCCAGCTGGGGCTTTTTTAAAATATTTGTGGTGTCTTTTTCTAATTTTGATAAATCCTCTTCCTTAACAAAGGTGCCTTTGGCTATTTGAAGGGGAAGAAGGGGTGTGCTGAGCTGCTCTTCCTTCCCCTGCCTCCTTCCCTTGGCCATAGCAAGGCACTGGCAGAGGGGTCTGTCGTGGATTGTCCCTCTTGTCCCTGCTCTCCGTGTCCCCGCTCTCCGTGTCTCGTGTCCTGCGCTGTCACCACACCAGAGGGCGCTGTGTCCCCACGGTGGGGACAGGTGACAGCGGGGACACCGCTCACATGGGGACATGGAGGACGCTGCTGGTTCCATGCCACGGCCACCAGCCCCGCGCAGAGCCCTTCCCCTGCCCTGTCCTCACTGCCCAGGGAGGGCTGTGGGGGTTTCTCCCCACCTGCAGCGTCGTGCTGGGTCACAGGGCACAGCCTGCCTGCCATGGAGACCTTGCCTGTGAGATCTCTGTCGTTTCCTACCCTCATATTTCCTTGTGACAGAAGCTTTTCTGGGTGACTGCTCTGCTGATGCCGCCTGGGTAACAGCTGAGCTCTTTGCTGGTAAATGATGGCACATCAGTTACAGCTGAGGCCGGCACGAGGCTGAAGCCTCCAGAGTTGTGCCAAGCCTGGGCACTGCCAGAGCCTCTGCCTTGATGTGGAGCATGAGTTGCCCCATGCCCACACCCTCATGTCCCCCCTCTTGGAGGGGGAGAAGGCTGTGATCCATCAGAAACAGCCCTTGGACCCCTGGATATCTTCAGGCATTCAGTGAGCGAAGTCCTGGAGTTAAGGGGAAGGGGCAGAAACCCTCATGCCATGTCAGTGGGACATCCCTCTTGTCTTGACCCCAGCCCCAGAGAGGACAGATGCCTGTGGAGTGGGAAGGCAGCAGGAATGAGCAGGACTCTGGGAGCCACATGTGGCTGCTTCCTGCACCTGTACAGGCCTGGCTGGGGGCCAGCCCACATGTGATGAGCTGCCAGATTTCATCCCTGAGGTTGGTGGGGTGAGAGAGCTGATGTGGGGGCCCAGGAAAACAACGGATGAGAAGAGGCCGGAGCAATGTACAAATCCCTTTATTTTATTAGTTCGTCAAAGACTAGTTCGAGCAGGATGGTCACAGCATGTCTGTGGGGCCCCGAGCCGCCCGCCACCTCCTGGGAGGGCCCTGGTGAGCGGCTGGGGGCCGTGGCTGAGGAAGCACAGGGAGGGGAGAGCACGGTGCGGCAAGGGACGGGCCGGGATGAGGGTGTGCCCCTGCCTCCCCTCGCTGGGGTGCAAGCAGCGGCTCCTGGGACATCCCGGGGCGCTTGCCCAGGGATCCCTTCCCAGGCCCGGGGATCCATGTGTCCAGCGGCAGGTGAGGGCAGCCGGGTACTCCCAGCCCGGGACTGGCCCGGCAGCCCTGAGCCCCGCGCTGGCTTTATTGCAGGGGCAGAGCGGGGGTCCCGGCAGCGCGGCGAGGGGCGCCGCGGGCGGCCCCCGGGGACAGTGGGGACTCGGGAGTGGGAGTCAGAGCAGCGACACGAGGACGCATGGAGCGACGGGGCGCACCCTGGCACAGAGACACTAATGCGAGGACGGGGGCCAGCGGGGCCAAGACACAGACGAGCGAGCGGCGGGGACGGGGGGACGAGGCAGGGGGGGCCCTGCCCCGCGCGTGCCTTTGTACACGGTTGGCGGAGCGCGGCGCCCGCTCCTCCCGGTGCTGAAGTATTGCAGTCTAACTGATATGGCTTTAACTATGGGGCCAGAGATGCGGGGAGGGGGGTCCCCTCCAACCCCCCGATGCAGGGGCACACCGGGCAGCCCCGGGGGACCCCCGTGCCCGACGACCGGGGATGGGGGAGCTGCGGGCAGGGCGCCTGGCTTTGTGCTTTGGGCTTGGCCCAGGGCGGGAGGGGGCAGGGGGATGGCAGTGTTGGGGACGAGGGCAGGCGAGCAGAGGCCTACTGGGGTCCCCTGGGAGAACAGAAGGGCAGGGCAGGGGGCACGAGGAGCCACCCCGGGGGGGCCGGTAGGGCCTGGGTGCCCCTAGCCTGCCGCGAGGTTACATCAGTGCATTTGGTCCCGGTTCGCCCTGTCCGGCCAGGGCTGCTCCCCTTTGGCGTGGTGGGGGGGCCCTGCCTGGACGGGACGGGGCGGGCTTTTAGTCGGGTTGGGGGACAGGGCAGGAGGGGATGGGAGGGGGTGTGGGGACCCCCTCTCCGGGGCCAAGGGAACTGATGGAGGAGTTTTAGGGGAGAGGGCGCCCGTGCCCCAGCACCCTATGGCAGGGTTGACGGTGCTGTTACTTCTTGAACATATCCTGCAGTGGGCCGGGCAGGTACTTGAGGACGGTGTCCAGGATGCTCTCCTCCTCCTCCTCTTCCTCGTCCCCACAGCCTGCTGGGATCGCCTTCTTGGGACGCGTCAGGCTGCCCTCACACGGCTGCTCCAGAGCAGCTTTCTCCTCTGCTTCCTTCTCCTCCTTCTTCTTCAGCCCGTACTGGGAGGACACAGGCTCTCAGCAGGGCAGGCAGTGGGCACCGCCTGCGCTGTGCCCCGTGCCCATCGCCACCGCCTTGGGCCACCCTCCTCCCGGCCGTGCCGGCTCCCTGTCGCAGCCCCACCCCGGCTGCCACGGGCAGGGGCGGGCACAGGGGAGGTGTGTGCCCACCTTGTCACGGATCTGCTGCCGGACTTTCTCCCGCTCCGCTTCCATGCGGGCGTGCTTGGCTTTCCGCTCCTCCTCCTGCTGGCGCAGGGCCTCCTGCCTCTCCTCCTCCTTCTTCTGCGCGTCGGGGTCCTTCTCCTCCTCTCCCCCCAGCATCTTCCCCATGTCCTTGGTGGCCCCTGCGCATAACAAGACACTTGGTTGGTCCCCAAGGCTGCTGCAGCCTGGTGCTGCTGCCAAAGCCCCTGCAGCAGCAGGGAGGGCAAAGAGGTCCTGGCAAGGAGGACCTGGGACATCCCCATCCTGCAGATGGGCTCGGGAGGCTGTGGGGATGGGGAGTGCCACAGGCTAGCTGTTCTGCCCTAGTTCAGTGTCAGCTGGGGGAGATGCCAGCAGCTCCTTCTTCAGCACCCAAGGGATCCGCTGGGGATTCCCACTTAGTGGCAGAAAAGTCAGGATTCCCCAGCCAGCCACTGACAGCACTGAAAATGGGAAAACTGGAGGGCTCCAACAGCTGCTCCCCACTGCTGGTGGCTCTCTGCGTGACTCTGTCCCCTGGCCATGTCCCTCCCACTGCACTCCTGGCGTCCTGGGCCAGCATTTCTCCCTGAGGGGGAATCCTGAGGGGGGAACAGCTCCCACTCACCGCCCAGCGCTTGCTTCATGACGAAGTCCATGGTGCCGGTGTGTGCGTGTGGCTAGGCCAGTGCCCAGCACTCATCCACCGCTGTCTGGGCTTGCTGACCTGGGCCACCTGTGAAGGCAGAGAAGAACAGGGTTGGGGATACTATGCCAAGGTTCCCTAATGCCCAGGCTGAGGGATGGAATGATCAGTGGGGCTGCACTTTGCACCCTCTGCATCCTCAGCCCAAATGCCTTCCAGGATGGGCAGAGGGAGCTTCTGGGGTCTGCAGGCAGAGAGTGACTGCGCCTGCTCCCCTCAGCCCCCTCCCCACATCCCTTCTGGCCTTGAGGACCTGTGGAGGCACCAAGGCAGGGACCCCAGAGGGATGTTCCACCTCAACACTGCCCTTGGTGTGGCACCAGGAGCCCTGGTGTGCTGCCTAGGGGCTGGTGGGATGGGGACCCACCACGCCACCCTGCACCGTGCGCCCCTGCTTTGTGGGAGGGGGTGCCAGACCTTGTCTGGGGGTGCCAGTGCGGCGCAGCCGGACCCGGGGTGCTGTGTGTGTGAGCTGTGTACGTACAGCAGCGCGAGTGCTCTGCAGAGGGATGGGGAAGAGGCTGGTGGCAGGTTGCGGCGGTGCTTGGGGGCTGCAGGAGTTGCAGGCAGCAGCCTGTGACTGTGTGTGTGATCCCTGCGGGTGCTGCGGGTGGGGGACACCGCGCAGGGGCCCTGCCTGCGCAGGACGGAGCGGGTGCGCGCCGTGTCTGCGCTCGCTGTGTGTGAGCTCTGCGTGCAGGCTGTGTTTGCTCAAGAGGTGTGTTTGCGGGTGGCTGCAGGCTGTGTTTGCATGAGGTGGGGGTGCGTAGATAAGTTTGTGGGGCTGCAGACTGCGTGTGCCCCCGTGATGTGCGGGTTTGCAGCCTGTTTGCAAGCCCCGAGTGTGTGCGTGTGCGAGTTTTGGGGTCTGCGGGCTCTGCGGATGTGTGTGCGCGCAGGTTTGCGGGCTGTGCCCGTGTGCTGGGTGTTTGTGCTGCGTATGTGTGTGTGTTTGCACGCCGGGGGGGTGCTGCAGGCTGTGTGAGTGTGAGTGTGAGTGTAGGGGGGGGATGTGTGCGCAGCTCCATGGGTTTGCAGGCTGCACGGGGGGCTGTGCGCACAAATTTGCAGACTGTGTCGCGTGTGTGTACGTGTGGGGGTGTTGCAGGCTGCTTGTGTGCTCTGTGCGTGTGTGCGAGCGGGGGATTACAGGCGGAGGGTGTGTGCGGGGGGTGCCCGTGGGGGTGCCCCCCACGTGCCCCGTGTGAGTGGGGTGCTGCAGGCTGTGCTCGGGGCCCGGGGGTGCAGTTCGCAGCGTGTGTGTGTGTGTACGTGCCCGGTGGGTGCCGCAGCCCCGCGGGTACCCCCACCCCGACTCCCCGGGACCCCGTGGGGGCTGGGGGGGCTGCACAAGCTGTGATCCCGGGAAGTTTGTTGCTGCCAGCCCCGGGGCACCCCGCTACAATGTGGGGGGGCTCCTCCGGGCAGTACAGTGCTGAGCCCTGGGACTGCAGCGGGGGCTTGGGGGGCACCGGGACAGCGGGGCCGAAGGCAAGGTGCAAGGAACACGGGAAGCACCGGAGCACTGGGGTGGCGTGGCGGGGGGGCTCGTAGCGGTAGCGGGGTACGTGGGGGACATCGGGAGGTGCACGGGCGACACGGGGGGAACACAACAAACAGGGGGAACACCGGCAGGCACCGGGATACCGGGGACACAGGGGCTGCAGAGACGCAGGAGACACGGGGGGGCGCCGGGAAGGCGGGGGACAGCGGGGACACGGGACGTAGCGGACACCCGGCATGCGGGGGACACCGGGACCGCAGCGGGATGCGGGACCCGGGGGGCGCGCCGCCGTGGGGGGCGGGGTGGGGCGCAGGCACAAGGAGGACGAGGGGGGAACCCGGGTCGGGGGGCACGCACCGAGGGCGCAGGGGACACCGGGGATGAGGGGGAACGCGGGGACACGGGGAGGGCGGGAGCCGCGCGGAGGGCGAGGGTCGCGCAGGGAACGCGGTGCCGCGGGGACCCCCAAGCCCCCCACCCCATGCCGGTGTCTGCGGCGCGGGGCCCCGCCCGCCGCCCGGGGCCGCCCGGTGCCGCAGCGGCGGCGCTGTCCCTTCAGCACCGGCACTCACCGGCTCCGCCGCCGCTCGCCGCTGCCGCCGCTCCGCCCCGCCCCGCCCCGCCGCGGCCCGGCCCCCTCCCGCCCCCGGCGGCACGCGTGGGCCCGCCCGGAGCGACACCCCCCGCCACCGCGCGGACCGGCCCCTCCGGGGGCGGCGGGATGCGGGACCCATCCCGGGAAACGCCGCACGACCCCCGGGTAAACGTCCCGGGGAGCCCCGCACCGCTCGGCCCCCCCGACACCACCCCGCGCTCCCGCAGCGGAGGGACGGGGCAAGCGCCTCCTGCGCGGGGTTAATGATTCACCGCCGCGGCAATTAACGGGCGAAACGAGGCATAAATCAGCCGAAGGTGCCCCCAGTCCCGCAGCCCACGGCTCCCTCACTCGGCCCCCCGACCGCAGCACCCCGGGCCCCTCTGCAGCGGTGCGGGGCGGCTGCGGGAGTTTAATTAAAGTCCCTGATAAATCATGTCACCCTCCCTCCCCCTTCCACCAACAGCTGCCTCTCGGGGGCCCCAGCTTTGGATTTTTGGTGCTGTTCCCCGCGCCAAAGGGAGGGAATGCCAAAGAGGGTTTGCGGTGGCATCGAGGATATGATGCCCACGGAGCTCAGGATCCCCTTCAGCGAAGGGCTCCCGAGCAGGAAATGGGGCGCACCACCCTGCCTGGCCCCCCTGCACCTGCCCGAAGGGAGATGGGCTCCTGCAGCCCCTCCTGTGCTCCTCCTCTGCAGTGCGGGACAGGACTCCCCGGGTCCCTCACCCTCGTACAGATGCATAGGGACGGTGTGTGCCCCTCAGAGAGGCAGCCGGTGCCTCCTGATTAATCCAGCCCGAGGTTCTTAGAGACAAGATGAGCCCAGTGCAAATCACATTAGTGGTGCTTGGAGCCGGGCTTTGGGATAGCCGGTGTTTAATAGTGAGGCTCTGTAGTAGCAGCCTGCGGGGGCCCTGAAGGGTGCTGGGGACGGTCTGGGTGCCGGGTCCTTTCAGGGATGTCCCCCCCCCCCCCTAAACGTGGGAGGCTGAAGGGGGCTGGAACAGGCTGCAGCTGCCCCCACAAGCCCCTTGGGGTGGGCTGCAGAGATGCTGCCGGTGCTGCTGGGGCTGCTGTGGGAAGGCTGGGGGCGATGCAGGATGTGGGGCAGGAGTGGGGGACATCTCGCAGCCGACGGGGGGGCAAAACTGGCTTGCAAGTGCCACCTCCACAGGGATGCGGCACCGACAGATCCGTGTGTGCGCACCCGCTGCCAGCTCCCACCTCAACGCACCGCCGCTGCCACGCACAACTCTCAGCACAGGTACAGCACATCAGGGACTTGTCCCTCTTGTTCACCCGCTCTCACTGCTCCCAAAAACACTCCCTGGCGCAACCCATCTCCGCCAGCCCCGAGTCCTCAGCCTGGCATTGACCAAGAACTCTTTTTTCCCCCTCCAAGGTAAAAAAGCCTCCTGCCCTCGTGCCCAGCCCCGCTCTGCCTGCTGGCAGCTGGTAGGACGGGCATGTGGGCGGCAAGACAGGCCTGCGCTTGGCCCGTCCGTCTGTCCGTCCGTCCTGCGGCAGCCCTGCTCCGGGCGTTGACGTCAGCGCTCCCGGCAGCCGGGCGGTGGGCGGGCGGCACCGCTCCTATTGTATTAAAAATAATACAGCGGAGCACAAATTCATTACAGATAAGTGTGACAGCCAGGAGGAATTAACGAGCCCGTCTCTCAGCGCCTGACAAACGCCTCCTTTTGTTCCTGGGATGGGTCCTTGAGCGTTTCAATCTTTGGAGATGCCTCGGCTCATTAAGCACGTCCTCCTCCAGTAGATCCCAGTGTGCCAGAGGACTGCTCCCAGTATGAGCTGAGGCCAAACTGGCAGGGACAACCTTTGTGCCAGTGCCCGGTTCTAAGTCAGGCTTGCCTTTCTTGGGAGTCAGTGGCCTGGAGTACTGTCCCCAAGCACTGTCCCCTAGCGCGTGGGGTGTGGGGTGGCCAGGGGGAGGTGGGCGAGGCAGCCCCCGTCCCTGCTGCTGCGGGAAGCACGAGGCTCGTGTGAGCCGAGGCCGCCCGCCCCAGCACTCCAGCTGCCGGTGCCGGCAGTGTGACCGCAGCCGCCGGGCTGGCGGGCACCCAGCGCTGCCCTGCTGGCCAGGCTCCCATGGGGACAGTGGCCAAGGGCTTGTCACCAGCCCTGGGCATTGCCTCCTGCCCTGCACACCCCTGCGGACACTCCCACAGTCCCGGAGCTGAGTGAGCTCTGGCTGCTGTTTGGGGGATGCTCCTGGTGCTTGTGCCCAGTGTGGGCACTCCTTTGGCCCAGCTGTTCCTTGGCATCATCCTGGGCAGGTCATCTGCTGGGTGGCTGACTGGAGCTGCTGGGGGAGGCGGGAAGGGAAGGGATGGGGACAGATGTGAGGGACTGGGGTAGCAGCACTGTAGCCAAATGGAGGAGGAAGCTCCCAGCACCACCAAGCCCTGCAAGTCGCCTCCGTGGAGTTGGCACAGGTGCCAGAGCCCCAGCAGCTCCGTGCTCCACTCCACGCTGGTGCCCAGGGAGGGAACGGGGCTGGCTGGTGCCACCACATCGGTCACAGCATCCACTGTCAGCAACGCCTGAGTGGCACCTGCCTGCTGGCATTGTCCCCATCATCCCCTGACTGCCAGATGGGGACCCTGCAAGGTCACAGCCTCTCCCCAGGCAGAGGGAATACCTGCACCCATCCCTGCAGCACTGCCAGCCTAGCCTGCTGCCACCCATTAGCCCAGGGCAGTTATTCCACTTATCCACCCCCCAACATCTTTGCAGAAAATAATTATTGGTCCTTCTCATTGCACCAAGGGATTAAAAGTGGTTAACTCCATTTCCAAAGGCTTTGTTATGTTGGTTTTCCCTCAGCTGCTGCACAAGGCGATTTCCACAGTGCCACTTAGGCAGCTTTTATCAGGTTGTCTTCTGGAGGTAATTGGGTTTTTCAGGAGCCTGTTTAAAATTCGTAACCCAGCCTCTTAAACAAAACAAAAACAGCAGCGGGGAAAAGAGGAAGAGGCAGCACGAAACATGCAGCAGCTGCAGCCTCTGAAGAGCAGCTCTGGTCCCTTGGGGCTGGCACCCGGCGGGGGCAGGGACAGGGACAGGCACCAGCCGTGCTGTGGAATCAGTCTGGAGACAGCCCCTCCAGCTCAGTGGCTGAGCACAGACTGCTCAGGGACAGAGGGGACCCGGGGTCACCCCCTCATGCTGTGCTCAGGGCGAGGCGAGTCTGTGGTGCTCAGAGCCATCCACGTCCAGCCCTGGGGGATACCGGGGCCACCACTCTGCTCCTGCAGCAAGTCACAGACCCCCAAGAACACGTGAGGGAGACCCCAGCACCAGTCACCCGTTATCACACCCATGTCACACACGGGGTGTGAATGTGGTCTCACAGTTTGCTCAGCACTCACCAGGAGCCTTGGGGCTGGTGGTGAGGGAGGTGGGCTCATGCCAGAGCTTGACCCCAGCTCCACCATGATGCTCCCAACTGTGGCAGGGCCCCCTGAGCTCACCAGACAGGGACAGAGTAAATGGGCAAAAACCACCTTATAGGGTAACTTCTGCTAGCCCCAAGCCCTGAGGGTCTCCCTGGCTCTGGGCTTTGCTGGCTGGCTGAGGGGATCCTGCTGCCCACCCTGTGCACCCCTGCAGCCAGAGGGGCTCTGGGCCGACGCTGCAGCTGTTCCTGCTCTCCTGCATCACTGCACGGGGCCGTCTGCATTCATACCCATCTGCATTGCTGCCACAGCCCTGCCACTGTCCCTCTGGCTGACCTGTGTGCCCTCTCCTCGCTGGGCAGGGGGTGCACTGGGCACCCCCAGCTTGTCCCTGGCCCGCTCTGTGCCGCGGGGCGCAGCGCGGGCTGGGGAGCGAGTGGGTGGCAGGGAGCTGCCACAGCAGATGGTCGGTGGGGCCCCATCACGGAGCTGCACGCAAGGAGGGACGTCCCCGGGGGGGCCATTCACAGGGCTGGCTGTGAGCTGGCGCCTGCGGGGCCCCATCACACACCTGCTCGTCCCAGGCACGGTGGCAGCGTGCGAGACGGGGAGGCTGCGGCTGATGGAGGGATGGGGTGAGGAGAAGGCTGAGCCCACGGCTTCCAGCTGTTCCCAGCATGGCCGTGTCCCAGGAGGACACCAGAGAGACAGGGGTGCTCTCAGTGCTGGTCAGCCCTCCAGAGGTCCCCGAAATGACCATCGACACCTTCATCTGTGTCACAGAGCGATGCAGGGGCTGAATCTCTCAAGGGGACAGGGACTCAGCTGCAGGCTCCAGCTGAGAAGACTCCAGAGCAGCTGGGATGTCAGCCATGGTGTGACCCAGCACCTTGGCTTTGCTGCCACTGCTCCCTGCCCTGTGATGTGGAGCTCTGCTCACTCAGCCCCAGCCTCAGAGCCACCCAGAAGCCCAAGGAGTCCACATGCCATGAGCGCTGGAGCACACTGGGATGGGCCTGTGAGTGCCAGGGGGACCCTGCTGGGATGGACCCTGCCACTCGAGTGCTGCAGTGGTGACTCCTCATCCGCGCAGCTCCTGACTCCCAGCGTGTGTCCGGTGCCTCTGTGCCATGCATTATTAAACAGAGGCACTGCAGCCCCTCGATGTTTATCCTGGTGTGGCTGTGCAGGGACAGGCTGTGGGAGTCACGGTGCAGATTTAGGCTCACTGCAGCCCTGGCCAGTTCCCCAAACAGGTTTATGGCCCCCGGGCTTACTCACCTGGCCGCTTCCAACCCCTCACCCTACACAGTGTGGATCCCACCTCCCTGTGGAGCAGACACTGCATTCAGCCCTGGTGCTCTCACCTACTCTGCCCTGCCCACACAGCAGGTACAGCATTTACATCCCAATGGCCTCCACAAGGGCACACTTGTGCCGAGTCCACCCCATCAATATTTATGGCAGGCACGCACACCCGCGCAGCTCTGCAGGGGCCGGTGCAGAGCCGAGCTGGGCGCAGCACACCAGACACTGATGGGAAGCAGACAAAAGCCCCCCCCGAGCCCCTGTGCTGCCTCCCCGTCACCCCAGCCTGTGCACACACTGATTTCCAGTCTCACTACACTGACAGAGCCTGTGCAGGCACCAGTGACTGAGGTGGTCAGGACTGTGTGGGTAGTGGATGCACCAGGATCATCTCCTGGCTCTGTGTCAGGGTGGGATTTGGGCACCCACTCCCCACAGAAAGCCTCAAAGCCGTTATACCCACTCTCATTTCACTGACAGAAAAAAGACATGAAGGACAAGGGTGTGACTGGCTCAAGGCTGGGCATCCAGGTCACAGCAGAGCAATGGCAGCCCTCAACTGTCCCCTCTTCAGCCAAAACATCTTAAAAAATGAGACCCTGGGCACTGCTCCCCTGGGGTCCAGCCTCATGCTGATACAGTGCTGGTTTTGCAAAGATCTTTGGGGCCTCCAAGTTGAGGACAGAGACTGGGGTGTTTTAACCCCTCTCTGTACCACCAGGGCTGGGCAGTGGGAGGAAGTGAGGAGCAGGGATGCTTGACCCACACTCCCAGCCTGGCTCTGGGAGAGCAGCTGCCTTCCGCAGGGGAAGGGCTCATTGCATCCCATGAGAGGGGGAGTTTGGGAGCCCAGATGCCCCATGGCCTGGGCAAGAGAGCCAGATAAGGGGGGCAGCACCAGGGACACCCTGTCCTTGATGGCAGCAGATGGCTGCATGGTGGGGGGCTCCACGGCAGCGTGGGGGGAGACATCTGGGTGCCTGGGCTCTGGCCAAGCTGCAGAGCCTGAGCTGCCCTGCCTGGAGAAGTGGGGAGGGGTGAGATCTCTACACCAGGGAGTAGCTGGGGTGGGTGTGGGGCTTGCTGCCCACCCCAGCTGAGGCTTCCCCCAGCCTGTCTGTGCTCAGGGTTTCTGCTGTGGCGTGACGCCGGACAGGCACGGTGCTGCTCCAAGAGCTGCTGGGGCTCGGGCCAGAAAATTCATTCTTGGCTGCTTTCAGTGGGGTTTGGCTCGTACCTTTCCCATCTGGGGGCTTTCAAATGGGAAAAAAAAAAAAAAAAAGAAGAAGAAGAAAGAAAAAAAACCCCTGGCCCTGTGCCACCTCCACAGTCACCATCACTTGCCATGGTCTCCAGGTGGGACCATGCCCAGCATCTGCTGGGAGCCTGAGCTGCTCCTCACTCCCGTGGCCTCTGCCTGGTGCTGAGCTGCTTCAGGTGCGTCCTGCCCTGCACCAAAGTGTCACCAAGATGAGACCCCCCTCCTTGGGTGACCTGACTGGCTCCACTGAGGCAGCCCCAGGTGATACCTCTGAGCCTCCCCATCCACCCCATGGCTGTGCTGTGCCCCCCACACCATGGGGAATGAAATGGCCCCCCAAGCCCCCAAGAGCCACAGCGCTGCCTACCTTGGTGTGCGCAGCACCAGGCGTCTGCTGCTTCAGCACCTAACGCAGGGGGACAAGGACCTCGTGGGGGTGGCTGGGCATCGCAGGGAGAGCAGGGCCTGCAGAGACACCGACAGCAAGAGGATGAGTGCCCTGGAGGGGCCACAGGACCAGGTGGCATAGCCAAAGTGGCATCACTTGATGGGTGACAGACAGAGCACAGCACTGCTCGCTGCCCTCCCCTCCCCCTGGGTGGGTCTGTGTATGCCCCGCATCCCAACCTCCAAGGATGGGATCACCCTGATGCCAAGAGCCACCATCTCCCTGCAGGGCCTGCAGAGGGTGACAGGCTGCAGGAGGTGGCAGCTCATCGGAGTCTTTGGTCCTCTCCTGGATTGGGGGCATCCACTCTGCTGCTGGCAGAGGGCTCCTGGCCATCTCTGCAGGTACCTGGCAGTTCGGATGCCTTCATTAAAAATTTAGAGGGCTCTCAACTCTTCAAGGGTTTTAAAATTTCACATTAACTCTGCCTTCCTTAGCTTGCACATGATGAATTTCTTCTTTGGAGAACATAATGGCAAGTTAAAACAAGTCACCAAAAGTCCTTGCTCAGACTCAGCAACTGCACTCAGCCTGACGCTGCTCTGGGCTCCCCCCTCCTGCTGGACCTCAGGAAAATTCTGTCCAGGGATCTCATCCCTCCCTAAAATGTCCTGAAATCCTCCTGTGATGCCTGGGGAGATGCAGGGGGTGCTCCTGGGGGATGCTAGCTTGGGCAGGGGCTGTGCAGGGACCTGGGTACCAGGGCTCTGGGTGCCACGCTGGCAGTTCCTGGGCTGGGCTGTCCCTGTGGTGTGGCTCGTGTCACTGTGACACGTGTCACGAGCGTGATTTCTCCTCCACAACTCAAGGAGCAGGTTCCTGGGGAAGTTACAAATTCATCCTGACTTCAAGCAAAGGCTTTTCCTCCACCCTGGGGAAGAAGGGAGGCTTTGGCAAATTGGAGATAAATATATGACCCAGGGGAGCCAGGGGAAACACAGGCAAACACCGACGCTGTGGAGGAGCAGGGGCTGGGATGGATGGAGCCTGCATTTTTAAAAGCTTCACAGAGCAGGGAGGCCTCATTCCAACCCTGGGAGCAGGAGACACTGACAGCCCCTGGGAACAGGGTTTGGGGAGGTTGGCTGTGGAAAGAGGCAAAGGATCCCCAGTGGGAGCTCCGAGGAGACCCCAGAACGGTGCCCTGGGAAATGCAGTGCTCAGAGCTCAGCCTGGAAAGGGCTCAGCAGCAGCGTGAAGGTGACCTTTGCTGGGGACAACCAGTGCCTCCTTTGGGACTTGGGAAGGCTCTGGAGCAGGGTGAGATGGGCTGCAGGGAGCTGCAGGGATGTGTGCCTGGGGGCGTCTGGTTTCCAGACAGCGCCGCGCCAAGGAGACAGCTGGGCTGGGATGGAATCAGTTTGGCTCTGCTGGCCATGCCTGGGGTGCAAACCAGCAGATATTTATTGGCTGATACCCCAGAGGGTGGGAAGAGCAGGAACACCCTGCCCATGTACCTGAGAGCATGCAGAGTCCTGAGGGGTGCTGCTCCAATCCCTGCAGGGTATTTTTTATTTCAGCCAGACCAAATAAATCTTTTATCTCCTTTGCAATGGGCAGAGCCTGCCAGTACCATGAAGATGCATCTCATCCGGACAGCTGCACTAGCTCAGTCTGTCTGTCTGTCCAGGCAGCCAGACACCAACCACAGCCAAGGCAGAGGACAGGGAACAGCAGAGCAGGGTGATGGTGCCAGAACACCCCCAGCAGTGCCCCCAGGTGCTGGCAGGGATGTTTTGATCCAGTGTGGACACAAGACACAGTATCCAGGGAAAACTTAATGCTCGAGATGAGACACTAGTGAATCCACAGCTCTTCTGCATTGGCACATCCAGCTCTCAGCACCCTGCTCGAATAGCTGAGCTTGTCCAAATGTCTGTGAGGAGGGTGGGCTGGGGAAGGAGGAGGGTGAGCAGGGAGGTGCATGGGCTGAGAAACTCAGGGCACATCTCAAAGCACTTCCCCTGCCTAAGGGAGATGCTCCTGGGACTTGCCTTGGGTCTGGCACCAGTTTCCTGTCCAGGCCACAGGTGAGAAGGAAGGTTCAGAGCCACAATATTTGGGGAAAGTCTGTGCTGGCAGTCCACTATCCTGGCTCTCCTGCAGGGATGCAGAGGGCTCAGGGTGCCAGGCCACACCAGGCAGCCCCCAGAGACACCCCCCAGTTGAGGTCTGTCCCTGAGTTGACCTGCCTTGCCTTCAAAAAGCAGATCCTCAGCCTCCAACATCTCAATACCTCTCGCACAATTCCTCTCCCCTCAGATCAGGGCAGGTCTGGGTCCCATCACTGTGGGGCTCTGGGGTTTGACTGAGATGTTTCTGAGCCTCTGGTGAGTGTCACAGCAGGGGCTGATGACACCAGTTAGGGAGGAATTGACCTGTTGGCCTGGCTGTGTGCAGGAGGAGCAGGGACCTGTGGTGCAGAACAGCACTGCAAAGGTGACAGTGGCTCCTGGCAAGGCACTGGGTGACCTAGAGGCACAGCCTGGAGAGCCCACAGTTGGACAAGGCACATGGCCCAGGTCTCTGCAGCCAGGAAGGCTCTGTGGGACCAGGAGGGGCGGAGGGGAAAGCTCCTGGGACGAGCAAGCAGAGAACACTCACGCGAGAGCAGCCCGCAGGAGCACAGCTTGTTTACCCTGGCTGAGCAGGCCTGATTGCTCTCTATAAATACACCCGGCGAATAAACACCGGGGAGGGAGAAGGATCATTTAAACTCGAGCATGATGCTGGCACAAGAACAAATGGGAAGGCCTGGCCAGGAACACACAGAGGCTGTGGGCAGGAGCAGAGATCCTCTGGCCACGGGGAAGGTCCTCTGGGCCAGCCCTGGCTGTTGGGGCAGTGTGATGCCTGAGGGCTTGGGCTCGGTGCTGGTGGGAGAGGCAGCTGCAGTGCCTGAGATCTCCTGGCACACCAGAGCTCCCAAGCTCCAGGCCACGGGGGCACAGTGGTGCCCAGGGGTAGGAATGGGGATGTGCCACACTGCCCGTGATCACTGCCTCTTCCCCAGAGGGTTTTTCCACAGGACTGGATCTCTGCCGGGACTTCTCATCTCCAGAGCGTAAACCAGGCTGGGCAACTCAATTAGGGGCTACCTTGGCTCCTGATATGGACCTGGTGGGCTGTGCCTGGCAGCAGCCTCTGCAAAAACCCAGGGAAGAGCCAAGGTGTGAACCACAATCATCCTCCAGTGCTGTGAGGTGTTCTGAGCTCTGTCTGCTCAGGGTCATTTCAATACTAATGTCATCATGTGAGGCAATCGAAGAAACAAACACTCGGCCCCCAGCCAAGTGAGACTTTGAGACATTTTTCTGTGCCAGTTTGTCTCAGCTGAGCCATCTCCAGTTTCCCCAGGAGGGTGAGGGTCAGACACTGTGAGCAGTGCTGCTGGATGGGGACTGAGCTCCTTTGTTTCCGTACTGGAGCCTGTCCTGGCAACCCTTGGGGTCCTGCAGCCTCAGAGGCAGGAGGGCAGGTTTGGCAGGGAGGACACTACATTGCACCCTGAGCCCAGCCCATCCTTCCTCATCCTCTGTCTGCCAAACCCAGCACCTCAGCTTGACTCAAATCACTCTGGTTCCTTTAGCAGCCCTGGCCAGCAGCTGCCACCACCGTGGAGCCCGGCTGGTTGCAGGGAGAAGCCCTGAGCCCTGAGCCCTGTTCTGAGCCACGGTGCCAGCCCTGCTCTGCTGCTCTGACTCACTGCACTGCCAGCCTCGGGCAGTGGCTGCCCGGTCACGCTCGTGCCGTGCAGGTGGCAGTGCCACCGCATGCTGCCAAGGCCTGGGTCACGGCAGCCACCTGCCCGTGTGCTGCAGCCATGGAGCTGGGAGCACGGTGGGGAGAGGGGCTGGAGTGTGGGGCTTAGGAGGCGCCTTGTAGGGACAGAGCAGAGGGGAGAGGGGTTGAATCTCAGCGGACTGGGGACAGTGAAGATGGAATGCTCCACGAGCGGTTGGACTTAGCCGTGGAGAGCAGGGTGGAGGAGGGAGCCAGTGATGGGGAGGCATGGGAAGAGCCCGCAGGTACCGGGAGCTCCCCACAGCAGAAAGGTGCTCGGAGCCTCCCGGCTGCAGGCAGGGGGTGATGGCGGGATCAGGTCCATCCTCTCCCTGCCCACAGCCCTGCTCTGCGGAGCCCCCCCGCAGGGGATGGCCGGGCACGGAGGGGCTGGAGGGGGGATTCAAAGCCCGGTCCGGGGGTGACAGCCCTTCTCCTGCCATCCCCTGCACATCGCCGTGCCCACTGCGGGTGGGCAGTCCGGGGGCGCGCCGCTCAGCCCTGCATCCTGCACCCGCACCCCGCATCACCTGCATCCTTCCCCGCATCACCTGCATCCTTCCCCGCATCCCGCCCCGCATGCCGCATCCCTCCACTCCGCGGCCGCCGCCCCGTTATATAAGCCGGCAGCCCCGGGAGGCTCGGCGGGCCGATCCCCGCGCCCGTGCCCGGCCCCTTCGGGCTCTGCGGCACGGCGGGCCCGGCACGGCCCGGCCCGGTCCCGCACCCACCTGGCTGGCTCGGCGCGGCTCCGGTGCGCCCCGTCCGCCCCCGGCGCAGGGAAGGAGCCGCCGCCGGAAGGGAGGCGGGAGCCGTAGCGGTACAGGGGGGGCCCGGTGCTGGCTCCCCCTCCGCCGCACGGCCTCCCGGGCGGGGCCGCCTCCGTGCCCGCCTCCGGACCGCCCCGCGCCCCGGGCGGCAGCCCCCAGCCCGGCCTTCCGCGCCGGTACCGGGCGGGTCCCCTCCGGTACCCGGTAATTGCTCCTCCGGTACCGAGATACCTCCCTGATATTCAACCATCCGCCCCCTACAACCCGGCCGTGCCCCCCCCTCACCCAGTGTCACCCCCAGTACCACTTGTACATACGGTTGCACCTCCAGTGCCATAACAGCCACCCCAGGTATGTGGCCACGTCTTCCAGAACCCCCATTTCTTGGCCACCCGTTTCTCCAGTACCCAGCAATTCCCCCCACTCTCTTGCCATCCCTCTGGACATCCCAGTTTCCCCCATCCAGCGACTGCTTCTAATATTTGCTCTCTCCCCACAGGCTCTGGTGCTTCTCTGATCCCCCAGTTTGGTGACTCCTCTCCTATGGCACTGCCAGCCCCCCCAGAGGAGGGGTCTCTAGACAGGGCACCTCTGGGTGTCTCAGATGCCAGCAGTGCTCCCCAGATCAGAAATCCCTGTTGCACAAAGCCCTTGCCCAGGTTCTCTTGCAGGGTGTCCCGACGATGGGGGTGATGGAGAGCCATGAGCCCCCTGGAGCCTGCAGGGCTCACAGAAAATCCAGGGGGGAGCAGAGGAGGTGGAGAGGTCGGAGCAGGGGCTGCTCTGGGGGCTGCAGAGCTCTGGGATGGGGATATGGGCAGGCTGGCCATGCACTGCTGAGTGGGGTAGGGAACAGCACAAGGAAGGAGTGTGAGAAGAGCAAGAATTTGTCCACAGTTTTAAGAAGCCAAAACTCCAGTTCAGGGACTGGGGCAGAGCACAGTCAAGAGGACTGCAAGATCCACACTGGCTTGAGGAGCTGGAACTCATCCTCCCCCTGCCCAGTCCCTCTCCAGAGGCCACTACCCTGGTGTTCCTGGCAGGCAGGTGAGGCCCTTTTCCCCCCTAAGTTTTGCTTTGGGTTTCTGGGTGCTCAGAACAGCTCCCACCAAGCCCTGGAGGTGCTCTGGAGTTGGTGCTTTCTGGGGTGGGCTCCTTGCATTGCAACTTATTTTTTGCAATCTGTTTGGCCGTGGGGATCTCCGATCACTCTGAACAGTGGGGTCCTGCCTCTCCCTCCTAAAAAGAACGTGCAGGACAGCTGAGTCTCAGTGCCCGAGGAGGGCTCAGCACCACGGCCCCGGGGGAGTTTGCTGCTCACATTTCCCACCCTGGGGAATCCTTCCTCCACCAGGCATCACGGCAGGGTCAGATGCGGGTCAGCCGGGAGCCACCTCCGGTTGTCCCTCCCTGCTCCCGCCGCGCTGCTCGTCACATCCCGCAGCAGCTCACTGCACCACTCCTTCTTGCAGGGCTGCTGCGGGATGGAGAGGCTGATGAATAAATCAATCCCCCTCGGTGCTGAGGCAGCAGAACTCGGATGCGAGCAGAGGAGCAGCGCCGGGGCTGGCGGCCTGACGGCCGGGGTGGCACCGCTTGTGAATTCCCCCCATGCAGCTCCGCAGACAGAGCTGCTGCTGCAGCGAAGTGGGCAGCTCTGATTGCCTTCTCGACATGTTTTATTTATCAAAACGCTCAATATGCAGCTCTCTCCTGCTGTCCCACATTTTTTCCTCGATTCTCCCGCCTGGAAATGGGAGCAGCGGTTTGGAGAGGAGCCGTGGGGCGCTGCTGGCACCTCCTGGGCTCGGGGGGCAGCGGCCTCTCCGCCTCCCTGCCGTGGGCTTCCGAGAGCCGATGGCATCGCCGTGTCGCACGGCTGTCCCTCAGCTGCCACTGTGCCGAGGAGAGGGGTCCCTTGCTGCGAGCGGAAGGACAGCGCTGTGCGACTGACCTTTCCCGAGCTCAGGGAACACTTTCAAGGAGCAGCCAGGCTTTTGGTTCCTCCCCCTGTGCTTTGCCAAGAGCAGCGGTGTCCCAGGCTGATGCCAGGCGCCGCAGGAGGCTGCTGCGATGCCACCATGCATGGCAGAGGCTGGCTTTGACCTGGCCCTGGCCAAACTGTGGCCGCTGTCACCGGCCCCATCCCGGTTCCTGCTCGCTTTCCTCCACCGCCTCCAGCTGCCTGTGCCAGAGGAGGAGAGGAGGGAGCTGCAGGGTGCGTTTCTGCTGCCTCGCTGCTAATAAATAAGCCCCAGTAATGAGTTGGGCTCTGGCGGGCGGGCAGGTAGCGGCAATAATCCCCCAATTAAGTGGATGAGGCAGACGGTTAAGTGCAGAAAACCCACAAATAAACAAGAAGGAGAATAATACAGGAGCAGGGAGGAGCTGGTGTCTGGGTCCCTCAGCCTTTCCCCCGGCAGTGCCAGGAGCACTCTGGGAAGTGTAGTTCTACCTTCATCCTCAGCCGACATCGTTTTCTGGAGGGACGGAAATATCTGATTTTTCAGCCAGTTCCTCCGGTTGCATCAAGGCTGGGAGCCCCATGGAACACCAGGACAGACAGCCCTGGGGATGTGGAGCAGGACAGGAACATCGCTGTGAGGGGAGCCCGTGTGCACAGAGCATCCCTGCCGAGATGGGAGCCCCCAGGGCTGTGGGAGAGGAAGCCGTGCCAGGCAGAGAATCCTTGGGGCTGTCTCCATGCCGCCAGCGTGGGAACTGAGGGGATGGGGAGGCTCCAGCTGTGGGATGGCTGCTTTGCCTTCTCACCCCTGCCATGCATGTGTGAGCATCCCAACTCTCGAGCTTCCCACGGATGGAAATACCGGCTTGGAGAGCTTGACAGAGGGTGCACTGTGGAGGATGGAGATGTGCAGGGGCCATGCTGGAGGCTGGCACAGCACAGGCTTCCTCCTGGAACCCCAGACGGACACAAAAACCTCAGTGAGAGCAAATGCCTCCCCGGCTCTATCGATCGCGGCCGTGGGCTGTGCGTGCCTCCTGCCGGCCTCGCAGGGACGATCAATACTCGTTTTTCTCCCCAGCCTTCACCTCGGTAATGGGAGCCACCAGCTCTGTCACTTCCCCAGGGCTGCCAGGAGGACATGGCCATGGGTGGGCTGGAGTTGGATCCACTTTTTGCATTTTTAGGATAAGAGTCCCCAGGGTCTGTGGTGCTGTCACAGCCTGGGGCACTGCTGAGCCGGTGGCTGCTGAGGCCACAGGGACAGTGGACACAGGTCCCCAGGTGGCACTGGGATGGCTGTGATTAGCCATAAGCAAACATTTTGGAGCAAAATGTGGCGTGCTGGGAATTTGCTCCCTGCAGGGACACGTTTCACCCTTCGTGGCTGCCGGCAGTGGCTGCGAGGGGCAGTGCAGGAGGAGATGCTCAGCTCACAGCTCTGCCTGTGCCACTGCAGGTGCCTGGGAGGATGTTCCCACCGTGTGTGGGTGGAAGAGGGAAGCCCGTGGTGCCAGGGGCCTGGCTGCAGTGCCAGGTGACATGGCCCCATCTTGCCTGGTGGCAGTGCTGCTGATGGTGGCACCGCGGGGGTTTTTCCTGTGCTGGCAGCAGAAGGGGGGACTCGAGAGAGGCATAATAATAATCCCCACGTGAAGTATAAGAAAAGAAGCTATTTCAGTATTGCCTCCTCCGCCTGGTAAGCCCACAGCCAGGCCTCTATCAGGAAAGGGAATGCAGATAAATCAGCCATTCTCCTTAGGCAGATGAGCTTATAGCCCTCATGTGGCACCAAGCCCTGTTGGGAAAAGCTGCTGGTTCCTGGTGGATGCTGGGGGCAGCCTGGATACACAGTCCCACCAGTGGCCAAACATTGGGCATCAACTCAGCTGCCTGGACCTCTGTGATGAATTTCCCAGAGACAGCAGCAATTCCTGGAAATTTTCTTCTCTGTGTCTATGCAGGCAGTATCTGGGAGCTGAACTCCTTCAGTGGAGAAAGGAAAAAAAAAAAAAAGGACCAAAAGGAAATTGAAGAGATTGGGGTTTTGATGCCTTTTCCTTTGAACGCAGGGGCTTGCAGAGCTCGGCAGTGATGGGTGAGGGGCTGTGGGATGGAGCACGCACACTTTACACTTTACTATACATTTGGGAAAGCCAAGCCAGGCCTGCATGTGCCCTCTGTCCTGTTTTTGGAGGGCAGGAGCTGCCCTTCATGGCAGGCTGCAGAAGATTGATGTGTTTTTGAAGGCAAACTGGAGTTTTTGCCCTGAAACGGTGTAGGCGCCTGCTCCGAATGCTAAGCAGCTCCTTGGAAGGCAGTTTTAAAGCACAAAGGGGAGCAGGCTGGGGGAGCAGAGCAGTCAGCCCCCTCCTATGGCCCCCGGAGACTGCACTGTCCCTTCCCAAAAGTCACAACAGAGAATCAAACACGGAGGAAAAAAGCCCCCAGAAGCCTGGCCCATGGTTCTGGGGGTGTGGATGCTGGAATCTGCCCTCAAGAGATCACAGCCTGTTTTGTGGTGGGCAAGATCCATTCACAGAGGATCATTTTGGGGGGGACTGTGGATTTACTTTGCAGGCAGCTGCCACTGGTGGGACCTGCTGTGCTGGTGGGGCAGGAAGCAGAGAAGGGGACCTGTCCCAGGGGTGTCACCAGCTGGAGTCATCCCTTATGGCTGCTCCCCCCAGCCACCCCTAAATTCCCACAGCATCAGCACCTTCCCAAGTCCCCTTTTTGGGGTGGCACGAGAGCATTTCCTGTGCCTCCAAACTGCCACCCCATGCCCGGGGGGCTTTCAGGGCAGAGGGTTGGGATCTGCACAGTCAGCCCCGAAGTTCTCTCTCCACAAATCCTCCCACCTGCCTCTGCCAACTAATGGAGGTGATTTTCACCTCCTTTCATCTGGAAAACCGCCGGCAAAAGTCATCTAACAACTTCCCTGGCAGCAAGAGTGTTGAAGAGATTCCTCTCGCACATTCACAGCAGGTGATTCTCCGTGCTGCTCAGAGGAGGATCGCTCTGGCTCGGGATGCAGAGCAGCACTTGGGAACCCCTGTGCAGACTTTACCCACCCCTCAGTCACTGCTTCTCCTCCATCCTACCTTGTGCCTGCCCTGTGAGAGGTGATGGGTGATGCAAAAAACAGCCGGCATCATTCCCAGGCAGCAAACATCCCATGGATGATGTGGAAAACGGAAAAGAGTTCAGGATAGTGGATTGCCCCTGTACAATGCCCGAGCACAACCTTTCCCTGTGGTGGGGATGCCTGGGAGCAGCCACTGATGCAGGCACCTCTGCCTGGGGATGGGAGCATCATCACAGTGAGGTGGATGCTGATATGGGATCCTCGGGAGCTGCTGCAATCTCATTCCGGGAGCAAATCACATTCCCAGCAGCCAAGGACATGTTAGGTCTTAATAAAAATGGTAATTCCCAGCAGATTGAGTTGGGAACAGGGAAGGTGGCTGTTGCTTCCCCTTTCAAGCCTTCTCCAGTGCCTATGGGGAGCGTGGTGGTGCTGGAGGAGGCAGAGGGCTGCACTGAAGGATGGAGGATTTGGAAAGTAGGAGCAAGGGGTTTCTGCAAAACTCCAGCTCCTCACATCCTCTGAGATCCGGCCTCAGCTCCTTGTCTGCCCAATCCCTGCCCTGACGCTCACCCGAGCTGCCCAGCCATGAAAGCCAGAGCTGTTTGTTTGCAGTTTCCTAGGAGAGAAATCACGTTAAAAAAATTAATTACACACCTGAAAACAAAATCTGGCTGCTCAAGTGCACATCAGGGATAAATGGTGTGCTCCAAATTAGACAATTTACAGCTTGGGTAAGTAATGAAGGAACCCAGCCGGGCGTGAAAGCAGAGGGGGAGAGTGACCCTGGGGGAATGTGGGGTTCTTTTCCCCCTGCTCCCCTTGTCCCCCAGCCCCTTGATCCCTCTGACCCCCTTTTCATTGCTGCTTGTTGAGAAACCCCCATTTGCTCAGCACTGCTGCTGGAGTGGGTCCCTGTGGCTCCAACCTCGGGAGTTCAGCAGGGATTTTGGATGAGTTTGAGCCCTTTTAGAGCTTGGAGATGGGAATGGCCCCAGAGAACGGGGCAGATAATGGAGCAGAAGGATGTTTTGTGCATCCCAGGGAGTAGAAGGGCCGGGTGGGACATCTCCCCCCGTGGCATCCCAGTGAGCAGAGGGGTCCAGCATGGGGGTCCCTCGCTGTACCCCGACCCCCCTGGCACCCCCCAGCCCACGCTGGCCTCTGCAGTCCTCGCTGTGCCGTGCGTGGGCGGGCTGGCAGCGCGCTGCTGAGGAACGGGCAGCAATCCAGCCTTGCTGGCGAGAAGAAAATAATTTCTTTGCCTTATTTTTCCCTTTACGGTGTCCCAGCCCAGCCTGTGAGTGTGGGGATTTAAAGGGGCTGCGTCCCGGGGCCATCACGCTGGGTCAGTGGCAGTGGGGGCTGTTGATGTGGCTGGATCCGTGTGCTGGAGCTGAGTTTCACGAGTGGGCTGGTGGCTGTGGGTGCTTCCTGGCTTGCCTGCAGGAAAGAACCAGCAATGGGGACTTTTGCTGCCCTAGGGCAAAGTTAGAGTGTGGGCAGCACCCGTGATGGGCGAGGAGATGCCCTGTCCCCCTCACACTGCCCAGGGGGAAGCCTGGAGCACAGCAGCATCCCAGAAACTCATAGGAATCGACCCCCTCCTCCACCCACGCGCGTCTCTGTCCCCTGTGTGCTGCCCACCAGCTCCGGCAAGGGGCAGGATCCTCCCAGGCTCTCCAGCCTGCCGACACGTGATGGTGCGTGGGGCTGCGAGCAGCCTCCCTTCTCCCCTCTCTGCTCGACTCCCACCTCTGCTCGGTGCCGGCTCGGAAAACAGCCAGCTAATGATGTGAGCTGCGGAGCAGATGGGGGACCTGACGCTCCCCTCCCCGGCAGCGGATTAGGCATGCAAATGGATGTATAGAACGCGGTGCCTCCTGGCCGGCATCCTCTCCACCCCCACCGCACGTATGGCGTTTCAATTCACAGCCCCCAGGCCCCCACTCGCAGCACCCCCGGCCTGGCCTGGAGCCACATGTGGAGGGCAAGCACGGACGGACAGACGGACACGGCGTTGTGTCCGGTCCGTGCAGCCCTGCCTGTGTGCGGGGTGGCCCCTCCTTGAACTGTAAATGCCGCCGTGTCTCTGCATGGCAGCGGCAGTGCATGAGCTGCATTTGCTGCATCGTTTCCTCCGCCGCCTTCTTGCGCTCCTTGTGCAGCATCAGTGGGTGCTGCTGTGCCCCGTTTGGGGGGAGATGCTGTGCAGAGAGGTGGGAGCAGGGCTGGGACAGTGACCCAGCTGCTGCCCAGCTGTGCTGATTTCAGAGGCTACAGCGGGGATGCTCTGGGATGCCGGAAAAGCTGCTCCTCCCTGGGGCAGCACCAAGGGGCATCGGTTTAGCTCCTGCAATGCCTGTGACCGCTTCTCGGCCTAATAAATGCTGCAAAATGTGAGCTGGCAGAAGCAGGACAGTCTGACTGAGTCCTACTCCACCTCCAAAATCTGTGGAGAGCTGGAAGGTGCAGGGAGGGTTGGGGTTTCATGATGTCCAACACAACCCTGTGTCCTGTGGGGACTGCAGCAGCCCCAGTTCAGAAAGGACACCCCGCTTCAGCCCAGCCCTGCAGCTGTAAAACCAGCCCCCCTCTCCAAAAGGACACAAAATCTGCCCTTCCCGACGTGGGGATGAGACTGTCTCCACCTGCAGCATCAATCCCTCAGCCCCTCGGTGCCCCCGCAGCAGCACCGTTATCTCCAATGCCTGGGAGCGGGAAGGAGATTAATATTCATCACAAGGGAGCGGAGCATATGGAATATGAATAATGCTAATTGTGTCTGTATAGATTTAGCGTAAGAAGCTTCCATGCATTAAGGAGGGAGGGAATTAGTTCTCTGAACCGTTTCAGACTCATTTCTGGAGAAGGAGTGCCTGCCTGCCCGCAGGTTTGGAGACGGGGGTGAGGTTAAAACTTGTGTCCCGTGCCTGAGTGTGGGAGAGGCTCGGGATGCAGGGCGGTTGTGCAGGTGAGCACAGGCACCCTCTGCCTCCCAAAAAACAGAATGATGGAGCAAACTCGGCCACTGCAGATGCCAAGGAGGAAAAGGGGCTGCCTGTAGACCTGCGAGCCCCACAGCCATGGGCTGCTGCAGACAGAGACACCTCAAAGTGCCAACACTGGAGGTAATTTTGAGCCTGGTCTGTCTGGGCTGATTTTCCACGTGTGGCCCCACTGGGCTCTCGCAGTACTGCAGGGCTGGCAGGTGCATGCTGCTCCTGCCCTAGGTGAGTTTATCTGCCCCCAGGTGCAGGCAGGTGCCGGGCTTGGCAGGCAGGGAGCTGGCAGGAGGCAGTGCCCTGTGCACTGGGGGTTGGACTGGTAGCGAGGCACTGGGGGCCAGAAACTTCATGACTTAACCATTCATCCCATTTGCCTTCTGGGGACGAGGGCTGGTGCCCCGTTTTAATCGAATCAGCTCATGGCTTTAATGAGGTGAAGAGAAGAAGGCTCATTTGCTCAGCCAGGCAGGGAGAACTGGCTGGGCACTGCAGGCCCAGGGCTCTGGCAGAGCCCCTCGAGGCCCAGGTGAGTGTTCCCTCCTTGTGTGGCATGGGCTGACACGTGGCAGCGTCACCTTGGGCATGGGGGACTGGTAGGAACAGCAGGATCAGGCTCTCCTCCCTGCAGGGCACGGTGCTGAGCTTCCCCCTGTGCCCCAGCACTGCAGAGGGGTTCAGGCTGGACACTCCTTTTCTGCTGTGCTCCCCAGAGATGGCCCCGTGGCAGCAGAGAGCTCAGGAAGGGCTGGGGTCATCCCTCTCCTGTGGACTAGAGCTGATCAGGGAGATTTTGCAGCCTCAGGAGAGGATGGAAAACACCCGGGGTCCGGCAGCTCCCTGAGATGCCTCCTGGCATCCCTACAGCTGCACTGTGAGGATGCTCCATGCCTTTCCTCGTGCTGTCCAGGGCCAGCAGCCCCAATTGTCTCAGACTTGACTATTGCCCTCTTCCTCCCCTCTCCTCCCATCCCTGAGAACGTGGGATTTCTCTTCCTGCACTTTGATCTCTCCAATTTTTAGCTCATTCTGGCTGCTTTATAGGCACTAATCCCTCTGCAGGCACTGGGGAGAATCCACCTACACTCCATGCAGTCTTAAGTCTTATTGTGTAAACAAAATCTCAAACACGAAATCCCTAATCCTTAATGGCTGGAGCCTTGGATACCTGTTCCCCCGTGTCCTGCCCGATGGAGGCTGGAAGAGGGGGAAGGTCTCTGCCATGTTTGCTCCCATCCTCAACCTCAGCACAGATTAAACATCTGTACATGCTTTTAACCTTGTTTTTTTCCCTTTCTTCCTGGCTGTTCACACTGGCGAGCCACCCCGGCCCCCTCCCTGCTCCGCTGCATTTGTTCAGCTTAGGGGATCAAACTGGGTGACATTTGGAGTTGGGATATTTAAAATGCAAATTTCCCCTGGACAGATAAGTGGAATTTGCTCCCTCTTATGAAGGGAATCTCTGGGGAGAGCTGAGCACTACGGCCAGCCTGCTCTGAATATGAAATGCAGCTAGGGGAATCCCTGCCTCCCCCCAGCCTGGCACTTCTGGGCAAACACTGGTGCAATAACCACCCTCATGGCCATGAAGGTACCCAGATTTCCCCCAAACACAGTGAGAGGTAAGAGCTGCGGGGCTGGCAGAGAAACCTGTGATGTTTCTGGATTACAGCCAGGGAGGGAGAAATCTCGGTGGCCGATGGTGTAGTTCCAGAATTGATGTTTTCTTCCTCTGCACCCGGGGTGCTGCTGATGTATTTGTCTCTCCCTCCCAGCTCGGAAATTAAAGCTTTCGCCACTTTTCTTGCTGCAGAGGAACAAATGTGTGTCTGGGAGGGAGATTTACACTTTGCTTTCCTTTCTGGAAATGGAGCGTGATTTTCCAGGGACTGCAGATGCTGGGCCTGTCCTGACGCATTGAGAGGAGCTGCTGGGTGGGGAGAGGGAGCCCCCCACCCATCCACCCTCCCAGCCTGCTTCAGCAAACCAGGTGGGTTTACAGCCCAAAGGGTTTGGATGAGAGGGCTGCAGTCCTGTGTTTCCCCCTCTGCACTCACAGAAGTGCCCCTCTTGTGCCCCCTCTTTCCTCCCCATGCAGGCTCCAGGCGGGGCTGATTCACCTCCCGGCATGGCTGTACTCGAAACAAGCTAAACCCCCATGAAGGGAGAAGTGGAGCATCTTTAGGGAAAAACACTGGATTTGCTGCCAGCCCCATGCAGGACGAGACTGCAGACACAGGGGGGCACGGGGGTGTGAGAATTACAGCAGGGTTGGGATGGAGAGGAGCAGCCCTGGGTTGGGAAGCCCTGGGAGGGCTGGGGGAAGTTCATCTGCAACCATTCATGTGCATCAGCTTCATCCCTGCCTGCCCAGTCCCCCACTCACACAGCAACAAGTTAAAGCAAAGGGAAAAACCATAAAGCAGAAGAAGTTCAGGCAGCTCTTTGAGCTGGTCCCGGGCTCCTGCAGTGACTGGGGGCTTCCCGCAAACCGTGATGCACCGAGGAATATCTGTAGCGTCAGAAATATACTCTGGGAATGAAGGAAAAGGGATTTGAATTTTAACTTCCATGCATAATGTGCTTTCTCTAAAAAAAAAAAAAAAAAAAAAAAAAAAAAACAAAAAAGAAAAAACCAAACCAGCCTTCTTGGCAGGGACCAGACAACTTCACACTAAATCTCCTGCAGGAGCATGTTGCCAGTTGCAGAGATGAAACCTCAATGAAACACAATTAGTTTCCACTCGGATTAGCCAAACTCGCGTCTCTCCTCCCACCCAGACACCCCGGCAGCGGGATGGGGACCGCTCAGTGCCAGCCTCCTGTGCCCCCAGCTCTGCTGGGAACGGGACGGCTCTGCCCCGGGGGGAGGATAACTCTCTTTTCACGGCTAAGGGGAGCTGACAAGTGATGAATACACGAAAGCCGGAGCGCTGCAGGGCAGCCCCTGCCATCTCACCGAGGACGGCGGCTCATCACGGCTGGTTTGCTGCGGTGCTCTGAGGTTTGGAGGCTGGTGGGGAGCCTGGGGCAGGGTCTCCATGTTATCTCCTACGGTCCAGCCAGCTCGGGGTTGGGGCATGGCACTGCTGCCTCCTTTCCCTGCCCAGTCCCGAAGGAGGGAGGAGCAGGCAGAGGGGACACGCTGGCGGCAAAGGTTGCTGAGAGATTTTTTCTTTAGGCAGGAATATCACGAATACTGCTATTTTTTTTTCCCTTAAGGTTTATAAACTGGGAGGTTTTCTAATCTTGTAGTTTTAGGCTTAAGCATCACTCACGGTGGCAATGTCTCACCCCTGTTTGCCCCTGACTCCTTGGTGTCAGTCTGAGCCCAGACATGTGTCAGGCTCGCTTGTGCTGCAGGCACATTTTTGGAGCAGGCTCACGCCTTCAGGCTGGGTCGTGGTGCCCCAGCGCCAGGCTGGCAGGAACAGATCTTGGGGGAGGCAGGAAAAACGCCTCGGAGCCATCCCTGGGACAGGAGAACCCCCCAGGCCCTGCGGGTTTTGCCCTGCTGGGATGCAGGTGACAGAGGGATCAAGAGTTTCTGGCAGGGCTCTGAGGGGAAACCAGCCTGTTAATTAAGAGCTTAATTACCCAATAACGAATGGTGGACTTAGCCTTGAAGCAGGCCAAGCGAGTGAAGCGCCCTCAGGGAGGGCCAGAGGAGGTGAGCCGAGGGCAGGCTTTGCCTTCTGCCGTATTTGGGAATATTTGTAAGATCTGTACATGGAGAGAAGAGAATCCTGCAGCCCCCTCAGTGTCTCTGTCCCTGCTGTCTCCAAGGTGCCCGTGGGAGGACAGGGGTGGGGATCACTTTTCCCTCCAGAGCTCAACCCCTCCAGGCAAGGGGTGGACTGTGGGGTGGGCATTCCTGCTGATGGAGCAGGGAGGGGAGTTTGCGAGCTGGAAAGGGAGAAGAATTTCCTTGGCTTGGTGTGTTTTGCTGCAGAAAGGCGGTTTCAGCTCCAAGGGTAAGGGAAATGGAACAGAAAAATGCTTCCTATTAAGCAAAAGGGATGGAGAGCCCTGCGTAATGGTGCTGTCTGCAGGGGCTGCTCGCTCCGCATTTGCATCCAGCGCGGCCCCGCCAGCGCCCGGAGGGAGCCGCGCTACGGCAGGCGGGCTGAGGGACACGGGGACAGCCACATCCAGCCCCATAGAGGGCAGGTGGATGCTCTCCACACAGATCCCTGTGATTCCCTGGGCAGGTCCCATGGGGAGACGGGGATGTCTCAGCCCGTGGTGTGGACTGAGATGGGTCTAAGGAGCTGCTGGAGGGGGTTTGGCCAATGCCCAGAGCCAGCTCTGAGGGTGTGCTGACTGCTGAGACACGGGCCATCCTCCTGCCCTGCCTGCATCCTCATGGACCCAGAGAACAGCCCCAGCAGAGATCCCAAACCCAGCAGGCGTCCCTTGCTCAGGGCATGGCCGTGGTTCTTCACCAGGGGATGTTCTGCCCCTCTGCTGTTAGATTTTTTTAAAAAGCCCAAACCGACCTGACGGTTGTGTGGCAGGAAGAACAACATTCATTCTGGAGCTTTCCCGAGTAATTCATCCTCTGAGAAATTAATTATCAGCACCGGGGCTGCGTTTAATCAGCATCAGTCCCTGCGTGCACGGGGTCGGAGGGTGCTGCTGCCTCTGCCTCCAGCGGCTCTGGGCTCCTGCCGGCAGGGAGGAGATCGGCTGCTGCCCGCGGGATGGGAATTGTGAGCGAGGAGAGCAGATCCGTCCGGGAGGCCCCGACAGCTGTGCAAACACCCCTGGAGCAACAACACCTGCCAGCTACGCCCAGGGTGGGCGGAGTGACGGGGCAGCCCAGGTGCTGAGAGCGGCTCCGACGCCCACACAGGAGTCCCAGGGTGCTCAGTGGGCTGGGAGCAGGAATATAGCTCGGGAGATGGGGCTCTGTGCCCCCCATCCTGCCCTGAGCACAGCAAACCCACGCAGGCAGCGCGCACACGCGTGTGGGTGCAGGTGTGTGGCACACCGGGAAGGTGGATGTGACAGTGTCTGCTCGCTGGGGGACACGGGGGCATCTGTTCCAGCAGAGCAACCTCTGGCAGCCGTTTCCCTGACAAATGGTGTTTGGTTTGGTGGTAGAGCCTTAATGAAAGCGGTGGCGGCTGCAGGAGCCGGGAGGGGAGCGCCTGCCTGAAGGATGCTCTGGGGGAGAAAGGAGAAGAAAAGGACAAAAGGACGCTGGACGTGACCCCTGGCCATGGGCTCCTTGCAGGACCCACACCTCGCTGCCTGGCCGGGGGCACCAGCTCTCCACGGCCAGCGCTGTCTTGGGCTACCAGGAGGAGGTGTGTTACTGGTGGGGGAAAGCTGAGGGTGGACTTTTTGGAGGTGGGGGTGATGAGGGGTTTTGGGGACCTCTGGGGCTGTTGAACTGCAGGAGCCGGAGGTCCTGTGATGTGGGGACGTGTTTCTGTCATACTTGTGCCCTCTAGTGGCATTGTCCTCTCTCTCTGGTCCCTTGGCCACTATCCCAGGGACACGACCATGTTCCTGGTCCCATGGCCACCATCCTGCGGTGGCCGGGGTCAGCCTGTGCCTCTGGCACTGCCAGTCTTGGCATTCTTGGCGGTGGGGAAGTGCTGGGCAAGAAGGGTTTAGCTGAGGCCAGGAAGGCACCTCTGTACTGTCCAACGTCTTCCCCATGGTTGTCTTCATGCTAGAAGGGAGTGCTTGTCCTTGGTTTCAAGGTGCTTTGGCATGGAAATGTAATTTTTAGATTTGTGGGGAGAAAATGGATTCAATAACCTTTCCAGAGGCTTGATTCCCCAGCCAAAACCTTGGGTGAGTGACCCCAAAATGTATTTTATTCCAGAAAATCCAATCTTGAGATTTATAACACAAAGTTTCTCATTTTCCACTGCTCGGGGCTGTTCTCTACCTTTCTGTTTCCTCTGTGTTTAATCACATGACAGCCTGGAAAGAAAAAAACCAACACACTTTTTTCTCATTCTACTGATGTTTCTCTTTTATCTAAAAGAAATAAAACGCTCCTTTGCCTCCGGCCCGTGGCAGCCACCGCGTCTCAGCTGCACTCCTGGGGGACAGGACGCCTGCATGCCCTGCGGCTGCTTCTGCCTCCCGTGCGCTTCTCTCCTTCCCCGTGACTCCTCTCTGCAGGTTTTTGGACCCTTCCCAGATCTGTGGCGAGGATGGGAAAGGTGGTTTGGTGGAGGAAGCCCAGCCAGGCACTGTGGATCTCTGGTGGAGGATTGGGTCCCATATTTAGGGCGGTGTGAGCTCCTGTGTCCCCAGAAGGAACAGGGGGATGGGGATGTCCCCATGCACTTGGCAGCCAGCCCTGCCTGTGCTCCCTTCCCTAGCAGGGGATATTTCCTATCTGGGAGAGCAGATGTTGGTTAGGAGCTTCCTAAGCAGTTTCTCTTCCCTCGCAGAATTGCTGCTGTGCGAGAGAATTAAACTCTCTTTTGTTGTCAGTTTAGAGGAGAACAAAACCAAATGTCACCTGGAGAAACTCTTGCTGCTGCACCCCCAGGGGGATGGAACGGCTGCCTCAGGACCGGGATTAGCCCATCACTGAGAAAGCCGATGGTCCCTGAGGGGATTAGACAGATGATCGATGCTGGGATTAGTTTGTGCGGTGGCTGCGGTGACAGCAGCGACCCAGAGCAGCAGCTCCACCCTGCCTGTGCCTGCACCGAGCCAACCCCTCCCCAGCCCATCCCCGGGGTCTCTGGGCTGGTCCCAGAGCAGTGGCAGCCCAGTGAGGAGGGGCAGGGCCAGCGCTGCTGCAGCCAGCACTGACACAGATGTTCTGCATTTTGGATTTCTCCCCCTTCCAGCCTCGTTAGTATTGAAATTAAAAGCAAGTGTTTGCGAATTGGTAGCTGTTCTCCAAGACCCTAATTAGCAAATCTCTTCATCCCCCGGGGCTGCAATCTAATAATAATAATAAAAAAAAACCAAACCACCACCAAAAAAACCCAGCACCCAAACAAGCCCCAAACCTTGTTTGATGGATCGGGAGTGCTGCTGGAACAGTAGGAAACGTCTCTCCCTGCTTAGTATGGTAATTAAACACTTCAATTGCAATTATTTTTGCAATTAGATAAGTCTCTAATTGTTATCATAGGTGGCAGGGGTTTGGGTGTGTGTTTGCCAGTTCTCCTCCGAGCTGGAGCGGAGCGTGGCTGCCACAGGCGATCCCGGCCTGCTCCTGCCTGCTTTGTTTGGGAAAGACGAGCTCTCCGTGTGCTCCTCTGCAGGGACGCGGCTCCTGCTGCTCTGTGAAGCTGCTGATGAGGCAATTTCAGTCTGCTCCGGAGGGCTCGGCTCAAGGGTCTCACAGCTCCTTATCCCAAGGCCACATGAGGGGACTTTCCCTGCCAGGGCATCACCTTGCCGGGGCTGTTTCCTTGCCCGCTGATATTTTGGTGGGATTCGGCTGCGTGCTGGGAGGCTCTGGGGCTGCAACATTCCCCTCTCGCAGCCTTCCTGCTCTCTGTAACCACTCATTCGTGATGGAAGGGTGAAACCCACAGAGGAACCAGTGGCAGATGCTGATACCCAGCGCTGTGGTGGCTCGGGGGGTGTTGGGGAGCTGGGGGAGTGAGTGGGGTGCGCTGTGCCGGGTTGGGGAACCCTGGGTGGTGACCGTGGGTGATCCCCCCGGTGTGGCCGGAGCTGGGGGCCGCTCCGTGCCCGTGGGTGATCTCCCCGGTGTGGCCGGAGCTGGGGGCCGCTCCGTGCCCGTGGGTGATCCCCCCGGTGTGGCCGGAGCTGGGGGCCGCTCCGTGCCCGTGGGTGATCCCCCCGGTGTGGCCGGAGCTGGGGGCCGCTCCGTGCCCGTGGGTGATCCCCCCGGTGTGGCCGGAGCTGGGGGCCGGTCCGTGCCCGCCCCAAGCAGGGGGAGCTCCGAGCCGGCGGTGCCGCCCCTCCGGGTCCGCGCCTGGGGGATGGCGGGGTGTCCCCTGCTCCATCAGCTCAGGGATCGTCTGGTTGGTCCCACAGGGCAAGATGTGCTCTGGGGGTGCCAGCCTTGCCCAGGGCAGATGTGACCCGTGCTCTGGGTGTTTGTGCTGTGTGTCCAGGTTCTGTCCCAGCAGTGGGATGGGGTGGGACAGCAGGTGTAGCAGGGCAGGGAGGCTAATCCCAGGACAAAGCACACCCGAAGAAATCAAACATCTCATTTTCCTTCTGTCTTAATTAGATTTTTTTTATACCACTGATGATTTCTGCGCAGGCTCGGGGCCGAAACCTCTTCTTTTGGGGGCCTTAGTGTTGAGCAGCTGGGGAGGGCAGAGCCTGGGGGAAACCCTGGTTGCTCAGTGCCTCCCCATGGCCCAGCACGCTCCAGGGCTTCCCTTTGCCTTACAGTAGGGCTGGGACAGGGGATGTGGGGTAAGGACAGCCCCAGGGATGCCAAACCCTCCCCAGCCTGGGAGGCAGCCTTGCCCCAGCACGGATGCTGAGGGACTGGGCTGTCCTGTGCGTGGACTCGTGGCTGCCAAAATCCACCATGCTGAGCCCTCCTGCCACATCACCCCCCGTCCGCCTGGCCCCTGCCCCCTCTGAGGGGTGGGTACATCCCCAGGACACCAGGGAAGGTAGTGCTTGTGTTGCCTTTCTCCATCCTAGGCTGGTCTGCCTGGCACCAAGACCTCACCAGCAGCCCCTTTCCCCCTCCCCGTGCCCTTGCAGCCTGACCCACTGCCACGGGTCTGGAGAGGGCACACCCAGCCCAGCCCTGCCAGGGGCACGCACTGGCTCCTGACCCAGCTCCTCAGGCATCTCTTCCTGCTGCTGTGGGGCTTGATGCTGAAAGTGTCACTGCCCAGACAGGGCAGGGGAGATGTTCTCCTGCAGCTCCTCTGAGGGCTCTTCTGACACAGCTCCCTCCTGGGGAGAAACCTGGGTGGGCAGAGGCCTCTCCAGAAGTGTTTGGGATGGAGCAAATGCCACGTGCCAGAGCAGGGATCCTGCAGAGGAACACAGAGGGTGATCAATGGTTTCACAGGATGCAGATGGGTCCATTTCCCCCCTGTCCTGCTCCCCTGTGTAAGGGATGCTGCATTCAGCTCCTGCTGTGCCTGGGAGGGACCGTGATGTGATGCTGTGAGGATGATTTCGGCATCCTCAACTAAATGCTGAGTGCTGGCATTTGAGCAGAGCTGAGCAGGCTTGCATCACCCCAACACCTCTCACCCAGCTCCCCTCTGAGCAATATAACTCTGCTTTGGGGCTTTCTCTGCCTGTTCTTCCTGGCCCTCGGGCCAGCCAGCAGCAGCAGGGCTACCGGAGTTGCAGCCTGACTAAAGCTGATGTCCCAGAGTTGGCAGTGCTCTGCTCCTGGGTGCTGCTTCTCCCATGGCTCCTCTCCCTGCTGCTGCTGTGGCTCAGGGGATATTTTGCTCAGGAACTCTTTGGGTGGGTGTCCTGTATGAGGTAGCATTTCCTGTCTCCACCCCCATGGTGCAGAGAGGAAATCTGTGGTCACAGCAGGACCTGCAAACCTCTCCCCCAGACCTCTGCTTCATTCTGCTGATTAGATCAGCAGCCTCTCAGGGGATGGCTGGCATTTTGCCTTCACCTCACCGAAACTACACGTGCACAGAGATGGAAAGCATGAAGCAGAAGAGCTGGAATTGGTGTCCCCTCTTCCCCTGCTGCTGGGCAGTGACAGCAGCAGAGATGACTCTGCCTTGTGTCTGCACTGCCAGGGGGGTGAGCACTGTGCCTGCCCTGGGGAGCTTCACTTTGTTCTTTGTGCTTTCCAGACTGGAGGGTTCACTCTGCTCTGCCCTCCAGGGCAGCAGTGATGTCTCCCCAAAGAACAGCACCTGCAGCCTCCAATCCTCTGCTTCTCCTTCTGCTGATGGGCAGTGGCATTTCCAGGATGTTTCACAGGGAGAACCCCTGACAAGTGCAGGCTGATGTTGCATCCCAGGGCAGGGGCTCCCTGTGCTCCAGCTCCCTCCCAGCTGTGTGTGGACAGACAGCCCCAGCTCCTGTTATTGCTGTGACCTTGGCTGAGGGTAGAAGTGCTCAGGTGCAGCAGGGACAAAGTGTGACCATATTTCCCTCCCAAGGCACAGTCAATATGGAGAGCCCAGGTTATCAGCACGCAGCACTGGAGGGGCGAGCATGTGGAGGTCAGGGTGACCTTGCCTGCCTCTTCGTGAGAAGGGCTGCACAAAGTGGCTCTCTGGAGCTGAGAGGCATCCCCACGCATGGCAGTCGTGGCCTCCAGCCCAGCACCACTTGGAGAGAGCAGCAATGCCTGGTGCAGCATCAGCTCTTCACCTCGGGAGCCCTGCCAGCATCTCCGCCAAAGCTGCTGGCAATTTATGTGCATGTAGGCTTGCATGAAAATGAAGAGTGCTGGAAATTCATGGTCTGAATGCAGCTGCCTCTGCAGTGCGTGAGGGACAGGCAGGATGCAGCATCTCCCAGGGCTTCTCAGGCTGGTTCTATAAACTCAAAACTCCAGGGCAGCCACAGAGGGGGGCCCAGCTCTGTGTGCCTCCCCTGGGCCTGGGATTGGGTTGGAGAGCAAACAGTGCTGGGTAAAGGAGTGAGGCTGCCTCTCTGATGGTCTCACCCTTTGCACCAGGTACCATCAGGAAGGGATGCCTGCACCAGGAAAAACGCAGTGGATGCCACAGCAGGGAGAGCTGCCTCCTCTCTCATTTTCACCCAGTGACCCTGGCCTTGTACTCACCCTTCAGCTCTCGCCTCTGCTGTCGAGTTTCACGCTGAGGAAAGCTGAATGTTGTCCTTTCAACCTCACACGCAGGGTTTTGGAAGAGGGCAGCCAGGAGTTGAAGGCTGGGAGATGTGGGTCGTAGGGCAGCAGGCTGGCTGAGACTCACAGAAAAGCTCCAGTGCTGGAAAGGTTAAATTGCACATGAAGACAGAAAAAAGAGGAAAAGAACAGACCAGTCTGTCAGTGCCAGCCTGGCTGAGCCTGGCTTTGCTCTGTGAAGCACCAAGTGGTGTCTGTCCCCTGAGGCTGCCAGCTGGGGCATGTTGGGCTGGGACAGTGACCCTTTCCAATGGGAATTGGCTTCTCCTCTGCCCTTATATTGTGGCTGTGGTCCTGTCCCAAGCTGCTGCAAGCACAGCTGACATGCAGGAATGTGATCCGGAGCCACTGACTCAGCTCCAGTGTTTTCTCCCCCAAAACTTCCCTCTTAGTGCTGAATGCTCCCTCTCATTGGATTTTAATCTCTCTGGACATCAGAGTCTGGTCTCAGAGCCTGCAGCCACGAGCCTGCCAAGCACCAGGGCTCTTCAGAGCCCTGTCCTACTGCACTGATACAGATTTGGTTTTCTTTACTGGTTTTGTGTGAGTTGCCTTCCTCTCTGATGCCTGGTGGGGAAATGGGAGCAGCTGTCTTCCCTTGCATCTCTGCTTGGCCCTGCACTCTCCACCCTACCTGGTCCTCGCCCATGGAAATGCCCTCCAGTCCCCAGCTGCTGTGGAGTTCCTGTGGCTTTTGATTCCCTGCCCTGCTCCTGACTGAGACTCTGAGTGGCCCCTGAGACTGGCTGCAGCTCTCCAGTGTTTCCACTCTTGTTTGTTAGTCTTTTCCCTATGCGTCGTAACTGAAAAGAACATTGTTATTAAGGGCAGCGGTTCAAAATTCTGCTGGTTGTGATTGCCCTTGAGTGATCCCACGCAGCTTCTCTGAGCAGAGCTCTTCTGAGCTCTGGGTGTTCTTATCTGGGGGGTTACGATTTTTTGGAATGATTTATGTTTGTTTTTTTCCTGTTAACATGTTCAGGGCAGAGACTCTGCAGAGAGGAAGAGAGGAACCAGCCCGGTTTGTGCTGGGGGTGAAATTGGCTGCCAGGTTTTTGGTGAACAGGTAAATCCTGTGCTCACCTGTCTTGTGTGGTATTAGTTGATCCTGATCATCTGCCAACAGCAGATCTTTATGTATCTGACTATGGAAAAAAGGGCTGGAAGGGGCCACATGTGACCACTGGTGCATCATTGCTGTGACGTGAGAGGGCTATGAGGAGGAGAGAAAGTAAAAACAGTAACTTGAGGTGTTTGAGCAACTCTTATCTGATTGTGAGCAGAAACCACAGTGGTGATACTGTGTAGGATGGGGAGGGAGCTCTCTGGATTTAGAAAGGTCAAGAAACATCCCCTTGCTTGAGTCTTCCCTCTGGGGAAGCAGGGGAAGAATCTTTTCTACCCGGAAAAGCTGGGAGGGGGAAAGCCAGGAAATCAGTGACCCTGCCCTCTGCCTGAGGAACAGAAACCCATTTTTCTTCCCCTTTTATCTCCCTCCAAGTCATTATTTTCCCTCTGTGGTAAGGCAGCATTTTGAGTAGACACTGACATTTATGTTCTCTTCTCTCTTGACTGTGTAAGAAAACCCCAGCAGCCTGTTTCCCATCGACAGCTCTCCCAGTTCAGCTGCAGAGCCTCAGTGCAGGAGCTCCTGGTTTGCCCAGGGGCTGCACTTCTGTGTGAGTAAACAGGAGAGCTCTCTGTGTCTCTGTGTGTTTGCAGAAACACCCCCACCACCTCAGAAACATGTTTTCCTTATGTTTTTATATACAACCTACAATTTACCAAATGCAATAACTTTGGGCTCTTCATTAATCCCTTGGAAACTGAAAAAGGCAGCCCCAAGACATGCAGTCTTGTATTTGTTCACGTTAATCCATCCCTCTGTAGCTCTTTTTCTGTCCCCTCTCCCTTGGGTAAAGTCACATTGGTGCCCTGGGGGAGGCACGATGCTGGCTCAGCCTTTTGGATGGCTCTGAACTTTGGTTCACCTCCCTGAGTTCTCCTTTTGGTGGCTTAGGACTGTTTCTGGGGCAGGATCAAGGGCACGTGCTGCAAGAGCGCACGAGCGCGGCTTCTTTGCTGGCACGCTGGGAACAGGGAATCAAAGGACTCCTTATCTACGGATGGAAAGTTTCTGGGCTGCTTATCAGGCACCGCTTAGAGGTTAGATTAGTCTCAGGAGCAGCAGATTGACAGCCTGCCTCTCCGTTCTCCTTGTGCTTGGCTGAGGGAACACCTTGGAGCGAGGCAGTGAGAAGGGGGCACAGCCCTGTGGGGACGTGGGTGCCCAGGGAGAGGGCTGGGGACACAGCCTGGCACAGAACTTGCCCACTTTGCTCCCATCCTGCTCCCTCACTGCACCCCGTGGTGGGGTTGAGCCCCGTAACGTGCTTGGGATGATGCTGAGGGAATTTTTGGCTCCAACTTTACATGGGTATTTGTATTTCTAAAAACATCTGTCAGCCTAATTTGGGCTACTCCTGCCCCTTTCCAGAGATGGGAATGGAACTTGCTGTTGGCTGAGTTCAGTGCTGATGCAAACCGATGGCTGAAATGCGGAGGGTGCCTGGCTTGGATGGGAAGGGAAGGGGCTGAGCTGCTCTGCAGGGAGCTGGGAATCCAGATCTGGGCTCCTGCAGGGACTCTCAGCCTGGCTGCAGGTGCTCTGACTGTGCCCCAGGACTGATTCCTGTTTTCCCCTCTGTGATGGGCAGTCACCTTCCCTGGCCCCTGTAGCTCTGCCTTGATCCCAGATTTTGCTGTCTGCTCCTCACTGGGACACGGCTGATTTTGGGGAGCAGCTCCAGCTAACGGCTTCACCCCAGTCTGTACAGCAAATTCTGATGGCAAAACTGTCCCCATTACCCAGCCAAGCCAGGGGACATTTTGTGCTCCCTGTGAACTGTGGCAATTCCAGGGGAGGGCCAGCCATGTGGGAAGCTGGAGTACCTGGGCTGGAGCTGCCAGCATGGAGGGGATGCAAGCTGGGTTCCTGTGGGGGGTGATGAATTTCTGAGTGGCTGAATTTAGGAGTTGCCTGGACAAGGATCTCCTGCTGGGGCATCAGTTTGTTACTTAAAAGTCCATGGAAATTGTGGGGAAACTGTGCCTTCCTCTCTGGGGACAGACCTATCATCAAAGTCCCGAGTGTAGTAAGGCTCTTACCTCTTGAGGGCTCCATCAGCGAGCAGGGTCCCCTTCTTGTTCCTCACCTCCAGTTTCAAGGGTTTACCCTCCTGCCTGCCCTGGCCCTGCCTGCCCCTGGGCTGGGCCTTCTGGAGGGGAGGCAGGTGGGAATTCCTGGTGTGTCCCGTCCTCCAGCAGCGCAGCAAGTGCTGGTATGCCACTCGGAAATCCCTGTTGAGCGTCCCGTAGAGGATGGGGTTCAGGGCTGAGTTGGCATAGCCCAGCCACAGAACGATGGACATGGGTGTGCCCTTCACGCTGCTGTCCCCCCACACCCCCCGGTAGGTGAACACGGTGAAATAGGGGAACCAGCACACGATGAAGGCTCCCAGCACCACTGCCAGCGTCACGGTGGCTTTGTGCTCCCTCACCATGGGGGGCATGGGCGTGTTGCCCCACGCGTGGTTTATCCTCTTGGCTTGCTCCCTCGCTATCCTGAGTATCCGGTAGTAGGTGACGCACATGATGACCAGAGGGATGTAGAAGGTCAGCAGGGCGTCCACCAACCCGTACACGGGGTTCACCGCCAGCGAGCACTCCTTGCTGCTGGTGGGGTCTGTGTTCTGCACCGCCGTCCCGTTGGTGTTCCAGCCCAGGTGGATGGGCAGGAAGGAGACCATGAGTGAAACGGTCCAAATAACGACCAAGCCCACGGCCACGCGGGAGGGAGTCACCACCTGGCAGTAGCGGAGCGGGGTGGTGACGGCGAAGTAACGGTCCAGGCTGATCAAGAAGAGGTTGAGGATGGAGGCCGTGCACAGCATGACGTCCAGGCTGGTGTAGATGTTGCAAAAAACGCTGCCAAAGGGCCACTCCTTGGTGAGTTCATAGAAGGCAGAGAAGGGCAGCACCAGGAGGCCCAGCAGCAGGTCGGTGATGGCCAAGGAGACGATGATGCAGTTTGTCAAGCTCCGGAGCCGGCGGTCGAGGGTGACGGCCAGGCAGACGATGATGTTACCACAGAGGGTGAACACGATGAGGAGGACGAGGCAGGACCCGACCAGCAGCTGCAGGGAGTAGTCCATCCTTTTTTGAGAGCTTGTGTGGTTGTAACATGGATCCATGGTGTCACTGCGAGGATGGAGCGTTCTGCTCTCATCAGCTCCAATGCTGCTTGGAGTGAGCCTCTACCAGGCAGGCCTAGAGCCCTTCCCAAAGTGGCCCTTGATCTACAGTGACCTTGGAGAACATTGCAGAGTCACTTTACACGTGCAGCCTTGTGTGCTGGCAATGACATGGCCTAGGAAAGATGTGGCGACTCACTTGTGCCTCTTGACCCCCTGTGGGAGCTCTGTGCTGGAGCTGATGTCCTGTGGCAGCTGCTGGTGGATCTCAACTGCTCCTTTTCCTTTCCTGCCTTTTTCTTTCCTCCGAGTGACCATGGAGTCAGGACCTGTGGGATCTCAGGCCCTCTGCATGTTTGGTTGGTGACAGTGGTCAGCAGTGCTCCAGCAGGGACAGAGCTTTGCCACTTCCTGAGGACAACCTGCAAAAGAAAGTGTCTGGTGAGGCCCTAGCACAGGATGTCCAGAGAAGCTGTGGCTGCCTCATCCCTGGAAGTGTTCAAGGCCAGTCTGGATAAGGCTCAGAGCAACCTGGGATAGTGGAAGGTGTCCGCGCCCCTGGCAGAGGGGTGGAATGAAATCTGTACCATCCCTTCCAACCTGAACCATTCTGTGATTCTATAAAAGCATCAAGTCAGAGCTGCAGTGGGCAGAGACCCTTTGAGCTTCCCCTCAAACCCCTCCAGAAACAGTGTCTGCACCTCCCTGGCTGCTCCAGCCCACTTAAACCCATTCTGGAAAGTCCTTTGGTAGCCAGGCACCCATGTAGCTGCCAGCTGGGCTTTCCCAGCCCTAGGGGTGCCCATGTGATGTAGGGATGTTGAGAGAAGGGTGGGGATTTAAAAACTGTCATGTTTATATAGGCTTGCAATAAAACTGAGAATGAGGATGATATGAGGAAACAGTTTTCCTGAGAAAGCAGCTCTTATGCAAACCAGCAAAATTAGTCACGACTACGTAATTTCTGAATCTTGGCTGTGGCTGCCAGTCTCATTAAACTTTGCCCTTATATCTGTGCTTTGCAGCAGCCCAATGCCTAGGGTTGGTCCCTGAAATCTGCTCTGGGTCCTGGGAGGCAAGAAGAAAACCCCTTGCAGACTTACTTTTTCTGGCTATTTTCTCTCTGGATGAAAATAACAAAAAGCTGCATTTTGCAAGGGAAGGAACAATAGAACAAACCACTCTAACTTACAAATGAGCTGCTGATTATGGTGATCTCCAAGACCCCACCACTACTGGATTCAAAGGGACCTTGGTTCCTTGATTGGAAGCAATATCCATGTTGGGAAGATATCTAAAGGGGAACTGAGGCACTGCAGGGACAAGAAAGAGGGCTGGGAATGGGCTGAGGAGCTGGACTGACTTGCTGACCCTCATGGATCTGCCTGTGTCCAAGCTGAGGTCTCCCACCAGGAGCTCCCCAGGTGAGATGAGGGGTCTCCCCATCCTCCTCAATGTGCTGGTCCCCACGGGTGGTGCATGGCCCAGCTCTGCAGGCTCTCTGCACACCCTGGAGCAGCAGTGAAGCCCTCCCTGGTGGTGCCCAGGATTGTGCAGAAAAGTGGGGCTGATCCTCTGCAGAGCACAACAGGCTGCAGAGATGGAGCAGTCAGAAGAAACTCCAGGGAAGGAAAAGGCATTGCCAGAGGACAAAGGTGAGATTTTAAAGTTAAACTCCCCCTGCAACAACACGATAACACTGTGGTGCAGGTTGAAATACTCCTCTGATGATTTGTCTTTGATTCAAGTCTAAAGGCATGGGGGCCACAGGAGGGAGTATACCAGGGAGACTGCATGAGTAAACAACCACTGATTGCCAGGAACCATATGGGGGAGAGACAGGGACTGGACCACTGAGATTAGAGACAATTCCCACAGCCCTGCTGCTTCTAAAGGCATGGAAATCTAACAACAAGCCATGAACCAGCCCGTGGGAAGCCTTTTGCTGAGCAGAGCAAACTCCTTGCCAGACAGGAGCCCCCTAAGTTTGGGTGCTGGGGTTGGGGCTGTTGGGAGAGGGATGTGATGCTTTCAGCCATGGCAGTGCGTGTGGAGCAGTTCCTCACCTCCAGCTGCAGCTCAGGCTCTTGCCATGGAAAGCTCTTTGTTCACTCACAAAAGGAGTGTGGAACAAGCTGAACGCTGCCTGCCCACTGACGGCGGCGAGGAGAACAGGTTGTTCCCACAGAAGGGTATTTCCAAGTGAAAGGGATGTGCTTTCAGTGCTCCCGACATGTGGAAATGGCAGATTAAATTATAGGGGGAGTAGCACACTTAGAAAATGCTGTGGGTGGATGGCAGCCTCCTACGTGGCTGCTTTGCCACACACCAACAACCTGCTCCTGCCTCTGGCTCTTGCAGCTCACGTGGGCTCTGCTGGGCCTTGCCTTGGGCTCTGCTGGTGGGTCCCAGCTCTGGGCACCTCGGCACATTCAGCTCCTGCCGTGGTGCCACAGCATCTCCTGGTGCAGCCCTGCACTGCAGAGGTGCCCAGAGTTTTGGTTCTTATTGCTCTTTCAGATTAGTTCAGGGCAAGGAATGGGCACTTGCAAGGGGACAGAGGTGTCCCCATCCCTGCAGAGGAGCCCTGGCAGTGCTGGGACTCTGTGGCTCAATGTGGGCTGCAGGGCTCAGCTGCCTGCAAACCCTTGGGATGTTCCTCCATGGGATGGGGCAGGACCTGCCCCCTGTCAGCTCGGGTGTGTGATGCTGCTACCCTAACTGGGGTGGAGGTGTGGGAGACTTTCCCGTATCCCTCAGCCAAATTATTTCATGGAAACATTCCCCTAGGTGAGCACAGCCTCTGGACATGGCTTTGCAGGAAAAGCAGACTGGAGGGCTGGCATAGATGGGGGGTGTCAGCTCACTGCTGTCAGGACACAGACCCTGGAATGATGCATCCAGCTCAGAGCTCCCTCCTGGAGCATTGGCTGTCTGTGACTCCACACGTGCCCCTGGCTTTCTGCCCAGGTCACTCGCAGCCACCTTCAATCCCTGTGTCCTTTGCTCCTGTTGTGCTTTGGCAGAGCGAGTTGATTTCCTCCTCGATGTACGAGTGGAGCAGCTGTTTCCCATGGCAGTCTTTCCAGCAACAGCCAGAATAAATGATACCTGTCTCACCAGGCAGCTTTTACATTTACCTGATTATCCTCATTATCACAGCCTGGACCTGTTCCTGGTTCAAAATCACCCTCCTGACTTTGAAGGAACCAGAGCAGGGCGTTGCTTCTGGGTCATCTTTCTTGTGCCTTTTCCACTGGTGCTGGTGTTCTGATGGACATTGTCTTTGCTGTGAAAGCTTGTCAGGTTGCATTTGTTTTGTTGCAGTCATCCTGGGGTTTGCTAAAAGCCAGATATTTTTCCCATGGTGTTTTCAGCTGCTTAGAGTAGCAATTTTTGCTTTTAGACCCTAAGCATGTGAGCTTGTGCCAGCCCGGTGTGTTTCTGTTACCCTTCAGATCCTCTGGTTCTTCTCCTCTAGTACTTAGTCCCTTGTCCAGTGCAAAACTTTTCCCAAGTTTCTCACCAGTACATTTCTCTTAAAGAAACCCTCATTTTCTGAGCCAAGGGGACTAATGAAAACCATTAAATAAAATTTACCTCTAGGCTGATCTTTAAGGAACACTGTTAATAGCCTTCTCTGGTGCATTAATGATCCTTCCGCTCTAATATCCTATCGTCTCCCCATTATCCTCTTTACAATTCTCATCGTAATTTCTGCCTTCTCTTGCCTGAACAGATATTTTCTGCTCTGTTGCAGTCCATGTTGCATTTGCTCCACCGTGTTCCCCTTTAAAATGGCATTTATCTCCTCTGGGAAGGGAGCTGTGATTCATTCACGGGAAATTTCTGTTGCGTTTTACCTTTTTATTCCCCCTCCCCATCTCTCAGCATCCTTTCCTCCAACATCATTAATTCCAGCACTTGGTGCACTTTTGCAGCAAGATTAATGGGATTCAGTGCCGGCTCCAGCAGGGAATGCACTGGCTGCTCTCCCTTCCTGTGCTTCTACTGTGGCATAACAGGTTTGTTTTGAACCTGTTAAAAGCCTGGGTACATCGGCACCATGAGCAGACACAAGGGCAGAGAGGAGCACTCAGGGAGTGCCTGAATGTGGCAGCCTCTCTTTGGGAAGTGTTTCCCACTTCTGGAAGGGATGGAGGTGGTTGGGGGCTCAGGAGAAGCGCCACATGAAGCCTTTTAGCTCTGTCCTAGGGACAGGAGGGTTCTGTCCTTGCAGACCTGAAATGTTACTCTGCCTCCCTTGATAGCTTCTTTCTGAGAAAAGTCCTGGCAGAAGTCACTTAGGAGCAAAGTGCATTCCCTGGCCATGCAGAGCTCGCAGCAAGGCATTGTGGCTTTTTCTAAAATTACAATCAACTCCTTCTTGAGGTTAAACATCTGGGCATGCTGGGAGAGGTACTTCAGCCGAGAGATGGGCAGGAGTGAGGGGGTTTCTTCTGGTCTCAGAGAGGGTGCTTGATGGTGGGAATTGCAAAACTCCCAAGCTGGGAATGGGCTTCTTGATCCCCTGCCAGGCCCATGAGCCTGATTCACAATGGGACAAGAGCAAATTTGCCAGAGGTAGGACTTGAAGGTAATGTGAGAGAGGACAAATGTGAGGGGACATTGGTGTCCTGCCTGGCTGCACCCCCAGATGCTTCTGTCCCTGTTCTTTGGGCTTCTCCAGAGCTTGGTGATCTCTCTGCCCTATCCCAGAGTGATGTCCGATACCAAGCAGCAATAATTGCCTCTGACATGAGCAGAGGGGCTGAGGGGAGGCAGGACAAAATTCCCATCACTGCCACCAGCCCTCCATCACGCTTTCCCAGGAGGAAAGGGGTTCTGCGGGTAAGAAGCTGCTCAGGACCCCTGAAAGCAGGAAATGTGAAGAGGTATGTGAAACCCAGCAGAGCAGACAGCATTTTGAAACTTTGCTCGGCAGAGAGTGTCCAGGAAAGGTGAAACTGAAAACAGAGGTCCTGGGCTCATGGGTGTGCTTGGGGTTGAGTTTCCGGGATTCAGCCTCCTGCTGAAGCCTGTTCCGGACAGGGACAGTGAGCTCTGTGCACCCCTGGGGACTGCCCACCCCTCCTGTGCTACAGCCCAGCCTGGGGCTACCCTGCCCCACAGATCTGACCGTGCCCTGGGATAGGGCACCGGCTGCCAGGGCGTGCAGGGCTGGATGGAAGGGCTGGAGAAAGGACTCGGGCAGGTCGGTGCAAGAAGTCAGCAGCAAACCTCGTGGGGAGGCTGCCTGGGCAGAGATGCTGCACACCACGGATGTGCAGGGCTCTGCCTCTGCCCTGGACACTCTCCACCCATGTCCTTCCTCACCCTGATGTTCTTGGACCCATCTGAGCCCTCCAGCAACAGCCAAAAAAGTCCCCAAACATCCTGTGGTGCCTCCACTCCAGCCACCACAGGATGCTGATGGCACCAGAATGTGACGAGTGACACCCTCTTACTCTGACCCAGCTGGCCCGTTGCAGGATCTCACTCAGCAGGGACCCACCAACCCCTCTGAACCTCACTTAGAAAGTATTTTACCGGCGTAACAACTCAGCGAGAAGTAAGGCAAAAGCTTTACCTGGGGAAGGTGCTGCTTGCTCACAGCCCCTGAGCGTGTGGGAGCCTTCAGTGGCTGCACTGACTCCAACTTTCCCCCGGCGCGTGTGGCTCAGCTGCGAAGGCAGAAGCGTGTGCTGCGAGCGGCGGCTGCCTCAGTCCCTCTCCTCTCTCCTCTCCTCCTCCCCTGCTCCCTCCCTCCTCTCGAACCAGCCTCCCTCCCCGCTCTCGTACCAATATCCAAGCAGCGGTGACTGCAACATGAGTCAGACCTCAAGTGGGTGGGATCAGAGCTGTGAACTCAGACACCGAGGTTATCATCCGGCAAATTTGAAATGCTGAAAGTGAGCCCAGCTCCGAGCGCGCGGCGTGTCGGGCTCTGCCGAGCCGTGCCTGGCACAGAGAGGGGGGTGATCCCCTGCTCTGCCTCCCGCTGCTGCTTTCTTGTGTGATGCCATCACCTTCCTCACTCACCTGAAGTTTCAGGGCCCTTGCTGCTGGTTTGCCATGTGCAAAGGTTCCTTCCCTCCCGGCTCTCTCCTGCAGGCCCACCCTTGCCTGCTGTCGGGAACGCCGATGCCGTCACTCGTTCCCAATTTTTGGCTTTGCAATCCACGTGAGCCCCTTGAAAGCAAGCACAGCTGAGCCTGGAGTGGGATATCAGCGATGGCTCAGCGAGGATGGTGACTCTTGTATTGAACTGGGGACAGATAAGGACGAAGGTGAGGTGGCTGTAAAGCGGGTGGAGGAAACTGGAGCCCAGCCAGTGCTGGGGTGCACATGTGCTCCTTGTGCAAGTGGACGTGGCAGGAAAAGCCCACAGCATTTCATCTTTCCCTCAAGGCTGCACTCACCTCTCCTGAAAATTGTCTCCTTTGCGTGCGATAGCAGGGAGGAACCACACGAAATGACAAACAGGCAGTGACAGCCTTTCGTGTCTCTCAGATCTTTCATCTGTGGGTTTCAAAGCACCGTGCAAGTATCAGCTGCTGGGCCAGCTGCAGGAGGACCTGCTTCCCCTTTTAGCTCTCCCTCCTGAGCAGAGCAGATCTCGGGCTCACAGGAGAACTCCAGCAAAGCTTGGCCACCCCTGGGCTCTGCAGGACCAGGGGAGAGCAGCATAGGGAGCAATGCCCTGTGTGAGTGAGGTGCTTCAGTCCCCACCAGCTGCTTCCAAATAACCAAGGATGGACTTATTACAGTCTGGATGTGGCCCTGAGCACACTCCCTGCTGCTCTCCCAATGGCCTGCACTGGGAATGGAGAGCACATCCCAGCCTCCCTCTCTGCCAAACGGGGATACCGGCGGCACTGGCACACAGACCAAAATGCCTTTGATCTGTTTATCTCTGCAGACCAAAGCACAAATCTATCTTTAATAAGCTTATGATCTGCTGGAAGCAGATAGTTTTGCTGCTGATCAGCAGCCCTGTGGTGTGTCTGGGGTAGCTGAGCCGTGGACTGGCTGCCAGATGCCTCTCTAGAGCCTGAGGTGTGCAGAGTGTGGACGCAGAGGGATCCCTCCTCACAAACAAGATTCAAATCTGCTCAGGAATGTCTGCGTCAGCCAAAGTCACTGGGGAGTTGATTTATTACAGGGGCCCTCGCCTGACTCCGCTCTACGAGGGATCTTTCATCAGGAAGTCTCAGGATGGGAAGTGTCACATAGGGACAAAGTGCTCTGGTTATTGGGGCAGGAGTCCCTCTCCAGCCCTTGCACTAATCCCTCTCAGTAAAAGGCCCCTGCTGCCCATGGGGAAGGCTCTGAGTTCAGCGTGTTCCACCTTCCCAAAACCTCTGGAGAAATTTGGGGGTGCATTTTGGGATGCAGTGGTGCGGCAGCTTCAGACTCACAGGGGCATCTGGGTCACAGGGAAACCCAACCCTTCTGCAAACCTTTGAGCACAGGAGAGCCTCAAACCCTGACGTTGTGCGATGGCCAGGTGTCTGTGGAGCCTCTGAGAGGCTGTATGGGGTCACACCCTCAATCTGAGTTCACTGGAAGAGGTGCAGCTTGCATGGGTTGTGCAAGGAGTGTGGGAAAGCAGGTGCATCTTGAGCTGAAAGGAGCCATGCAGGGACATTCCTGGTGGCATGGACTGCTGTGCTCTGTGCATCTGTGTCCTGGGAAGTGGCAAATGTGATACCTGCAGAGCCTGTGGCTGGAAAACAGCACTGTTGGCAAGTTCTGAAAAGAAAAGAGGCACTGGGTATTCATCAGACCTGCCACATGACCAGGCTCGCTGGGCTGCACGGGGCAGGCAGCAACCAGGGACTCCCAGAAACTGGAACATTCCCTGAGCGGGCTGTGCAGAGCCAAGGAGTGAGTAACAAGTCAGGAAATGGCAAGAGGTCTCTGACATTCCGTGTGTATGTGTGTGTAAGCAGCAGTTATTAAAAGCTACAGCAAGGCCGGGAGATGGGAAAGTGCAAGAGAAGTCAGGGAAAGTTTGGAACTCCAGGAATGTGAGATTTGGCAGAGACAGGAGCTCCTGAAAAGCCTCAGATGGTGAAGATACGCCTGGAAGGTAGCAGCCAACCTGGGAAATCACATATGGCAGCTCAGCTCTGAGAGGGGTTCAGAGGTGCAGCTCTGGGCTGCTCTCCCCAGCATGAGCTGGGTTTGGCAAAGCCAGAGGAGGAAGGGTAAGGGGAGTAGAAAATACATAGAAAACAAAGCATCTGGGTGCAGAGCAGCTCCTTGGGCAGTGCAGGCTGAGAGGGGTTGGTGACCTGTCCCGTTGGGTTTTAGAGACATTCGTGGCAAAAGATTGTGGATTAGGGAAATACCCTTGTGCTGAGTTGTTTCCTCTGGAAAAATCATAAGTAAAAAGCCGTGGAAAGGTGCTGACCCCACCACAGGCTGCTGAACTTCCTGGCTAGCAGGCAGAGGCCAGTAACTTACTCCAATCATCTGAATACTTTCATTTCCAGTAGATGATATACACAATGCAAATAAAAGATAGAGACCTCCTCCATGCGCTAATAAGCTTTTCTCCTTTTTAAACAAATCATTTCCAGTTAAATCCTGTCCTGAACGAAAGGATAAATAATGACAGAAATCTCTGATATTCCCTGGCAGGGACAGTGTAAGCCAGAGCATACTCGTGGGAAATAAATATTACAGGGAAAGGACATGTTAAACATCTGCAGTGAGTCTGGGGTTGTGCAAGGAGCTGCTCCTGCCTGCAGGCTGGGCAGGTCCCCAGGGTGGTGGGAGACTCTTGCTGAGGTGGCTGAGCTCCAGTGCAATATCCTGCTTGCGTATATATTTCTGGCATGCCATTAATCCTGGCTATTCCAGGAATATTTCTCTCCAAAAGCACCTTTCCTGTATGGGGACGCCTGTAATGGAAAAGAAGAGGGTGCTCGGGCCTTTCCCACCCTTTTGTTTTCTGCAGTGCTGATCCCAAGGATGCTTAGCAGGATTCCATCTGCTGTGATATAGTGTCAGACTACAGACACAGTCTGTGACATATATATTAAGCTTCTCTGAGTGCAGAGAGAGGATGTTAGAGGTTTATTTCCAGGTTGCCTGTCTGTTTGTGTTATACAAAGCTCTCCAAGCTCTAACGAGTACTAGAGAGGGCTGCTGGCTCCTCACTACTACAGAGCTCCTTCAGGGAGTTGAAGGCTCACGTTTTCCAGTGTGTCCAGGGTCAGGGAGGGTCCTCTTCTCACTCAAACAGAGCTGTTCCTCGATTAAACCGTGCTAAGGAGGAGCAATTTGTGGACACCAGCACAGGGGTTTTCATCTCCCTGGTGCACTGTAAAGAGGAAAGGACCAGCTGAGGTCCACGGGAGGAGGTGACAGTCATTCTCTGCGAGGGGAGCAGGAGCCTTGGCAGAGTGTGACCCACGCCTGGGTGCACGAGGCTTCCCCTGGAAGGGAGCAACTGATTCTGGCTCCAGTGAGTGGATGTTTATGGACTTTATCACTAATCCTGCTGAATGCAATTGTGCACATCCTTGTTTTCCAGATAAATATTTAATCCCCCTCCAAACACCACAGAGATTGTGGCCTGGGTGATAACTTGTGATTAATTTGGGGCTGTGCAGAGCTGTTGCTCTCTGTGTGGAGGAGGCTGAGCCGTGGTCCAGCAGCAGGGTGGGAGAATGGAATGCCCTACCCTTCACCCCTGCTCAGACCCCACCCAGCATTCCTGGCTCTTCCTCAGGAAGGTCAGCCAGTTTCTGAGGGAATGACCTGTTTGGTTTCAGCTTGGGGCCAGTTAAATCTGCTCTGTGTATGCAAGGGACTGTTCTGAGTCTGTTTGGGTTGTTTAGGAGCCCTCAGGGCTGGAAGGTGGCTCCTGCCTTGGTCACTTCACAGGCAACGATTCCTTGCTGGAGCCCCAGGTGCTTCCAAAGCCTTTCCCTGCAGAGCTGGCAGGAGGCTGTGCTGCTGGGCACGGGGCAGGAATGAAAGGATTAGCAAAACGCTCTCCTGCAGTGACACCACCATGGGGCTGGCAAGGAGCACAGGGCTGTGGGCATTGCCCAGGCAGGCTGCTGGCCACCAGCCCCCACCCCGTGCAGGGACCCTGCTGTGCCCCTGCCTGGGCTGCCAGCACGAGCAGATGGGGCACGGGGAGGTACCAGAGGGACCACGAAGCCAAATTAGTGCTGAGGTGCTCCCAGCATGAGATGAGGAGCTGGGCAGTGGTGTGGCTGCACAGCACCAGCAACGTGTTTGTCTGTGCCACCTCCACCTCCTGTCCCACTGCTGGTAACTTTGACAGAACTGGGGCTGTGTGTGTGGGGTGCTGATCCCTGGTGCAGTCAGGCAGGACTGGGTTAAAGCAGCAGAGGATCTCTCTGCCCTGACCCACAGTGTGAGTGTCCCCTGCTGCAGGTGGGAATTCTCACAGCCCCAGGCTGGATTCTACCTGGCACCAGCCTCCCCCCTGGCTCCTGAGGATCTGGAGCATCTACCAGGATGAGCAAAGCCAACAGTGCCCATCCTCTTCATGGAGGCTGAAAAGCTCCAAGGGTGAAGAGCACACGTGGTAGAGGCCTGGAAAGCATCTCCCCTGAGAAAGGACTGATGGGATTTTGATGGAGCAGATGTCATAACCTGCTCATATTTCCAGTTTCACCACAGGAAAGGCGAGTAGGAGCTCCATACCCCTGAGACAAGCAGCAACCAGGGGTCAAGAGTGCAAAATCTAAGATTAATTTAGACTTACTCATCATAAGGATATCCATGCACCAGAAGGAAATTCCTAAGGAAGTGTAGGTTGGACAAAGTCCCGAAATCATCAGGGGGCTGGGGCACCTGGCAAGAGGCACGGACAGCAGCAGCCACCCCTGTGTCCTTGCACTGCTTTCACACCTTCCACCTCCACACCCCCTGTACCATGAGCTTCTAGGAACCATCAGTGTGGGAATGGTGTAGCTGCCCAGAGTGACACACCTGCTGTCTAAGAATAATAATCACCTATCAAAAAAACCCCATTAAAGCAGGCAGTGAAATATGCCTGGAGCTTTCCCCTGCAAACCACAAACTGAGGCTTGTGACAGGCACTCAGTGACAGCCGTGCTCTGCCCAGGATGGGCTCACCTCTGGACTTGTGCAGGAAGTGTGAGAGCTGGCATTGTGAGGCAACAAATTCTAAACTTTTTTTTTTTTTCACCCCTTACACAGCCTGGAAGGAGGCCAAAAGCGTAGGGCAGGAATCTCTCTCCAGATAATTAATTATTGCAAAGAGACAATTTGTTAAGCAAGAGAGGCTTTTAATTTGTAAGAGCTCATCTATTCTTATTGTATCTTTTAAACTGAAGGAAGCAGCGTTGATCAAAATAGTCTGGAAATAGAAGATTTTAATTTAGAGGCTGTGTTCAATGTGCTGACAAAAATAGGAAACAGCTCTCTCAGAAGAGCACACTCCCCCTAAAACCCGGCTGGAGTGTGCAGGGCGTGCTCTAGAACTGCTCAAATAATTACAAATATGCTCAGAAATGTTTTAGTGGGATTCAGTTGGACTTGCTGAGGAAAGGCAGGAATGTCTCCACCACTGATTTCTGCCCAGGGGCTGATTCCCTGCCTGCAGGTCTCCCATGGATGCAGCCTGGGATGTCGGAGGGGAGGCAGAGAATGGGGTTTGGGGGAACCCAAAGTGCCCTTTGCAGCCTTGCAGGAGGTGGGATGACCCATTTAGTTGAGGTTATAGTAGGGATGGGACAAGGGACAGGGTAATTTCAAGGGCTTCTGTCCAGGTGGTCGAGCCAAGTCCCACATCCTGGAGAATCCTGCACTGCCCTTGTCCCAAGCTGTGTGTACCCCACAGCAGGACCCCAAACTGCAAGGCAGAGAGTGAAGGAAATGGAAGAGAGCCACGATGGGCCTGGGAAAGGCTGTCAGGCTGTCCTCCCACACCCAGTGTCCTCCCAGCTCTGTGCTGGGATGGGATCGCCCCGTGCGGATGATCCGGGGCTGCTGCAGCACTGGAACCTGCCCAGGGAACAGGGAATGTTTTCCATTTAGCATCTTTCCATCAGAAAACATGAAATCCTCAAAGCTGCCAGTCTCTGCTGAGGAGGATACGTTTTGACCAGTCTCCTATTGCACTTGTTCTTTTGAAGTGTCTGTGTTTAGAAATCTTTGTGAAGTCTCGCATTGACGCTTCTCAAAGGAGAATGGTTTGGTTTTTGCTTTGAAACAACTTATTTAGAAATAAGTGCTCATCTGCAGCATAACAAGTAGGTAGGGCGCTAGAAAAAGCTGGAAATGGGAAATGACTCTTTCTATCATTGCTCTGGACACCTTGACTACAGAATACAATGAGATCCCCAACTTTTTATCCCAATTCAGGCTGGGAATTACTCTCTTTTAAGTTTACACATGGATGCCATTTCTTATCTAGTGGAAAAGCTGCATGAAACAGCCAGTAACAACTGGAAATTAAATGCTGTTTTCCGTAAAAGATGAAGGACTCTCCCTAAATGAGGCATTGCTCCCTGAAGACTGCCTGTCCGTTGAGAAGGAGCTTGCTGGAAGGATTGTATCAGCCGGATGGAGGAGAGCAGCCAGCCTGTGGGCAATTCAGCTGGAAGCAGAATCGACTCTGCCTCAGTTTAGGAAATAATAATCTATAATGAAGTGAAGGCAAAGGAGAAAATGGGTAGAAATTGAGTTAGAGCCGTGGTTGTTCCAGTACTCCCCTGCGGCCCTCCACAAGCTGAGCCCCCGGATCCAGCCTGCTTCCCATCCATCTCCAAAGCCTGGAGAGGCACCGGGAGGTGCAGGGGGGCAATTCATGCTGGGGGACGCCAACTTCTTGGGAAGAGGGTGATAAATTTGAAGGTAAATCACTGCAAATAAACAAAGCAGCGCTGCTGGGCTCTGCAGCAGGAGGCTGGACGCGCTGGGAGCCGCGTTGAGCACGCTCTGCGTGGCAGCAGCAGATTAGCATAGCTGATTAGGCATGTCCAGGCTCTGCTTTCTGCTCAGCAGAGCTGTGCATTTTCCTAGAAATGTCTGGAAATCAGATGGCAACTCGAGTGCTTCAGTCATGGGCAGGAGAATTAGTGCTCACATGTGTGCCACAGGCAGGCAGGAGCTGGAGGGAATGAGATGTTCCTGAAATATTTTTGGCTGGGACCAGAATTGGTCACAAGTCGTGAAGCTGGGGTGTTCCCACAGTGATGCTCCAGGACTCCTGCTTCTGGATCTCCATTTGCCTGGGACATTTCAGACCCACGAGTTCTGAGAGCCCAGTCCTGGTCTGGGGCAAGATCATCCATAAAAAGCAGTCCCAAGCTTGCATAGTCCTGCCAGCTCAGGAGCTGGTGCTGAGCTGCCACCAAGCCCATGGACCGGTCCCCGTCCCCCTGAACTGTTGGGACAAAGAGCCAAGGTGCTCCAGCAAACACTTTGCTGCAGGTGAGGTAGATAAGATCTCCATTCCTCCCATTTATGGAGGTTATATCTTATCAGCAACATCTTATCGGGCTGGCTGGCACTCTTGAAGGAATGGAAAACAGTCTGGTAGCTCCGAGCTCCAAATCCAAATCCCTTGGACTTTGCTCTATGCCTGGCATGTGGCATGGAACACCTTAATGGTCTGTAGTTGGGAGAGTGGTGTTTTCCCCTCTCCTCAGCTGAGGTGCTGTGTTCTCTGTTCTCCTTTCTCCAAGCTTGGTGAATGTTTCCATGGCAGGTTTCAGTGTCAGGTGCTCAGTGCTGGGAACCAGCTGTGCCCATGGTGTGAGCTCGCTGCCCTCTGACTCGGTCTGCAGGGATGTGACATTTCCATGTCCCTCTCCTCACTCCTGTTATTTTTGTGCCATCTGCACAATGACACAGTGTTAGATAGAGGATGCATTAGTTTTGGATCACACTCGGACTAACTTTAATCCACACCCCATCCTCTCTGTGCAGCAGCTCCATTCCCCCTCTCAATTTTTCACTCTGATCTATACAGCTAAACTTTCTCTTATTATTTTTCTTGTCATCCTCTACAAGAGCCAATTCAGCCTGACCTTTGCCAATTCTCACTTTATGTCTTGGGCATTTCAAGACATAGGTGTAGTCTGCCCTTTTCCTTTGCAGCACAATCCTTTTGCCCCATCCATTGCCAGCTCCCTCTCTGTCCTTTTAAGTAGTTATTTCCTTGGCCAGCACAAAAGCCCTTTCTGGGCTTGAAATCCACGTTCCAGAGATCAAAGGTGCAAAAGCACTAAAGGAGACTTCAAGCCATCTCTGTGTACCAGTCCCCAGACTCACCACCCAGCTGGTTTTATACTTAGAGAGGGATCCACAGCAGAGTCCATCAGGAGGACAGCCAGCAGCACAACCCTGGGCTGGGACCCTGGGGTCTTGCAGCTGCACAGAGGTGGGAGATGGTCCTCAAGAACGGAAAGTCCTTGCTCCTGAGGATTAAGATGAGAAATGGTCCCAGTGGTTTATTTTTATCCGGAGGTCTTCTATTTCTGGGGGCGCCACCATGTCCTGAGCGATGTTCAGAGCTGCATTTGGAAGCCGTTCTACTCTGGTCCCTCCACAAGCTTTGCCCTAACCTGACATTGGAGGGGGAATTGGAAAGAAACATCACCTTCCCTTTTTTGTGCTGCTTCGTTTCCAAGCTGGGAAACTGAATGTGAAAATCAGCTGTGTCCATCTTGCAGGGCAGAAAGAGAGCATGAGAGTTGTGCAGGATTTGGGGTTTGTGGTTCCCAGAAGAATCATTAGGGAAGGAACAGTAACGCAAGGCCGAAGGCAGCTGGACAGAACTGGATTTTTAATTTGGCCACATGCCTTAAAAAAAAAAAAAAAAAAAAAAGGAAAGGAAGAAGAAAGAAAAAAGAAAAAAAGAGAAGGAAACAGAAAGGCCAAAGGTCTTGTCCGAACACCACCATGGTTATGGGAAGGCCAGCCTACACTTGTTGGAGTCCCTCCTGTCCCTGGTGCCCTGGGGAGAACCAGGACTGCAGAGCTCCTCCAGCTCTGTCATTCCTGACTCTTGTCATGCCTGCCTTGGAGGCTAAACCCATCCTTGCTCCATAGGAGGGACCTGCATGGGATAAACTGGATCCCAGCCAGAGGACTTTGCAAGAAGAGCAAACAGTGGCTTCTTTCCCCACATGTGCTGTGACCCTTCTACAGCTTTGGGCATAGCCAGGGACAATTTTATTTTGGCCTGTATTGCCTGGTCGTTCTGCCTTGTGTCTCTGCCTTGTCTCTCACCTCACCAGGCAGCCCTTGTCCTTCAGACCCCAGCTTAAAAATAGCCTCAAGCTGGTGCATGGGACCAGGGCTGCCCAGCTGCACCCTTAGAAACCTTTTACTGGGGCCAGTCTGATGTGGTGGAGAAGCTGGTCTGCAGCTGGTCCCCCTTCACCTTCTGTTCCTCCACCTCTGCAAGGAGAAGTGACATTCCTTGACATCTTGGACTCTGCTGCCTGTGCATAAGCTCCTGTTCCCAGCCCTCTTCATGGGAACTGGTGCCTTTGACTCTTGCCCCATCACCGGGGCTGGTCTGACTTGGCACAAGGATCCTGGAGCAGAAATCGCTGGAGTGCAGCAGGGTAGGAAACATGCTCCATCTGTCTGGGATCAGGAAATGCATCCACAGAGGCCAAAGGCTGCTCCAGCAGACAGGAGTCTTTCACTTTCCTGCCAACACAACTGTTTTTCCAAGGCGTAACTGTTGCCAGAAATCTGTGGAGTCAAGACCTGCTATTTCTTCCCTTCTAAACAAAACAAGCCCCAGTTTGCTTTCTGCTGAGTAGAAAAGCTCTTGTCTCAGAGAAAATCAGGCAGAAAGAGAGCACATGCTTGTTTCCTCTCTCGTTCAGTAATGATAAATTCAGGCAGAGGGGAATTACGTTTCAGGGTTTGGGAGAAGGGTACGTGGCCTGGGCATGCTCTGATCTGCAAGGGGAAGCCTCATCCATCCTTTGCAAGGTGTTTTAAGGACCTCCCCAACCTGATCATCCTTTGGAAGCAGTTGGGCTCGTCCTCCCTGGTGCCTTAGGCACTGCGAGCAGCACGCAGAGCTCACTGCCTTTGCAGCTCAGCAGAACGATCATGCATAAAATCCCCAGGTAATTTACCCTGAGTGGGATCCTGTGATTCGCTGACATCCCTCATAAACCAAGACCAACATAAAAAGAAATGAATGCAGAGCTGCTAATTTGGAAACTCATTTGGAATAACTCCTCACCCATGTGGTAACAGTTAGCGGGGAGCCCTGGTGATAAATAGTAGTTGCTGAAACCCTGAATTGACTGTAAATTGGCATGAAGGAGTGGAATCCCCTGCGTGTGGCTCAGCTCAGGGAGTGACTCTGTGCCACACTCAGAAGCAGCCGTAGGTGAAGACAGGGGAAGTTTTAGCTGTGTGAGGTCGCAGTAGCAGATGTCCTGACGTACATAAACGAGAGGATCCTCAAATGTCAGCTCTGCTTTACATTCTTTACTGCTTCTGGGAGCTGCAGGGCTTTACACCCGTGGATTATCCGCCTCCCTTTCTCTGCTGAGCACTTGTTCATTTTAGCTGCTTGATGTAATTGTGTATAAACTGGGAAGATCCCAAAGGGATCATTACTTTCCTGCACAAACTGCTTTCTTTATTCACATTTCACATCTTCACCTGCAGGCATCCCTGAGACTGAGCAGCCTTTCCTTGCAGGGCAGGGCGTTCACACAGGGCTGCAGTGGCAGCAGGCAGAGAGCTGCTGTGCCCAGAGCTGGATGGGATGATGTGGTCTGACATCCAAAATTTCCTCCTGGGCACCTTGCTTTCCATCCTGGAGGCTCACCCTCCCCAGCATCTCAGTGATGTTTGGTCCTGGAAAGAGGAATGTGGCATCTCCCCTCCAATACACTCAGGGGGGAACACAAGCACGGTAGCAGCTTCTCCCTCCCGTGAGTTTGAGGCTGACTTGGCAGGGCTGCCAGGATCCACCTTCCAGCACCATGGCTTGTGAGGCTGGAGGGTGTGCAAGGAAATGCTGACAGTGACAGCAAAGCATGGTTGCAGGATTTCCCTGCTGAACACGGTTGTTTTTGGAAGCCACAAGTTTGAGATGTGGCAGAGATGAAATCAAAGTTTCTTTTCACCACATTTTGTCTTCCAAAAGAACCCCTGCAGCAGCTGCCTGTAGGTGGCTGTGATGGCATCAACACCTTCGTGGTGCACAGTGTTTGCTCATCAAGAGGGGAGGTTGTGCTGGTAACGTTGCAGGTTTTGTGGGGCTGGGTGGCCAAGGCATGGCTTGGCCAACATCCTGCAGAGCTGGTGATCAAATCAGCCGAGTCCCAGAGGCAGCTTCCATCATCATTGTCCTGAAAAGCATTGCAGAAGCAATTCTTTGTGGCCACAATCTTGGAAAGATGCGTATTTGTCTTTCAAAACCTTGTGACCACAGCAGTCACTTGTCACACTCACTGGGGATGAGTCAGGGAAGACAGCTCAGTTTTCCAGGTACTGATCTGGCACTCAGCCCCAGAAGTTCAGACTTTCTGTCTCGTTTCCTCCTTCAGCAGCACCTCTGACAGACCCATCTGCTGAGATGGTAAAAACCTGCTTATCTGTAGAGGAAATAGCTGTAAAGACTGTGACCTGTAGTAGCTACACCACAAAAACAAGGCAGCTTTTCCATCACAGGGATATGGAAGATTATACCTGACTATCCGTGTGCTTGAGAAAGATATATGGGAGTTCAGTGTCTCCTTAAGTATGTTTTGAGTTTCCCAAGTGCTTTCATTTATTGTAATGCTCTGATTATGTATTTTTTGGCCCTGCTGAAGCAGCCATTGCAAGCTGTGGTAAGCCCAGAGCTCAGATCCCTCCATATAAATTTCCTCAACATTGAGTGATTGCTGGTTTCTTCCTCCTGCTCCTTCCCAGGAAAAGGCTGTGATTTATAACATACATTTGTATATTTTTAAATGTCCCTTCTGTATGATAAACAGCCTTGAAATATGCTACTATAAGAGACTCCAGGGAGATTAGCCCTGCTTGAGGCATGCAGCTTTTGGCTGTGTGTCCTTTGAAAGGCATGACATGTTTAAGAAACACCTCATGTCAGACAAACTGTTTGCGGGCTGAAGACATCCAGCAGCAGCCAGTGATGAATGTTTTGCACAACAGAAGATGTAAATCTTATTTTAATCCTGTCCAACTCATGGCCAGCTTGTCCTGAGCTGGGCTCAGGGCTTGTGCTTTGTCTTCTGACAGCATCTCGTCCCGATCCCCGGGGCGGGTGCCTGGCAATCCCCGGCTCTCTGAAGAGGAAAGGCAGAATGATGCTGTCAACTCAAAATGACTCATTAGCCATAAATCAGGGCAGGAAACCTCTAGCTCAGAGAGATATCATGTTGGAACCCATCTGCCTGGGCGATCTTATTCCTGCCCTAAGCAGGGTGGGTTCACCTTATCTGGGACCTTGGTTTCTATGTGACCAAAACAAGCTCTGTGATTGAAACCACCTTGGCCTTCCTGGACACTTCTCTTCCTCGAGCTGGGGCTGGAGCGTGGCTCTCCAAGCCAGAAGGCTGATGTCAGGATTACTTCATTCAGCGACGCTGGGTAAGGGCTAATAAACACCACTAAGAGCTTGCTAATAGCTCTAATTAGACAGCAGCTGATGCTTCCTAAGTGGTTCTTTCCTCCTCCGCCCCTTCCTTGCAGCTATTTCCTGGTGGAGTTTAGGAAGGTGAGGTGAATTAATGCTACTTTGGGTGACAGTCAAGATTCCCAGCTGCAAAATTACATTTTCCTTTTGGCTTTTTTTTTTAAATTTTTTTTCTTCAGGGGGTCTGGCACAGTTTTCTCAGGGCAGCCGTCTGCTTCTGGGCTGAGCTGAGGTGTGGATGAGACATTTGCCGTGGTGTGTTGCTGGGAATATGCCTAATTTGGGAGCTTGATAGTCCAGAGGTAGAATGAAAATGCAGCTTTGATGAGTTCCTCACCCTTGCTGATGAGACCTTTCCTGGCTGTGAGAGGATCAACAAGTTGCTTTCCCAAACACATGAGGAAGAGAAGGAGTTTTTGTTAAAAAAAGAAAAGAAAAAAAAAAGAAAGAGAAAGCTTTGCTGTAGTTTTCTTTGTACATTTTGTTTGTTTCCCTCTCTGGTTGTTTGTGGGTTTTTTTTACCTCAAGTACTTCCTGCAGCAATAAGAGACTTGCATGTCAAGTCTTTAGCTGTCTTGTGACAAGTCAGATTTTTAAGCTGCTTTTTTTTTAATTAGCCAAGGATCCTGAGCATGAAGTCTGTGCACAGATGCTGTGCAGAGCAGGTGCTCAGGGACCCATCAGTGTTCAACATCTATTCCCTGGCTATTTGTCCCTGTGGGGGCTGTGCACAGGAGCCCTGGGGTCCCCCTGGGCCAGGTTTGGGGTCCCGTCACTCTGAGATGCTCCAGCCCTTGCCTTGGGGCATCACATCCTGTATTTCTCATCCCAATTCTCTGCTTGCAGACACGGTGTCTCTCCTGTACATGAGCTGGCCTGAGCTGAAGAATTCCACTCTCCTACAGCAGCGTCATGGAAAACACCACTTGCCACAGCACAGAACGAGGTGGGTTGGGAAGTTTTGCAGAGACTGAGGCAGCAAAGCCACGGGGATCTGCTGTTCCTTGGCTTCAGGATCCTAATTCTGGCTCTGTTCTCCTACACCTTCGATTGCAGCTCCTATAAGGCAGCTGAACAACCTGCTGTGCAACCTTCCTCCACAGGGACTCATGGGCATATTTTGAAAGCCTCTTTACTCCAAGCCCCCACAAAATAAAAAATCAAACCAAACACACTTTGGAATGAGGTGCTGGAGCAGATGACTTGGAAGTGGCTCTTGAGTAGCGCTGGCGTTGGATGCAGGCATATGTCCCCTGATTCTGTGGACTTGAAAGCAAGCAAAGCACAGTGATTGTGGTAGCTGGTCTTCTTTCCTTCTCACAGAGATAAAAGCAAGGAGCAGACTGGATTTCTGTGGGAGAGAGAGCTTTTTGAGAAATGCCCTCCTTGAAACCTCTTATGGAAATAAAACAAACATCTACAGCTGGGAAAACTAAAAAAGCTGTCCCTCCCACAGCCCGGGGCAGCCACTGCAAAGTTGGGATTTGTTCTGTGTGTGTCTGGATGTGAGGGGTGCAGTCTCCCTGTGGGTCCTGCCTGGGGGAGGGAAACAGGGCATTGCACAGGAAAAAAGAGCCCTTGAGGATGGGCCACAGCATTTGCTGCAGTGTTTTTGGTGTGTGCTAAGAGTGGGGGAAGTAGTAGATGCTAAAATGAGCATCTGGGGGCTCAGTAATAAATTGAGAGAAAGCCTCAACAACTCCCTGGGGTGATTTGAAATGGGGTCTGTGTGTCTGAAGGCCCAAGGGGGGTTTCCAAAGAGAAAGAAGTTTGTCCATCCGGGTCAACAGGGCAGGGATTCAGTCACATCTACAACTAACATGGGATAAGATCCTTCCTGCAGCAGCAGAGCTGTGACCATTGAGGTTACTTCACTTTCTAGATGAATGCTGAATTCCTCCTTTGGGAATCAAGGAAAAAACATCCCTTGAAATATGACCAAACTCTTGGCACGTTTTCTGCTGGTGACAGCACTGCAGAATGCAGTGGAGATGAGTGCTCCTTACTCCCAATATCCCTTCCCAGCTGGGAATTCCCAAGCACTTTTGGATGATGGTGGCTTTTGAGGACGCCAGAGTCACGTGGAGCTCATCAAATACTGGCGTCAGTGCTGGGAGAGATGGGCTCTATTTGGAAACGCAGCAAGGGCTTTCCATCCTTCCTGGAAGCTGCCCTGTGATTCCCAGCTTCTCGAGGAGGTGCAGAGCTCCCTGCTAATCCTCTGCCCCCCAAGCCCTGCCTGTGCCAGGGAAATGAGTGTGCAGGTCCTGGCTATGAAGTTTAGGCAGCCTCCTTCTGGCAGCCTCCTTCTGGCAGCCTCTGCCTGGATTTGGCAGGCAGGGGGACTTTGTGACATTTGCTTCTTGTCTCTGGGAGTGTGGAGGAGTCTAAAATGTCCTGACCTCGTGCCATGCCTGCTGTGACACTGAGAAGGTGGCTTGTGCTGTGCTAGACTGGAGTAAAGAACACTTCCTTCTGCATTTCACACCAAACTGATGGGAGCACGATGAGGGAATTGCTGTGGTGACTTTAGGTGGAAGAAACCCACAAAGCAAATTGGGCAAGTTGAGACAAAAAAAGGTTGAAGCTCTTTAAAGGGAAAAAAGAGCCCTGGGTGTGCCATGTGCTGGCTTGTGCTGTCAGGAAAGACAAAGCTGCCAAGGCCTTGCTTGGCATTTTTGGGTTTTTTGAGCCAGGTTCACATATCCTGAGAAAGCAGAGTGTTGTGTGCTATGGGCCAGATGCTGGTGGCACAAGCTGAGAGGTGATAGGCTCTCAAATGTGACTGGTAATGAAAATCATGTTTGAGAGCCTCTGTGGAGCTCTTTGAGAAAAAAATCAGAACAATTTAGCTTGACTCTCAAATGGGAATGCCACTGACAAGGCCCTCCAGGCTGGCCAGCCCTGTGGGTGAGGGTGAGTTCATGGGGGGGAGACACTTCTCTGCCCTTTGATAGCACCCTCTGCTCCTCTCCAGCTGCTGAGTGTGCTCCAGGTGCAGCCCTGGGTGCTTCCCCAGCCCTTTCTGCAGCTCTTCAGTGGCCCCTGGGCTCCCCCACGCAGGAAGGTGCAGGTGTGGAAGGAGGGACTCTCACCCTGTGTGTTCACTGGCTGGTGTGCAGAGGTGGAATCCTCTCCCACTTCATCCCTGCAGCAGCTGAGCCCTCGTTTCCCTCTCAAAGATCTCCATTCTCTTGTCTCCAGCTGTTTGTCTCAGCTTTTTGCGCCTGCTGCTGGAAAGCTGCACAGAGGAAAGTGTTGGTCTCTGACTGCTGCTTTGAGACTCTGTGAGGTTCTGGATGAGCATTTTGGGCCTTTCTGCCTTGATTTTCTGGGACTCTCACATCTTCTGCCTTAAGGAAACTCTCAGAGCTTTAGAAATTGTCCTTTCCCCAATTCCTTGCACAGCACAGACACAACAAAGCCTGCTTGCTCCAGCTTCCCCCCTCAGCCTTTTGGGGAAGGTATGAGAGCTTTGTCAGGGTATCCCATCGTGGAGAATTTGGGGTTTTAATTGCACCATCTGCTTTTCCTCTCAGCTAATGTTTGCTTGAAGGCTCTTGAAATGCAAACAAAGCTGAACTGCACCAATCTGGAGCCATGCACATGGGTAAGGGCTGTGAGAATCGGGTGTAGGATTATCCCATTGTTCCGACTTCTTGGGTGGAAGCTCCTGAAGTGCTGTGCAGTGACAGTGAGAGTGCTCAAAGTGCTGCCTCGTGTGTGCACAGCACATTGAGGAGCCTCCTGAAACATTTAGAAACAGAGCAGGCACGAAGATGGTGTTGTGGTGGAGCTGGAGCACTTTCTAGTATGAGCTCTAGGATATCCAGGTGTGTTTGGTGTGAAAATGGCAGGAGATGTTCCATTTTTGATTTCCTTGGGACACCCTTGAAAAGAAAATCCTGAACACTTTTGGTTGTTTCAAAAGAGCTACTTCAATAAAACTGGGATGGTTGTAATTTTTTTTTTTTTTTGAATGTCAAATATTTTCATCTAAATCTAAGCTAAATTTATTATTTTATGGAATTGGTGAAATGTATGGCAAAATAACCTTGAAATGGATAACCAATGGGGAAATATAATTGTTGACAATAAATTTTGAGAAGAAGAAAATAATCAGAAATTTCAGGAAAAGTCATCAAAATCGAAGCATTTCTATAGAAAAATCTGTTCCACAAAGCAGCTTTTCCTGTGGAAATCTGCACAGCTGGGGGAGCTCCTGGGAAGGGGTGTGTGAAGCAGGCAGAGAGATGCTTGAAAGGAGATGCTTTCACTGACACACGTCAACTGAACTGACACAAATCCCAGCCCTAAATGTTGCTCTTTTTGGAGATTTGGGGAAGCTTTGTGCGTGCATCCACGAGACTGGAAAGAGCCAGAGAGCTGCAGCAGCCCAAGCGCCCTGGGCTGGATGAATTTTCAACCATTGTTTAAATGTCACTTTGTCAAAATCCTTTTGGACATTTTGTTTGTAGATCAGACCCTGCCCTCGCACAGGAAGGCTGGGAGCTTCCAGATCTGCTCTCAGCAGGGTCTGGTGTTACAAGTGATGTGTGTTTTGCCTGACACCAGCCAAGCCTGACTGATTATTTGGAGGAGAATTGGATGGCAGTGCAGAGAGACTGTTATTAAACTGGACACCTGTGGATCTTTCTCAGTGTGCCTGTGTGCTACAAGCCCACACAGGTCTCCACAGTGTCTGGTGCCAGCAGGAAATGTTGGTGTCACACTTTGGACTCACACAGCATAATTATCCTCTCACCCCTCCCTCTTACCTCGGTGTGATTTGCTGCCAGTGTTGTATTAGCAAAAAGGAAGGGGAAAAAAAGTAATTTTTCCAGTGTACACAGAGTAACAGGGATGTTTGTATGGCAGTTGTGAGTGGCGTAATCTTGGTTGTTAGACAGCTTTAAGTGGGATTTAAAAGAGGAAAAGATGCCAAAATAAATAGCAACGAGATAGATGGACTATTAGGCACAGCTTGTTTGAATTGCTCAGTTCAGGAAGAATTTACCTGGTTTGTGATGCACTGGCAGTACTAAATGAGAGGAAAAAAATGGGTATGGCCCTGGTGGGTGATGCCACCAAGGAATGAGCCAGCACCACATTTCAAGGGTTGCACCGGACAAAACTTTTGAAGCAGTTATATCTGCTCAGCTCTTCCTTGGCTCTTGGGCTTGGGCTTCACCCAGTTCCCCATGGAGAGAAGGTTTGGCAGTGTGCTCTGAGCCTGGAGTCCAGCCAGCTGCTCACCTGCCCGTCCCTGGAGAAACACGATCCCAAGGCTTGCTCGTTACGCTTTTATCTTTGCTCGGTTGATTTTGATGTTTTTCTAGAGCAGGACCTTTGTCCTGATTTTTCAGTCATTTTAATCCAAAGCTGGTGTAAATATCCATCCACCCTTCAGTCCCAGCCTGGGCTACCACAACCCCAGTCTCACAGGGGACCTGCTCATTCCCAGTGACCGGTGTTTAGCGCTCGGGCCACTGGAGCTGAGATGCCATTCACACCTTCCAGGCGTGCAGATAAATCATGCAAGCAGCTTTTATCAGCAGCATCACATTTCTCACTTGAAGTCCCAGTGTGAACCCTGGTGAGAGGACATGTGGCCGTTGGGAGAGGGGCCACAGCAAAGCAGGCAGTCAGAGGCAGGTGATGCGTGGGAGGACACGTGTCCTGCCAGTGAAGATGGTCTTTTGTGTTCCAGCCAAAAGTGGCCCATCTTCGTGCCTCTTCTGGAAACAGAAGCCTCTTTCCTATCTCCAGCAATGACCTCTGCTCATGTGACATTCAACAGAGAAAACCATAATTGCATAAACTAATGATTTCCAGAACAAGAGCTTTCCCAAGGCTATGTAAAAATGGCTGGTGTTTGTCAGCGCTGGGTACACAATGATAACAGAAATATCAGGGCCAGCTGGTTTACATATTTTTAAGTCAATCTGCTGCTTGTAAAGCTCTAATTGACCAACCTCTGACTTGGGAGTCCTGGCTGTGTGAGGGAGGCACCTCTTTACAGCCTTTGCTTGCCTCAACTTCCACCAGTCGACTGGAGGGGTTTTCTGCCATACTCTCTTTTCTATTTCTAGTTTTATTTCTGCCCATGTAATTACTTGTTCGCTTAATTCCTAAAGAGAAAAGAAGCAAACTCAAGCAATTTGGCTGAAAAGGCAGATGAAGAGCTGCTTCTGTACTGGAGATCATCAGGAATTAATTTCTGACATCCTTGCCTTGGTGCAGTCCAGACTTCATTAGAGCATTTGCAAAACTCCTCCTGGCAGCCAGGCACGCAGCGGAATAATTTGTATCTCCCTATAGATTTTACTGGGATCTGCCTCTGGGTTTGGCTGGTATCATTTAGGAATGTTTGTGTTGTTTGCTGCTGCATGGAGGGGACTCTTCATGCTGCATTTTGCATAACAGAACCGTGTGTGCTTTCAGCAGGGCACACAGCAGCCCACGGGAGGAGGTGATGTGTCCTTGCTATGGTTTGTAGGATAGATGGAGAAGCAGAGTGCCAAGATGACAGGACAATGCTCATGGCCATGAAAGGATCTGAGCTTGGTGCTTGTGTCTCCAGTGTAAAGAAAAGGGATCTTGGTCATGGAGGTGAATGGGTGGAGCTGGGCATGCACCCATCCTTACCCAAAACAGGCTGTGCCTCCTCCCCCTGGAGAGCCATACCTGCCTGGTGTGTGTGATGTGGTGCTGCAGCCTCTGAAGGACACTCAGAATTATGTGGGGTTTTCAGATCTTCATCAGCCAAGTCAATAAAAAAGCTGAAACCAGCCTGCAGTGCCTTTGGAGGGGTGGGCAATTACCTGCAGGAAAACTTGTTCTAGCTGTGCTAAATATAGAAAAAAAACCACCCAGGGCACAACATGTGTCATGGGATGGAGAGGGTGGACAACTTATCTAATAAGCTGCTGGAAATGTGAGTTTTGGCCTGGGTGCAAGCTGTGGTGTTAACCCCTTCAGGTACCTGCGTGGTATCAGACATGGCACTATTGTCACTTACGTGCACATAATTATACGTAGCAACTTCTTCCAAAGGGTTTGAGGCAATGAAATGACTGTAATTAGGCTGCCATATGTGACATCAAGATAAAAAAAGTCCCCCAAACATGGCACACATTGAGCCAGAACCTTAGAACTAAGAAAAGTTTAAAGAACTTAAATGTTTATGATGTGATTTTGAAAACCAGTGGCCCTTCCCATGTGTGGTGTGACTCCCACGTGTCACTTGCAGGGATGCTCAGGGTGCAGCTGTCCCCTCCTCTTGTCCCCTCACTTTGCAGCGATGCTGCAGCAGCCACACCTCCCTGTGGGGAGCTGGCCCTGCCAAAAATCGGGCGACTCTTGTTGAGCTCGAGCTTTTCTGCAGAGGAAGAAGTAAAAAGAAGCCACAAAGAAGCAGGACACTGCCCGTGGAGTGCTGTGGGGCTCCACAGAGCGAAGGAAGGCAGAGGCTCTGGCAGCAGCAAAGCCCAGCCGGCCGCTCTCCCTCCCGTGGAGCTCCACAGGAACTCTGAGCCACGTGTGGCAGCCAGCCCAGGCTTTGGCAAGCCAGGCCTGCTGTGCTGGGTTTATTAGCAGGTTCCCATAGCACTGCCCTCCCCAGGCATCCTCTCCTCCCCTGCACGCGCTGCCGGCTGACCTTCCGGAGCTTGGGAGAGGCTGCTGGGTATTTACGAGCAGTTTCATTCCTATTTCAGCTCCCAGGCTCCCAGAGCAAACACCAACGTGAATCTTTCAGTAAACAGGCAGGCACTGGAGGGGAGGGAAGGATTAAAAACTCCGAATAATGACTGAAATGTCAGACATTTATTATTAAGTTGCTCCCGATGTTGACAGCCGAACATTCAATATTAAAAGCATCCTTGATCATAAGAGCCAAAGGCAAACCTGATTCTTAAATATCCCAGTTGTTCTTTTTTTTTGACCTAGTTTTTGATGTCTTAAAGGAGGAAATAAAATTTTAGAAAATATTTACAGACACGAGAAAGGCAGGATTTCATCACGGCTGGTGACTCCACGGATCTGCCTGGGGCAAGGACAGCAATTAAAGAGCAGGAGGGCAAACGAGTCTCACATTTCCCTTGCAGAGGTATTGTCAGCCTGGGAATGGGAAGCTGAGGCGTGCGTGTTAGGGCTGGAAGAGCAAGGAGTCCCCAAATCTCAGCGTGAGGCTCAGAGGGGCTCCGATGGCTTTCAGGATGTTAAAGGAGTGGTTATGAGCGAGGCTGAGGTTTGACAGGCTTTGCCAGGAGCTATAAAGGTGAAATGATCAGTGTTGTGTTGTGTGGCAGTGAAGCAGAAATGCCAGAGAACTGCTCTGAATAATGCATGGTCTTTGTGGGTCAGAGTCTCCTCCAAGAAGGCTGGTGGGAAAGGCTTGATGGAACTTACCCCAAGCATCAGATTTCGGGTTTGGATTGGGGTAAGAACAGAAGGCAGCATTAGGAACAGGGAGAAGGAGGGAAAATCTGACCTAGCAGGAGATGGAAGGAAGGGAGAAAATTGTTTACTGAAGATTGGGGCAAAACAGGATAAGTGTGAAGCTCTTGCAATGTGTAAAAAGCTACTGAAAAGAGGAAGAAAATGTTCTTTTTTCTCTGTGTCTTTCTTGGTTAGGAGAAGATGTCACGAGCCAAACCAGAAAGACACAGATGCTGGGAAATGGTTTCTTGGGGAAGTTGCAGAAATTCCATTACTGGAAGCCTTTGAAAAGAAAGTGGAAAAACACCTGATACAGCTTTGAGCTCCTTAAGCTCCTTCAAGCTTTATTTTTATTAATTGGTGATATTACCATGAAATTAGAGAGATGGCACAGCTGTTGATGGCTTTTTGGAAGGGTTCAGCTCCAGAGCTGCAGAGTCAGACACTGCCAGAACCAGCTCTGAAACCAGCAAAGCCTTGAGCTGAGACCAGAGGCCTTGGTGGCTGAGTGTTGAGGAGAGAATGGAAGCTGTGAACACAGAAAAGCATCTCTGGGTATTTCATTAGGATCCTTGCACGTTGTGGAAGCACACCAGGCACTTCAGCAGTTTTCCCATGGCACAGACAGATTTTTCTGGTTCCCAGGTTCAGGAGGGGTGGCAGAATGTGACTGAGACCTCCAGGCCAGCTGGCATGACCCAGAGAAGTGTCTGGGGACAGTTATGTGGCCACACAGAGGGGCATGTGACCCCTCTGCCAGAGAGCAGCTCCTTGCCAAGATAATTCCTGCCTGGCTCTGCCAATGGGCCCCTGAGTCCTTGGCCACGATCTTGAACCTCTGGGGGAGTTGCCAGGCCCTCAGATCCTCCAGCAGAACTCCCCAAACAGCCTAATTTTGATGCTGGATATGGGGGAACTGGGAGGATTTGAGGGGATGGCATCAGTTTTGTGGCACTTCACATCTCCACACATCCCTCATGTTCACAGTGCCCTCAGGAGCTGCAAAACTCTGTTCTCTTGGTGAAGGGCATATTGTGCTGGAAGCTCAGTGCTTCGCTGGGTGGACCTTTGGGGCTAAACCAGCCATTCCTATGTACTCATTTAAATTTCATTGATTTTTCTAAAGAATTATTTCTCCCTTGATGGTCTAGAAATAAAACCTCTTGCCCTGACTGGCTCAACAACCCCATGATTTCTATCTATTGACAAGGTGCTTTTCACACTCTGTCTCAACACAGCCAAGCTATTCTTCAACATGCTCGATCCGAGGAAGGGAAAATTACATTTTATGTGCCTCCTGCTGCTTCCTGCTACATCTCCCCTCCTGGATTTCCAGTGGCAGGTGTTTGTGCAGGATCCCATCTCCAGGCTGGGAGCAGCACCAGGTTTTCACAGGAATATCTCCTCTCCATGTGGGCAATGCCCAATTAGGCACACTGCCAGGCTACGAGTTTGCAGCGATATTTTTAATTTTCCTCTAAGGCTCCTTTTTGCTCTCTGGCCTTATCTTTGCTGAAGCAAAACAGCTTGTGTGGCTACTCTTTGTGCCCCTGTCTGATTTGTGGCTTATTTCTCATGGTGCAGCCAAGTGTGCGCGAGGCAGGCGGGGACGTGGAGTGGCACTGACCCTTCTGTGCAGAGCACACGTGCCAGGCTGCTGACCTGGAGCCCAGGGCTTGTTTGAAGGCTTCTCCAAACCCAAACCCTTCCAACAACAGCAGCAGCAGGGAGGGAGTGTGGGGAAGGTGGTGCAGTGACCCTGCAGGTGTATGACAGCAGGTTTGCTGGGTTACCTGGGGGTAATGTGACAAAGGCTGTTTTCCAGTTTCCCCTTTGATAAGGACCTTTCTGGCCATTATACATATATAGGTCAGGGGTTTGGATGAGGAAGCCTTCATGGCTTTCAGAATTGCAGCCACACTGTCTCCAGCTGTGACCCTTGAAGACCCAGCTCTGGCGCCCGTTTCCTTCGCTTCAGTTTCAGTGGGTCATCCCAGCAGTGTTTTGCACACACAAGCAAGAATTATGGGCTTAAAATAGGCACAAGTGCCTGAAAGAGATGAACTGTGGCTCGTGGAGGCTGTACATACCATGCCCCAATGAACAGGAACTTGTTAGCATGGGAAAGTGCTGCTGCTGTGGGGAGTGGTTACTGAGGGTGACTTTGCTCTCATGGGCCTTATTTCTGAGTGTGCCAGTTCAACTATGCAACTTTAAATATATGTTCCCTGGTCCAGATGTCCTATTTAGGCCAAAACCTTTGCTTTGCCTATAAGAGAGCTGGAAAAGCCTGGGCCTGCCTTTGAAGTCTATTAGCTGCCTCTAAGGCAGGATTTATCTTTAAAAGGAGTTGGAGCAGGATAGGGAGCATGTCAGTGCTGGGACCAGAAGATGTTTTTCTGCCCCAGTGCCTATAGAGGTGAATAGAACTTTTCTTAACAGCTTTTTGGGAAGTTATTTGTAACCAGATATCCATTTTCCTTTGCCAAGAGCTTGGGGTTATTTGTGGCTCTGGACTAAAAAGGAACAGCGGAAACAATGGTGCACTCGTTATGACCAAACCAGTTTATGCTCAACATTTCTGTTTTTTTCTAAGAAAAAGAAAGACCTTGGCCTTGAACTCTTAGTTCATATGCTCTACTTGTCTCTCTTGCACTGCCAGGCAAACTGGAAAGCTCAGGCATGCTAGTGATTGTTTCTGAGCACCAAAATTAGAAGAGCCTGTTGAATGGGAGAAGCTGAGCTCAGGGCACTGGAGTTGTCAGTGGCCAGAGAAGGGTTGGAGGGCAGAACTCTGGGGTTTTATCCCATGCTGGTTTGATTTGGTTTGATTTAAAACACTGTAGCTGAGTCTGTGTGGTTCCTGGACCTACCCAGACAGGATGAATGTGTGTGCTGTTCCCTAAAACAACCCATCCACACTGGCAGGGCCAGAGCTCCACTCCTCTCCTGCACTGGGTGGGTTCTGCTGCTGGGTGGAGCAGAGGAGCTCCTGGTGCAGATGTTTTCCTTCCTTGCTGTGCTGTCTCTGGCTGATGTTGATGCAGGTGCAGTGTCCTGAGCCAGCCAGGAAGGCTGGGAGAGTCATCACCTACAGCTCCATCCCCTCAGAAATGTGCACTGGACAATCCCTTTGGTTACCAAATTCCTGTGTGCCTGCGACCAGGAGTGGGCTGAGGAAAGAGAGAACACTCCTGCCCAAGCCCTGGGGCAGCCAGAAACATTTCCAGCCCAGCAGCAGCTGCACCAGTGCTGGTGCAGCTCCCTGTGGTGCCTTCCTGGGGCTGGATCCAGAGCTCTGCCATATCCACGAGTATTGGCACACTGAGTCAGGTGTTTGTGCCATTTCCCTGCCTTTGGATATTCCCAGCACGTGGCCATCAGTGCAAGGGCTGTGGGACATTTCTCCCTGCCCCAGCCATGCTTTGCCTACTGCTTCAGTCCTGCTTTGGCTCTCTTACCACTGTGTTTCAGTCCCTGATGTGCCCAACTCGAGGCATCCTGGCTTTTGCTCTCAGGTCCTGGAGTCCTGCCTCTGGAGTTGAACACCATCTGCACCCCTGGGGTCATTAGTGATGGGGACAGTGCCCAGGGCATGTGACAGGGTGTGTAGGGGAGGCTGCTGCTGCTTCCCTTCTCCTTGTGGGTAATGACTTCAGCAAAGAGGGCTGGCAGGGGGTCTCTGATTAATGCATCAGATCTCGGTCCATGAGAGTGATGCCACCTGCAAGCTGGACACTTGCACTGACCTAATGTGTTTGTGGCTTCAAGCCACGTTATACCATCTGCCAGCAAAGGAGAGCTTCCCAGCACCCCACCATGCAGGTGTGGGGGTGGATCACCACCTAAATCCCTGCCAGGGTGTGCCGGGAAGGATCCAACCTTCTCTCAGAGGCCAGCAGCCCGTTCGGGTTAAACCACACACGTGATTTTCTATTTGTGGCATCCTTTTGCAGCTAGAAAAGCGCTGAAGTTATTGGAAAAAGTCTGCAATCCTGCCCTGCTGGGCCATGCTAACACAACAGGTTATTGTTCTGGCATAGGTGAAGGGCAGGACCTTTGCCTGGGAGCCAGGATCTGTGCTGCTTAGCTGGAAGGAAGCAGAACTTCTCAGCACTGATCCCACCTGCAGTGCTAATGCCGACTGCAGCGCCGGGAGGTCTCCAACAGTGTGCAGAGCCCAAGGAATTCAGCTCCACGTGCCAGCACCACGCAGAGCTGGCACTTCCAGCCCCTCCTGTCCTTGCTATAAGTGCCTGATGAAAGATAAAGGCCAGAAAAGCAGTGTTGAAGCATTGGCAGGGCTGTCTGCGCTGTCTGTGGAGCACTTTGGATGCTCCCGATTCCTGGAAGCTTACTGTCTCTTGATAGAGAGAAATACAAACTATTACTGTCATCTGCCTTCTCTGGAACAGCTCAGAGACATTAGAAAGCAAAAGCTGAGATCTCACTTCAAATGTGCAGCTCCAGTTGTGGCTATTTGTGCCATGTCTGTGGTTATCAGGGTGGTTTCAGCCCACCACTGAGAAGTGTCCACTCTCTTATTTAGCAGTGATCCCCCTCCAGCCCCACTAAGCCCTGGGGACAGCCTCTCTGTATCTGTGCAGAGCCACTTCCAGCTCATTCCCATACATTTGCCAAGGACAGCTTTTCCCTGCGTAGCCTGAGCTGTGGTTTAGATGAAAGGAAATTTGCAGTTTAAAAGCATCCTTCCATTCCAGTCAGACTTTTCCTTTGCAGAGCATTAGCAGTGTCATTTCCCACTCGGGTGGAACCAATTGGTATTTCCTTGGGTGGCCTCAAGCTTGGCAGCGTGACCCTCTGCCACAGCAGTGCTGCTGTGCTGGGCTGGCAGCTGCCTCTCCACCATGACAAAACTGTTTGCATTTGCCGGCACTCCTGACATCTCTCGTTGAGGCTGTCACAACAGCAGCAGCTGAAGTGGCTCTGTACCCATCAAGGAGAGCAGGCTCTGGATCTCTGCCCTGCACTGGGACACCTCTGTCTGCATCCTTTGCCCAAGGCCAGATCTGGGAGGTGGTGCTTGGAAGCATCACAGCACACAGGAGCCTTTCCAGCGGCAGATGGGTTCCCATGGGGTGTCTGCAAAGTGGAGCTCTCCTTGCCAGCTCACCAAAATGGGTTTAATTCAGCTCCCCCAAAACAAGTCTCCTAGAATTGAGCACACCTCATGGAAAGTGCCCTCCGGCAGCTGCAGCAAATCTGAGGAAGGCTCTGAGTATTTCCAGACTGGAAAAAGAAATCTGATGTTGAAAACGTGTCTAAAATAGAAGCCTTCTTAGCAGGTGAGTGTTGGGGAAGGCTGCAGTGGGCAAAGGTGGTACCAAAGCTGCCTCTTCCAAACAGGCCTGGACACAAGAATGTTTTGCAGCTACCAGAAATTCAGGGCTTCTTCTCAGCTTGGGTCTTGCATTTCACTGAAGTCCCTCAGTCCAGTTCTAAACCTGAATTCACAGTATGCTACCATGACATCATGAAGTCAAATGCCACTGGCAATGGAAATAGATATTGCCTCCCAGGTGGGAGCTTCAGGGAAGTATTCCAGAAGGTGGAGGGGGAAGGGCTTTCCCAGCTGAATTTTACAAGAATTTTTACTGGCAGAAAAGTCTCAATTTAAAGAAACATGTTTTCCTGATCTGAAAATGCTCCCCTGGGCCTTCTGTCCTTAGCTGTCTGGTTTTCATCCCTCATGACATTCCTGAGGCTTGGCAGTACCCAGGGCTGGCTGGAGGCACTGAGATGCAGCCCTGCTTTGAGAAGCTTCCACCAAACAGCAAATCCTGGTGAAGAATTGCAGAGGAGATGCTCCTGGATGGCAGGAAGAGGGAGATGAAGGGCAGCATTGCCAGCTTCCATACCACCTGCTCCTCCTGTGGATGTGCTGGTGCTCCCAGGGCAGGCAAGCTGGGAGCTGGCTGGGACTGGGCCCTGTGGGTATCCTGCTTTCTACAGAGCCCTGGCTGTTACAACCACCAAGGTTATTTCTGGAATTTCCCCTCTTTGTGATTAAATTATTTGTTATTCTGGGCAGCGTGGCACTGGGCAGTAATTGCGGCACTGGGGCAGGAATTGCGTTGCTCTGTGCCTGAGCTTCCTCAGGGCAGTAAATTCCAAGCCCTTTGCACCATCCTTTGGGATTCTCCTCACCTACCATGTGCTCTTGGCCTTCCTATTTTCACCCTGGCTGAGCCTTCTGGGAGCAGCCAGAAGGGAAAGTGGATGACTGAGCCCTTCTTCTGATTTGGCAAATCCTGTTTGTCCCTAGCTGCATCATCCAAAATGTGTTCAGGGCTCCAAACGCACAGCCAGAAGCACAGCCCTGGGAAGGAGCCTGAAGGGCTGCAGCTATTTAGACAAAGAAACTAAGAATTGAAGTCATTGCTCCATCACTCTCCCTTTTGCTCTGTCCCTGCCAGCTCACCAGCACTGGAAACAGCATCATGGAGACACAGGGATGCAAGCTGGTGTCTCAGAAAAGTCAGGCTGGCTGCTGGCAGGACAGCTCCAGGCTCTGCAGCTTGGATGAAGGTTGGCTCCCTCCTTGGCTTCAGGGAAGAACTCTTATGGGGGCAGAAGATTGGCTCTTGAGGATGAGTCTAAACTTTGCACCTGCACTTCAGATTTGCCCTTCTTCAAGCCAAAATTGAAACACGGACAGGAACCATTCCCTTCTGGAAACTTGCCTCTGGTTCTGCCTGATGTGCCCCTGCTCTGCAGAACTACAGAGTGGCCCCTGACCTGCTGCTTCCCATAATCTCCAGGCTGATATGGACCTTGCTGTGAAACGGATGTGGCTGACATTTAGCAGGAATGCCAGTTCTCATCAGAACAGTGCCTGGGGAGACGCAGGCTGCGCTCAGCCGTGCGGCTTGACGAGACCTGCTGCTTTGCAGGCTCGGTCAGCACCTCACTTCATCAAAGAAATGCTCTTGGCTAACGCTGGGTGATGTTTCCCAGAAATGGCATGGGCAGGGAAGATGTTTTGCTCGGCATAAAGTGGCCTCAGTGCACTTTTCAGTGTTCTACTGGGTAGAAGGAACTGACTGGGATGAGTTTGGGACTAAGGTGGGTTTAGCCATGCCATAAAGTCCAAGAGCAGTGAATGAATGGTGTAGGGAGGATCCGGATCTCTCCTCCTGCCAGCCTCACTTGCAGAGATCTCCCTGGATAAAAGCCATGCTTCATTTCTTATGATGCAGCAGAATCAGCAATAGTCCAGCTGTGGGAGGCCTCCTTCCAGGATCCCCTGTGTGCAAAGATGTCAAGGCAATTCACAGTCCCAAGCCTATTTGGGGCTACCACCTTTGGTGCATTAATTTTACATGTGGGCAAAGTGAGTGGTTTTTCATCTCTCCCTCGACTGCAGACACTCTTTGGCAGATCTGAGAAGAGGAGCCTGTGCTTTCCCACCCTCCAGCTGCATCTGGCTGCATTTGAAATTTCAAACGAGCGCTGGAGCTCTCTCAGCTGGATCTTGCATATTTTTTTTTGTGTTTGTTTCAGCCACTTCTTCATAAAGAGAACTCATCTTTCTACCCACAGTGAAGTCCAGGATTTCCTAAGAACAAAGCGCTGGGTTTGCCTCAAATACAAACAATCATTTACTGATGGTTGTGAATCATAGGGAACCCCACGAGGGTTTAATCCCCAACTCCAAATGCTCCAACCCAGGCTGTTTTGGGCTGACTCACGGCAGCCCTTTGGCACAAGCAGGGGAGTGCCCAGCTCTCCAGGGAGAAGCTGGCAGTGCCAGGCAGACACAGACACATCCCTCCAGCGCAGGGCACGCCCGCCGGGGCCACTCTCGTCCTTGCACCCCCAGGGCGAAGCATCCCCGCAAACCTGCCCGTGGCTCCCGGGGCGTGAGGGACAAGGACGTGGCGAGGCCGAACGCCTCGGCTACCGCACCTCACCGGCTTCCACCTCCCGGCAGGGCCGGCAGGAGCAGCAGCGCCCGCAGGAGCAGCAGCGCCCGCGGGGCCAGCGCCGCTCCCCGCCCGCCCGGCCGCGCATCCCCCGCCAGCTGCGGGATCCAGCTGCGGGATCCAGCTGCGGATTCCAGCTGCGGGTTCCAGCTGCGGGCTCGGCTCCGGCAGCGGCACCGGCTGCGGCGGAGCAACAGCGGCCTCCAGTGCCGAAATCTCCCGCTCTCCGTCCATGGAGCCGCACTCCGCGTCCCGCCCGCGCCGCGCAGAGCCGCGGAGCCGCTCAACTGGCGGCTGGCAGCGACCTTTAGAGAGCATCTCGTCCAACCCCCCTGCCGTGGCCAGGGACATTTCCAACGAGACCGCGTTGCTCAGAGCTCCCTCCAGCCTGATCTTGAATGTTTCCGGGGATGGGGTATCGACAACTCCTCTGGGGAACCTATTCCAGTTTCTCACCACCCTCATTGTAAAAATATTCTTCCTGATATTTAACCTAACCCTGCCCTCTGTCAATCTGAAGCCATCCCCCCTTGTCCTGTCTCTCCAAGGCCCTGTGAAAAGTCTCTTGGTGCCCCTTTAGGCACTGGAAGGGCCTCTAAGGTCCCCCAGGATCTTTCTTTTCTCCAGGCTGAACATTCCTGGCTCTCCCAACCTGTCTCTATGGCAGAGGTGATCCAGCCCTTGCAGTGTCTTCATGGCCTCCTCTGGACTTTCTCCAAGTTTTTCTTATGTTGGAGACCCCAGAGCTAGGTGGAGCACTGCAGGAGGGTCTCATCAGAGCAGAGGGGCCAAATCCCCTCCCTCGTCCTGCTGCCCACACTACTTTGGATGCAGCCCAGGACAAGGCTGGTTTCTTGGCTGTGAGTGCTCACTGATGGCTTGTGTGAAGCCTCTCATCCACCAGTACCTTCAAGTCCTTCTGGGAAAGGCACCTCCCATTCTGCCAGCCCACAGCCCTCAGGCCAGGTCGTCAGTGCCAGCAGCAAAGCACACCAAGGTCAGTAGAGGGGAAAAAAAAGAATTTTACCAGGAAAAATGGAATATTTTTTGTTTTCTGAGGCACTGGGTAGCTGTGACCTGCAGGATAAATGTGAGGTGGGTGACTCTTGGTGCACAGGGACTAGTCATGGGCCACTGGCATATGGACAGGGCTGGAGATGGGTCAACATGGAGGTGACTTGTGGGGCTCTTTCTCCTGGCAAAGGCTCTAGTGTCCTCTATTTAACAAATGCAATTGCAAGCCCTGAGAATGTTAAAAATCTACTGCTCGAACCCTGGAAGACTAGGAAAGGAAAACAAAATTCTTGATGCAAAAAAAAGATCCTCCTTGCTCTGCCAGAGCCTGGCTCCCTCCTTGGGCACATCCCAGCCTTGTCCCTGGGGCTCTGTCAGTAATTTGCTCACAGGTCTCTACGGGCATCGCCAGAACAAACCGCATTTTTCAGGAAGGTGCTTTGAGTGTGGGGGAAAAGGGCGTTGCTGTGTGTGTAAGAAATCCCAGCACAAGATGTGGCGATGCTTCCATTTTATTGGGGGTGTGAGCGGGTGAGGGGACAGCTTTGTGCTCCAACCTCTGGCACAGCTGTGCCTCAGTTTAGTTGAAGCGGGGAGTTCGGCACATTCCTCTGTTCTTGATGCGCACGTGGCCGCTTCTTTGCCTGGAAGAGAGGTTAAAAATGCTGGGGAGGGGCTGCCTTAGGGTCCCTGAGACACAGCAGAGCCTGGCTCAGAGGACAAAGGCAGAAAGAAAGGAAAATACTGCTTAAATCATCATCTAAGTGTTATTCACAGCGAGCAAGGCCGCATATTCTTGACAGGGAGTTCAGGGTTACCATGGACATGTGTTAATTAATTCCAATAAGCTCAAGAGTGCTTTCTGACACCTCCTGGCAGGATAATTCACCTCTGTGCTGCAGGATGGCACTGAGACAACTCTAATGCCTGTCTGACTGCAGACAATAAAGGTTATGAATTTGTTTTGTAGGGTTTTTAGAGACAAAGGACCTCCACTGTGTCTCACTTGGCTTTGGCCTGCTCCCAGCCTCGCCGCCTGATTGCTTCTGCAGCAAAAGGGAGGAAAATATTAAAAAGCTACCTTTAAAAAACTATTTTCTTCTTTTAGCCCTGTAGTGGACCTGATTACTCCAAATTGTTCCATTTTCACATGGAAGCACGATGTTCTCCTCTTTGGAAAGAGAGATCCATTTCTCAGGTGCGTAGAGGAATGCTGGTAAAATGATTTGCATTTTGCAAAAAGCATTTTGCATGCTGGTCACAGTGAAGTGACCAAAGGCGACAAGTGAGGCACTGCCGCTGCAGGGACCCGCCAGATGCTCTCTGTAGTTATTCCCAGACTCCTCGCAGGCTTCCAGCTCTTGTCAGGCCAGTTGCACACACAAAACTGCAAATGACACTTCATCCTGCCTCTGGGCTGACTTTTCCCCACGGACCAAGATGAGGACACTCTGTTTATCTCTCGCCTAAGACATTTGGCAGCTTCGGAGTCCTGGTGCCTGGCTCAGATGGCCCTGGCCAGGAGACCAAATGGCTGTTCCTAACTTCAAAATTCCTTCACTTGGGAAGAGAACAGGGGAGCTGCAAGGCTCAGGGCTCTGACCCACAGGAGTAGCACATTTCCAGTTGCAGCTGCTCGGAGCTTGAACAAAAAGGAGCTTTAAGAGCTCTGGGAATGCAGTGCTTGTCTACACAAAGTGGATGCAGCACCAACTTCTCGTCCATCCCATCCCTCCTCTGACTCCTGGCTGGCTCTGAACACACCACCAGCTCAATCTTTCTCTTTTTTGTACCCCAATTTCCCTTCTTGTGAGCACTGGATTCTCCATCCCCTCCGAAGCTGCTCTCTGCACTGGGGAGATGGAGCATCCTGGATGCTTTGCACAGCTGACTGTGGAGCCATCCTTGCTCACTTTACCCCGCTCTTGGTCCGTGGCCAAAGCCCTAATGATGTTGTGTCTGATGAACCTCCCACCCCCATCTGTTGCACAATACAGGGACAGCTGGTACTGGGCTGCTGGCTTCCAGCAGGGTCATTACCACCCTGCCAGGCCGTGCCGGGTCATTAACTGTGGTGCCTTTGCTGAGGAGATCCCACTCAGCCTCTCTCTGCCTGACTGCATCATATTCAGCCTTGAAAGGTGAACCAGCTTTTGAGCAGGCCAGCAGCAGAATACGTGGCAGCAGCCTGGGTTAATGAAGCAAAGAGGGGACAGCCCAACTGACAATATTTATCCAGGCTCTTTTTTTTTTTTCGTGGTGATTTGGATTCTGTTCCTTGTTCCTGCAGAGTTAACAGGGAGGCGATGCTCCTGAAAGCAGAATTTGGCTCCACACTCACCCAGGGACAGAAAAGCTGGACTTTGAGCTTCTGCTACAAATGTCTGCTGATGGCAGATGGGCCCGTGAGCCTGATCACCAAAAATCCCTGCCTACACCAGGTGAAGTCAAGGGTGAAGCTCCCTTAGCCCTGCAGACTGGGGCATCTGGCTCCAGATAAGACTCAATCTTCCCAACAGAGATTTTTGAACCACTTAATAGCATTGAGTTGGAAGTAATTCCTTCACTTGTCTGACACAGAGTGCTTCCAATGTATAAATATACTTTAAATTACCTAGGGCCCAAGCCAGATGAAATGCATCAAGCCTTTCCAGAGACACCCTTAGCATTTGGACCTGGCCTTCTGCTAGAACAGTGCAATCTGGCACCAGCACAGATTAAATATAAAGCTCATTCTTAAAAATACCCAGAGCAAATTGTATCCTTTCATATGCAGAGAAGACAGAAAGCAGAGCTCAGCTATAAATTCCTGGGGTGAAAAAACACAGCTTTTTCCCTCAGCCACCGCACATCTGAGGTCATCTGGAAAAATATCCTTCAGCCCTTGTGCTAGATCTGGGCAGACTTCGAGGACTTGGCCATTTGTCTGAGCTCCTGGACGCCTGCCAGCTCTCCCTGCTGCCTGGCAGCTGCAGGTAAGGGGAGATTTTTGCTCGTGGGCAGCGTGTGAGCTGTGAGCCACACACAACGGGGCCGTTCCTCAGCTGGAGCCCACATGCTCCGAGCAGCGGGCGCAGCATCTGTGCGGGAGGCCAGCTCCGTGCCAGATGTGCTGGGCTCGCTGCCCGAGCTCCACCCAGCTGCATGCAAACAGCTTTCTTTCTAGGAAATCCCAGATATCTGTGGTAGCCCTGGTCTGTGTGGCACCTAGGCTTGCGGCAGGTCCAGGTACTCACAGGTTGCGGATGCACAGCAGGCACTCGTTGCTGTACAGGATGTCATCCGTGCCACAGATGGGGTCAAAGTCCCTCGGGCACCCTCTTCCCGGGTTGAAATTGTCACAAGATGGCTGGAGACACAAAAGGGTGGTTTTGAAAACATTAAGCCTGTTCTCAATTCACCAGAGGAGCTCTGCTTTCACAGAGAGGTGTACATTTTGTCTGTCTCTATAACCCATCCTCAGAGCTCTGCTATGAGCTCAGAAACACTGGGACCATCTGCCACCACATCCCTTGGCCAGCTGAACTCCACCTGGCCCTGCTGCACATCCTTAGGAGTAGCAGTGTAGAGTAAATAGTGCTCCATGGGCACTGCCTGAGCATGTTCTTCTCAGTTTTTACTTTCATGCCACAGCAATACCTGTCCTCACACTTGCAAGCCAGAGGCTAAGGGGATTTCTGGCCTTCTTGACGGGTCACAGCAATATTTCGCTTTTTAAGAGCGTTTCATTCAGTGTTTGGGGAAAATGCAGTGGAAACCTAGTACCATCACTGGGGTTTTGCTGTGGCACAGCAGGTGGAAGGGGGTTCCCAGGCATTGCCAACCCACTCTACTTCACTGTATTTAGCAATGGTGGCTCCCCAGGCTATGGGTTAGTGCTGTCTCTCTTGTGCTGCATAAAACAGGAGACTTCACCTCTGTTCCTCTGAGAGCAGCATCCATCTCGGCATTTCCTAGATAAAGAGGAGAGAGAGAGAGAGAGAGAGAGAGAGGGGAAGGAGACACCTTAGCACCCATCACTCAGGCTGGTTTCAAGGGGGACACAATAAAGACAGTTTAGGCTGAGGACTGTATGTCTTCACTGAAACACCTTTGTCCCAGAAAACAGTTTCTTCCCTTGGATCTCCCACATTTCCCTGCTGGATCCCTCCCTGTTGTGTCACCCTCTTTCCCCTGGTAGAAACACTGTAAGGGTGCAAGGCCCTGCCAAGGCAAAATGCACTTCTAGAGATGTCACCTGCCAGCTGTCAGGGGGCAAAGGTGGCTTTTGTCACATCTTACCACATGTTCATGAGTAACTGAGAAACTCCTGCTGACACTGGGCAGGTGCTGGAGTAAATCCAGGGCGATTTTTCTACTGTTCCTCTGTTTGTACCACAAGCAAGCAAAGCAAAAGACAAATTCTTGAAGGTCTCTGCTAGCAGGAGACACTGAGATCTCACATCAAAGCTGGTGGGATCAAACCATGACTTTGGTGGGCTTCCCCATGGAAAAGCTGGCCCTGAGCTGGCAGCTGGGATCACAGGGGTGGAACACGCAGTGGGTGTGTTTTGAAAAACAACCTGAATTTTTTTGGCAAAGGCAGAACTGAGAAAAAGAGCCTGGGTTTCTTATAAACCCAGAAGTAATCTACATGGAGGATTTCTACTACATCTGTATTAACAACCAGCATGGCCCAGTAGCAGCGAAATGTTTTGGTGCTGGGGAGTTGGTAGCCCACTGTTTAATATTTCAAGGATTTTACTTTGGACTAGCACTGGTCCAGAGCCAGGAGCTGCAGCTCACTACGTGCTCAGTTCATCTGAAATGAGCCCAGATTTTGTGCTCAGACAGCCCTGCAATGGCAGCCTCTGTGCAGTAAACAGGATGACAGAGGACCTGCCTCAGAAGCACCCTCCTGTTTGGAATGAGCCCACTAAAGCAGGGCCTGAGGAGCAGCAACAGCTCATGTTCTCATCCCTCTGCACCATATGGGATTTTGAAAACACAGTTGGCTTAAACATTGGCTTTGGTAGTGAGAGCTGCATTTTCCCTTGCATAGATTCATATCCTGTCTTCTTGGATTTGCTTTTTTAAAACCAGAATAGCACCTATTCACTCCGAAAGGATCACACTGTCCTAGAAATCACCAGTTACAGGACAAACCCTACCCCTGAAGAAAGGGTGTCAGCCCAGCAGGTCTGCTCATTTTTGGGAGCAAGTGCACCCTTTCAAAGCCTTTGTTTTAGGTTTGCTCACAGACAGGTACAGGTTTTGTGCACTTTGGCCATTGCAGCACCCCCTGCCCAGGGCCACAGCAAGGTCCGAGCACCAGCTGCTCTCTTCTCACACTCACCTTGCCATGTGGCAGACCTGGGAGCTTCAGCAAGGAGAGGAAATAGCTCCCAAGCAAAATGTTGGACTCACCTTGGTAGAAGAAGAGTGCCAGGGAGAGGAGCAGGAAAACACCAGCTACCTTCATGGTCAAGGCAATGTTTCACTGAGCACAGCGGAGAGAAACCAGGACACTCCTCAGTGTCTCAGAGATCCTGTCTCTGGCAGTTCTGCTGGGACTTTTTATACCTTTCCCCATTTCTGGCACCACACCACACAGCCAGCTCCACCCTGCAGTCCTGTGGTGACAACATTCAAAGCACGGGGACAACACCAGGTGGCAACTGGCTCATTGGTGGGCGCAAGGATGAAAGCCTCTCCCAAGCCAATGGAGGTGACAATCCTTATCTCCAGCAAGGACTGGGGCCCTGTCCCGGGTGTGGGGGTCAGCCCTGGGTCTGCACTCCAAGCTGTGATAAAGCAACTTTGTACAAGGAAGCAAGATTGGAGAAATGGGCAGGCCAGCAAGGGAAACGCAGTCAGCAGCAGTGTGGCTTTGATTAATGACCCTGCTGCTGCCACTTGCAGGGTGAAGCTGCCTGGTGAAGCCACCTCTGGGTGAAGATGGCATTGATCCACATGCAGCTTTCCCACAGAGCAGAGCTGGGGTGCTGCAGCCCCCATCCCTCCCTGGGCAGGCAGGAATGGGAGCAAGGATTGCTCTTGGAGAGCAGAGCTCGGCTGTGCCTTGGGCTCGCTGGTGGCTGCATATTCAGTGCTGCTGTTTTGACTGCACATCTCTGATTGCAGACAGCAGCCAAAATGAGCCTCTGGGTCAGACACTGCTCCCTTCCCCTCTCCCTGCCTGCAGCTGGGAGTAAACCCTGGGGAATTCCTACAGTTACACCACCAGTGGTGCATTGCAGAGAGGGGATCAGTCCCTCGGGGATTAGAAGGATTAATTAATGTTTCTAAAGCACTTTGATATCTCAGCCATAAATCACTGGAGAAGTGCAAAGCAAATTATTACTAATGGGGGCTTATGACTCAAAGACAGATTTTTAATTAGCTGAACAGGAAAAAGTCAATGCCAAGAGCAATTCAAGGAGCTGTTTGAGAGGGAGAAAGCTCAGCTCCATTGGCAGCTGCTCCATTGTCCAAGGGATGCCCCATTCCCAGTGTGGCTCTGGAGGGAGCTTTCCCCTGTCATAAACATCTCTTTTGATTTTGCTTCAGTGGTTGTGGGGAGATTCCTCCCTCTTGACTGGGTTTCCCTCTGCTCTCCCTGGGCTGACCTACAACATGAGGCAGAAAGAACTGCTCCTAGTGGCATCTGTTATTTTATTAACTCAGAGAGTGAAGCTGGCTTTGGGTATGACCTGCTCAGCAGCTCTCAGGAGCTGGGCTGGGTGTTAGTGGACCTTTGAGCACAGACAACAATCCTTCAGCGTGCCTGGGACAATGGTTCAGGTGGTGTTATCACCCTCTGAGGAGCAAGGGAGGGAGGGATGATAATTTTTTATAGCTGAAAGAGGTTCATCTCAGCCCAACACTGTCCCCTGTTATTTGCCAGGTCCACAGTGTGAGTAGAACCTATAAATGCCAATTGAGGGCTCGCTTCCCACAGCTGGAAGGAGACTCAGTGAGGGCATTGGTGGTCACACATTAGGGCAGCTGGGGAAAAGATTTTCCTCTTCAATGTAACACAAGTAAATAAAGCAGTGCTGGGAAGACTTTCTCTGATTACCATGTTTGGGATGTGCCTACTCCTGGTAAAACACATTTTTCAGTTAGAGATCCTTGCTGTAGCCAGGAAATGTGATAGTTTGGATTGTCCAGGAACAGAAACGTTTTTCCTCAGATTCCTTGGAAACATCCAGGCGCATTTCCAAACTTGAGTGTGATGGGTAAATCCTCAGTGTTTATGCTCTGCAGGTGGCAGCTGTGTTGGCTCCTGGGGCATTTTGGGTGTGTAGAACACCATGGTTTTCTCCTTCCTCCAGAAGTCGGAGGCATCAAAGCACAGGCAGGCTGCTGACCTTCCCCTGCCTCCTGGACACTTCTCTCTTCATCCTCTTACTGCTTAGGCTCCTGCTAGCTTTGCACTGGCTGATTTTCGTGTTCCCAACCGCTCCCAGAGCTGGATGAGATTAAGTACTTTGCTACTGAAGAAGGTTGAAGAAACTCCAGATTATGCAGTGCAATGGACTGAACTTAATTATTCCACAACGAATTGAGCCAAACCAACAGACTCAAGGGCAGTTGCCTCTGCCAAAAGAAGATTCCAGCATAGGCTGCAGCTGAACAGCAGGCACACTTGGGTTTTAATGCAGTTTCTCCCTCAGCAAATGCTCTTCCTTTCCAAACATCTCCACTGACAGCTGTGTCTTTATGAGGTGCCTTTCAAAAACGGGATTTCAGGGCTCCTCTCTCCTGATTGACAACAATTCAATATCCTTCAGGAAAATCAAACAGAAATGCTTGGGGCTCATTTGACTGGGGAGGAATGAAAAAGAGCTGCGAACTGCTACTGCGCTGGGTGCTCCCGGTGCCGTCCTCGGCAGTGTGGGCTTTCTCAGGATGTGTCACCTTGTCAGAGCAGCGTGTTCCTCCAAACACATCAGCTGGAGGAGTAGAGAGAAATGAGTCAGGCGGCTCTGCCAGCCGTGCTGTGTGACTTGCAGGGCCTCTCGTGGGGAAATGGAGGGGACAGGCAGGTCCCAAAGCAGGTGCTGGCATGGATGGCGTCCCCTTGGCTGCCTTGTTGGGTGGTGGCCACCACACGTGGTGGGGGACACAAGATCTCTGCAGTTGCTGGTGGTGTCTCCTCCATCCAGGCTGCTGGAAGCAGTTGGAGAGGGAATTGATGCTACACAAGGAAGGGGCAGTGGGTAAGGAGGCAAGCTGAACTCTCAGGTGTCTCCATCAGGAAGAGGTGATTCTCCTCCTGCAGGATGAATGTCTGCATCATCTTTTGGCCAAACCTGAGTGCTTTCAAGTTACATTCCTTTCAGTAATAAAGTGTTGCAAAGGCATAAAAAATTACATTGCAGAGGATTTAAAAATCTGGGAAACTACCTACTTCCCTGTGATGGTCCCTCCATGACCGGCTGGAGGCTCACTTGCTGTAACCAGGGCTGGAATTTGTTTTTTTGTTGAGACTGAACGTACAAAAAGCAAGCCACCAGTGCCCCCCATAAAACAACAGAGTCACCAGTCAAAAGCATTCAAAGATCACAAACCAGACCCAGATGATCATGAATCACAGCTTAGAAGTCACAAATGGTTCTTAAGCCTCTTCCAAATAACAGCGTTTCCCAACGAGCTTGTTTGGGGTGGTTCACATTTTCCAGCCTTCCCCTGAACCAGGGAGAGAATGGGCTAAAGCAGGAGCAGAGCTCCTTGTGCAGTACAAACCCCTTTCACCAAGGAATGATTGTGTGACCATGGCCCTGTGCTGGTGGCACCCCTGAGCTTGGTCCCTTGGTGGAGGTTGTGGGGGCTTTCTTTGGGATCCATGAAGGGCAGGCACCAGAGGCTCCTCAGTGCTCAGGATCTCAGCAAGGCAGCTGGGGATTTTGCTGCTGCCCTGCAATGGGTGGGATGAGTGAAATTTGGAGAAAGGCTGATGCAAATGTGAAACCTAGAGGTGTCACAAAAAACAGTTCCCGAGACGCTCAAAGCTCTTTTGGGTCCAAAATGCTGCTTGTGTTGGATTTAAAAGCTAAAAATGCCTAAAGCTCTGTTACCTGCCAGGCTTGGATCTTGCAGGTGTAGCCAAGACCTTGCCTGTGGTATCCAAGGTGGTTTTGAAAGGTACATGAGACAGACCCAGTCCTTTTGCATCAGCAAGGTGAGAGTGGTGTGCAGTGATCAGCTGCTCCTCTGTCCAGGGAATACTGCTCAAACACTGATTTTTCCTGCAGAAAAAAAAAAAACAAACCCAAACCATAATTTGGTCTGTAGTGATTTTTGTCTTGGATTCTTTCCCATTTAATGCTGAGAAAGCTATTCTGTTGCTCTGGATGCATGGAAGATATTGAGCATTCTGACAGTTTAGGAAAAGGGATCCTGTGAGTAGCTGCTGAGAAAGCATCACATATTTTCTCCAGCTGCAGGAGAATCTCTGGAGCCCAGGACAGCATATCAATTTGTTTTCTCTTCTGTTCTGGAAATCCTGTATTTGGCATCTCTGGTTTCTGGGGAGGGGGCTGGGCATAGCTACAGGATAACATTAGCAAATCATCATTTCTACTTTTACTAAAGCTTCTGTTTGTTATCCTTCAGCAAGGGCAGCGTGTCCATGAGAGAGACCTTTGGAAATCCGCAGGCATCGGCAGCTTTGCCTGAGAACGGGTATTGCTGACAGCAGTGTCTAAAGACAAAGACATCACATAAATCATGGCTTGTTGGGTTGCTCAGAAGGGACCGTGCCTGGATGCCAATCAAATGCTTCCCGAGGAGGATGAATGTGCTGGGGACAGGCTCTGTGTTTGTGAGGATTACTGGCTGATATTGGCTGGGGTGGAGCTCCCAGCCTGGTGTAGAAGTTCCCAGCCCAGCTCCTGGCCTGTTTGCCTCTGCTCTCCCACCACTGCAGTGACACCAAACCCCACGGGCTCAGGCCATGGAAACCTTTCCCTCCTCTGCTATGACTTACTGGGTGATGACATGTGCCTGCTGGGAATAACTCTGGACTCTGCTCAGCTCTGGTGACCTTGGGGCTCTGTGGGACCCTGGGTCAGTGCAGGGGGTGCCAGCTCCTGGACAGGCTTTCCCCCCTTTCTCCCCTGACCTCTCGTGCCCCTCTCCTTGTCTCTCTTGCAGGATCTCCACGGGATGTAGAGACAGTGAGAGCACATGGAGAGAGAGTCGATCCCCCAGGAGCTGAAACATGGAGCTCTGCTTTTCTTGCTTTTCCTGGCATTACTGAAGAAAAAAGATAATTTTTCCCACTCCTACATAAAATGCCAAAAGCGAAGTATTCCTTCATAAAATTGCTTCTTTATTAAATCCTATCTGCCTCCCGCCTCCACATCCGACTGCCCCTGCGGCTGCCGGAGAGATCCAGGGCAGAGTGATTAAGCACTGCAGCTGATAATTGGGCAAACATAGATTTCAATCTCCTCCAGAAAATCACTCCCCCTTTCTCCAACTCGAAGCAGCACCCTGTGCCCACTCCCTCCTTCACGGAGCTTAACGAGATGGGAAGCATATGGTCCCTGTCCTTTTGGGGTCACAGACTCCGTGGGGATGATCCAGTTTAATCTGTCCTTCTGCTCGGCTCAGGCAGCTCTGTCCCTGCTCCCAAGGACCACATGTCCCTTGTCCAGGGCTGGATCTCACTCTGAAGTGAGTGTGAGGGAACAGAAGAGCTCTGGTGTGAGCCACTCTTGATAAGGATCCTGGATCTCAAGTCCTGTTTGGATAAAAGCTCCCGTCTGCCTGCAGAAATTGTCCATTGACCAGGGAAGCTGTGGCTGCCCCAGCCCTGGAGGTGTTCAGGGCCAGGCTGGACAGGGTTTGGAGCAGCCTGGCCCAGTGGAAGTGTCCCTGCCCATGGTTGGGGGGTGGAATGGATGATCTTTAGTGCCCCTTCCAACCCAAACCATTCTGTGATTCTCTGACTGTTGCCCTTTCCCTCAGGCGAGTTTCGAGTGATGATATCTGAGAACTGGCTCTGTAGAAAGTTGGCTGCAGTCCAGGTGAGCTCTGGGTGCATTGTCCTGGCTGCAGAGCTGCTGTGAGGAGCTGAAGGATTGGCAGACAGAGCCAGAGCCCTCCCAGGCCCAAACAGCAAAAGGGTGGGAGATGACAGAGACAAGCTGCAGGAAGGGTTATCCCAATGGGACAGCAGGAAAAAACATTCACCATGAGGGTGGACAAACGCTGCTGATGGACCAAAAAAAGGCTGTGGAGTCTTTGTCCTTGCAGAGGTTCATAACATGTCTGGATGAACTGATATTTTGCACAAAGGCTGTCAGAAACCAGCAGAGAAGCAACAGCCCTTCCACAGTCCCTGGCTAACCCACTGTCTCCAGGACTAGGAGGTTTTTTTAGTGGAGGTCTGAAATACAGGATATTTTCACATTTTCCCCTAATTTCTTGAAAACATTTTATCAAAGTTTTTGTCAAGCTTTTGTGATATTTTCCATCACTTTGTAAGCCAGTTGATCAACAAAACCAAATATACTGCAAATGACTTTCATCACAACCCCAGAAACATTTGGCATTTCTAGCTACTCCCGTGAGTTCCACTGGCAGCACTAATGGCTATTGGTACATGATTTGCTCTCAGAACTGGCCCAGAAATAGGAAAAGCAGTATTGTACTTCTGATTTCAATGAAATATATGGCTAGAGGATGCTGAAACTCTTTGGTCCAGCTCACTGTGCCATTTTGGACAAATAGAGGAGATGAGGTTTTTCCAGTGGAGAGCTCTCAGCCTGCTTAGCTCCACAGGAAAAAAAATGCCTATTAAAAAAATTAGAAAGGTGAGGATAGGAAGAGAAAACTCCTGCAAATTATGCAATAAGGCTTTAATTTCTGACAACATTTCTTCTTCCTGTGATCTAATAGGGATTTTAAAACAAGCAGTGGGCTTTTTCACAGACTGATAGACTGATACCTCCACGTTTCAGACTGATAGAGAAGAGGTTTTGGGAGGAAAGAGGAAACAAGTAGCAGACATGAGGTAGAGCTGGGGATAACATTGCTGGACTCTGATTCTGAACATAAAGCTCAGCAGAGATGGGAAACACTGAGCCTGTTTCCAGAGATGGTTTTTCCTCAGAGCTGTGATGCCACAAGACACTGTGAGATCCATGTTATTTCAGGAGCCCATTCATAAATGTGCACTCCATTCTTGGCCAGCCCTTTCCCTCCCAGCATCTCGTGCTGCTGCTGGGTGCTTTAGCCACAACAAACGCGTGCTTGTTCCGCTTGGGAAAATCGATACCCCCTGACCCCACCTTTGCGTCAGCATGAGCACACCTGTCCCAGCCCAGTCTCCCCAAAGCTGATAAATGATGGCCAAACACTGCTGATAAACTTTAGCTAAAAGCTATTGACCCCTGGGTCAGGCTGAGATTAGATACAGCCCAATTAGCACTTGCTCCTTCTCTTAATGACTCCTCAAGCTCGGAGGCAGAGGCTGGAAGTTTCCTGCGGCTAAAACAGGGACACTGGGGTGTTTGGATGGCTGGTGGCTGAGGTTTATTGTCCCCAAAAAACTGCTGTGTTTTGAGTGCCAAGAGTTGCTCCCAGGACACAGATACAGGATGTTGGGGGAAGGATATTGGGTATAAGAGCATCAGCACCTGCAGCCCTGCTGTGAAAAGCGACGCTGCGGGAATTGTTGGCAGCTCTCTGTGCTTTCAGCCTCGGTCAATGGCCTTGATTAAAGAAGGAGTTTGTCTTTGATTTAGGGAGCCTTTGAACATAGTGGCTAAACATTTCTTTTCCATCAAGGGTTCCCTTTGATTTCTGCATGTCGTCAGCTCCCTATATCCCTTGGTGAGTTTTGCACTTGAATTGCTTCCCTAATAAATGTGACATTATTTTTGATGCCTTGTACGCTGCCAGCCCGGTTGTGAGAGCGAGGTGCTTTGCAGTGAAGGCAAAACTGTCTTCAGCCCATCAGGGATATGAGGAGGAGTCCTTTTGCTCTGGTAACAGAGATTAAAAAATCCACTGCTGAACCTCCTTTTCCCCAAGCAGCTTTTAAATTGGGTTTTTTCCTTTTACATGAGGAAGTGGCTGCCAAAGCCCATGGCTGCTGCCTGCAGTATGCTTTTCCTTCTTATCCTTATTCATCCTTGCCGAGATCCTCTTTCCTTCATTCCTCCCCATTTTCTGAGCTTCTGGAAGCCCCTGGCTCACAGTTTCAAGCCCCACTTACCAAGAAACTTGGTTTTCCAGCTAAAAAAACAGCCGAGGTTCTCATGTTATGCTGTGGTTTCCATAGGAGATACCCGGGGATGTTGCATCTTGTATTTTTCCCTCTGTGTGTTTTGGAAGAAGGAATCCAGCCTGCTTCCAAGCTGAAGGCAACCTCACAGTGCCTGCACTTGGGACACCTCTGTTCCAGTGTTTGCCAGGAGCAGATGGTGAGGGGTGTGCTGGAGGCAGCTGATGATGCTGCATCTGCCTGTTTAGGTGAGACATCCCTGAGCTTTGTGCTTTGCTGTTCCTCTGCTCAGGAAGAACCTCAGGGCTGCTGGTGGCCAGGTCCTGCTCTCCCTGAGGATCCTCCGGGATTCCACAGAGGGTGATCACACACTCCTGGCCAGGGGCTGGACAGCCCTGAGTGCAGCTCCCCGTGGAGCAGGGGAGGGAGGGGATACCAGGTACCCTTTGTCCCTGAGCCCAAATACCTCTCTGTCACCCTCTGTCACCCTCTGTCCCCCTCACTGTGTCAACCTCTTGACCAGCTGGGGCTCAGACCCAGAGACCTCTCCCTGCTCATCTTCATTGAGGTGCTGACATGGATCAGGCACAAATGCAGCTGACACGAGTCTCTTTTACTCCAGGAACTGCAGTTCCACCTCTGGGACTCATTTTTGCATTTTGTGCCCTGCTGACATTGCTGTCCTTTCACTGGATCTGGCATTTTGGTGATTAGGAGCAGCCTTTCTCACTGGATCCAGGCTCTGCCATTCCCAGGATCCTATAAATTCTGCTTTCAGCCATACAGAGCCCTGGGATTTTTATGGACGTGGAACAAAGATGCATAAATGATAATTAAAACCTCTACAGAAACATTCAGTTACGGCCAGAAGCATAAGTCATAAATAATTATCATGATGCCCAGCTTTGCATTATGATGATGTATTATTATTACTAGAACTAATGTTATGAGACTGAGAAAGTCAGCACTGGACTGGGGAAGTAAAACACTTGGAGGAGGTCTCTGGCTTCTTCCTGAGGAAAAGGGCAATGGACTAAATGACCCTGTGCTTTCAGGGATATTGCTTTTATGCTCTTCCATTATATTAATATTTAAATGGGGCGTTAAAACATTGATGACACGTAAGAGCTTTACGGCCTGTGCATTATTGGGATGTAGGTCCTACTCTGTCTGGAGCTTCAGGATTGCCCACACACGTGGACCAAGGAGCCTGCAGTGTTTTACCACATTAGAGCACTTAACATCACCTCTGAGTGCTCCCTGATGAAAAGCATGGGAAGCATTTTCAAACAAAATTGTTGTCTGACATCCCTCAGACTTCCAAAGGTGAGCGTGGGGCAGGAGAGGCCAGAAGAGCCTTGGAGGGAGCTGGGAACCAGGTGAGAGATGCCCTGCTCTCCTTCACACAGGGCTCAGCCTGCCAAGGGGTCACCCCTTGCCCATTACCACCCACGCTGACACCAGGGTCTCCCACAGAGCCCCAGCGTGGGGATCCTTGTGCCAGGAGTCACAACATCCCCCTGATGTCACCCCAGGTGCCAGGAGCTGGCACTGCACGGGGAGCTCTGCTCCTGCTCCAGCCCATTCTCTCTGTCTGGGGTTCAGAAGGCGGCTGGAAAATGAGAACCATTCCAAACGAGCCTGTCGGTAAATGACATTATTTTGAAGAGGCTTAAGAACCATTTGTGGTTTCTAAGCTGTGATTCATGATAATCTGGGTCTGGTTTGTGATCTTTGAATGCTTTTCACTGGTGACTCTGTTACAATTTCCCTCAGGCACTGGTGGAGCTTGTTGCTTCTTGCCTCTCTCTGGACTTCAAAACACTCAAGGCTCTGACAGAAGTAAATCCTAGCTCTCTTCTGAGGGCTCTGGCAGCTTTTTGCCATGCAGATCCACCCTGGCTAGAGAGGACAGGCACCAACCTCAGTTTGTCCCATGATCCCCTCCTATCCCATTTTCCATTTTGCTCGGTGGCTGCTGCACGCAGCATCCTCCTCTTGGGAAGAGCTCCCATCCCCAGCTGCTGCTGCTCTGTCCCTCCACGGACAGGAGCCCCTGATGAACCCATCCCATTCTGTCCAGTATTCCACTCACAGGTGGCCCAGCAGGGACGGGACACTGATGGGACAGCATTGGAATTGGGAGGCTCCAGCTCCCACCAAGCCATGTAGAGCCCCTTTCCTGGTTCTGTAGGAGATATTCAGCCAGAAATCCCTGGCTCCTGCTTGGGGATTGTGTATGGAGTGGTGAATTCAGCAAGTCATGGGACCCATGGTGGAAAGGAGCCTGTGACAGAGTGGGGAAGGTTTGTCACTTGAGGGACATCTGCTTAGGATGTGAGTCACGTTTCCATTTCTTAGAGAAGAAATTTGAATAAAAGATTTGGTGCCCCCCCCCCCACCTCTGGAAGAAGAACAGCTGCTAAAGGCTGCTAATGTTAAAAGCCCTCAATTAGGAAGAACACTAAGGAACTACACAGGAAGCCAGAAAGCTGCTCTGTAGCTAAAATAACTTCAGTGAGGTGCTGTGATAACCGAGTGAGACCGGAGGATAAATTGCCAGAGTGACAGTGCCTTCCTGCCTTCAAGGATGGTCCCTGCTGTGGGAAGGGTCAGGGCTCTGCCAGGGAGTGGGAATATCCCAGTGTGCCTGGGATAACTGTGTGTGTAACTGGGACTGATCCTCTTGGCAGAACCTCCTTGCACAGCAGGGTCAGGCTGTCAGGAGCAAATCCTGCAGCAAAGGCAAACTGGAGGGAACTTCAGCATCACATCCAAGTGCTCTGCTCTTTCCCACACATGCTGTGAAACTGGGTTGGGTTTTTTTTGTACAGGCATGGAAAAAGAGAGCGACTTTGGGGTGGTTTGTTCAGACCCTGTAACTGGTGTTCAGGGAAAGGTGCAAAGAGTGAGGCTGAGCAGGAGCAGGCTGGAAGGGAACTGGCTCCATCTGGGCCAAATTCTGGTCAGAGGAGGTGGGGAGGAGGAGGAGAGGACTTTCAGGAAGACAACCAATTTTTCTCCTTGGAAATAGAAAGCTTCTGGCATCACCTGCTGCTTATCTTGTTGCAGTGACATGTAGTTTCTTTCCAGGACTAAAGAGCACAACCCTGACTCCAATAGGAGCTTAATTGCTATTAATCCTGCTAATTGAATTTGGTTCTCCTGTGCCACTTTAGCACTCTGACTGAAGGAGGGAAATTGAAAACAAGGAGACTGGGAAACAAGCTCAGCTGACTTAAGGCATGTGACTCCTCCTGATATCATAAATATGTGCCCCCTCCACATTTAGGGGGAGGCTGGGTGGTCTGGGCAGACAACAATGGGATTGCTTTGGGAAGTGCCTTGGGTGCTGCACCAGGAAGAAGAGGATCCTGATGTAATTGATTGTGAGGGATCTGCAGGCTGAATGTGAGCTCTTAAATGAAGCTGATTTTCAGGTAATAATGAGACTTGGGGTAGTAGGGGACTAAGCATACTCTCAGGGATTGCCCTGCTTTTGTAGGGCTTTATTTGGAATCTGTTGTGTGATTTATGATGGTTTATTTGGTTTCAAAGCCATGTGTTTGGAGCAGCGTATCAACAAAGCTAATTTTTTTCTAGCTGGTTCCTGGCCAGGGTGGCCCTTTCTCAGATGGCTCAGAGGGCACAGGCTCTTGTGTCAGAGCTGTCTCTGCATCTGCTCCTGGGCAGGCAGGACTTTGGTGTGTGCCAGCTTTTTGGGCAGCCCTGCTGTGCTGGCACTTGCAGGGGTTTCAGTGCCCACCAACACCTCCCCCAGCAGGAGAGCCAGAGTGGGCTCTTGAGTAGCAGTTCACTCCATTCTTATTTGGATTTGCTGTACTCCAGTTAAGGAAAGGTTTTTGAGAAGGGATATTTTAGGCAATGAGTTCGAGTTCCATTCCCTCTTATTTGTGTGTATTTTCTCTCTAACTTGAATTTTGTTTTGTAAACTGGTTTAAGTATCTGTCCTAGTGAATCCTTGGCTCTTTCTCTTCTCAACTATGACAAAGGTTAATGTACTCTTGGTCAAGATTTTGGTGGCCAATTAATGGAAAAGCAAATTTGGGCTTGGAAAGGGTTTGGCAAGTAGATTTCTTGGAGAGGGGGATTCCATCTTCCAACAACTTTTATCAAAAAGAAAAGTGAGTTAAATGCGTATAAGCTTGGCAACATGATAAAGAATCCACTTGTCTGTTAAGAAGCTTCTTGTGGTGAATGTCAAGGGTCTGATGAGCTTGGTGGCTTTGCTTCAGATTTTGATTCTGGCCTGAGCCAAGCTGCAAAGGTTGCCTGGAGGAGTTCACAGGAGCTTTGTGAGGCTGTTGCATCCCTATGGGGTCAAGGTAAACCCCACAACTGTTATTTGAGGCATTTTGGGTTCGTGGGCATGTCCTGCAATTGCAGTATCCAAATGCACATCTAATTGTGGTGTTTGAATAGGGTGGGGTGGTCTCCCTGCTCAGTTCCAGGGTGTTTCTAAGCAGTTTGGGCTCTTCTCTGTGCCCCAAAAAAGTGGTGAGATGTTCAGGAGTGGAAGAGATTATGTCAATGCTCAAGAAAGATAAACAAAAACAGGGTTTTCAGTCGAGGAGGAAGACAAAGCACACTGAGAAATTATTTCCTGTCATATCCCAGTGCTGGTATCTGCCTTTTCCTTCTTTCCTTGGTGAACAATATTGGCACGTGGGGTCAAACCCCATGATATGCTGAAGGTCATGGACAAACAGGGGCTCATCCAGCAGCTCACAACCACACGGAAGGGCCTGATGAGCAGACAGGAACATTATGTAGAAAAACAGCTGCTTTTTGGAGTCTGGCTTGCATGGGGGCTGGCATTGATGAGCTGGGAGTTGGCTTGGGGACCCCGGTGGGAAGGGTGGGACGGGGACCAGGTGACAGCAGGTGGCACTGTCTGCTGTGAGCCAACCCCGCGCTGTGGGAGCGGCACCTGGGGCAGCCTCAGCTCTGCTTCCCCTCCCTGGGGAGTTTGCAGCCCGTGTTGGAGGTGCAGATGTTCGCCCTCCCCCTGCGGAGGTGGGCAAATCTCCCTTTTTAAGGCGCTACTGCGACTTGAGGTCTGTGCTTAGCAATGAATTCAAGGCATGCTCTGAATACCTGTTTAAAACAGTACATAGTGATCCTTGATGCTAAGAAAAGCCTTCCCTCGGGATGGTACTTCTATTCCAGATCCAGCAAGGCTCCTACCCCCGCTGCCTCTAATAACTGCAGTTAGAGAATTGCATTTCATCTGCCTGAAATTCTCCTGCCACTTAAGCGAGGCGCTGGACTGATTTCAGCTCTTTCCAGTATTGATCTGGCATTGCAGAGCTTTGTTTAAAGGTTGCCCCTCTCCATCCAAAAGGCTTTGGGATTCCTACATCTTCACAGGGTTTAGCGAGCAATTTGGAACCTCGGGCTGAGTGGTAATGAGTAATTGCCAGCAGTTAGAGCCGAGCCACAGCCACTGGAAATGATGAGAAAAAAGCAGCAGCGCTTCCCTGTGAGCCCTGCAATTGTGGGTTTGCCCTGCACCGAGTCCCACCCTGGGTCTGTGGTGTTGCAAAACCAGAGAGACTTTCACTCACACTCTCTGGGGAGCCCTGGGGACAGAAATTGCAGCTGAAGTGAAAGGGAGTTGGGAGCAGCATCCCAGCCCTGCCTGGCCCGTCCCGCGGGGAGAGCGGGAGCGCTCCCGCGGCTCAGGCGGTCCCTTCTCCCCAGCCAGCAGCAACATTCCTGAAAAGGTTGTAATAAATGCAGCCATCACTGATGGCTGGGGTCTGGCCTGCAGCCCCTGTGCATGTGTGCACCTCACGTTCCCTCTGCACAGCCTCTTGTCTCAGGGCTGGTGGGATCAGGGTGTTTGCTCCCCCCACTCCCGAGCACTCCTGGATGCTGTGGTAGGGAGGAGTGCTCATGGGCTCAGGTCTTCAGCAAATAAATAGTCATTTCAGGTGATAAAACACTCTTTTTCCGCACCCTGGTTACATCTCGGAAGTACACGATGGACCTGGTGAATGTGGTCTTTGTTGGCAGTGTTTGAGTGAATCCTGGTTGATGCTGAGCGGGAGCATCGCTCCCAGTGACACGTGTCCCACCCTGAGCGAGCTGCCACCACGCTGCTGTGACACCTGCTGACTTCCTGCAGTTTTCCAGTTGAAGGCCAGCTCCCTTTCCAGCTCCCTGTCCCTACCAATGCCTCAGAGGTTTGTAGGATTCCCTAAACCAAGCTTTGCCTGAGCTGGAGGAAATAAGCACTGATTTAAAGTGCAGAATGAGCTGGGATGTTCTGCCCCAGTTTCTAGCAGAAGCCAAGCACTGCCAGTAGCTCATGCTGTGTTTTGGTTTTCTGTCTACCTGTGGTCACATCAAAGTTTGTCCCCTTACTCTGGAGCCATCCATGCTGAGCTCCGTTTTTTATTGCAAGATGTAGGACTTTTCCTGGCTTATTAAAAACATTTACTGTGTGTGTGCCCCTGGCTCTGCAGCTGGTCCTGGTTGCTGTGTCAGTGGCCTCCTCTGTCTCGCTTGTCTCAGATCATTTTTCTTCCAGGTAATTGACTGATGATGAGCAGAAAATGCTCAAAAAGCTGAGTCACATGGGGCAAGGGAAAAACTAAAGTTGCTGGATTTTGGTGCTGTGATTCCTGCAGCATTTCCCGTGTCTGAGGTGTTCCTGTCCCCTCCTCTGATGGCCCCAGCCTGGGGCTGGGAGTCAAGTGCAGACAGCCTCGGGAGAGGCCCTTAACTCTCTCCTTTTCATTGATGGGGAAACAGATAAAGATGCTCACCTCCTTCGGAGGGCAGCGAGAGGGATTAATTGGTTAATGTTTGTGAAGTGCTTTGAAGTTGAAATAGGGCAGATTGGTGCTAACCTGGATTGCAAAAGCTCTGGTGTGTCATGTGGAGGTAAAGGCTGTGCTGAGGAGGCATTGGGAGCCTTAAACTCCCTTCAGATGTCAAGCATCTCCCAGGATGATCTGGTCAAAAAGAGGGATTAGGGACAATGGCAATTGCAACAGAGACCTTTCCCTGCCCATGAGTCCTGGGCCAGCCTGCAGCCCAGCTCACAGGGACATGGAGTGGTGGGGTACCAGCATCCTGCCAGGCCCTGGCACAGAGCTGCGTGGCAAGGAGGGCTGGCACGTTTTGTGATGAGTGAAATCTGGTTCTGGGTTCAGCACTGGGGAAACCAGAGTTGAGTGGGGTTGAGCAAGACGGGCTTCTCCCGGGGAGGAGCAGGAGAGCCAGCGCACCCACAGCAAGAATGTGTTTGGTGACCTGGGCCTGAGCCACGGCGGGTGGGGGTGGCTGTGCTGGGGCTGTGTTTAGCCTGGGTGTGTGTCCACCCACTGCTGGTTGCTCAACAGGCTGAAGGAGGAGGAGGCAATGCTCGCTTGGTAGCTCCTGGTGCCTGGTGAGGATTCCCAGCCACAATGGGATGGAACAGGGAGCTTCCATGGGGTGGCCAATGCTCTGGGTTTGGGGCAGAGCACTCCTGGGATCTGGGGGTCAGCCCTCAGGACAAGCCCCCTGCGTTGTCCATGTACTGCAGGGCATGTGCAGTGAAAGAAGGAGTCAAACCCTACTTCCTCTTTTCCTGGAGCAGTGGACAGAGCAAGGCTTTGTCCTGCAGTGTAGGCAGGGACAGAACCCAGCAGCAGAGCTGGCTGTCACACCCAGTGCTGTCCTCAATGAGACCAGACTCAAAAATTTCCTTCTGGAAGGACAGATACTGTGCAGGTGGGTCAGCATTCATCTGCCACCTCTTGTGGGCTCTGTGGTCTCCCTCCCATGGCACAAAGATGCTGGGGGACTGCTGGGGTGTAGAACTGTGCAAGTCAGGCCTCTGTCATCCCATTTCTCTGCTGCTCATGGTCCCTAGCAAGCAGACCACCTCCACACTGCTCCTGGCTTGGTGCCACTCATGATTCAGGGAGAACTGGAGGTGGTGCTGGCCTTGGGGTGAGGAAGGTTGTGCTGGTAGCAAACGTGGGGGCAGAATGAGCAGTGAGCTGTGGGTGAGCCTGGCTCCAGACCAGCAGCAGGAGCTGTGCCTGGCATGGGTTGGTCACTTGGGTGCATCCACATTAGTTTCAGCAAAGTATCTTAGTACAAGGGATCTCCCTTCTCTGCACCCATCATGGGATTGGCTTTCCCAAGGTTTGGGGCCAGCAGGTGCTGCTGGGATGGGTGAACTTGTAAATCTCCAGTGGGCATTTGGAACAAAGCAGGGGAAGAGCAGACCCAGGGCCACCTGCAGCCCCCAGAGCTGAGCTGCAGCCCTGCATAACCTGTGGGCATCCAGACCCTCCTGGAGCAGCCTGGGCTTTGGCGAGCACATCAAGGGATTTGAGTGGGAGGGGATGAGCAGCCTCCCAGGGAGGAGCTGCCTGTCGGGGAAGGCTGAGGGGGCAAGGTGGAGTCTGGAGGAGGGTGCAGGTGTCTTTCACTTTCATTGGCTCCTCCTGGGACTGCGAGCCAAGAGGCAGCACCTGGTCCTTCCAGGGAGCCTCCTGTTGTCCCTTCCAGCCTGGCAAAGCAGGTGGGACCACTCTGCCTCTGGCATGTGAGTGCTTGGTGGTTTCCCGTGGTGGCTCTGCCCCATTCTTTTCCCCTGGGAAGGATCAAACTGCTGCTGCAGCCTTGTCATCCAAATGCCTCCGAGTGGGGAAGAGCCTGGGGATCTGTTTTACAAGGGTCAAACAGATGTAAATAGCTTTTCTACAAAGATTTCTGCTCCATTTCCCCCATCCCAAATGCTCTAACAGCCCCTGAGGAGGTTTCTCTTTGCTTTAGTTACTGTACCCCGCTGAGTACTCAGCCCACACAGCCAGTTTTGGGCTCTCTGAGGTTTCTTGAAGGAAGCAGCCAAATGTTTGTTTTGTGGACACCCTTATATTGCATATGGGTTTTCCAAGGAACAGCCAAAGGCGGGGGGAGGGAGGAACCAAGAGGAACTCTTCATCTGGGTTGACTCATGCATCTTGCTTCAGCTGGGTTTATTATTCATCATGTACCCATTACTGCCTGGGGCCTGCTTAGCTCCATGTTGAAGAAAGGGGTTTTTTTCTGCTTAAACCACATCACTGAAGTGCTGCTGAGCACTTGTTTGCTGTTGCCATAAGTGCCTTCACTCCAAAGCTCTGGGACAAGGCAGGACATAACTTCTTCCTCCTTTTCTGTAGAAAAGGGTTTTGTTCCTGGACAGCCCAACCCCACCCAGCCTGAGGAAGGTTTCCTTCCAGCAGGAAAACTGTCATGCCAAGTTAAATGGCATGCAAATGTGATGGTCTCATTTGTGGGTTTTTGTAACAACAGCTGCAAGCAAAGGGTAACATGGGGAAGTTGGATTTTGCCTGCAAGTCCTCTTGTCCTGAGCATTGGCTGGATGGAGGATGATTAAAAGCAAAACTGATCTTGTTTGAAAACGAGGATTTCCCATGGAATGACAGCTCTGCTTTCTAGTGCTGTTCCCTCCTGTGAGTGTGCTCATTTGTGTGGGGACTGAGTTCCCTCTGTAGCCCCCAGAGCCCCCTCCTCTGGAGGTCCATGGTGTCAGGGACAGCAGTGCTGTCCAAGGAGATGCTGCCAGTAAGGCAGGCCCACTGTGCCTACTTAAAAATCACCAGAACCACTGCTTGGGCATTATTTTTGGTGTTGGAAGGTCCTGTGGAAGCAAAATCCAGTGATGATGTGCTAGTCCTGGGAGGAGTGAACCCTCAGAGATGATGCTCTTAGGGAAGGTGAGCAGGGGGAGAAAGGAGTTAAGGTCTCCAGGGAAGCAGAGACACCTGATCTGCTGTTGTGAAGCTGAACTATTAGAATTACACTTTTTGGCCTGGGAATTCCTATCATACTGAAAGATTTCTGTTACAGAAACCATGACTAATGAAGAGAGAAGAAACTCTCAGCTGCAGCTGGGCGAAATGGCAGCACATTGTGAGCTCTCCCAAACCTTGAGCTGGTATCATGGAGCTCAGCAGATGAGTGTGAAAAGATGATGGGGACAGTGAACTGAATCCCAGCCTCAGCTCCAGGCAAAGCAAAGAGCATCTTACCTTAACCACTGGCTTGTTTGGTGGCCAGTGGCAAATCTCTCCTTTCTCCACATCCCAGCTGATAAAAACCAGACACTGCTTCAGGTCAGCCTCTTCAGGCTATGGGAAAAGTGGTTCAGTTGGTGTAAAGCCCCTGGGAATTGATGGCCAGATATCCAAATGCCACATCTTTGTCTGCCCTGATGGAAAGACAGCACCAGGGGCTCTGGGTGGGAAGCTGAGCAGGCAGCATCTCCCCAGCCAGATGTTATTGTGGCAGGAGTGGATTAATGCCCAAAGTAAGTCCTAAACCAGAAGGGAGACAATTATAAAACTGTGCTTTGGGGGGTGTGAGATCCTGGGCTAGGACAGAGCAGCCTGCTGACAAAGGACAAGCTGCTTGTTTTCTTGTCACTAAAATCCTTATCCCCTGCTTGCTGAGTGTGCCCTGTTGTCTACAACATAAATGACCCAGTTTGAATGGACTACTTAAATCTTTGAGCTATGCTGATGAAACAGAACATTAAAAAAAAAAATCTTAGACCATGCAAAGCATCTTTTCGTTTAGGTTCACTTAATTTGTGGAGTGCTGGGGTTAAAAGCAAAAACTGAAACTCCTGATAGAGAAGCCAAGTTCACGGGTGTCCTGAAGTTATCCAAGCATCTTGAGAGTTCTTTATTCAGGGCAAGGGCAAGACTTTCCCACATCCCTTTGTTTCTCGTGAGTTTTTTGTGCTTTTTAGAGCTGTCTTTAGTCTTAGCTTATTAATCCTGTTTGCTGCAGAGGTGCCACGGGGAGCCACTGCCGCTGGCGTGAGGAGCTCGCAGTCTAATTTGAAACAAGATGTAACAAGGGAACACAACCCGGAGTGGGAGGCAGAGGGTGTAATGAGATCCCAGGTTTGATAGGCTCTGTGTTGCTCAACATGATGTGCTTGGGCACCTTGTTTGCAAACTTGGGTCCCTTTATAAGTTTTGGGGGACAATATCAACCCGAAGGTCAAGATCAATGTGTGGAGAGTAACTGTTGGTTCCAACTGTGCCTGAACTATTGATTTTAACTTTTAAAACATTCTCAAAAGTGATAGATGAGGTAGTAATTTTGGAGATGGATTAGCCCAGTAGAGGTGTTTATTTATTTATTTATTTACACAGAGGATTCAGTGGTGGTGCCTGTGGAGAAAAGTTAGAAAAAGAAAAGAACTTCAGAGAGTGCTGGTGCTGTTGGAGCAGTAACACCACGTGATACAAACCTGAGCAAGAGCAGCCAAAGTAGGGAGCTACAGCTCTGGGGAAATTTAAAGGTGAGGAGGGCAAAGCACTGGTTTTAATGGGAACATGGGGAGTTATTAAAGGAAGGATGAGGGATCAGCAAGGATGGAGCTCATCAGCTGCCTTTAAAATGTAGGATGTGGGAAAACTGGGGGAAATGTGCTGGCATCTATCCCAGGCTGCTCTGATTTATTTTTAAATGAGGAATCTATCATTGGGAGATGTAAAGACACACAGCAGCTGTTCTCTGTGCAGGGATGTGAAAGTCCTTGGACATCCTGGGAGCCAAGTGAAAGTGAATCTTCCCTCTCTCACTCCCTATTCCTCCAGAGTAAAAGTTGGTCGGCCCCTCCCTGCCAAAAGTGAAGTGCCAAGTGTTTCCCCTTGATTTATCCCTTTTATGATTAGCTTCCCTCTGTCCCTGCAGCTTGGTCTGGTTCAAAATGTCTGCAATTACCCTGGTGCCGGGGATTTGGCATTGGGATTTGGTGACTCATGTAGTTCCTCAGCCCAAGGCAGGCAGCCAGAGGACCTTGTTAGCTTGGTCTGTGTTAATCTGGGAGCAGGGCTGGCTTTGAGAGCTGGGCTGCCCTGTTACATGAGCTTCTTTGAGCTTCTTCAACTCACAAAGCATCTAAAGGTAGAAGTGAAACTGCAGAGGGAGGAGGAGGAGTAGAGGATCCTTTGTTAGAAGAACTGGCACAGGGAGGTTGGATGGGCTTTGGGCTCAGATCTGAGTATTTCTTCCCAATTGTGGTGCAAGAGTGAAGCTGGAGCTGTAAGAAAAGCAAAGTGTGCGGTTGTTGGCTGGCTGCAGAGAGAAGGGGCTTTGTGAGGAGAAGAGACTGGCTCTGCTTTGGCTCCCAAGTGCCGGTCCATCAGCAGCTCCTGTGGATGTCAGGGTTCAGCTCTCCCAGGCACCAGGCAAAGGGATTATTTCCACCACACATAAAAAGATTGCAGAGTTTGGCATCTGCTTTGAGGTTCTCGCTGCCAGCCTTCGTAAAGAGGCTTAGGAGTGCTCAAACCAGAGAAATAAATCTGCTGCACCTCTTATCAAAAATAAAGGATAGTAGGCTTCAAAGGGAGAGGAAGGATCTTTGTTTTGTAGCCTACTTATGTGTCCTGACTGATTCTCACCCTTTGCACCGGCGTGAGAGTCAGTGCGGAAAATAAATAGAGCTGATATGTCTAGGAATAGATCTGGCGAGTGGGTGGGACACCTGGGATGCTGGAGAGGCTCCTCAAAGAGGAAAGGCTGTCTCCACCTGGGCTGCTGCCGAGGGGCAGGGCTGCGGCTCACCAGGATTGCACGCGGCCGCCCCAGGGGGATTTTTATGGAGCAATCATGGTAATTAGCAAGCACAAGTTTTTCCACGTACCAAACATTGTCGAGGGCAGTAATTCAGCCCCGTGCTTGTTGTTGTAGTGAGTGTTGGGCAGGAGTGTCCTGGGAATTTGTCGCATCCCAAGTGGGGGGAGCCCATCAAAGTGTCCTCGAGTTGCTGATGTTGGCTTGCCACCCTGAAACAAAGGGCTGATGAAATAGGATTAGCCAAGCTGGTTGCTAATGAGGGCACAAGAACATCTGGAGTCAGGTTTTGTTTATAGCTCTTTGTTTTGTCATTGTTAGGGAGACAGAAGAGGAAGTGTCACTCATAGTATAAATCACGACGTCCAAACAAAGGGCTGACATCTGGGTGTGATTTTGGATTTCATGTCCTTGGAATCTCCTGAGGTTTAAAGCCCAAAATTTTAGCTTAAGATGCTGGCAATCCACCCTGTGTTCAAAAGATTAATGTCACTTCAGGACAGGGACAAAGAGGAAGTCTAGAACTCCAGAACAGAGCAGAGACCAGAGACCTGAAAATGCTCACTTCAGGTCTGGGAGCTGGCACCAGCTTGGAATAACTTGGAATAAGCCAGTACCTGGGTCCATGGTTGGCTGTGGATGTTGAGGGGAACAGGGCAAGCACAAAGTAAATCTCCCCGTGATAAAAGTTTCATGTGGTTCAGAGATTTGTCAGCCAGAGGCTGCACCTCCATCATCATGTTTAATAGCCACTGATGGACCTGTCCATGAATCTGTTTAATTGACTTTTGACTCTCTTGGTGTGTTTGGCATCCACAACATCCTGGGGCGATGAGTTCCACAATGCAATTACCTCTTATGGGGAGGGGAAAAAAAAACAACTTCCCTTTGTTTAAACCTACTATATGATAATTTACTTAGTATCCATTAATTCTAGTGCTGTGAGTAATCCTGAACAGCAGCTACTCTTTATTTTCTGTGGGTTCCTCCTGATTTTGGGGGCTGTCATGACCATATTCCCTCTACAGCCTGTTTTCCACCATGGGAGTTTAGACAAAAGCCCTTCCCATTTCTGCTCCTCTCCATGGCCAGGAGAGGTGTTCCCTGTGCCCTGTGTGTACCTCTCTAAATCCCTGTTATGATGATGAGGAGGAGGAAGGCCACAGAGCCACAACTGTGCAGCTGGGCAGACCCAGCAATCAGAAGGCAGCATGACAGAAATAATTTGTTTTATCCTCTTCATGTTTCCTAACAGCTCCTATCAGGTGCTAAACCTTCCTGATTGCTGCTCAGCAATGATGTGACATTTATTTGTGACCTTAGCCACAGAACTCCTTAATACACCCCTGACAGTGATGGTTACTGTGGAGCTGTAATGTGCAGGTAGAGCAGAGCAAGCTTCTCTCCTCTCTCTCCATTTTTCAACACTGAAATCTGTCTGCTGCTTTCTTGTCCAGCCACTGTGTCCTGAGTGACTTGTGGTTTTCTCTCAGTTGACTTAAAGCTTTGAACTCTCTTGAATCGTTCAATTTGTCCCTTTGCTAATTGCCTTTTCATAGCCATTCACAAGAAGCTGAGCTGCAGAGATGCCTGTTGGGTCTCACCTCCACTGGGAGAGCTGACCTCTTATTACTGCTTCCATTTTTAACCATTTTTAACTCAAAGGAGCTCTTCCTTTCCTTGATGGCACCTTGCATTCTTGTAACTGGTTCATTAGAAAGACGAGTTCATCGTGTCAAGAAGTGCCATTGCTTGCCCACACTTCAGGGGCCTCAGATGGACTGATGAGGCAGGACTTGTCTCTCTGAAACCTGTGATGAGTCTTCCCAAGTCTGTCACTTCTCTCTGAGTGCTTTGTTACCCTGTTTATGTGAGCTTTCCTCCCTTTCCCCCAAAGTGCCCTGTGGAGCCTGAGCTGGGTGATTGCACATTTGAGCACCTTCAGTGCTGCTGAGGGGGGGATTTAATCCCCGACTGTGGCTCTGTGTTATCAGGATTTATCAGCTTATTGTGAATAAGTTAATTTAGCTTTTCTACTCTGCTGTTATCTTCCTCAGAGGCTCCCTTAGCCCTGTGATCAAGGACTCTTCAATGTGTTTTGTTATTAGTGCTGTGACTTGGAAAATTCTTCTCAGTCTTTGGAGTATTTTGGCACAGTTGCAGACTTTAGATTTTACTCTTGGTTTTTACATTTTTAGCTATTTGGACAGTGCCTCTCCTCAGTCTCATTTTACTGTTAATTGTCTCACTTTAAGCACACTAGCTTTTATTCTGATTTTTTTTCCCTTAAGCAATACACGTTTACTCTAATGACTTCTTCAAATGGTCTTCCCACCTCCTGGGTGTGTTTTTCCTTAGGGGCTTTTCCTTTTCAATTTTCTTTGAACAAGTGCCTGTGTGTTTAGGCAATTTCCTCCTCAAGCTAAGCTTACAGTAGCAGGTTTGGGAGGCTGCCCTCAAATTTGTCAGTTTTAAGGTGCAAAGAGCCCCTGGCCATGCACTTGAAATCAATCCTGGGTGCTGCTCAGGATGTGCTCAAGAGGCTTTTGTGTCAGAGGTCATAAATTACTGCTGGAGGGAGCAGTAACTTTCCATTTTAAATGTAAACATGTTCCCTCCTGTCAGTGATCCCATCTGCACAGGCAGAGGGACATCTCCTGTTTGTGTTTGTCTCTGTTTATATCCATCACAGCCTCACTCGCCTCCCTTAAGGTTTTGCTGTTGTTGCCCTGTTCTGGGTGGGTGGAGGATGGAATAACTCTAACACTGTAATGTCTGGGCATGGTGCTGCAATCCTAACAGTATCAACTATTTGTTGATACAGTTATCTTGGTTGAGCTCTTTGATAAGCTCTCCTCCATGCCCAGCTCCTTTGATGCCCAGCTCCTCCACCTGCTCAGCCTACTCTCATTCCTGTTTGATTTGTACCCACTCATTACCATGTTCTGCTGCTTATCTTCCTTCCCCCCCCCCCCACCAGGTTTCCAAGGTGCTGGTTATGTTAATAGCCCCATCTGAAACCAGGGCACTGCTGTTCATTCACCTGGCCTTTCAGACTGGATAGAAATACACAGGTGGTGTCCTGTCCTGTTCCCTCTCCTGTTCCCAGGGCTGTCAGCTGGGCCTGCAGGCTGCTGTTCCCTCCCTGACTGTTCTTGGCTTCTCTCCTATCCTTTTCTTCAAGGGTACTAAATTTTCATGACTTCTCCACTGGAGGCTGCATTTTCCCAAGCTGCATGTCTTGTCAAACTGTTGGCTTGCCCACAATATTTAGTTTAAAAGGCCTTCTTTATCTGCCAGTAGCCTTGGTCTGTTTTCATCTGGATTTAATATCTCTATCTTTACTGTACAGGTCTTACCTATACCTGTCCTTAGGGTACTACACTCTGCACCTTGGGGTGACCCTGGATTTCCTTGTAGGGCACTGGGGGAAGCATTTCTGAGCATTTTATTGAGTTGGTCCTGGCCTTAAGCTGAATTTTGCCCTCAGGACTGTTCTCTCCATTCTGCCTCGGTGGTGACCCCACAAACCTCACCATGAGTTGTTCCCCAGTTCAGAGAAGTGAGAGGTGAGGGATCACCCCATCAGCATTCAGCACACAATTGATGTTTTGGTCCTCAGTTGTCTGTTCCCGTTGCACTGAATGGGATGATCATATGGAAAATGCCTTTGGGTACCCTCTAAACGGAGAAAGACTAAGACTTGGACAGTGCAATAATCATGTCTAAATACTTAGCTTTGTTTCTTTTTATATGATTTTTGCACCTTTTCAAGGGTGCTGCATTTTGAAGGGTCCCACAAATCTCCAACAAGAAGCTGCAGGGTTGTTTTCCACCCCTGAGCAGGACTTAACTGTTTGTCCTATTGCTCAGTGGAAGGTGAATTCATGTCCTGCTACTTAGGGATTCAAAATCCTCCCCATTACATTCTCATCACAAATTCAGGATCCCTTGTGTAGAATTTGCTGTCACTTCTGGGTAATTCCATTAAATCACATAGTCTAAGCATCCCACACAAGGCTGAAACGCAGCCCCATGGAATGAAAGTGTTTATTTTTGTGTGTGTCTGGGATGTTGCAGTGATTTGCAGTCGTTGTTGCAGTGATTTGCATCATTTAAGTGAGGTATTTTGGGTTTATGTGAAATGTGGAATATAAAAAAGCTCAAGAATGAAGCAAAGCATCTTCTTTTGCCTGAAAAAAAAAAAATTAACTCTCCTCAAGTCTTCAGGTTTTTCTGGTGATTTTTTTTTTTTCCCTCTGGAACTGATAATGATCAGAAAGTGAGTCTTAGCACCACCATAACCATGGTGCAGTGTATACATGTTCACTTAGGAGAAAATATTAGAACAGAGGTTGCCCAGGCTTTTTAGAAAGTACGAGGCACTTATTATTTGTTTGTTATTCATTAAATCTCCAGCCTGAAGATATGCTAATTATCTTAGATGTCAGTCTAATCTGCAAGAGGGCATCTTCAAAAGCATGTGGGAAAAGGGCACATGAATATGGTATTTTTTGATTCATTATTTGATGCCATACCTTGAAAACAAATAATAAATCCCATTTAACTCCTTGCTTTTGTAAAGCTCGTGATGGGCATAACACTTAGGGTGAGTTTGAAAGCTGCAGCCAGAGGATTCTTTAGAATTTGTTCTTGTTTTGCTCAGAGCAGTGATTTTTTTTTTTTTTTTTTTCTTTTTCTTTTTGAGCCTCCTCTTTCAGCTTGTTGATTTCTTTGGTGCTGCCCAGGGAAGGTGCAATTCCTTGAAAGATAACCAAACCAAAACCCAACCAAACTTCAGGAACTGTATTATCACACGGCTGATGGAAATTGCTTTTCTTTGTCACTGCTCACAAACCATAGAACTGCTGCCCAGAGATTCCCAGACTCAGTTTTGGAGCAGAAAGCCACTGGATAAAATGGTCTTGGCACAACATTCAGGCTGGATTGGAAATGTGTGGGTGGCATGGGGTGCCCTGGGCAGACCCAGGCACCGTTAAATGGTCATCCCTTGTTTCCAGCCTGGCATCACCTTTGGATCCTGTTATTCCTCTGCCAGACGGAGGAGCCCATTAGCTGTGATAGGCCAATCAAACAGCTCCTAATTGATCTAGTGATGTGGTTACTGGTGATGACAAGCAGATGAACTTGATGACCCAGGAGGTCCTTTCCACCTGTGTGCTCCGTGGAGGCAGCGTGGTGCTGATGCCAGAGTGAATCACGGGTGTTTTTGTCCCACATCTTTGGAACCAGGCCCCATGGCATCTCCAGCTGGGCTTGGCAAGGCAAAGAGTGTCCCCTGAAGTCAGCACTGCAGCCAACAGCTGGACCAAACATGTACACCATGGATACGAGACAAAAATAGCATTTGAGCACCGAGTGTTGTTTGCTGTGTCTAATCCTGAGCCAGTGGTGGGAGGACAAACCTGGACAGGCAGTAACAGCCAAGGATGAAGCTCTGCAGTGAAGGCAGCTGGATGGCTGGACAGGCAGCAGCAGGGATGGAGTGAACATTCAACAGATTGGGAAAAGAAAAGGGCTCTGCAAATGCAGGAGGACCTACCTTGCTAGAGGCAAGGACTGAAGGAAATGCAGGGGGAATTCCTGAGGCAGCAGCTCAGTCTCTGCTCCCCAGCCCCAGGGCTCTGCCTGCCACCAGCTCAGTGCTGCAAAGGGGAGGTCTCTTTTTTTTTTTGTTCATGCTGTATGAGGAGTGTGCTCCCATTTTACAGATGTGCTCACGTGCAACAGCTGGTGTGTGGCACGATCAGCTCCCTAAAAAGCTGCAAACACAAGCTTTATGCAAATTTCCTCCTTCCTGTTCAGAAGGCTCTGTTCCTGCAGCTGAGATGTTGGATTATGGCTTTATTGTCAGTTGGGAAACAAAGGGTGAATGCAATCCCATCCCTGGAAGGGACCACAGACTGGCAGATCCAAATGGTCCATAAGAAAAGACTATTTTGTTGTTCTTGTAGCATTATGGGCAAACACCTGGAATATGTTCAGCCAAAATGTCAGATGTTTTGGGACAAGGTGAATGTAAAAAGGAGCTGGGCATTCCTGCTGCTTATTTGAAATTTCATTTGTTTGAGCCTTCTGCCAGGCACTAAGTGGTGATGAAAAGGGCTGGACCATGATCTAGATGTTCCTTAAAAAAATTGAAATAGCACTGATTCAGGTCTGTCCTGTCCTTGTTTCAGATCTGGGATGCTGCTGCCTGCCACACATCACTCCTGGTAACCAATTTCCAAATCAGTCAGTGCTGGTGGACGCGTTGATTCCTGCTGTGGTCATCAGTCATTTTTTTAGCTGATCTCCACCTTTATCCTGGTGATCCAGCTGCAGTGGGAAATGGGATGTTTATTGGGTTGGATATTGGGGCACAGGACACTGTGCTGTGGGAAATTGTTTTTAAATGCAAGCAAAAAACCACAGGTAGCTGAATGTAACATGATAAGCCTCGGTGAGCACAGGATGAGCACACTCCTGCTGCAGGGGTCAGAGCTCTGTCACGAGTGTCACGTTTGTGTGCAGGGGAAGCTGTCCTGGCTGGGATCTGTCACGGTGTCCTTGTGCTGCTGCCAGAAAGAGCCTGGCAAACACTCCCTCCCGAGCACAGGGATTGTTATTTCAGTAGTGAGTGTTCCAGCTGGAAATCAGGTACAAAGCTGCAGGAATTTGGTGGCTGCAGACACGTCCTCTGCAGGGTTTGACCTCAGCACAGGGGAGCAGACTCCAGGATCATGTTTGCACGAAACCCGGCTCTTGGTGTGTGAGTGAGGGCTGAATGGAGATGCTTTAAGTGCATTAGACTTCAAGTGATTCCCCCAAAATAGTGATGCATTTCTGGTGGTTTCTCTCTGCAGCATCAAGGGCTGTGCCATTATCTTTGATAAGGCTGAGCTGCTCCTTCAGCAGCCAGAGTGATGCTGTTGAATGCACCGATGCTGTTTGGCAAAATACCTCCCTTTCACAGAAAAAAGTGTTTAAGGTTTTTTACATCTTGTGTAAAGGAACAACTCTCCTCTTTCCCAGGCACTTGCTGCATCACCAGCACACTGGGGGAAGGTTGCACAGTGGTAGTTTTGGGTGTGTTGAACAGATTCTGCAGCTTTCAAATTTAAAATAGGGTTTGGACCAAATGCAAATATTTATTAGTTCTGTGCTCTCCCCTAGATTTGAGGGATATGGAAGGAGAAACAGGAGATTATAGAATGGTTTGGATTAAAAGGGACCTTAAATACAATCCCGTTCCACCTCCTGACATTGGCAGGGACCCTTTCCACCAGACCAGGTTGCTCTAAGCCCCTTCCAACCTGGCCTTGGACACTTCCAGGGATGGGGCAGCCACAGCTTCTCTGGGCAACCTGTGCCAGTGTTTTGCCACTCTCATAGTGAACAATTTCTTCCTAATATCTAACCCAAACCTACCCTCTTTCAGTTTAAAGACATTCCTCCTTTCTCCTATCACTGTGTGCCTTGTAAAAAAATCTCACTCCAGCTTTCTTATAGCCCCTTTTTAGGAAAATCTAATGTATGGAAAATTCATACTTCTCATGCAAACATATTCAACTTTTGGTTGCAGTTACTTTTTTTTTTTTTTTTTCTGTGTGAAATGTTGATCATTTTCTTTGGAACCTCTCCCTCTTGGCTGGCAATTCCAGTCACAATCCATGGCAGCAGATGCCTCCAGCAATGACACTGTGGTTTTCTATCGCACACAGGTCCTGAAATGCCTCGTTCTCTGTTACCTTCTACAGGGCAAGGAAATCTGGGATCTCATCTTGCTGGGGGCTCTTCTGGAGGAGAAGCTGGAGCTAATTTGGGGGATCCCACGGGTGGCTCAGGACACCTGCCAGGGGCTGGCTGAGGGATGGGGCAGAGATTGGAGTTTCACAGAGCAATTAGGAGAGCGGGGCGTGGCGATACTTTAATCTGAGAGCCACCACCACCCACACAGGACATGTTTTTGGCCTCCTGCTGTCACTGCAGCCATGGGGACTGGCACTTAGGCCACCACACCCCTCGGCCAATTCCGGCACCGTGGAGCCTTTGCTGCCGATAAAACATAAATAATAATTTCACGGAGGGAAAAACACTCTGTTCTCGTGGCCTGCTGTTCAGGTGGGGGTGGGTGGGCATGAGGGTGGTTGAGGGGGCATGGAAGGGCTCAGCCCTCACTGAGAGGGGCAGGTTGTTGGTACCATTCACTGGAGCTGCACTTAGAGGGTCCAGTGGCTGCACAGGATGGGGCAGAGTCACACAAGTGCAATCCTCAGTGCTCTCCAGGCACTCCCCTCACTGCCCACAGGAACATGATCCCAGGACAGATTTTTCCTTCCTCTGTTGAAATTCTCCTTTTTCAGTAGCCTAGTGACAGTCATTGTCTTTCATTTCCATGTGTGAGTTGAATCCAGAGTCAGAAAAATTTCTGCTTTGTTCCCAAACAATGGGGCTGTGTTGTTTTGCATGACGGCTCTGGCTTTTCAGCCGGTGTGCTGTGCTTTGCTTTTTGCTGTGGTCCCTGCCTGGTGCTCAGCAGAGGCTGGAGGATCCCCACAGTGAATCCTGGCAGTTGTGCAACACTACACCTGGAGTAAAACTCCTTTCTAACCCCTGCAGGCGATCAGTTTACACCCTGAATGATGAGATTTTGATTACCCTTATCTAAGCTACAAATACTGGAAGGGAGGTGAAATCAGCTGGCTCTGGGAAGGGCTATCAGAGCAAAGATCTTGGTGGCCTTCGGAGGCTCCAAGTGCTCGGCAGCTCCAGGGGATGTCGTGGTGCTTTGCCACGGGAAGTCCTTTCAGTGTGCAGATGTTGCTTGCTGAGGCCTTGTAGATCAAACCCCAGCTCCTGCCATCTCCAGCCTCGTGATTTTCAATGAGCAAAAGCTGCCCAGGAGAGTGTTGACAGCAGGAATGGCAGCTGCTTCCTCAGAGCCGGCTGGGAGAGCCCCTTGCCTCGATGCTGGATCTCCCTCTGAATGCAGAGAGCAGTTCCAGCATCCCCAGCCCCACATGGCATCAGTTACAGCTGGGGGAGCAGCTTTGCTCTCCCAGCAAGAGCAGCTTTATTCTTCTGTGAACAAAAGTTGTTGAGCTGCAGGGAAGCTCCTGGCTGGAAGGTGGGTCCTTTCCACAGCCAGGCTGAGACTGAGGGGTAGAATGAGACTGGGATTGTCTGCTGAACACTCAGCTGCATCTTTCCTCTGGGCTCCTCTGTCTTATATTCCACATCTAGAAGAAAAGCACATTTTAAAAAAATTCAATCCAGCTTTAAGCCAGAGCTGCTTGTACTCCTCAGCCTGATTGGAGGGAAGCAGAATTGATAAGTTAATCAGTTTTCAAGGTCAGCAGAGATCAATAGGACCAGCCAGCCTGGTGTGCTGTGCAAATCAGACCCCAGACACTGCAGTGATTCCTGAGCCAGGCCTGCCTGGGAGATGGCAGAGTTGTTTTGCCTCGTGGGAGGATCTCACACTGCAGGGATGAGCTCCAATATAAGACCAGGGATGAATAGACTGAATTAGGTGTGACCCAGAGGATAATGCAGCCTTCTGCATCTTAATGTATCCATCTGTGAAATGCAAATAATAATAGGGGGAACCCTGTAGGGATTCATTAGTCCTTTGAAGATGGCATGTGTTACATGCTATTATTGTGATCTTCCAAAGTTGGCCTCATCCCTGCCTTTTGGACCTACACCTCTCACTGTTGCTCACCTCCTGATTCATTTCCCCCTCCTCCCTGGCACTGTCAAGCCAAATCAGCAGTGGCAAAGGCCTGTCCAGGCCAGTCAGCCACATGTCATGGTGGCTCATGGCCTGGGAAGAGTTGCAGAGATGAGGTTTGTGCTCTGGTTCCAGCACAGGGGGCTGGAAACTGCTGCCATGGCATTGCAGGGGTGACAAGGACACCCAGGAGCTTTCTGTGCTGGAGGATGTACAAGGGGCACATAGCCAGTCCATAACCTGAGATGCTTTTTGTGACTTTCAGATCGGAGCTAAAAAGGTAAATTTGGGTGGGAAAGGAAACCAGGTGACAGAGAAGGGTGTGACCCATGAGACACTGGGTGCATCCAGAGGAGGATGCAGCAGATGCTGGATTTAGGGGAAATTCTTAAATGCTCTCAGTGCACAGAGATTTGCAAAGCAATTATTCCAAATGAAGTTCACCCACTTTATCTCCTTTTGGTAGAGTAAGTTCACTTGATAAAGATTCTTCTTTATTTTTTTGTCTTTTGAGTGTGTTTTATTCTTCAGTAAGGACTCACTGTGCTCTGGATGTGTTTCTGCAATGCCTTTTACTGAGATGTCATGGATGCAGAGCACTCACTGTGCACTTGACTCTCGGAAGTGGATGAAATTGGGAAATTCCCCTCACTCCTGTCCTGGCCTCCAACAATTCCTCCTCTGTAGTGATCTTCCAGAGGAGTAATGCTCCTTTCAGGGATGCAGCCAGGAGCTGCAACCAGCCAGCAGCTGGGCTGCTCACCCAACACCACGCTGGGAGCTCAGCAGCCTCTGGGGAAGGACTTTCCACTGGATCAGACTGCTGGAGCTCTGCTTTGGGCTCAGGAAACCTTCCTGGCCTTGGGTACCTGCAGTGACAGTGGCATTTCAGGATGACCAAGGCTTGTTTCCCTGGAGGTCTGGGCAGCAGCCAGGGGGTACAAATGGGAGCTCTGGGACACGTGGCTGTTGCAGCCCAGAAACTCAAACTCACTTCATCAGCTTGGGCATCACTGGATTCTTGGCTGATCAACACCTGGATTTTGGTCGTGGAAGGGCAGGCAAAGCTTTGTCCAGCATCATAAATCTTGTTCTTGCATGGGATGTGTGGAGGAGGACGCTCCTAAGCTCTCCTGAGATGGGTGAGGCTCGTGGCTCCTCTTGTAGCAGAGGTGGGTGCACAAGTGAGCTTCTCGGACAGGAAACCATCCTGTGTCTCTGAAGTCCCTCTTTTTGGAATGCCTCACTCAGGAGTTATAAGAGGGTAGGTTTGGGTTGGATATTAGGAAGAACATCTTCTCTGTGAGGGTGGGGAGGCCCTGGCACAGGGTGCCCAGAGAAGCTGTGGCTGCCCCATCCCTGGAAGTGTCCAAGGCCAGGCTGGATGGGACTTGGAGCAGCCTGGGATAGTGGAAGGTGTCCCTGTCCATGGCAGGGGGTGGAATGGGCTGAACTTTAAGGTCCCTTCCAACTCAATTGTGATTCTATGAACTCCTGAAGTTGAGAGCTCTGGATTCAGCTTTGGCTGTGGAGCAAAACACCATTTACTCTGTGCTTCCTTTGTTAAATGTGCCAAACAACTCTGTCTCTTCCCTTTTCTCCCTGAGGATCTCTGGGTTGGAGAGGGACGTTGTGATCAGCTGGGAAAGAAAGCAGCTTCAATATTTATAGAAATTAGGTATTGAGCAGTGGTGCTGATGGGGTTCCTCAGAAGAAGAGAGATGGAGGGAGGTAAAAATTGCATCAATCAGGACAGAAAAGTACATCTGTGGTGGGAATATGGGCATGCCTGTAGTTTTATGAGGGCAAAAAATGCTGTGAAAGAGGCTGGCACTGCTGCCAGAGAAGAAGTGGGTGAAACATGGGCTGCAGATCCTTATCAGGGCTTTTGGTCCCACTGTGGAGGCCTGACCCTAAACACTGCCTTGCTCTGGGGTGAGAATGGGACAGCACAGCTCATCTCCTCAAGCATTTAGGGCAAATTCAGAGCTGCTTGGGCTGGAGGCTGGCATTCAAACAGTGAAGAGCAACCAAAGCACAGATGGTTTAACAAAACCAACCAAAAAAAATCCCCAAGCAAACCCTCCCTCCACTGCCTAAAAAGAAAAAAATTCCCAAACCAAAACACCCTAAAAAAACCCCAAACCAAACAACACCCCCGCAGTCACCATCCCAACCAATTATGCTGCCAGGAGGCTTTTCCCTAGTAAAAATATCCCTAAATGATGCTAAACCCATTAGGAAGGAGGTGATCCTGCCTGCAAAACAGTGCCATGCCACTAATGGGAAGAAAAACAACTTCCTGAGTGGACAAGGCATCTCAATTATTTTTCTCTGTCTATAGATATATTTATGTGCAGGCACAGGCTGTGAGGGAATGAAATATGGGAACATCAGAAAAGGGGAGAATGGCCATAGGAAAAGGAGTGTGATGTTCATCACTAATTGGGGTATGAATCATTTTGCTGCTTATTGGACTCCCTTCCCATTCTCCTTGGGGCCCTGGAGAGGGAAAAGGTGAGTGGCCCCTGTGGCTGTGCCCTGCCTGACACAGCACTGGCTCAGCTTGCTGCCTGTAGGATTTCATCCCAGCCTTTTGGGTTTTCAGCTGCCTAGGGGTTCCCTAAATTTCGTGTTATGCTTCTATTTTTTCCAGCATTCCCCTAGTTACTCCTTCATGATTATTTTTATCCCGATTCCTGTTTTCGTAGCAGAATGTGGTGAAAAATAGACCCAGTGAGAGCTGTCCTAGCAGGCACAGCATCATTATGTGCTGTTTACTTTTCCAAATTTTTTAACTGAGACATGAACAAAAGATATCTTTGCAATATCTCTTCCTGCCCTCAGCTGCTTTTCTCAGTGGCATTTTGCTCTCCAGCTGTTTGGCATATATTTTTAAATCATGATTAGCCGGGTGCTGTGCTAAAAATATATTGATAAAGCATCAGGATTATCTCTCTTCCAGATCCAATCCTGTGGGATATAAATTCCTATGGAAATGGATGGGCTGTCTGGATCCCAGTGCAGGATTGAGACTTCGTGGTGTAGATGGATCAATAACGGTGTAAATCGATCAATACAAGCAATCAAGTGAGTCAGGCAAGGTTTATACTTAATACACTCCTGCTGTCATCCCTCATCATGCCCAGGTTTGTGTAACTCAAGCACACACAAGCAAATCCTCCAAACCATATGGCTTTGCTGGGTCCTCTCCATCCCTTCACATTTCGTACCATTGCTGGGTTTTTTTAGGGGATTGTAGCTGTGCAGTAGTAATGAGGCTGGGAATCCTTTTATCTTTTTCCCCTCTAGAGTTTTGTTACTGAACACGGGTCTGGTTTTGGTACCAAGGTGTGTTTGGGCCCTTCTGAGCTTCTCCCATGTGTTGGTGTGGGTGTAATTGGTGGACAGGGGGCTGCAGTGGTGGGAATGTGGGAGAGATGGGGTGGTCCCAGGGCCAGTGTGGGGTCAGGATCTGTCTGTCCCTCTCCTTTTCCTTGTCACCCTGCACTGCCAGCCTGGGAGCTGCTCTCACCTGGCCAGTCTGACCTGATCTGGCATCTACTCTGCTTCCTTCAGGAATAGGGCAGTTAGCCAGCTGTCTTAAATCAGGGAATTGTTTCATTTCTCTGTAAGAATAGAACTTTTTGTGGAAAAGAAAGTTTTAAGAACAAAACCCTTTTAAAAAATGCACTTGCCCTTCCCAAACCCTCCCACCTCATGGCTGACTCATGGGCAGACACTTCAGCAACAAATCTTTTGTTTTTGCCCTTCAGATAGATGTCCAAGCTCCCAAGCTCTAATCACTTTTAAACTACCATATACTTTTCTTTTTTTTTTTTTTTTTTTTTTTCCTTTTTCTCTTCCAGTTCTCCCAAGGATTTACTGACACATGCTCTGTCAGCTTAGTTTTCCTCTCTTCCTGTTGGCCTCCCCTCCGATTCCACACCCAAATACGCACACAGAAATTATCTCATGATTCAGGACAAGACACGGCTCTTCAGATCTGCCATGAGCCATCTGCATGACCTTGGGCAGTTTGCTACTGTACTGCAAACTCTCCCCTGTGAACCTTCTCATGATTTTGTTTTAAGCTGAGAAGAAATGTCAGGGGTGACCACGCTCCAAACTGGGGCTGTGCTGGCTCGGCTTTGGCTCCAGTTGTGGACATGAACAACTGTTCTGCTCTGAGAAATGCGTGGCAGCAATTTATTACAAGGATTTATACTGAGCTCTGCTGGCCTGTCTGGCCAGGCACATGTGTCATGCAGAAGTATGCTTTCTTCCTCAGATGGTGCTGCTCTGCCTCTCTGCACAGCCACAGCCTGTGCTCGAGCCCCTCATTGCTCTGGTTTGCTTGACTGACTCATTTATCCACCCCTTTCAAACCTTGCAAATGACTTTTCTCTCCAAATTCTTCTCTTGTCGCTGGAGACAAGGCACACAGCTTCTTCCCACGTAAATCACATTCCAAAACTTTGATGTCATCTTTATTTTCCTCTCTTGAGACTCCTGAGAAACCCTGCACAGGATGATTACTTTCATCTTCTCTCTTCTTTGGGAAAGACTAGAGCAGGGCTGCTTGGCTGGACCCTTTAGCATCAATAACACACCTCAAAGAGCAGCATCTGTAATGGTCTGCCAGGTCCCACCTGGGCTGAGAGAAGGTTTTCACGAATAACACTGCAATTTTTTTTTTTTTTTTCTGAAGACAACAGGGAGAAACTGGGAAAGGATGAGGATTTGGCAGTGTGGCTTTATCATTAACACAGCTGCTATGAGAGCTGTAGCATCGAACCCAAAGAATTTCAACAAAGCCTCAAACTTGATGTTTTTCAACCTTTCCTGAATGTTTACTCTTCAGGTTCATAGTGAGGTGCTTTAATAAAAGCAGACTGACTTCCAGAGGTTTGAGTGACCTGGCCTTCCTGTTGTCTCTTCTGCAGCCAGGTTATTAAAATAAAACCCTTTCAGCTATTTTGTTGAGATAAGAGAGGATATTTGTGGTGTGAATGAACTACCCTGAAGATGGCAAGAATCCCTCTGGCTGCATGGGGGATCTGAAGTGCGATCTATTTATAATTTTCTTACCTTGACAAAACGCAGGGAGTGACTCAAATATGTCCCATCCTTATGGAAATTAATTGTGTTAATGGGATCATTAGAATTTAGAGTAGTGTCAACAAACTGGTTTTTGCAGCTAATGATGGTTCTTGGGAAGGTTATGTCATAAGGAAGGCGGAGAACCTGGTCATCTATATATATGTGATCAGCCCTGTGCCCTTTCTTTGGGTTTCATTGAGCAATGCTCTAGTAGAGCCAACGTAGGCAAACAGCTGCCAGCACCCTCACCATGAAAATAGAAGGTGCCTCGGTGGTCCTTGCTCTGGCATTTTTCTGCTTCTTCTCAGGTCAGTAACTTGTGATGTTCTCTGTGCTGGAATCTGGGACTGGCAGAGGACGCAGCCTGGGAGTGCCCATAAAGGCAGAGAGAGAGAGAGAGAGGGTTAGAGAGCCCTTGTATTTTTAAAAAGCATGGTGGTATAGCAGAAGACCATTTTTTTTGCTGTGCTACATGTGTTGGTTTGGTATAACATGTCTTGTTAACTACTCTTTCTCTTTCATGTGGAAATAGTGAAGTTTTATTGGTAGATGAAAGCATCTATTTTTAATAGAATTACAGTTTAAGAAAAAAAACCCAGAAAAGCCAAATTCCCATTTGTCTAAGTGGAAGAATCCCAATTTCCAACCAGACTGAATTCTTCCACAAAAAGCCCAACTTTGAACAAAAATGTAATACAATTTTTTTTGTAAGTTCAGGAAAATGGTAATGCCTTGTCAACACTTGCTAAGGGAGGCATTTTCACATGGCTGCAGTAATTTGGCTACAATAGATAGACTTCAGCAGGAGTTAGGTCTGAAGCAATGGTCTTTCAATTTCCTGCCTGTTTCTTTTGAAAAAGTGCTAATGGAAGATTTCTTGACAGTTCCTTGCAATGCCACTGATGATGCAAAAGAGGATGAAACATATTATACCAGCTTTAAGTGGCTTAGTAAAAAGAAATAGGTATCAGCTACTCACCTGCTGACTCATTATTAATTTGATAATTTGTGTGAAGTAGTGCAAATGGAATGGGCCTTGAAGAGGAATTTGTCATTTTGGACAAACAACAATGGCCTAGCTCTGGGATCCCAATTTTAAGATATGGTGAAGAATGCCAAAAATGTTTCTGAGTTTGATGTGACTACCAAGGCAGGGGTGTAGAATAATGGAGAAACAGTTACTGAATCATCCGTGGAACTTGGATTTTAAGCCTGAGAAAAGTAACACAGTAAAGGAGGGTACAAAGACACACACACACAAAAAAAGTGATTTTGCATTTGAATGACAAAAAGTGCGATGTTCCAGAAAGCACTGGGCATTAGAGGCTTTCTATCAGTGTGAAATAATGCATTGGATTAGCTTTTATCAAGAGGTATTTGGGTGGATTAGGAAACTGCATCAAGTATTTTAATTAAATGCTTTTGCTTTAAAATTTCCCTTCAAAGATTTTTGTATGGTTTCATTGTTGGTTTTTCTGTCGCAGATGTTGCCAGTCAAGCTTCGATTAAGGCGAGTCCAACCTTTTCTATTCTGATTCTCCCTTTGTCTTGCCATCTTACACTGCTTAATGCATGCTCTGAGCAAAGTCCATTTAGAGGCACTATACTTAGATATTATAATGCTTTTTCAGTGGTGGAAAAAAGCAGTGAATCTCTCCATATTTAGAGACAACACTTAGGTAATACAGCAATGACTCCAGCTGACAGTGTGTGTTTGGTGCATGATGCTGACAACATATCCAAACAGCTCTGGGCTGGAAACCTCATGAAGTGATGTTAGAAATGGCATGAATTATATTTTTAATGATATTTTACAATCTAGCTTCTGATCCAGCAGAAACCCCTGCTTCCAATAATTCCTCAGTTTCATAATTAAAAGAATTAAGGCAAGTCCTCCGAGTCTCAGAAAATAATTTGATTCAATGACTTGGAAGTCAGTTCCATTCATGTTTTAATCAAGCAAGCTTGTCTCCTTGGTAAAGATCCTTTCGGGAAACACAGTAGCCAAAAATAACTGAACGGTTCATTGCTTCTCCCTGGTCTGCATCTCAGTTACCCAGCAGAAGGTGCAATGGGCTCTGCTGCAGCACTGCACAAAATTACTGCTGTGCTTTGTGAGAGGGTTGTGCTTTTCTGTGCTTGTCTTGCACGTGAATCACTCTTCAGTCACTCTGGCCCGTTCATTCCTCTCACATCCCTCTGGCACTTCCAGGGCTGTGTTTTCTGCTCTTGGCTAACTTTATAGCGTGCAGTCCTCTGCTGTAGCGGGTAGCAATTTGCAGCTGTCTGTAAATTAAATGTGTTCCTTAAATATATATTCCTTTCCCCGTGATTAATGGTTCTCGCAATGGGTTTTGAACTTTCTCGTTGTCTTTTCTGCCTCGGGAGCCACGAGCTGGGCTCTGGGTGCAGCCTGGGCCACGTGTGGTGTGTGGCCAGGGATGGGCAGGAGGAGTGTGGTTTGTGTGAGCAAGCTGGTGCTGCTGAGAGCCTGCAGCACGCCCAAAAAAAGATCCAGTGTGAGCAAACAGCTCTCAGGATCTTGCCGGGAGCCTCCACTGATTGCCCTCCTCTGTGCTTTTCAGAACGAATGCAGGAAAATTTGGTCACTTCTGCGCAGCGGGAAGTTTTCCTGTCCCACCACCCAGGAGCCCTTCAGCAGCCCAAACAACAAAGGAGACCTCAACAAGTGCATGATGTGCCAAAGGCTGCTGTGAGTATCAGCTGCCTGCTGGCTCCAGTGGCAGCCCTGCCCTCCCACAGCATGTCCTCGCCTCCCACAGCAGGGAGCCAACTCTCAGGAGGCTCCGTGCTATAAAATTGTTCTCCCTGGCCAGCCAGACCAGTTTGTAGCTCTTCAGCAAACCTGTGAACCTAGTAGCTCTCCCCAGCTCTCATCACATGGTGGGGACACACCACAGAGTGTGAGGAGCAAATGCAGAGTGAAAACTTATGCAGTTTCATTCATTGTTTCCATAGATGGTGTTTCTCAGGATGGAGAGAGCTGGGTATTAGGCAGGGAGAAAGGATGGCACAGTGCCCCCAGTGCAGAGCAGTTAAACACCCTGGGGTTGTGTCAGGGTGCTGCTGCTGGTCTGTGCTGCTGCCTTGTGCAATGGGGAGGTGGGGTCGGCAGGGCTGGCCTTTAATCACCCCCTGTTTTGGCTTTGTGTCCGAGCACGGCACGCTGCCCGTCACTCACGCCTCCCTTTCTTGCAGGGAAAGAGACTCAAAAAACAAAGGGAGTGGTGGAGAGGCGGGCAGGAATGTGAACTCCCTGGGAAAGGTGAGGTGAACCATCGCTGCCGGAGCCAGTTCGGTGATGGCATCGCGTCTGCTGCCTCTGACCCGCTGCCCAGGGCGCTTCCTCGTCTGCAGCGTGGGAAAAGGCCCTGCCACGGGAGCAGGGCAAACATGCCCAGCCTTGGGGAGAGCGTGAGGCTTTGTGCCATTCACCAGCATAAAAGAAACCAAAACTGCTGGCGGCTCCTCCCCGGCAATCACGGCTCCTGCGCTGTGTGCCTGACCCAGAGCCCCGGCTGAGGAGGAGGATGCCTGCCTGTTTATAAGGCACACCATTGGCATCTGGCAAATATTTAATAGCAAGGTTGGCACATGGGAGCTCTGACTAGGGCAGGGTGTGGGAACAGGCCGGCTCTAATTGTCCCTTGTTTATCTTGTTGATGCACCTGGCTGGTTTCTTTTACCCATAGCTGTTTTTCTAGATAGCAGGTCTTTATGTGGAGGGAGCTGTCCTTTTAGCCTTGGGTTTTTATTCTAGATGGGAGTGAATTGGTTTCCATCAGATAGTGTTGGTTGTGGTGATTGATTTATTTATTTTTCACATCTGGTTAAGCAGGGTAGCTTTCTAGCTCTTGTGTGTCTGGACAAATTAAAGGCTTTGTAAGGCAGAGCTGTCCTAAGGGAGATCTTTTTTTTTTTAGACATCTGACTTGCCAAAGTGTGGTCCTGAAGGCAGAAGGACAGTTTTACAGCATCAGGAAGAGACCTACACTGAATTTCTTTGTTAAGCCATAGATTTTCTGTCTGGCTTTTGGCAAGTAATTTTCTAGGCTTGACTTCCCCATCTGCAGAGCTGGGATAAGCTATCAAGCCATCTCCTCTACATGGTATGAGAGGAAAAATGTATTACAGATCACATGGCAGATAAGGTTGTAAGTGCTGCATAAACGAACCTAAAGACTTCACATGTTCCATGTGTTTCTTATGCTGCAGACTTGCCCTGAAAGTTGTAGGAAAGCTGTTCAGAGGAAAGTAAAAGCCAGGCTGAAATGCTTAAGCAGGATTTGCTACAAAAAGCCTTTTGTGAAGCAGAGTGCTTTGGTTCAATTAACACATACCACCATGTTAAGTGGAAGGTAAAAACACCCACCTCTTACTCTCGTGTACCTGGGGATAGGAGGTGTTCAAGGATTATAATTTTTTTTTATGCCTGCAGCTTCATTTTTTTTTTTTACCGTGCATGGATTTTAAATTCTTTAATTTTAGTAGTGTGTTCTCTCACGAGGGATGGGAAAACCGACTTTCTCATTCAAAATTCACTGAAATTGTGGATTTTATCCTTAGAGCAGAGCTTAGGTCCCTCAGGCAGGCTCTTGCATGTGTTATGTATCAGAAATAGCAACAAGGCTACCCTAGATGCAACAGACAGATCTGCTCATCTAAACATAGGGATTTATTTGTTTTATGCTGTGTGCCATGGTTTTCCACCGAGCTGTGCCTCAAGGAAGCAAAATAACTCTTGAAATGTAATTCGTGGGGTGGGTAATCCTTTGTGGATTTGTGGGAGATGCTCCTCTCTGTCAGCATTTCCATGTCAACCCGTGCTTCTGGTGTTTGCACAGGATGAGTGTCGGGAGTTTCGGGATCTGTTCAGGAGGGGGAAGCTCACCTGCACCAGGGAGAACGACCCAGTCCGGGACGCCTCTGGGAAGCAGCACAGCAATAAGTGCATCATGTGTGCAGAGAAGTTGTGAGTAAAGGGAAGGAGCCTGGGGAACCTCTCCTCCCTGGAGCACCCTGGTGTTCACTTTTCTCGTCTTTCTTCTCTTCCAGCAAAAGGGAGAACGAGAGGAAGTTATCTAAAAACAGACAAGGAAAAGATAAGGTGAGATTAAAGTATTAGGCAGGTCAATACGGAACTTTATTGGATTTTCACCCAAGATGGAAAAAAGGGAATGTTATTCTACTCAGCTGCTCTTTCTCCTCTGACTTAATTTTGAGATCCACTTTCCTTACCCTCCTTATTTCTTTATTCATGCTCTTGAATCCCTCAAGTGAACAACGTGTGCCTGAATATTATGGTCTGCCCGGCTGACCTGTGGATCTAGGGACAGGCAAATCCTGACAGAGCAGGAAGCCAGGTGTGCTGTGCTGTCCCAAATTTCAGCTCACGGGTGGAGAGGTCAGTTCTGCCGAGGCTGCTAATTAGGTGGAAAAGAAAAATGTGTGAAAAGCCCTAAACCTGAACTCTTCACAGCTTAAGAGATCATTGTGTTCTGGGAGATGTCAGCCCTGCGCTATCTCCAGGCCTGTGGCTCAGTTTTAGCTTTTTTTTTTTATTGGAAAGTTTGTTCTCATGGAGCTGTGATTTGCCACCTTCTCCCTGGCGTGCTGCAGCCACCATGTCACTGTGCACTGATGCTTTGCTGGCAAAAGCAGCCCTGTAAAGGGGAAAATAGTTGCTTTCCACCCCTGTCCTCTTGATTCCGGTTGTGGTAGGGACTGGTGCGGCCCCCTTAAGCCTCAGTCTTGGGGATAATCCTGTTTTAGTGCTTTTTCTAATGGCTTTGGCACCAAAAAATAGAAGTGTAAGTGAAATTTGCTGATGGCAAAGCTGGGAGGCAGTATCAGCAGAGGAGGATCAGCAGATCACTCAAGACTAATTGGATAGTGCTGAGGCCTGGAGTAATAGAAACAAGATAAAATGTAATGGCAGTGCAAGATCACACAGTCCGTGATTAACAAGAATTCCTACTCATTGGCTAGAAGTGACAAAGGATAAGAAAGCCCTGCATTTATTAGTGGGTCAGGGATGTGACAGGCCATGAAAAAGGCAAAAGCTCGACTCGGATGTACTCTGTGAGATTTTTGCAGCAGAGGTCAGGCCTGAACAGGGCTCCAGAAATGCTGGCTCAAAGAGAAAAATGTTTGAGAGAGGCTCTTAGGGGAAGGCAGATCTGTCTGCAGAGGGCTGGGCTGCTGAGCTGGGCTGGCCCCAGGGAACAAGGCACAGAGAGGCTGGGAGAGCTTTCCTGAAATGTTGGAAAGGGAAAGCATTGGCTGAACCGTGCAGGGGTGTGAGAACATGCTGGTGGTGGGGAGAAGCAGTGAGGCTTGTGGGGAGCCCCTCTGGAGGGGGTGCAGCACTTATTTCTGGTGGGACAATGCTCCATGGCTGTTGGCACAGCAGGAGAGGCTCATCCAGGGCCAGGTGATCTCTCCTGCTCGTGGCTGGGGTGGCTCTGGGGAGATGTGGGGCTTTGTACTTGGAGTGGTTTGCCAGCATTGCCCTCGTGGGAAAGCTGAGGAGCTGGAGGCTGGGATGGGATGCAGGACAACACTGGGGAAACCTTCCCCTGGCAGAGAGGATGAGGTGGTGTAAACTTCTGAGCCAAGCAAAGGGTGAGGCCAGTGACCTGCTGGGGACCTTCATGCAACCTGGCAAAGCTGTGCACAAAATGGGCAGAAAATTGCAAGTCTTAAAACGAGTTTTTAAAAAGAAAAGGGTAAGTGGAAGGCGCTTCCTTTTCCTTTGTACCTGCTGTTTGGATCTGCCTATTGCAGCGTGTGAAACAGTTGAAATTAGGGGGACTGAATGTTTCCATCCTTGTTACATAACAGGGACAGGTTAACACAGTTTCTGTACAGCAGTTTGGAACAAGGAACAAATTAATCATCCACTCTCCAAACAACCTTCCTGTGCTCGTGGGCCATTAAGAATGTTTGCACTGTGCTTTTATGTTTTAACTGCTGCTTCTTGATTGACACGTCCCAAAGTGTGGCTGCTTTGGAGGATCCTACGCGCTGTGTAAAGAAAATTATCTTGAGCTACAATCTGGGAAAAGGCAGTAGCTGTGTATTGAGGATGTTGGGAGAAAAGGGAGTGACTTCATTGTCGTATCGGTCACATCACTGGCATGCTTTGGATAGCCCAACCAGGAGAATAATAATTAGTGGGACCATACTAGAAAACTCCCAACACGTGCTGTGCAGGCAGAAGGACCCGGAATTCTTCTGACTCACCCCTCTGTTTATATGCTAAGTGGCTGGTGCTGCACACCCTCTTCTCTCACCCCCACCCAGACTCTCCTGCCATGCATTTGTGATGGTTCCATGCTTTGCTGGCAGGAAACCCCAGGTTTCTAAGGATCTGATCAGTAAGGCAAGGAGGACAGAGTGCCCTAACCCTGCCCTCCTTCTGCAGGATGACTGCAGCGAGTTCCGCTCCCAGTTTGAGGCTGGTGGACGCCTGTCCTGCACGAGGGAGAACGCCCCTGTCCGGGATGCCTCTGGCAAGCAGCACACCAACAAATGCCTCATGTGTGCTGAGAAGTTGTGAGTACCCCCTCCTCTGAGCAGCGACAGCAAACAGGGAAAATTCTGGCTGCAGAAGTGCAGCTTCTGCCTGTGAAGTTGCATCTGGGCAATGTCTGGGAGAGTCCTGACTCCCAGTGGCCCTCTAAGAGATGCTCTGGCAGTAGGGCTCCTCTTCCCACTTCCCTTTCAGCACTAAGGGCCCAGAGAAGCAGTGTGGAGTAGAGGAGGAGAAGCAAGGTTGACAGAGAGCAGCCCCTTTCCCAGGGGACTGTCGGGCACGGGCAGCTCCTGAGGAGTTTCCCACACGTGTACTTTGCCTTCCAGATGCTCTCTCTCTCTCTCTACTCCCATAGAGCATTTGCAGAAGCAGCCCTGATATGAAAGCAGCACCTGGATCCAGGATGTAGCATACAGTGGGAATGGTGAGGAGCAAGGAAGAGGCCTTAGGGGTGGGGATTAGGAACAGGACCACCAGGAACAGGGACTGTGGATGGGGAGGTGGTGCCTAATGGCAAGACACTGGCTTACAGGGCAGCCCTGGGTGCTGGTGGCACTCACACTACCATAGCACTCTGTTTTTTCTCCTCTTCCCTTCTTCCAGCAAAAAAGAAGCTCAAAGAGGGGGTGGAACTGTCCAGCGCAACAAATTGCCCGCTTCAGGGAGAATAAACCAGGTGAGATGGAGCTTGGAGCCTGTGCTGAGCTCAGAAAGGGTCTGGTGAGAGTCTGTGGGGTCTGGATGGCCAGGGACTGCCTGTGGTCAGCCTGGGGTGATCGTGGTGCTTTGGGATTCTGTAGTCAGCTGATGGTGGGGGAGAAGCTGGTTGTATTGCAAAGCCTCCCTTATTTATGGGATAGACTGGGTGTGAGCACACAAACTGGACATGTTTGGACCTGACAGAATGGCCCCTCTCACTTTCCCAGTGATGTGATGCTATGTGAGAGATAAAGGGCAGGTTCAGGCTCCCCACAATCCTGTAAGCCCTTGGATGATAACAGTTGTGGGGTATGGAGTGCATCCAACCTGCTGCTTTAAGAACAGCCCTGTAATCCTTTGGGTCTGGGAGGATGAGGGGGGGAGGGCAGGAGCTGCTTTAGCTTTGCTGCTCTTCTCTAGCTGCATAAAAGTTGTTTCTGTGGTTGTTGAGTGTGTTCTGCCCCTTTTGCAGAAGAACTGTGGTGGTTCACGGCAGGGTGTGAATGACAGACGTCCCTTCTCATCGGGCAGAGGGTGAGTTCAGCAGCACCCGGGGTGGCAGAGGGTCCCCACACACTCCACCAGCCCTGGCACTGGTGTCTGCCCCTTTCCACCTACATGCATTTTCTTAGGGGTGACTAGCAGATAAACTGGAGCAGGAGTAGTTTGGCAGCACAGGAGCAGAAGTGCTCGTTGTGCTGTTCGGTGCTCACTGCAGCACTTCCCACTGGCTGAGCTGGTGATGGGGAAGGGACATACAATGAGGCACGTCTGTCATGTAACCCTTGCTCCTTTTTGGCCTTGGTGTTCTGTGTGCAAAGCAGCAGTGCTTGCTGTGCTCAGAATCCCTCTCAGGACACTTTGTCCAGCAAAATCTGTCTCCTGCAGAGCACACCTGTGTGCCTGGCCCTGGCTCAGAGGCAGTGCCTGCTGCACCACGTGCTTTCTGGGCACTGGGCAGGCAGGAGCTGTTTGTTTTGGAGCTGTTGGCCCCGAGCAGGCCTCAGCTGCTGCATTTCTGGGGCATGCTGAGATTTCTTGCTTTTCACTGGTGCAATTCCTTCATGTCCCCCTCGCATCAGGTGCTGCCAGCAGATACAGGGGTGCAGAGCCCTGGGGTGGAGGTGACTCGGACTGGGCACAGGGCAGGGCTGTGTCCTGCTGCTGGCAGTGCAAACAGCCCTCCAAGAGCTGTGGGGTCTGCAGGGAGGGTGGGTTTGCACTCTGCTCCCCCTGTTTGGGAGGAGATGGTGATGAACTGTGTCTCTGCTCTCTCTGCCAGCCCACAAGGTCAGCGTGGCAGGAACTGCAACCGGCCACCGGGCCGCAAGTCACAGAGCAGGGACAGCCATGAGGACCCGATGGTAAATCCACCTCCTGCCCCTCGGGGGGCAGCTCTGTGGGCAGGAATGGGGCTCCTGCCCCTCGGGTGGCAGCTCTACAGGCAGGAATGGGGACCTCTCTCATGGGATGCTCCTCTGCTGGTGCTGAGCCACCCCTGCTCCTTTCCCAGCAGCTGCTCCTGTTCTTGCTGTACCCCCTGAAGCTTTTCCCTTGGCCCCAAGTCCTTGGAAGGGTTTGAATGAGTGAAAACATCTGTGGGGTGAGGAGTGGTCCACCCCATGCTGAGAAGGTGCTGAGATAAAGGCCATGGTCAGAGCAGGGTGGTGGAGCTGACCAGGGGATGAGGACAAGCTTGGCAGAAGGAAGGAGTGCTAAAGGGGGAAACACGAGTGGTAGATGACAACCATGTATGGAATAATGTAGGAGGAAGGTGGGGGTGTCTGCTCTCCCTTCTCATGAGGAGAAAATGGAATAGCTCCAACAAAGCTAAAAGTGGAAAATGTGATTTAATAAGAGAAAATAAGTTACCGTAAAAAGGGTGACTAAACTGTGGATCTCACTATCACAGGGTGTTGTCTAGAGGTAGGATGGTTAAAAAATGTACCTGATGTTTTAATTCCTCCAGCATTTCCATGCAGTAATTTAAATAACACTTTGGAAGAGATAGGAAATGTGTTTCTATGGGTTTGGAGGGATCTTACTACCAGCTGCCTTAACTCTCTCTCTGAAGCCTCTGCCACTGACTGCTTCTAGAAAAGAGACACTTGAGTTAAAAACCCAATTGATAGTCCAGGTACAGCAATTCTGATGCATTCCAGAGGAAGCATTAAGTGTAATAAGGCCAGTGTGCTTCAGTGATATTTCCTGGTAGCAGCGGAGGGGGAGTGGCTGCCGGTGAGCCTGACAGACCAGAGGTGATTCAGGGAGCAGATCTGCTCCTCTCCTCTTTCCAGGGCCACCTGTGGGCTCTGTCACAGACAATTCCCAGAGCCAAAGGAGTGGTGGCACTGGCTGCTGGCACCTGGGGCTGCTGGTGGGGTGGCCTCCTGCCCTGGGCTGGGGTGAGGGCAGCGGTGTCTGGTGCGTAGGAAGGCACCCAGCAGAGGATTGCAGAGGTCAGCATTGTCTGCTCTCACGTCACTGATAATTACCCAGATGAGGGAGGAAGCAGCACATTATGGAAATTAGCAAGTGACGTTTAAACAGCAGGGGCTATCACTGCACCCCAACATCATCAAAACCTCCCCCTGTTCTGCCCGGCACGAAACCCTCCTTCCCCGAGGTGCTTCCTGCTGCTGATGAATGATAAACCGTCGTTTTTGTGCTAAATGCTGCATCCCCAGGAGGAAGGGGAATTGGAATTTTCTCTCAGTCCCATTGCACCACTTGCAGCCCTTGCGACACATTTTGGAGCACCTGGAGAAGGTGTTTGGGAGCCCATTAGTCTCTTCTTCATCTCGGTCTTTCTTTCGGTTCCCGGAGCTGCGGTGGGGCTGAGGAAGGGGCTGTGCGTGCCAGGGAACAGGCTGAGCCATCCCTGACCTCTGCTGTTGGAAATCTGCTATGACTGTGCAAACACCCGCTCCGCTCGCAGGGTGCCACAGGCTTTTGGGGATCCCTGAAGGTCGCTCCTTCTTCTGCTAGCGTGTGCTGGCTGTGCCTCGTGTGGTTTTTTGGGGAAAACTGTGCCTAAATGTTCCCGTTGCCGTGCTCGGGAGGAAGCAGGAGGGCAGCCCTCATTAGTCATAGCTGCTCGTGTCTCGGCGTGGTGGGCGCCGGCAGCGCTGCGTGCCGCACCGCCCGCGGGCAGCGCCAGCCGCATCCACGCCTTCTTCCTCAGCCTTGGCCAATGGGTTCCGTCTCAACCCTCGGAGATGAAATTATGTCAATGAACTCATGAAGAAGGCTAGGTACAGGTAGAGGATTTTGTCTGGTGGATGCACTTTGAGAGAGATAAACCTTGCCCTGGACTGTGGTGTTGGGGTGGATCAGATGAGCGGGGTCTGTCCCCCAAAGCTTGGCTTGCTGGTCCAACAAGAGGCACGATCTCTTTCCAAGCCTGGCCTGGCTGGAGGTGTGGTGGATGTGGTGTGGTGTGGAGGTCAGAGGCGGCCCCACGCAAGGCTTGGTTTGTGAGCACTTTCAAGTCACATTAAAGGAGGGTCTTGCAAGTGAACCGGCACCAAATGTGATTTCTTTCTCTCTTCAGCTGGACTGTGATCGAATTCTGCATGGGGTAAAGGGTGGAAGGATTTTCTGCAGCGAATCCTCACAACCAATCTGTGGCACTGATGGGAAAACATACAAAAATGAATGTGACTTGTGTTCAGCTGCCATGTGAGTAGGTGGAGAGATTTCAGTAATACAGGGCCATCCACCATTCCCGAGTGTCTTTTGCAGAACAGTGTTTGTTTTGATACATCATGACTCACTATCAAGTGTGTCCTTGGTGCTTTGCTGTTAAGCAAACATAGATCAAAATGCCTGAGATTAATCTGATGACAGCTAATTAAGATACACAAGTTGCCAGGGTCCCCTATTCCCTCTCTGCCTGATCATGAGATTGTTTGGGGAGTAATAAATGCCATCACATTGGAAGTAGCATCAAAGCATTAAGGAGCCCACAGAGGACTGTCATGCCTGCGGCTGAGAGCTGTGGCATTGCAAGTGAATAATAAGCAATGTCTTGTCCTCCCTTTGCAGGAGAGCTTCAAACTTCATCACAGTAAACTATCGAGGCGAGTGCCGAGAGCCTGCCCCTGAAGTGGTAAGCAGCAATCCACAGCTGGGCTGCCAAGCATCAACCTCTCCCTTTCCCCTGGTGGAAATTCCCCGTTGGCACCGTCTCAGCCTGCGGTGACCCGATCCAGGCAGCCACAATAGGAATGAGGAGTGGCTGGCACTCACCAGCTGCCCACTGTGCCCTTCAGCAGGAGCTGGGCGTCCACGCCTTGACCCCGCTGGCAGGTTAACAGAGTTAGCTTGTTTCTTCAGCTAACAGTGGGCTAACTGAAGGCATGCTCTGCAGCTGCTCTTCAGCCACGTCCATTGGGAGGGAAGAGAGGTACTGAAGCCCCCATTTCTATTTGATTTTTCTCCTGGAGTGGAATGTTGCCAAGAGGTGGAGAAAAGAAAGTGCCTCTTGGCTGTGTGTAGCATCCCACTTCACTCCAAGTGCCTGCTGGAGAGCCAGGCTGGCCTCTGCACTTCTGACAGGATCAGTAGAGCCCCAGGAATGGATGTTCATGGTCCAGATGTTTAAATACAGGTTGAGACTCAGATCCAATACATAACCTGGGCAGAGTCTCCATGTTTTGCCTCAGCTGTGTGGTAGGAGTGTGATGTGTCTGGGAAAACAGCTGACTTCCTACCTGGGGCTTTGATGGAGCTAGAAAGAACAGAACTATATAAACCATAAAGGGCTTGTTCCCTAAATAATATCCAGAGAGGTGCTTGGGAAATTGAGATTATTCACTAGGTGGCAGATTTTCGGGAAAGGTCTTGAGCCTTGACATCTTGTGCAATCCCTCAGAGCAGATGAGTTAAACATTTCTCAGCTTTGTCTTTCTACCAGTGGAAGCTGGACAGCCTCCAGCTCTTGGATTTGCAGCCAGTGTCTCCCAGTTTGTGACTCCGTGCACAGGATGTCCTGTGGCACCTGGGGAGGAGTGTCCTCGTTGGCATGAACTCTTGAGAAACTGAATCTTCAGGGAAATAGATTGGTTCCCACTCTAAACCTGTAGAGAATCCAAATATTGAACCTAACAAAGAAATTTCTGAGATGTTTTGAATGGGAACTTTGTCTTCTGAGTATGGATGTGGTATCTGTGTGTTTGCAGGCACAGGGAGTTGTGGGGTATAAGAGAGTCATCATCCCATAGTGTCATTCCACACCTTCTGCTCAGTGCCAGGACACCAACAAGTCCACAAAACACACTAAACATCCTGGCTCCTTTCCTTCCTCTTCTGTAAAGCAGCAGAGCACTCTAAACTTTGCTTAAAGTCAAAGAAATTGCAGTGCAGAGAGAAATAATTTTTCCTGTGATGGTACTGGAGGCCTCTGTCTCAGTTTTTAGGGAGATGGAGGCACTGTTGGCCTGCGGGTCCAGGGAGGTGAGGCACTACAATCTGTTAGTGACTGTGTCCAAGACAGAACCAGACTGGACACACCATGACAACTGAAAAATAGAGAGGATTCCCAAAAAACTGTGCCTGGTCTGGAATTCCTTACTGTTTTGTGTTTCACTGAGCTGTTACAGCTCTCAAACCCCCACAATCAGAGAGGGATGCTGTTTACTGAAAGTCAGAGAGCTTGTAGCTCTGTTAAGTGTTCTGAGGACAGATGGATGCAATTAAAAGTCAAAGTGATAAGTTTTTTTTCTTGAGGCAAGAGAAGGCAAACAAAAGCCCCCTCCTGCACAATGATTTATTCTTTATGTTTATTAAGTCACCTGAAGAATCAGCTTGGAAATTTATGGCAGCTTATAAACAGTGTACAGAGCAGTGTTATTTTCAGCACTGAAATTCCTGCTCACTTGCAGTGTAATGAATTTTTCTTTCTGCTGAAGATTCAGGCACTCAATATATGCTACTAAAACCTGGAGGAAAGCAGCTCCAGCAGTGCTTTTGGCATCAGAAATGGGTTTAGACAGTTGCAATGTGCAGAATGTGAAATGCTTTGGAGGAAGATAAGAAATTGTTACCCCAAAATTGCAGTATTTCCTTGAGTTGTATTTTTAAATTACCCATGGAGAGCGCTGGGTTGCCTGAGAAAATGTGTATTAAAGCTGCCTCATCCCCTTGCAGCCCAGGGCCTGCATCCACTCCTGCCTGCAAAGCTCCAGCTGGATTTCCAGGAGTTTCTGGCAGCTCTGGTGACCTGATGGCCATCAGGGAAGGATGCTTGTGGGAAGAGTTGGGAGTGGTGTGGTTTGAGAGAGATCTGACACTAAAGGGTGTATCTGGGCATGGCTGGGGTGGAAAACCTTGCTGCAGAGAGAGCCTGTCCCCACTGGCCAGCACTGGGTCTCACCACCTTCTCTGGGAGGTCTCTGCCATAACTGAAATCCTTTGATCCTATTCTGCTTTGCTGATGACAAATATAGGTCGGCATCCTGACTTTAGATACCTTTTTTCTGTAAGTTCACTGGCTGGTAGGTCCTGCAGGGCTGTGTCATGTGGATGAATTGATTGTGGGTCTTTCCAGCACGTCTGACTTTTAGTGCTGCGTATCTTGCAGTGCTTTTACTGTTCAAAGGTTTTTCACACTGATCACCCGGGCAGTAGTCACCACTCTGCCCACGCTGGTCAATAGATCAGGGGGAAAAAAGGGGTTGTCCAGTTTCTCCTTTTGTTTTTTTTAAACCTGTTTCTCAACAAACAGATAACTCCCAGGTTTGCAATGGGCAAGTCCCAGTTTCCTTACAATGCCCTCTGTTTCCCCACGCTACTTTTAAAGGTAGTGAAAGGAGGGAAAGAAGAAAAGCAGGACCTTTCCCAGATTAGAAAATAGGTGTGGAAAGCACCTCGCTTGAGGCTGAAATTAGTCTTGTTTTCCTCAGCTGGCAGTGGCCCAACCTGCCTGCCCTTGTGCCAGGCTCTGCTGCAGTTGTCTTAAGTGGCACTGAGCTGGCCTGAGGGGCTGTCACACCGATGCCAGTGTCACACAGCAGTGCTCGGGCTTGGAGATGAGCTGATTTTTTTGCTCTTCCTTTCCAGGAGTAACGGAGTTCAGCCTGCCTGCAAACACCAGGGATCAGCTGTGACCAAAGGTATGGACAGAGAGAGGCAGTGACTTAGCCCTGCTTGGTCAGCCTGTCCTTTGGAAGCTGTGTCCCACCTTGCTCAGACAAGCTGCAGGCTGGGACAGAGGGTTCTGCAGACTTTTTCCTCTCTCTGCATCCCTGGGATGGTGGGGCTGAGCCTGTGGGGACTTGAAATGGTGGGCTCTGCCCACTCCTTTTGCCTGGCTCTGCTTTTTCAGCTGAGCTGTCCCACATGACAGGGAGGCAGCAATGGCCCAGAGCCCCTGCAGAGTATGGGAGCTTCCCAGCTTCAAGGTTTCCTTATGGTCCTTTCAGGTCTTCTGGGACTGCAGTAACAAACTGTCTGCCCTCTGTCTCTGCAGAGCAAGTAAAGGAAGCGTTGATGTCGAGCATCAGGGGAGCTGCCAAGGACTGCCAGAGCTGCCTTCATCCCCTTCTGCAGCACACGGGGTCTGTCCTGGCTCAGGTGGAGGGCGAGAGGCTGTGGGGACTCAGTGGTGCCTCCCCAGCCCTGCCCCGTGCGTGCTGCTGCAGCCCCTGGCGCCTCGCTGTGTCTAAACGTGCTTCTCCAATAAAGATAACTCCTCAGCTTCATGTCAGTTTTCTTCACTCAGCCTCAGGGCAGGGACAAGTGAGTCCCTGCTCTGGCTTTGCACCACGTGCTCCCTGAGCATCCTGAGGTGCACCAGCTGCTGTAAATACCTGGCGAAGATGTTGGACCCAAGGAGGAAGAGTGTGGTCTGGGGTTTGGTGAGGAGGGGTCAGGGGTCAGATTCTCTCTGGCTCACAATGGGGCCTTGGGTCAATCACTTCACTGCCCTATCAGCCCTTTTCTCCTGCCTGTAAAATGAACATTAAATGATACTTACCTACCTCAGAGGGTTGTTTGAGATTTGTTTGGTTTACGTTTGGAAACCTGTGGAGAAAAAATTGGTTTTAAAGCACCCCATGTCTTGGGCTGGCAGTTTGGGTGATGCACTAAGTGTCCTCTGCCAGGCTTCTCCTGTGAGGTGCTGGGAAATCCAGACCATGCTTTGGAGCAATGCTGGGAAGTAGATACATGTTGAGTGGTCACGTTAGGAGATGTGCTGAGCCCAGAAAGGTCTCTGGGATCTGGAGGTGTGAGTTTGGCCAGTGTTTCTTGCTGTGAGAGGGCACTGATGGCATCCTCAAGGCCCTGCAGGAGGCTCAGCCATTGTGGTGGCCCATGGACCACCTGCTGCTGGGTCACCCTCTGCCTTGGCCTGAGCTTCCCTGCAGGCTCAAGTCCATGCCTGTGTCAGGAACCATCCCCTTCAAGGAGAGAAGGATCCTTCCTTTTTGGGGTTCTGGTGCTGGGGAGAAGTGAGAAGCTCCAGGGTATGGAATGGCTGAAGCTTTTTAAGGAAAAGTGTTGTTGCTTTGAGATGTAACTGACCTACAATGATTCCAATTCATGGATATCCTGAAACTGTGTTCAGATGGAGCCAGGCCTCTGAGCCAAGGGTTTCCCTGTGTTTTGGGGGTCAGTGGATGTGGGAATGGGGTGGGGTTTGCAGAACAGGAGACGCTGCTGGTGAGTGAATAGAAATCTGCTGGTGGTTTGGACGTACTTCCTGTACTTTCTTCTATAGCTCTTACTTTAAGCAAATAGGTTCTTTATTTGTATAAACTTCATTGCAGGACATTTCCAGAAGACCTTGAATGAACATTTGCAGTGTTTGAGTCCATTTTAGCTGTGACCTGATCTGTAAACACTTTCCTCTTGCAGATAAGGCTGAAGTGACTTTCAGATTTTGACAGGATTTTACCTAATGCCAATTAATTTCACTCCCACCAAAGACGTAGAATTCTTTCAATTAAGTTATTAAATTCTCCATTTCTACTGCAGTTAATGAGAATTGATTTTAAACTCTCAAAATGCTTACGCATGCATCATGCTTTATTGCAGCTGATAATAATAAAAATTGATTTTATTATCAGCAGACTCTGCCTTAAGTGGTTGTTAATAGTTTGTGTGCTTATTTTTAACATGAGCAAACACTATGATTTAGGAATAAATTACAACTGCCTCTTTCCACGTGGAAAATCCCCTCACCCAGCAGAGTCACGCAGGGTGACAGTCGCCAGTTTGGGGCTGGTTAGATGTTTTGAGGAATGCAGAGTTTGGCTTTGAGTGGAGATGAAACAAGTACATTCTCAAATGTTATTTATGCAGCCTGAGAGTGATGGATGGCAGACAGTAAAAATGTTCTCTGATGATGTCTGCTCACTGATTCCAGCTAACATCATGTGCAGGGACATCTACATGATTTCATAAAAGCAGTGCACGATTTGTGGCTTAAGATAAATTCTTGCAAATGAAAATCAGTGCACTTGAAAGCTACTATGATTTGTAGTGATTTCAGGTATTTAAGTATTCAAATAATGACCCCTAAAACCTTCATTAACTGTGCTTGAAAAGCAATAAACTGATGAAGACTGCCCCAATAGCTTCTTCTGTCAGTATTTGAGCACCTTCTGAATTTCTCCTGCTGCCAGTAGAAATTACCATCCACAAAAATCGCAGCTGGTGATAAGGGATCGTTAATCAGATTCTGAGCCCATCTGCTGAGGAGGCACAGGACAGGGACTGGCTGAAGCTGCCTGTGCTGCTGTTAGCAGCAGTGCTGGCTCCATCCTGCTCCCAGCAGCCTGCTCTGCTCTTGCTTCCAGCCCCCTTTTGCAGGTTGTTCCGAGGGCTGGCTGGTGAGGAGTGTCCCTGGTGGCACAGCAGAGCTCTGGAGGGACTCCACGTGTTGTTACTCCTGGGGAGAAGGAGGCACAGGCTCACGAGGTGCTGGAGATTTTACCACTTTTTCTTTTGTGTTTGCTGTCGATTGCCCTTTAAAAATGGTAACGAGGCCAAGCCAGTCCTCTATGAAACTGGAAAGGTACCAGAGCTGTGGGGACTCTGGGGTTTGCTGTAAATTACACTTTATTAAGGGTGTTGCTTGCCAATAACCACAGCCCCCATGTGGTTCACAGCAGCTCCTGAGGTTTTGCAGAACTGGCATTATGAGCTGACACTTTGGTCTCCAGCCTCTCAATGCCATTGGGTTTTGGGATGAAATGCCCTCTGCAGGGACCTCAAGTGTCTTTAGTATTTTTTTCTTTTTATTTCATAGAAGGTGTCAGGAACTCACACAACTCTTCAGGGCATGCAGGTGCTGCTCTTAGTAGAGAGTGAGGACTGTTGACTCTGGTAGATGCCTCAGCAGACCTTGAACTCCCCGTGGTGTTTTTCAGTCCTCTGTCCATTTGGAGCCTGGGAGCTCTGCCCAGCAGCTCCCTGCTGCTCTCCAGCCACACTGAGGGACGGCCCTGGCATGGCCCCATGGTGTGCTCTGCCTTTTGCAGGCTGCCACAGCAGGCAGTGCTGGAAATCTTGCAGTTTAGGGGCATTTGTTCCTTTAAGAGCTTGGTGAATTGTGACACAGGGAGCTCGATGCTGTTTGTGCAGGGAAGCCCCTCTGGCTCTGCCACAGAGCTCTCTTTTCTGGCTCTCCCAACATCCCTGTGATGTTCAGTCCCACCACACAACTTCTGCTTATGGGTACCTGGGGATTTCAGTGTTATTTGTCTTGATTATCACAATTTCTGCTCCGTGGCCCATCTGCTTTCACCTTGGGGACTCATGAATGGGCCTTCCTCTTTCCTCTCATTAGGGCTTCTGTTTGGCAGCTGTTAGAACATCTGTCATTCCCTGCAAGGCTCTCCCTACTACAGGGAGCTCCCTACTACAGGGAGCTCTTCTCCAGGCAATTTCCTTGGGATCTCCGTGCTCTATTTGGCTGCAAGATCTCTCCTCCTTCCCAGCTCTTCCTCTGGAACTGCAACACAAAATCTTCCAGTGCTTTCCTCTGCGTGAAGGTATGAGCAGCTCCACTCAAGCTGTTCGCTAAAAACAACATGTAACTGATTGCAAATTAGAAATCCAGACCCTTGATGTAGAAGGTCCCAAAATAAACAGCTTAGTGCTGAGTGTAGTAACAACCACCCCTGTGGTTTGAGGGTGGGGGAGCATGGACAATTTCTCCATATATGTCAGAAAAACAGGTGAGTTGGCTTTGTTGCCTTCTTGCCTCAAAGGAGTTGCTTCCTTTCTTGGCCTGTGACAGTGAAATTCAGCAGAGATGGAGACAGATGATTCACAGCTGGGACCAGAGGTATCCTGGAGTGGCAGCAGAAGCAAGGGGTGGAGTGCTCGTGTCCAGGGCTGCTCAGCCAGATGGGATTTGCAGCAAAGGAAAATAAACAGGTAGATGTCAACACAGCATCACTGCAAGTGGAAGTTGCACAAGCAGAAGGGTGTAAACACAACCAAAGGTCTCCCTGTCCACCGTGGGTGGAATGTGCTGCACCTGCCTCTCTGCTCCTGAAAGGCTCTGTCCTGAGGGACGAGTTCCTGGTGGAAAATCTTTGCTAAATCACTCTCTGTGCAGCAGGAAGCTCACTGGTAGGGTCACAGCATGGATCTTCCTCGTGTACGGGGCAGGAGCCCAAAGCTGAGCTCTGTGTGCCTCATCTGACACGGGGGACAGCAGCCGTGTGCTGTAGCTGCAGTGTTTCCTAAATCCCAGTTCCTTCTCTAGATCCTTGACAGGTGTTTGCTCTCCTGTCCCTTTGCTCTGTCTCCTATTGCAAACCACTTCCCAAATTTAATAGCTTGGTTGGAAGAGAATTACTTTGCTCTTGACAGAACATGCTGAGTCAATCCACTTTAACTGCAGATTTGGTTTGCAAATAATATCTCCTTTCCGATAGGGTTCGGGTGTCATCGCTGTGGACATTGGCAGGAATTTGCTTGACCATGACAGCTTTTACAGAGCCTGGCAATTAAGTTGTCAGGAATCATTTTCCACTGCCAGGAAGCATTAATGGATCCTGGCCCTGGCTGGAATAAGCCCTGGGAGATGGATATTGTAATCGGGATGAGAAGGGGTCCTTGTAGCCGAGGTCTGCATCGATCCAAAGGCCTGGAGACCTTGGCACTTGGTGGAACTGAGATAAGGGGAAGGTCAGGAAACACAGGGCAGAACATCAGGGGAAGGAATGAAAATGAGGAATATGATCCCTTGTGTTCCTAATGCAGCAGGGAACGTTGGCATTTGGAGAGGCTTTAGTTTTGCAGGTGCACACTGCAAACTACTAATATTAGCAGAACTCCTGGATGTGAAAGCAAATATTTTTCTGCTAGGTAATCCCTAAAATTGTGTTATTGTGGATTTGCTTTTCAAGTGAGAAAGATGTTGGAAATGTCCTTCTCTTAGAAAATAAAACCATGATGATTCAACACAAGCTCGCTCTGTTTAAATTATGTCAAAAATAGATCTGCAAGCAAGGATTTTGATTACCAAATGCAGAATTTGAAAGATTAAAAGTTAGTGAGAGATTTGGAGAATTTAGGATCCCAATGGCGATATCTACAATTGAGATTAATCCAAAGAATTGCCAAAAATCTCCTTACATGAAGGACAAAAAAAAGCATTCAGGGCCAATCTGAGTTCCATTACCTGAACAGTGGGCAAACCTTAAGGAGATATTTGAAGAAAACCAAAGATATAAAGAGTAAAGAGATAACGTACACAGTGAATTTTCAGGAAGCAAAACATGCGTGGGCTAATACCAATCTTTGCAAAGTTGGCTCACTTCCTAGGTAAAGGAAGTACAGTACATCCAGTCTGTACAGACATTAAAAGGCATTTGGCCTGCTGCCCTGGGGGTTGGTGTCACTTAGGCTCAGTGAGGTGGGTCAGGGACTGACCATGGGGGAGGTGGTAGCAGATGTGCAGAGAATGCCATGGGAGTTATCAGTGAACAGCCAAAAAAGATGGATTTTTAGGACCAAATGAAGTATTTTTGCTCCTTGCTGTATTACAGGAAAAGTTGGCATGTGCAGCAGAGCACTGCTGAGTTTTTTAAGCAGGAGAAGAGCAGGATTCCTCCCTGCAGAGCACAGGGGTGACCTTCTGGGCTGAAATTGCCTGGGCTCAAACTGCGCTGAAATACAGCAGTGAAGAGTACAAAACCACGCTCTGAGGTTAAATAACGGGGGGTTTGGCTATCAGTTGACAGCTCAGTTGAAAATTATAGATGAGGAGAAAGTCCTAATTGCATTTAAGTAGGCACAGGGGAGTTTTGAGCCTACAATGTGCTGCAGCCATGCGAGAGGCAGCCCAGGGCTGGGCAGTGTGTGAGGGAGCAGAGGGGTCCCGGCACTGCCCCCACTCACCTCGAGCCACACGAAATCCCCTTCCTGGCACTCACGCTTGTATCAATCATTAGCCAGACATCCAGAGCTGGGTAAACACGTTTTTGGCTTTGAATGGTGATGACAAGCTGGGAGCATTACCTAATGAGGTGGGACCACTTGTTAGCGTGGTGTGCTATATATTCCTGCTCCTCCCTGCAATCTTCCTCTCCCGCACAGAGAGCAGGCAGGTTGCACTCGAGGGGTGTCCCTGGCTGCCATGAAGGTGACAGGAGTTTTGGTGAGGGCAGCTCTTGCCCTTTGCTGCTGCTTGGGTGAGTATTCATTGGGGGACTGCAAAGATTGATCTGGCTGAGTCAGAGTTGAGGTTTCGTTTCAGTAAAAGCCTTTGGGTCTTGCAACATGGAGGAGAGCCTTGTTCCATGGAGAAATAGCCTTCCCGAGAGAGCACAGCAAAGAAATTAGGTTTCAAGACTGAGGTTTCAGCAAACATCACACAACTGTTATCTTCTTGGTTTGTAGGAGCAGTTTTCATGCAGGGCAGGGGCTTGCTCATGGCAGTCCCGTGTATAAAGGCAAAATAAAATTGTAAGAAATGGCATTGTTACTCATGTGAACAATATAAATGCAAACTTTAACCTCTAGGATTGTTCTGGGAGTTTACTGTGCTGCTCCTGGTGTCTGAGAATGATGTATTTGGAGATGGACAGTGCTGGTGGCGATAATTATCTTAAAAACGTCCAAACTTTTGAAAGTCAAACATAAAAGTGTCTTAGAAGAGGTTAAAATCCAAGAGTATGGAGTTGAAAGCATCTGTAACACTTACCTGTAACATTTTAGGAGAGGATAAATATATGTGCTCTCACATGTTTTATTTCCTCTCAGAAATGTAATGAAACTTTATTTAGAAACTTTTAATAAATCTTTTAGCCATTTGCTGGAATAATGTAAAACTCCATATTTTCCTAAACAAAATTAGTGTTGGCTAATCACTGAATGTAACTCATGTCATGAAAATATTTACATGTGTTCTCTGCACGTTAATAATTTGGGTTTTCTTTTCTGTCTCCGTTTTTTCTTTCAGGTGCTGCCTTTGGAGGTCAGGTGAGTTACAGATCTATTTATTATGTTCTATTCAGGCTTCTGGTAAAGTAGAAACAGTATGTAGCTACCCAGTGAGCACATGGGTTAAATCTAATGAAACCTTTGCTGTTAAAATAATATTTGCCAGCGCGTGGTTGAAGGATATTTCCAATTTCACGAGAAAGTAAAAGATCCTCCTTTTTTGCGGCATTTTCAGTTCATTAAATAAAATGAAAAAGCAAGAAGTAATTGTACACTCTTATTATATTAACTCTTAGACATAATTTAGTTTCTCCCAGCCAAAGGCAGTAGTTTGCCTCCTCATGAGGAAAACTGTCTTAGGATGACACGCTCGAAAGCATCAAACACTGCGGCTCTGATAATTGCCTCCATACAGCAAGGCACAGAGAATCCCTTGCATAAATTTCTCTACCTATATCACAGAGACAGAAAACCAGCAGGGCCTGAGCCGTGGATTTGTCTGCAGGTTCCTCCCACGCAGCTGCGAGCCTCCCGTCCCTCTCCAGAGTGCAGCACGATCTGGGAGGATCCGCTGCGGAGCCCAGGGGCTCCCAATTACCACCGCCTTCATTAGGCACTGTCTCACCCACAGCCTCCCTGCCTCCCTGGACCCCGGCAGGAGTGCATAATCACAAACTTCTGTCGGGAAGATTCCCTCCTCCTGGCTGCCTGAGCAGATTCCCAATAATGCCTCTAATTTGCCTCCCGGCAGGAGCTGCGGGCGCGGCGGTGGTGGGAGGATGCTGGGGGGTTTCGTTCTGTGGGGGAGTCAAAATTTGGGCTGATTATGGGCTGCTTCCACAGCTTGACTGCCGCCAGTACTCCAGTGGCATTACCAAGGATGGGAAGTCCTGGGTGGCTTGCCCAAGGAACTTGAAACCAGTGTGTGGCACCGATGGCAACACGTACAGCAACGACTGCGGGATCTGCCTCTACAACGCGTGAGTGTTGCTGGGATCCCCCAGGGGCCTCAGGGCAGGGGGCTCCAGCAAGGGTGGCACCTTTGTTCTCCAAAACAGCCCTGAGGTGATGCCATTCCATGATCCCTGACACAGGTCTGCTTTCTTCCAGTGAACACGCCGCCAGCGTGGACAAGGAACACGATGGAGAATGCGACCCAAAACCTATCGTGGTAAGGCAAAGTCTGTAATGGGAACAGCTCAAACACCATCCAGAGGAGGGACAGAATGTGCACAGCTGGGTCTGCACAGCCCAAAAGGAAATAAAATCTGGTGATAACCAAAGCTGAGAGTTTTTATAGGCTATCAGATACCATGTCTCTGTTGTTTTCTATTTCAGGCTTCTAGTCTGTCTAATTGGGAATAAAATAAAAATAATACACTGGCTGAATGTTGGATCTCACTACCTGGATAGCTCCAGCAGGATCCTCTAAGGACCTCACAAAACCCAAATCCCAGTCCTTCTTAATATATAATTTTTTTTTCATTGGAAGAGAATTCCCACAGAATTTCTGGTTTCTACTTTTGATAGTGAAATTAGTTTGATGCTGGATATGTCCCCAAAGGCTGAGGGAGAGTAAGAAGATTATGTAAGAGTGTAATACCCTTGTATCAAAAAAAGTGGTTTTTTTTCTCTATTCCTGCTATTTTTACAGGTTAATTGCACTGGTTACCGAAGGGCTGTGGTAGATGATCACGTCATGATAGCATGCCCAAGGGTAATGAAACCAGTCTGTGGCTCAGACAGCTTCACTTATGACAACGACTGTGGGATCTGTGCCTACAACGCGTAAGTCCCGTGCATGGGATGTCCTTCTGGATAACTGGCAAGTTGAGGTTCTCAGAAGCACTTCTGTAAAATACCAGTTTTAAGGCAGGTGTCTCTGTTGGTCTCCTTGCTGCTGGCTGCTGGTGATTCTTCAGCCAGCTTGAGTTTTCTTCCCTATTTTTTTGTCTGTGCTCATGAAGGGAATCACAAAAAGAACCAGAGCAGGGCCATGAGCAGAGCAAAGTGTTGCTTGTAAGACGTAATTACTCCTAACACTGAATTCCCATGGGAGATGGGAGCACTGTGCATTAACATCTGCCATCTGCGGGGCACATTCAGAGAATTCGAGCAGTTGCAACATCCCACAGGGAGGGGGGGACCAGGGAGGGTGGGACCCTGCTTTGCTGTCCCAGTGCCCCCAGTGTCATGGGGAAAGTTATTCTCAATGATTTCTAACCAGAGCTTTTCTTCCTTTCAGAGAACACGACGCCAACATTACCAAAATACACGATGGGCCCTGCAAGGAGTCTGTCGCTGTAAGTGCAATAGAAGTTAAAAATCCATCTCTTAGGGCTGCTAATAAAATTCTGAGGACCCTGCAGAGTTCCCTGGGAAGCTGCATGAGCTCCATAGGACAAGGTGTACAGAGGTCCCAGTCCATTATTTGCATTTCTGTGTGATGGGGGTGGATTTGGACTCCCCCCTGCTCCAGAGGGAAGGTCACTCCATGCTTACCACACCAAAGGAAAGAAGAAAGAGATGGATATGGGATGAGGAGCTGACTTGTGTCCCCAGGAGAAGGTGGGGGGGACAAGATTTCTCTTGCCAACACGCTGTGCAGGTTGTCAGTTTTCTCTCTGGAGACCACCTGTGTTTTCACCCTCAGCAACAGGGATTCAAAACTCCCATGCTGGCTGTATTCACAGATGTAGTGAGACTCCTAAGAGCACTAATCATAAATATTCATAGAGCATGGTTTAGTGTATCTTTGTCTGAGGCCAACAGACCCCAACTTTTGTACAGGTTCTTCTGCCTGAAGGCTCCCTTCTCCTAAACAGTTCTTTTCCTTGACTCCTGGAGAATTAGGATAATATTCAGAAATTTCATTTCTGAATGGAAATTTAGCTTCAGTGTATCAGGGCTTTGTTCTGCTGCAGAAACAATGAAGGCTGAGATACGGAACAAAAAGGTTTGGATCAACTTTTCCTGCATATCAAGGGCTCCTCCAGGGTGATCTGTCCTTGTTTTACCAGGTTGACTGCGCCAGGTACCGAACACAGACCACCAAAGACGGCAAAGTGGTGATGGCCTGCCCGAGGGACACGAACCCAGTTTGTGGCACAGATGACACCACATACGACAACGAGTGCGCGATCTGCGCCCACAACCTGTGAGTGCCACACCCAGAGTGCTCCTTCTGAGTGCCCTGAGAACTGTCCCTGCTGCATTTCTGCCTATTTCATCAAGTCTCTTAGAAATGGGGTGGTTTTGGATTTGCCTTGAGTTTCTTTGTGGTGCCTTCTGTGTGTTCATGAAGAGTCACAAGGCACCTCCTTGGGTGAGTCTGTGGGCTGGGCAGAGGAAGGAACAATTCAGAATATCGCTTTGAATTGCATGTTATGAGAAGATGGGATTAGCTTGTTAACGAGTAAAGGGGCCATTCTGAACACTTTTTATAGAGTCTGAAGCCATGGTTTGCTTCCTTTTGCACATGACTTTGACCAAGAGGTTTAGCATTTATTTTATTGCTCCCCTCTTCCAGGGAAAAAAGGACCCATGTTGGCAAAAGGCACAGTGGAAAATGCAGAGAGAAGACTGCTGAGGTAAGTGTTCAGTTTAAGGCTTGCTTATCTTAGCTGCATCAACTGAAGGGCTCCCTGAGGTGACATCTGCTCTGAAAGTGAGCTGGCCTGAAGCCTGGCTTTCTCCACCTGTCTATTGTCAGCTCCTTGTGTTGAGGATGCCTAAAATCCCACCTGTCCTGGGGCAGGTGTCCTCTGGGCCCTCCTTGAGCAAAAGCCCTGGCAGATGGGCTGGATGCACAGAGTTCTCATGAGGAATTCACACCTACAGCAGCCTTTGGGGTGGGGACAGATTCTGAAATGTGGAGCACACCTGAAGTTTTGCTTGGAGTGTATCAACTTCTGTGAAGGACATGCTAGCACACAAATGTGGAAGTTGTTCAGTTTGGGCTTTTTTCTTCCTCTGACAATGCCCTTCAAATGCAAAGTCCAAATTCTTTCACTGCACAGTTAAAAAAGGGCTGTGTTTAAATTTTTTTTTTCTTTTCTGACATATTTTGTAGTTGGGACTGACCAAGATGTTTAAGCCAGGGATTTGGCACCTCACACACTGTGTAGAGTTGTGCAGTTCCCCTTGTGTGTGAGAGGGTTCAGGCAGAGCTGGCTCAGCCTGGTTTTATAAGAACGGAGTCGTAGCTCTGGTGTTGTCTCAGCATCCCAGCATTAGAGACAGGGCAGGAGGTTATGATGGAATTAATTTTTTTCTTGTTGGAGATCAAGGTCCACCTCAGGTTTGATGCTGATGCTTTTTTTTGTAGCTTGATTGCAATAGATACCCAGCCAGGAAGGTGAAGGGTGGCAAAGACCTGGTCGTGTGCCCCAGGAACCTGGACCCAGTGTGTGGCTCAGATGGGTTCACTTATGACAACGACTGCAGGATCTGTGCCCACAACGTGTAAGTGTTGCACACAGGACTCTCTTTGGAGTGGCAAGCCAGGGTCAGTGCTCCAGATGGCTTTTCTTTTGGTACTCACAAATCTGAGTTCCTCTTTCAACCTCCTGAAGCCCTTGTCACCTTGATTTTGTTGCCTGACACTCTTTTTGCTCCTTGGGGGAGCTGTGGGAGAGGCAGCTCTCCATCTGAGCACCCTGTGAGGGCTGTGGTATTTGTGCAGAGGACAGAGTGAATGGAGCTGTTACACAGCACACAATGGGGAGACCTGACGGGTCTGTTACCACTTAGAATTACACTTCATAATGACAGGGGTAAGCCAGTTCATCAGGCAATCAGCTGCCTCCTTTATCATCTACATTGATTATGGGTTTGGTTTGGTTTCTGTGGCACCTGGCTGTGCCAGGGCTCAGGTGAGTGTGCTGACCCCAACCTCTCCCTTTCAGACAACACGGGAGCAATGTCAAGAAGAGCCACAATGGAAGATGCAAGGAGGAAAGCACTCCTGTAAGTGTTCTTTTAGCTCTAAAATCAGCACCATCCACTCTCTCTGCGGTCCCAGGAAGACCCTGGCTGGGCTCAGTGCCCTCAGGGATGGGTGAAAGGTAGTGCACAGGGCTCATGCTGATGCTTTGCTGCTCCTCAGCTGCTCACAGCTGCCAAGGTGCTCTACAGGAGGGCAAGAGAGGATGGGGCCAGGCTGGGACTTCAGAAACAAAATGTCCCAGTACTGCCAATCTCTGAGGAGAAATCATCAGAGGCAGCCCAAGAACCGTGCAACCCATTTTAGCACAGTAGGAGAGGAGGCAGAAGCCTGTGTTAGATGTCTGTGTATTTATACAGCACTAGGATTTCCATTGCACTAGACAGGCAGGTTTAAAAAATCCTGTACTCTGGTCAGCCAGGACAAATCTGCTCTCAGGTATGTGCACAGAAATAGCTTTATTATCCTGCACTGTAACAATATGTGCTGATAATATCTCAACACATTTATTCTGCTTATGCAGAGCAGCTCTGAAGCACCAAAAATAATTTCATGCATCCTGAGGGACTGCAATATATTTTCTGTAGAAAAGGCACGTTGTTAAAATGTGGTCTTTGCTTTAATTTGTTCTTGGACCACGTGGGAAATATGGATAATAAGAGACACTGCATTGGGGAGACTGTGCAAAATGACAGTGAAGTGTCAGTGAAGCTTGGCTAATGTAGACTGATTTCCAGTGGGTGTTTGTCTATTGATCCTCAAATATTTAAACTATTAGATTCTATATATTGTAAATATTTTTGCAACAGAAGCTGGTGTAACAGTTCTTGCTGCTCTTGGAAATGCTGAAACAAAATCTCAGATATAGTAAACTATGTCAACCTGCACTTAATTTCGAACACTTTAAATCAGGTTCCTCAGGCTGAGTTAGGGGGTGTTTAGTTTAGACATTAGGAAAAAAATCTTCAGTGAAAGTCTTGTCAGTAATTGGAACAGGCTGACCAGAGAATTGATGGAATCACTGTTCCTTGGGATTGTTCAAAAGGCATGTGGATGTGGCACTTGGGGATATGGTTTGGTTGTGAACATGATGGTTCTGGGTTAATGGTTGAACTCTATGATTTTAGAGGTCTTTTCCAATCTTTATGTTTTTATAAATGCTTGATTTAAAACTTGTGTACATTCTACTCTAGGAAAATAATGTTACCAGCTGCTCCTTTCTTCCCTCTCTCTGCTAGCAGAAAATACCAAACTACAATCACGTAATTAACTTCTAATGCAAGCCTAAACTTTCAAAACCCTCCGATTTTCCCCTGACAAAGACCTCTACAACCTGGAGGATCAGAGAGGGCGGCCTGCAGGTGGGACCCTGACCCAGCAGTGCTGTTTTACCTCCCCAGGTTAACTGCAGCATGTACCTGAGTGGCACCAAGTCCGGCGAGGCCATCGGAGCCTGTCCCTTCATCCTGCACGAGGTCTGCGGCACAGACGGCGTCACCTACAGCAACGACTGTGCCCTGTGTGCCCACAACATGTGAGACCTGCAGGTCACCCTCCCCCAGGAGCCCCACAGGGTTTTTGTCGAGCGTTTTTAACTCTGCTTTCTCTTCTCAGTGAGTATGGAACCCAGGTTGCCAAGAAGCACGATGGAAAGTGCGTAGAAGAAGCTCCCCAGGTAAGTGGAGCCTGAAGGGAAAGAAGAGTTTGGGCAGGTGCCAACTGCACAGCATGAGGAAATGTTGGGTGGTTTGGGTGGCGTGGCCTCCACAAGGGTCACGCTTGTGCTGCCCTTCCTTCTGTGGGTGAATATCACCCTCCCATCAGCAGGAACACTGTGCGCTTCCTGCACACAGTTGGGGAAAGAAAGAGGGGAGGACAGGTGAGGATTGAGTTATGAGACAGGTGGATGATAAATGATTTAAGGCTTTACTCAGAGAATCTTTTTCCCACAGCACTCTGTCATGGCTGCTGCAGGAACTTAGCAGAATGTTTTGGCAATATGGGCAGGGGATGCAGAGGGCCCAGGGAACCTGGTGCCTTCTCAATGCTTGTGTTTTACAAAAGGATATCCTGCAAAGATCAGAAAATTGCCTGTGGTTTGAATGCTGATACCTAAGGTATCAGGGGATTCAAACCCACCTCTGGTTTTGGTTTTTTGGTTTGTTTGGTTTTTTTTTTTAAATATATACCAACATGAATCTTGTCAAAATACCAGATTAACTATATTTGGCCAGCTCCAAACCATTTGCTCTCGCTGGGGAATAGAAGAACAAAGCCACCTCATTAGCATGTGTTTGAAAGAGTCAACATCCCGAGTCAGATATTTCATTTCTATACAAACAAACTATGAAATGTCATTCCTTTGTTTCCTGAGTACGCTCTGTGCTCGGGCCGGGTGAGATACATAAATCAGCAAAGAAGAGTTCACACTGGAGAAACTGGGAGTGCTGAAACCCAAGGCCAGCTCCTCAGCTGACGTAAATCAGCTTCCACTGCTGTCAGTCCTGCTGGCAGCTCTCAACACTCGGAGCCGTCCCATTGCAACAAAGGACCTGTCAGCACATCTCCCCTCCATTCTTGTGGGCCATGAAAAACACCTTGGTCACAGCCAGCCCCCCTCGGAGGAAGTGCATAAATTGTGCCATTTTGATTTACAGATTATTTCTGAGCTGCCTTTTGTAATATCCTGGTGGGTTCAGTAAGGTATAGGGGCATGGTGATAAATGCAGAGCTCAATGAGTGATGTCTACCTTCCAGCCTTGATTCAGTCTTCTCCAGGGAAGGCTGTGAAAGGAAATTGCTAGTTTTCCATGAAGAATGAGTTAATATACAACCACAATTTGTCATATGGCAGATCCTTTTAGGGTCTGGCGCAGGCAGATTTAGGCAGAGGCATAAGCAGGGGGGATGTGTTGGGGCTTGTGCGTGGAGCAGAGCCCGTGGCAGAGCCTTTGCTGTCCTTGCTGTCCCCAGCTGAACTGCAGCCAGTACCGCAGGGCCACGCTGAAGGATGGCAGGGATCTGCTGGTCTGCACCATGATCTACGACCCCGTGTGCGGCACCGACGGCGTCACCTACGCCAGCGAGTGCACCCTGTGCGCCCACAACATGTGAGTGCTCCTCTTCCTCCCTGGAGGATTCACAGTCTGGCTCTGTGGGAGCTGAGTAATCTGTGAGGGCTCTCTCTGAACCCTTGTGCTGAAGGGGTTCTGTCTGTCTGCTCCAAATTTCCTGCTTGCCTTGGTTGGTGTTTGACACGGGTGTTCAGCCCCACAGAGGGGCTGCATCAGCTGGGGACAGTGTCTGGTGTGAAAGGGCATGTTCCTGTTAGTGCTGGGCAGCTGGTGCTGAGCTGGGTGATCTGGAAATCTCTGTGACTCCATGGGAGTTCTTGGGGGTTGTTCTTGCTCTCTGGCTGTAGCAGGGAAGGTCGTGGTTAATAACAATCTCTCCTTCCTCCAGGGAGCATCGGACCAACCTCGGCAAGAGAAAGAACGGACCCTGTGAGGAGGATATTACAAGAGTGAGTAGGAAAGGATGGGAATAAAGAGTGAAGTTCAGTGTCTGTTACAGTCATGGGGGACTGTCTTCTGCTCTGGGCTACAAATCAGGAGGTGGTGGTGTGCACACCTGAGGAGATCCCTTGGGAATTTCACACTGCTCATAAAACAGCCAACATCCATCCCACTGCTCTGTAATAAAGCAGGAGGAGACAGGGCAGTGAGCAGGAACAGCGCAAGATCACTTCTGCTGTCAGGAGGACACTTGGAGTTGGTTATGTGGATGTTACAGCCAGTTTCATTTCTCAGTGGGGCATCATTCCTTGTGCTGGGGGGGCTCACAGTTTGCTCTCAGAGATATTCATATTTATTTTCTGTGTGCAGGCCCTTTGCAAGGACCACACAACCGTCTCTCCTATCTGCACCATGGAATACGTCCCCCACTGTGGCTCAAACGGCCAAATCTACAGCAACAAATGTGCCTTCTGCAACGCCTATGTGTACGTTCAGGGGTGAAACCTTTCCTTTCGTGGTCAATTCCTGCACCTGCTGTGAATGCAGGGCTTTCTCATGATGCCTTTTTGTCTGACTGCTTGTGGCTTATACTGGACATTTCTGGGGGTTTTTTTGCGTTGTAAGGGAAAACGAGAAGGGCCCATTTCTGTGATCTGTACTTGGCCTCCTGTTTGTTAACTTTTAAAGTATTTTATTGATTTTCACCAGTCAATCTGTTCCACAAGCTCACAAGGGCGTGTGGAAATTACTTCACCAAACCAATTGGATTGTACCAAATGAATGAAACCATTCATCTTTCCTTAAATGGGGATAATGAAAGGGGTTATTTGGGTTTTTGAGACTGTTCTTTGTCTCCAGTCAACCCTAAGCCAACGCTAGGGCCAGTGAAATGAGGAAAGGGGTATCAGCTACATCTAATTCTCCTCTCTCCTTTTCTCACCAGGGAAAGCAGGGCAACTCTCAACATCATGAGCTTGACTGACTGCTGAGTCTGTGCTGGACTTCAGCCCAGGAAGACAAACTCCCTTCCATGTGGCTTCCCAAGGGCTGACCTTCCCTAGTAACATCCCTTCAGTCTGCCTTGTTTCCTTAGCTCCTGAAATACTTGTTCAATAAACTGACTTGGCAACATTCCTCTGTCTCAATGCCACATCTCTTCCCTTTTGCCCCATCTCTTCCCTGTCATGGTACTTCAAGTGGTGGATGTCTGTTTTTCTGTTGATGTTCTCCAGTACCAAATAACGTGGATGAAATTTTGCTGCCATGTGTCAGTGCCGTCCCTGCTCTGATGAGGGCCTGGGCTTCCCTTGGAGCTCTCAGTCCTTTCCTTACTCCTCAGAGTCTCCTTGTCAGTGTTAATCTTATCAAACCATGATATCTCTGTGTGACCTGGTCCTAGAGTCCCTCTTTATAATCACTGCAAGGAGACATTTACCCCCAGAGCATGGTCCACTTCCTCCATGGGGAAATGCCAAGGATGGAGGTGGTGATTTGCTCTCCACGAGAGCACTTTTTTCCTTGGGCTAGAAAAGGAAATTGGCTGCTCAGGCAGGAGGTGCCCTGTCCTCATTCCCACTGCCTGTGAGCCTGTCCCACGGCAGAGGCAGCAGCTGCTGCCAGGAAGGGGATCCCAGCCTGCCTCCACTGAATTTATCCACAATGTCAAGTGCTGTTTAAGGATGTAATCTACAGGAGGGGAATCTTGAGCTCCATTCAGGTGTTCAGGGGTCACAGACAGCAGAAGTGTCCACTCATGAAATATCTTTATTAATGCAACAGAGTGTCTCCAGGACTGGTGGGCAGTGATCACCCCTGAGGTGGTGAACAGCCCTGGTGCATCACTGAGATGCTTTCTAAAGTCATTCAGGAAGGAAAAACATGCAGAGATTCACTTGTGATCAGTTTTAACCAAATTTATAACAAGCCACAGGAAAAAATTCTACGTGACAGTAATTTTCCCTACTTTTTGGAGGTCAGGTTGCTCAGGACCTGGTGATATAATTATTATCATTTTGGTGGTCTGTATGGATGGCAGGGGGACCTCGGGGCTGCCCTTCATCTGTTGGCTGTACCACTGCCTCCACACGAGGTCACCAAAGCTATTGCAAGTCTAGTATTTCAGGGATTCTTCAGGGCTGCGGTTGGTGCCTCCCTGATTCAATGTCCCATTGTCGTTCACCAGAGAACAACACAATTATTTGGATCCATTTGGAAAGTCACTCTTTGAATTGTCAGGCTAGAAGAATAGGCTGAAGGCAAATGTTCCTGACTTGGAGGTATTGGGGGTATTGTACCAGGGAATGAGGCCACAGTACCTCTGTGCCATTAGTGTCCATTTTCATGATGATTTGTAACTAACAATGGCTTATTGTACTTTTCTTGGGTCCGTGTCCTAAAGCAAACGTTCTTTTGGTTTATATAACCTTTTTGCCATTTTCTGCTCAGGTGTTTTTGCAGAACATGCTGTTTCACTCTTGTTTGAGTGTTACTTGGTTATCCTGGGGGATAAGACCTGGATAATTATTTTTTTCTTGTGGACTTTGGCAGCGTTTCACTTGGACTGTGCTCTGACCGCTGGCTTTTGCAAGCCTTTGCAGTAAAGCTGTCAAGAGCCAACTCGATGGCATTATCTTGGCACAGCCAAAGCCTCCTCTGTGGAGCTCATTGTCTGATGACACCAAAGGCAAACAAGAATTCAAGGAGGCACGAAGTTGAGATTAAGTCAGAGCCATCCAGGGAAGCAGCCAAAGGGGTTAGAGGACAGAGGTTTTCATGCAGAACTCACCAGTAGGTTTCATGTACATAACGGAATAAATCACTAAAACTGGGCCAGGAAATGGGAAAAGCCTGACTTTGGAGTTTAAATATCCCCCAGGCTCAGGGGGTGTTTTATGAAGCAATATAACTACAAAAATAGGGCAACCTTCTCAGGGACAGCGTGGTTTTCTGTGCCTTGGAGTTGTTTTTCAGCTGTTCCACGGCTCCTTACTGAGTGTGTGTTGCTTAGATGATTTCTTTCTGCTTTGTGTTGGAAATGGCCTCAAGTTGCATCAGGGGAGCTTTAGATCAGATATTAGGAAAAATTTATTCATGGAAAGGGTTGTCAAGCACTGGAAGAGGCTGCTCAGGGAAGTGATTGAGTCACTGACCCTAGAGCGATTTAAAAAATGTGTAGATGTGGTGCTTCGGGACATGGTTTAGTGGTGGCCCTGGCACTGGTAATGGTTGGACTTGATGATCTTAAAGGTCTTTTCCAACCTAAATAATTCTATGATGAAGAGGCAATGATCAGGTAAAGACAGGCATATTCTAGGGGGAACATTGAATTTTTGTGGCTTAGGAGAAAGGTAGAACAATACCAGGTTTCAAGTGCCACTAAGAGACTTGGAAGGTGGTTTCAAGGCACAGTGGGCTGAGCTGGGTGCCTGCTTGGGGATGGATGGATGGATGGATGGATGTTACTGTGGTGGGAAACAGCAAGAGATGACAGAATAGTTAAAGTTGGAAGGGACCACTGGAGGGCATCTGGTCCAAGTTCCCCAATCAAGAAGAGTCCCCAGTCACCTTCTGAGCCTAGTGCTTCCCAAACTGCAAATATCCTCAATAGCCATCTCTGTGTAGGTGACAGAGGCTTTGGTGCTGCTCAGCCTGCTGCTCCATCCCTGCTCAGGTGCATGATGCTGCAGAGCCCTGGGGCTGACTTTCTTACTCACCTTCAAAATAGTCAGGTTTGTCTCAAAAACCATTCCACAGTCATGCTAAGAAAGCTTGGTTTTTAACCTGGAAAGAGACCCTGAAAGGATCAGATGCAAGCCCAGACTTAGTCCTGCTTTGGTGGACTCTTATTCCTGCACTCTTGCCACGAACAGAAGCTGCCTTATATCCTCAGCCAAGGATGCAGAGAAGGGAAAAAATGACTTTGCAGTGCCTGCTATGGCTGCAGCATGAGGCATCTCAGATGTGGTGCTGAAATGCAGCTGGTGCCACTCCAGACTCTGCCTGGCAGCCGCAGCCCTCGGCTCCGGGGAGCTGCCAGGGCTGGACCAACTCTGACGTGTTTCACACTGCTGACAATCCAGCCTCGGGATTTGTGACCTGTGAATGTACCAGAACATATCACAGAGGCAGGGTTTTAAAAATGTAAATGTCCCCTCTCTTTCCTTGTTTGTCTGACTTATCTTTATAGCGTTATCAGTGTTTTCTGAGTCTACAGTAATTTTTCTTGCTACACAAAGAGGGGGAAGAACGAGGCGAATCATTTAAATTTTGATAAGCGGAATGTAGGAAACAATACTTAGTCTTTTCATATTGAGCTGGGAATTTTTTTTTTCACCTTTTATCAGAACTCACCCATCTGCAACTTGGAAAAAAAAAACCCACAACATTTCCTTGAGCGTGGCTGTACCTAAACTTCATTCAAACAGTTTATCTAAAAATCTATGCCTTTCAAAATTATGTCTGCTGATAATTTTCCTCGGTTTAGCTATTTTTTTAAATGCTGCATTTGTTAGTGAGGCATGTGGATGGGCTCAGACACTCTGTCACTCTCTTGAGAGATGCTGGAGAGTGACAAGGCTCATCCCACTGATTTTTAAATATTCATTTCAGGAGAATATTCAAATGATTTTTAAAGCATTTTTATAACCATATGTTCCTAAAAAAAAAAACAAAAAAATAAATCCTGAAATAATTATTGAAGCTCATTGTATCAATTGCACCATCCCATTTAACTGTCAATTGGCAAAGAAAATAGTTTGGGAACTTAAAAAATTTCCTTGGACCTCTGGGTTTAAAGAAATATAGAACCCTGGTATGCACCCATTTCATCCATCAACATGTTCACACTCAGACATGTTCATTCTCTTGCTGTAATTCAATGTTTGATACAGTTTTATTTGATTCCTTGCCATGCCCTGGGCTCTGGTTCCGTGCTCTCTGCGGATCAACGAGTAGAGAGGCAAAAAGCAGAGAGCAGCAGTGAAGGAGCCTGGCTCCAGCTGGCAGACATCCACCCAGGAGGGGTTTCCAGATTTTCACCAGCTGAGGTGAGGCCCCATGATTTTAAACATGACATGAAACTGCAAAGAATGAGTGTTCATACAGTGTGCTGCTTCCTGCCTGTTTTTCATGCGTAGAAGCGAAACATTAATTTTGCTCAAGCCCCCTGAAGGATGAGGAATGTTTGGATGGATTGCTTTGAGCATTTTCTTGCTGTTCCCTTTAAAGATGGGCTGCAGCCTGTGCTCCAGGGCCATTGCAGAGGATGGCCAGTCAGGGCCCCCTGACCAAGTGCTGGAGCAGATCTGTGGCACAGATGGTTCCACTTACACCAGTGAATGTGGGAGCTGTGCCTATAAAGTGTCACTCCGATGGAAAGAACAGTTCCTGAGTGACAGTTCCCTAGCCCCTGGCCTCTCTCCCTGTGCTTTTCCAATTTATCCTCCTTTTCTCCCTCTCCACTTGCTGTTTGTGCTTGAGGGTAAATCATGAAGATTTAGCAGAGGAAAGAAAATAGCTGAGGAAAGTATCCAAAGTGGAAATTCAAATGATGCAGCACATTCAGATGGCAGAGGTTTGTTGACTGATAGGTTTAATAGTCAGAGACAGTAAAACCACTTCATTGTTGGTGGTTAACTCGGATGAACTCTCCTTCACTTGCATCATTTGGGAGTTTCATGTACATTCCCAGCACTTGTGTCCCTTTGGGAAAACGGTCACCCTGAGTTTCTAATGACAGATTTTCCCTTCCTCAGAGGATGTGGGGCACTCAGGGCCTTGGGGACAGCAGCCACCCCAGTGACTAAGAAGGAAGGCAAGTCAAGGAGCAGCCTGAGCTCCCCTTCCTCTCTGTGGCAGCATCCCAAGCAGTGTCAGCCGGGTGCTGAGCAGGCAGTGCACGATTGGACGTAAGTGATGCATATACCTTCTGTTGACATTTTATTTGGCAGTGATTTAACACAAGCTTTCTAATATTGCTGCTCTCCACAGGCTGCATTCCAAAGTAGGAAGAGAAGGATGGCAAAATGATGCAAAATATGAGACAAGTAGGAGAAATATTTCTTTGCTATGGAAGAATTCACAAACAACCTCCACTGACAGCAGCAGGAAAGTGCAGAATAACCTGTTTGAAGACCAGAAAAGGAGGCACACAAAGCCTTTGCAGAGATCAGAGCATTCAGTTCTCCTGGGATAAGAATGTTTTGTCAGATTGCAAATGGGGCAGTGCCCAAACCAGGGGATGTGGGATCCCTGTGATCACGTATAATATAGAAGTTGTCATGCATGTATAACATACTAAACAAATAACTGGGTTACTTGGCCACTGCAATATTTCAGAGAGGGTAGAATTCCTGCTGTCTACCTCAGTTTTACTGTAAAATGGTAAAATCTCCTAATTTGGCATCCTGCTCCTTTTTGTCAGCACCAACTGTGCTTCACCCATGTCCAGATGCAAAGAATCAGCCAGTGGTCTCATTAAAGCTCAGCTCTGCAGAATAAATGAAACTGTTGCCCTTTCTTTTGATGTTAATAACCAAGATGTGTTCAGTGGTTATGATGCTGATAGTCCTTCAGCTATAGAAATTCTTTCCATCCAGTTCAGCCTCTCCCAGCCACGTGTTCAAGCCATAGCACCATGATAAATCCTGCCTCTCATCCTCTCCTCCCTGCTGTTCCCACCAGGAAGAGCAGTGAATTTTCATTCTTAGCCTATTGTACCTCTCCCTTGTTGCTGCTTTATTTACATTCTTAAAAACCAAACCCTCGTTCATCCCATATCCCCGGAGTTCCTGGTTTATTCCCACACATGAAAGCAAGCACCTTCACTTGTCTTTTCAAAACATTGTTCCTCATATGCATTTTTGCTGGTTTGTTGGTTGATCAGGTGAGACCTGGGAGCATGTTTTTGTTTGGTGCTTTGCTTGCTGCTGTTCTGCATCACCTCATCCTGTGGTTTCACATGTAAAAAAGGTTTGCATGGGGATGTGGGACCCTGATTTTTCTTGGGGTAGAGTGTTGCTTGCAGGTTCCAGTGGCGTTCCTGTTTGCTTCCTCCCATATGGGATTTGTGCAGGCGGACACATTCCTGAAATGTTTATCTAACTTAACCCCCCCTTTTCAATGATTCCTCTGCTACATGCCACTGTCTGTGAATAAACTTCTTCCCCCCTGGTTCCCCCAAGCTGCCAGAGCCTCAGCTCACCCTGTCCTGAGCTTGCATGAAGCAAATCCCAGATCCAGGCTGGGAGTTACAGAGTTATGGATGATTGCAGGCCTGGTGCTGGTCCAAAAGTCCTGAGTCCAAGGCTTTGGACATTTATCCAGGGAAATTCTCCCTTGGTTACCTTCTGCTCCATGCAGAGCTTAGAAAAGTCTGCTCTTTCTGGGCTCTGATCAAGAGCATGAAAGCAAACTGTAACTCATTTACAGCCAGACCTGCCCAAACCCCCAAATTGTATGTTACTCACCAAGAGGAAGGAGATGTAAACATTGAAGGTTAATTACCCTCTTGTCAAGAACACTTTGTGATCTATAGACATATCTGTCAATCTTACAAAACAGAACTGAGGGCAGTGAGCACTGAAGGCATGTCCCCATGATAAATTAATGAGACTTGGCAGCTCACTGTGAAGAGATGATCCCTGTGCTCCATGTGAGACAATAACCTGGCTCCCCAGCCAGCCTGGCCACAGATTTTGTGCTGCAGTCACATCCGGGCTGGTTATCCCTCTGTAAACAAACTCTGCAATGCAGCTGCCCAGGGATCAAACCATCTTCCTTGAGGCCTTCACTTTCCTCTCAGCTGCTCAACATGCAGCAAGTGCTCATCCCAACCACACTGGATCACTTTGCCCAGCCCTGCCTGTCAGTCAGTTAAAATATCTTATTCCTGCCTCTCAGCCTCTCTCGGCAGTGACACTCCTTGGTGGGTCAGGGAGCTGCTGAAATCCGAGGGACACAGCCCCAGTCCCCCTGCTGTGTGCTATTCTGGTGATGCGAGTGCTGCTGGATGACTGGTAGTTTGAAAACGTGTTCAGCTATTCCCCTGGTTTATATAACCTCAAAGCAATTTGCTTTCATAGCTGAACAAGCTTATTCGTTCTATTTTAACCATGCATTGAGCTATAAATAATGTCTCGTTGCAGATAGGAATCTATTGAATTTAATTTCTTTTTTCTACCTTTGGAAGATTTTCTCCTGAAGGAGACTTTCCCAGCCCTAGCAGTGGAGTTGCCTGATTGACTTTGTCCTGCCAGGCAGCCATGGGTGGTGTCAATCCCAGGTCAGCTGCCACTTCCCTGCAGCCACCTCCTCGTTGCTCCTGCTTGGGCTGTGGCAAAGATGAGACGAGTGCTCAGTGATGCGGAGCTGAGATCAATGAAGTGTTAGGGAAACTGATTAAACCAATGATTTCCTGTTCCTCTGATCAGCTGCAGGTTAATACCTCTGTGTTAGCTCCAGCCCACCTTCCCTGCAGGACGCTCACTTCAAAGAGCAATAACCTGGCTCAGTGTCCAGCCAAACTGTGTTTTTTGCTGCCTCCTTTTTCTGATGCTCATTGTAGAATTTTCCTGCTTCCTCATGAGTAACTCCTGCCTTCTGCAACGGAGCCCTGACCTGATGTCCTTATCATCCAAAAACATCTGAGCTGGAGCACAGCACAGGCTGAGGAGGTGAGGGATGGAGATGCATCCTCAGAGCTGCTGCTGCTGCTGAGACCCACGTCTGGTCCAGGCTGCAGCACAGCAGGGAAATGGATGATATTTTGGCTGCTGATTTTCTGTGGTGCAGATAACTTTTCTGGAGATTCAAATGTTGATGCTCCTCTAGGGAAGGGTTGTGGTGGCAAAGTGCTGGGCTCCTACAGAATTGAGGAGACTTTGAAATCATTGAGAGTTAATAATGTCCTAAAAATTCCATGGTTTAGCATGTGGTTTTGTTTTAACAGTGATTACAATCCACTCCTTCTGTTGTAGATGTTACTGGCCACCCTCAGTAAAACCATTCTGGGAGCTCTTTGCAGAGCTTACCTGTGAGCCTTTAGTAAAGGCTGTAGGAAAATTCAGAGAAGACTCTCCTGGGTCATAGAGAAATATTAAGTTTTTTTATTAATAACAACTATTTATAGGAGAGAGAATTATATAAGTACAATATAAGTAAAATAACTCAGCTTGTAAGAGCTCTCCAGAGTTCTCTGGCTCAAACCCTGATCAAAACAAGGCCAAAGTCAAAGTCAGGTCAGGGTGCCCAAGGCCTTTCCTTTTCAGTTGGGTTCTCAATAGGACTGAGCTTGGCCTCTCTGCTTGCTGTGCTTGATCATCCTCATGGCAAGGAATAACTCCTCATATTCACACAGAATTCAATCCTTTTGCCATACAGCTTAGCAAGACTGGCTCTGCCTTATCTCTAACCCCACCAGGGAGCTGCAGACAGCACTGTGACCCCAGTGGCCATCTATTCTCCAGGATGAAGAATCCCAGCTCCTTCAGCTTTCCTGGAATGCCCTGTGCCCCAGTCCCTGGGCAGCCTGCCTGCCTCTGCTGGACTCATTCCCACGTGTCAACATCTGCCCTTGTAGTGGGGCCAAACACATTTAATTCACTGCACAAGTAATGTGACACCATGTTAGCCTTCACCTGCAGGGTACAAAGTTCTGCACATGGTCTTTTATTAGTTCAGGAAAACACCCACCAACGTTACCTGGATCAAGTTCTATTTAATAAGTTCATAAACACATGGATATGTTTTGGTAGCGAGATGTTTTAATCGTATCAGTGACTTTGTTTGCTTTATTGCTCAGTTCAAATGAGGCCTTCAAGCACGGGGTAAGAGGCAGAGCTTCCATTTGTGCTGTGTTGGTTTCTCCAGGCATGTGGCTCAGTGGAAATAGTTATTGGCCACACTGTGGTAAAAAAAAAAATAAATAAAAAATGGTCAGAGATGAAAACTGCAGCCTGAATTGTGCTTAGCAGTCATTTTGGAGTGATTAGAGGCATTTTCATGAAAGAGCTACAACTAATCGGTATTTCCCAATTTTACAGCAGTTATTTGTTAATTAAATAACGTGACAAACCCCAGGAGTGTTTAGAAAAGTGTATTAAATGATTTGCCATTCGTTTATCAGCGTGTTATTTATGCTGAGAAGTTGCGTATCCGCTAAGAAAATTCTCCCACCTCAGTTTTGATTCTTTCAGAGAATTTGAAATCGATATTGAAAAAAACCACAAAACTGTAATGGGAAATGTAAAACAAGAAATTACATGAGTATGTGAGAGAGGATGTTGTGTAATGGCCAAATCCTGCCCTGGTGTCAGCTCACAGAATTTATGGTGCCCAGTTCCCTGAGGCATGGCACTGCCTTTGCTTACCTGCAGATTACAGAATCATAAATATTTTTTGGATTGGAAGAGACCTTAAAGATAATTTTGGTTCAAAAAATTATTTCTGCCATGGGCAGGGACATCTTCCACTATCCCAGGGTGCTCCAAGCCCTGTCCAGCCTGGCCTTGGACACTCCCAGGGATGGGGCAGCCACAGCTTCTCTGAGCACCCTGTGCCAGAACTTCCCGCTAAAGAACTTCTCCCTAATATTTAATCTAAACCTACCCTCTTTCTGCTCAAAGCCTTTCCATTCCCCCTTGCCCTATCACTCCATGCTCTTGTCCAAAGCCCATCTCCAGCTCTCCTGTAGGATCTCTGCCCTCGTGCTGGCTGCTGCACACAGAGGATTTTCCTTTAGCCAAATGGTCATTAGCCATGTGCTGCATCTGCCTTGGAGGATTAGAAGACCATAATGAAGTGGATTACAGCAGATCAGTGGCAGGATTGCAGACCAAATCCTCTTTCTAGCTGTTCTTCCAGAAGTAGCTGAGGACTGAGAGACCTGTCCTGCAGCGTGAGCTCAGCCAGCTGTGGGGTTTTTCCACGCTGTTTTCACAGGTGGGATAATCTGGAGCTGTAACCCTGGGTGGGGAGGCTGTGGATGCTGAGTGGCTGCAGGCCGTGCAAGTGCCTGAAACCTGGGGATTTCTGGGTGTCACTTCTGTGGCTTGCCTTTTGTGGCTAAGCTGTTCCCCAGCCACCACTTAATTGTTGCAGACTTGAGTCTCCCTGAAGTGTCTGTAGGCAACAGAGAGAAGGAAAGGATTTGCTGGACACCAGAAAGGTATTGTGATAGTCAGAGAAAATCTGGGTAGCCAGGGGCCAGTGCCAGGCCCAGTGCTGAACCCAGCAGCTGAAGTGGAAGTTTTTTCTCTGGTGTAACACGTGCCAGACTGGGGCAGGAAGGTGCTTTCCACTCATCAGGAGAGGCTGGTCCTGCACAAAGGGCAGGGAGGGGCAGGGAGCAGTACACGGGCACCAGGCAGGAGGAAACTTGTCAGAAGCGGCTAGGTTGGGGCTGGGAAGGCTGGTGAGGATGGTTTGGAGAGGTCTTGGCTGGAGCAGACAGTGGCAAAGCTCATATTTAACCCAGAAAGATTTACCCCTCTCCAAATCTGCAGAGCCTGCACAGGTGAAGGCAGCAACTGTGACGTGTGGGGAGCAGGTTCAGGAGATCCTGCTCCTACTCCTTTTTTCAGGGAAAAGTGTTTGGCTTCCAGAGATGCTGTTCACAAGACACATCAGGGCAATATTTCCTGAAGATGTGCCAAATCTCTCTGAAATATTCATGCGTGCTCCCTGTAATTTATAGAAACAATCACAGCAGCATAATTATTTCAATGCTTTCTCCCTGTGAAGAATCTCATCTCTTGGAGGTAAAAATGTGATCTGCATACCCACACATCCATCCTGGGCGTGCCAGGAGAGGTGATTCCATACAATATATCCATTTAAGCATCAAAGTATACTCTTTAGATTACTGCAGTGGATCACACATTTTCTTGGGGTCAATTTCAATGATTTCAGATTAATTTAATTTGTCTAATGGGTGGTGCCTTGTTCATTAAAGGCAGCACCTGTAAAGCACCTTTTGCTCTGCACCTCCCATGGTTCTGCAGTCTACCCTAAGCACAATGCTGAGCTCCCACGGCTCCCCTAAAAACCCCCAAGGATTCTTGGCCATTTTGAACCTGTGAAAGGGATGAGGAACAGGTTACAGGCAGAACCCACTCCTGCAAAATTACAGCTACTGAAACAGCAGAGATGCAGACCTGCTCCTAGGCAGGAGCAATTTGGAGATGGCACAAAGGCTGGTGGTGAGAGACAGACAGGGAAATGGGGACAGATTCTATATTTTGAGTATCATTCTCTAAAATATCTGCAAGAGGAAAGGACCTGCTGTACTTTCAGGCGTAGCTGGTGCAATGTAAATAGGTTCCCAAACCTCCAGTGTCTTTTGTTCTTCAGATGGCTTGGCTGAACACTCTGAATCCGTGTGTTTAACTGGGACTGGGTCTGTAAATAAGTGCTCCCTGTTGCTAAGGTTCAAGTGACATTTTTAGTGGCATTTGACAGATTTTTAACCTGCTTTCAAGCCTTCTGCTGAGCTCTTCCATACCCAGGCAGTGAAACTGTCAAGAAGCCTTGGCTTTAATCAAACTGGTTCTAAATACCTTTGGATTCACAGGTTAGACACAGTCCTGCCAGACCTGCCTGGCAAAGCTTAACTGGTGCTGCTGATGGCAAAGCCACGCCTGACCTGTGTTTGTACCTGGAGGTGATTACCTGGGAATTTGGGGGGGAAAAAACAACCCAAGACCAGAAGGGAAAGCAGAGATTCAGCCTGGTCTGCAGACAGGGTGGTGCTGCATCCTGCCTAAGTTGCTCCCTGATGGGAGATGTTGCTCTGCAAGACACAAGTTAGGGGCCTGCTCTTCACTCCCCTCAATATTTTGTGCTCCTTACACTGCCACTAGAATCCCAAAGAGGTTTCTTTTGTCCAAAAGGCTGTTTGTTCGCTTTTGACCACTCAGAACTTGTGATACTTGCCTTGATCTATTAACCAGGTGTCCAGCCAAAATCAATTGCCTAGCAGACTCAGACCATTACCTGAAAAGTCAAGACCTCCATAAATATTCCCAGCCTCATTGTGCTGCTGACAGATTCTGCAGGTTGTTTTATGTTACAGTTGAACAGTTTAGACATTGCATTTGTATATATTTGCAGCCAGCCCTGGAGGGAGCATCTCGTGAGCAGAGAGGGAGCAGGCAGCCTGCAGACTCCAGACACCTCCACCATGACCACGGCAGGGATTTTGGTGCTCCTCTCCTTCGCGCTTTGCTGCGTCCCAGGTGAGTGACTCCCCAGCTGGCCGAGTCCTGGATGCCTTTAAAAGGATTCAAAGAGAGAAAAATCTCCCTCAGAGGGCTCTGCTGCCTCGGTTGGCATCGTGCAGGTTGTGTTTCAGTCCTCGCTGCTGTAGCTGGTTGTTTGTCGTAAATACAAGTAACAGCCAGTGGAGTTCTGTGCTGGCAGCTCGGTGCTGTGGCACCTTGTACACTGCTGTTCTCACACCATTACACTGCTCAGACTTGTGCAATTACAGCAAATGGATGAATACTTGAAATGAGGCCATAAGAAGGGGGTCAGACCTCCAGTAACTGGTAAGGGAAATATTGTAATGGCACAAGCAAGTTCTTTGGAAGACCCTGGCAAATTTCCTGCAATGCTCTTTCTGCTAATGGAACAACAAGAGATGAAAACAGGCCAGAGTCTGATGTTCTCACTGCATATTCACAACTGTTGGAATTACAAAGCCCAAGACATTTTTTTCACACTCGGCTTCTTTAAAATGCGTATTTCTGACAAGAGATGCTGTATGTATTTGCTTATCCTGTGGGTGACTATTTGCATTTTTCTGTGTTGATTCAGGTGTATTTTCAGATATGTAACAGCAGTGCTTTAGGGTCAAAAAGGATATGTAAAAAGATAAGGAAGAAAAAGCTCTTCTGTTTTCAATTAATAAGTCCACATATCTCAGAACAAAGAATAGAACAAAGCTGTTCAGAAAGGTGTTTCATCAGAGCCAGCAATAAGCAATGCTATTATACTTATCAACATAGAGAAAACAAATCATACATAGTTTATTTAGTTCAAGAAACAATAACTGGAAATCACCTTGGTCCTGTGCACAGGAATCTTACATCCATATTTCCAGCTTTAATTGAGGTCCAATCATATTTGCTTTGGTTCATACTTTCTGCCTCTCTTTTCTTTTCCAGATACTGCCTTTGGGATTGAGGTGAGTGGAAGATTTCTTTCTGTCACTTTTCTCAAATATGTGGCCTGGTAAAGACATAAGCAAAGGAATGGGAAAAGCCTCCAGCCTGCAGATGCTCAGCTGTTTTTCACCTATTGTGACACTTGGGTCATTGTAATCAGATTCTACAGTGTGAAACATGAAATTATGCTGCTCTTGGCCCTACACCTATGCTCTGTGTTAATAATATTTTAGTAGTAATGATATGAAGTTTTTGCATTAATTAATTTTTCAGCAACTTTAGATTGGTCTAAGCTTTAAGCTGGGGATATATAACTGGTTCTAAACTGTAGCAATAGACTGTGGTATCAGAGCCTACCTGGGGGCAACCTACTGAAAGACTGAAATACTCTGAGCTGGTCCAGCTTCCTCACACCAGGTCATTAGTCTTGGTTTTCTGAAAAAAAAAAATGTGATCAGTTTATTAAGAATGAAAAAGTAAAAACAGAAGTGCAGTGGAGGGGCCACAAGAATAGAAGGATAGGGACCAACAGAGAGCCTTTATAAAATCATGTCAAGTGAGCATGAGAGATCATCCATCCAAGGGGCTGCATGGTTGTAGCTCTCCCCTCCTCCTCCTCCTCCTCTCCTGCTGTGTGGGGACATCTCTGCAGGGAGGATTCACCAGATGGACCCACAGCAGAATTTGGGCTGTGACACTGAGAACTGGTCGTACCTGGTCAGTGTCCCGCACAAAATGAGAGTTGTGAACGTCACAGCTCTTCTCACGCTGTTGCTGTGGTTCCCCTGGCAGGTGGACTGCAGCACATACCCCAACACCACAAATGAGGAGGGCAAAGAGGTGCTGGTCTGCAGCGAGGCCGTCAGCCCCATCTGCGGCTCCGACGGCGTCACCTACGGCAACGAGTGCCTGCTCTGTGCCTACAACGTGTGAGTGCTGCTGGGGACAGCGTGGGGACAGCGTGGGGACAGCATGGGGACCTCAGGCAGCACTGCTCAGAGCTCCTGGCAGCACCACTGCCCAACACTGCTCTGTCACCCGTGTCAATTCCTTCCCAATGAGCTCGGGTATCACAGCGCTCAGGCAGCGCTTTAGTCACCGTGTCTTTCTTTTGCTTGTGTAATTTATTCAGGTTTTTTCTTCTCTGTCTCAAGGATCAGCCAGGTGATGGCTCTGAGAGCACATCTCATCACAGCAAAAGGATGGGGACACTCTGCTCGGAGCTGCCCAAAATGGCCCTAAAGCTTCCCAGGGTTTTACATCCCTGCCAGCCACTCAGCTGGTTAGGGAGGGTGGCACCACCTTCTCAAATATAGATATAAAAAAGCCTGACTGAGAAAGAGTCAGTTTTCCCTTGTATTAATTCTAGCACCTAGGATGTAGCAAAGCATCTTTGCTGAACTTCCTAACATTTGCCTTTCCCTTTGTAGAGAATATGGAGCCAATGTCAGCAAAGACCACGACGGAGAATGCAAGGAAGTTGTCCCTGTAAGTTAAACCATGGGCAAAACAAGGGGTGTATCCTGGCTCTGAGTGGCCAAAGGTACTTATTGAAATGATTCAAACCCTAAACAAGAGTACAGATGAGCTGTCAGAATCCTGCACTGGTCACCTCCAAGTGAACTGTCCTCATGCTGACTCACTGAAGAGCTTTTCTCCTGCTGTGGTGCTGTCCTGCTTTGCCAGGCAGGCACACACACCAGATCTGCTCATGTGCTGTAAGCCAGGCCTTCAGCAGGGCTTTGTTTGTTCCCTCCCCAGGTGGACTGCAGCAGGTACCCCAACACAACCAGCGAGGAGGGCAAAGTGGTGCTGCTCTGCAACAAAGACCTGAACCCCATCTGTGGCACCGACTGGGTGACCTACGACAACGAGTGCCAGCTCTGTGCCCGCAACCTGTGAGTGCTGAGCACAGGGACCAGGGCTTGGTGCCCCTGGAAATGCTCTTTTGAATAGCAGGACTTCTACCAAGACCTCTTCTGTGAGGCGCTTGGGCTTTGAGCCTCCTCTTTTCCTCCTGGCTAAGCCTTGTTTTCCTCTGTGGTTAGAAGGAAAGCTGTGTCTTTGATCTGGACAGAGAAGAAGAGGACTGGGTGGGGATCTCACACAGGGCAGGATGATTCTCTTAACCAAATTTAAAGGGTCTGTGTGTCAGATGCTGCCTTGCACATGACAACAACTCACCCTAGGGGCATTGACACTGTCACACTGCCTGTCTCCTCATCCTCCCTGACCCTTGTCCCTCACATCTTGCTCTAAACCAGCACTCTGGCAGGCAGTGACAGCACCTGAGCTGGTCCCTACAGCCATGTGGACACAACCCAAGCTGGATGTCTCTTGTATCCCATATGATGCATCCCATGAGGCTGCTCAGCATTCCTGGGTGATGGGGTTCAGAGGAACAGGTTGCTTGTAAGAGCTCCCTAATGATCTCTTCCCTTCCCAGAGAGACTGGAGCCAGTGTTGGCAAGAAGAGTGACGGTGAATGTAAGAAGGAGATTGTTGCAGTAAGTGAATTGGGTGATCAGGGATTGGGTTTTGGTCCTGCTGGTGTCAGGGGAAGCACTGCCAGTGTCTGCAGCAGCCCCCAGAGCAGCAGTGTCCTGCAGCAGTGAAACAGCTGCTGTGCTGCAGAATGGGAGAGATTTTGCTTTCTCTACACGTAATAAATGTTATTTGTGTGAATGCCAGGAAAGGAGCAGGTGACTGCTCAGGAAGGGATCAGTAAAAGAGAAGTAGAAATAATCCATCAGGGCAGAGCTGTGAATAAGAGCAGAGAATGGCTTTTGGAGTCGGACCAAGGGTCCATCAAGCCCATGGTGACTTGATGCAGAGCCTGCTGTTGGCAGGGGCTGCGAGAGCTGTGTAGGACAGAGTGAGAGTAGAGATTATAGGGAAGAGTGACTTCTACCCTTCCAATCTTCCAGCTGTTTTCAGGTGCAGGACCTCAGCTAGGTGTGATTTCTGTGCAGTCAGTAAGCCTTGACAGACTTCTCCTTTGTAAAATTCCTCAGCCTCTTCCTGCACCCAGACACATTTTTCACCCTAAAATTCTCCTCATCAAGTGTAGCACCCACTGCTCTGAGAAACAGAATCCCACTCCTGCAGGATCTTGCTACATGCTGATCTTCCAGTTTTAAGCCTCCAGGAGGGACACTGGGCCTTTACAGAGGATCAGCACTACATTTCTCCAGACACTGGTGTTTTCCATTTAATTTCCTGGCCAGCCTGGGACACAGAGCACGGCACCTTCACTGAGTGAACTGCTGCTGCTGCTCGGAAATGCTGTCACCAGGTTATGATATACATCTCTTCAAACAGGAAATTATGATCTATTTTTACATTATTACATTCTCCTGGCCTAGGAGAAACCGACACCTCACTTTATATCAGATGTGCAAGGAAGTTAATTACTTTCAGTAAGATCTGTATCATTAACACTGCAGCCCTAGCTCAGGGTTCAAGCCCTTGTGCTACTGACTCCCTCTCATCAGACTCTTTAATTTTTATTTACTTTTTGCAGGTTGACTGCGGTGAATACCCCAGACCTGTCTGCCCTCTTGACTACATGCCTCTCTGTGGCTCTGACAACACAACATACAGCAATAAGTGTAGCTTCTGCAACGCAGTCGTGTATGTACAAATATGAGTGACATTTGTGTTATCAGCTGCCTCCCGTGGGCACAAGTTTGCACAGTTGCTGCTTTTTTGTTTGCTGGGTACTGCTGATTAGGGATTTGGGGCAGGAGGGAATGGCAGCCACCGTGTCAGGCATTCATTTATTTTTTTCATTAGAGCATAAAAAGAGCTGTGGCTGCTTTGTTAGTGTGAGTGGTTCAAAGACCATTTAAGCTTAATGGAATTTTTCTTGCATGTTGCAAAGGAAATGACTTTGGAAATTCTGCTGTAGTTTCCCCACAGATATTTTAAGCCTTAAGAATGGGTTAAATTGTTTCACTCATCTCTTAATAATCAAATAGCAAATGGCGTTATGAGTCTGCAAGTTCCTTGGCTCTGGGGCAGGATCCCATCTGACACCATCTCTAGGAGCCATCAAAAAGACAGATTATAGCAGGCAGGACTCTGTGTTTAATTCATTCTTTCCTCTCCTTGCTTTCAGGGACAGCAATGGGACCATCACTTTGAGCCATTTTGGAAAATGCTGAGTATCAGTGCCGAGAGAATTCACCACAGGATCCCCACTGGCAAATCCCAGCTAAAGATCCCACCTCAGTTCATCTCACCCTCTGGGGAACTCAGCTCACTCCTGATTTTCTTTCTCAATAAACTAAATCAGCAACATTCCCCTGTCTTCTTTCGTGTGTTGTCTCATGAAACATTTTCTTGATTTGTTGAATGATGATGCCAGGCAGAATAGGTTACGTGCTCAAAGCTCTGGGACAGAACAAGAACAACGTCTCGCTCCCTTCCCTCTCATAAAAGGCAGAAAATTAAATACAGATGCTCAAGCCCCAGAGCTGTGTGTCTTTGCACATAAATGACAGTGCCCCTGCATTAGTGCTCAGACCCTTCAGATATTTGACATTGTAAAAGGCTGAAGTGGGGACACGGGAGCATCTTTCCCAAGGTATTCCTGGTGCATTTTCCCTGTGCAAGCATCAGCATAACCCGGTCACCCTTGGTGTCACTGCCCAGAGCTGATCCCTGGCTCTGTCCTCACCTGAAGTGTTGCTCTCTCAAGGCCACTCTGTTGGCAAAGCCCACATTTTTCAGATGCATTTTTACATGCTTTGTCCCTGTCTATTTGTCTGAGTCCTCCAACTGACTTATTACCAGATTTTTCTCATCTTGAAGTCGTCCTTTAACACCCTTCAAGTGTTTTAAGATAAATGCCTTCCTAGGTGTGGTGCCTACTCCTTGTCTTCTCTCAGCCTTCAATTACACAATGCTCTTTGCCAGCCCAAGGAGTATTTCAGCAGTGTTTCAAAATCCAAGGACAAAGTATCCTTCTGTTCTTGAGAGTGTGACCTGTCATTGGCGTATTGTGCATGAAATTTATTCTGCTTTTGTCTTCTGTTTGAGTATTGAATTGGGGTTCTTTTTTGATCCACACAAGAGAAGCATAAATAAATTGGGCTTATCCCTTCTAAAATGTAATAACTCCCACATGCATTTCTTCTGGGAATCAAAGGGAGAGGGGTGCTTGTTTTCCTTGATGGAAGTTGTCCCAAAAAGCAATGCTTTGGTGGTAAAACAAAGGATTTATGTAGAGATGGGCAGATGGATGAAGCCATGATTTCCAGATTGGGTTCAACTTTTCTAGGATCCACGCTAGGGTCTCAAATCATTCTGTCATCATCATACTAAAAGTCTATTACTGTAAAGCTAATGGCTTTTAGGGGAAATAACAATTGTAAATTTTTTCTGCATAATCCCATAAAAGTTTCTCCATCCCTTGTCGTTTCCAAGGACTCCTTTCAGTGTCTGGGACACCCTCTTGTTTTCCATCCTGGTTCATTGTTTCCCTGCTTTCACTGTAACTTAGTGATGTTTCACTTGGGTGAAGCACAAAAATAAAAGGAGAGGCTTTCTGCTACGGAAGGATTTCATTCAATGTTTTTCTCGTGAAAAAGCACTGCACAAAAATAGGCACTGATAGGTGCACACAGAGAAGATCTGACAGCAGTTTGTACAGTAGCTCTTTTGCCTGCAGGAATTTTCTGTGGTCCTTCAGAGGGAAACTGTCACATATTTCACTTAAAATAACGACGCAGAGGGCGCATCTCACACATGTAAACTTCTCGTGACTCCCGTTGATGAGGAAACATCCTTCTTGGCTCTCAGCAAGGCTTACCTCTGTTGAGATTGCCACTGAGACAAAAGGCTGGGAATGTTGCTCCAGGATAAGGGTGGATAAGGCAAATATGAACATGCACAAACACACACACACCCCCCAGTGGTGCAGGCGTACATATAAGTGTGGTTGCCACCTGAGGACAGAATCCAGGTTGTGTTTCCTGAGCAAAGCCAAGCTCTGCTGCTCACAGCTCATCCAGCCATCATGAAGATCACGGGGGTGTTGCTGCTGCTCTCTCTGGCCCTTTTCTGCATCTCAGGTGAGTGGCCCCCACTGCCTCCTGCTCTGGCTCGGCGTGAGCGCTGGCTGCCTTCAGAACCACAAAAAAACATCCTCAGACTGGAAAGAGCTTCATTCTGCAAGGACTTATTTACTCCTAGAAAGATAGTGTTGAAAAGACTTGACATCAGAGACTATCACTTATGGGGTAATATTTTAGCAACAGAACTGAGTGGGTAAGAACAACTGTGGGAACAGCTCGACTCTCAGTGCTAGTTTATGCATAATGAAAGAAGTGACATGTACGTGGTGCAACCCGGGGACTCAGACAACCAGTGCTTAACCTCTGAAATGTTGCAGAAACACAAATAATTTTACTGAATGAAAGCGAACATTTCCTGCAGCCATCCAGATCTGAGGTGCAGTTTGAGAGCCTGAACTGCTGTAGAAGCTTTATAAGTTCGCCTCTCACTAAATATTCTCCTGATTTAAGAATAATAGTGGCAATGCATGTAAGATGCTGCCTCTGTGTACTTGTCAGCTTCGTGTCCCTGTTTACCTCAATAATTGGCTTTGCTTTGAGTACATGTCCTGCTCCATCTTTTGAACCATGGAAAATGCCTTTCTCTTCTTTTATTTTACACACCTTTTCCCATTTTGGCTGTAACCCTCATTAAAAAAAAATACTACAGAATCAGCATACAGTCTGGCACAACATTTTGCCTGAAATTCCTTTTGTCTAAGAATGATTTACTAACACAGAGGGAGTTGGAAGTTATGCATTCAGGGCGTGCATTCACAGATTTTAACAGAAGCCATGAATTGCATTTGTAACGTATTTCCTTTTTTCTTCTTCTTTTTTTTTTAGTTCCAGCTACTGATGCGGTGCAGGTAAGGGACAGATTTTTCTATAATCCATCCTTTCTTTCCTTAAAGCAGTTTCTGTATAAATCTTTACTAATCACATTGTGATCGAGCCTTTCAAAATCCTGAGACACTCAGCTGCCTGAGCAATATTTGCCACAGGTATTATGGGGTGAAATTGCCATTTTCACGTGGTGATAGCTTCAACAAGCAGGGCAGTATTCAGTTCATGTCCGAGTTGTTGTCAAAGTTACTGCAGCATCATTGACAGTGGTTGCACGGGCTGTGCTTGGTTGGAGGCAAATTTCCACTGAATCCTGCCCTGTCCTTGGGCTTTTCCTCAGCATCTGCCCCTGGGCAGTAAGGGGGCAGCTCGAGGTGTGTGTGGGGCCTCCTGATGTCACCTTTCTCACCTCACTTTGGTTGAGAGCTCTCTTTTTTTTTTGGTGGATACAGGCTTCATCCGTGTACTGCAGGGACCAGAGGACTTTCAGGGATGCCTGTAGCTTTGAGTATGTCCCCCACTGTGGGTCTGATGGTGTCACGTACTCCAACAAATGCATGTTCTGCAATGCATTCCTGTAAGTATGGAATAAATCTCTTCACCTGCTAAATAGTGACTTAGCTTAAACTGGATAATGAGTCTTGGAGACTGATTGGAGAAGTAAAGTTCTTTAATTTTGTTTATTTGTTCTCTCACCAGCAAGGGTAATGTTTTGGTTTTTTTTGACTGGGAGAGTTTGCTGGGAACTCCTTTCCTTCAGATACAAGGAGAGAATATAAAGTTCTCCGTTTCCCTCTTAAGTGATTTGCAGAAGAGCTTTCTCCCAGCAAACTAAGTCTGTTTCCTACAGACTATTTGGTCTTTTAAATTAAGACTTTTTCTTGCCTTTACATGTCAATAATAAAAGGGAATGTGTAGAATAGAGTTCAGAAGTCCCTCTATGGTGTAGAGGGACAGACCAACAGGAAAAGCACATATGTTCTGTCTCTGAGGTAGCAATTTCTTTCTCTGCAGGAGAAGCCGTGGAGGACTTCGCTTGAGGTCTCTTAACGCGTGTTAGTTGTTGACTGAATTCAGCTGAGAAAGAAGATCCCTCCCTGGCAATGTTCCCCATGGCAGATGACTTCCTAAACCCTTGGCCTGACCCTTGAAAACCTCTTATCAATCCTGAAACTTCTGCTTAATTAAAAAAAAAAAGAGTCCTAGCATTTATGTCTCGCTTTAGTCTCATTCTGGTTTTACCTAACATGCTGCCTGATTATAGCACTGCAACAATCCTGGGGTGCGGGAATTATTGGGCAAATTGCAGGGAGAGGGAGAATGGTGTTCTGAGCTACAAAAATATCAACCCCAACCACAAAGGCAATGGGCAGCTTTTGTGGGCATCTGCCTTCATCCGACTTTCCAAAAGAAAACCAGGGCTGGAGATGCATCCTGGTGCTCCTGTCTGTTTGCTGCTCTGAGGGGATCTCAGACAGACTCTCTCTGCCTGGGGGAGAGGAGCTGCCTCCCTCCCCAGCTACTGCTGTCAAATACCTGCAGCCTCACCCAGCCTTACTCTTTGTAAGCACCAGGCAAACTTCAGCATTCACATAATTAGAGACAGTCCCAAGATCGTTGCAATTGGGATGTCCTGGCTCTGCTCTGCCACACAGAAAGGGTCTTGCTGGCACCAGGAGCTGCTCATCCCTGTTTCAGTTGCCAGGGTTATCCCAAATTTCTTACACCTACAAGAGAGTACGTGAAGAAGGTCACATTCCAAACTGCCCCCGTCTCGCAAGCAGGACTGAAAAGCCACCTCTAGATGAGGCAGGCCTTTTGCAATCTGCTGTGCTCCCCAGAGCAATGTCTCAGGGTGTTTTCTCTGGGCAGGCAGATCCCTGTCTGCAGGAAACCAGCACTCACAGAGCTGATGTCCAGGGGATGCTGGCAGTCACTGCCACAGCCCGTTTGGGCACCTCACCCATCACTTAGCTGCTGGTTGAAGGTAATTACGTCGGCTGTCGCTTGTAGAGGTTCCTTTGAGATTCTCCGGCCTCTGGAAACCTCGGCTGATGAAAGGAAGGGCTCAGAGTCATGGTGTTAATTTATTATTCATTAACAGCGAGGCGCTGCCAGTGCCGCGTGCTGTAGAGGCAGCAGCCTCACAGTCAAATAGTTAATGATCCTAAGTGACAATGTGTCACTTCCCAGAGACTGGAGAGAGCAGCTCTCTAAAAAGAGACAATTTATTTCCAAAAGACATGACTCTCTGCAGCCATTCAGTGCCAAGTCCCTTCCTGGGGCTGGAATGTCCCTCCTGTGAGAGGGAGGTCTGTGTGAGGGGAGGCTTTTCAGTGTCAGATGGGATTTCTGAGCACCAGGGTAAATTGAGGCTCTGGGAGGTTTTGCTGGGGGTGTGGGGCACCAGTCTCAATCTTCTCCCGCTCTGCTGAGTGTGGGAGTCAGGGTAAGAGAGCACAAGCTCCAGCAGTTATTTTTTTTCCTGGGCAGCAGCAGAGAGGATGAGGATGGCCCTCAGGATGCCCTGGAGACAAGCAGAGCTCCCAGTTGTGCTGGTGATCCCTGTGATTCTAGGAGGGGCTCTTGCAGGGGCATGTCTGCTAAACAGGAAAACCCAGCAGGCAATTACGGGGAAACTGTGAGTAGAAATGATAAATCCCCTGTGATGCAGAGTGAGCAGGATTGCTCAGGAATGACCAAGGGGAGAGCCTCCCACCCCAGCAGCTCATCCTGGGTGCTCCTTAGGATGGAGAGGAAGAGATTTCTCCTTTATGAGCACCTCGTTGGAAATAATTTTTTTTATTGCTTCTCAATAAAAACCTGCTACAACAGCACAAATCCTCTCACCATTACTAATCTAACTCTCCCTCCAGGAAATTCAAGGCAGGAAACGTTGTCTGCCTGCCAAGGTATTTTATGGTACAATTCTTTAAGCAGTACCTCTGCACTTTATGGCATTATCTGATGTTTTGGATTTAGGAAATGCCATTCAATTACCCCACAACCTGATTAACACATCGCATGTACTTATTTTGTTCTGCATTATTTTATATCATTCCTTCTATTTTTGTGCATTGTTCTACTTGTTGCTGGCCAAAATATACCTCAGGCCAGTCTAGACCTTTCTGTTAATGCACTTTCTCTCTATGGCTTCATTCAGGAGAAATGGTTTGTTACTGCAATCTTTCTTGATGTGGAGAAAAAATAAAATTGTATTTGAAAAGCGAATTAATTGCAGGTGTTTTGGGGGGCTGGCTGTGTCAGAGCTGTTGCAGCGAGGCAGAGCTGAGATTCACTGGGGGGTTGGGATGCTCAGCCTTATGCTGCCAGCATGCAGCTCCCAGACAGTCACATTATTCCAGACACCCTTGCCTGTGATATCATCTATGCTTAAAAGACTGGAGATATTCAGGCAGCAATCAGCTGAACTACAAGGAGGAATAACAGGTGAGTGCGGCTCGGAGCGGGGGCTTTGCCGGCTGTAAATGGAATTGATGCTCTCATAGAAGATCCAGCTCTGCCCCCGTGTGCAGAGGTCTGGGAACAGCAGCCAGGCTGGGAACTCCTGCAGCTGCTCCGCATCCCCGGGGAAGCGCAGAGAAATGAGCTTTGCGTCGGTCCCTCCTCCCGCACGGAACCCCTTTGTTCTCGATTATCCCGTGACGGCAGCAGAGCGGGGCAAGGCAATGACACCGCTGCTGGTACGACAACCTATCTTGTTTGCACACATCCACCTTCTTATTTAATATTAATTAAAAAAGAAAAAAAAAAAAAAAAAAGCATTGTTGCCCTTTGTAGCCAGGTGAAGCCTGTGGCAAGTTTTAAACCAAAGCAGGGAGCATCAGTGAAGAATTTTTAATTTTTTAGGTTGTGGTTGGCTATGGACTTACTTGAGACAGGGAGTCTCAAGTGCAGAGGGAAAGCTTCCCCGGAAATTATCACTGCTGTGGGAAGAAGAAGAAATAATTATAATTTCCAGAGTTATTGGAAATTTACCTTAATACAAGAGGACCCATCATATGATGGCCAACATTTATCCCATCCATGTGGCCATAACCTTCCTGGATGTTTGCCCTCTAGGAGTCTGAAATAGAAGGAAGCTTTTTATTTAGGAGTTTTATTTAAGCTTTTATATGGATCTCATATCTGTAGAAACATTAAAATAATGCCAAAGTCACTTTGCTGAGCCCTCCATCATGATACTCCTGAAACTCAGAATCACAGAATCACAGGATAGTTTGGGTTGGAAGTGATCTGAGGAGATCATCCAGTCCAATCCCCTTGCCAAGGCAGGGACACGTGGAGCAGGTGACACAGGAACATGGCCAGGTGGGTTTGGAATGACTCCAGACAGGGAGACTCCACAACTCCCTGGGCAGCTGTTCCAGTGCTCTGCAACTCTCAATGGAAAGAAGTTTTTCCTCATGTTGAGGTGGGACTTGTTGTGTTTTAGTTTATGGCCACTGCTCCTTGTCCTGTGACTGGGCACCACTGAGAAGAGTCTGGCACCATCACACACGTCCCAGAGGGGTTTGGGCAGGTGGGCTCACTTTGCTCTTCCCATTTGTACATTCCCAGGTGTAGGACATTTCCCAAGGTTCCCTGTCATGGGAACTGGTGTTTTTCAGTGCTCCTGACGCCTGTTTTCAGCCCATCTGCTTCCCTGTGATTACTGCTGTCCCATTCCCTCTGTTTGCCATTGATGGTGTTCCTTGTGCAATCCCCTGTCACGCCTGTCCCAGGAGCTCTCGTGCCCTGCCCTGGATATTCCCCCTTTTCTCCCATCCCTTCTCCCAGACCCAGTAGCAAGGCTCTCTCCTTGCTTCTCTTTTTTCTCCCTGCTGCCCTGTGAAGTGGCAGGGGCTGCTGGAGGAGAAGAGCTGCTTTTGGAGCAATCCTGGATGGCCACCAAGACGCTGAGGGGCAGCACATGGGGCAGAGGGGATCTCCCAGCGGATCTCGCTAATGAGAGGGCGGGTGCTGGCCCGACATGAGAGCGATGCCGCTCCCTGGCAGACACCTGCCAGCCACAACAGCTCCTGGTGGCTTGAACCTGTCAGGAAACAGAGCAGGAGAAGCTGCATGGCTTCTGCTAATCGGGATTTAGGATCTGGAGGTGGGTATGGGGCAGTTTGGGTCTCGGGGCTGAACAGGAGGCAGACTCTGCTCCTGGAGCCCCCCCAGCCACGGGGGCTGGCAAGCAGCACCTCCACCGGTGGCTGGTGCAAGTTCTGAGGAAGCTTTGTTTTCAGATTTTGGCATTCCTGCCCCTGGAGATTAATCAATATTAATGCTTCCGTGACTACCGCTTCCTTTCCAAATAAGCTCACAATCAGTTCAAGGAATCTGAAAGTCAACTCCCTCAGGATGCTAAGAATGTGACAGAAACAACTTTCAAAGGAACCCTTCAACTTGTGATATTTGTGAAAGAGATCCAAATAGCATTATTCATTTATTTTTCAGGAAAATGATTTCATTGATACAAACAGGCCAAATCCCACAAGCTCCATTCTGTGACTACCGTTCCCTTCCACCTTCAGCTACATTTTTATGATTTATCTGCTCATGCCAAGTGTTGAACATCTCCCAGGATAATAAGAAAACCAATTCTGATTTTCTATTTAAAACTCAGACTGCCTTTAAGCCACATGTATGAATCAAGCTTCTTCTGAAGCACAAACAAGTTCCATCCGTCACTTCCTTCCGTGACTGCCTTAAATCAAAAATTTATTATTTTATGCAATATCCCTTATTTGTTTTTCCATACACTTGCGATAGAGTCGAGCCACTTAGCGGAGTCTAGCACATTATTTATCACTTATCTTCCCTAAAACACGACTTTCAGCTGACACTCTAAATTTAATGCCATATAATTGAGGGAGAAGGGGGAAGCCTAACGGCTCTCCTTCTGTTGGCAGTTCCTGGAATTTTTTTCTGGAATGCCTTTGGTATTAACAAGCCCATTTCACCTGCACAGAACACCAGTTGCTTGCCATTAATAGGAAGCATTATCCCAGTACAGATTTAAGGCTACTTATTCTCATAATTTCTTAATCAGACTCCTTCTCATTGCCAACAGATGAATAACTCTTGCTCCTACACGGAAATGTCTAATAAACTTCTGATGTTTTTTGTACTGCTTTTCTCTCGTGATGACTTTCTGTTGGCGAGAAATCCAATGTACCAGGAAAATACAGGAGAGAGTGTGGAGGGATTCACTGAGACTTCAGCATATTTAAAGTGCACTGATGCCTGCCAGACCCCAGATTTGAAGTCAGTAAAGTCTAGAGTGTCCCACTCTGCTGTGCCCCCACTCTGCTGTACCATAAAAGTCTCCCTGAGCCCAGTTCCTGTCTAGCATATGTGATATGGCGAGCACAAGTCAAACACTTCCAACAAACGGCCTCTTTTTTCCCTTCCCCAACTTCCATATGCCGTTTCACAACATCCACTATTGAGACAGTGCTCCTGTTTGGAAAGTACAAATCACTCATTGTTAACAAGCTGGGTGTAGCTCACATTTTTGTTTAATTCTTCTGGGCATCTCTCTAACAAACAAGTACTCTTTGGAGCTCAACTCAGTAATCAATACCATTTTCTTAGTTTACAGAGCAAATAATTACTTTCTGGTGATGACTTCACAAGGTCGGGGAGATGCATATATATACCGGGGAGGGAGAAGGCTGAGAACCATCCACGGACTCTCCGGCAACCGACCCACACGGAACAGCCGCCACCACCACCTCCAGCATGAAGATGGCCAACTGTGCTGCCCTTCTGGGGCTGGTCCTCCTCGGCTGCTTTTCTGGTAAGTCATTTTTTGCCATTTTTGTTGCACTCTATGCTGGTCCAGTCCTCCTGATCCTTTGCCTGCCTCTGTGCATCCTGGAGGAGAGCGCAGGCTGTTGGGGATGTGATGGTTTAGGAACACGCGGGCTCTCTCTTCAATGGACTTCACCCTTGTGCAGATGAGCACATGGGATCTGTGCTTTAAGCTTTTGAGCCTTAGAGGGAATTATGGTGCTAAAAAAGGATAAAAAGTTTAGATCCTATTTCTTGTTTAGTGAGTCAAAATTTCTGGTTTCACAAATAAGTGATTTTTCTTTTAATCTTGGTGTAACACTTCTCATTTACTTGGAGTAGATGAAACATTTGGGGAGATAATCACTTCTCCATAATGAGAAGGTGTATTTGGTTACTCTGTAGGGAAATTAATGATTCCAAAGGAATTTTTTTACAATTTTTACATTTTATAATTTCTGTTTTTATTGTAGATCTTGCTGTTGCTCAAAGACGGGTGAGTAGTAGATCTTCTTTGTCATTTAGTCTTGATTTCGAAGTCTAGATGAATAATTCATACTCACACTGTATTCCAGGGAAGGCTTGAGGGAAAAAAAAAAAGAGGGAATGAATAAGAAAGAAGTGCCCCTAAGTGCACCTCTTTTCCCAGCATAAGAAAACACCTTTGTCAGAGGGAGATAATTTAGCACGCTGATGATTAAAAAGACAGCGATTAATAATGTAGAGTGCGAGTCAGCACAGCACAGAGTGCCAGCAGAAAATCTATATGACTATTGAATATCTGCCTAAATATCTTCCCTGTCTTGATTCCCCAAGGAATGATCATTTTTGCCCATAATTCTTGCCAAAAGTACTTTAAGCCTCAACAGCAGAGAGGTGCTTTCGTATGCTGTAAGAAACTCGATATATTTTTTCTCCATCATGGAGGAGTCCTAGAGATTCCTCACAGCAGCCTCCCAATGCAGCAAAAGCATGACTAGGGCAGGAACTCCCTTTTTTTCCTGTTTGGAGACATCACAAGTCCTCTTTCCCAGGCTTCCTGCGGCTCCTACATGCTGTCTGGAAAAACCATGAACGTCGCCTGTCCCCGCAACTATGACCCCGTGTGTGGCACCAACGGCCGCACCTACCCCAACGAGTGCTCCCTCTGCAGGGACTTCTTGTGAGTAGAAAGTCCCCTGGTCACCCTACAATGCCACTTCAAGCAGCAGGCAGAAGGCCTTGGGGTTGTGACTAATCGTGGGGTGGACTGGATTTTTTTCTTAAGTTTCTGTCTTCCCTAATGCCCGGGATCTTCCGTGTCAAAGCTCCAGAATCTGATTAATTACTGGGGCTTTACGGGTGGAGAGACTTAATGATTGAGATGACTTCATGGCATGAAAAGATTAATCCTTGCCTTCTTTCTCCCTCTCTCCCTCCAGCCGCAACCGTGCTCTTGACAAGAAACACGACGGAAGATGCGTCAGGGTACGGTTGGAGATTGGTTCTTTCTCCTGGTGGGGGATAGCCAGACACAAACCTTGCCTAGGATTCGTTCTGTACTGAACCCACACAATTGCTAACTCTCAGAAATTGAGTGAAAATGAAGAATTTCGGATTTGCAGAAATTTAATTTGCATTTTGCTCGAACTGCTAAAATCAGCGAGTTTTAAAATGCAAAATATCTTCTGTGTGATGCCAGGCTTTAGAAAGGAATGTTTTGATTTCGAGAGTGTTTTGTTCAGTGTTAGGAAAACACTCTCCTCTTTAGATTTAGACTTAGAGGCTTGTTGTAGCTAAGAAATTCCCAGAAGAAGTTTGGATTTCTACTAAATTACAATTTTGTAACAGAAAACACATATTCTATCAAAATGTTTATCACAGAGTTAAGTTAAAGTTAGTATCAATATATGGAGCTACCGTGAAGTGGCAAAGAATGCCTATTTTTAGTTTAGAGAGAGAGAGAGAGAGTAGAGAAACACTCTGGCTGTGCAATTTCACATAATACAACAACTTCCATTTCAATACACTCAGAGTAATTGCAGGAGCAGCGAGCTGAGTGTAAACTCCATTTTTGAAAGGCACTGGCACCTCACAGCAGAAGCTGCTACTGCGTGAGGTATTTAGGCAAGGATTCTTCATATTTCAGGCATTCAGGGGGAAAAATCCCCAAGATGGCAGGGATGAAGCCCACCTCAGGACAGATCCTGATTCTGTACCCACAGGCAGGATTTCATGTGTGCTCCCCCAAATCCACCACCCTGTGGCTGGAAGCCCCTTTCACGCTGCAGCTCTGGGAAAAGGGGGAGATGTCTCTTGCACCACGCTTCATTACACGGGGCTGATGCAAAGAGGAGCAGAGATTCAAATGCTGCTCTGGGGCTGTTTCAGGTCGACTGTACTGGTTTCCTGAAGCCTGGCCGTGGTTACAACGTCCCCTGCACCATGGAGTACTCCCCCATCTGCGGCACCAACGGCATCACCTACAGGAACAAGTGCCAGTTCTGTACTGCTGTGGCGTAAGTGAAGGGCCCGGGCCAGGAGAGGGTTTCTGGATCAGTATTGCTCTTTTTGGTATTTGGAGCATAAAGGGGTAGTTTGGCTCATGAAGCAGCTGCACTGTGCTCATTCATTCTCCACTTGCTTTTCCCCCAAAGGAGCGGCCTGGAAGTGAACCTGCAGAGCTACGGACAGTGCTTCCAGGTACAGCCAGAAATCTGCACTCTTAGCTGCTGTTACACTCTGCAACATAAGTTCATGACTAAATAATAGAAATGCAGGAGCACTATTAGTAGCAGTGATTCCTTGGGTGGGAGAACTTAGCACACTGGGGCTTGTGACCACCCCTTTTCTGTCCACTTGCCTCTTCTTGCCTGCTGAACCAGAGCAGCCAGTGGGAGAGCCAGCCTGGAAATATCAGCATGGTCATTTCACTACTTATAATAATATTTATTAGATGTTTTTGCCTCCCCCATCTCCCTGCTTCAGGCTTTTCCAGGCAAGCACTTTCTCTGAGTCTGCAGAATTGCTGGAACAACAGAGCCCCACTCCCGAAAAGTGCTTTCGTGCTTTGCCATATCACAAATATTAAATAAACATAAAGCACTTACGTAGGAAAATATAGGGAACGAAAGCTCTAAACCCTGTTTTTGCTCCATTAGCAAACCACCACCATCGACTGCAACCAGCAGCAGAAGGGCAGCAACCTCATCTGCACCTCCGAGTACAACCCCATCTGCGGCTCTGACGGCAGAACCTACGGAAACAAGTGCCAGTTCTGCAACGCTGTTTCGTAAGTGCAGAGCTCCCCGTGTGCCCATGAAACCAGAGGAGCTGGAGCTTCCACATGCAGATGTGGCAGCTGGTGTGGAAGCCCCAGAGCTCCTGTTAGCTCCCATCCCCATGCTCCTCTCCCAACGCTCACCCCCCCCAGGCGCTGCAGATCTTAAGCCTGAGTGAGTCTTCTCCTCCTCCCCTTGCAATTAAAAGCAGATTCCTGCTTGCAGGCTCATAGCATTGCTGGCTGCCTCCCTGTCAGGGTGATTGAAAGTGTGACCGTAGGAGGTGTCCAGAATTATGGGGTTTGTCCCAAACGTCCTCAATGTACAAAAGCATGTAACTCGGGGAATCTGAAAAGAGGTGGAACGTTAAGTGAAGTGCTTTATGACTTGGACAGCACAAGGGCATTTGGCTTATTACTTGGGTAAAGTTAGGCTATGAAAATGAGATCCATGTCCCTAATTTTGGTCTCTCTTTCTCTCTTCAGCCGCCAGGGTGGAGCTCTGTTCTTCAGGCACCAGGGCGAGTGCTAAGCGCTGGAGCTGGTCCCTTCAACACGACATTTCCCTCACAGATTCTTCAATCAAACATGCTCTTCCTTGCTCCGTCAACTGTTATGCATCACTCTCTGCTTTGATTGAACAATAAATTAAATGCAGCCACTATCTTTGCCGTGGAATGGTTTTTGATTTTGGGTTTGTTTTCTGGGCAGGGTAATGGTCTTCAGGCTTTTGGGGACTTATCTGTCAGGCAGGAGAAGTGGTGAAACAAACCACAATAAAGAGCAAAGCACCAGCCCCAGCCCTCACGAGAGAATGTCATTCTGCAGCAAACCATCAGAAAATGCCATAAAATAGTGCAACTTTCCTAATTTTGAAGTCTTGCAGAGTGTCAATTTTGTCTTTGTCACAGCATTGGAACTTGGAGGAACTGGTCCTTTTAAGGGCCTTGGCTTGGGGGGATGGTCCTGGGGAAGTGTGAAAGGGGGTGTGATCAGCTCTACCTGGTCACACCTGGGCAAGGGGCAGGTCAGGTGGTGCCTTATAAAAAGGGGGTGGTATCTCATAGGGAAGAAAATTAGGAAATGTTGCTTCCTTGAAGGGTGTGTCCATCGAGACTGTGCCCATCAGCAGGAAATTACAGCAAGCTACGCAAAGCTCTAATGAGCCTAATGAGAACCTGAGGAGAAATTAGACTGGGCTCAGGCTTTCAGCTTCTTGGAGAAGAAATCTGTAAAGCTGTACTGGGGGTATTTGAGGCAAAGGTAAGGCAGAGGACCCTTCAGGAAAAGGTCTTGGGTTTTTTAACTCCAGGAAAGATGGGCCAGAAGATGTGCTGGCAGCTCAAAAGTGCTTTCTGTCTTGGGAAAAAAGGTGTGAAGATAACATCTTTGTGGGAGCCTGGAGCGTGCACTGCAGGAAAAATCGCATATATGACTGTTCATGATGATGTGCCATCTTTTAGGGTGAGTCAAGGAGTTAATATGCAAACAGCACAAGCAAAAAAGTCTCAAGTGCCATGGCTCACACAGTCCCTTCCTTGTCCTTTCTCTACCTCCCATTCTCTTGTTATGTAAAAAAAAAACGCCTGTTGCTAAGATTGATACTTAGAACAAAATCTGTGACTTTCAAGACTCTTCTTTTGGTCTTGTTTTCTGAAGTAGATAATTTCTTGACCAAGGATTTTGTAGGTGCTTCCCACCAGAATGTAAGAGGCTTCCCCTTCCGTAGAACCAGCACAGAGAGCAGGAAGAGGAATGGAAATTCTTATTTTCAGGGGTTTTTATTTTGGTGTTACTACAGATAATATAAATCACATCATACCTTTGTGCCTGCTCCTAAGAAAAGACAAATTGGAGAGTCATGAGAGTCCTCACCCATTACCTGCTCATGTGCCTGAAAAAGTAGTTAAGGAACTGCAAAAGTAGCCAGTGGATGTGTTTGGCTATAATTCCTTGTTGGACAAGAGGCTTACGTAGTGGCCACAGACTAGCGGAGCTCTGGCCATAGCAGGAAATTGTCCTCAATGGCAAAGTTTTATGGTGAGCCTCCTCTGCAGTGGTAGTTTGTACCTAAGGGAGTCAGGTTCCTGCTCAGGAGCTCAGAAGGCTTTGGGAAGGTCCAAAGAAGAGCTGCAAAATGGGGGTGAACGGTGAATGTATGGCTGTGTCCCAGCTGCCTCGTAAGCCTCCGGCAAGGGCTTTAGAAGATGGAAAGGGTTTGTAGCATTTAAGTCTAAAGATGGCCCAGCACAGGTTTGGGATTCAGCTTGACACCAGCAAGACGCTGCACAACAGAGTCCAGGTGCCCTTTCTCCCTGACTGTCAGAGGAATGGAATTCCCCCACCTTCACCACCAACTCGACTGTTCAGGTGCCACAAAGAAGTGGAAACGGGCAATAACAACAATCACCTGGTTGGCAATTCAGCCTTTTCCTCTGCTCAGCCTGGAAGGGGCTGGTCCCTGCCGTGTTGTTTGCTGAGGCTGGAGCCAGCCCAGCTGTGCTGCAGCAACCAAAACCCTTGGGCAGATAAGGGGCTGTGGTGGCCAGCGGTGACGTCCGAAAGCAGAACAGGCAAACCAGGAGTGCTGCAAGAGGCAGAACTGAGCGTGGCTGGGGACGGCGCTGCGCCCGACGGGTTTGATAACTAAATTACACCAGAGGCTCCGGCGTGAGATCACCCTTAATAGACAGCTCAGGATCTGCCTGTCAGTCACGGTTTCTCTGCCACTGCGTGGATTTTTAAGATGTCTGGCAAGCTGCAAACTGAATTGCTTCCCCAGGTGTAGGGCACCAATAGTGTTGCTCTCCTGCAGGAGCTCTCTCTCCCTTGCTGTCTGGGGATGCTGCTAGCAGCTTTCCTCTGTTGCTAGAAAAATGTTTAAAAATGTGATGGTTGTTCTTAATTTTTTTTTCCGCTCCTGTGTAAAATTTGTCTGGAACTGCTTGCGTATTCAAAATTCACTGGGGGAACTAAAACCCAGATATATCTACACACATTCCTCTCCTAAGCCTTGTCTCCTTAGGAAAACATACTAAAGTTTAGGCTTATTCTTATCTGGAGAGGTGTTTGGCAAATGGTGCAGCTGAACACAAATCCTTGCACTGCCTCAGCTGGAAATAGAGCTTGGATCTGCCAATTCCCCATCAAATTCCCTTCACTGCCACTTGCGGAGGGAGCAGAGCCCTAACATGTTTGTGAATGTGAAAAACTGGAAAAAAAACATTGACAGCTAGGGTTTAAATAGTTCAGGGAGGAGAGTCAGCAGTCCTATCTGGGACTGTGCACACAGCAAGGAGAGCATGTCACAGCCCAGAGCTTCTCCACCCCAACTCCACAAATTTAGAACCGTCCTCAAAAATAGCCAGGGAACAACGTATAATTGGTTTCACAGACAACACATTCTCATGCTGTGATTTATTTCGTAACGTCTGGTGAGTGTCATCACGCCGCGCTCGGAGCCTCGGTGCTGGCACCCAGAGAGGGCCCAGAGAATGAAAATTACCAGCTTCCCCCATGAATCACTGCTTGGAAAATTCACCCTGGTGAGAATCCTGTGACTATTTGGAAGGAAAAAAATAATTACATTACAGACATGTCTATCACTCATGTAATTATCCCTTTCTAGGTTTGATGTGGACAGGGCAGCATTCCTTAAAGCACCATAAACCGGCCAGGACCAATAATGGCTTTAGAAACCAAATGGAGAAGTGCTCACAATTAAGGTGGGGAATGAGGACAGCTGTGGACAGGCACATAAATACACAGAAAGGCAGCTCTGTGTGCACTCTGTGGGCTCTGGGACTGAGACAACACCTCCTGCTCTGACCTTGGCTTGGACTAAAGAGCTCCCTGCAGCATGAGGGCTATAGGTGCCCTAGTGCTTCTCAGCCTGCTGCTACTCTCTGTCTTCTCGGGTAAGTGATCTTTTCCCTAGCCTAGAAAAGAAAAACAAACACCAAAACCTCTCCTGACAACAAATTCTGGAGAGTCTTGATCACTGGCTGACAGGCTTGAAGATAAAGCTGAGCAAGTAGAAAATATCTGCAGGACTTGCTCACTCATGTGACATATTTCCATTCCTCCAGTGCCTCTGCAGTGGAGGTGTCACAGGGAGACGGAGCGAGCAAATTCTGAGCATTTCTTCAGCAAATATACCAAAGCAGAGTGTAATTATGAATTTTTGGTACAAGTGTTCACTGGAGAGTTTTGCTGAACCACTTAGAGAAGAAGCTTGCTCACCTCCAGGTCATCTGCTCTTGTTTTGATCCTAAGCATCTTGGTATTTGGTGTTTTCCTTGGAGATGTGGAGATGTAATTAGATGAAAGTTTCAGCTTTCGTTGGTGTTGCAGAGAAAAGCTTGAAAATTAAATTCAAATGTCCTCAAGGAGTCAGAACAAAGAGGGCAAATTAAAAGCATCCAGCAACTATTTATGTGGAGATTTACACATCTCTGTGATGATGTGGGGAAGCTGAGTGATGATTCTTGAACCTTTAGATCATGTAAGTGTTATCACTTGCTTGAGTCCAGCTGACCCAGCTCTGCAAGGTGTGTGGCAACAGTTATTGAAGAATATGTGGAACAAGAATTATTTATACTTGTTTCTCTGTGAATAATTTGAATAAAGAAGTCACTTGAGAAAATGGCAAGCTGTGCATGGAGAAGAGGTGAATTGCTTTGTACACATTATTCATTATGAAATATTCATCTGTCTCTAATTGAGTCTTAATTGGGACTGGGTTCCGTCAGAAGGCTGATGCTTCCTTCCAAGGCCGGGCAGAGTAGCAGCAAAGTCTGTGATCTCCTGTAAAATAAACAGATGTCAAGAGGCATCATCACAAGTTCCTCTGTAGCTGCATGCAATATTTATAAAAACTATTTAATGAGCTGTTTTGTAAATAATATGCAGATGGCCATACCAGTGCCTTCAACACTGAGGCAGCCCAGCCAAACCTGAGGACAGGGTAAATGTGCCAGCACCAGGAGAAAACTCCAAAGGACAACAGAAATAGCAAAAGAAGTAGGAAGGGTTGATGGATGAGGCTTGAGATGACTGAGGGTTGGGTGGGATTTCCACTGGGGAGGGATGAGTGTAGGACAAGGTCCTGCCCAGAGCCACCTGAGCAGCACCACGGCTGGCAGTGACCCTGCTGACCAGCAGCTACAGCCTCACCAAATACTGGGAATTTGTCCCTCCCTGCTGTGACCCAGATTCTGCAGATCTGCATTCAGCCCACCCTGGAGTGTCAGGCTCCCCCTTAGAGACATGACAGGGTCGCCCCATTTCACAGCTCTGACTCAACCTACACGCCTGCCTGCTGGCTTTGCCAGGAAGAAACATAAAGAGCATGGACTGATTAGCTCCAGGCCCAGAGCCTGTGGTTGCAGAGGAGATTTTTGGGCTGGCTCTGACCGGTACTGCCTGTTCTGCTCTCTATCACCCCATGACGTCTCTTTGTATCTCACCCGGGCTCAGCCTGTCCTGGGAGGGTCCCTGAGTTGTGCTGAGCATGGCTTGAACCCAACCACAGGATCTCCTCCACGGTCCCCTCCTGTCAGCAGCCACTTGCCCTGCTCAGAGGTGCAGGAGCCTAAAAGCCTTAAAAGCCAATTTGGGTTTAAAATCTCTGGGAGCACGGTTCCACAGCCGATATGGCAGCTTGCTTCCCCGGGAGTGGCTGCCTTCCAGGAGATTGGGTTATGTGTCTGAGGTGTAGTTAGCAGCTGAATGAATGATTACATGGTATTTTAGTAGCATTTTTCAAAATAGGAAAATACTGAAAAGCAATTCAGATAATGTATTTCCTGCCCCCTCCTTCCCTGTGAAGGATGACGGAGTAGGGGAAACCTGGAGTAATGTTTCACTGTGGTTTGCATAAAGGGTTTGTGAATTTGGCTCAGACTTTATCAGAAAGCAATGCTGACGTGTAAAATCTGTCTGGCTTTTATTTGCTTTTTTGTTTCTTTTTTTTCTTTTAGATCCAGATGTAGCAGGTGAAGAGATTGAAGAGGTTAGTGCTGCTGTTTCTGCTTGCTGAATCTGCATTTAATAGAATCATGGAGTCATTACTGTAGGGAAAGACCACCAAGATCATCAAATCCAGCCTTTGACTGATCACCACTTTGCCAACTAAACTGTAGCACTGAGTGCCACTTCCAGTCATGGCTTTTCACTTTGGAGGAAGGTTTTTATAACTAAAATCTTGGTGCTGGGTAAACAGTTTTTAATGTCTGCTCGGAGCAGGCGGGTCCTTGCAAGGATTCCCAGTGCTGGGGAGCTCACTGCTGCCTGGGGGATGTTATGTGTGGCCACGTTAGCAGGTAGAGAAGGGAAATAAATGGTTGTTTTAGCAAATGTTTATGTGCTGCACCACTTTTGACTTGGCTTCACTGTCCAATATTCTCATGAAGCAGATGGATTATTGAGTGTTCTGTTCCCCCAAATTTAGTTCATCACTGGGGCTTGTAGAGAGACAAAATACCTGTAAACTTTCTGGGCATAATTTTTGATTCCCCAGGGAATTTCCCTCTGGTTTTCCCCTCCTTCCTCTGGGAAAGCAGGAGCTCAGCAAGCACCAAGCTGAGTGCAGGGTTTCGCAAGACACTTGAAGTCATTCAGCAGGGAGGTAGCTCAGCTCCTGACAGAGCATCAGTGCTGACTCCTCTCGTGCATGTCTAGGCTAATCCACTCCTGTTGTTGGGAGATCAAGACTTCTCCCAGGTGACTACAATTTCCTTCCTCACACCCTGGGCCAAAATTCCCCTGAAATGCTGCTTCTGTTCATTCCAGAGAGGGCTTTTTCTGACAGAAAACAGGCAGTGCCAGCACTGGTCAGAAAAAGCATTACATCAGTGACCTTGTGTCCAGTTTGGAAAGTGAAACAAAGAGTATGGGGGTCTGTCTTGAGAGGGTTTTGTTTTTTTTTTTTTCATTATTCCTCATGCAGATTTGTAGAGAGTTTTTGGACAGGAGCGCGCACTGCACGAGGGAGTCCAACCCTCACTGCGGCACGGACGGCGTCACCTACGGGAACAAGTGTGCCTTCTGCAAGGCAGTGCTGTGAGTGACACTGGGTGGGGGGGCTGAAATAGCAGGGCTTGCCTTCATTTCCCTGGGTCTAATGATGCTCTTCATGGAGGGAAAGCCCTTTATCCAGGCTGCTCCTCTTGTACGGGCCAGCCTCTGAACCGTGCCAAGCGGAATGTTCCCTCCTTGGAGCAGAGCTGCCTGGCTATGAGTTAATTTTAATTCATTTCTGGGCGTTGCAGGCTGCTGGTTGCCATGCTGAGAGGCAGCACAGGGGCTGGGAGGCAATTGCATCCTGCCTGTACCTTCCTCACGCACTAAATTGATGCACAATTCCCACTATGTGCCACAGGCTGCAGCTCTCACTGCCCACACTCCTGGGTACTGAGAAGTGCCTGGAGGAATGTGGGAGCTGAGCCATGCCAAGTTATTCCTGAAAAGTCTGAATGAACTTTGTGGAACAAGGCACAAGATCTCAGGGGAGGAACAGGATGTCTCTCCTTTTCCTGAGCTCTGCCACCTTTTAAAGGAGAGGCAGCAGGAGCCGTCCCTGATGGATGGAGTGTGCTTGCAAAATGTTTTTGCCTTAGCAATCCTTGCATTTAGTGTGCAGCCAAGGCTGCCTTGTCCTGGAGGGGATCAGAGAAGAACGAGGAGGCTGAAGGCTCCTTGTGAGGTACCAGGGACATACAAGGGCATGAGTTGGGCCTGCTGGGATGGATGAGCTCTGTCCCACACTGCTGTGTCTACCATTTGCTGCTTGGTCTAAGCTTGTCTCCCTCCTTTTACAGGAGAAGTGGAGGGAAAATAAAATTGAAGCACCTGGGGAAATGCTGAGTCCTCCCTGGACTGGAGGAGCTGAGCCACCATCGGCAGCGGCCACGGACACAGGAGCAGCCTGTCCTCCCTCTGCTGTCTCTGCTCAATAAAATAAAACTCAGCATGATTCCTTGGCTGGATTCTTTTTTTCCGTAATACCCAGAAAAACGCTTTGATCCAGCCGTGCTGGAGCCTGCTGCGTGGCTTTGCTCTCCTGTGCTGTTGCATCACCCTCCTCTTGGGAAGAAAGGCATTCCCATGGCTCCCGTGGGCTGTGTCCTCCTGTCCCCAGCAGCCACAGCTCCTCTGTCCCACCCTGCCTGGCAATTTGGGCAGCCAAAAACTGCTCCTGCTCATGGGCTCCTGCCCATCCCAGGGGGTGGGTGACAACGGGAGCTGGGTTCCCTTCCCAGCCCCCATAGCCGTGCTCCTTCTCTCTCAGGGGTTATTGTGGGAGGGTGACGGGAGAGCTGATGAGCAGCGTGACTGCAGAAGCCTCATCTCCTTTGGAAAGCAGAGACAAGCAAGATGAGGGTAGGGAATATTGCTCCATTTAAGCCTGCACCCAGAAGATGGCAGGTGGAGGCTGGTTTTAGGCAGAAGGATCTTCCCAAATCGGTCTTTTTCCTTCTTCCCTCTAAGAGAACGCTTTGTCTTGAAAGCTGTGAACTCCCCAGCGTTGGTTTCCTGCTGCTAAGTGGCTTCTCATGCTAATAAAATTATATTTAGAAGAGCGCCAGATTGTATAAGTTGTCAATAATTTAAAAAAATATATTCCCTGGAGCAGAAGAGCTGTGGGCTTACTCTCCCCTTCTCTAGGATAAATTCTCTCTGAATCATACACAGACCTTGGTTTTCCAGGCACACATGTTTGCATTTATTTACAATTTTTAATACACATAAACTTCATTCCTTTCTTCACTTTTCACACTGCTGCCCTCTCTCTTCTTCACTCTGGCTGACAAATCCCTCTTTGTGCAAACACAAGAAAAGCAATTTTATAGTCTCTCCCCCTTCGCTGTGCAAAACTCTCACAGGGAAATACTTGTGGCTTCCTCTTGTTAAAACATTGGCAGTAGATCAATGGGACATCAGCTCCTTCATGTTAAACGCTTAACTTTCAAAGGGAGCTTTAGATTTTATCATGAGCCCCAGGGGTCAACATCTTTTGCAAGCACCTAAACGCTGAGCACCTAAACCTCTGGACCTTGTTTGGACAGAGCTTGAGTCTCACACCACAATCCCTGCTTTGAACTCAGCTGGGGCACAATGCCTAAAAAGAGAGGTCTCAGCAAGGTGCTCAGCACACCTAATTCCAGCTTCTCCTCTGGTAATCCACATAACCCAATTCTGGCAAATCCTTTGTCATTTGGTAACTTCCCAGGCAGGCAGCCAGCCAGTGGCTGAGCTGCACAGACAGGGCTTTGTGTTGGAGCTGGTTTGGAGCTTCTCTCGGACCAGCTGCCTTTGATCCTGATGTTTTTCCCATCCCAGCCTCCTGGATTCTTGCAAAATCTGCCACCTCTTCTTCGAGGCAGACCAGCCCTGTCTGTGGCCCAGCTGTACAGCTTGGGCCCTTGGTTGGTTTTAAATTCAGATGTTATGTTACTAAACTCAATGGGACATCCAGAGCATGGGCAGGATTGAGGGGAGCAAGAGGCACAAATGGTCATGAAGAACTCATTGGCAAAGTGCCTTTCCTCATAAATCCTCTGGCTTGGAGCAGGATGACCTCCACTGCTTCTCCTACCTTAGTTATCCTGTGATGATCCTGTTACACTGGGTGGCTCTGGACCAGCACCATGTTCAGGGGACAGGAGCAAAAAGACCCCATTTTTAAGATGGAAAATGACATTTCAATGAGAGAAGGGCAATAGAGCATCTTTAAGCCTGAGATGGCTCTCAGTGACTCCAAAGTTCTCACAACATATTGCCATATCTAATCCTTTTTAATCTGGAGGCTGAGATAACAAGGACAGATCACAAGAGAACAGAAATTGCAGAAGTTCACTGTTTAATAACCATCCTGTATTTTGCTTTTTCAGAGAAAACAGCAAATAAGACACCTCCATACCTCAGACCCAACTACCATCTCCTCCACCTGTGCCAGGGAAGTGGAGAGTGGGAGTAAGCTTTGAGGAAATTAATGCCCTCACCAGGGGAAACTTCCAAAAATGTTGTCCCCAGGAGAGGGCAAGAAAGGCAGCACTCCAGCAAAAGCCACTTCTGTTGTGATCCATCCTTCCAGCTGAGCAGGCACATGGCCCCAGTTAACCAGGATGGAAGGGGTGTTTTGCTAGTTCCAGGTCTGTTCACTCTGGATTTTGGAATGCTGGATTCACCTTCCCAGTGGGGCTGGTGGATCCCAGGGACAGGGCAGCAGTGGCCACGGACTGTCCAGCCTGAGCTCCCAGAAACACACACCAAAACAGAAATCAAACCTTCAGCCACTGCTTTTCCTTGATTTTCTTCCTACACCTTTTAAGTTGTGTTGGGTTTGGGTTGTTTTGTTGAGTTGTTTTTTTGGGGTTTTTTTGACAGCTTTGAAAGGTGAGTGAGTCATGGTACATTTGAGATCTCTCTTAGATAACATGAGCGTCTTCACAGCTCTTTCTCTCCCTGGGGAGGAAGGGACAGGGGTTGGAGTGGGAGCCACCCCTTGCAGTGGAATGAGGGCCAGGTTCTCCCCACACCTCACTCAGTCCCCCCACCAGTTAAAATACAATCAGAATGAAATCTGTGCAAGGTCTCACTGCGAGGAAGCCACTGCTCACAGCTGAGCACCCTCCTGTGACCAGGCCATGCCCATGGCAAGGGAAGGATGTTGTTTCCCTCTCACAGCTTCACTCTGCTGGTGATGCAGCTGATCCTTTCTTGTGTCCAGGCTCTTGGCCCATTTAACTCGAGAGCTCAACTGCTTCCTCCTCCTCCCCTAGCACAGGCACGAGTCCCTGTCGCAACTCACTTGAATCCTTTGCCCTACTTTTTTTCCCTTGACATTCACAGCGTTTGACAAGGCTTTTCAAGCTGCCATGGGATGATCCAAGGGTGGTGCTGACTGCAGGGCTCCCACAACCTGGCTGGGGAGGAAGCTCCGGACATGGTTATCATTCCGGTTTTCCCAAAGAGAAGCAGGCTGGATCAGCTTGGAAAGGGCTTTGGTCCAACCTCCTGCTCATGGCAGGGTTAGTGTTGAGATCTTATCAGGTTGCTCAGGGCTTTACCCAGTTCAGCACTGAGAACCCACAAAGGTGGATGTGCAATCTCCTTGGGCTGTCTCTCCCAGGGCTTGGCTCTCACCATGGTAAAGATTTTTTTCTTTGTATCCAATTTCAACATCTTTTCTTCCAACTGTCTCACCTCCAAACCATGTACCACCCTGAAGAGTCTGAATCCACCTGCTCAGGAACCTGTTTTTTTACTGGTCATTGCTATTACATCTCCCTGAAATCATCTCCTCACCAGGCTGGGTGACCCCACCTCCCTCTGCCTCCCCTCACCAAGCAAATTTCCATCCCCCAACTCTCTTGGTGGTTTTTCACTTCAGTTTTCCAATGCCTTTCTTATTTTGGGGCAGGGCCCAAAACTGGATAGTGGAGGGGATTCTGAGCCATGGGGACAGGGAGAAGGATTGTTCAGGGAGCAGGTGGGAGAGCTGTAGGAGCGTTTCAGGCTCATGTAGATGGTGACAGTTATAGGGAGCAGCAGGAGGATGTCAGGGTGTTTTGGGTCCCTTATGGATTAGAGAACAGCTGAGCCTGCCCCGAGGTGAAAAGAGCTCACAGATGCTGGGAATCAGCCAACAGTTCCCTCCATCCCTATCACAGCTGGAGGGCTTAAACAGGAGCCCAGGGGAAGGATTTGTCTGTTCTTACAGCCCACAGAGCAAAGAGAAGGTGAGGAGTTTGCTTAGTGGTGTGAGTGTTGCTGTTTGTTTTTTGGGAGTTGGTGGGGGTTTTGTTGGTTTGTTGCTTGCTTTTGTGGGTGGGTTGTTTGTTATTTTTTTTTTTTCCCCTGAAATAAATATTGTAGTTTAGGAGCTTCTCACAGGAGCTGCTGCAGTAATTGTGCGTGGTGTAGGTCACTTATAAGAAGCTCTAAAAATGCTGGAAAGAGCTTAGAAAATGTGGAAGAGAAGGATTATGCCAATACAGAAAGGAAGACTGGGGAGGAATGAGATTTACCCCTGTAGAAATGCAGGTGCCACAGGAAGAGCTGCTTCTTTCAAAGCTCCAAATGAGGGGGTGCTTCAAGGCACCTCTTTGGCTTTGTCACTCATGGGGCAAAGAGGGACAAGGACTTCAAGAAGTTTGGTTCCTCAGGATTCTGGAGACAGCAGGGCTTTGGTAGAGCTTCAGTCAGGAGTTAAAGGATAAGGTCAAAACTGAGCTTCTGCTGGGGCTGAGGGCTGTCCTTCCCCTTTTGAAGCTAAAATTGTGAGCGAACAGAAATGTTGCTATCGTGGCAAGGTCTGGCTCTGATGCTTCTGGCCTTGCCAAGGAATGTAGTGCCTTTCTTTGGCAGGGTGATTTTGGGGACCCACCTGTGGCAGAGCCATCACAGCCTGGGAGCTGATGGAAACGCACCCTCCGTTTCCAGACATGCCCTAAATCCTCATGCACAGTCACACCAGGCCAGCGGGGGCTCCGATTTTGTCCGATTGTGGTGATGGCTCATTAGGAAGGAGCCGGGAGAGGCTGCAGAGGGTCACCTGCGCCCTTCCCCTGTCCCTGCCCGCAGGATGCGCCGTTCCCTGGCATTGGGCTCCCTCTGGTGACCGCCGGAGCTGGGAGCGGGCTCTGGTCCTGCTGGATGGGCTGGTTTTGGAGAGGAGCCCTAAAACCCTCTCTGTGCCGACCTTTGGGAGAAAGTCAGCCCTGAGAAAATGAGCAAAATGCAGTTTTAGTGGTCCTGGGGTTCTGCTCGGGCAGGATCCATCGCCTCCCGTCCAGAAGCTCAGGCACAGGGCACGCTCTCCTTCATACAATGGGTAAAAGGTAATGACTTTCTTGATCTGAGTACTCAGTGCCCTCGCTTCCCACAGGGCTCTGCTCATCTCTCCTGCACACCCTGGAGGAAGGAGTCTGGGGACACAGAAATGCAGCTGGGGTGAGTTGGTTTCGTGTCTCTGTGATTTGGGGAATGTCTTTTGCTCACTCTGCCAGGTGCAAATACCGAGATTCAGCATCAGCGCTGAGTTTGAGCATGACACAATCACTGCGCTTTTCACTGAGCTCACCTGAGGCTTGGGCTCTGCCTCTGTGCAGGATTTCCCCCCTGAGAAAGGAGACACAGCCAGAGCCTGTTCTGCATCCAGCAGCTGTGGGACAGCACAGTCACAGCATCCTGCGAGCCCTGCATCCCAACAGGGTTTCAGAGGACTTTCTGCTGCCGAGGGTGCTGCTGTTTGCTGTCGTGTCTCGGTGGCCTTTCCAGGTCCTGCTAATCCCTTGGAATCCCTTGGAATGGCCCAGGCCCGGCGTGGGCAGGGTGCAGTACTGCCCATGGACACTGGATGCTGCCACAGACCGGTTGCTTTCATCGTGTCCCTTCAGTAGAGTTCTGGCATCAGGCTGCGATCCCTGAAATGTTTTGGTTTTTTTTCTCCTAAAGCCGCAGCTCCTGGGCTGTGGTGATTAGGAGAGACCTAAACTTCTGCCTCCCGAAATAGATTTATATTTGGATATGCGATTATACAGTTTAAGCCCTTCTAATCTGAGGTCAAATCACGATTCAAGAAGTAGGCTGAGGAAACTCAGAGACAGAAAAGCAAACTTGTTTGAGAAATCAGCAGGATGTTGTAGGGTAAGGGGCAAACAATTCCAGGGGACTAAACCCCAGGCCTTGATTTGTTTGCAGCTCTGATCAGCCCTGGGACACGTCCTGCAAATGTTGTCCTGTAGCTCCAGGAGTCAGATACTGAGACAGCTCTGGGATCCTCCTTGCCAAGCTCTGATCGCAGCCCTTATTCCTGCTTTCACAGGGCTCTTCTCCTTCAGCTCCTCCAGTTGTGCTGGTCAAACTCTCAGCTTTGACAGTCAGACCTCACCTGCCCTCAAAGGCAGCTCCGTGCTGCTGAGACAGGAGGGAGGACCAGGTGTAATTAGAGATGAGCCTTAACCCCTGCCCACAGCAAGTGGATACTCCTTGGCTGATGGTGCTTTGTTCGTGAGAATGAATTGAAATGCACTCGAGCTTCCCGGCTGTGCCATGGCTTTGTTGCTGTGGAGGCTGGCAAGGTGATGGAAATGTGAGAACCGCACTTTCCCTGTGGGGATTCAGGTCTAAAACGAGGGAATGTGCGGTTTAGGGACGGGTACGGGATCCATGGGAGGATGTTTGGGGTAAAGGAGCAGCCTCACGGTAAAGCTGTGCTAGCAAGCAGAAAACTGGGCTCTCGGGGCAGGGGGAGGCTCTTTGTGCCCTCAGGGGCAGTGCTGGCCCCAAAGGGGTTTCTCGAATGTTCTGTGTTGTGGGTGGGCCAAGGTGAGTGCACTCAGCACCGAGCCAGGGAATCAAAACGAGCAGAACCTTCCCTGAAGATCAGCCTGAGTGGTTCTGAGGCCGTGGCTTTTCTCCAGCAATAGAAGTGTCTGCCAGCAGGTGTGGGATGACAGCAGAGAGGGTGGTTTTGGGGAGCTGGGTGTCCAGGGCACTCAGCTCTGGGATGTGAGTGTGGGTAGGGATCTCTCAGCCCAGGAGCAGGAGGGGCAGCACCTGCAGGTTCCCCTCCAGCCCTGCCCTGCTGCTTTTGGGGCACACCTGTGCTGCCTTGAGAAAATCCTGTTCTACCCACATTTCATTGTGACTTAGGGGAGCAGCACAATCCAGGGGCTGAGGAATGGTTTGGGTGAGGTCCTTGCAGGGCAGGAGAGTGTCTGACCCTGGCTGCAGGAGCACCCTGGCCTGCTGTCCCTGCCAGGTGAGATCAGGTCACTCTGTGCTGTCTCCTGCCCCTGTAAAGCTGCTGCAATCCAGCTGTCGCCTCCTAATTGGTTCTGGCAGGAGCTTTAGCTGAAAAGCTCCTGTCTGGTTTCCTTCCAGACTTCAGAGCAGTGCTTGTCCCATGCCTGTCCCAAGGCTTCTGCTCACCCTTCTGGAAAGGCAGTGCAGGAGGGGGGTGTAAAATTCATCTGATTCTTGTCAAAGATGGGCCAGCACTGGAAACTCTGCCCTTGAGTCTCCCTTTGCCCTCCTTACTGCCTGAATAGTCTGACAACTTAGTAATTGTTGTTACTGCTCTCTGACTTGATTCAAGTTCCTTTGGAGAAAATACTGTGCCTTGCTTTCCTTGCCCAGTTTCTGGAATTGTGCCCTGTACTTGACTGAGTCAGTGGATCTGTAATTATCTGTGGTGCCTACATTTCCATTAAGGGATTTTCTATGTTAATCTCACAAGATTTAGTGCTCGTTTTGGGGTTTCCATAACCTCTCAGTGGGAAGTGCTGGGTTAACTGCAGGGCCAGCAGGGATGCAGGCAGGCATTTCTCCCCTAATTCACCCTCATCCCTGATTCCAGCACCCAGCTGAGCCTCCTGGACCAGCAGGGAGCTGTGGGGCTCTCAGCATGGGCACTTCAACACACCTTTCCAAGCATCAGAGGGCCATGAATAGCTCTGCTTCAGTGACCTAAGTTTAAATGGGCACCTATTTTGTAGGATCTCTCAGTTTAAAACCAGACAAACTCATAAATTTGGTCAGGGATTGCTGAACTGATTGAAGGACAAGCCATGAACTCATTTATCAGTGGCTCCCTAAAACTGAATGTTATATGATTTACTACACACAGGACTAAATGTACCTAATTTTTTAAAAAAGCATCTAAAAAATGCAGTATTTTGATTCTGTTTTAAGAAGTCAGAAATTTCAATTATTTGCCTGCTTTCCTCCAGCTGTAGCTACTCACTAAATCCAAACCAAAGTAGCTTAACAGCTTCTGAATGTGTTTATCTCAACTAATTTACTATTTGTGGGAGTGGGGATATTGCCTAGGTGTAATTACAAACCCTCTGTGTCTGAAGCTCAGAATTTCCTTCAAGTGTTAGACCCAAATAATTTTGTTTTTAATTTAATACCATTTGTTATAGATAAAGATTTTGCAACATACCTGTTCTGTCTAGTCACATCTGTAAGGGATTAATCAGATTTAAAAAAAATCCCACATCACTTTATCATTTTCATCTCTGAGGCAGTTTAATACACTTAACTTTTCCAAAAATGTGCTTATTTTGGTCCCGATTCAAGAAATATTCATCATTAGGACAGCAGAGGGACCCAAAAGTGCATCAGTTGCAGTTTAAGTGTCTGCTTGAAATTCTGCTCATGTTCCCCCACTAAACTGATGCAGCTTTCACTGCTCACAAATGTCACACACACCCCTGTATGCCATGAGATGTGAACTGAATGTAGAAAACTGGATAAACAATCTTAAGTTTTTGCAAAATACAATTCTAGAGTCACCTCATCTTGCCCCAGGAACCAGGGCGTCTTAGAAAGTTTTACTAGAAATTGTTAAGTTTACAATATTCTTACTGTGCCACCATTTGTTTTTTGAGTGTGACCCAAAGTGGGAGGATAAAGTTGGGTGTTCACCAGTGGAGCTCTTGGCTTGTGGCTCATCAATCCTGTACAAAGCTCCTCCAACCCTTGAGTCATTCCCATGCCACAGCACAGTGGAGCAGGAGCCCACTGGGCCAATGAAACAGAGATTGAAAGATACAACACACCCACACCAAGAAACTTTCAAGAAGTGAGGGGGGAAAAAAATCACAGAGCATTGCAAAAAACAAAGCTGGGAAGGATTTTTTTACCCACTGTTTTACTATGAGAACATGCTCAGAAGTAGAAATCTTGAACGAGCTCAGCATTGACACCCATTTTTTAAATTCATCTGTGGATGTTTTCTTCCAATGTGAAACAATTTAAGCAAGTTTATTGACCAGCCTGTGAACCATTACTCATGCCCAGCTGTCTGGCCCTGTGGTCTGAGCTCTGGGAGGAGCGTGACAGATCCAGCTCAAAATCCCGGGGTTGATCTTGCAGTGAGTAGAACGGGCTGGGGATGAAAAGCCCAATCAAATCTCGAAGTTGAGATCAGGAATTTATAGTGAACTATGACTTCTTTGATGCTCTGGTCCTGAGTTTCACTTCCTTTTCTCTCAGGAGCAGCACAAGTAGTGAAGAACAAGGCTCCTGCTGTTGAATACTAAATACTTTAACACTACAGATATTTAGTACTTAAAATCTGATGCAATCTTAGTGTTTCAGAACAGCAAAGCCTTGTGGGGTGTTTCAGGGAGAGGAGGGGACATCACTCAGCAGCAGTGACCCTGCAGGCTCTGCTCCAGGTCACCCAGTCCTCTTCCCCACAGGAGCAGCAGCCAAACCTGGCCTCTGCTGTGACAAATGATAAAAGCTGCTCTTTTCTGATATATAAACACCTTGACAAATGGTGGGGTGTGAGCAGAGTGGGTGTGCAATTCCAACCAGGCCGTTTAAAGAAGGGAAAAAAAAACACCACAAAAACTTCCAAGGGGTGTTGATGATGCACTCCTCACTGTGCCCAGCACCCCAGCCAGTGCTCTGAGCATTATGCAATTTGAGAACAAGCTCCCTTTGACTCGTACCCATTCTTAACAGAAAATGAATTGGTGGGAAAACTATTTGCCAGGAGAGACACAGAAATTAATGGCATGGCATTGTATGTGACTGTGTGTGGCAAGGACACGGGCCAAGCTCATGGACTCCTGAGAGCTAAATGAGCATCCAAGTGCTCAAAGCAGCATCAAAGGATCTCCAGAGATGAGCAAACTTCCTAAATAAGCATAAATAATGAAGCTCAGGGCTGTATGAGAAAGCTCATCAGTATATAAATAGTTCGTTTTGAAGTTCTGTGTTATAAAACACCATCAGGAAAGGGCCGATGCATGAATGAGGGTGAGGCCTTGTGTGATTATCACTGATCTAAAGGGTAATGGGGGATGAGAGAGGTGGGCTGGGAAATCCAGCTCTAAAGTGGTGTGGTGCAGCAGATAGAGCCAGGAGAGCCAAACCTGCCACTGTGAGCCCTCAGAGCTGTTTTTCAGCATTTTTAGGAAAACCTAACCAGAGCTGTTCATCTCCCATCACGAGGCAGTTCTTGTTGAATTTTTGAGGCTGCTTGTACCTAAACCATGTCCTTGCTCGTGCGGAGCCCATTCAAAGCACAGGTGTCAGCACCAGTCCCTGGGAACAAGATATTGCCAATATAGCTCACACAAGAACCTTGTAATGCCTTGTCTTCTCCTGGATAGAGAAGTATTTTTATCTTCTAGACCTGTTATTCTCTTCCTTAACATTTTCTTTTCACTGAAATTTTTCTCTGTCAATCCCCCAGCCAAAGCTCTTCATCAGGCACCCTACACTGGGTGCAGCAGTTGTTAATATCCACCAGTACCTGCCACAACTGCTGCAGTGACAACAGTGAAATGTCCAAGGATTCTGCCTCTCCATCCAGCATTTCTTGTTTTAAGCAGCTTTAAAGAATCAGGAAAACTGTGTGCTTTTCTTTACCCTCTGAAATACAGTTTCTACCTGACCTTTGTCTTCTTGGGAGCAAGTATTCAGCACTTCTCACATCAGGCTTAAATACATCCTGAGCAGACGGAGTGGAAAATTGTCTTAAACCCTTTGGCATCCCCTTGCTGTCAGTTGAATGTCAAGTCAGGAATAAAAATTGGCAACTAGCTGTAGATTTCACAGTCATGCAGCAGGATTTGTGGGGCTGAATTTGCAGTTCAGTTCCTGGCTTCAGCTGTCACTCCATGTAGCTCCAGTGATGAGTATTCATGCCATGGTGAGGCATTGGAGTTGTCAGATTTTCAGAGCTTACTGAAATAACTTCATTTGGAAATGGACTGTCTCTTCTGGTCTGAATAATCAGACAGAACAACATACAAAACGTTTGACGTGTGCTGGGAGCCTGGGACAGTCTCTGACACATGAAAATATTTGGAATGGTTCAGACTCCATTTAATGCTTCTCCAGAGTTTTGCTGGATGGTAAATTATGAGCTCTGTAATTAAGCTGTATGCTCCCTCTCTTTAATTATGCTTTAATACCATTTCTTTTAATAGTGAAAAGAATAGAGATAGTGAAAGCCATTAATCAAATACTTCTCAGGCACCTCAATATAATCTAAAAGGGAAGTAAATGTTAGCAGGGAATAAACCTTTAAACCTTGCTGTCCATAGTTATTTTTCAGGCTTAACTACATTTTGGAAATACAAGTAGGTCAAAACTGCCTTCCCTAGTGAAGAGGAGAAACAAAAAATCAGCACAGGTATTTTCCCCTTAGTTTATGAGCAAGAAATGCATTGTTTTGGGGCTAAGCAGAAAACTACCCATTTATCCTTGCAGTTACTCAGGTAGTTTGGCACAGTCACATTTTAGGTATAGCCCAGAGCAGTCCTGTAGTGCAGTGAGGAGCTGCTCTTGGTGACCCACTCCCATCTTCCTGAGCACCTCCAATTCTTTTATTACAGGTTATTAGACTTTCCTATTCCCTTTAGTGCTATTCCCTTTAGCTTCTGCCTGTAGACTTTTCCATGGAGATGCTGAACTCCTTTCTGAACCTGCTGATGCCACCTGCCTCCACAACCAACCATGGCAACAAAATCCAGATTTCCTCCTGCTGCTTTTACCATTTTTAACCCACTCTCCTGCCAGTGACCCCTGACTCTTTTGCTGTGTCATTTGAACATCAGACTTGTGCCTGCCTTATCCACATCTTCATGATTTTATAAATCTCAGCCAAGTAAATCCCAGCAGCATTTTTAGAAGCTAACGAAATCAAACTGCAAGACTAGTCTTCAAATAGAAAATATGGGAAGGGAAATATTAGTCATAAAAGACATAACAACTTGTCAGCAACAGCTCTGTGTTACCATCACATTGAGATCACACTCGAGTGTTCCAGCTCAGCTTAGAAAATATTTGAAAGGGGAATGCACATCTTCAGATCAGTGAATAATCTCAAATTCTGGGACAAAACTCCCATGTCACTGAAGTAAAATCAAGACCGATGTTTTAAATGTTCCTTGTATAAAGCAAGAGAAATGAGTATTGCTCATTCACTGTAACATTCTGTTTGTAGGCCAACTTTGAGCAAAAAAATACAGGCACATGTTTAAATACATTCCCTTGGTTTGGGTTTCTCTCTCTGCCCAGCAACATCTCCACAGCTGATTTAACTGCAATGCTTTGACTTCTTTCCACTGTTCAAAGTCAAAGGAGTTCACCACGCACCAGTCCTATATTCCATGATCCCTGCTGCTGCAGCTTTTCCAGGGAAGGATCATTGCTCTAAGCTCAGGGATTCTGCCTGTGCTGTCTGTACAGGGGACAGGCAGCTCCTCCATCAGAAATCAACTCTAGGAGAACAAGACTGCTGATTTTCACCCTCCACACTTACCTAAACCACCACTTTTATGCATCAGGTTTCTGGTTTGCTCGTTTCAAAGGCAGCTGGGGTTGGCAGCGAAGCACACAGAGCCCTGGACAAGGACCTGGATATTTTCTGACAGGTCACTGAGCCGCAGCCTCGCGTGCCTGTCCCTGCAGCTCATTTGTCCCTGCTGTCCTGACTGCCTGGCTCGTGCTGTCAGGGCTTCTTTCCTGGCCAGCCTGGTGCTGCACGATTCAGCACCACTTCCCTAATCCACAGAGGCACATACCAGGCTCTTCCTCGACTCCTGATGCAAACCTGGTGTCTCTGGAACCCAAACAAATCCTCCAAAAACCCCCTAAATTAATATTATTGATGGTTCCTCTGTTTATGCAAGCTAAACATTGAAGGACGCACAAGACACGAAGTATGAAAAAGGTATTTATTATTTACACAACTGCTATAGTTCCTTAAGAACAATATATACCATTTTTTTTATTTGAAAGGGTCAGTCTTCTTTCAAATCCATGAACTGCATAATGCACAAGTGTTGGAAATGCCAAACAGCAGTCACATCACACTTCTATAGTGCAGGCATAAGCAGCGCAAGTAAATGATATTTTAAGAACAGTATGGCTGAATATTGTATTTAAACACAGTGTTTGCACTTTGACAAGATTTAGCTAGAAGAGAACAAGGGTTTTGTTCATGCTTTGTTAGGAATGTGACTTTCCCATCTGAGGTTTAAACCCTTTATCTGACACACGGGGATTTTTCAGGCAGACTGCTTTTTGCTGACCAAGGAACAGTGGGTTTCTCTCCCTCCAACTTCAATCTTTTGTTTTCCAGTAAACACTGCTTTATGGTACAAGTTCACACACTGGGGTAAACTGGCCACAGAGGTGGTACTTTCCCATCTTACTGTCTTGCACAGAGAAACACTCACATACTAATACATACCAAACTCAGACAACTTGTAATTTATAGACTTAAATACTGGAATGGGAGAGGGAGACTGTTTCTAAAGATGGAGGGAATAGAGGACTTGTACAATTCATACACTGCCACGGTTGGCTTTTTAATCAACTTTTTTGGTCTAAATATTTTTTTCCTAGTCTCAGAATGGTTTTAGTCTTTGATGGTTATGGTTGTACTTCAGCAGCAAAGGAGAGGAAAGTATTTTGAGAAGTAACACCAGAACTGAATGCAAGAAAAAGCAACTGACTTGTTTCTCCCACTTTGAGCTTATTGCTGTGATCTTTTAAAAAACCCACAACCAACCAACTGGAAGACCAAGTTTAGCAGTCGTTCTGGCATTGGGTCCAGTGTCCAGCACTATGATACTCTAGCACAAAAGCAAGGAAAAGTCCAATGATCTTAGTGATGTTCCCTTCAATTCAGTGCCACACAGTTTTATTAGTGTTATTGTCCTTGCTTCTTTGAAAGATACCTGAAAGAAATAAAAGTAAAGTTTTTCACCAAGTAAGAGGTGGGTACAAAAATACCTGGGATCTTAAGATCAAAGTATGACTCTGCTTTTCTCAGGAACAATCCTACTACTGATAACCAAACATTAGAAATGAAATCAATACCGCTTCTGATTTTTATTTGATTTCAGCACATTTCAATTCCATGATAGGTTATCTTGCGGTAATTCAAAGTCATGTTTTTAGTTAGACTCTATCAGGCTTTTTAAACAAAAGGGAGGAAGGAAATGGAAACCTGTTTCATTCTAATAGGATGGAAAATTACATCACTTGGAAAAGTGGCTTTTATATCCTTTAAGATAAAAAGGCCCATTAGCAATGGCACTCCTTCAAATAAATTCAGGGCTTTAATGAACAGATCCAGCATAACCTGAAAAGCACAGCCCTGCAGCAGCTTCTCTGGAGAATCTGAGTGACTCTGCACTGCTTGTATGCTGATCTCACAGCTCTCTTAGCACCAGAACTGGAGCAATCTGCCTGTGTGGTGTGACAATGAAGGCTTTACATTCACTCTGGGAGAAAGAATCCAACTGATTTCACTGACAGTGTGAAATATCCAGTGAATCTCACTGCTCTTAAGGTCTCACATTTCACTTTCTATTCTAATAAGAAAAAAGAAATTGTATCAAGCCTGTAAGTCTGTTTTTTCCAAGCACTGAATGAATGATTTTCCAACAGGTTTTCTTCACATGCATTGAAGCCTCTGGCTGTTGCATAAAACCAACAAGAATTTTGTTTAAGCTCTTCAGTTAATCATTTTCTAGCAAGAATTAGGAGGTTAACTTGTGCCCTGAGCACTTGGAAAACTCTTGTTCATAAGACAGCAACTTGGAGCTGATGCATCCTGCAATACCACCCAACCTGGATGGTGCCTGAGAACTACACTAACATCACAAGGCTTTCAAGTAACTTCTAGAAAAGTTGCCTTAAAACAAAGGATTTGGGATCGGAACCCACAGCCTAACTTTGCAGGGGTGGAAAGAGAGATTTCCAGGGATCAGGTTCCTTCAAAACTCTTTTCCTTTTAGGAAGCATAATTGCATAGCTGGCAGTAGTGAAAATTGGAGAAGCATGAAAACACAGATGCGTTCTGCCAGAATCTTACCATTTTAGGGAAGCTGCCCCACCACTACAGCCCTAATAAAATTCTCCTCAAACTAAAGGACCTTTATAACTGTAAGTTATAAAGTTCATCAGTTCCTTTGTTTCTGGTGTTTGTAGAGACAACCTCAAGCAAAACACCGGGGTCAGGGACAGAAGGAAGCAAGAATTTTGTCTTTGTTCTTACCTTTCCCAATGTTTGTGATTCAGCTCCAAAAAGTCATCTAATTTTGCTATTTCTTTGAGGTATTGGGTGAGCTTTAGAAGCTCCTTGTCTTTATCCCGATTTAAATGTGCTTTCATAAAAGGCCTTATCTGTACAAAAGAAATAAACTGGGTATAACCATCTGCTCACAGAAAGAAAAAATGCTTTAGATTCTCTATCATTTATCACCTGACTAAAATATGTTTTCAGTACTGTGACAAGCTATAATTTTTCACAGGTAAGAAGAAGAAAAACCTTTTCCAGCAGTGGTCAGATCCAATTTGTCCTTTTCATGTAAACTGGACTGAGGGGTTTTTACCTTGCACTGACCAGGAAAAAGTTTATTTTCTCTTGCACTTCTTCAAGCCTTCCCCTCCCAGACAGACTGATAAAATGATCTGGAATGGACTGCCACATTTTCTAATATGATTTCACAGAGATTTTTGCAGGAAGGGTTTCCAGCATTCTGAGTTGTGTGGCATTGTTGGAACCAGATGCTTTTTTTCAGCAAAAAGCGTTTGACTACAACCAGAGCTATTGTATAAAGAGATGTCAGAAGCAAAGATTTAAGCTTTAAGCTTGGAATACATTTTACCTGGGCCTTGTTTTAGTGATTCAGTGCTCGTCTGCAGCTGTTAACAACACTTTGACAAAAATCTTTCCAATCTGAGCTAGAGGGACCTCTCTGGATAATCCTCTCCCAGCAAGATCTTTGCTATTCCTGATTCTCCTTCCAATTAAGATCATCTTGTTATATCTCATTGACTGCTCTCCTCCTGGATTTCTGCATTTGAAAATATCTTTTTCTTTTTTAAAGAGATTTGTGCCAGTTCTTTTAGTACCACACTACTCTACCATCATATGTATGTAGAAATTTAGGTTGTATTCTTATTCAGAACCAGCAGTAATAACAGAGCACACAGTGGCTGACAGCTGTATAAAATGAAATATTTGCACTTCTGTAGTCAAAATGGCTCAAGGTACTAATTATTTCTCATACAGAATACTTGTGATTATCCTGTCATACTATCATGAAGTTGTTTTTTGACTTATTTTTGAATCTGACTACTCTGCAGATTGAACATCACATATTTCAATGGTGCCTGTCAGCAATGCCCAGCTTGATTACAGCTTGCAGGTATAACTTCAGCAGAAATAACAATTTCATTGATTTTGGTTATCTCTTAAACTCCCACTTAACAGTGACACAAGATTTATTTAATATTACTATTAAGGAAACACTATATAAGAAAAATGACACTATGAATTAAAAAAATATAATAAAATTTGTATCTTTGCTAGTTAAGAATAGTTTTTCTATATGCTACAGCAAGTAAGTAGGAGAAAGTACTACTTGAAGTATCAAGAAAAAGTAGTAATAAATGAAAATTCCACTCTGCATTACCTTGAGTCCATTCTGTGGGTTCATCAGGAAGTTTCGGCCAATATCATCAAACATAATAGTATTTTTTTTGCTGTAATATTCTGAAAACTTTCCCCAGATAACACCAAGAGGCTTCACCTGCAAACACAACACAATATAGGGTATGTGAGGCAAATCAGATCATATGTAGGAGATGAAAATATCACCTACAGGAACCTGAGTCCGAAACTTAAATGGACACTTGTGTTCTTTTGCTTTACCATTAGCAGGTAGTTTGGCTTTAACAAAGGAAGAGATGTGAAATAATACAATATAAATACACCTGACACTCAGGAAAACCCTTCTGTTGCTACTTGTTGGTATTTTCTTGCAACAATTGCCAACTGTTTGATTTGCAAGCTGTGACAGCTACATATGCCACTTTCAGTAGGAAAAAAAAAAAATCTGTGGTTCCAAGACTCTTGCAGTTTTCTTGCATGAAAACTCCAGAACAGCGTTTTTTGATGAATAATTTAAAGGGGTGTGATAAAATGCTAGCTGAATGTAGAAAAAGATTAGGAGGAAAATTGATACTTACATCTATGAGTCCTCTCCGAGGAGTGTGCACTGTTATCATGGCAGCACTGTCCAGCATGAAAGTTATCTTGTAGTTAGCATTGGTACTCACCCCAAGCTCCTGCATCACAAAGATTTATGATTAAAGCTTCTAATTATGACAGTTTTACTGCTGAACAACTGGAAGCACAATTATAGCACATTGTTTGTCACGGGGTGAGCTGTGGAGGTTCACCAGAGACAAGCTAAAAATAGATACCTGGGAAATTTAGATTTGTTACACAATGAGGATCATAAAAGTGCACACAGGGATTTATTTTTAGTGTTTAGTGTCAGGAATTTAACAGCTGATGCCAAGAGAAAATCAAAGCAACTTTGCAAAGAAGGTAAAATACAGAGAGGTTTTGCTCATAGCTTGGTGCACAACCTCTCACAAGTTCTACACACCCCAACTTAACTTTAGACCAATTGTGTAGTGGCTGCTCTTTGTTCCTCACAGTGATTTGCACAAATTGCAGCCCAATCCAAGATAAAATATCCAAGAACAGCTCACTGCCACTGTCCCCTCCTGCACATGTCCAAAATAACCAATGTCAGTGTCAATTTGCACTTTTAATATTTGGTAACTCCTGAAATACTCTAAGTAAAACAACTTTCTTAGAAACAAAAAACTTTGTCTAGATAAGGGAGCATAATTTCCATTTCAAATCCTTTCCAAAGCTGAAAAGTACCAGTAAAATCTGCTGACATGGCACAACACAGATATTGCTGACAATTTCTAGTGTGTGAGACAGCAGCAATATGCAAAGCTTCATAACAGGGAGAAAATCCCCACTGCAGCAGCTCTTTCAACTATCCAGGCACACTTAAACTGATTTGCTTTTATATAAAAAAGGGAATCTTGCAAATGATATGCTCTTCCTACCTGGGTCAGTATCCTGTTACACTGACAGAACCAGCTGTGCTAGAATGTTTGAATTTCAGGCATAAAGGGGTGGTAACTGAGAGATTAAATTTGCTTATCTGATGCTCCCTTCTTTTTAATGCTGTTCCTGCTTTGTAGTTTAAAACAGAAATTTTAATGCCAATTATTGCTGGAATCACTGCTCCCTGACCAAAAGTGAAACTCTTGGAGGGAAAAACCCCAGGTTTAAGGAGAAACAGAAAGTGGCATCTAGTGGCAGGAATCTCAAAGGAGCAGGATCCAGGAGGAAGGCTGGAAAAGCAACCTGGAAATGCAGAAAGGTGACCAGTGCAGGGCAAAGAGCCCAGTTTGGAACAATGGTTTTCCACAAGACTGAGTCCTAGCACTACTCTAACAATATTAACATGTGAGGTTGCCACAAGAATGCAATGTTTGCAAGGCTCAACACTGACTTTACTTGTACTAACTCCATTTTTTAGTTCTGATTAAAGGTTCTCATTTCTAAGAGGCATTTTTGTTTAGAAAAAATTGTAGCAATTAATTATTTTGAGGAAGAGAAAAACTTCTCTGGAAAGCAAAGCACTGGAAAAATGTGCTTTGCTCTGTGAAAACCTGAAGAAATAGAGCATAATAAAAGCTTAAATTTGGAAAGGTTTTTCCTGGAATGGAAATAACCTTTGATTTATAAACATAAAAAAAACCCCAACCCACTAACCAAGCACACAGCAATTCTTAGTAAGCTCATTAGATTCACAGCTAAGCCTGACTGTAAATATGTTTACCACGAGGTCAGCTGTTCAAAACTGGCTTCCTGCCTGATTCCAGCCGGGAAGAATCCAGAAAGTGAAAGAGCTCTTATGGGATGTTTAATAAGGCAGAGGAAGCTACAGAACCCCCAGCTGCAAGAGGTAAAGATGAATACGAAAGGAGTTTCCCCTTGATAACCTACTCCAGCACATCACATCTGTCTGTTCCTTTAAAAAAACCCCATTTTAAGACTGGAGCTCTATAATTGGAGGGAAGATGAAAGCAACTGTGCAGGGCTGCGTGACGAATCCAAGTTTCAGCAGGTACTGACTTGTGTTCAGTTCTGCTAAATTTAGCACCTACTGCTGATAGTTTGTGTGGAATTCTAAAAATAGATTTAATCTAGTTTTGTGATAAAGATAATTTCAAGTATGGAAATTGAAAGAAGTCCGGTTATGATTCATACAACCTCCCCTGTTTCTAACCTGCTCTACAATGCTGAGCATGAGCCCAACTGCATGAAGAGTTACCCAGACCAGAAACAAATCCCATGTTTTCAGAACAACTTACTTTCATTTTGGCTTCAATCCACTTCATATTAGTAGCAGCTGAAACAAAACGGAGAAAACAGAAAGGATACTTTATCAAAGTAAGTCATTGGTAGGCAAAAAAAAGAAATAAGGCCAGAACTTGTTCACTTAAAATGTCAAATTTTTTACACAAAATTTAATTTTGGAAAGATCCACCTTTGTTACAGCTTTTAGGGCCACTGCCTTAAAGAAAGTCTTCCTCCATGGAAGCCTGTTTATGTTTGGAAAAGCTTACTTTTCAAAGCAACAACTAGATGAAGCACTGCAAATATTTAAACCATTTTCTAGATCAGCTGTTACTGAACTACAGCCTGCAGGACCATAAGAGTGGGATACACCTGGCTTAAGGAACCACACTGCCTGGGCAGCATTTCCTCCTGGAAGCAGTGATAGGAATACATAAAATCTGGGAAAAACAAAGTGTCAACATTGCCTACTGGTCTAAGAATGTGTAGAAACATTGTTCAAGACTAGCAAAATGAAATTTTGTAACACAAAATAAATACAAGTTTGAAGCCTGCACTGGCTAAAGTCTGTTCTCCAGCTGTTGGACAGGAATTGAACCAGCATCCAAAGGCAAAGGATCAGCCACCCCTGCAGACAGGAGAGTTTGGTTCATTTGGCAGCTCACTGTGTGTTGTCTGGATTGAGATTATTTGTAAAAACCACTATCAAACAGTGTTCTAATATTGATTATACAGCTCTGTTATTTAAATCACTTCTGTACAAAGTAACACTCAGTAAAGTGATGCTGAGCTTTATCCTCTGACTAGACCCATTCTTGTGAGCAATATGTGGTGCTTTTTCACATAAGAATTGGTATTTTTCTAAAATACCTCTAATAATTGTGTGAATCACAGCCAAACATTTCTGTATCATTTTAGATCTTGTGATTCACACTAAAAAGCCACATAAAAACCTCCCACCTGGAGTCTGCTCTGGATGACAATTTACAATAAATTCTTAGGTACAGAGAATAAAACTTACACCAAATTACAATATCATAGTCCTCATAGGCAGAAGTCAGGAATTCATGAAGGTATGGCCTCATCAGTTCTACCCCAGTTTCAGCACATGACCTGTGGTCTTTAAAAGAAAATAACAGATAAGCAATTCATTATTAAAGTATTAGTTATTGAAGTCCAGCCTGATTTTCCTTTCCATCCACAGACTCAAAGGGTTTCATGAGGAGAGCACTGAAGCTCTTTAACATCACAAATGAATTGATATCAAACTCCCATTCCCATTTTAAAAGTGGAAAGACAAAGCTGAGGGAATATTTATTTGTTGGCCTTACAGCTACCTGAGGGCTTAGCAATATTTAAATCAGAGATCTCTGAGTATGAATATCTTTGAAGAGTCAGGGCAAACAGTTCATCTGTGCACTTAGCAAATTTGTAACTGGCCAGATATGAAACAAGATTCCTTCAATCCCAGTCCAGTTAATTGTGTGAACATATATCAAGCTCATTTCAGAGATGCAAACATTCCCTGTTCCAATTCCAAAACTGCCAAAATCTGCCAGCAGAAGGTCTCTCAATAAAAATTTCAAACTCAGAAATAGGTTGAATTTTGATGCCAGATTGGAAAGAAATCTCATCAAAAAGGAAAGCTAAGGAAAAGGTATAAGGGAAGCTATTATTTACTGCTCACAGTCACGCTGCCATGACACACCTACAAACCAGAAGGTTAAGTCAGAAGGAAAATTCTGGCTTTCAAAAAAAACCAGCTGGACAGAATTTTCAAGTAAAACATGCTTTTGTGAATGTTTAGTAATGATATGTAAATAAAATCTGAAGCTGTTTTCCCACACCCCCCAAAAGCAGAGTCGATCAGGTACAGAATGGGATTGTTATTTTAAAATACCCTGTATAATTTACTTCCACTGTGATGGCCAAGATATAAGTTGTCAAGGGAAAGACTACCAGGACAGAGGACTGGATTGCTGCTTTTTTACTTTTTTATGTCTTTTTGCAGCAATTAAATAGTTACTGCACTAAAACCAACAACATGCAACATTTTAAAATGCTTTTTAAAATGTGAGCAGAAGACCACAAAATCATACAAGGCAGAAGTTATGTTGTACAACACAGCAAAGCAAAAATCAAGAAACCTGATCTGGCAAATAAATAGAGCTGTTAAACACAAAGTGTAAGTTGCATAAAAACTCACCAAATAGTGTATAATCAACATCTAGCACCAGCAGCTTTTTCCCTTCTCTAGGAGGATTCAGAATTTCCACTTTGTATTCTTTAACTCTGCGGGAAATTTTCAGTAGATTTTCTTCCCTGATGTAACAGTGCAAAAAGTTTCAGTTAATTAAAATGCATACTCTACACTCAATAACAAACCGTTTTAATAGCTTGAACTCCTAACCTATTTTCTACTTCCACAACTTCCTCTTCAATATCAAAGTCATTGACCACATCATCGTTATCTGGAGGTGGCCCAAGGACATCTTCCTAGAGGAATAAAAATTATAAAAAATGAGGAGGATCATAGAAGGAAAATAACAATGGATGTCAAGTTTCTGTTACTGCACATTACAGGGCACATTACTATTTAACCAAAATTATTTCACTTTACTAGTGGAAGGAAACTGATGGCTGTACAGATTTGAGAAGTCAGTCAGTACCACAATAATAGGATTGTACTTCAAGTGCAGAACAAGACAGGAATTTCATGAATACATTGCTCTCGAAGTTTTGCAGCAAAGCTTACTTTACATAGAAAAATAAATGCAAACAGAAATCTATTGTACTATCAGTTTTTTAAAATGACTGGAATATTCAAAATTTAAAATCACAATTAGGAGACACGAAGCATTTTTTCCTGTTTAAGCTAATAAACAAGCAAATTATTTACCAAACTCTCTTCACGAGTGCCCATCATCATTATCTTAGTGTTTGGTTTCAACTTGAGGGCTCCAAGCTTAACATCATCATCTGCAGGTTTGCCTATAATGAAAGCAGATTTTATTTTTATTGGGCTATAGAGAGATTTTAGAAAAATGTCAATACATTTCATCCTTAATAGAAATAAACTCCTTGTAAAACACCAGATATCTCAAGCTGTGTTATCATCATCTTCCATATACAGTCTCCTGGTTTTGGCTGGGATTGAGTTAATTTTCTTCTTGGTAGCTGGTGCAGTGCTGTGTTTTGGATTTCATGTGAGAACAATGTTGGTAACACACCAATGGTTTGGCTGGTGCCAAGCAGTGCTTACTCTAAATCAAGGACTTCTCAGTTTCCTGTGCTCTGACAGTGAGCAGGTGCACGAGGAGCTGGGGGAAGTGGGCAAAGGGATATTCCACACCCCAGAACCTCAATGCCAGGGTATGAACAGGGGGGAATTGGCTGGGAGACACTGACTGCTGCTCAGGGACTGGATGGGCATCAGTGGGTGGTGAGGAACTGGATTGTGTCACTGGTTTCTCTTGGGTTTTATATCTCTCTCTCCTCTTTTCATTACTATTACTATAATAATAATTAGTATTATATTATATTTTATTCTCTTTCAGTCATTGAACTCTTCTTATCTCAACCCATGAGGTTTACTTTTTTCCCTCCAATTCTCCTCCCCACCAGGACAGGGCAGTGTCCACTACTAAAAAATGATGAGGTAGATGTATAAATAATAAACAATATCCAGTGATGGATGAAGTATCTGTATTCATTCCAGAGCTAGAACTGGGAGATGGATGCCATGTTAGTGCACATATCCTGCCTGGGATGAAGGGATGTTTGTCCTTAAACACCTCAGGCACATCCCCAACAAACAGCAAATAAGAAGAATTACCCTTCATTTTAAGCCCAAGCAGTTTCTGACGCTCTGGTAACACTCCAGTCAGGCCTTTCAGAGACTGTTTCAGGTCCAGCACTGTGTCTTCTTCTGACAGTGAGGTTATCGTGTACTCCTGTCCACCCCATTTTATTATGAGAGAGAGAGACATCCTTGAAGCATATGTTCAGTGTTGCTGTCTGAAAAATCTGCTGCAGGAGGGAAACACAAAGATCGTATAAGGAAAAAAGAGAACTCTTTTCAGAAGACAAAACACAACATCTGCTTAAAGCATTCTCAATCCTTTATTATATTAGCCATCAAAGAGCTGTTTGTTTCCCCTGAGCAGATGATAAATGTGTTAAGAAAGCGCAGAAACAAAGGGGAGAAAGAACAGTGTTAAAACTGGGGCTGCGAGTGCCACTTTGATGTTTTTAGCAATGTCACATTCACATCTGCTGTGTGCTCTGTGCAGGTACAGCCTGTGCACTGCACACTCGAGCACAGCACTGCAGCACCACAAGAGCCATTGCAAAGCTCAGAAACGTCCTCTGCAACACTTATGCAACCAAACCAGCCATGGGGGCCTTTACAGATGGAATAACAAAACAGCAAATATGAAATCCCTAACATTTGTAAGCCCATTACATAGTTCTGAGCCCAACAGTCTGTTTTTGGCACTGCATTTCTCTAATCCCTTCCACTGTGCAATACCTGCAGTAATGCACACCCCAGGTCACATCTCATGTAGCAATATCAGAGCAGGAATTTGAAAACAAAGCCAAAACACACACCCACACAATGCAATTACACCCTAAGAACTGCACTTTCATTGCAGTGCTGACAAAGTAACCATAATTATACTATCCTTAATTTACACAGCATCGTTTATACAGATTGTATTTAACAGTTTAGTCCTGCATTAAACACAGCAGAAAAACAAGATTTTTAGCTAATGCAACAGGAAGAAGATGTTTCTTGTCCATTAGGGCCTGGAAACAGAATCAAGGAGATAGAAAGGTATGGAAAGGCTGCTACAGACTGTCAGGAGATGAAGAGAAGGCCTCTGCACCACTGATGGTGAAATTGTCCTCAAAAGATTGATATTCAAAGAGAAAACAGATCTGTGAGAAATCTGGGGTTAACAACCTTCCAGAAATGCAGCCCTGGCAATTCTAAGTCTCAGAAGCCAATACCCTGACTCTTCTTTCTCTCTAGCTTTTGTATTCTCAGAGGTTACCCACACTCAAACAAAACACTTTCTCTTTTACACAGTAAAGGCTATGGGCAACAAACCTGTAATTGCTCAGGCACAGCCACCAAGCTCAGAGCAGATGAGAATTAGTCCAGATACAACCTCCTTGCTAAGGACGCTGTAAGCCTCACCTCTACACTATTGCCTCTAAGAGTCCTGAAAACAAATTTAAAACTCATATTACTGGGAAACAAATTTTTTTCACCCCAAATATTATCAGATCAGATAGGGATCTGGTGTGACATGGTGAAAAAGACTCGTGAAAAAGGGGTCTTAGAAGCACTAAGAGATTCTGCTGAGGCTAAGGCTGCATGGTGCGGAGCAGTGTTGATACACAGTTTCATTATCATCAATTATTCCTGTCCATAGTCTTTAGACTAAAGTTAGAAAGAAGAGTTTACCGTCTGTTTCCTTACCTGTACCACACACCTCAAATCATTCTGCAAGGACATGGACAGGGCAAGAACTGCAAGAAAACTTCTGCAGTCTCTGTCCAGTGCTAAATTGAAAAGATCACCCCTCCAAAGCTGAGCGCTTGACCAACCCTCGATCCTTACCGATCTACAGTTTGCTATCGGAAACAAGACACTTATATTCCATGCCAAAACACTCAGAGGTCCGAATCAAGGAAAACGTGAAAAGGGTTTAGTAGCAGAAAAAGACCCAGGGATTTCCAAGGGTTCCACCATCGGGGCTGGGTGCTGTGCAGAACTGAAGCTAATAAAGCTTCCTTTGGTTAATTACATCTTCAGAGCCTTTACAAGACCCCTGGGCAACCAAGCCCCAACAGGTCGGAAGGCCACGGCTCGGAGAAAGCATTCAAGTTCTGCTGTTAAATTGCAACATCACACCACTTTCCTTGTACGGTTCCGAAGAGAAGCATCCACATCTTTAAGCTCCGCTAAGCAACACAAACACAAACCCCACCACAACACCGCGAGCGCCCGGGGCCGCGCTCCCCTCAGCACCAGCACAGCTGCGGGAGGGGCTCGGGGGCCGCAGCCGCTCGCTGGCAGCGGGGCTCTCCTCCCCCGCCGAGGCCGCCCCGGCAGCGGCGCGGCCCGGCCGGGAGCGCCCGCTCGGTGCTGCGGCGGCCGCGGAGCCGCTCCCGCCCCGCGGGGGCACCGGTCCGGACGCGACACCCGCCCGCCCCCGGGCCCCCGGGCCGGCCCGGCCTCCCCCCGGCCCCCGCCGCACCCACCGGGCAGTGCGGGGCCGCCGATCCGCCCCGCCCTGGCAGCGCGGAGCGGGCGCTGTCGCCGGCAGCGGGACCGGCTCCGTCCCGGCTGCGCCGCGCAGGAAGCGGAACTGGCGCGCGGCGGAAGCGGGAGGTGCCCGGATGTGCGCGGGGGGGAACCGGCGGCCCCGAGCGGGGCCGGGCAGCGCCGGGCCGGGGGAGGCTGCGGGAGGCTGCGGGTCGTGCCCCGGGCGGGGGAGCCGGAGCTCCGCGGGGAAGCAGGAGCTCCGCGGGGCTGCTCCCGGCGAGGTCACGCAGGAAGCCGGGAGGGAACGCCGCGGCACCCGCGGTCCCTCCGCGCCGGCCTGAGGCCGAGCTGCGCCGCGGCCCCGGCGAGGCCGGAGAGGCGCCTTGCACGGGCGGCTGCTGCCATGAGTGTGTCTTTTCCACTGTCAGCTGTGAAAGGAGGTTGTTGTGTACCCAGGGATCCCGCCTGAGGCCCCACCTGCAGAGCTGCCTCCAGCTCTGGGGTGCCAGCACAGCAAGGAGCTGGAGCTGCTGGAGCGGGGCCAGAGGAGGCACGGGATGAGCAGAGGGATGGGGCAGCTCTGCTGGGAGGAAAGGCTGGGAGAGCTGGGATTGTCCAGCCTGGAGAAGGGAAGGTTTCAGGGTCAGCGAATTGCAGCCTTCCAGTACCTGAAGGGAGATGAGAGGAGCTGGAGAGAGACTCTTTACATTGGCCTGCAGTGACAGGACAAGGGGGATTGGCTTCAAACGGAAAGAGAGTGGGTTTAGATGGAATATTAGGAAGAAATCCTTTTCTGTGAGGGTGGTGAAGCCCTGGAACAGGTTTTCTAGAGAAGCTGCGTCTATGCCATCCCTGAAAGTGTCCAAGACCAGGTTGGATGGAGCTCTGAGCAGCCTGGTCCAGGGGAAGGTGTCCTCCCACATCTGGGGGTTTGGAAGGAAACCTTTAGGTCCTTTCCAACCCAAACCAGTCTGAGATTTTATGACTCAAAACTCTGTTCCTAAAGCTGACTATTTACAGGCACATTGTGGTGTCTGTTGACGCTTCTCGACTACTGCTGGGATTCTTGGGAACTGCCTTTGGCTGCAGTGGTTCTGTGGTTGGGCAGCAGATGTAGAAGGAAAAAATTGACTTTGCCACAAAACGGCCCTTTTCACTCAGCGGTGAAATTTGCTTTGCAGTGAATTTTTGCTTTGCAGAAATAGTTTAAAGGGAAGAACATTATTCCGTGGTAAAGTGTGGTTTCTTATGTGAAGTCACGTGGAGGTGACAGAGGCTGGCTCCACTTGGTGTCAGTAGAGGTGGTGTTCCGTTTGAAGGGAAGGTTTCAGTCCTCCATTACCTTAGGTCTTGCAGTGTTGAGAGTTTAGATAATTTTTCCCTGTTTAATTTGGTAATAATTCAGGAAGGGAACAAAAGAGCAGAGGTGAACAACTATACACCGAGTAAAAGTTTCTTCAGAACAGCTGCTGGAACTTGCAAGAGCCATTCCTACTGTGAGGAAATCTCAGTGGAGAAGGGCAGGATAAACAAGAAGTGTAGAAGCCTGATCTCTTTCCTGAGAGGATGTTAATTTAATGTATTTCCTGCCTGGATGTGTGCTTTTAATTTGTTCTATATTCAAATTTTAGTGTAAAAACACCATTTTGGTTTCCAGAAGAGTGAGAGTCCACTGTAATGATTGTTCTTGTCAAGTTTAGTTTCTGGCTTCACCTAAATCCACATAAAACCAGTCACTCTGCTTGTACCCCAGTCACCAAGGGTTTTCTTTTTGCGTGAATGACACAGAGTTGTCCTCTGCACAGAGGCAGAATGTTACAGTAGTGCTGGAAACCTTCCAAAACTGCAACTGGTAATTAAAGTCACACCCTGTCATGAAAATATGCACCCTCCAGACCTGCTTAAAATTCAGGCTACAAAAATGACATCTAGTGTGATCACCTCTGTTGTTTCAATTTTGTTAAAAAATATTTTTTGTTCTTTTCTGGTTGCCCTTTAAAAAGCTCTTGAAAAGGAGGCCAGTAAGGTTTTGGGTTTGGTTTTGTTTTTTCTGTTTGAGAGTAATATGAAAAAGTATAAGAATGCATATTTAATTTCTGCTCTGATGCTGGTGTTTTGGTATCCTCGAAGGATGCTCTGATCCTGACAACATTCATGTGGTACAGATAAATATATAATTTTATTTAGCTGTGAAACACATGGTGGTGCTCAATCCTAATGTTACTAAATGCAAAGTGGCAAAGTAATTTGACTAAAACCATATAATTACAGTTCCAAAGTCCAAACAGCACCATCTTTATACTGAGGAAAGCGTTTCCTGGTGGGACTCTCTGGGTTTGCACTGTGGTAAATCAGCAAGGCAAGGAGGAAGAGAGAGCAGTGGGGAAAATTGAAAGCAAATGCACATTCCCTTTCACCTTGATGTGCACTGCCACATCCTGGGATGCTCCAGGGTGAAATAAAAGCAGTGGCTGCATGTCAGATTGATGCCTGCTGGCTCCCTTCCCGTGCCTCATGTTCACATCATGCATTTCTGAGCCTTTTGTGCAATATGCTCCTGTGCATGAAGCCCAGGGGCTCATCTCCTAAATTGCTGTTCATGCTGCATAGAAGAGAGCAAAATTCCCACTTGCAGCTCTGGGAGGTGCTGGGTAAGAGTCCTTTGAAATCATCATTTAAAGCTGAAAACTCTGTGGGAACCTCAAAAGGTTGCTTTGAGAATTAAAAGATTAGATCACATCTCTGGGATAGAAGGAGTTGGAAAGCAAAGGGTGATGACATTGCAGGGCTGAGAGGTGCTAAATATTTGTTTATTCAGTGAGTTTAATGGGGGAGAGTCAGTGCAGGTGTTAATGTGCTGTCGACTATGAAGGGGCCAACAGCACAGATTTCAAGATTTTAAAAGTTTTGAGGTGGTTTTTTTTTCCCTGATTGCTTTTTGGTTCAGAAAACTCACTTGAATATGCACCAGCTTTTCTACCCCACTTCTAAACTGAATCTGTGTTTGGAAAAAATCTAGAACAGAGCCTTTATACTCCAGTAAGAATAGAAGAATCCTTAAAATACATTTTGGTACCAGTGTATTTTACTCTTGGTCTGTTTTATGCTTTTTGCTTTCCCCTCATGCCTCTTTTTATGATTTTGTGTGATACTTTATTGCTTTTTTCCAGTCCCCTTTCTCTGTTTTATGATTTGTTCTAAGCAGGTGGTAAAGGCAGTGATGTCTGAGGATGTCAAACTCTGCAAGTCCGATACCATCCAAGTGTTTGCAGCCCCATGTGCAGCCTTCTGCCCTGCTCATCACCAGTGCCTGCAGCTGGACACTGCCACCCCTGTGCCCCAGAAATGCAGGGTTTGAGTGCTCCCTGTGATTCTGAGTCACTGTGACTCCAGGCACAACTCCGAGTGCTGCATTCTCAGGGTTCAGTAACGCCTCAGGAGCTGCCAGCTCGGCTGGAGACACGGAAATGTCTCCAGTTTGAAGATAAGCACATTTTCAGGTTATCACTAATACAGTCTCAGCTGCTTTATCAGTAAAGGGGAGGTTAGAATATTATTTATGTGGTTTCATTACGGGAGTTTTTTCAGGATTATTTAGTGAACGTTGGCACTGCGAGATGCTGAAAATACGAGAGGCTTGTTCCTGTGTACCATATGATTTTCCACCTCCTGAATGCAACTGTTATTCTTCTGCCACTATTCAGCCCAATGATTTTTATTTTATTTACTTCGATTCTTTGTATTCTAGATTATGCCCCACTGGCAAGGGGTCTTGGGACAGAACTGTGATGCTTTTGTTCACTGAACAAAACCTGATTCATCCCTGTCCTTACATCACCACGCAGCTCTCCAGCTTCCCAACACAGAGATTGCTCTGGCTTTCCTTTAGGTACGTTGAAAATCACAGCAGCTGTTTGGAGTCAGCACTGTCCGGCATTATAAGAGGGGTGAAGATATCTGTAATCATATGAAAGATTTAATTATCAGTGATACTGCAGGAGTGGTTTCCTGAAAACAGTGAAAACAAATAGGAAATTGAGAAACCAGCTGAATTCTAGAAAAGAGTTCTGAAAACCAGTGAGAATGAGAAGAAAAATGAGAAGATGAGAAGCTAAGTGATGGGGAGAAATTTAGGAAATGGGGTCACAGGTAGTGAAAACCAGGAATTTTGGAGATGGGATTATGGAGAGTAGTTAAATTAGATATAGATTCACTGACTGTGTTGCCATTCCCCAGTAATGGTCCCAATTTCTGTTTCTGGGTATGGGTTTCTGCAGGAATTAAAGTTCAATTAAAGTTTATTTGTCCCTTTGTTTAGTGAATGGGATAAAATTGCAAGAAGGGAACACAAAGGCTTTGGGGGCTGGCTGCCAGCAGTATTATACACGAGGTACCAAATTAGGTTTCATAGGCAATCTTAATTTTTGCATTAGTTAACTTCTGTCTAATAACCTACTCATTAGGACATTCCTTTGCTTTTGCATATGGATGTATGAATATTTTTTGAAACAATGGTTTATATAAAGCTTCAAATAAAACTGCCCATGTTATTGTCCACCTTATGCATGCAGTGTCCTTCCACGTCAGCATATTTTGCTGCTCTTTGAGAATTCTTATGAGGGATTTTCTTTGTAAGCAGTTTGGGGTGCTGGCATGTGTCCATCTGCATGGGCAAATCAAGCTTCCACATTATCTGAACTCTGAGAAGGTCTTTTCAAAGTTTTAATGAGATGTCACCATAGCGGTGCCCTTCAGTCCTCAGTTGCTGATCACTGAAATTCTGGAATCCAAAGGCCTTTGTTGATAATGAGAGATGAATAATCATTGAGTTCAGAATTCTCAGCCACCCAGTGTCAGATGCAGGAGAGGCTTTCAAAATTCTGGAGAAATGAAGCAGAAAGTTGAGGTGCTTTTAAAAAGCCATGCCTGAGAAGACAGTGGTAATGCCATGTACCTGATCTGCTCATTAGAAAACCTTTGCTTTTGTGAAGTAACACATTTTCAGGATTAAATGCTGAGAGAGGGTAGGATGAAATAAATGTGGTGTTCAGTTCTATTGTTTGCTTGCAAATTGAAGCGAGAACTTTACAATATTTCATGATATAATTAGTTCTAAAATAACAATAGCTATTTCCACTCCGACTCCTATAAATACCTGTTGCTCTCTACAGCTGTGAATATGTATTTGTCTCTTCTCTGCTGCTTGCTATCCTCTCTCCCAAGCAGCACTGCAGAGGTAGGACTGAGAGATCACCCCAACCTCAGTCAGCACTTAACCAAGCCCACAAAGAAAAGACAAGAAGTGACTCATGATTTTTTTTTCCATGTATGGCATGAGTAGACAAGCAGCCCCTAGAAATGGAGCTGAAATTCTTACGCCTTATATGACAGCTGGTTTATATTTCCTATGATAAGAAGTGGGGTACTGGCAAGGAACACGGTTGTGAGTGGGCTGAGCCAGAATAATGGGGTGGCTGGAGACTGGTGAAGCTGTTCTCCCATATTCTCTGCAGAAATCCAGGGTTTGGAGCAGTGTTTCCCCAGGTACAAGAAAAGGATTAGGTGATTAATAATGGCATGATTAATAAACAAGAGCTGCAAACCCTTGTGATGCAGGGAGCTGGTAAATGACAAAGGAGGCAAGTGACTGCTAAGAGGAGACACTGAGCAGGTCAGAGAAGCCCTGTGCAGAAGGGGCTCAGTGAACCTCCTAAGCCTGACCAGAGCATGGAGAGCTTATGAGTAGTAATCACATGTGGATGTCCTTTTTTTGGCTGGGTCTGCAGGTTTGTTCTTTCTAAATCAAATTTAGGAACCCTTGCATCAACCGATAGATTTAAAGTAAACATCTTCCAATACAAAGCCTGCTGTTTTATTTAAATTGTGTTAAAATGTGAAGCTTGTGAAAAATGGTGCTGAGCTGTTCCATGCTACCTGCAAAGGTTCAGGAGACTCCTGTCAGTTGTGCCATTTGATCTCCTTCCTGCTGCATTCTGGAGTGACTGGAGTTGAGGAGAAGATTGGCCCAGTGTGAACACCAGATGAACCATCTGAGCATGGACGTGTTCAAACTACTTTTTTCTGATGTTTCAAAAACCTTCAGGTACTCATACAAAGTAATTTTGCAAAGCACAGTGCGGACAGACGCCCAAACCCCTTCTTTTAATATCTCTGCTTCACAGAGTTAAAGACACTGTGTTGAGGTATTGCTAATACCTATGTCTGTGAATGCTCCAGTTCTCATTAGAGATGGAAGGAAAAAAGCAATTACTAAGTTGTCCAGCCCAACCCTTGTGAACTACAGGATTTTCCAGTTCAGTGTATTCCCTCCTCATTCCTCACCGCAGCAAAGTTGTTTTTTTTTTTTTTTTTTTTCCCATGTTCCAGACAATGTGGCTTTGTATTTTTTTTTTAATACTAAGGTAAAAAACATTACTTCTTTTGTGTCATAATTTTTTCCATAGCACTTAGGAATGTGTTCTGGGGCTTGGCCACGCAACACTGACAGGATGAGTAAATACTGGTGAGACTTTTCGTGCAAGGTCTGCGAGCTGCAAAGTATGAAACTATACTGTGCTGGGCTGTGAGGTGGGGGAGCAGCAGGTGAGGTCAGGTTTCCAGCTGAAAAATAACAGTGCAGTAATACAGAAAATCTGGTGTTTTTCTGGTTGAACTCACAACGAAGGTGACTGGAGGCTCTGCAGTACAACAGTGGAAAAAACAGAGTCAGCTCTAGTATTTGAAACTAATACAGCATTTTGTGTTCCACAAGGCCAGTAAGGAATATTATTAAAATAGCAGGGCTGCCTTTTAGACATCTGCTCAGACACCACCTCAAATTTTGCTGACCGACTTTCCTGAGTCATCTTCCAGACTCGCAGCTCCCCTGGCGAGTCCGCACGTCCCGAGAAGCCCCAAACCCGTGCGCTGCCATCGGAATTTAAACCCCAACCTCTGCCTTTCCAGGGGCGTGGGCGGGCGAAATGCTCCCGGCGTTACGAACAGCACCCGCTCCCGGCGGGGAGCGCTCTCCATCCCAAATCCCGGCGCTTTCCACCCAAAACGCCGCTCCGCCCCCCGCGCCCCCCGGGCAGGTTCGGGGCGGGGGCGGAGGGGCCGCTCCGCGGGCGGGGCGGTGCCGCGGGCGGGGCGCGCGCATGCGCGGAGCGGGGCGGCGCGCGCGCGCAGGCAGCGGGGCCATGGCCGCCCGTCCGCGGGGCCGCGGGGTGTCGGCGGCGCCCTGAGGCGGCGCGGCGCGGCCATGGTGCCTCGAGGAGCCGCTCTGCCGCCGGGCACCGAACCGCCGCCGCCTCCGCCGTCGGCGTGAGAAGCGCGGAGCCACCGCCGCGCCACCGGGGAGCGGGAGCGAGAGGAGGAGGAGGAGGAGGAGGAGGCGGCGGCGACCCCGCGGGTTCAGGTGATTCCCGCACGCGCCGCCTCAGGCACGCGCGCGCGCCCCCGCCACTCCCTCGCGTGTCCGCGCCGGTGCCGGGGCTCCCCGGCCTTTCCTGCGCGCAGCTCCCCCCGCTCCTCCCCGCCCTCCGCCCCCCTTCCCCTCCCCGCTCCCCTCCTCCGCCGGCGCCGGGAGCCGCCGGGGTTACTGGAGTTCAGCGGGGCCGGGCAGGATGCGCGGGGCTGCCGGCGGTGAGCGCGGGAGTTGCGCCGGGCAGGGAAGCAGTGTCCTGTCGGGGAGCGGGGTAGCGGGGGTCGCCGTTCGCTCTCCAGGCGCCTGCCCGTGCTGGCCCCGGGGATGAGCTGCGGGCTGCTGCAGCCCTGACACAGCCGCTGGCTTGGCCGGGGGTCTGCGGTGCTGCCCGCCCTGCCTGGGGCCGGGCTGTGCCCTCGCTGGGCCGGGCTCTGCCCTCCGGTGCCCGCAGCCGGCTGAGCATCCCCCGGCCCGGTGCCGTCACGGCTGAGACGCGGAGCGGAGCCGGGCACCTCTCCTGGAGACGGGCCCTGGAGCATATGGTCATGCTTATGTAAGGAACAGCCTGCCCGTGGCGTGGAGAACAGGGCTCTTTCCATCTTTCCTACTTATGTCATGTCAGTCGGTTTTATGAGACCTTCTGTAGCCTTTTAAAATCAGGTTTGTGGTGAGAATTTTCGTTTTTCTTCTGTGCTCGGGAGTAGTTCTGCGTACCAAGTATACTTGTGACAGATGGAGCTCTTAGAGGGATTCTTACCTTCTGGTTGTGCTGCCTTTTTGGGGGTGTGTGTGTGGGACCTGGTGCATAAATAATGTGATTGGGGGAATAAAGTGAAAAAAATGCGATTTTTTTTGTGTGTAATGCACACAAGTATCAGCAAATGAAGGAGAATATTAGAAAATATGGGCAAAACATACCAAAGAAAAGTGAGATTTGTGTAATATGTTTGACTCATAAATATTAGCCGTTTGTGATCTCATTCAGAATACTTTTTTTTTTAATGTGTAGGTGTTGCGGTATTCATTTCTTACGCAGTTTTTAGTACAAGAGTTTCTGTTAACTTGTGTTTCAGACTTGGATACTTTTGCATATATATCAGTTAGGGTTTGTCCTGTGTTCGTAATGTGTCCGTAGAGATAAAACTTGGGAGCAGAAGAAGGAATTAATTATTAATTACTTTTTGATAGGTTAATGACGATAGATTTAAATATGGAAAAAATATTTTGTTTAGGTGGGCGCTCTAAGCTATTGCACCCCGTGACTTCGGTTTATCTGAAACCTGGGCTTTTTTTTTGCTGGTTATCGTAGATGCAGGGGGGTCTGTGCACGAGAATCTGTGTCTTTTTTGTTTCTAGTTAGCTTTAATAACTGGTAATCAGCTCTGGTTTTTGAGTCATAATATCACTGAAGGATTTAATTAATTCTTAAACTCCTTAGCATTGGGAAGTGGTTGTCTTTGCGGCCACCATTACATGGAAGGTTCATCAAAAATCTTGCAGAGCGATATAAAACTGCTGCTCAGACAAAACAAGGATTCTGTTTAAATCAGTCTTGAGGGGCTACTGAGGTTAGAGCCACTTGATTCTGACGGAGACATGAACTGAGAAAGGTTCGCTGGAAGAAATGCTGGGAAATTGTTCCTTTGGGAGAGGATGTGCAGAGATCGGTATCTCAGTCTGGTTCGGCGGCTGGAGCCCTGGTGCAGATGCAGAAAGGCACATCCTGCCAGCGAGCTCCGAACGATGGGTGTGTCCTGGAAAACTCCGTGAGCCTGCTCGGTGTTTGGTGTTGCACTCGCACAAACCTTCTCCGAGCTGTTTGCTAAACTTGGGTCGGTTTCCTCCTCTCCAAACAGTGCAGATGGCTCCTCTTCCCCTCCTCTGGGACCCATGTGGTGATTTACTCTTCTGAATCCATTTTTAGCTCCAAATACACCTGGCAGTGTTTGATGTGGTTGGAGTGGACAGTTCACCGTCATTTTGCTTTTTAAGTGTATATTCAAGTCCAATCCTTCAGTGTGATTCAGGCATCTGTTCCCATTTCCCTGCCCTTCCAGCATCTCCTCTCATTTCAGAGAGGCCCTGCTGCTCTGTAATTAGTCTCATACTTGGGAGGAACACTCAGAAGTGGGTACTTCATCTCGAGGAGTTTTTCTGGCAGAATTCTTCGGTCGCATATCTTGAGTTTGAACGTGTTTTAAAGGGAACTTTTCTGGGTATTTCCAGCGTGCATTTGATATTTCTGTCAGGCGAGTCTGGTGCTGCAGGAAGCTGAGCTGCCTATTTCACAGGCCTCGGAGCTTTATTTACATGATCCAGAAAACAGATAAGGCAGCAGCAGCGAAGGAAACTTTATCAGTGCTGACCTAGAGAAATCTTGAAAGTCTTATTTTCTATTTTAACTTCTTACCAGTCTGGTAACTAGTTATTGGCATTGCAGGTTTCTAAACATAGTCTGTGTCTGAAATGGCTAAAAACTGTCTGAGCAACTGTGGAGGATGAAATATATTTCATGCCGTCGTGTGGCTTCATCCTGGTAACACATTTGGGTCGCAGGGGTTTTTTGTGAGCTTTGCCTGTGTGTCTGGTGTTGCTGTGATCCAGCTCTCTGGGGTGGGATGTCGCTGCATCATCTCAGGCTCTCATTAATGCTCTGTGTGCTGGTCCTCTGGGTATTCTCTCCTCTGCAGAGGCGCTTTGGGATTGCTGCCCAGATTTTCTCAGAATGTGCTGATACAAATGTGGCTAGGCAGGCTTGTAGGTGTGGGCTTGCAAACACGGCTGTGATGGCAGAAAAAAGTGCTGAATAACTGGTTAATAAACCAAACCTTCAACTGGCGAGAAACCAGCGAGCCAGAAAGCACCTTGGAGCAGTTCAGTTTGTTGAGTCAAGCTAGATTTTCTTCTGAAGATGTTAATTAAAGATATTATTAATTACATTTTAATTTTAATGAATTAGCTTGCTGTCTTTCAGGTGCCCAGCTAAGCTGTGTTCTCAAATCCAAGCAGCCCCTCATAGTGTGGCTGGGTTTGAACTGATCGTGTGCAGACAGAGCTCGGATCCCGTAGGAATCCACAGAAGGAAGGATTTTGCTGCATACCTGGTGGATTTGTTAACCTTTGTTAACACATGTTAGACCCTGACTTCAATTCCTTTGTCTTACCTGCTCATTATGAAAAATAAAAGCCACAGGATGTTTTACAGGCTGCCTATAAATAATATAATGCTCTTGCCTTATAATTGAAAGTGGGCTGAAACTGTTCATAGTGTATAAATTTACTTGAGAAATAAATCTTTAAAGAAAACTTTATCTTCACAGCTCTGTGATTGGTTTTCTTTGCCCTCATATAAAACCTGCTAGAATTAATGAAAGTTGGAAATGTAGATTATTTTTTTATTCTCTGCAATTAACCTTCTGTGGTTGCTTTTGTCCATTTTTAATATGCCTTTAATGTGAATTCTTGTTCACTGAAGTCCCTGTGAACAGAGAAGAGTTTGACCTAATTTATTTTGCAGTAACATTTGCTTTTGCCAAACACGTGCTGTATTTGTTTGGAATGGTTAACCTTAGCTGTGCCACAGTTCACAAGTGAATGAGTCTTGGATGAGTAGGAATGTAGGAATTACTGTGTTTTCTAGGTAGAAATACCAGTTCTCCAGGCACCCCACTGCAGCAGCTGTATGGCAATCCATATTGTTAGACCAGATGAGAAAAAAGGAGAAAAAATAAGGAGAAAAAAACCCGTTGTTTGTTCTTGTTAACTGCTTACACAGCAAGATCGAGTTGTCTGTTTGCTGACTGACACTCTCTGAACCTTTAAATTGAAGGCTAAATACTCTCTGGTTATTATTTGAAATCTCTGAACTACTCCAGTGGTGTAGAAGGACTGAGCATTACTGGGAGCAGTGTCTGGGTGCCAGTGACGGTGTTGCTGTGCACGGCTGCAGTGTTCCAGGGCTTTATCCCTGCTCTTGGGGTCTCACTGGATCTGCCCTTCTCAGCAGAGATCTTTGATTGCTGTCCTTGTTAGCCAGTTTAAATTGTATGGGAGCAAGGCAGGCTTTTCCCTTCCCTGCCACTGTCTGCAAGGGAGAGAGCCCTTTTGATGGATTGATGACTCACGTACTCTGACTTCTAGGTTTGTTTTTGTTTGGGTTTTTTTTCGTACAGAATCACACAGGGAGATTATTTTCTAAGAGCATATTTGATAATCCTTTTTGTCCTGTTCCTTCCCTTTGCTTCTCTTTGTTCTCTCCCTCCCAAATTGATGATATAAAGATACGAGTCTTTGAAGAATGGCATTCTTCTGTAATTCAAATTCTTTTTGCTCCCCAGACCAGGACAGGTATAAAGAAGGGAATGAGTGGGTACAATAGATCTAATTGTACCCACCAATAGATCTAATTTTAGTTTTTGAACTGTGACACTGGACTTTTCTATAACTACAGATAGGAGTTGTATATTTTATATTTTTTGGGGGGTTTGTTTTTTTAATTCTTTTTCCTCTTCAAAGTCTGTCTAGCAGCATTTACCTCATAAGTAAACTAAAGGTTTTCCTGGTGATATTTTTAGTTTCACAATGTATTACTGAAAAATAATCTAATGTGGAAACTAAACTACAGACCAGAATCTGCTTGTTAATGTATGTATCCAGAGTACCTAGAATTTCATAGATGTGAGAAACAGAAGTTGAAATGGTCTCTTTTGGATTTTAGTCAATTTTGCCAAGTATTTTAGGTTGTGATGCTGTAGCAGAATGAGCATCTTGTTCACAGATGTGAGGCTGAATGATGCAGGATCAAGTCTGGCTTTAAGGTTCTGATCTTGACTGGAATTCCTGTCTCTTTCTATGGTGATTTTTGGTGGAACTAATCTTGGAATTACTTACATTTGCAGATATTCCTGTTTATTTCTGTAACTATTAAGTAACTTCATGATTAATGCTTTCCTAAATGTACAAACTCTTCTCTGTTAATGTAATTTTGTATCTGTTTGGATAAATGGATGCAGATTTTTGCTGCCCCTTGTACTGCTTTACCAGGGCATATTTTCTGCCTGTGATGTGGTGGTTTTATATTTATGTTGATACAGAAACAACAGTTATGCTGGTTTAAGTGGCAGAATTCACAGCTTCGGCTGAAATGGCAAAATTTTGTGTTGTGACAAAACTTCAGAAAGAAAATTCTGTGAAAGGGAAAATGTGTGTTATCTTTGAGAGGGTACGTGCTGTGTGATCGCACTCAAGATGGTCTGTTCTGCTGGTGGAATGAGCTGGGACAAACTTGAAGGAGTCTTTTTCTCTCTCTTTTTTTTAAAATTGATTTTTGCCAGCTCTACTGTTTTCTTTAAAACTAATCAGGAATAGGATTTAGACATTATGGGTGTGTCAGGTGAGGGAGGGATTTTTGAAATACAATTGTTACAAAACAAAAATGAACAATCCACGTTCCATGAACAATCAGTTACAATGGGAATTTTTTAAAAGATTGTTTTGGCCAAATAACACAGCTAAAGATGTGAAATCTGAAGTTCTTGGTTTTGGCTTTTGCTGGAACTGAGTTAATTTTAGCAGCTGCTGCAGTGCTGTGTTTTGGATTCAGTACGAGAACAATGTTGGTAACACACCAATGGTTTGGCTGGTGCCAAGCAGTGCTTACTCTAAATCAAGGACTTTTCAGTTTCCTGTGCTCTGACAGTGAGCAGGTGCACGAGGAGCTGGGGGAAGTGGGCAAAGGGATATTCCACACCCCAGAACCTCATGGCCAGGGTATGAACAGGGGGGAATTGGCTGGGAGACACTGACTGCTGCTCAGGGACTGGATGGGCATCAGTGGGTGGTGAGGAACTGGATTGTGTCACTGGTTTCTCTTGGGTTTTATGTCTCTCTTTTTCTGTTTTTTTTTTTTTTGGTGTTGTTATCTGCCATTCACCACAGTTACTATCATTATCACTATTCTATTTCATTTATTAAAGTGTTATTTCAACCCAATGTTTTTACCTTTTTTCTAGTTCTCCTCTCCATCGCACTGGGAGGGGTGATGGTGAATGAGAGGCTGTGTGATATTAACTCCCAGCAGGGGTTAAATTGTGACAGTCTTCCTGTGACTGTTCCTTTTCTTACTCCAGTTTAGAACAGGGAGATGTTTGAAATCATGGGAAAAAAATTTTGAAACACAAACAAGTGGCTCCCCAGTCCATTTTTTGGCTTTGTACAACAAGTGACCTATTTTTTTCCTAACGCCTGAGCATCCAGCAACTCCTGTCATCATCATTTATCTAAAGGTTTTAGAGGTTTAATGTTGTGGTCGTTTTTTTGTTTGTTTTTACACCAATCAAAATAATGTATTGTGAGAGCTCTTTACAATATAATGAGCTTACAGCAATGGACTTTGCTTGCTTCTATTTCGTTCTGTTAGAACTTGGCAGCCAGTACAACTGAGGCTTTATTTAACACATCCGCGTTTCTAGTGGAGTTAATTTTAAAGGGTTTCTTATTAGTATTGGGTGTTTTTGTCGGTCAGGGACAGAAGATGCTCTGGAATTGCAGCGGCTGCTCCTCACAGCACTTCCGTTACGACATGATGTGGTTTTCAAAGTTTGTTTTGCTTTTGTTTTAGCAGCGTTTGAAATTTAATTGTTCTCTGAGATAATTAAATGCTGCACTTTTTAGTTTGCTGTGTCTCAAGTGTGTGTGCATGAGTTTGGGAGGCAGAATTTTTCAGCATAATTTGGATGTGCTGACCCTCAAATTAACTTTCAGTATTAAGAGAAGTTGTCCCTGTAATTCTCTTTATTGAGTAATTAAGGAAAGTGAAAGCTCAAGTGAAAGTTACCTTCTTGTCATACACGTTTGGTTGTTGTTGATGACTGAAAAAGGTTTGACAGATTTGAGAATACAGTTTGATATCAGTCACTTGTTGTCACTTTACGTGGGTATTTTTGTGACAGAATGAAAACCTTTCAGTTCCTGCTCATCCCTGTCCCTACACCCTGATCTACTTGGAAAAGGAACCTGGTGAAAAATCAGGAGGCAGCCTAATTTCAGAGTTTTAATTAAATTTATGAACTTGACAAACCCTTAGATTTTTGAAAATTCTGGGACATTTAAAATATTTCTATATAAGTAATTTAAGCTTGTAATTTTTGTAGCTCTTTGGATACAATCTGTGTAACTCCTGTTTGTACAATACCACCCCTTTAAACTCGATCTTCTATTCACACAAAACGTTGAATGCTCCGATTCTGTAGTAACTGCTTGGGTGGTAGTTTTGGTTGTTCATTCTAAATATTTGTAATCTTCTGGCTGACCTTTTAATTTGTGTTGGGCAGCTCTGTGAAATGCTGGTGTTGTGTGGAGTGCCCGATGTGGTTGTAAGGCGCTTCCTGTGCGAGAGGAAGGATGTGCTCCCCTTGGGGTTTGTAGAGCTGTTGCAAGAGCTCTGTAAAAAGTACCACCATTTACATAGCTTGAAAAATCAGACTGTGGGCTAGACAATGGCAGGCAACAGCCCTGCAACCTGTGGTTTATTGAGCCACATCTCAGTTTTGATCTGTCCTGACTTCTTGAGCTGAATTAGTTTTATGTCATCGTGGCTTGGGAAGTGTGAGCGTGGCTGAAGGTGTGACATGAACAACACAAATGAAATGTCACACAAAGCTTGTGTGTAAGGAAGAGGTCTTGGGTTTTTTTTGTTATTTGGGTTGTTGTTTTTTTCTTAATGTGTATTTGCATGGTTTCACTTCATGCTGGACTTCCGTGTTGTCTTGAGGTGTAAAACTTGCACAGCTGCAAAAACTTTTGTAACTTACACAAGGACAATATGAATAAAGTTCTGTAAAACTTTATTTAAAATAAAGCACAGTTCAAGTGCAGGTTTTTCCATTTCTTTGCTCAGGGTGCAGTTCTTTTCAATTGTCCTCCTAATAATTGGGATTGGGATCCTTTTCTTGAATCTGACCTCATCAGGGGGCTGATTGTGCTGCAGGTGATTTTACTTTGAGTGGCTTCTTGTGGATAAAAACGTGCTGGATCATCCCCATCTTCAACTGCACTTCTCTAATGCAGCGTGCAGTGAATCATGTCCAAGGGATGGGCAGGTGGTGAATGGTAAAACCAGCACATTTCGTTTAGGAACAACTGTCAGTCTTAGCTGACAGGATGTCAGACTGATCTTTTTGCTCTTTAAAATGGTTCTGTTGGTGACTTTTGAGATGCGGTTGTGGACCAGCTGTTTTTAAAAAGAAAACGCCCTTCATTGTTATGCATTGTCCATCTTACCTGATGGCAAACTCCAAAATTAAATTACCTTCTAGTATTCAGGATATGGTCTTTTGTTTTTATGATTCTTTGTAGTGATTTGCATAGAAATGAGTAGAATAGTTACATTATTGGTCCTAATCTTCAAAACACTCAGCCCTCATATTTCATAAATAGATAAATTTTTAGAGGTTAATGAAGGCTGTAAATGATTTGTTTAAAGCTTAGGTATTTGAAAGTTGTTTATTGCAGTTTGCATTGAGGAAGTGAATCCAAAATATTTAAAGAACTGCTGTGATTATTTAATTTGAGAGACATAGAAATAGTGCTAGGCTAAATGGATGTAGTGTCTAAATTTTGTTGGTGTTTGGTTTCTAAAGCTTACAGAGCATTTGCATTCTAATGCTGATCATGTAAATGTTTTTGTAGTACCTACTGCACTGGGGGTCTTTGGGAGATCCTGGATGCTGAAAAAGGGATAGAAGAAATAGGGATAGAAATAAGAACAGTGCACACCCTTGGACCATTTTCATGTCATCAACCTGCCCTCCCCCATTTTCCAGTGTCACCATGGAAAAACTGCTAGCAAATTGACCTTTATATAGCCAAAATAGAAGCTGTCCTGTCTGGATTTGAGTTTAACTCAGTTGATTCATTCAGTTTGTGGCCACACAGGAAGCCCCATTCATACGATCACAAAGCCTAATGGCTGTTTGTACAGTGGGATTGATCTGATTACTCTTCTCTCTCTTGTGCTGTTTACAGTCTGCTGCCAATTCACAGAACGGGAAGAGAATGGCTGCAAAGGAGAAGTTGGAGGCAGTATTAAACGTGGCCCTGAGGGTCCCCAGCATCATGCTGTTGGATGTCTTGTACAGATGGGATGTCAGCTCATTCTTCCAGCAGATCCAAAGAAGTAGCCTGCACAACAATCCTCTCTTCCAGTACAAGTACTTGGCCCTTAATATGCATTATGTGGGTAAGTATAGATCTATTAAAGAGAAGACATTACTAAATACCATTTGGCTTGCTGCAAAAATTTTAAGAATTTGGTAATGGCATGTTAATATATTGATTACAAAGAATAACATGGTAATGCATTCATTACAGTTCTGCCTAAGGGACAGTTTATGTTAGCAGCAAAGAAATCCTGCCCAGGGTTTTTACTGATTGTTGTTATTTAGCCTTTGCAAGTAAACCTGGTGTTTGGAAACACAACTGATGTCCTGAAAGAAGAGCACAGTGACTTTGGCCTGTGTCTGACTGATGAAGAAGCTGCTGTGAAATGCTGTGCAGACAAAAAGTATAGAAGCTTACCATTAAACAAGACACGAGGGAAAAGGTGGCCTGGTTTGGGCTAACCACAGCATCAGATGTTTAGTTTTCTCTGCTGCACAGATTTGGCTCTTCAGTTTACACCCTTATGAACCATCTCTGTGCTGTGAGTGGATTGGAGCAGGTAACCAGTCCTTGTGTTGCAAATAAATGGACAAAATTACTAACTCAGCTCAGGCAGCTGAGGTGTGAACCTTGGCCTGCAAGTCTGGCTCTGGAATGCCAGATGCCTGTTTGTAGGAGATGAAAGGATTGGTGTTCTGGGACCTGCTCTCCAGGTGAGAATGTGATTCATCTGCACATGGGGTCAATTAGGGATTGAATTTGGGCTGTTGAGGTTGATCTCTGGTGAGCATCTGCCTGAGCACTGCCTGGCTTGGAGAGAAAGGGCTAACATGTAATTTAACCACTCCTGAAGTGTTTCTTCCTTGTAGATGGTTTTGGAAGATAAAGATGCACTGCAGTCAGCTAAAGGAAACACACTTTATTTAAGAAATTAGAAAACTGTGGGCTTTTGAAGGAGCATGTCCTGACTTTAATCCTTACTGCATGTGTTGGCATGAGGCTTCCCTTTTTTAAATGTCTTGTCTGGAAATCATTTACTGCACTAAAAATGTGTGCAGCTTTCTTTGTTATGGCTCCACTACTCATACTGGGATGACAATGTGTTCGCAGTACAAAACCTTGGTGTCACAGTTCCCTTTTCCTTTGTCTGTGGGAGGGGACATGTTTGGAGCTGGTGACTGTGACAGGACTGTGGTGGCCTGTACCTACAGCTGGCTTTCTCCTGCATTTGTGTGCACAGACAAAGCTTTTAGGAATAACTTTATGAGATCAGGTTCTAATGCAGAGCTTACAGTTGTGCAGTAGGTTTTCAAGAGGGTGGGTAATTTCCAGCTGGGACAAAGCTCCTCTTTAAAGGCATTTGATAGTCTTGTCCTTGTCAAAGTATGTTGAGATACACCAATAAAAAACACTACAGAGGGGCTGAGTATTGTTACCAAAGAATTTCCCACCTGGTTGCTATTTTGGTACTAAACCAGTGGAATCTGACTTTGTGCTCCTTGTACAAGGGGTGCTTTTGTGTTGGTGCACAATCACTCAGCAGTTCTTTTATTTCTTGCTTTTATGACATTGAATGCATGCACTTCTATTTCTCCAGCTGGTTGCTGCTGAGCAAGAAGCGCTTCTAAATTCTCAAACAAGTTGCTCATTTTAAAAGATTTTCAGACAATTTTTAGTGACAAAACTTGGCTAAGACTTTTCACATAAAGTTGCTGTATTTAATTTCCTTGGTTTTTAGGGGTTTTATAAGTTGTGTCAGGGTGAAGCTGGGCTAAATCAATTTACATGCCTCCATGACATTTTATATAGATTTAGTTGCATCACTTTACAGTATAACATTAATTAAGATGATGTATCAAAATATATAAATTGGATTTGTAAGGAAAACAAAGTACTTTTCCACCAGTTTGGAGAATTAAGCTTCTTTGAAGATACATTGGGGGAAATTAACTGCCAGCATATAATTTAAACAACAGTTCACCGCGGCTGTGTTTCAACATGCTAATCTGCTTTATTTAGGAAAAAATCCTCTCTTCATATTTGCAGTTAGGAAACATTATCAGCAAATGCAGTGGCAGCTTTGCAATATCAAACAATCACTGAATTTCTTCTACAAGCCAGTATCTTGTAGTTCTATATATAGTGTTCTATAAGTGCTTCCAGCAGCTGAGGAAATTGGGTGCATCTATCTCGGGCAGATGCTCAAGGAACAATTTGATTAGAGAGCCCTAAAAATTAATAAACTCTACCAATCTTTATATAGTGAACCTTTTCTTGGGACTAAGGAGACAGAATTGAAAATTTGCTCAGAAGTGGGGGTTACCAGGAGTGTCTTTTCTGTTGAAATGTAACAAATGAAATGATGTGTGTTCCAGTGTGATTCCCATTCCAGTTAGCAGTACTGGCAGTACAATAAAAACTTCTAGAATGCACTTTGTTCTTTGAAACAACTTTTGCTTTTCATATCTTTCCATGAAACAGCCCTTATCTGCTTGAGCAAAGGAAAATACTCAGTCCTGATAACCACTCAACCACAAGTTCACCTGCATGAAATTTAACTAAATATGCACAGAGCAATGCAAACAGCAGAGATAAATTTCTGGTTAGAATTGGTGAAACCTCTGTGTGGGGTAGATTAGCACTTAATGCCAGATTTCTCTGTTTCCTTCTACGCTGTAGAGTAGATCTGAGAAAACAGACACTTCTTTTTGTGTTCTTTTGGTGAAGAAGGTGGAAAACAGTTGAAACCACATTATTTCCTCCTGTGAAGAAGAGCAAAGCAAAGCTATTTGTGCTAACTGGTAAATACTCTGAGCTAGATGGAAAAAGAAGAATCATGAGCTTAACCTATAATCAGAGTCAGGCTTGGAATTTAAGTCACTGTCTTGAGTGAGGCACGGAATTGCAGTAAATACAGGGTTTTCTTACTCAGAGTAAAAATAGAGCAGATTTCTATCTTGAACTGTATTCTTTGTCACTACAAAAAATAAAAAGTCCTCAGGGGAAAAAAAAAGTAAAGTATTTAAATATTTGGAATAGGTGGAAGGTGTGTCATCTTTCACAACCCTGTTTGTAATGAGTTTCTTGAACTGTGTGGTTAATACTTTAATCTCCTGGTCACATCACTTGCTAGGTGTGAGCTGCTTGTTATGAATGCTGCTTTTATGATGGGGGGCTTGAGGGAGGAGAAACCTGCTGGACTTCCTGCCCTTGTGTGCTGATTGCATGCTTTGGTCTGCCCACTTTTCTTTAAGCTCTTGTGCTTTACATAGAAGATCTTTTATTTAGATTTCTTTTTTTCTGTTGCCTTTTAAGAGGAAAGATACTGTACTCTGGTACAAACACAGTGAGAATTGCCAAGTGAATCTTCAGTGTGAGAAGGAATGAGTTGGTTCATTATGGAAACAAATTTCCTAAAATTGTGAGAAGAGGATGCATGACTTAAATGTGTAAATGCAGTTAATGCATACAAAGATGAGGTCCTGCTTGGATTCAGTGTCTCTGGCATTTTTGCCCCATGTCTTCTGTCTCTCTTCTGCCAGCAGCACTTGGATAAATGGGCAGTAGAACTATTTTCTGAGTGTTACTATTTAATTTTAAACTGTAGCTATTTTTAATCAAGTGCAATTCGATGACATGGACTTGGTCTTTATTTCTTAAAATAATTACTTGTTATTTGAGTCTTCTCACTCTCCTTTTGGATAAAATGCAGTGTGTGCTGCAGTTGGTAGGACACAGGAGGAGGCAGAGAGTGTGCCATGCTTAAAATCCAGCACACCCTTTTTTATTTTCTGACTCAAGACTGAAGATTCCTCTATTGCTCTCTTAGTGTTGTAGGCTTTTGCTGAGCAGCTTTCTCAGCATATGGATACTTTCAGGTAACTTTTCTGTATAAAGCTGGTATCTGTTTTTTGCAACCCACATCACTACTTTTTTTTTTTTAAAAAAGGAGCCACTAGAAGCCTGTTTTAAAGGAGGTGCTTAAAATTCTTGATTCTGGGTACCAGTCTCATGACAGCGTGGCAGCTTGTCTTAGTGATGTATAAAGAGCCTCTGAATCATATGGCAGAACTAGAATCAAAAGTCCATTTTATTTGTTCAGACAATACTGCAAATCTCTGTAAAGAACTCAGCTTCTTGGATTATTTATACTTAGAGTGCCCAATCTGTTACGCATTTAAAAATTGAAGAAACAGCTGTTGATGGCAGCACCCCAGTAACGGAAAAATTGTTTTGTTGGCATTCTTTTCACCGAGATGTGCAGATGTTGATAACAGGATTTCTGATCTCTGTTTACAGTTGTTCTGAGCCATGACTGAATAAATACCAATTTCCTTATGTGCAAGTATGTTTAGATGTGTGCTTTCTCAGTTTTGAACTAATTTTCCAGCATTTTCTGGAGGGCAGGAATATTAAAGTATATATTTTAAAAATCATCCACTCTTGAGATAGATCATTTTGACAATGACAATTTATGAAATCTCTGTTTAAATTGTAGTGTAACCAGTCTGGTGATTGTTTATCTGAGAATTAGGCACACTGAAAATAAAGGTGCCAGTTGTTTCTGTAGTACTTCTGCCATCTCTAATGCAGGCTTTCAGAAGTGTGTCCTGTTCTATTGGTACTTGCATGTTGTGGCCAGATATTTGTCTGAATAAACTGAAATGAGGACAGTGAAGGATTTGGCTGAAGTGCAGTGAGTAACTCAGTGCACTGATCCCTCTTTGAGGCAGGAGAGCTGGGATGGAGTCTGTGGCTCATGACTTGCTGCCTCCCAGCACATTGCTCTGCAAATCATGGACCCTTTACCCTCCCAGGATATGGGAAAATGGAAAAGTAGGGCCCCCTAAATTAATTCCCTGATAGAATCCAAGCAATTGTGCTCTTACTTTCTGGCACTCCAAGAGTTGGTGTGGCCTTACTAAGAAATGTTATGAACTCTTTGATGTGCAAAGTTCTCGTTTTTAGACCGAACGTGCAGGAAACTGTGAGTAAGAATATGAAATGGACACAAGGGATCTGTAATCATGCAAATGAGCACTAAAGTGCTTCATAAAGAGGATGAGTTGCGACTTTGATCATGTTCCAGAAGCTTCCATTGTGTGCAGTCAATAAACTTCAGAAACCTGAGTCGGCAGAGAGGTAATTCTGGTGAGAGAAGCTGGGAACACCTTGGTGCTGCAGAAATGGAGAGAGATTGCTGAGAGGCAGTCTGAGAGCTGCTGCTCACTGAACAATGAGCATTGCACAGCCAGAGGTTTTCATGCAGCTGAATCAACAGGCTGTAAATGAGGTCATGAACTGGTTAATACGTTCCTGTCTAGCAGTGTTTAACTTCACTTTTCTGCTTAGGATGATTTTCACAGTTTTTCTCCAGTGGGGCCTAAATCTGTACTATCTTGCCTGAGAGGCACTAGAAGTTCTCTGCTTCCTTGTGCTCCTGAATAGGAGCTGAGTGGGGGATTTGTGAATTTTTAAGGTTGGCAGAATGTATGTTCTGTAATGCTCTTTACAGCTGGAATCATAAAGGTGCAAGTCTCTTGGTGTCGTGGCACTAGGGCACTCTGACTGTATTCAGGGAAGATTATTCTGTCTTTCCTTTACCTTTGTTTGTTTGTTCTTAACATGTGTTAGAACCATTCCTTTACTGGGGCAGGAATTGGGCTTCTCTGAGCCTGCTGCTTGCTTTATACAGAAATGCACGTGGTGAGTCAAAAGGGACAATGCACCAAGTCCCAAGAGCAAAAATAGCACGGCCTTAAACAAGGGAGGGGAGGGCTCACTGCTGACACAGAGCTCAAAAACTCCATTTGGATGAGAGTTTTAGTTATTGTTAACCCCAGCTCAAAGGTTACCCACTGAGATGACTGTTTCTCAAACTGTAAGTCCTTGTGTGTGGGGACTCTCTCCAAAGAGATGTATGTTCTCAGAATCGTGTTTTCTTCTGGCAGAGGAGGTGCAAATGAAAACAGAATGTAATGATTTAGATGAGAAAGCTACTGTGAGAAATTTCATTTCCTGGTCCTTCTTTTTTTTTTTGAAGTGGAATCTTATTTACACCATACACTAATTACGTCGTTTGTCTGCATGAGAATAAAGGGAATAGAATATAATTGCAACTATGTCTGAATTTGAGCTGATCTTCCTTTCCTTCTGCAATCAGGTGGGTTGGTAGAGAATTATTTGGCTTTCTAAATTTTTTTTTGGCGGAGGCTTTGTTGATAAAAACGAGGTTGGTACCAGTTTGGGAATAGGGCCTCTGCAGCAAAAATGCAAATATTGCAGTATGAAGTGTGTTGAAATCTCCCTCTTACCAACTCACAGGAGGAAATTGTAAATAAAAGTGAATGGGAACTACTTTAAATGTCTGTTGCTCTCCCCCTCTTTAACAATTAAAACAAATGGCTGCTTCAAAGTGCACATTTACATTCCAGCCCAAACTCCTGAGTAGTGGAGTTCATTGCTGAAGCTTCTGCAGTAACCTTGGCTGTCTCGTGCTGCTTCCCTGCACAGATCTGAGCATCTGTGCAGTGTGGAAGCCTGCTGGTTAGAAGGCACAGTGACAGTACTTTCTTCATCTTTTAATTTAGCCTTTTGGTTTTTTTTTATTCTACTCTTTCATTGTATCCTGAAGGATCCTAAGTACTTTAATTAAAGTTGTGATAATGTAGAGAAGAATAAACTTCAGCGATATCTAAATCCTTCCATGTACCACATCTTTGTTATTGTGTAGTTACTGCCTTCTAAAATATGTTACTTTTACAGAAATGATCCTGCCATTGCTCAGGTATCATCATCATGTGGCCAAGAGCAGACTTTCTTGTGATAGAATAAGGTAAAGATGACAGAGCTTAAATACAGATACAGGAAACAGGTATTCTAAGACTATTTATAGAGTAATAGAGGAATAAAAGACTGCATAATAAACTCCATTTCGTTCTCCACCTGAAGGTGAGTCACAGGCTACAGGGAGAAGGAAAGGTTTAGAGAGATTTGACTCACGTGCTGGAATGATAGATGGTTGTGGGCTGTTCCTCAGGGAGAATTAGCCCTCATAAAGGAATCCAGGGAAAGGGGTGAATGCAGCAGAGATGAGGTGTAGGAATGTCTGCAGAGGGTTTGAGAGCTCTGGAGCTGGCTCATGAGGCTGTGGTGTGGTGCAGGGGAGTTAAATGTCTTCATGGAGAGTGCTGAGGAGTTCCTGCTCTTGTCATTTGTGTGTTTGGTAAAAGGAAGGTGGTGAACAGAGAACAGGAATTCCAGAAAATGCAGGTATTTGTGAAGAAAACTGATGGTGTAGAACATCTGATGTGCTACGCAAGTTATTCTGTGTCAAACAGTCACTAGAAGGAAATGATGCAGTGCTGTGTTTCAGGTCCCTCTAAAAAAGCTCAAAATGGAAATTATTCTGTTCTCTGGGTTAAACAGCCACAACTCCCCCAGCCTGTCCTCACAGGGCTTCTCCAGCCCTCTGGTCAAAGTGATACGGTACAGAATTAGTGACTTGTATAGAACTTGGTTTTAATAAAAGAAACCATCAATTATTTCAGCTTTTTAAAAAGCACATCCTGAGACAAATGTGCAACTTGTCACATCAACTTCATGAAGATGATTGAAAAATTATCTTTAACACTAAATACATAAATGATACACTGGTATTTTAAAAAGGTAAGTAAATAGCCTTGTCTGTCTGTCATTGATCCTATAATCTGTCTTATCTGAATTACCTGATCTCTCTCTGCTTGGCATCCCGTGGGTCTGGTGCCTTTTCTAGTAGCATCTTGCAAGATACCTTTTTGAAGACCTTACTGTTGGTAGAATTTTACAGAGGTGGCTTATTGAACATGGCAGATACTAAGCAGCCATGAAACAATTCTTCATAAATAGTGACTCTGAAATAGTATCTTTTTCGAATATTGGAACATGCTGTGTTCCCGAGCTGTTTTGTAGTACCTGGTTGTGCCACTGCTTATGAGTGCTTTAATCTTATATTTAAAAAGCTCAAAATATAAATTAGCTCAGCTAACAAGGCTGTGCTTGATGTTGCTGAATAGATGTATGAAACTTTAAATGTGACGTGACTGGTCATTTAAATGTGATGCGACTTTAAATGTGACTGTGAGGGTCAGGATAAGTTCTTTGGCGTTTTGTTCTTAGCTTCAGGGGAGTTGTTGGCTGTTGCTCAGTTGTTTTCCTAAATGGATTTCAGTGCCAGGCACTTGAGCTGACCTTCAGAAAGAGCACGAGTGCACTGCAGTGATGGAGAGAGAGCTTGGAAATAAATATTAGTAAAGGCACCATGGGCTGAGTTTTTGACTTGCAGACTGTCTGGAGAGGAGGACATGGACATGTACCACCCGGTTGTGAAGTGGAATTCAAAGTACTGCTTTCTTTGGGTATCTCAGTGAGATCCTTCTGAAAATACGGAGCAGTGTTCAGCTTGTTGGAGAGGCTGCTGAGCAGCCGGGCCTGGCTCGTGAAGAGTAAAGCTGGATGTGCATTGGGTCATTTTCAACAGCCTCACTAAATGCTAATGAGAAGTGCAGGAACTGCTGGGATAAATATCTACAAATCCTAGGCTGTGTCAGGTCTTGTCCTTGATTTATGCAACCCTGATAGCTGGAGTGTGCTTCAATATGGCTAATATGGAGTACAGCCTGTGTGTCCCCATCTTAAACTGTGAACATGCTAAGGGTTATTTTAATTTGGTGTTAGATAGTATTTTTTAAAATATCAACTTCTGCTTTTTGTTACAGGTTACATCTTAAGTGTTGTGCTCCTAACTTTACCAAGGCAACACCTGGTTCAGCTTTACCTGTACTTTTTGACTGCACTGCTGCTTTATGCTGGGCACCAAATTTCCAGGTAAGAATAAATGGGTTAATTTTGTTAGCTTGGTTTGGGAATTAAAAATCAACAGTTATTTTGTTAATATCTTCTATAAATGGTTTTGTTGAGGCCTTTTTTTTCTGTATCAGACACCTAAATATATCTTGCTGTTCTTTGTCTTTGGAAAAGTTTACAGAATGAAATATGCAGTCAAGTAGTTCTTTTAAGTCATTGAAAATACATCAGGAGTTTTGAGCTACTTGTCTGGGGAGTGCAATGTCCACTAATCTAAGGAGAGAAAACACCACAAGACTAAATGTGGCCTCTGATGCAGTAATCTGAGTTACTCAGTGGCTCAGCTAAAATGCTTTCAGCACTGGGGGGTTTTACACAGCAGACAGGATGTTACTTTTAGTTTCCTGGCACCTCGAGTGAGAGACCAAATAGAGACCTGGAATCCAGTAAAAGCAAATTAGTAGTGGAATTTATTCTGAAAATATATTACACGAAGATGAATTGACAATGGAAGCAGGTGTTTTGGATCTAAAATGCAGAGTGAGAGGCTGGAGAACTCTGAGTCAAACAAGACAAAATCAACCATCTCTGTTTGGCCCCAGCTAAATCTGTTCAAAGCCAGTGTAAACTTTCATACTGACACGATGTTTAATTGGAACCAAAGACACTGCCATCACATTAAAGGCTTTGCATGGGAAGTTTTGAAAATACGGATTTGAGCCTGACTTATTTTGGTGCCTGCTGATGGGAAACATTTAAAAATGTGCTTTCAATTGATTTAATGGAAGTGATAGTTTTGTTATTTCCGCATCAAAATTGTTATTCCAGAGCATTTGCTGGAATGTCTTTCTTGATACGTTGCAGTTCAGGGGAGTGTTAATGAAGGTTTTGTGATGACTTGACACGTCGCTGTTGTGGCTGTCAGAGTTGCAGTTGGTGATTCCCTGAAAAGGATGAGTGTACAAGAGAGGAGTTATAGTCTCTTATGGCCTCGGTAGGAAGGAAAAAAGGGTTTATTTGTCATCCTCACGGGAGCCCTGAGCTGTTATAGATGGAGTTTGTGGGTTAAAGGCTTATTTATTAGAAAAAACAATGTAAACATTATTTAAGAACTTATGTTGAAATAATAAATCCAGTAACAAATGCCCGTCAGACACAGGGCTTTGGTCCAGAACATTTACAGCTGGAGGGGTTTATGCCACTCTGGGCCTTTAAATTTTTTAGAAGAAAGGAGATGTTATGCATTTGGTTGATACATTAAGGGTGTTTGCTTTTAACACCTTGTTTGTGTTTCTAGAATAGAAATTCTGACTTCTGTTGGTTTCTGAGGTTTGAAGCTCTATAGGCGTCATTGTGTAACATGATCAGTAACTATTGCTTGGATTGTTAGGTATGTTCCTACTAAGCTTTCTCTATTTGGTGCTCCTGGAGTGAGTTAATGAAGACTTTAATTAAATCTAGCACAAAAAATATTTTTAATTAAAAGATGTCATGGATTCAAATAGTCCAGCAGTATTCCCAAGGTATTTTGCAAGGCAAATGTAGCTGCTGACACTTGTGAGTGAGCTTACCCATTCCCTAGGCATAGGGATGCTTTGGTTTGGAAGGAAGCACAGTGCAAGGGGCTCTCAGCTGAAGCCTTTGTACAATCAGGGAATCATATGTGGGGAGTCACACTTGAATTAGGCTTACAAAAGAATTTTTGAATCCCATTAGTTTTCATATTGAACTCAGTAAAATGTGACAGACATATCTGCTGGCAGAGCTTTTCCTCTTGTTGCCAAAGCTATCCAGTTCCAACTGATGTTTCTATTTAGCAGCCTGATCATAACAAGACATACAGTAGTCACATGTGCAAACTGTTTTTCAGTGTTTTTTGTTAGTAATTCTGCTCAGAGCTGAAAACTTCCAGGGACTTGCTTGCATGCACTACCAGTTGGGATGCTATTTAAGACCGATGAAGAGGTCTTATATTGAGGCCAGTTTGGTTAGTGCAAATTATAGAACAAGACCAGAATCATCTGGCACTTGTGACTCTGCAGTGTCCTGGAAATTCTGAGCTGTTGAAAGACTTCAGCTTTCAGTGCTTTTTTTCCACCCCAGAAATAGCTTGCAGTTCATCTGTAAGTCTGGGAATAAGATCATCTGAATTTTATAGTTAAGCTCTGACTTCAGACTTCCAGGTTTATGTGACCTTGACAAGTCACTTAATTTCTTAAATGTTTGTTTCCTTGACTGCAGAACTGAGAATTACCTTAATGTGTAAAGATGGTTTAGGTAATATTTGTGAATACTTGGAGCAGAATATGCTACATTTGTATGTAGCATGCTAACCTGGCAATTTGGGTGGAAATAACATACCATCTGTTTATGGAAAAAAGAGAAGTCAGCTTTAAAAACCCAAATCCAATTTAATGAAATTTCTTTGCCTTAGGTTTCCTGCAGCAGGCTCCAATTTTAGGAAAAATTAGTTTAATAAGTGAGTGGCACAGAAATAGGAACAGCTTGAGCTGGGTGCCTCCAGCCAGGGACCCAGAGCACACAAATCTCTGGGCCTTTGTACCCTTCCAGTCAATGCACCCATCCCTCATCCACTCTTCATCTGCTTTGCACACACCCCTTGGTCCTATGGTGGGTTTTGGTCTGGAATCTTCTTGTTCCCTGTTGGATTCTTTCTCTGTCTCCAGGTGGGTGTTGGCTGCTTTTATCTGGCTGGGCTGCACCTTCTGCTGAGTTGTGGCCTCCTTATCTTCCACTTCACACTGGTCTCAGGCCCCCCCTTCATGTAACTGAGCAGAAGCTCAAGATAAATTTGACTTTTTTAGATGGGAACGTGGAGCTGGTGAGAGTTTGGAGCTTGTGGCCTAAAACTCCAGCAGCTTTAGCTACCTTTGTTAAACAAAGTCACTCAGACAAAAGAATACAGTTACATTTACAACAGTCTTGCTTTTTTTATTACGCACTCCTGCTGAGATGTCAGAAGGAACTCATGAAGTCTTTAGGTACAACCCTTAGTCTCACATACAATGTTACTACAAGCAACAAGGACAATATAAGCAGAGTGAACAAGGTCACCACTGGATGGAGCATCTGAATATAGATTCCATTGCTGTTGGTGACCACCCAAAGAGAGTTTTCCACCATCAGTGTTGTGCCTCCTTCTTCACTCTTTCCATGGCATGATGCATCTCTTCTGCACTGAATGGGAACTAGAATGTTTTGTCCATTGTTTTGGACATGTTCCAGCAGTAGATTCAGGTCATCAGGTTTTAGTGGCTTCCTCACCAGTGCAGGATTCATTCTGATGGGGATAGGCAGTAAATTTTAGCTTAAGTATAATTGGACTGTAACCATTGATTGGACATAATAGGAACTGAATAATTAAAATTGCATCCCACAGGGTTTCTACAATTGGAATTAATAGAGTGATTATTTGTCCCTACAGTGATGTTATTTACAAACATAAGATTACAAAGAGTTCTTACACAAACACATCCTTTCCCACCATAAGCAAGTACAGTTTCAGGGGTTTCTTTGGAATGTATTTCAAGTGACAGATGTTTTGTTCAGTGTCAAAACAAATGTCTTGAGCTTTGATGGTTTTGCTTTCACAAATAAATCCCTGTTGATCTCCTACAACACACACATCAACATTGACATTCTGCCATTTGATACTGTTTTGTTGGGCCCGTACTCAGCTCTAGTGGATAGAGAGCAGTTCCACTGGGATTCAGTCCTCACACAGGGATTGGGTTTATGGTGTATTTTCATGTTTGCATTTTGTTGAGACAAAAGCTGTGCCCTTATTACTCTGAGACTATATTGGAAATTGGCTGGTTACCACCACAGCTGGAATTCTCTTCAAAATCAGTTGCATTTTCCCATTTTTTTTCTTTCAATGGGTAAGACATACCCTTCTCCTTTTATGGTTGTGGCTACCATAGATTGTATGTACAGTTGTGCTTGCATGCAGCTCAGAGCCAGTCCTGATTTCAGAAATTTGTGGGATCTCTCTGGTGGAGGGATGGTAACTAAGCTCGTTCTGCTGGGCAGTGGTTGGTATTAAGTTAATTTTTTGAAGTTAATTTTTTTCACAGGTTGCATTAACAGATATCCTGTTTATTTGAAATCCGGTGTCCAGTCACACACAGCAGCTGGAATTAAATGTTAAACAACAGTAGCACTGGGGCAGTCAACTCTGGTCTTGCTGGTTCTCTCTATTAAAGTTGGATCATGAGCTATATTGGATTCACAGCAAAAAATGAGAGCTGCTTCTTTGGGTTTTACAGAGGTTTGGTCACCCAACCTCTAACGATCTGTGTGAATTAGCTCCTCTTTAGTCTTGTTAACTTTATACCACACTGAATTGTGCATTGATTTTGTACTTAGCCATGCAGCTGTGGTCATCTGGGTTAACAGCACCACGAGTGGTGAGTGAGCTGTCCCACTTCATCTCTTCAGAGTATCAGTTCTTCATAGTGCCATCATTCATTAGCTGGCTGGTTACTCAGCCCTCGTTTGACATGAGACTGGTGTATCCAATTTTCTTTTCCTAAAACAGTAATGCATTTGTCCAGGGCTTTTATCCTCTAAGAGGAGTCGTAAATAAGTGAGTCTTAATTGATTGAAAGTTCCATGTAGTGGCCAGATTTCCCAGGGCCCCCACCAGCTGTCCTAGTAATATATGGCCATTCCTCCTGGCACAAGGCCACTGTGTGCTCTTTAGATAATTGAGCTGTACCATAAATCTTTTCCCAATTTTGCAATACCTTGGCCAAGGGCATCCCCTTTTCTACGCTGAGTTTGTTCTCTGTTACCAGAAAGAATAAAGAAAAAGCAGCAAAAAAGATGGTCAGGGAGAGTCACAAGGTTCAGAGAGGAGTGTAGGTGCAGCTGGATCCAGTCTTAGTCTCAGATTTGGCCAACAGTTTGTATCTAAAGGATTATATTTCCTATTTCTATGAGGGACTCATACCCCGTTTTTAATTGTGGAATTGAATCCCCTTTCTGTGAGCACATTATTCTGATCAGGCTGTGCAGCCCTCAGTGAGCTGCAGTAGGGGTGGGACTCAGACCCACCCCGATACTGAGAGGGACCCAGACTCACTGCAGGACTTTCTCCAAATCTGCCTAGGGAATTTTAACACTCACCCTTCAATGCCTCCTGCTCCAGAGGTCCCTGGTGAACTCACCTGATGCCAGCACTTGGATATTTGGAGATAAGGAGTTGTGAAAGTGCTTTGAGATCCCATCTGTTCCCTGCAGCAGTTTCCAGTTCCAAGAAAAATTAGTTTAATAATGGAGTGGCACAGCAACAGAACAGCTTGAGGCTGGGTGCCTGTAGCCAGGGACCCAGAGCACACAAACCCTGAGCATTTGTACCTTTACAGTCAATGCACCCATCCTTCATCCACTCTTCGTGCGCTTTGCACACACCCCTTGGTCTGGGGTCTTCTTGTTCCCTGTTGGATTCTTTCTCTGTCTCCAGGTGGGTGTTTGCTGCTTTTATCAGGTTTGCAGCTTCTGCTGTGAACCAGAGTTCATACTGGTCTCAGGGCCCCCTTCATGTAAGTGAGCACAAGTTCAAGGTAAGTTCAGCTTTCCTAGGTGGGAGCTTGCAGCTTGTGGCTGAGGACTCCAGCAACTACAGCTGCTCATGCTGAGGAAAACTACTCCAGACAAAAGAATGCAGTTTAAAAGAATTCAGTGAACTAAATTAATTTACCACAGTCCTGCTGCTCCTGACAAGGAAGGTGGATGCTGGTTTTATTTTATGTGTAGTAGCACAAATGTCTTGCTTAAAAGGATCACATTTCTTTTACCCATTTCTAGCAAAAAGCAGCTTGGGAAAATAAGTGATGCAGTTATGCAGAACAGAAGTGATGCAATTAAACACACTGTTAATGCTAAAACTGGAGTTCACATCATTATCCTATTTAATGTTTTGCAGTTTTACTTTGATTGTATCCCAAGCGTGTTGAGCCTCACAGAGATTAAAATGAGAAGGGAGGGAGCAAGGGAGTGAATTTTTTCTGATGGATAAACTTAAAGTACACTTAATTTTAAGGTTGTCTGTAGACATTAGAAGCCTATGAGAGTGTTTTTGATGTTGACAGTGGAGATTAATCAGCCAAAGTAAATGTCAGCAATATGAGTCAGTTAGGTCAGATAGCCACTGTGCCTTATGTCAGTCAATTATAAAGCATATTTTTGGTAATGGAAGACCTTTTTGTACTTCAGTAGCAAAAAAAAGATCATGTGTAAAGCTCTGTATCTCTTTACCTTTGTTGGGCAGTTTAGTCATGGCTGTCCATGGGTACCTGTGAACAGGCCAGCAGTTGGATTAAATGAGCCTGGGAATGCATCTACAGCATGAACAGCAGGCAGTCTGGTCTGAGCTTTATTCTTAAATCCTAATTTTATAAAGTAATGTAGTTTCAGTCATTTCATTAACTAGTAAATAATGATTTTAGCATTCTTGTTTTCTTACATGCTGCAGTAAAGTGAACAATCCTCAAATGTAAAAGCTGCAGATTAATACAACTTTAATTGATCAAAATTGAGTGCAGGCACTTGCTTTTTTCAGCATCTTGTATGGCACTGCAGCTGTTCGAGGCATCTTCTGATTGGTGTCTGTGCCAAAAGATCCTTGTGTTTGTACTGGTAATAAGAGAATCATTGCTTTCACTTTCCTCATTCAGACATCAGCTACAAATACTGTTTAAAAAATTTAGGAGATCTTAAAACATTGCTCCTCCAAGCTGGTGGGCCTAAAACTCAGTTATATTTGAGAGTTACTTAGAGAATTCAGGCAAGTGCAGACCTCTGTGTAGATGAGTGAATCAGACAACAGCAAGAAATGTAGCTCAAAGAAATTTGGGTCATCTCCAAGCACGTTCTGGTGTTGAAGAAGCAACTGTAAGTGCAGCTTTGTTCGTGTCTCTTGTTGTGTAAGGTCATCTTGCTGCGCTTGGTATCCTGGATGATTTTGTAACCTGTTTCTTAACCAATATAGAAGAAACTTGATGTCTTCACTGCTTTCCTTCCAGTAGCTTAGAAATAGCCAGTGTTTCCACCCAAAATTTGAGGATGGAGCATGATTTTGCCAAGACAAAAAGCCATCTTTAGCATCTTCAAAGTGCTGTTATTTTTTTCTCCCTTTTGTAACTGATGGATTATCCTGTTTGAGTTGCTGATGCTTTCAGACAGTGCTTTCTGCTGGTCCATATGATGTAAATAAATACAAAAATACCCCTTTGCCCCAAGGATTACAGCCTTTTGGATTTTGGAAGATGGAAAAAAAGCACTTGGCTTATACCTGGAGAACAGGTATAAGCTTAAACGATAAAAATGTGCTTAGCTGTACCTGGAGAACAAGGGGAAGATTTCTGTCTAGAATTGTAGTTTTAGGTGCCTTTTCAGTCCTCATGTGTTTTTAATTGTAGGTTGCAGTCTAAAGAACTCATTTCAACATACCTCACATACACTATGACACTTGAAAAGCTGCTCTGAGTAGGCAGCGTTGTCAGCTATGAAGAACAGGCTTTGAAGTGTTTGTTTTAGTACTTTGAGATTTATATCTTGAATTCCAGAGATTTTTTGCAAATGAAAATGTGAATACCTTTGCTTGGGGTAGCAAGCAGAGTATATTCCCACATTTCTGGGGTGAAGTGAATGGTCCCACTAGCCCTAAGTTGCTATTTCTGCACTGAAATAAAAAGAGCAATTCTTGTATTGGCTGTGGTTTCCAGCCCTGTTCTGCTGTGCTTTGTCTGCATCTGTTCTCAGCAAGCGTGGCTCGCCTCACTGATAAAAATAAACATGGAATAACTGAATTGCCCCTCGAGCAAACAGACTGTGAGCTCCACACAGGGTCAGATCAAGTGTGTCTGTCTGGCATTCCCTGATGTGATGCAGGTAGATGTGAATGGCTGGACAGGATCTGGCAGAAACAAGCACAGGGGTTTTGTGCTGCTCATGCCAGAGCTGGTGCTGTCCTAATGAGGGTAGAGCAGGAAGGGTCACAGGGCATGGCAGAAAAAGGGGCTGGGGTCTGGATGTGAAAGTTCAGGGGTATTGCCTGCTCTCTGATGGCAGGGGAGCCACTGCAGAATTCCTGCTGTGCTGGTCCAGGATCAGCTTCTGAAGGTGTGAAATGCCTGCTCTTAGTGGGAGGTTGGTATTTGAGTTCTGTTGATATGTTAACTTACTCAAGGGCAGGGCCAATGGATGACCAGCAGCAGCAGAAAACTGCTCAGGGTCCTCAGGTTCTTACCTTTCACTTTGGTTGCCAGAGCCCACCCTCCCATCCCACTTTTTCTGAGGGGAATTATAGATTTTCAGGTTCTCTTACTGTGTCTGTCAATAGTGTTTTATCAATTTGTGGGTATCTGGTAGAATAGAACTAAACTCTTAAATTGTGTTGAACAAAAGGGTGGTGTAGCAACTCTATTCCTGACTCCAGTCCATGACTATTGCTTTTCCTTCAGACTTATTTTTTAATTAAATGTAAAGAGCTTCTTAAGTGTAAAATACTATAAGCATTAAATTGGAAGATCTCTCTATCAAGCTCTCAATTTTTTTCCCCACACATTGCTGGTGGGAAAAGAAATTATTGTTAGGAAGAAAACCACTTAATAAGGATACTTAAAAATGGAATGGTGCTTAAGAGGCTTTGTCAATAAGCAGTTTGAGGCCACGCTCTGAAGAACAGCTTAGTTGTCCCAAAGGATTTTTACAGCTCTGCCAGTGTCTAATTACAGATAATTCTGCTCTCGCTTAAGTCATGCCTCAGTTGGATCCTTCCATCAGCGTGGCTGCTGGAACAGTAGTGTTAATATTGCTTTTTGCAGTTTAGTTAATTGGCTGTGACATACACTGAAGTTACATGTATGTGGAATGAATAAATTGCTTCTCATCTGAGTCAGATGGATCATAATAGTTTGTGGGTTTGTGTTTTTCAGGGATTATGTGAGGAGCGAATTGGAATCAGGCTATGAAGGACCAATGTACTTGGAGCCTCTCTCCATGAACCGTTTCATGACTGCTTTAGTAGGTAAGTGCTTTAAATAATTGAGAGAGCTCTAATTCTCTTCATTAGAACCTATGCGTGTTTTACCTCTTGGTTTCAAATCTCCTTTATTACTTTAACTTGTTGTGATTCTTATTAAAATGCAAGAGGCATGGGAGGATAGCTGCACCCTGCCTGGCTTTTTCTATGCCCCTGATTTACCAATACCCCATACTTGCAGCTCTGAAATATTTTCCACAAATATATTTGTTTGTTATGCTCTGCCTCTGTTATTCTCAGACTTGCAGTCTGATCCACAACAACTGGAGTGTCTATAATACCCTTTATGTGGAAAGTACTGTAGAAATTTCAACAGTAACGTGCATTTGTAGTGGTTTTGTCAGTTCAGATGTTGTACACATTAATTCTTTATTGGCTTTATAGCTGAACACTTCTCATTATCTTACAAAACCTGGTGAAATACATAGGTGGGTGTGTGCATGGGTCTACAGGCTACTGGTTTTTTTAGAGAGTCCCGGGGATATTTCTAATTAAAGAGTTAAGGAGGAACAAGTCCAACACATTTAAGTTGTTTGATTAATGGTAGAGATGACTTCTCTATCTAAAAATCCCAAATAAATAACGAAGAGTTGCACTTCCCCAGAGTGTTTCCTTACCCTTTGAACTTTGACTGGGAGAGAATAAATTCAGTGTTAAGGTTGTTACACCAAACCATATGTTCTCCTGAGAGGATACTGGAATACACACACACTCCCCCTGCATTTTAAAATGAAGCCTGAGACAAGCTTGGAAGAAAAATCTTCCTTAATTCCTTTCACTAAGATCTATGGTTTTCATCAGATTATTGACAGATTTAGTCAGCCATGTACTGTTGACAAAACTCAGCTGCTGTCTGTTTACTTGCAGCTGCTACTGGCAGATAAAAATGAGTTTACTACTTTACAGGATGTTAAGTCTGACAGAATTCACCCATCTCCTGTTTGCCTGCATCCTTATTTTCCTTATGTGCCATTTGGCTTTTATTTTAATACTTTTTAATAGAAGTAACATAGGTAATTTTCAAGGAAATATTATTTGGGCATTGTTTGCTTTCTCTTCTGAATGTCTAGATACATTTTCCTGTCTCGTCAAATGACACCAAAGTACAGCTAAAGCTTTTGGTGTGTTTTTTATGAGAAAATGTTTGTCATTAGTCCTGTGAATCTCTCCCAGGTGCAATGCAGGGTTCCATGGTAAAGCAGAATCCCTCAGAGAGCTTCACAAGCAGCAGGCAGGTCTGGGCAGGAGGAGATCAGGAGGCATTGTGTCATTCAGTAACACTTAAAAACTAAACAGAGAGTCAAATCCAGCATGCTGCACCCAGGTTTTAATGGGGATTAAAAACAAGTGAGAAGAAGATAATGGTTTATCCAATAGAGTTTTGGATTGTAGTGGGTGTCAGACTAAAGTGCCCCCTTACTGTAATTGTGTTTCAGAAATAGGTGCTTGTGATTGTACTAGCAAATGTGTATGTGTTAACGTGCTTAATATCCCCATTCTTAATTTTCCTTATTTTTTCAAAGCCAACTTGAAAATGTAATTTTGGTCTTGATGACAAGCAGTCATCTTTGGGGAAGACTTGTGAAAGGGGTCTGTGAGGCTTGACAGTGTTTTGTATAAATACGAAATGTTTTCTCAGATTGGTTGTACACAAGGGTGTTTATTCAGTGGAGTCTCAGGAATGCACAGCACTGAGTGGTGTCATCTTCACAGCAAAATGAATGTACAGGTGCTTTGCTCCATCTTTTTCTCACACATTCTGACAGGGTGTTGTGCTGCAGCTCTGCTGACAGGCACCAAAGCAGGTGCGCGAGGGAATGGAATAATGGTGCTACTGGTACAGCTCTGGTTCCTGGAGTTCTGGTCAGAATTAAGGGAATTATGTACTATATCACTTGGTTCACAAAAGTAACCTTTGTTAATGCTTTTATTCATGAATGCTTTTTGAATGGGATCTCGCAGTCATTTCTTCCTCTGCATCTAACTGAGTCTGATGACTGTTGTCTGGGGATAATAATGTGTTCCTAATGCTGGATGGAAGAAATAAATGTCTTTTGAGATGGCCCCTTGGATGAGTGAGCCAGTTTGGGAGCCCATCAGCTGTGAAGCTTTCAAAGCTGCTGTGTGGTTTTGCAAGTGATGCTACCATGAAGACTTGCTTGTTCTTATGGCACAGTAATGGGGTTCTGTATTAACTTTAGGATACCTTGTTTTTGACTAACAGTCACTGATGTAGCCAGGGAGTTTGTTAACATCAGCTTTCTAAAACTGTGAATGAAATAAAGATGCTTCTCTACTCCAAGTGGCTTGTACAGTGCCTGTGCCATGTCAGCTTTCTTGTTGAACATTTTCCATTAGCTTATGAGCTGAGAGGCTCTGGCTACCTGTCAGCAATGTTTAATGGATTTGTGGAGGTTTGGGGAAGGGAAAAGAACGGACAGGAAGTTCAGACAATGGATTTCTTCCTTATTGCCTCATTCCCTAGCAGAGGAGCCTGGTTGGTCTCCCAGGGGTGTTCCAGCTGGGGTTCATTAGCTGTGTCACTCAGTTTCCAGGCTACAGCATTTCAGTTTACAGGGTGCAAACATTCACCTAGATTTGATAGTCTTGGCAGATAGCTGGAGTGTTAAAATTTATGATTTGATATGAAGTACAGGCTACTTTCTCTGGCTGATCCTGCTGAGTGATGTTCATGACTGACGCTGTACAGCCCCACCTGCAGATCAAGTGTGAGTTACTGCAGAGAGAGATTGGCTGTCCTGAACCAAGGTGCTGCTGCCCCAGTTTAAAATGGGAAGTCCCATCACTCAAAGCTCCATTGGACACGTTCATGCCTTTCCTGCAGGGGTTGAGAATTGACAAAATGCACACTTCAGGGGGGAGATCAGAGCCTTCAGAGAAAGTGCTCCATGTATTTCCTTTGATGGTGTGTACAATTCTCCTTCCCATGACAAGTAACTTTTGATCAGTGTTTAAATTAAAAGAGTGGGAAGGCCAGAGTTGAGCAAGAATGAGCAGCACAGTCCACATGTGGCTGTCGGAGGAAAGCAGGTTCTGCTGTTTGCTGAGACTGAACTCAGAGGCTCTAATTTGTGATCTGAGAGCTCCCGAGTCGTTCCAGAGAGCACTGGATTGTTTGATGGTGTTGCAGTATTTGATTTCAGATGACGACACTCTTATTAAACGCTGAAGAACACATTGGATGCTGGTGTTTGTGTCCCTTTGTGTGCGAAGCCGAGTTGCCTTAGTTACCATGAGTCGCAGAAATCCTCTCAAGCTGCCTGCCAGGCTCCTGAATATGACAGCACAGCAGTGTGCTGGTGGTGTCTTAAATAGGGTTGTAGCAACGTGTGTGTGGGCAGAGAACAACAAAGCAGAGGGAGAATGCTTCAGAGCTGGAGTCTGCTGAACGCCTAAAGAGATGAGTAGAGTAACTTTCTCTGAGGCTCAGAAGACCCAGTATGCTGATAGTGCCTTGCTGGGAGCAAGGGTGCTTGTTCTGCAGAGACATTGAACTCGGAAATACATCTATCAAATTGGCAGTAGGAATTTAACTTGAAAGAGGGCAGCGTGAAGGAGGGAGAACTTTGTATGCTTAAGTAGTAGAGATTAGAGATTGCTTTCAGCTCAGTTGCAGTTATTTTGAAAGCAGAAGTCCTTCCCTAGGTAGGGAAGCTTTGCAGAATGAAAGCAAAACCCTGGTACTGCTGTTACTCCTCTTGCAGCTTCCCTCCCCAGCCCATCCAGAAGGGCTTACAAGGTCAGTGAGCTTATGTGAGCACATGGAGTTCGTGCTGACCTAGAGATGTTACTGGCCTTGGTCTGGTTCCTCTGTTTTCCTTAGGCCAGCTCCTGGTTTCAGGGAGAGTTATGAAATGCAAACATTATGGAGGTGGTTCCAAAATAGGGCATTTTTACTTGAATTTGGTGCCATGTATTGTGGCATTTGGATATAAATTAACATAGATGGTGAGCGAGGGTTTGTTTTCAAATAATATCCCATAAATTTCCTCCTTCCTGCAGAATGATGAGTGAGGATTGTTCTTACCCAGGCAATGCACCTTTTGCCCCATTCAGTTTCCTCTGGATACAACTTCAGTGTCTCTGATGGGAGCACTTTTACTGAAGTGGTCTTAGTGCTTTAGAAATACCACCCTCCAAATCTGTGGCTGTGTGGGGGAGATGTGCTCATGCTTGTGTCCCCACCAGCTATTAAAGAGAATTTAGTTGTTAATTATCTGTCACTTGCAAGCTTCAGTGATCATTCTGAGCAACTGCCTCAGGGCGTTATGAAATTATTGAAGTCTCAGCTGCTGACCTGGCTGTTCTCCTGTTGCTGTTTTTGGCCTGTAATTCCTCTTGACAGTGTAAATATTGTCGCTCTAAAAGCCATTTGGGACCTCTGATTGCTTTTTTGTGTAGGTCAGGATGAAATAGTGTAGCTAGGCTTCAGAAAAAGCTGCTGTGTGTACAGATACTGATGGGATTGAGCTGAGGAAAAAGAGGGCTGGCTTGTTGGGTTATCCTCTGTATGATTTATTCCTGGGGCTTTATTAATCTGATTCTGCATGTGTTTGGCGTTTACAGCTCACTAATCTGGGAAGTGAGAGCGTTCACTGTGCGCACTTTGGAAAGGGTAACTTTAGTGACCCAGCAAAAGACACGGAGAGGAGCCTGGTTTCGTAACAGAGATGTCCTAGTTAGAACCGTCATAATGTGCTGGATGTCGATAACGGTGTTCTGGGAAGATAACGCATTAAAATACGCTTTTTCCTGAAGGGGATAATCAGCTTGATTCTGAACTGCTGTGTCGCGTTTCCAGGGCAGCTGGTGGTGTGCACGCTCTGCTCCTGCGTCATGAAGACCAAGCAGATCTGGCTCTTCTCCGCGCACATGCTCCCTCTGCTGGCTCGGCTCTGCCTCGTCCCTCTCGAGACCATCGTCATCATCAACAAATTCGCCATGATTTTCACCGGCTTGGAGGTTCTCTACTTCCTGGCATCAAATCTGCTGGTGCCCTATAACCTGGCAAAGTCCGCGTACAGGGAGCTTGTCCAGGTAAGGTGGTGAATGTAAAAATTCTGTTACAATTCTGTTTCTGAGCCTTTTGTGCAGGGAAGAAGTTAAAAACCACTTTAGCTGTCTTCTGTGCACCTGTGTTTGTGTGTTAACTCATCCTTTCTTAGCCAACCAAATGGGCTCCTATCCATAGCATCTCCTTTCTTTAATATATGATAGCTTTGGATGGGTGAGCAGTTCAGACATGAGCCTGAATTATGCTGCTTGGTCACTTTGCTTGGACTTTGCTTATTCCTTCCCAAATCCAGGCTAAAAGACACAATTGTGTTAGACTGGAATTTATTTGCAGCCTTTTAAAGTAAGGAAGGTAATCCTTGTGCATTCATTGTAGTAGTTGTTCATTTCAAGAAACACTTTCTGTATTAAAAGTGTTTGTAGTTATAGAAGTGTTAAATTGGGAGTGACACTGAAGCTGGTTTTCACTCTAATAATGACTAACTTAGTGATTTGCAACTTGCACAGTGATTTGAAAAGTCTGTGGTAATTTCTTCAGAGCAGCAACATTACTGAGACCTCAAAGAAGAAGACAGATCTGACATTTCCATTTTCCTAATGCTTTGACATCTGATGTATGTGTAGTTCAAAAGACACTCTCTCAATGGTACAGAAACACCACATCTCCTGTTTTTTTATATGATCTATATATGTATATGCATCCTTCTATATATTTCAATATAAAAAGATTGATGCTTGCTTGGCTTTTGACTGAGCCACTGTTTCAGCTCTCGCCACAGGCTGGATTTTTTTGCTAATCAAGCCACTGGTTTTTTTTTCCTTCTGCTCTTCAGAAGCAGTCTGAAAACTAACTTGTTAAGCTCTTTCAAAACCTTCTTTAAAGCTCTTGTTTGCTGTCATATCTGTCATACACAAACAAAAACTTGGCAGCAGGAGGTGTGTGCGGTGCCAAGGTCTCAGCCTGTCATGTTGATCATTGGTGTCTGGTTATTTATTTTGTATGTAGCTGGTCTTTAGAGCAGGATTATCCTTCTGTGTTTGTACAGCACCTAGCATGGTCTGACCTCGTCCATGGAATCATAGATTTGTTTAGGTTGGAAGAGAAGTCTGAGATCATCAAGTCCAACCACTCAAACACGTCCCTTAGTGCCACATCTGTGTATCTTCTAAATCCCTCCAAGGATAGTGACTCTACCACTGCCCTGGGCAGCCTCTTCTAATCCCTGACCACCCTCTCAGTGAAGAAATTTTTCCTGATATCCAATCAAAACCTCCCCTGGCTTCTAGATTTGCTGATTTAAAAATTAATTTGGGAGCTGACTGGTAAAGCTTCAATATCCTGTTTTCCAGTGAGAATAGAAATACATTTACTGTGCATGAGTGGCAGCATTTGGGGTAAAACAGTTGCATGGTCAAAGCCTTGCAAAAGGTTGGAACTAGTACTTCCATTTTTCATGTGCATGAATAGATGCACAGTTTGGCTTCCTGAAGTCAGTTTCAGATTAGATGTGGATTTGAGACCTGTACCTGTTTTTAATTAGATACTTGCATTTAAAACACTTCAACATCTTAAAAATGTTTTAGTTGCAAATATATTCCAGGTTGGGGGGGGGGGGGGGGAAATAGTTGTTTCTTCTGATTTTTTGTTTGTTTGTCAGAATTGAGTTGTAAATATTGCTGTTACCCAAGTCTCCTCCTCATCTATAGAACTGCTTGTCTCTCCCCTGCCCCATCCCAATATTTCAGATCTTTCCATGTCAGGTTGTATTACAGTAATCTTGAGGAAATATTCAATGTATTTCTGACTTCTGGGCACTGATCCTACTCTTTCTCCTGGCTTTTTATGCAGAGGGCATAAAGTGTTTTTCCCATGGGAATGCAGAAAAAAGGGCAGAAAATTTGTAACGTGGCACTGGGTTTATATGAGTGTTGGATGCTGCTTTTCTAAATGCATGTATTAGAGTAGTAATAAATAGTTGTGAGTGTTTTTCACATCATAGTGGCAGAATGCAGAATTTTTGTTTTTCAAGAACTTGCTGCTCTTTGCTTGTGTTCCTGAAACAGCAGAAAAAACATCAACTCTTGGTGTGTTCATATAACTGGTTGCATCTTTGCTACAAATCAAGCCTAGATGTGTATTCCAGAGGAGGATATTGCCTTTCCAACTGGGATATTTTCCTGCTTGTATTTCCATTGCTGTGGCTCTGAGCAGTTGTTGGTTTTCAGTGCTGTCCTGGTGTTTGTGAGTTTACTGCTATTTTAGGCTGGATTTGATTGCGGGTTTGATTTTAGTGTCAAAACTTGGTGAATTTTGGGATATTGAACACCAGGAGTGTTTCCTGAGAGCCCTAACAGGTGGACCAGGGCAGCTTTTTGTGTTTGTATGCATGTTAGACTGTGCCCAGTCGTATAATTTAAAATCAGGCCCAGAACCTTGGCTGCCTGTTTGCAGCAGAAGATGCCAGAAATGCCTCACGGTTATGAATCTACATTATGAGCATAGCATAACCCTTTCCCGATGTGGTGGAGCACTCTGCCAGGAGCTGCACAGGACTGCTTGCCTTGGTCTCAGGCCAGGGGAGTCTCCTGAGGGCAGGTGCACTTCCTTGACAAATCTGTGAGCAAAGCAGGAGCTTGGCACTGTGTCCCTGCCAGCAGCAGATTGCTCATCCATCAGCCCCAGTGCTGCAGCAGGTCCCGTGAGTGTCGTATCCCTCATGCTTGTCAGCTTTTTTAACATTTGCTAAAAATTCCCTGCCATGATGGCTTCTGTGTCATTGTGGGAAGCAGGTGATGAGGAATTGGTAGTTATGAGTGGTTTCCTTTTGACCTAAGTCCATCTATACAGAGTTCCAGCTTTTTGGAAATAATTGTAACTTAGTCTTTCCGATTCAAAGTAAGTACTTTGAGCTTCAGAGTCTTCCAAATGTAAGTCTTAAGCATGAATTTCAGAAGACTTGGTGGATTAGGTATGTGATCCTTCTGAGATAATTAAGCATAAAATGTGTGGGGTATTAAGTTTTTCCTTAGAAACAGGTCAGCAAATAGATTCACTACTTTTTTTTTTTATAGAGTGAGTCATTTCAGTGTCTAATGTGTGCAGTGAGTCTGCAGTAGCTACAGAGAAAACATTAGTGTGACTTAAACTGGGCAAGAGGGTCTGAGGGGGCTAACATGACCCAGAGCCACATGTCCTCATCCCTCTGGCTGTGAGTGGGCTGCAGGGAGCAGCTCCCAGCCAGGTGTTTGTAGGAAGGAACATTGCTGCTGGAATCAGGTACTTCTCCCTGCTGCCAGACAGACTGGAAATGTGTCACTGCTGAACCTGAGCTCTGCCTTTGTCAAACTGTAGTTTGATGCACCTTCTCTCTTCCTGTGGGATGGCTGATGTCATGTGGATTATCCTTGCCTTCCTTGTGACTATGCTGTTGACTTTCCTTTTGTTATCAAACCCCAGGTGCAGTGACTCAATAACAAATTGCCTTTTTGTGTCTCTCCAGGTGGTGGAGGTGTACGGGCTCCTGGCACTGGGAATGTCTCTGTGGAACCAGCTGGTGGTCCCAGTGCTTTTCATGGTGTTTTGGCTCGTCTTATTTGCTCTTCAGATCTATTCCTATTTCAGTACACGGGACCAGCCTGCCTCCAGAGAGAGGCTCCTCTTCCTCTTCTTGACCAGGTAATTCAGGAGCCTGCAGATAGTTGGTTTTCTGTTTGAACTGTCTTCTGAAGTGAATATCTGTGCTCTTTTAGAGATGAGATGTGGATATTGGCTTTATTGAACTTGGATACCCAGCAAATATTTGTCCTTATTGCAGCCACCATGCATATCAACCCTGTTAAGCTATCCTGCAAAGGCATGGATCCCATTCAGAGCAGACAACATTAACAAAACTGTGGGAGAGCTCCCAAAGAAAGCAAAATAGTTCTTTGGGGAGGGAGTAGCCATAATTAGAGCTTTGGTCCAGAAGTTGTTTTCAGTGTATAAATTGGGTTTAAGTCTGAGATATTTCAGCTGAAGTTCAGTCCATCTGATATCTTACTCACAATCATGTTGCTTTCTGAGCCTTGGTCTTGCTTCGTCATCTTGGTGTCGGACACATTCTTGGGTTCATCCAAGCAGCCAAAGCACCCAACTCTCAAAGCAACTTCAGAGCTTAATAGTTAATGTGGCAGATGTGTAAAGATCAGAAAGATACCAGATTCATGAAAGCTTTCTAGAAACATATAAAGTTTTATAGGCCATAAAGTTTAAAGGTTATAATATAAAGGATAGAGGTCTGTGTTAGTGCTGTTACTGAAAGGCAGCATTTGAGGGATTCTCCTGGCTGGAAGCTACATGCATTTTTCAGCTGCTTGTACTTGCAAAGGGAGCAGGAATGCAGGGCAGAGAGGAGCTGGGGGAGCTGCAGAAGCTGGGTTAGGCAGATTAGGTACAGTGCCATAGTGGAATGGGGGAAAGAGGGGTAATAATTTTCTAAACACCCAGCTAACACAGGACAGAGTCTTTAGGGGTCAGACATCATTAGTTCTGCTGTTTGATTAGTAGCTTCTTCATCACTGCAGTTTTCCAATCAGACCTTCCAGTTGCTGGGCTTTTTCTTGCCTTGCTGTAAATCTGTCTGTGGTGCTATCATGTAAGCTGTCAAAATTAATTATCATTAAGGAGAAACACCAAGGATTTTTACTGCATATAGTATTAAAATTGCTCATGGTGTCACCCTGCATTATGCAGAAGCACTGACTATGTTACCTGCTTGTTAACTAAACCACTGGGGTCTGAAATTTTTCTTCCTGTTCATTTCTGCTGCAGTTTTAGTTTTGTTGCAATACAGGAGAAGCAATGCTTTTCCTTGAAGTTGAGTTTATTCCTACACCAAATTGTTATATTTCCCTTATTTGTGGCAAAACAGGGACAAAACACTGATTCATCTTAAAAGCACAGACTCTAATGGTACCACTAACAGCCTCTGACCCCTAGGAGGGAGCTGAAGTATCTTGTCAGGTCAGGTGAAAACACAGTGCTGGCTGTTCAACAAAGTGGAAGAAAAGATGTGCTCTTCCATGAAAACAAGTGAATTCTGCATCTGTGCCCTTCAAGTGAACGATTGCTTAAAACAGTGGGGCTGGAATTCAGGTGGGAACAATTGGGGTGTACAAACAGCTGTGTGTGACTTCCATGAGAAGGTCAGAGTGCCTGTGCTGGGTCAGACCAAATCCTGCTGGAGCCTGTATTCAGTTCCCAGCAGTGGCTGCAGATGGGTTCCTGGAAGGACACCCACCCATTGTATGACAAACAGGGTGTTTTGTAGGACTCATCCAGTCCTGCATCCAACTTCTTCTGTCAGGCTGCATTAACTGGATGTGGCTAGTAAGTATTTCAGTGACCCTCAAAAAACACTTCCATCAGTTTGTGCTTTCTGCTCTCAAACCCTTGTACACTTCTGTCATTGGAAGATCCTGAGGCAAGGAGTTTTCACAGCTCAGCCTCATCTCTATAATGAAAAATCCATTTTGATTGCTTGAATCAATATAGTTTCATTCAGTGCCCCTCAGTTCATGTACTGGGGAGGGGAGACATGGAAATCAAATTGTTTTCTTTAAAACTGAGAGTAGCCTAAGTCTGTTCTTCCCAGACCAGTAAGCTCCTTTCATGGTTCTTCTTGTTCCTCTCAAAATTTTTTCCAAAATCTTTGTAACTGCTGTGATTTTTGAGAAGCCATGAAAAGTTCAGCTCTTTGGGACAATTTAGAAACTTATGCTTGATACATAAACATGGTAAAGCTCCCCAGGCACCTTTTGAGCTCATAAGCTCCTCTGGGACCCTTGCATAGTAGATCAAGTTTAAGAAGACTCCTAACATTACTCTGACAAAAAAGCAGAAAAAACAGGATTCTTGCTTTCTGATAATTTGTTTTGAAGCAAAACTTAGACTTCCTCAAATACCCTACATAAACAACTGCTTTAAATACTATTTCTCACTATCTTGTTCAGCAGGAACATCTAAAAGCTTTTTCAGCCCCCCTTGGCTTGGTAAAAAGGCAGAATTTGAAGGCTTACCAGAAATACTGTAAACAGTATATGTAAACTCATCAACGTTTTCTGCTGTGAATTGCTTTCAAAGGATATTTCAGTAGTCACAAAAAAAGACAAAGTAAATGTCTCTTGGATGAGCTTTGTTTATTTTTGAAGCATGTGCTTCCTCAAAACTCTTTTGTCAGAGCACTGGACTGCTTCACTCATCACTCAGTTAATTAGCAGGACTTATTTTGACCATGGCAATTTCTCTCTCAAGACTACTATTCTGTGGAACAAATGAAGATTTATTTTTATTTTTTTAAATGAATATGTCAGTGTATTACCTTGGATTATGCATATGAGTATTTGCAGATGTGTAATCCCTGGCTGACAGCTGGTTCTTTACCTGGCATTGGCAGTGCTGTGTTTTGGAACCCAAAGCACATTCTGGGGCTTGGGCTTCTCCAAATATCACAATTCCAGGACCAGTTGAGGAGCAGCCTGAAAGGGGGTGATACAGCTGTCAAATGAAGTTGGGGTTTCAATCTCTGGGACTTTGCTGTAGCAAAAGAGAGGAGGAAACCTCCTGAAGGGGATCCTTCTCTGCTGTCTTTTTCTGGTGCTTCAGTAAAAGGCTCAGCCATTCCAAAGACAGGTGTTGCCCACCTGACCCTGACAAAAAGCCCCCAGTCTCCCAAGAGGATTTATTCGTTTGATGTTGGTGTGCATTATTATGGACACCAACAGGAGGGGAACATGCCTTAGTGAATCCATCTGTTTTAACTGTGTGTTTGAGGTGCTGGGTGAAATTCCAGCGAGTTATTCCAGTGCATGGAGGCTCTGGGCTCGCCTGTGGCTCGGAGCCCCAGCGGCAGCAGGACAGTGCCACCACGTGGCCCTGCGCCGAGGGGACTGCAGGGATGTCACAGCACAGCCCTGCCTCCAGAGGGGAGCTGCAATGAACTTCTATCTTGGAAAGAAAAATATGAGATGGGTTCTTTTACTTCTTTTATTGGAGGAATTAATGGTGGCGTAGAACTTACAACATTTTCATTAAACCAGTTCAACTTTGCTTTAAAACCAACTGGACAAGGGGAGAGCTCATCACATTACTTTTGACTGATGAACCTTTTCTTTTTGTTTCTTTTCCCCTCTCTCCTGGCAGTATTGCCGAATGCTGTAGCACTCCATACTCACTGCTGGGATTGGTCTTCACAGTCTCTTTTGTTGCTCTGGGAGTTCTGACTCTCTGCAAGTTTTACTTGCAGGGTTACCGAGCATTCATGAACGATCCTGCTATGAACAGGTAAGGCCCTTGTTGTGCCTGAAAAGAAACAGATAAAAAGGGGACTTATATAAAAATATAGGGGTGGCATTGCTGTCTTTTGACTTTTGACCTCTTGACAGGCCTTTTATATGCCTGTCATATAAATGAAATATATGCCTGTCATATATATGAAATATTTGAGGTGAAAATACTTGTCACAGACTTCTTGGGAGATGGTTCCTTTCTGCACAAATTCGGGGCTGTTACTTGGGATTTACAATTGCTTTTGTGAGTCACTGAAAAATTTTCATATGCTTGCCTAATGTAAACACTACATATTTTCATTTCCTCATCTCCCCTCTAATCATGTATGAAACATTAGTAATCTGTGAGGTTTAAAACACGGCATTGTATGGATTGCTTGTAAATTGTTATGGGAAATAGTCAAAATGCCTTTTCTCAGGCTTGTCCCAACTTGTCTGACATGAAATTGGGATCCTGACACTGCCTTTCCTGTTTCTCCAGCCCATAACTCTATAGAGAGTTGAGACCATTTGCAAAAGAATGTTTTGCATTTTGGATTCCAAGATGTGGAAGCAAAAAGGGCATAAATTGGGGCTGCTAAGAGTAGTCCGTATAAAAACATCTTTTGATGAAGCATGTACTTCACTGCATCAAATAGTGGTGCTCTAAATGGTGAATCCTCAGAAGGATTAAAGTCACTCTGAGGTTCCAAGACAGAAAGAAGTGGACAGCTGTATTTGGTTTAGGTACAGGGAGAATAAACTGAAAAAGGGACAATTTGCCTAAACTGGGTCCTTAAAATGCTTTGTGCTGGGTGATGTCTGAGCTGGATGTAGCTCAAACTCTGCTGGTCAGGAGCAAAATCTGCTGGTTCCTAAGGCCAGCACTTCAGCATTTCTGAAAACATCCCTGCCTGGTTAAAGCCTTACAGGGACACCAGTGAAACCCAAAACCAGTGACATATGAAAGGTTGTGACAGCAGCAGGCAGTTTATTTCCTGGTATTTCTAGATGTACTTTTGAACCAGCATTGACACAGAGATGTGATTGTCTGTTTGTTTGTTTTTTCGCCTGTGTTGGTCTGCAGGGGGATGACTGAAGGAGTCACGCTCCTGATCCTGGCTGTGCAGACAGGTTTGATTGAGCTCCAAGTTGTGCATCGGGCGTTCCTGCTCAGTATTATTCTTTTCATTGTGGTGGCATCCATCCTTCAGTCCATGCTGGAAATTGCTGATCCCATTGTCTTGGCATTGGGAGCCTCAAGGGACAAGTAAGAGACTGGTTTCCTAAACTGAGAGTTACTCAATGCTCTTTTAGGAGGTGATAAACTAGTAATTGATGGCTTTTAGTGGCTTGTAAAGTTGCCTTGGTTTTTTTCTGTATGCAGATATCTTTTCTAGTCCATGTTCTCTAGTTTTGTGGTTCCAGTTAAGCAAATCCAGGACTGTGCTCTCCCCACCCACACTCCATTGTGTGGATTTGCAGAATGGTTTTTCTTAACCTCCTCTGCAGCTGGGTGGGTTTCCCTCTAAAGCAGTGATCTCACACAACTATTGAGGGTGGGAAGTTTCTAGGAGTGACCTTGTGTTATATTTTGTAAAACCTATTTTTTTTTTGTGGTGAGGCTGTGATCCCAAAATGGTAAGGTTTGCTGGCACAAAACAAGGGTGGAAGGTTTGCCTCAGTGTCCCACGTGTTGGGATTGTGTGGGATTGTTCAGTGTCCCACATGTTGGGATTGTGTGGGATTGTTCAGTGTCCCACATGTTGGGATTGTGTGGGATTGTTCAGTTTCATTTGTGTTTTGAAGAGCTGTATTGGTGGTATGAGGTGTTCTCATATTAATCTGTGTTTATCTTTGTCAGCTGCATTTGTCTTTTCCCTCTCTGTGACCTGTGAGTGGAGAAACGAACAGAGAAGTTTTGTTTATGTGTAGAGTTTGTTTAGCTTAGAGGTTACTTGTAGCCAGCGTGTTCTGCCTGCAGCAAGTTAACTTCCAGGATGGAAACAGGGGGCAAGGGAGTGGAGCCAGCATAGGAGCATCTGCCCAGCTTCAACAAGCAGACTGTGGGGGATAGAGAGTTTTAACTCTTCTGCCAAATCTCCCAGGGAGTTCTAAATCAGCAAGAAACAGGACAAATTCCACTTCAGCTCTGCCTTCGTCCCTCACCCACAGACACAGAACTGCAGACCTCAAAGTCACTCTGATGTTTCCTCAGACTCTATTGAATTAATCAGTTTGTGCTGCTGTCCTGTGCCCCCAAATGCTTTGACTTCTTCACCTCATCTCCAGAGCTAAGTGAGGTTAAAATACAACCTGAGGAACAAGTAGAGGTAGTACAGTAAATTACTGGAGATACTCTGGAAGCCTTCACTACTGGGTGGCTCTAAAAAGATTGATGGTGTGTTTAGGTTGGGGAGGAGATTAGGAAGCAGTAGATGATAGAAGCAGAGTAAGGACTGGCAGAGATAAATGTTCAAATCCTGCTACATTTCTTCTTTTGTGATCTCTGAATTGGGGAATCTATTTCTAAAGGCAGCAGGGGTAAATCTGGCAATGAAAGGAAATAGCTTTGTCCCACACATACGAGCAAAAATATGAAGAAGAGTTGCAAGAATTATTTAATTCTTCAGGAGACCTCTGTTTGTTTAGAGAAGTGTCCAAACAGTTACACATTTAATAATTTATTTTAATAGACTTCCATCTGTAACATTCAGTATCTCAAGTGCTTATTTTGTTCATAATTTTTGTCTTTCTATTGAAAACAGCAAAGGTCAGATGAGAGGGAACTTTGCACAGTTGCAGGCATGTGTGCAAGCTGGGAATGAGACTGTGCCCAAGTAAAATAGAAACTCCTTTCAACAAGCTAAAGCCTTGAGCAAACATCTAACGTGCCTGCATCCAGCAGTCATTCTATTCTTATTCTGACACTCAAATTTGGCTTGAAAAATAAAAACCTATTGTGTTGTTTTGCAGGAGTCTGTGGAAGCACTTCCGAGCAGTCAGCCTCTGTCTGTTCTTACTCGTGTTCCCCGCGTACATGGCCTACATGATTTGTCAGTTTTTCCACATGGATTTCTGGCTGTTGATCATTATCTCCAGCAGTATTCTAACCTCTCTTCAGGTAAGAACATCAGCCCCATGAAGCCCTGCATTAACTGTCATCCTGTTAACACTAAAGGGGAAAATACATGATGAGAAAAGAACAGGGATGAGAGAAGGGCAGAATTACAAGGGGTGATAAAAAATCTTTCTTTGTCCTGTATCTGAGGCTGAGGAGCTCCTGGGTGGGCTGAGAACAGAGGTCAGTGGAAGTCTGCTTCAAATTGTAAAGCCAAAAGGCTTTTGAGAGTGTAACTATCAGAGTAAAAAGGTTTTTTCCCAGAGTACTCATTTATGTGTCATTACTTCGTTAGCACTCTTTGAAAGCAATTTGATGTTCAAAACACAGGAGTGTAAATACAGGAAATGTTTTATATTATAAGTATTTGTTATTACTTGGGCTTTTTATAATTAATTTTTTTAAATTGCCCCTTAAAATGCTCAGCACTGTTGTTTAAGCAAGTCAGCTGTGTTCTGGACTCAGGAAGGTAAAGAAGGGGAAGTACTTGGGAATAAGCTTAATTTTTTTGCAAGAAGGAGCAACTTTGTTGCTGAACTTCAAGACAAATAAATTTGACTCCTTTGGGGCTTGCACTCTGTCCACCTTGGAGGTGTTGTGTGGGCAGTGCTGAGTGACTCAAGCTCCAGTTCAGAACTGCAAGCTGAGCTCAGTCTCTCACTGTGTTCCAGGTGCTTGGGACACTCTTCATCTACGTTCTGTTCATGGTGGAGGAGTTCAGGAAGGAGCCAGTGGAGAACATGGACGATGTGATCTATTACGTGAACGGCACGTACCGGCTGCTGGAGTTCCTGGTGGCCCTGTGTGTGGTGGCCTATGGAGTCTCAGAAACCATCTTTGGAGAGTGGACAGTCATGGGCTCCGTCATCATCTTCATCCACTCCTACTACAACGTGTGGCTGCGGGCCCAGCTGGGCTGGAAGAGTTTCCTCCTTCGCAGAGATGCTGTGAATAAGATAAAATCTCTGCCCGTGGCCACGAAGGAGCAGCTGGAGCAGCACAATGACATCTGTGCCATCTGCTACCAGGTAGGAATGGGAGTGGTGAAGGGTTGGCTTGAGTTGAAATACCCCCAGACTAAGTTCAGTCTTCAGCTGGGAAAATTAGTGACTTGAATTATGTGTAATGAATAATGCTGTGCTCAGTAAATTACTGGAATCACCCAGTTTTCTGCTTTGTGTAAATAGATTTGGAGTGCTGTCACCAAGATAATTCTTAGGAATGAAGAGCTTGGATGTGCTTAAACTGCCTTTTTTTTATTTTCTCCAGTTACACAGCAAACTCTGTCCTTAAGCTGCTTTGACACCTCTCATGTTTGGGTTGAGCTGGTCTCAGTAGTAGCAACAAATGTGCCCTTTCTTCATTACTGGAGGATTTTGTTAGTGAAAGACAACATGTTCTCAGTAGCTGATTTGTTACTATTCTGTAGAAGCAGCTCAGTCTCTACAGACATTGCTACTTCATGTGCAGTGTCGGTTTTGTAGCAGAAACCTAATTATCAAAAGGTTAAGGGTCTTGCTAACATAAGCCAGCAGATGTAAGGACCTTAGACATTAATGCTGCAAGTAATGTCTTTATCACACTTGTAGCTCCAAAGTCTCTTACTCTTGAATAGAAATTGTAGTTACGTGTGACAGTGAAAGAACCACCCTAAGATTAGTAGTGTGCAGTTAAGAGTGGGATTGGATTGGCTCCAAACTTGATACAAATTCTTTGAAGAGTAAAACTGCCAGATTGAATGACAGTGTTCCAAACACCAGACTGGTATTATGTGGGTCTCAGCTGGCAGGGTTCATGGTGTCACTTCATTTCTGGTGTTGTTACATGTTGTATCTGTCATTGTTCTGTTTTCACTTGCACAATTGTTTCTGGAGCCAACCAATCCTATGATTCTCATCCTACAAAAGGTCATGTTTAATAATACCTTACAAACAAAGGGTTTTTGCCTCATTTATAATGCCTGCAATAAAGAAAGCAAGGCCTGGCCTGTATTTGAATTGTGTGTATATCAGAGAATCATTAAGGTTTGGAAAAGACCTCCAAGGTTGAGTCTAACCTGTGGCTGATCCCCACCTTGTCAACTAAACCATGGCACTGAGTGCCACATCCAGGCCTTCTTTGGGCACCTCCAGGGACAGTGACTCCATCACCTCCCTTCCAATGCCTGACAGCCTCCTCTGTGAAGAAATTCTTACTGATGCCCAGGACAAACCTCCCCTGCCACAGCTTGAGGCCATTTCCTCTTGTTCTGTTGCTTGTTCCCTGAGAGAAGAGACTCAGCCCCCCTGGCTGTCCCCTCCTGTCAGGGAGTTGTGCAGATCCAGAAGGTCCCCCCTGAGCCTCCTTTTCTCCAGGCTGAGCCCCTACAGCTCCCTCAGCTTTTCCTCATATGAAACATTGTGGGTGTGAAGGAAGGAATATTCTCTTCCTTGACTGTGGACTGCTTCTGGCTCTTCCATGCCTGGTGAACCCATTAGATGTGTGAGGTGAGAGGAATGGGATTACAAATAATGATGTATTTCCTTTTTATTTTCTTGTGTGTCTTTCAGGATATGAAAACTGCTGTAATCACACCATGTAGCCATTTTTTTCATGCGGGTTGTCTTAAGAAATGGCTGTACGTGCAAGAAACCTGCCCTCTGTGCCACTGCCAACTGAAGAGCCCTTCACAGCTCCCGGGACTGGGACCAGAGCCAGTGCAGCAGCCAAATCCTAGTGCAGAGCAAAACACCAGGCCTGGAGACGCAGCTGAGCCTGGTGCTGAGTGTGAGCACAGGCCAAGTGTGAAGGACAGCCCGAGCAGGGGCCACGATGGACACGACAGCCCTGAGACCTCTGCCCACCCAGGGGGGTCTCACAGCATGGACAGTGACAGTGACACAAGCCCCTGTGAGGCCAGGCAGGGAGCAGCCTGTGCTGCAGAACTCATTGCAGCCCCAGAGGGGTGCCCTGCTCGAGATCTGAGGGTTTGTGTCCAGCTCTGAGGCTACAGAGGATGACGCGGGAACAAACACATTTCAGAGATCCACGTTCGACTCAGAAGAAAAACCAATCCTTCCACAGCTGTGAAAGAAGTGTAGCTATTAATGCTGGTCAAGATGTAATCTCCCATGCTGATTTTTATGGGCTGCTTGGTAGTGGTAACTCCAGTGAGATGTAGTAGAAATGACTCCAGAAGCTCTCGGAACTGTGGGCATAGGAAGGATGTCTGGGAATAAATAGCAGTGCAAGAGTGTTTTCAAGATGTAGGTGAGGGGTGAGAGGGGCGAGAGGTCTGTGAGACGTTGTGGCCAGAGGGACAGGAGGCTGGCTGGGCTTTGGTCAGGGACAGGAGTTGCACAGAGCCATGTCCCAGGTCCTGAGGGGCGTTACGGGCCGCGAGCTGCCGGTCTCTGGCGGACGGGCAGCTTTGGTTGCTGACATTTTTTATGGCACGTGAGCAAAAAAAAATCAAAGATGTAACAGCAGTGATTGTACCAGGAGATGGAAGCACTCTTAGTACGTCGTGTGTATGCTTTGGGTGTTCTTGGGGCAGTTGCATTTGAATTCATGTAATCTATAGTGACTCTTGACTTTTATGACGGAGTCGTCAATATTTTGATGTATATGAAACTTTTGCTCATAATGGGCACAGTGTGGGCTGCATGAAGTAAACTAAAGCTCTCATGAACACTTTGCCTCTGCGGGAGGAAAGTGGGATGAGTTTTAGGGCACGGATAGAGGCCTTGCAGGACTGTGCTGTGTAATGTTTAACCCTTGCAACTGAATTAAAACAGTATTAAACTCTGGCGATATTTGCACTTTGGGAATGAGTACATTATTGTGTATGATCAGACTCCGCAAATGCCACTTTTAAAAGCTGTTAATAGGTTTGCACCTTTTTTTCTTCGACAAGGACATGTCCATACTTAAATTTTTACATTCATCATGGCTTCAAGTAGAACAAAGGACTGGGGTGGGGAAATAGGTGGGAGTAGGGGGCAGGCAATTTTTTTATGTGAATTTTGATATGAAGAGAAATTAGTCACTTATTTATACGATAGGCTTGACTCAAGTGTTTTTCAAAGTCGGTATTCCTAATGTGAAATGTGATACTATTTTATTTTTAGTAGTAAATTTGGATGTAGACTGACAGACATAGCTGAATGTCTTAATAAATTACATTTGAAGATTTTTACACCTGGTTATGTGATTCTTGCACTCAAATTCCCCAAGTTTACATTTTGAGAGGCTCTTTCAGAGTAACAGCCCTCTGTTCCCCCTGGAGATGAGTGAAACTCCCTATGCCTGTGTTCTCCCCGTTCCCATTTCAGTGCTCTCTGTCCTGCTGGTTCTTCCTGCCCTCCCTTGTTCTTGCCACCAGATATTGGCCAATGCAGAACTCAAAGGCTGGAAACTGTACCTGCTGCTACTGAGCCCCAAACAAACCCCAGATCTATTTCCTTCCCCCTGACAGGATGGGAACATCAGTTTTGCCATCCCCTGATTCCGTATCTCAATTTTGTTTTCTCATCTGTCAGTCAGAAATTTGGATTTATCATGTGCTTTCACTGATGATCCCAAAACTTTTATTAACAGCTTGGTGTGTTTGGGGAGGGGGGAAAAAAGTTGAGAATATTTTTCTTGAACTCTTCTTTTCTCTCCTGCTAATCCATGGTCTTGGTCCTGCTCTTGCATGCCTGCATTTCTGTGGAATTGAATCTTTCTCAAAAGGACATTTTGTCCATGCCCAAGCTTTCCATCTACATAATTCAGGCTGTTTCCATTCTTGCCGCACATAAAAAGTCTGTGTAGTCAGGAAATGAGGATTTTCTGGGCAGGGCTGTTACAGAATGCTCCTCAGTATGGTGGGAAAAAGGCTTTCCCTCAATTCACAGAATGTGTGTTTGAAGGATGCTCTCCTAAACTCTGCTTGCTGTCCCTGGATTTGGAAAAATGATCCCATAAATTTGGGAAACAAGAGATGGGAAACTTGGGATGGGATCACCTCACTTCCATGGTGGGGAGCAAGTGTTACCCAAGGGGCAAGAAGTGGGAAGAGCCAGGCTTGGTCAGCCTTGGGAAGGGAGGCTGGAGGGCTCTGTGCCCACACGGACACCTCGGGTGACCCCAGGGAAGGGAGGGAAAGGAACTCACCTGTGGGATCACCTGGGGGCAGCAGGGCAGGAGGGAACCTCAGGGGTCATTCCTATCCATCCCACAGTCACATCATTTTCATAAATGCAGGAAGTGATGTTGGAAAAGTAACAAATCCCCAAGGTTTGCTTTCAGTGCTGATCCCAAGGAGCTGCTTCTCAGCCTGGCTGATCTCTTGGCCGTGGACCTTTTAATTTATAACCCCAATTATTCATAGCTAATTGGTAATGCCAAAGCTGTAGGAAAGGAGTGGATTTACATCAATGTGGGTGAATGCACCTGGAGGCTCGTTGGGAATCAACAGGCCAGCAGCAGGTTCAACAAACAACTGCCTGCCAGGATTATGGGATGGAAACGTGGATGTGGTGCTGGAGGGGAGCCTGACAGACCAGGAAGGTTTGTGGTCTTTGAGGAAAGATGATGCTGCAGGATTCCCACTGGAGTGACCCAAAACTGACTGGAGAAGATGCTCCAAGATGTGAAGGCTCAGGGAGTCCTGTACCCTGCAAAGAGGGGCTGGGAACAGCTCTGATGCACTTCCTACTGAAAAAATGATACCTTAAAGAGAGGTAGGGGAGCAGAGAGAGGCTTGCAGAGTTCATAGGAGCAGGGCTTGAAAGCTGGAAGTTACCTCCATGAGGTGCCAGCATCTTTATAAAAGAGCTGTCAGAGCAAAGTGAGTCCATCACTGCAGGGTGGGTGAGGCACAGCAAAACTGGTTGGTAGAATCTGGACTAGAAAACTTGAGAGATGTGGTGACTGTGTGTTCATTTTTGCTTCATCTTTGGTTTTTGGCAACTCAGAAATGCTGGCAGGACATCATTTTCTGAAAATGAGCAACAGCTAGCTCTAGGAGGAACTTAAAAACATGCCTGCAAAGAATGGGGGTGGGTGGGAAATAAATACTGATAAGCCAAGCAGGCCATGTCTTGCAGGTCAGGAAGTTCAGGGATGAAGTGAGAACTGCCAAAACTGAGGCCAGCTTAGATCTTGCAGAAGAAATGAGCAGGAGGAAAAGAGGGAAGGCTGCTCTGGAGGAGCAGGGAGGTTGGGAATGAAATGAACCGTCTGTCTCAGTGCTCTGCAGAGCATCTGGGTGAGCACTCCTGACCTCTGTGCTCTGTCTGCTGCACAACTCCCTCTTGGACACTGCTTTGAGTCGATTTTCCTCTTCTCTGCAGCTGTGCATGAGGAAATGGGAAAAAAATGCTTTTGGAGTGTTTATGATCAGGGTGTAACCGTAGGCTGAGGCTCGGAATGGTTTTCACGTGGACTCGTGATGGTGGTGTGATTGATGAACATTTGGACTGAAAAAGATGCTTCCAGCTAGGTGATATAATGGGAACAGTTGGGAATTTTATGGCTGGTTGGTTTTTTGTTGGAAATAGGAGTGCTGATCACATGGTGTGGTGGTGTGTGTCTAGTCAGCCCTATCGGGTGTCCCAGCTCTGGGCTCAGGGAAATAAATGGATTTACACAAGGTGGGATGACTCCATGAGGAGAGAAACAAGTCTGTGGTGAAGGGCTTGATTTGAAAGCCTCTCTCTGAGCTGCATTGCTCTCAGCTCCTTTGGTTTTTGGCAGTTTTGCAGCAGAGGAATCTATTTCCTTCCTTGTTCCTAGTGAAACATTTCAATTTATGCCAAGGCCAAGAGTTCTTGAAATACACAAGGTTTTCCAGCATGGGAAAAATCTCTTCATTCAGAGTCCCCTTTTTCCTGATTAAATTAAATTTCTGAGTTGCCTCAATCATTTTTCTAATATAGACAAAAAATAATTGGGCTTAACTCTCTGAATGTTTGAGAACAAACTTGTACATTTTTCCTAACTGGCAGGGACAGGCAAGGAGTTAGAATTCACTTGATTCAAAATTCAAATTTTATCTGGCAAATAAGATATAAATACAGGAGTAATGATATCAGTGGGTAAGCCCCCACCACCCATACCCACACTTTTGGGGAGAAATGACTGTTTGAAGAACTTTATGTTGTTGGGAAGCGTTCAGAATGAAATAAACCACATTGAGGTGGGTCTCGTGTCACTGGATTTTGTTTGGGTCAGGGCAGGAGGCCTCCCTGGTTTGGAGGCAGCAGGATGGTGCAGCGTGGGTTGGAAGATCTCAAGAAGGAACAATCCATGGCCCTCTGCAGGTTTGTGCTGTTCCCAGGAGAGCTGTGGAAATGACCAGAGATTGGTGCTGGCTTTTTTCCTCCTCCTGTTAAATTTGTATGAAGAGACCTTTAATTTTTCAGCTTTCCAGTCTCTGCAGTGCCTGGAGCTGCTGTGTGTGCACTGCTCATTCTGAGCCTTGCCTGTGATGTCGCCCCACAAAAACATTTGTGGGAAAGATTGACAAATACATTTCCCCACTAATCTCTTTGGCTTTGCTGGCATAAAGTTGTCAGTAAATGCAACCTCAAACTCCATTTTTCTCAGGGTTACAGTGCTGAGTGTGGCAGTATTGCTGATCCCCATTTTTGTGATGTGTGTGCAGCCACATTAAATATCCCAGTTCAGAGCCCCACACCCCAAAGACACCAGGGGTTTTTTTTTGCAATGCCTATTTCTCTTAATTTTGCCTATTTTACTCACTGGATCCTGCTTAGAGACCCAGGTGTGGTGGCTTCTCCCCTTGATGCAGTCCTGCTGTGCCTGGGAATGTTGTGTCCCTGTGGAAAGCCTGGCCAGAGGAATTCCATCCCTTTTCATAAAGGAAGTTATGATCCAGCTGATAAACCAGGCAGCAAATGCATTCTGTGGCTCTGAGGTATTGGTTATCCTCTTGAAAACAAACACTTTTAGAGAAAAAAGTTGCCTGCTAAACTTGGTGAGCTCTCTATAACTTCTGGGTTTTCCAGAGGGTTTTTCCTTCTCCTTTTCCCTGGCAGAGACGAGCATGATGAAGATGTTGGAGTCAGGAGGAAAAGGGAGATTGGGAAGGGCAGAAGCAGGGGCCGGGTGCTGGCAGCTCATTAAACAACACTCAGAGAACATCCTGACACACACACAAACCTAAGGGTGACCATCCTGGTTAAAGAGAGAAGTGGTAGTAGAAAAATAATTTAAATACGTAACCAACCCAAATTTAAAAAAAAACTGAAAAAAAGAGGTTTCTTTATGCTACAAGTAATTAGACACAAATTTCCCCAGTAGTTGCCATTTCCTGGAGGCTTACAATCCACATCCTTAAATAAATCTGGTAGCTGAAACACTCTCAGCTAACAGCACAGCCAAAGACCAGACGAGCTGCAAAATTTTGCAGCAACAGATGTGAAAAGCCCAGGTTTGTGATGTGGATGAATTACTTCATTCCTAGGAATTTTAAAATGTAAAACTGACTTAATTGGATTAAAATAATCAATTGAGTAGGTATCTTCTGGTATTTATAAATGAAATGATATACAGTTTCTTAATTGACCATAGTCTGAGTTTTCTTTAAATTGATTGTTCGCTTCTAGCTTGGGGAAAAAATGCCAGCTGGAATGCAGAGGGATTAAGTTTTATTTATTTTCCTTGCTAAGAGCCACATTGTGCAATTTAAAAGGAAATGTCCTTGAAAGATGGGTTCCTTTGTAAACTGTTTCAGCCCTTATTTGTTTTCAGATGGAAATTAATTTCTCAAAGGCCCTCCGTGTTAGAAAGTACGTGTTGATAAGTAAAGAAAAAATGAAAAAAATTGTAACCTGCTAAAATACATCTTGTTTTTGAGATAAAAATCTTTGCATGGATGTGGTTGAGTTTGGGGTGCAGTGATCTGGTCAAAGGCTGGTGATGATCTCCACTGGCACAGGTGGAAGGAAACAAACCATGGAGAAACCTCAAACACAAAGGTGGAGTACTGCTAGAATTCTTCATTATGCTTTGATGTGCTTAATATTGATTTTAAGTGTGTTTTGGCTCATTTTTGAGCTTGGAGGGTGCAGCTGGGGGCTCTGGGCTGTGCCTGTCCCTGTGTCCAGCTGTCACCCATGGCAGGGAGGGTTCACTGGAGCTGTCAGAAACATTTTCACCAAAAAATGGGCCTTTTCTCCCCAGTCCTGTTCTGAACAGGAAACACAAGGTTTATTCTCCTGAGGTTTTATCAGCTGGGTCTCTCTGTGCACCGATGGCTCTGGAGTTGTTCCCTCTGGTTTTGGGCACAGGTGTGCTCTGTCTCCAGCTGTGTTTGGGGGCCTGGGCAGTGCTGCCTGAGGGGGGTTCTTGCTCCTCTCGTGTTGTTCTCTCACTCTGTGAGATCAAACTTTCCTCCGGGCATCCCTTCAGAGGAGGCGGCTGCCGAACACCCGCCCTACAGATGTTCGCTCCAACATCTGGATGGAGTCACGCCCCGTGCGGCGGAACTCCCGCATTCCCGGGAGCCCGGAGGATCCAGAGGGCTGGATCCTCTCTGCGGTGACAGAGGTGAGCAGGAGGAGGAGGCTGGAGCCGGGAGGGGAGGCGGGTGGGAGCCGGTGCCGGCGGCTGCCACGGCGGGGCAGTGCGGGATCAGCGGCGGCAGCGGCTCCGCAAACAGTGCCGGCAGCTCTACGGGGTAAAGAACAGTATAATAATAATAATAATAGTAATAGTAATAATAATAATAATAATAATAATAATAATAATAATAATAATAATAATATTACTATTACCACTACTACTTCTACTACTACTACAACTATTTATTACAATTATTGTTATTCTTCACCATCAAAATCACGAGCAGAGCTGCTCCAGTGCATTCCACGGTGCCGATCCGCTGCCGAGTTTGCTGGAAAATTGGGATTTACCTCCACAGGGAATCAGAAATCTGCTTTGACACCGCTACTTTTCTTTCAGCTTGAAAGGCATTTGCTTTCTCCCCTTTCTTAAAAACCAGCACAGCTGACTCTGCTCTTGGTGACAAAGCTCTGAGGGGCCACTCCTTCCTTTGGAGATTCCCACAGATAACGATTTGCATGACAGAAATAATTTCATTTGGGTCAGGGTTTCTGCTCAGTATGACCCAGGGGTATTCTGAGAATTGCTTGGATTCTGATGAAATCCCCCTGGATGCCAGTCAACACTGTCCAGCCTCAATCATGGGGTCAGATATTTTTCCCTCTTCCCTTTGCAGAGGATTTTAAAGCTGGGATGTGCAAGCACAGGCCACTGTCACATACTCTGATGGGAGCCTGCTCTGCAGCTCTTTGAATACAATATCTTTTGCCTTCTTGCATAAATATTTTAATTGCTAATTTGCTGGTCTCATTTAACACAGATTTGGCATTTATCATTTGAATTTAAACTTGTTAAAATTGACAATTTTCTTGGCTACCTATGTTAATAATTTAAAGGGAAAGCTCATTATTAAATTATTATGGGTAATTATTTTGTAACTAGTGTGGAAATAGTCATTTCTGAAGCCTTAAAAAATCCTGGAAGGAAGCACACGTGGATCAATATGGATCAAACCCCAGGAAGTGTAAAGATGAACGGGAATAGAGTCTTATGTGGAAATGTCATGTAGATGAGGGGAAACACTAAAATTAGAGAATTATTTCCTACACTTGCAGCTACAAAGGTTTGGAGGCTGTTGATTTCGGTGAGCCAGTGCTGAGCTTTGCTGGGCAGAAAAACACCCCTGCTCTGACCCTGTAATGGTGCTGAGGAGCCTTTTTCCCCCTGTGGCTCCGGATTTCCCATCCCTGGAGGTGTTTGTGCTGCTCCCGTGTTTTTGCAGGTACTGCACACCCGGCAGCCTCCATCACTTCCACTTGGCAGAGTGTCTTGTGTTTTGCGGTGACGGAGTCATCTTGAAAAGGATGTTTTGAGGTGGTGGAAACGAGGCCACCCCTGCCCCTCCAGCATCCCCCCGTTTCTCAGGATCCGGCCGCTGGTGCCTGCAGCTGGAATCAGCCGAACTGCGGAGAACAATGAGGCGGAGCGGAATCCCCTCCCCGCTCCCACCAGATGGCCCTCACGCTTTTTTCATTTCCCTCCAAAGCGCTGGGAAACGCTCTGCGAGCACGAGGGATGCGAGTCTTTCCCGGGGCTTTATCCCGGGATCAGGATAAAGCTGCTCAGCCCGGGCTCCGGGATGCTGCTGGAGCAGGCACCCCCCCAGTTCCTCATCCCCCTCTTTTCCTGCGTCTCTGGGCTGAATCCAGAAGGAGAAGCACTGAGGGGATTCAGGAGGGTGCAGGGCAGGTTCTGGAGGTGGTGCTGAGCTGGACCTTGCACACGTGTGTTACAGACACGTCCCAAATGTGCACCTGGGCTCGGCTTGAGGCGGGCTGGGCTCTGCAGGGCACCGGCTGTGCCTTGCTCAGACGTCAGCCTTTGCCTCTCAGCACTTGCCAAATTCTGCCAGAGATGCTTTTACACTTTTTGAGAGCAAGGGACAGCTTAAGAAGTACTGAATCAGGCAATAGCTTCTTTTTCTGTTGATCTCGAAGAAAAGGGGGAAAAAAAAAAAAAAAGACATTTTAAAAAGACATTTACTAACTCCTCACCCGTTACCTTGATATTTGAGTTTCAACTTTATAGTGGTGTTATAATATCGAGAAATTCAAATAAGACTTCTCAGCTTGCAAAATCGTGAATTCACGAGTTTTGGCACTGGTATCAGCCAGCTCTTGATCCTGGATTTCCCGATGTTTGCATCTCCCCCCTCATGCCAAGATCATTGTCCCTGTGAGAACAATCCCGGCTCTGGCTCTCTCGTTCCGAGCTGTTGTGGGAGCATTTCAGGGCATTGAGAAGTGCATTTGTTTATGCACAGAAAGGTGCTGCCCAGCCCTCTCTGCTCTAAGCTTTCCCATCTGCATGGCCCCATCCTGACCTTGATCCTCTGTGGGGCTGTGGAGGGGCTCGTTCACGCTCCAGCCCCGCCGGCTTTTCTGTCGGGATTAGCTTTAAGGGGCTCGAGCTGTTGAAGGGTTTTCCTACTGATAAATGGATTGAGACCCATATTTTAATCTCACGTCATCAAACATTCATCAGATGCTGCTGGTCATTACCGACAGAGCCAGGTCTGAACTCGTGACCCCGCAGTAAAAGGTCCCATTAGCAATTTCCTTAAACTGTCAAGTCACGGCGTGGCACAAATGAAATGCGATGGGATTGTTTTCCTTCCCCAGGTAAAGGCAGTGGGCTTCTGCCTAATTTTTATTTACTGATGACTGTGTCACCAGAACACTCTGGTAGAGTCTTTGTGCTCTCACATAAGAAATAGGAGGATGGGGGTCAGGGCAGCTGCCCGGTCCCTCAGTCCATGCAATTGTCACCTGTCCCCATGAACTGCAGAGCTCCAGTGGCAAATCCCACCCTCAGAGTGCCAGGCACAGCACACACGTCCTGTGCCAAGACAGATCCAGGCTGTGCTTGTGCTGTTCTCTAAGCAATAAAGGCAGAGACTGACAGGCATTTAGGAAAGCTTCTCTGGCTCACATCACACTGCACTGTTCTTTTACCAGCAATTTTTGTATCCGAGTTCTTTCTCTCTTCACAGAATCATTTGAAGAAATAATGTGTGAGGGGGGAAAAAAATTACCTCTGGCAGTCGTGTTATAATGGCTCTGGTGCTGACAGCCCTTTGGGAACGGTGGCAGCAGCAGGGTAAGTATATATGACATCTTTGTAGTGATAAAGAAACAAATAAATGTTCCCATTAACACTCCATCAGGTCAACAGCTATTCCAGACCAAGGCGATGTTAGGAGAACCAGTTTGATTCATATCAGCTCAGACACACTCCTCTTGCAGCCTATCTTCTGCAAGGCACATAAACCAGAGGTCCTGCTCTGGCCAGGTGGAGTCATTAAAGAATCAGTGAACTTTTTACAAGTTGCTTGAAATACCCTGGCTGGAATCCAGCTCCAGCGTTGCTGCCGTGTCTGTTGAGCAGTTCCTTCATCACGCCATGACAATGGCTCTGTCTCAGTGCTGGAGGAAGTTGTTTCTCCATACATTGTTTGTAACACGTTTTGGGAGGTTTCTGAGTGCTTCAGTGGGATGTGAGCCCGGCCGTAAGAGGCTGCTCAGGAAGCAGGAGCAGCATTTGTGTGTCATCCATAATGGATGTGTGTGCATATGGAACCAGCACACAGATGCCTGCTCACACAGGCTGCCCTTTCCTGGGCAAAGGCAGCAGCAGCTCAGCTTCACTAAGATCTCTCACTCCCCACACGAGGGTTAGTTCGTGAACAGCAACTTCCAAAAAAATTTCCATGTGTGTAAGAATGTTTAAACAGGCTTTGCCTCTGCTAAAATGCAGATTTTAAAGCAGGTATGAACTTTCTAATGAACATGAAATAACCCAGAGCTCCTACTGAGTCCCCTTTTCCATGTAATCAGCACTGTCCAGTTGCCCCTTAACCAGAAATTTTCTTTTTCACACAGGTTGGATATTTTTAACAAAAGGTCCTGAGATGGGACATGAGGAAAAACCAGGTGGATGTCATTGGTCTGCCTCCAGTGACACAGATCCTGGACAGAGATGAAAACAAAGAAATCCCCTGATCTGGATCACACAAAGCGAGGACTTGAAGTTCAAGTTGTTCAAAGCTCTGGAAAGTCAATATAAACGTGAGTGCCTCTCTGTATCTTAAATTCATTGCAACCAAAGCACTCCTATGCTGTGTTCTGGTGAAATCTCACTGCTCAAAGGTGTGCCTGTGGTTCCAGGCAAAATTCTGAGCCAGATGATGAACTTAGTTCTGCTTCTGCTGAAGTCACGGGACCTTCTGAAGTTTGCAGGAATGCCAGAGGAAACAGGTTTCCAAATGGTCAGCACAAAAAGAGCAGCCAAATCCCGAACAATCCAGTCCTAGACATGGAAATCTTCATGCCTGCAACCCAGCAAGTACTGAATATCCAATTCCCCAACTGGGAAATTCCCTGGGATTTTGGAGGGCACCCTTCAAAAGAGTTTGTGCACCTTTAATTGAAAATCCCAAGATGCAAAGTCCTCAGAGTTTATGGAAGTGTTTAAAAGGAGATACAGATTCCAGAGCCACTTAAATACTTCTGATAATATTCAGTCTTGATTCAGCAAAGCGTGTGACAACTTTAGTAGGTATTTAAATCCATTCCATGTAATATGCTTAAACTCATCCTCTCAGAGGGAGGGAGCGCCTGCCTCTGGATTTCTCCTTTCACTCTTCAACGGGAGACAAGCACTTACCTCTCCCTGAAGCCAGCAGCAGCTGATTAGATGTTTAATGCTTTGCTGAACTCACGATGTAAAAATCATAGCAGGGTTTTGTGTGATAAAATAACCGTAATCTGTCCAGCGGCTGCCAGCATAAACAAATAAATACAGGCTAGACTTAAACGGATGGCAAGCTTGTGTGAGTACTGCAGGGAACCAAAATCCTGCCCAGGGCGCCATCCAGCCTGGCTTTGAACACTCTCAGGGTTTGGGCATCCACAGCTTCCCTGGGTGACCTGAGCGCTGCCTAACCTGGGCGCTGCACCCTCCGTGCTCAGAACAAGGTTTGCTCTCAGACCTGGGAACGGGAACGGGAACGGGGGCTCCCGGTGCCGGGATGCCGGGAGTGGCGTTGTGAGAGCCGCTTTTCTCCCCCGGGGATGATCTCCTCGTAATGTCCCACGGAGAGATCGGAGGGGCCGCCGTCCTCCCGGGGTGTTCCAGGCACCAGGATCAACCCCCGGCATCGTCCGCCCGTCATGGTCTTTCCCCGGTATCAACCCCTCGGGATAGTCGGTCCCTCCCGGGATCCCGCCTCCTCCCCACCCCGGGGGTGGCCCCCCCGGAGTCACCTTTTCCCCGAGACCCACGCCCCCCGGGTTCGCCTCCCAAGGATCCCTCTCCGCATAGGATCCCCCTCCCCGGTGATCCCCCCAAGGATCCCCCTCTCCCCCAAGGATCCCCCGTTCCCGTTCCCGTTCCCCGGTGCCGGCGGGGGCGGTTCCCAGCGCGGCCGCCAGGTGGCGCTGTGGGCACGCGGCGCGGCCGCCCCGGCACCACCCCCCCCCCCCCCGGGGTCTCGGTTCCATCGGGGGGGACCCGCCCCGATCCCCCCGCCCTGATCCCCCCTCCCGGCACCTGGGGCTCCCTCCCTGTCCCCCCCGCTCGGGGGCAGATGGCCCCGATGTAATTCCACAGCTCTTCTCGCCCCTCGCCCCCGGGGGGTTGCCATGGGGGGCTCCTGTCCTGGGGGGGCTGAGCTTGGGGGGGTCGCATTCTCCCTCTGAGAAGCTCTCTCGGCCGGACTCTCGCTGCTTCCTGGCGTCCCCCCGCCCCCAGGCACCCCGAGGGGTTCACCCTTTCCCCCGGCCCTTGAACCAATTGCTCCGCTCAGCACTCGCTGCTTCCCACCCGCAGGACTGGATCCCGACCCGGGAGGGAGCCCCGACACCCCATCCCAGCCGGGGAAACCCGGGAGTCCCCCAAGGGAGGCAGGAGGAGGAAAGTTCCTGGGTGAAACCTTTCCATCTGGGTTACCTGCTATTTCTTCTTCATGGTAGCAGGGGTGACAGTGGCGTGCTGTTACCATTGTGGTGTCACCATCACGGTGCGGACAGGTCCTCTGCTGGTCGCAGAGTTATCCAGGCTCTCTCCTGAACAGGACTATTTTATTTACTCAGAGTATTTTATCCCAATTCCCAGTTCTGAGCCTTTTCCTCCTTTTCCCCTTCTCCCCAGGAGCTAGCCAGGTAGGAAGAATAAAACACCCCAAGCAGCTGAGCAGTCATCACCTGCCAAGGCAGACATGGGATTTATCTGCAGATGGAAAGTCTTTGAATCAACTCAGGAGCCTGTAAGGAAAATCCTTATGAAAAGCATTTTCACTGTGGAGAACATGAGTGAACTGTTCCCAAACCCTCAGGAAAGTGCAGGTATGTGCTCAACACCTGAGTGCTCTGCTTTCAGTGCCACCTTGAGAGGAGAGGCTGCTTTTCCCTTTCCCCCCATTGTCACGGGTCCCTTGTTCCTCTGCCTTCTCCTGAGAAGGGCAGGAAGGAGCGTGGTCCCTTTGGGGGGCCCATCCAGCTGCAAAGGTCAGGGATGAGGGAGCAGAAGGCTTTTCTCTCAGAAATTCCCACTTCCAGCTACTTCTTCCCTCTCTTGGGGTCTGGGCAGAAGGAGGTAAGGCCTGACTGTCCCCCCTGTGCTGGGAGCCCCAGGGTAGGAGAGGAGGGACTGGAGGCAGGAGGAGGGAGTTGTCCTGGATAAACTCCAGGTCAGAGGCAAGAGGGGCCTTGGGCCCACTTGGAAATGGTGTCAAGGCAGGGGAGAGGCCTTTCCCTATGTAAGAGAGACTCCTGTGCACTGGGACCTCCGTCTCCTGCCTCACAGAGGTCATGTTTGCCCTCCAGACTGAGGACTCCTTCCACGGCTCCAGGAACTTGTTCCCCAGGAACCCTGTTTTTTCCTACATAGGAAGAACAAGCCAGGGCCAGCCTTTTCCTCCCCTGGGTCCATCCCTGCTCTCTGTCACAACCAGGGACACTGTGACCATGTCCCAGTCCTGTCTGTGAGCTGCCTGTGCTGCAAAGCCTCAGCTCCTGGCTTTGTGTTGCTGGGCAAAATCCACAGCTCAACCCTGCGGCTGTCGCTCGCTTTGGGAGCTTCCTCACCCCTGGGAGCAAATCCCAGCCTGCAAGTCTGTGTGTGTTTCATTCTGTGTTGAATGTAGAGAGCATTTAGCTCAGGCTTGCAGGGAAGCATGACTGCAGCGTGCCCCAGTTGGCTTCTGCAGCAGAGGAGTGAAGTGCCGAGTCCCAGCTCTGAGGGCTCCCCCCGGGCAGGCTGTGCAGTGTCCTCCAGCTCTGTTTGCCACGCTGAGGAAAGGATGGACACAGCTTTCCACGGGAATAAGCTCCAGCCTCACAGCAGGCCTGGCAGTGGTCCGTGTGCTGCTGCAGTCAGAGTGGGGTGGTGCTGGTCCGGAGAGCAGAACCAGCCGGGGGGCTCAGAGCGAGTGCTAAAAACAACTGGGAATTCTTTAAAATCAAAGCCTCAGTACTCCCAGGGTTGGCCTCTGCAGGATGGATGGAGCACAGAAGTCTCCTTGCCTGCTGCCAACTCTCGCTTTTTTCTTTTTTTCTTCTTTTTTTTTTTTGCAAAGTCCTGACTTTCTCACCCCCTCCCTGTTTCCCTTCTGCTTTTCTTTCAGACTCCTCCTGCGGGGGTCGAGCCAGTGTTTAACTCTTTCGTCCTTATGGCAACTATTCAGTGGCTTTGAGACTGTCCCTGAGCCCCAGGTGGGGCATCTCCCCCAGCCTCCAGCCGGAGCTCCCTGTGTGCTGGGCACAGAGGCACGAGTCTTGCATAAAGGAGGAAAACAGTGGAGAACTTGTCACTGTCATTGTCGTGGCTGACTATCCCTACCCGGTGGAGGTGCCCTCACACTGCAGCTGGATGCTGTTCCCTCCAGCATCCTGGAAAAGCCATGGAAGCGGTCCCCTGATCCCCTGAACAGATTTGAAGGGCGAAATCTGCCAACTGCTCAGTGTATTGATTCAAGTGCATTATTCCTCCCTGGGCAGATCCCTGCCCTGGGAAAGGAGCAATCAGTGCAGGTGCAAATAGCTTTTAATTGCAGAATGTATCTCACCATGGAGGCATTTAGGCTGGATATGATACAACTGATGCAGCAGCAGCCGGAGGAAGCCCAATAAGCCGGAGCTCTGCAGGAGCCAAACTGCTCCTGTGCCGTACCTGTGGTGTAAATATTCATGTATGGCCGTGTGTCCGTGTTCTTCCACATCTGCCTGAGATATGACACGGTAGCATCGTGTCAAGATTGAAATGGCATCTTCAGGGGATCTGGGAACTTGCTGTCTGTGACAGTTCCTCTGTGAGGACGCAGAATGCTGGGGATGTGGATGTTTTGTGTGTGGACTCGCCCAAAGCCGAGGATCGGGGGCAGGTTCTCAGTGCCAGCGGGTTCTGTGCCTGCTTTGGAGGCAGAGCTCTCGTTCCGAGGGTTCGGGAGGCTGTGCCACACAAAGTCTTGTACAGGTGACTGGGAGAGGGTCCTGTAGAGCTGTCGGAGCTCTGGTGGTGCTCATAGACTGGACCGGCTGCTCTCCGGGCCCGTAGCAGGCTCCCGGCCGGGGGATGCAGCCCGGTGGGCTCCGCTGCCCTTCGCGGGGCTCTGCACCCCGGGGAGGAGCGGACAGCAGCCGCCCGCCCCCCCATCCCCTGGGACAGCATCTCCTGCACCTCTGATCGGGGAGCGGGGGGACAGAGGGACACGGCAAACTCAGAAATAGCCCGGACACTTCAGAGATTGTCCTCCCCGGAGCCTCCGCGGGGTGACATCGCCGGGGAGAGGGCGAGGAGCCCGGCGTGCCGGGATGCTCGGGGTTTTGTTTCATTATTCGTGCAAAGATGGGCAAGGCTGTGTTTGGGCAGGCAGAACCCAGGCCGCCGGCACAGAGAGCTCCTTCCGAGAGCCCGTGCGAGAGACGAGACGAGAGAGGCTCGGCCACGGAGCGACTTGGGCAGGGGAAGGATGGAGGGTGATGCGGGGACAGCGGCGGGGCGGGGAGTCCGCGGAGAGATGCGGGACTGCGCCCGCTCCGCCACCGCGCAACCAGCCCGGCTCTTCCCTAGCGAGGACAGGAATTGGTTTTATTATTATTGCTATTATTATTATTTTCCCTGGGAAAACAAAAATCGGACTTCCTAGAAAAAAAAAGAAAAAAAAAGAAAAAAAAAGAAAAAAAGAACTTTCACCGCGAACTGTCCTGTTGGGAAATCGCGTGCTGGTCCCGCAAAGCAGCGCACGCCGCGGGGAGCGGGGCAGGAGCCGGGGCGAGCGGCGGGGGTTCGGAGTTGCCCCACACGCCTTTCCAGCGTGGGACAAGCCCAGGCTCGGGCACCGGGCACAGCCGGCGGGCGCGGAGCATCCCCGGCTTTGCGCAGTCGGGGTGGGCAGCCCGGCGCTGCCGGCGGATGCCGGGGGAGCGGGGAGGGCTCGGGCACCCCCGCGCTCAGCGGTGCCGGCTGCGGGCTGTGCGGGCTGTGCGGGAGCGCGGCGCTCTCCCGGCGAGGGCCGGCCCCGGGCGGCGGGGGGTCGGTGCGGGGAGCGGGGGAGCCGCGGCGGGGCCGGTGCCCGTGCGGCCCGCGGGGCTCCGGGCAGCGCTGCCGAACAACGGCGCGGCCGGGCCCGCCCCGGGCGCTCCGGGGCAACTTTCCCCCGGGCCGGCCGCGCCGGGGGCGGGGCTATGCTAATGAGGAGGGCGTGGCCCCGCCCCCTCGGCGGCTCAGCGCTGGCGCCCATTGGCGGTGGCGGCGCGGGGGCGGGGCGGTGACGCGATGCAAATGAGGGGGCGTGTCGGCTGCGGCCCCGCCCCCCGCCCGCCGGGGCTGCGGGCTCGTGTTCGGCGGCGGGGACAGTCAAAGTGGCTCCCATAGGGACAGACGGCGAGTCCGCCCGGCGCTGCGGGAGAGGGAGGGGGCACGGGGAGCCCCAGGGTCTCCCTCCGGCCGTCCGTCCGCGCCGCCGCCGCGGGTGCGCCCCTCTCGCTCCCTTCCCGGCGTGCGCCCGGCTCCGGCAACTCGCTTCCTGCGCGGCTGGAGGAGGGAGGAGAGAGGAGAGGAGCGGAGAGCGCTTCGGCTGGGAGAGGAGAGAAGAAAGAGGGAGAAAAGAAAGAAAGAAAAGAGAGAGGGGAGAAGGGGGGGGGACTTGCCTCTCTTGTCACTGGAAAATGACACTTGATGTAGCAGAGCCTGCCGCAGCTCCCGTTCGTCCTATTGTTTCTTAAACTGCCATCTGAGATTTTTTTTTTTGCCTGCTGCCATCCGAGGGGTGTCTTCATACAAAAGGGACTTCAAGTACTCCTCCGGCTTGCGAGCGCTGCAACCAGCCCCCAGCACCCCGCCAGCCCCTCCAAGCACCCAAACAAACTGCACACGCAGCAAACAGCAGCGACAAAACCGGGCTCTGATTGCCTCTGGATTTTTTTTAATGTGCGTGCCTGTGTTTGCTTTCTCCGACTTGCTTTGATTCCAGCGATCAGCTGCAGAGAGAGAGAAAAAAAAGAGCGAAAGAAAGAAAAAAAAAACCCCACATATAACAGTCCGCCTGGCGATTTTATCACTTTTTAAAATTTTGAATAAAGGAGGAAGATTTGCGCTGTTGTTTCTGATTCATGTTTGGGATTCAGGAAAGCATCCAGCGGAGTGGGAGCAGCATGAAGGAAGAGCCCCTCGGCGCGGGGATGAACGCGGTGCGGACGTGGATGCAGGGAGCCGGCGTCCTGGACGCCAGCACGGCCGCTCAGAGGTAGGCAGGCTCCGCGCCCGCTCCGCGCCCGCGCCCCGCTCCGCGCCCCGGGGCGCTCCCCGCCCGCAGCGCTGCTCCCCGCCGGCAGCGCCTTTCCCCCCGCGCCAACAAAAACCCGGCTCTGGAGCTCTGCTACCGGCACTGAGTTTCGCGTAGATGCCGCCAGTTAAATATTTATCCCCATTGTCCCGTAGGAATGAGTTTTTATTAAATAATGATAACAACAATAAAGGAAGTGGCGAGTTTCGCTAGGTGCGGATAGGTACGGTTCATCTCTTGTGTTCGCTCGGAGGAAGGAGTTTTCAAAACTATGTTTTTTGCTGATTTAGGCTTAAGATCTTCAAATGACACTTTCCTCCTGCGACAAGCAGCGAGTTGCACGGATGTAACCAAAATATATTTCTCTACCTCGCTTTCCTATTCTCGTCAGAATCAGCAGCTCCCCTTCTTCTTCTCCGATAAGTAGGGAGTTTGCAAAGCGTATTCCAGGAGAAATTTAATTTGAAGTCCCTTTGTAAAACCACTGCCACTTTTCTTAGATTTTTAAAAAGAAATCCCTCCAAATACAAGATGGATTTGGCGAAGCTGCGCCCAACCTCGTTTTCTGTCTTATTTCTCCTTCTTCCCATCCTCTTCCCCGCGAAAAAAAAGCCCCAAACACGAACCAAACCCTTATGCTGGATTCGCAGCTTGAGCCCTGGAGCCGGCATCATCCGGCATCAGTTTAATGTTGACATCTCCCGGTGTCTCCCACCTCGCCCCGCACCCCTCCCTTTGGAGCCCTCTAAGGAATGGAAAGTTTCTTCAGGGACAACCCTGAAATATTTGAAGTTGTGTCCTGGGCTCGGTGTTTACCCACCGCTCCGGCGCGGGAGGAAAGGCTCGCAGGACTGAGGCTGCAAGATAAGGCACATGGGCGCTGGGGTGACAGCTCCGAGCCGAGGTTGAGAAGTGGCAGGACCGATGCTGCTCCGCGGGGCAACGCGCTGAGCGCGGCTCCCCCGCCATGCAGGGCCGGCTGCGAGCGGGCACGGCCCTCAGGGAGGGCTGGTGGGTACCGGGGACGGCTGGGGGGGCTGCTGGGGTCTTCGGGCTCGCCGCAGGACGGGATGGGGTCGGGGCTCCGCGGCGATCGGAGCCTGAGTCTTTCTCCGTGCCCGGAGGGAAAAGCCCCGGGGCGGCTCGGGGGAGGGAGGGATGCTCTGTCCCGGGGGGGCCCAGCCGGGTCCCGGCGGGGGAAGGCACGGGCCCGGGAGGCGGCTGGGGGGGACGTGAGGCCGCGTCGTCGGAGCTGCCGCTAACCCGCGTGTCTCTGGTCCCAGCGGAGTGGGTCTGGCCCGGGCTCACTTCGAGAAGCAGCCGCCTTCCAACCTGAGGAAGTCCAACTTTTTCCACTTCGTCCTGGCTCTCTACGACCGGCAGGGGCAGCCCGTGGAGATCGAGCGCACCGCCTTCGTGGGCTTCGTGGAGAAGGAGAAGGTGAGTACCCTGATGCCCCGTGGCGGCTCGGCCGCCTCTCCGGGGCCCTCCCTGCTCCGCTCCCTCGGGACCGCGACACCGGCTCGTCCCGGGAACCGCGGCAGCCTCCCGGGCGCCTCAGTCTTCCCCTGTCCCGGAGGGGCAGACGGGGAGGAGGTGTCCCTTGATCCCTCGCTATGCCCGGGGCAGGGGAGAGGATTGAGAGCTGCCCCATCCAAGCCCGGGGACACCCGGCGTGCGAGTGATGGAGAAGCTTCACTGATACTGTTTTCCTTTTCCCTCCGGCCTCCCGTGTCCTCTTTGACTTCAGGAAGCCAACAGCGAAAAGACCAACAACGGGATCCACTACCGCCTGCAGCTGCTCTACAGCAATGGTAAGGGCTGGGAGCCCCCGGGGTCGGCCCTGTCGCCCTCCACCGCCTCCGCGGCTGCAGAGCCCAGCAGCGCCCGGCTCCCCCCGGTTCCCCTCCGCTCCCTGCGCTCGGTGCCGTGGCTCTGCCGGGACACGGGCGGCCCCAGCAGGCCCGAGCCCTCGGGCGAGCCCCGGTGCGCTGCCGCCGGTCAGCCCCGCTCCTCTCCGCTCCTCACGCCTGTGCCTTGTTTCAGGGATCAGGACGGAGCAGGATTTCTACGTCCGACTCATCGACTCCATGACCAAGCAGGTGAGTGCTGCGGGGCGGCAGCCGAGCAGGGGGGTGGCGGCCGTCGGGGCGGCCCCGGGAGGCGAATCCCGCCCCCGCGGCGGGGCTGCTCTGCCCGGCGGGGCCGGGAAGGGACAGCACGGAGCCACCGCCTCCCACGGGCACGGCCGCGCTCCGCTCCGGGCACCGAGCGGCCTGCGGGGCGGCCAGGGGGGTCCCCGCGGGACCCTGCCTGCTGCCGGGCTGCGGGAGGAAAATACAGGCGACCCTCCAGCCGTCCCAGCCGGGGCTGCGGATGGTTTTGCCGCTTAATTAATAAGAATTAACCTCCGGCCTCCGGCAGCCCCGGAGCGCCGCCAGCACAAGGCGCTGCCCGGCGCGGGGCTCTGTCGGTCCGGCCGCTCCCGGCGCTGCCGCCGGCTGCTCTGGCCGGAGGAGCAGCGGCTCTGTCGCGACACGTTTGCGTGTCGGAATAGCCCCCAGAATCGCGGCGAGCTCGGTGTCGGACTCGGGGAGGGCAGCACGGCTTGGCAGTGGATTAATCCTCATTTTAAGCCTGTTCTTTAGCCTCCCAGACAGAGTAATAACGTGCGTGCCTACCTGTAAAAAATACTTTTTTGTTTAAAACCAGTATTTTTATAAAGGGACTATGTGAGCAAATCGATTCTCTCTCCTTTCTTTTTATATTATTTTTTTTATTTTTTCTTTTTTTAATTGTTACTCTGGCTTTTTTTCTCCTGTCAGAATATTTTTCTCTTAGAACATGTTTCTTTTAAATAGTTGGGATCGCTTTTGAGCCTTTTCATCCTCAAAATATGTTTCTTCCCCTTCTAATCTGTTTTACTTGTTAAAGATAATTCTTAAATTTTATTTAAGGAAAACATTAAGAGGTTTTTTTTACCGCTAGGAAACGTCAGTCCCTGTATGTTGTCTGCAGGGACAAAACTCTTGGCTTGTATTTAGGTTTCTTTTCTACAGCAAAACATAAAGCTCTGAGGGCTGAGATTGTTTTACAAAACTCTCTTTGATGGTCCCAAAACATCTTTTCCTGCTATTGAAGACTGTCTTTCAACAGTAAAAAAAAAAAAAAAAGAAAAAAAAAGAAAAAAAAAAAAGAAAAAAAAGAAAAGAAAAAAGAAAAGAAAAAGAAAAAAAAGAAACAAGAAAAAAGGAACTTGGGTGAATTTTACTAGACAATCCGCTTGCATCACAACTCTGTTATATTGTGCACTTCCAAACTAAGCCCATTCCCTGCAGGAATTGAAACAGCAGCAACAGACCCTTCTTCCTAAAAAATCCTGGAAAGCGTTTGCTGTCATTCCCTGGTTTTCAGGCACTAATTGGTTAGTTTGTGTTAAAAGTAACAAAATCTTCCTGATATACGAACTCTTTTTAGTCCTTTTGGAGCTTGTGTATTTCAGTGTAGATCGTGTGAGAGAGACTATCAATAAATATTATCCTTAAATAGCTTTCCTATCGTTACGGAAATGCAGAAGCCTCTGCTCATAATCCTGTTGAAAACAGAGCCCTGAACTTATGGAGAGCAGTGGATTCAAAATAATTTTCTTAACAAAGGCATCTTGCATATGAAGAGTTCATCCTAAGGCACTGTTTGACCTCTTGGTCTCTCATTATTATCAAGTCATCAGAGGGTCTTCGGAGAGAAAGGGGAAAAAAACCCCCGAGATACAGTTTATTTGTAAAACCTACCGTGTAGCTTTAAAGCACGTTCACAATGAAGAAGGAGGAGAAAAAAAAAATCTGTCTGATTTCAGGAAGTCTTAGAAAAACAAAGTTAGTGCAAATTAGAGATTTTGGGAAAAGTGCAGTGGGGTTGAGAGGTGAGGATTTAAGAACAAAAGCTCTCTGAGGTTAGATTAGAAAACGGGGAGCAAAAGGCTGTTTTGGACGCAAACATGTTTGCTTACATACTAATTTCATGTCTGTAGTTTCTTTAGGCATGGCTATAATTGCTTATGAAAAACAGGGCATTGTCACATCAAAACTGTGGCATGTGTCACTCTGAATTTTTTTTGGGGGCCAGACTCTAAATTCTCCTTCTTCTCCCTTTTAAATTCTTTCTTTTCAAAAGTGAAATTATTTCAGAGTTGGGATGGCGTCGGTTACTGAATGCTGATTAGGAAGTGAAGTACAACACATGACAGAAGCTCACCCAAATGTGGAATTTATCATTTATATTTTATGACAGTGAATTATATAGAAGATTCTCAAGTAACTTTCAAATCATCAAACTGTAATTAAATATTGCAAAGACTGTCTGAAAATTCTTTAATTTTTAATGAAAGTTAAATATATATTGTCAGTCTACTTGAAGGTGTAGTATTTTAATGCATGACGCTCAGAACAAATTGGATAATGAAATGATTACTTTTAAATGAAACTGTTGCAGAAGCGTACACGTTTCAGCTGGCAAGTATCTGCTCAGTCCTCACACACGCACATTCACACACTCGATAATTGTGAATTCCCAGACTGAAATTACAGCTACTCTGAGGTTTCTGGTGGCAAATTAAAAATCCCACAGAAGCAAAGCTTGAGTGACTTAAGTTCCCCAGATCATACAGGAAAATATCTGTGGCTTTTTTTTTAATATTAATTTTTTATTATTATTTTTTAATACGGACACATCAGATTTAAATATATTCTCTTTGTCTCACAGTTACAAACTGCAAGGTTTTGTACAGTTGTGGGTTATTAAGTTAGGTGAGATAAAATAAAAGCCCTTCTGCAAATCAGACCTGGATTTCTATGCACAGGACTGCTGCTCAGAGATTTAATGTGAATGTCCCATTAGCAGCATGTGTTATAGCAGTAGGTAGGCAGGGCTTGGCTGTGCTGGGGGCTGTGTATGTGCTAAAGAGGAGATGTTCCTGCTCCTGAGAGTTCCTGCTCTGCCTAAGTCAGGGATTTGTTTGTGTGGCTGTGCCCAGCTGAGAAACTTGCAGCAAGAGTCCTGTCCTGGGTGGATCAGAGGGATCTCCGTGTCCTGGTGCGTGTGTGTTTCTCTGTCAGCTCTGGAGCAGGATGGGAAGTGGGGCTGGAGAGTGGCACTGCTGAAGCAGCCAAAAGTTGTGTTGTGGGCTCTGGGATGAGCTGTGCACGCACTGCCCCAAACAGGAGCTCGGGCACTCCTTGGGAACTAGGGCTGTGGGACTTCCAAAGGGGAAACCCAGCCAGGATTTGGCTCAGAGTGCATCATTTTGGGTTGTTTTTGGGGTATCTCACTTGGCCTTTGGTGGTGGCCCCGGAGAAGTGCTGAGTGAAATGGGAATTTCGTGGCTTTCAGGGGTCTCGCTAAGTTTCCAAAACGCGTCCCCGTCGCTTAAAAATCGTAAATACTACGCACGAATCATTCCTGTGGCGGAGAAGTTCTTTCCACTACATTCGGTGTCAATACTGGCTTAATTAAATTTTCTTTTATGTTATATTGGCACCTCATTTTATGTCAGGATCGCATTCCTAATGCGCTCAAAGCCCCGTAGGACCCCAAACTTTATGGCTGTTGCTTTCCGTAAAGCGGCAGCTCCTCCCGCAGATCTGCCTCTAACAATGATGCGTTTTGAAGTAGCCTGCAAAACGTGAAATATGTCTGCTCTAATAAAACTGGAGCTTTTTAGGCAAGTCAAAGGATTTTAATATGTTTATGGAGAAGAGATGCCTTCTATTTCTTTGGCTGGTATTTTCATAAAGTTGAGATATTTCACTATTAGGAAAGATGGAGGAAATAAATCTGAAATCCTTGTTCCCCACCCATTTTTCCTTCAGCTGTTCTCATCCATAAGATATAACGGATGCAAATATGGCTCAGGCATCTTAAAAATCATAAGTTTTGCTCGATGGCTATTGTCTATTGCTGAGAGCCCTCATGAGTCAGAAATCCTTCCTTCAGACTTAAACACTGTTTATATTTTGCTTTTTTTTTTTTCCCAGACCTATAACTCTGGATGCAAATGGTTTTTCTGTTGGCTTGTCTGTCATTCTCTGGTATCTGCAGATATATGATCAGCTCTATTCTGTGCATGGCATAGCCCTTCTCTGGCAGCTACGCGCATGGGAAAAAAAAATGTTATCAATAAGTTCAGAGGAGCCTCTGCAGACTCGGGGAAATTTCACACAAACATAAAACAAAACCTAACCCCTGTGACGGGGAAAGTTTACATTGCGCCAGATTTTAGCAGCTTTCTCGTGCCTTTGGTGAGATGTCAGAAGCGCAGGTGATTTTAATTTTCTTGTACAGAGAGGAATGGAGAAGTTTGGAATTTGCATGCATGATCAGGACCTGTGTTTGGGAAAATGTAAACTCATCACAGTGGAAAATGTGTTGTTTGGAGTCTGAGGGTGAAAACAAAGCTGAGGATTTTGGAGAGACTGCCTGAGCCAGATGGCCTGGTGCATTCCCAGTCTGGCAGCCCAACTGCTCCCTCCTGTATAATATACAGCCATTTGTTCTGGGATATTTACGCTAGAGCTGTTTCCATGTGAATGTTTGAAAACCATTAAAAATGAACATATTAGGAGAGATAAATTTATTTAATTCGTGTGAATACGTCGATAAGCAGGCTGTGAATCAAAGGCAGGAGGGAGACTGGATAAAATAATTAGATGCTTCTGAATTGTGCATTGAGAGGCAGAGCAAGAACTCCCTGTCCTCACCCCGGGACCAGCTCCGCGCTGCTTGTCCGGGATAAACCTCCCTGGGACCAGTCGAGGTTTTGCCTGGGGAAGGGGTAAAACCTTGGGTAATTGAGGGTTAAGGATCCAAAGCCAAATAAATGTAATTTGCAGTATTTTTCTCTGTAGATATACAGTGGATACAAGCCTAATCCTCTCTGGGTGAAATTCTGGCCCATCTGAAGTCAATTGCAAAGCGCCTATTGAATTCGGTGGGGCCAGGATTTTATTTTCTCCCTGTGTGTACGGCTGTAAACGTCATTCCAAATCATTTTAGTTCTGTTTTGGAAAAGACCCTAATTTTAATGAGTTTTCCCTTCTCTTTTATTTCTGTAAGGGAGATACTTGTTTCGCGGGGCAGATGGAATCTGAAAGCAAGTGGATTTAGATGCACGTTGGTGATTTCTCTCCTTCTCTTACTCTTTTAAAATCAAGGCCATGACATAACTGAGTAATATAATGACCATGATCTCATTCCTTCAAGATTGTTTTTCGTCCAGTTCTGAAAGCAGGATTGCTTGACTGGCAAACTGACACCACGAGACAATTCTGCCCTCACTCGTACCAGCATAAATCTGGATTTATTCAGGAATGGTTAAGGACAAAATCTGTCTCTGTATTTTTCCAGCTTGTTTGTCAACTCTTTTACTGCTTTATCCTACCGCGTCTATTGGGGGAAATGTAGATTAAATGAGAACTGTAGCCTTGACTTTTATATCGTCCCTCTTCCTTTTTATTTTTATTTTTAAAAATTTTTTTTTTTAATAATGAAGTCTGTCGCTGAAAAGTTTAGGCGAATTTTTGGACGTACTTGACTGCACTGTGCTCAATGTAGTAATTTTTATTTGCTGTTACGCAGTGAATTGAATTTGATTTAACTTTTTATGGAGCTTTATTTAAATGGAAGTGAGGAAGCCTTGTATTTTTGAGCCTAATTTTTCGAGGCCTGATTTTGAAGTCCGTTTGTGCATGAGTGATTGTTACTCACGGGGACTTCTTGCAGGAAGGTTACTCGGGTGAGTAACAGCTGGCAAAACGGAAGATGAATTTTGTGGGGAAATCTTTAAGTTGTTCAGGAGAAGAAACGCTATTTTCAGGCGCTTATGAAACGCCACCGAGTTAAAACGACATGAAGTAAACAAAAAGAAAAAAACCCAAAGTCTATAATTTTGCATTTCCTTTGCCGGTGTTTTGTTGTGCAACTCTGATGTGTATCTGCGGGCTTATTTTTAGCTCTGCTGTGGTCTAAGTTTATGCACTGTAACTTTCACTTTGTCTCTCATTAATGTGATCCTTATTTGACAAAATCACGCCGGCGTTAGTGCCACAGGGAACCCCAACACAATCACCCCGTTTCAAAACTTGAGCTTAAAAACCCCATAATTTATTAAAAAAACCCAAGATATTTTTGTTAAAAAGAGCAGCTTTTCAAATCGGAGAGTTAAACATTTTCACAACAGCAACGTAGTAGACCCTTCCTGTAAAAATACTTCTGGCAGCTCTAACGATCTGAAACTTTAGCAGTTCCTGTTTCCTTTTTGAAACTAATTGTAGAATTAATGCTTCAGAGCGGCACGGTTTGCGAGGCGGTCGAGTATCTGCAGGGCTCTCGGGCAGCCATTCATGGGGGCAAACAGTTGGCACTTCACACAAATACATTGGGACACGGGACTGGAGAGATGGGGATGAGCTGCTCAGAAATGAACCCAGCACATCCTCCTGCCTCCCAGAATTTCCTAGAAATTCCTGCAGGGAATAGGGTGGGCGAGGGGAGCTGCGTTTGACGAGGAGAAAGTGAAATGCGCACGGGTGCAACTTTGATAATTGAACGCAAATAAAGTGAGAAGCAAATCCTTAACGTGGAGGGAGGCAGAAGAATGTCATGCACGCAAAGAAAGGATCACTGATGCTAAACACAACAGACAAGGTGATTATGTACCACAGTGTTGACTCTGCCCGTTCATTATTGCTATTTAGTTGAGTTATTTAAGCGGGTACCTGGAGGTTAAGTAAGCACTGCAGCAGGAAGGAGAGAGGAAGAGAGAGGGCAGGGGGAAAAAAGAAAGTAAATTTTGTGTTCTGGTTTGTCACTTCCAGTGCTTCCTTGGCTCCACTGGTGACAAGATAACCCATCCTGGGCAAATTTATTTTAATATTTGGAAGTATGAGAAGAACGAGCTGAGTCCAGCAGCCCCCTCCTCCTGTAGCATGTTGTGATTGTCTGGAGGTGACTGGGGCTGGAGGTGTTTGTCCCCACCAAAGGCCTCAGGGATAGATCTGCTCTTTCGCCTCCTGCTCTGTGCTCTCAGAGGGAGATTATTTTTTAACTGTTGATGAAGCCCAAGAAGTGCCATGAGCTTCCTCCTTGCCTGGCCTGTCCCACTGCTGGGTGGAACCTGATCTGGGGTTTTCTGGAGTCTTTGCAATGTCCCCGCTGACTGACCCCACCAGGTGTCAGCCAGTTACTTCAGTTCTCTGCCTTTGCCTGGAAGAATCTTCTCCCCATCCTCCCTTTTAATGCTGGGAATAAGGCTCTTCTGAATTAGTCCCCTCTGTTGTTGCAACACATGGAATTCCATTTTCCAAGGCTTCTTGCAAACCATCCGTATCTCTTGGGCACTGATGTGGAAGTAGCTCAAGGTGGGGGTCCTAGCCAGGGTCTGGGGGTTGCTGGTGCTGGGGGACTTTCTGTGCATCCTCTCTATCCCAGAGCTGGGTTCACAGCTGTTGTGCCTCACTGGTGGAAATGAGGGGGCAGCAGTCAGGTGAGACTCTGGGCCCATTAGTGGCAATTAGTGGCAGCCTCTGTTTTATCAGCTATAAAACACCAGCCCAGGAGCACTCTGGTTTTAGGGGAAGGCACGTAGCAAAACTGAAGTTAAAAAATAAAAACTGGCAAAGGTAACATAGGCCCATTCCTGATATTATTTATGGAATTATTAAGTAATTTTATAATGCATAATATTAATATTGCATGTTGCTGTTTAAATTGTGTAAGAGTCAGTTCATGCTTCTTCAGATTTGTGTGTCTTGAGATTTGTGCCCCTTCTGGGGGTACAACACCTCTTACCCTTAGTGGGTTACATTTGTAAGGACTGGAAAAGCAGTTCATTCTACATTAAGGTAACTTACTTTTCTGTCAATATTTTCCACTCTTCCATTTCAAATTTATCTCATTCCTTAAAATGTGTTTCATCCGTAGAGGACACTTAAATTTTGATCTTTATTTTATTGTTAGGTTTAGGGAGACCCATTTCAGGTTTCATTTTACCTGCTGAGTTTTTTTCCCCCAATTTCTTCTTTTAGAGTCTGTGTTTTAGAGGCTGAAAAGGTCACACCAAGCTCAAGGGTAGTGCTGATGTTCAGTTGCAAGGGTGGTCATCCCTCCAAGCCTGGGGCTCTGCTCCTGGCTCTGGAGTGCCACCCTAAAAGATTTAGAAACAGTGCCAGCAAAGGATGCTGTTGCAAAGGAAACTCCGCTCTTGTTTTGCTGCTGGGAGCTGATGCCCGGGAGCAGGGGTGGCTGGAAAACATGACTTTGTTGGGCTGAGATGGAAACCCTGTCCCTCAGGGGCTGTGAGCACTAACCCAGTTCGAGTGTAACGCTGATTTCTCGCTGCTGGTGCTGCTGGTGGGAGCAAACGTAGACTCCTCCTGAAATGTGAACACGCCGCCTTTCCACAGTTTTAGCTTAAAGGATTTTCCCCGTGCTGTCTCAGAGTCAAATTTCTCAGGCTGGTTGATCCTCTGTTTGTTTTGGTCTCCTCTGCTCTGGTGGGGCCTTCTCCTCACTTATTTATATCCCTGTGATTCCGGAGGTGCTCTCTGGAAAGCGCTGGATCAGAAGGTTCAAGGGAAGAATCAGGTCCAGCTTTCTCAGGAGCTACCAGGAAAATGCCTGGGCTGTGCAGCTTTTGTAATTAAAAATGCATGAGCTCTCTCTTTTCTGGCTTTTTTTTTTTTTTTTTTTTTAATGAATAGGACCCAAAGTATACCAAGCCTTACTGTTTTTTTTTCTTCTTTCTTTCTTTCTTCCCCCCCCCCTTTCCTTTTAATGCTATTAGGTTTATATTTTATTCTGAATTGAAAAGAAAATTGTGGTTGTCTTGACTACTAAAAAAACCCATCCTACACACCGCTGGAGAGATGTGCAACAGAGAGGAGGGAATTTAGCTGTACTCAGCTTGTGTTGTTTTCCAACTGCAGGTTTGGTGGAGATGCCAGGTCTCTCTAGCCTGAGCTGTGGTTTGCAACTCGCTGAGCCTTTGCTTACTGTGATGTATTTTAATTTTCTCCAAACTCAACTTCATGCACTAAAAATGTGTTTTATTTCTAGGCAATAGTATATGAAGGCCAAGACAAGAACCCAGAAATGTGCCGAGTTCTGCTCACGCATGAAATAATGTGCAGGTAAGAAATACCCCTCTTCCAGTTAATTAGTGATGAGAAGATGAATCTGTCTCCCAAAATCTAGGTTGAACCTACAGCTATTTTTGGACTTAAATTTATCTTTCTTGCATTAAACAATCCCAAAATAACACAGTTCGGTGTGTGTAATTAGCAGCAAGGTCTCAGTCGTCACACTAGTTTTCAATTATTTATAAAGAGTTATTCTTAACAGAACGCTGCTGGTTTTCATTTAGGCACTGTAGCCCACAAAAGGTCTCCTCACCGAAATTAACAGTCTATTATAGTCTTGTAGCAATAAACGTCTCTGCCCCCAATTCCCAACAAAAACTCCTCAGCAAAATGACAAAATAGTATTTTTCGGTTTTTTTTTGTCTGGATGTGCATTAAGGAGTGAGGTCAGGAGGTTCTTTTGTCCTGGTTGCTGCTCATGAGGGGTCCCCACTCAGCCAGAGCAGAGCAGCTGATGCTCCTCCGTGCAAAAGATGTTGTCTTCTTGATTTTCTTTCAACTTCCCCATGCAGATTGGGCTCTGCCCTGTGCTCTCTTGCCCTGCTGGGGTTGGTGACTTTAAGTCAGTCAAATATCTTCTCCCCCAAACTTCTGCAGCTGTTTCCTTCTCTGTTCTGGCTGGTTGAAGTAGGTGAAGCCTCCTCTACTTCCTTTTTACCACAGACCCCTTTGCCACCTCAGAGAGCTTGACCTCTCAGTCTCATTAAAGTTAGTGGGTGTTTTTTGCATGTCTGAAAACATCATTTGTTACATGTTATTCGATGGCAGAAAATAATTCCCTGGTGGAAGACGAGGCGTTCTTGCATAAGCTCATTGTTACAATCAGTTGTTTTAAGACTGTAAAAATGCCATTGCATGCGTTGTAACTTTTACAAAACACATTTACTAAAAAGGAGTAACTTGAGGGTAAAAACTAGTACCCACTTCTAAAAGAATAAACTTGGATGAGGTTTTCCTGGCAGGGGAGAGTCTTTGACAAAATACTCAGATGGAAACTTCTCTGTTGGTTGATTTTTATTTTTTTTTCTTCATTTTTAAAAAAAATTCTTGGGATCTGCGTGTTTTGTCCTCCACTGACAGCTCCTCCTGATAAAACCCTGCTGGGGGTAGCACCCCATGATGAAGACAGAGAAGGAGCTGTTCTCCTTGGGTGAAACCCTGCACAGCCCCCCCTCAAATTCTTCCTTGTGGCAGGATTTTGGGGTATTTTAGTTTTCATGCCGTGTTTTTCTAGGCTGCTTCCTTCAGTGGGTTTGGCTTCTTCCAGGAAACCAAAGACAGCCCATTGCAGCTCCAAGAGGTGCCTGAGCCTCTGCTGCCATTGGGAGCCTCGTTGCTTTGCTGAGGACTCCAGGCCACTTCTGCCTTTCCAAATGGAATCCCAGTCATGTTGACAACTTGTAATTGCCCTAAAATTCATTGGCCCAATTAGCATGACTTTCACACTGGATACCTAGCTAGGAACAATTCATGGAAATATTAAAGGAGGCCCCTGACCTGATAAGATTCAAGTGCCTTTTACTTTTCTCCTGTAACAGACCAGTAACACAGTGGGACTGGGCACATGAGTAAAATGAAGCACATGTTCAAGTGCCTGCAGTGTCAGGGTCTGAATCTGCCATTAGTCCTGGGTGATGTGTCCTCCTGATCCTTACCCAGCAAGGTTTGGTTGTAGGAATAACTCAGTGAGCCAGAATCAACTGCTTTAATGAATTAATTTTCTCACAGATCCTACAGAAACACGAAGTGTAAGAAGTAAATTAAAACTTTATATAGTGGGCTGAGTGGAGACCAAATGCCCACATCACAGATTTACAGCCGTTCAATATACTTTGACTGAGACAAAATTATTTCTGTTCTGGGAATGTGGAAAGATGCGCAGTCATTCCCTTTATTAAAGCACTTTCCACTTTCTTTGTTCTTAAAATTCACTGGCTTAGGAGCTTTATTATTCTCCTCCTATTTATTTACTGCTAGTCCTGCTTTGTGTTTCATGGCTGTAAGGTGGAAGGGTAGAAAAAACCCAAACTGACTGTAGTAGGCAAATGTTGTGTTCTTGACAGGGTGGGGGAGATATATTCAAATTTCTTACAGCTCATATTAGATATTCCCCATTTCCTTTGGTGCCCATACGTGTGTAAGGGGGTACTGTTTGTTTACCAGGCCGCTTGACCCTATTGCACAAATCTGTCATCTATTGTGCTGCTAACACGCTTTTAAATTGCAAATCTGATGCTCTTTAGGGGTCTAGAAGGGGAAAAAATTCTCTCTCCACACCATTCTGTTTCTCTTGATTTCTTGCCTGTTGTAAGTGGAAGTTGGGATGTGCTGAATTTGCACCAGGGGTGCAAATGCAGCCTCAATTATAAGCATAAAATTAGAGTCTGTTCCCCATTAATCAGCCCAGCTAATTGCTATGCACTACCATTAGCCATATGGTGTGAAAGACAGCTTGCTCTCCCTAAGATGAAATTTCTTCATTTCAGACATGAAATAGTGAGGGCTCTGTATTTTAAAATAGCTTGTTTTAGATATTTAATTTCTAAACAACTTTCAGCAGTGCTTTCTATCAAGGCTAACTGCACAATAAAACTTTGCATTTATGTGACAAAGCTGGGTATTTATAGTGTACTACAGCTATAGCACGGAGGAGACAAAGAATTCAAATGTATAAGGGAGTCCTGGCTGTGGTAGGAGAGTGAAGCTGAGGTTTGCTTCAGGTAGCTGTTTATTTCAAAGGATTTCATTGTGTTTTGTCAGATACAAAAATCTACGCTGTTGGTGAAAATGTTAATAGCTGGGGAGAATTCACAACCTCAGTGGAATTTATTAGTATTGTAGGCAGCGTGGGGAGGGACATCTATAGTTAATATTGCCTCAACAATTTCCATTATGAAACCTTCAGTGGCTTACAGCTTTGCCAAACTTAAACTGTTCTGGCTGAAATATCCTTTGCAGGGTGTCAGCCTCGGGCTGACTTTCTTTGGAAAGTTTCAGCTAAAATGGTTCAGTAATTTCTGAGAATGAGGTTGGAGTAAAATATGGGTTTTGTCTGTGTAAAATAAGACCTTACAGCTGTTTCAGCAAAGGGGGTCTTGTACCTTCACACTGCAGGGTGAGGAGGTTTTTGGGGCTGCTGATGGCATCACTGATGGGAGGGATCCCACCTTGTGCAGAATCTCCCACCCGGCCTCGCTGGCGACTCGCTGGGGCCTGGCAGTCGCCTTGGCGCTGGCCACGTGCCACGGGCCCCTAATTCCTCATTGTTCATTGTCCCAGGACACACAAAGCAGGGCTCCTGCGCGGGGCACGCTCCGGCCACCGCGCCAAGGGAGGGATTGGGGTGCCCGCCATGGGGGCGAGGAGGCCTCGGCCTGCGGGCCCGGGCAGCGCGGGTGGAGATCCTCCAGCACACGGAAGGGAAGAGGAGGAGGAGGATGAGGAGCAAGAAGGCAGGAGAGCAGCAGGTCCCCAAAGGGTTGGGGTGAGGAGAAAGGCAGCAGTAAAAGCTGGGGGTGGTGGTGGCCTGGGGAGGAGCAGGATGGGGATCCTCAGGAATGAGCCATGAGGATGACAGCAACCCCAACAAGAGATGGTGTGCAGGAGGCTGGAAATGATGGGAGGCTGCGTTAATACTTGTTTTAAAAACAAGCAAACCCCCCCACAAAATATCACTTTTTGTAAGCTTTTCCAGTGGGCCAACATGGCATTGTGGCCCCACCTGGGGAGAGGTGTCATGGGAGAACAGCAAAGACAAGTCCTCATCGTCCCGGCTGCAAGGAGCTGGCATTCCCTGCTCTTGCACAGAGCCTTGCTGGGAACTGGAGGGTTTCTGAGTGGTTTGGAGAAGCTCCTGGGAATTTTAAAATTCTTTCAGGGAAAGGAGAAAGGGTGCTGAATATTTAGGAACTTATTTCCAAGTGCTAAGTAGGCACTAAAAGCCAAAGCTTTTGAGGGAAATTGAATTAAAAGCACTTTTAACCAGGTCTGAAACTCAAGATCTGCGTGATGTTTTAATTCCTTGCATAGAAAGCCTGGAGTGAAGAGGCCTCCAATTCCGCTGTTGCGGGGGGGAAAAAAAAACACAAAAGGAAAACTAAATTTTAAAATATAATTCTCTAGATCATGAGGGAACATTCAGGGCCTTCTTTCATGCCAGAGAGCCACCAGCTGGAGGGACGTGCCAGCCATGCAGCCACTCCCCATCACCCTCAGACTGTGCTCAAGGAGCGAGGTGTCCTACTGTCACTTGGGACTATTGGGGTGCACTTTTGGGAAGCCCTACCCCAATTAAGGGGCCACCTGAGGAGCAATGAAGTGTTTCTCCTGCTCTCAAAGCTGGGTTGTCCCCACTGGTCAGTGCCTGGCTCCATCCCCCTCGTGGCAGGAGGTGACACCAAGGTGTCCCTGTCCCCAGGTCCCTGTGGCTGCCTCTCCCTCTGGGTTAATGGCCCAGGAAGGTGCCAACCCCTGAGCCTGGTGGTGTCTGCCCATCTCGTGCTGGGAGCCTGGGAACCTTGGCTTGCCTGAGTTAAGTGTGGCAATTTCTGTCCCTCCAGTCTGCTGGGAGAATGTCAGGACTAGCCCTGATTTGCTTCAGTCACAAGAACTGCATTGTCTTAACTTGTGCCAACTCTGTTTCTAATTACATTTTAATCATTTAAAAATGATTAGCAGTTTTTATTGCCTTGTTTGTGGGTAAATTTTCTCACCCCACACATTCTAGCTGCACTCCAATGACAAGTCCTTTTATAGGCAAAAAAGCCCCCAAATGTCCCCATGACTATTTACCTACAGCATATTTTATTCCTTCCTAAATTTTAATACTTTCAGGGTGCCAAGGCTCTGGCATTTTCTGGTGGATCAATTGTGGTATTGTGCTGTAAAATTAAGCAGTTTTTTTTGGCAGTCCCAAACAATGTAACTTCCACCGAAATGAAGATACCGCACATGTGTTAACTGTGAAAAGTTTCAGCCCTGAATAGTTGCCTTGAAGCTTTTTGCGGTGAAAAGAATTATGTATTTTCCTCTCTTTGAAAACAAAATTATTATATTTTTTTTTAAAGCCATGTTTAAACAGGCTGTTTTTGTAAAAGGCCCCTTTTTTGTTATCTTTAGTGTGGTTAGTTGCTTTATTGCTAATCTTGGTGGGTAACTGTATATTATTCACTCTATTGTTCAGCAACACAAGAGAACCTTTGTCATACTCCCAACAGGGCTATTTATATAGCGTGGCACTTCTGAGGGCTTCTTCCTGCCCTGATGTTCTTCCACCTTCTGGGGAAAGGAAAATAGTTCATCTGAGAGGGACAGTGAGCAGTGGTCCCTCCTGACAGCTTCTGAAGTACAGGAGAGGTGCAGGTCCCCAGGATGCCACTGGGAACAGACCTAGTGGTTTCCAGAGATTTGGTTGTGTGTGGTTGAGGCTGACCAGAAAGTTTATTGAACAGGGAGATGTGCTCATGTCTGGCCAGGCAGAGCAGTCGGGGTGGTCCTCACTGCCTGACCATCATGGGATGGGGTCTCTGCCACCCTGAACCTGCCCAGACTTTGTCCAGCAGGTCCTTGGGGACCAAGAAGGACTTGGGAAAGTCAGGAGCTTCTCAATTTATTTATTTTATTTTTATTTTAAATATTTCTTGAAGCCTTGACTTCAGTGGAGGGCAATTTTCTGTTAAGGGACATCAAGAAAAAGGAGCTTTCCTTGCAAAATGGGGGTTTCTTCCCTGGGGTGAGCGAGTGGGTGAAATCTCAAGGCTTTGCTGACCTTTGTGGCTGTGATTTGGCCTCGTGGGTTTAGATGGGCTGGTGGGAAGAGCAGGGCAGCTCCAGAGGCAGCAGGAGGGATTCCCACCTGGAGCAGGAACATGTACCTTGCCTACAAACTCACCTGTGATATATTTACGCCTCCTTACAGAAAACAACCCCTGACAAGGAATCATCAAAACCCAACAATTTAACTTCTCTTAGGCAACAACGAGCCACCTTAGCTCAAAAGGAATCCCAGCCTCGAGGTCAGCCATGGAGCAGTGCTTTGGGAGACGGAGCTTATATTTCACATGCCTGCTTTGTATCTGACCTGAAGCAGGGCACCAGCAGCCAGAGCAGAGCTCTCCGTGGCATTAGTGATCATTAACATGCTCGGAAAACTTGGGCATTAGTGATCATTAACATGCTCTGAAACTTGGGGAAACAGGCGCGCTCGAGCATAAAAAGCTGCTGCTGCTGCTGCTTGCATTTCAGCTCCCCCATTAACACCAGTGTTTCTTAGAGGGAGAATAATTGTGCTCTTGGAGTTTGGGGGGGGGGGGGGAGGTTTGCCAGTAGCTGGGGATTGTGTGGAAGCAGGAATATCTTGTGGATGTGTAACACAAGCGTTAAGCAAACGTAAAAACCAGGCTCAGCAGGGAAAAATCTGCCTTATTTTGTGTGCCAGCGTCTGCGGGACAACTGTTAAACCCCGCAGAAAAGAGGCTACAAACAGGCAGCTCTCCCCGTTTCGGCCCATCCTTGAATTATTATTTGTGAAAGGGGCAAAACCCCTCTCTCTTTTTTTTTTTTTTTTTTTTTATATTTTCCGTTGCTAACCAGCTGTGCAAGAAGTTAAACATCGTAATTAACCCATATGTGACCCAGTACATTTGACTGATTTGCAGGCAGGGCCGGCAGGGTAACTCGAGCCGGCAATTTGAACCCACCATGTTCGTAATGATGATTTTACAGTGTAATGGTCACACTAAATCCTTTCGCTTTTGCTCCGTAGCCGCTGTTGTGACAAGAAAAGCTGTGGCAACAGAAATGAGACTCCATCAGATCCAGTGATAATTGACAGGTAAGGACTGCTATTGTTTCCTTCCATTTATTTTTTTCCTTCCTCCTTCTCCTCATTATAATGAAACACCTGCCCTGTGTTGCTAATGGGGAAGAATTAGGAGGATATACGGATGAAATTTTGGTTTTTTTGATACAGAATTAGTTGTGCTTTGCTGTTGATTGCCTTGGAAGGGCCATATGTGGGATAAAATAGGGATGCTGGAGCACCCTGCTCTGTGGAGGGCTCCAGCTCTTGTAACTGATTCATGTGCATAAAGAGGAGATTTTTCTTTCTGACTTTCTGTGACTCAATTCACATGCTATGCCAGGGAAGCTTCAGGAATAAAATAATAATAGTTTGTGATTTATGAAATGTGGTTGGGTGCTTATAAATATTTAACTTTTATTTGAAAAATGTTTGAATCATTATCACTTAGCTACTGTAGTTCTGTTGGATGCAATCCATCTACATTTTAAGGCTTTTATTTATGCATAAAAACAGTTAAGAAAATAGATCTGCAACGTAAGGTTTTTTCCCTCCTCTTATTTTCTTTGGTTGGAATACTATTTTGACTGTATTGTCAGTTGATTAATTCATTTTTGCCTGTCTTAATTATTGTGTTTTTAAACAGATCCATATTGCTAATCTGACATCACTGAGTAAATCATTGTAGCACAATACATCTATTCCAGTTGTTCCAAGCCATGTGTAGTTTCTGTTGCTTGCCAATTATGCAGAATGGTAGCCAAAGAGCCATTTTTGCATTTTAATTGTCCAAATGTGTTGTCCAGAGCTGTGTGGGATAGCCAGGGTATTGTGCAGCATCACTCTAGAGGAGTTAAATGGCCACCAAGCACCAAAAGTGTGTCAAGGGTGGGGAGAGCAACACCCTGCACTGATCTGTGGATAGAGGGACCCCAAAGGGAGCTACCCAAACCCACAGGGTGAGGGCACAGAGCACGTGCCTGTCCTTGCATTGCTGTCTGAGTTATGTCTGCTGTATGAAATTTAAATATCTTCCATGCCAGAGCATCCATTTTATGGATGGAGGTGAGAAGGGTTTGATGTCTTGGGGGTCCGGAGCTTTGTGCTCATCCCAGCTCCCAGCTCTTGGATGGGTTGGGTAGGAAAGTGCAGATATTGGATGCTTACAGCAGTTTTGATTAGCTGTAGTCAGTAATCCTGAGAATGTTTAAATCTCAGAAGATATCACTATCTATTTTAACTGGGCATATTTTCATCTTCTCTGAGCATCAGGTAGCACCAGAGAAAGTGTGTATGTGGGGGGGGGGAACCCCCCAGTGAAACCTGTACAGAGCTGTGTTTTATAAGCATGCTGCAGAGCTGAACACTATAAACATGGTGTTAGAGTGGCATTTTGAGCGACATGAAAGCTACAAAATTCACATGAATTTTTCATTGTACTGGAAAGTGAGATGTTAAGATGCTAATGGCAGGTTTACAGAAATATTTTGTTTAACTATCTAGTATGCAAAACTGCCAGTTGCAAATCATTTCAAATTTTGAAAGCCAGAGATGATGCCTGTTACACGCTTCCTGCAAAATGAGGAAAATAGGTACAGGAAAAAAACCAGCTTTGGCTTCCTAGCAGTGATCCCTTCCTCAATCTTTACATGAATTAATGGAATAGTTACCAATTCTGAAGTTTCTTCTTCAAATGCAAGCTAAACACAATTCAAAGCTGATAACACAAACCCTGCCTTGCCACCCGCACTGAATCACACTCAGCTTGTGAACGGGTTAAGCTTTTAAGTTCTTCACTTGGTTTTAAATTGTGACTTTGATACAGAAGGTTGATATGACTGTGGTTTGAATAACACTTGATTTTGACCTGTTCCTGTGGGTTGCAGTGGCATAAGAAATTTGACTCAGCAGTACTGTAATTAGCCCTCCCTGTGTTTTTGAAACAGGATTGTGTTACCTGGATTGCATTAGTGTGGCTTCTATTGTTGCCGCTTCGCATCTGTCCCAGTAGGGTACTTAAAACCTTTTCTTGGCCGGGGCTAGTTCAAACAATTTAGGCCAAGCAAGTATGTGCTTTATACAGTTAGTGGCTTTAGTGATGTTTCTTGTGACATTTATCCTATTCATTTTTCTTGTCCCCTTTGGTTTGGAAAGGATGAAGTGATTTGTACGGAGCCTTTTTACCTTCGAACGAGTCCTTTAAAATTGTTCTGCGATGGAAACGCCTGCACAAGTCAGGCCATGTGTTGGGTTGTGCTCCATTGTCACTTCTCCATGCACACAGTTTTTAACTATTATGTCAATTGATATGCAAAGCCATATTTAGTTATTTTTATTTGCATTGAGCTTCGAGAATTCATTTACCATTTGGGCTAAAGCACTCCCACATGCCTGATGCTCTGATCAACTCTTTACCCATGGATTTAATCTAACTCTTGCATCAAATCCTGAGAATCCACAGACTCTGACCTAACATAGAGTTTAACATAGAATCTATCCATGGGATTTTTGACATATGTACTTACATGGAAATGCTATCCTCCTCTGACAAGTTGGAATACTGTTTGGGATTGATTAATTCTCTTTGATGAGGCTGGAGAGACTGGGGATTGAGAGGGCTCTGGCTTTGTGGTGGTTTGGTGAACTTGGAGAGGAGGCTTGGCAACTTCAAAGTTACATGTGTTGTATTCTTCTTCAAACCCTGGATATATGTGTGAAATCAAATTGTGTATTTCTCTTTAATGAAAATGTGGGATTTAAAAAAGAAAGTCTGTAGCTGTGTTTGAAACGGGATATGACTTTATTCTTTATAAAATTGTTTTATACTTTGCTCTATTATAGTATCAGCAGATACAGCAGTGAAAGGGACCTAAAGAAATTCATACTCATATAAAATAGTGATTTAAATTTTCTCTGCAGAACAAAATACATCTATTATGATTACAGAGCAGTCATCCCAAGGAAGTTTCTTAGAAACCTGTGTGTGTCTGTATCATCCTCTTAGCATAGCCTGTATATTTTATCACTAATCCAGTTACATGTGTTGAGATGAAGATCTGATGAACAGGAACTCATTTTAAAAGGGGCATTATTGTCACAATACAAATGTACAATTCCTCCTACGAGTGCAGTGGCAGGGAAGCATTGTAATCATACTTAAAGAAAACACAGAGCACTTCCTGTTATTAAATTAAATTCTAGATTGATTTAACTTTCAAATTGTAACTCATATTTGAATTTAAAAGGTTCGCAATAAAATTCCTGTGAAGAAATTGAATAAATTGTAGTTTTATTACCACTCTGGATATCCTGGTGTCCTAACCTTTTTCCTTACAGTTATCTTAGTTCAATAAATAAAACCTCATTAGACTATTCCCATTTCAACGAGTTTATTAAATTTTACAGGAGTAATTAGCATAAGCTGTGCTAATTTTTCTGGAAGACTAATGAGAGAGCTTCCTAATTAGGTTTGCTTTGTAAGAATCAGAAAAGATGATAATGACAAAAGTCACATAGGGGAGAAAGTGGGGCTTTATGTTATTCCTTGGTTCAGGAAAAAGGCTCCTCTCTTGGCACTCTGTTCCAAACTTTTAAACCCAATTTACCATTGTCAGGACCAATATTTAATGGTGTTACCAGTGCCTGCTGGGGCTTCTTTACCTTTTATGGCTGCATCCAGTAAATAGGAGTCCTACTGCCTGATAAAATAGGAATAACCACTGCAATCCCAAATATAGTGGCAGAAAATATATATACCATATATATCATATATATCCTGCTTGAGCCATTGCATGGAAAAAGGGCTGAAAACAGGCATTTGCTGGCTCATCCCAAATTTTGCTTCTTCCCAGAGTACTTGAGCAGGCTGATGGCAGTGACCTGGAACTGGCTTTGCTGATATTTACCAATACAGGCAGGAGCTGTAGTGACAATCTGGCCACTGTCTGTATCTTGGATTGATAATCTTTAGGTGAGGTAGAAGCCAAGGGGCTTCATGCTGGAGCTCCCCTGGGAGGGACTGTGTGACCCTGGGGGGCAGGGGATGGCCAGGGCTTCTTCTGGCCCTGCTCTGGTGATATCCTGAACGTCTTCATGTGGCATTTTGGTTGCAATGAGGAGGTTTGTGCCTTTCCAGTGCCATCACAGCTCTTGTCCATGGAGCAGGGGTTGGAGCTCATGGTTTTGAGGTTGTAATAGTGCCTTTTTATCGGCTGACACCAAGGTACATTTTAATGCATGATCTGTTCCCAGTGTCTGAAAGGTCTCTGTGTTCCAACACGTTTCAAGATGCTCATCTGGGCTCTCTGTAACCTGTCCCAGCATACCCAGCCAACTCACCTACAGATGGGTTTGAAATCTTTCAGCCTGTAACCTGAAAAGTTTTATGTTTGTGGGTAGGATTTCACTGTGCAATGACATGAAAAGTCATTACCTCTGTTTTACTGCTTTACAAGTCATCACATAGTGGATTGTATTTTACAGGCCTGATCATCTTTGCATCCTAAGCACCAGGCAGGTGGAAAAGTGACTGGAAGGACTGTATCACACTCCCTGCACCCTCCCCACAAACACTGCTTTGGTAGATGTGGCAAATAATGAATTTTACAGTAGCTTTCCATGTCTGGAGGGAGGGGGATGGAGATGCAGGCAGAACCTGTTCTCCAGGAGAGGTTCTGGTGAGAGGATGAGGTGGATGTTGCTGAGAGGGAGCTGCTGGGGGATGCTTTGCTGCAGGGGATGGGGTCAGTGCTGCAGCTGATCCCCGCCAGCCTGCAGGGATGTGGGCACTGGTGTCACAGCAAAGTGGCAGGAGATGGCAGCTACTCTGGCAATGGCCCCTTAGCAGGAATGCCAATCCCTGCCCTATCCTATCCTATCCTTGTCCTCCTGGCCATGTCAGTACCAGGACCTGGCTGTGTGGGGTCAGGGACAGCTGTGTCTGCCAGTGTCCTGCTCCCCGCTTGCTCACACCAGGGATGGGGCTGTGGCAGCCTGGGGGTCCCATCATTGCTGGGTCTTTGGGTGGGGTTTCCACACAGAAGGAGCAGGAGGGCAGGAATGGAGCACTCTGATAGACATCTCAGGTGCAAAATGTCCCTGGGCCTGAATATTTGGCTGCTATCTGGAATTTTGTGCTGGAAAGCCCCCCCTCATTGCTGTGCCCCTTCCAGAGGCAGATGGGAGTTATTGATCCATCAGGGAGGGGGTCAGAGAAGCAGAAGCCGAGTGATAGAGCTACCCCCAGCACTGCACAGAGATGTCTCCCAGGCTGTCTTTTCAGGCTGTGCTGCCTAACCCCCCTGGGCCTCTGAGCAGGGTTTTCAGAGACAGGAGTTGGCCCCGAGCGCTCCGTGCGAGCTCTGGGAGCCTGTGAACCCACACATTTCTGGGAGGGGAGGGACCCAAACACACATCCTCCAGGATTTGGTTGTGATTGATGCAGCTGAGAAGCATTACCCAGAACATTTCCCACATGACTTAGGCAACCAAAGGCATTTTGAGCTGCTGTGAGATAAATGGGAGACTCTGATCCAGTAGATGCTTCTCATACTGAGATTCAGGCTTGAATGCTTGCCCCTCTGCGAGTGCTCCTCATGCATGTGCTGTCAGTCTTCTTTCTGGTGATGAAATCACTAGAGCTGGGGGTAACTTTGCAAGGATTCTTGCAAAAATCTCTTGGTTTCAGCCTGTTGGGGTTGGCACATATCACTGCTGCTTATAAATTCCTTTATTTTGCTCTTGGGGCTGAATGAACTTGGTCAGGGTCAAACCAGCTTCTGCTTATTGTTTGTTGGATTTCTCTTCTCTCTGCCTCCAAGTATAAGAATTTTTCTATGATCTCAGAAGTATTATGCAAAACCTTAATTTGGTCTGAGCTTCACTCAGAAGGTTTGTGAGTTTGTCAGCAAACCTGTTCTGAGTTTTCAGTTTGTTATTAAATCCCAAACCAGGCAAGTCTTGTGTGGTTTTGGGTTTCACTGCAAACATTTCACACTGCTCTAATAGTTATTTGCTTCTCTCAGTGATGCCTTTTGAATCCACAGCTAGTGTTTGGGGCTTTAGTTAACTGTGATCTTCTGCTTGATTATTACCATTTAACATCACTGGTGATGTAGCAGAGGTTTCTGTTGCAAAGCAGTCTCGTTGTGATGAATGCTCTGTAATTTCTAAGCAGGGAGATGATCCCATTCCTGAAGAGAAATGGTTCTCCTGATGCAGAGTAAAAATTGAGATTTTTCTATGGAGACTTAAAAAGCTTGTGTTGAATGTCCTGGGGATGAGGGGAACTGAAGCCAAGATTGCTGCATTTGGCTGTTGGTCCTCACCCACAGCCATGGGCTTGGCCAGCTGGGGCTTGAGTGCACACATGGGATGTGCTGGACCTGCTGCTCCAAGATCAGTGTATCCATGCCAGTAAGTCCTTTGGGCTCTACCTGAAAATCTCCTGCTCAGCAAGGGTTAACAATTTCAGGAGACTGAATTGTTTTGTTTTAGTCCTCTAAGTTCATCCTGAAGACCCTGTGGATTTTTCCTGTGCAAAGAAATCTAACTAAGACCTTGTGGATTACTCTGCTGCTTCGTTCTGGTGGCAGGATTTGGGTATTTGAGGTTGGAGGTGCTTTAGAAAGTTTGGTGCAGTGACCTCCTGCAGCACCAGGAAAGCTCTGAGTGCTCTGGTCCCAGTAGGAGCCCAGGGCCTGGCAGGGTGATCCATCCCTTTGTTTTTTTTGTCACAAAACTTCAAGTGTGCTCTTCATACCTCTTGATTTCTTAATATGAACTCCTACTTCAAAGCATGTCCTGCAGCAGGGAGGATGTGCTGGGCACAGTGGGCTCCTGGCTCCATGCAGCTCAGTGCCAGCTCTTCTCTCTCAAGAGTGGGGATTTTTTGGGGTGGGAAACAAAAAACCTCCAGTCTTTTTCTCATATGCATATATATACACACATAGTTTCTGGAGTGGATAAATTTCCTCTTCCATCTTAACACCTGATTTATTTCCATATTTGCTGTCGCAGTGGGAATGCATACATGAATAAGAGCAATGGGGAAATGTATTTGCAAAGATCATCCTCAGTTTTAATGCAGATTAGCTAAAATTCTTCTGAACATGAAAAATGTGTCTCAGCTCTATCCCAGGGTTTACTGGATAAAAACACAACCCAAGCTTTATTCTGCCCGAGCTGAGGTGTGTGAGGAGTTTTCTTCATGTGAGTTTTCATAAATGCTTGCATGTTCCAGCCACCAAAATGTATTCTTATAAGTAATTTGCCACACTTATTAAAATAACTATGTTAAATTCAGAGGCACTTCTGCCTGCTGGAAGTATTTAATTTTAATACAACATCTAACTAATAAAGTTAAAAGAGAGTTAGAAACACTTGTAGGTTACTGTGCAAATCATGACTTGATTTCTAGAAATGATTTTAACACTGTCCTTGGAAGGCAGCAAGTCTCTGTAGTAGCAGTGGGAAATGCTGGTATGAATTTTCCTCTTTCCCTGTAACATCGTGATATTTTTTCTGTAACAGTTCTGGAAAAGTACAGAAAAGCCATACAAAGTTCCCAGTGTGTCACATTAGCAACTTTGCACAGGTAGTTTGTGATCAGAATATATTACTGTATCAACTGGGTGTTTACTTTTTTTTGCTAAGGACAGTATTTTAGAGGTTTTTTTTCTTTTTAAAGAGGAATGAATAATTTTTTACCCACTTTTAAAAACAGCGTCTGGAAAAAGAAAATGTGAATACGAATTTTCTGTTGCTGTTAATACGTGAATGATATGAAATTAGTTATTAAAAGGCTTTATATCAAGTCACTGAAATGATATACTGGACTGTAGTAAGGTGACCCAGATATAGAGGCTTTCAGAGCAATCATTGAAATGCTATGAACAGTGCTGTTTTGTCTTTGGTTTCTTGCTGCCTCTAAAGGTGTAGGCAGATGAAGATAACTTTAAAAAGAGCTATTTCTCCAATTACAAGCTTTTGTCCAAGAGCAAAGAAAGATTTTTTTAGACTAACAGCATTCACTATAACAAAATTAAATTCCCTTCATCTGACAAGAAGCGGAGTCTGGCAATAGTTTGGGATTTTTTGTTGGGGCTGGAGCAGCAGCTGCCCTCTGTACCCTGTGATTTTCCCAGAGAGGTGGGGAGGGTGGGAGGGCTCTGGGTGCTGTCCCCTTCCTTTGGGGACATCATTTCCCCTTCACAGGGCTCTGGGGAGGGCTGAGGGAGCAGCATCCCAACGCCACCCGCCCCCCCTTCCTCAGGAGGCCTGGCCAAATCTTTTTGGGTTTGTAAGAACACATCCAATCTGGCATTCCACAACTACGGCATCTCGCTAACGGGCTGAGGCACCAGAGTTCAGTAATGTAATATAAAAAGTAATGGTGTTAGCTAACACATCCTTAATAAGATATTGTCTGCTGCTCTGCCATATGCTACCGAGCAGGCTTTCCCTCTGTGGGGCTTTTGAGTTCTCTCAATAAGATTATTTCAAATACTCTAATCCTGAATCATTGACATGAATACAAAAGCCTAGTGACATCTAATAGATGCCTCTTAGCTTTGCTTTTCCTCTTGTTCCTTTCCTTTTTCTTCTCTTTTTACCTGACAAAAAGCTTACAGACACTTGGGCTCTGTCTCTCAGTACCAGCATGTGGGTCCCCTCATGAAATATAAAGGAGGAAAAAGGGCTGACATAGGGCTGATAAGCCACAGAGCAAAGGACCATAGAATTAAAAGTAAATGCTAGTAAATCCTACCCTGTACACTCAGTTGTTCTTTTATTGTTTTCTTTAATTCTTTCAGTGCCATGCTGGGCTAGAAAGAGATGAAAAATGGGGCTACCAGAAAAAAAAAAAAAAAAGCGTGATGCTCTAATGCTGGGGTCATACAGGCTTGCTTGATTCTTGAGTTTTCCCAGTGCTCCTCTCACCTTGACTTTCTAATCAGAGTTGCAAACATTCAGCTAAACACATAATACAATTAGCTGATTGTTTAGGTCATGTTTTTCAGAGATTAATTAAAAAAAACCAAACTAGACACCCTTTTTCAAGTGACATGATGGTGACCCTGAAACCGATTAATTTTATATAACTAAATGTTAGAAAGATTTAATATTCCAGTGTGAGCGTCTAGCAATCAAAAAATGATCTTCCTTTTGGTGTTGTCTCAACAGCTGTCAGAGGCAGAAAATAATTTTGTGCTCATTTCCTTTTGGACTCTGACAAACTGTTCATCTGTTGATTCCAAAATCTGCTTTTGGAAAAAGTTACTGGTGCAGAATACAGACAGTGTCTACAATGGGTTAAAAATAAGCTATTTAAAACATATTTTTTCTTTCATTTTTATCCATGGTTTTGCAGGCTCTCCTGACCAGGAAAACCATTGACTTCCACCCAGTTGAGTCAGGTCTCCTCTGTAAACTCCCTCAATATAATCCTTCAGTTGGATTTTTTGGCATCTGCATCACTACATAACCATTGGCTGACTTCCCAGATGTTAAGTCACTTTGATAAGTGGATGTTAAAAACCACTTTACCTAGTTCAAATTTTGTAGAAAGATGACACAAGGAGAGGAGAAATGTATTCTGCATTCATTATGAAGTTCTTTGCTCTGAAAGGAGAATAAAATTAGCCACACTCAGAGCTATTAAGATCTGATGGTCGCTTCTCCTCCCAGCTGCTCCAGGTGCCTCTGCATCTCTGGCACAGTCCTGCAGGAGCTGGGATTTGGCTGCAGAGGGGAGCCCAATCCCTGGAATATCTTTCTGGGGGTTTCACAGGCAGAAGGAAAGGACTTGCAGCTCAGATCAGTATTTACCCCTTTTTAAAGAAAAATGAGGGAACTCAGCTGCGTTACAAACGAGTGCCCTGGATTTTTCTGTGGTCTGGGGCAGAATTTGTTTCTCATGCTGGGGTTTATGTGTTGAAAGCAGCTCTGCAAAGCTTTTTTTCTTATCTCTGGTTCTTCCTGTTGGTACCATGGCCTGGTGTTACTGGGCCCTGTTGGACCTGAGGCTGCTGAGTGAGGGTTGCACTGTGGCAGAGTCTCTGCCCTACGGAGCTGTATAGGCAAGACAATCCCTAGGCTTTTTTTCTTTTAAGCACAGTGAGCTCTGTAACAGCTCTGGCATTCTAAAAAAATGGAATAAACTGCACCGTAGTGTAGGAGGAAAACTTCTCTCTGAACCCCATTATCTGTACGTAAATTGTCATCTGTCGTGTACCACGTGGCAGGAGAGAGGAACTTTCCTTTTTTTTTTTTCCTGAAGGATTGCCCTGCTGTGACAATGGTAACTCAATTTGTCAGGAATTACAAGAGCATTAATACATCATGCCCTAATGTTTCATTAGTACATTAATACTTTTGAAGTCATCGGAATTTCCCTAATAAATGTCTTCAAAGTTGGCTGGCCATTCATAAACTTGAGTTTTCAGCATTGTAATTGTAATTGAGATACCTATTTTCCCTGATTAATCCTTGGAGTTTGTGTGGAACAATCAGCCTTGTTGACATCCGCACTCGAAAGAACAACACTCTGTTAGTTAGTATTTGTATTATTGCAGATATTATTGTGGCATGATTTGGAGGGGAAAAAAAAATAAAAACAGGGAGACTATTCTTGGTGAAACAAAAGAGAATTTTGGGAATGCTTTTTGCCATGGTAACCCAGTTATTGCTCATTAATCTGTCACCTGTGAAACGAGTTCCAGACTCCGATGTGCAGCAGCGTCCCCGGGGGTCGTGGTACCTGCGGCCGCCCCCGGGAGGGCTCACCCCGCCATCAAATCCCATCATGTGCCTGGATGGGCCTCAAAGAGGGGCACCCCCTCCCTGCCCAGGCCACCTGGGCTGCCTGGCCCTGCCACCCCCAAGAGCAGCTCCCTGGGGAGATGGGGAGCTGCCCGTGGGCGCCGCTGCGCTGGCTTTAGGGGCCGCCTGCATCTCCAGAAGGAAGGAAGTTTTTTCCCTTCAGTTCCAAGATAAGGTGTCATTCATGAGAGCAGCGTGCTGAACTAATCAGGTTAATTGAGAGGCCCTGAATAGCTCTCATTGAGCGGATCCCTCCTTCCTGCTCAAGGCAGATAGTGCAGACGGAGAGATTACAAGTGCTTTAAACTCTTTCTCTCCATCTCTAAATTTCACACCCATTTCAGGATGCTGAGGGTCAGAGCAGATGTGTGACACGGGGGTTGTACAATTTAGCTTTGCTGGGAGCAAGGCTTTTATTTTGGTTTTTTTTTGGGTTTTTTTTCTTTCTTTTAATCATCATCATTGTGATTATTTTTCAGTGAGGCCAGTGCTCCCCATCTCTCCTGATGCCAGGGACACCCTGCTGATTTTCACCAGCTGGAGTGGTGTAAATTACTCCACTGTTTTGGAAAGATGCAGAGGACTTTGGAAAGATGTAGAAGACTAATACAGTTGTGTGATTGGCTCTAGATTGACCTGCTTCTGAGTGTTGTTAATATTAAAATTATTTCAGACCTAACTCATGGCAGGGCTGCAGGAAACATTAATTTTAAAAAGATGTTTTCAGTGTTTGAAGCAGATAGCAGTGGGGTTTATTGCTTTTACGGTATCGTTTCCCTTTAAACCCTTCTAATCGAAGTGGCTGTATGTAATTTTATTCAAGTTTACCAGAATGTGAAAGCATTTCCCTCTGGATACTCTTGCCAAATTAGGAACAGCCAGGCTCCAAACCTTATCCTAATCTTCCCACTTGCCACAGTCTGTTGCATTTTCTTTGCAAATTGTAACTGCTAGGGTGAAGAAGAGAGAATTTTCAGGAAAACAAATTCCCCAAAAGTAGCGTGTGTCCCCACTTCTCCAAGCTTCGTTCAATTTAAACACAAGCTAAACATGAGCATCGTTGTCCCTGTTGGCCCCCTCCTCTTCCCCTCCGGCTTCTTTTGCTTGGAAGTTTCAGGAATGACTTTAATTATCTCTACAATCAAATTCTCACTGCTGTCCCTGTGAAAGCGTGTAGTCATGGATTGCTGGGATTATTTTCTTTAGCACTTGGGGATAGAGAAACTGGTTGTTTGGAAATGAGAACCAGCTGGGTTCTCAGAGCTGGCGTTTGGAGGGAGCCACTTTGCACAGAAACCCCAGAGCTGAGCAGAGCCTGAGCTCAGCCCCCAAACTGCCCCTGCTGCCTGGGCCACGAGGGATTAGGACATTTCAGGGCTGGGTTTTTTTTTCTTTTTTTTTGTTTATCTCATTAATATGCATCTCCAGGGTGGCTGCTGCCAGGGCTGGCCTCAACTCCACACCAAAGTTTCTTGCAGTCCCATTCCTGGCTTCACCTGCCTAAAACAGAGAAAAGAAAATGAATTAGTAGAAATCAAGCCAAATAACTATATCAGACACAAGTTCTGCAGATGTCAGGTAAGCAGGTAAAGAGAGATTAATGCAACAAAGGGAAGAGCAGAGGGAACTTCTGCTATCTTAACATCTTTTGTTGTCCTAGAAGACAAGCTGCAGGGGTGATCTTCCTATTTTCCAGCTTGGAAAAATTAGTTATTTGTCATACCTTATTAATCTGTTTTAGAGCCAAATTCAATTTAAAATTAGGACCATGTATGTAGTCAGAAATTACATGAGCTCTGCTTTTAGCTGAGTATTTTGTCATAGGGAAAAGCACAGAAATCTTCATCATTTAGTTATAAGGTTGTAAATTTGGAGATATTCCACTGGCTTTAATTTCTGTCTCTTTAAGAGGGGAAGCATTCATTCTTTGGGATACAATGATTTGTTTCTAGGGTTTATGTACATTTGATGATATCAATATAAAATATATACATATGTATAATTTCTGCTTTCAAGGTTCTCTCACACTCCTGCACACTTGTTTTCTCTACACACACTTGTGAGGGTGGTTTATAGTTGAAATTGTGACTTCTCAATGTTTGAAATGCAATAGGGACTAAATTGGTAGCTTAGGTAAAAAGTCAAGAAAAGAAATCATTCTGTTCCTCATAAAAAAGTTTATTGCAATGAATATGACTGATCAGGGAGCTTTGAGCAGCTACTTATAAATTATTTGATTTCTTTAATGCCTGGGATACAATGACTTTGACTCTATTAATATCCCCTTTAGCACAACTAAATTATTTTTTTGAAAGATGAAACCATTTAGCTCTGAACATGTTTAGATCACACCATGACCTAAAATCTCTCAAACATGTTATATACATTTTCACACATGGATTTGTATTTTTGGTGACTTTGGTTTTGTTAGTTTTCTTTTTTTTTTTTTTTAATCTGGATTTTCTGTTTGTTTTCTTCCTAATTTTATTTTATTTCCTCCCCCCCAGCCCCCCCAAACAAATAACTGCTGCATTTCCAGTCACTCAAATTTGGACAGAATTTTACTTCCTGTTTCAAAGGTCAAGGAAAGCTGACCTCAACAGCAGTGTTGAGGCTGCTGAATTATTCATATCATTGACTTTGTGTCAGCTTCCACATTTGTGCAGAGGGATGTTTTATTCATTTATCTCATTTAGGGACCTGCTCTGCACCTGTTTCTACCATTAAGTACCCTGTAATTTGCATTTGATGCTAATTTAGTTTCATATCAGCCTGGTCCCCTCTTGTTAATTTAATTTTCTAAGACCCTTTTCATTACAGTAGAAATGTTTCCCTCTTTAAAGCAAACATCTATACAAGTAATTGTATAAACTGCCTTTTAAATAATATCTTTTAGAAGATTCCATCGTTTAATTCCTTAATTCCTATAATTAGCCATGGTTTGATTAATGTTTCAAAGGGTTAAATTAAAATGCAGAATTACTCAAATGCATACTTGAATAATTTTCCCTCTGCTGATAACAGTTTCTGCATTGCTGCTTTTATTCTCCTCGTGATTCTGAATATTACATGTACTAACAAGCACTAATTTTCCTGATGTAGTGATTTTCCTATGCTGAGCAATAGTGGGTTTTAATGTACAATTGTTGGAAACTCCACATTGCCAGTGGGATACTTAATTTATCTTTTTGCCTTCTGATCGATTGTAAACAGCTGAGGAGAAACGCTGTGGCTGAGCCGCTCTGGGTTCCTTTCCAGATTGTAGGAAACTCAGAGATGCTTTATTTTGCCAACAAGCATCGCCGCTGCGTTCTCACAAACAGCGTGATTAGCGCTGATGGCTGCGGAGAATCGCTTGGAAATATTTACAACCATCATGGATTTGTTTGTGGAGGTGAAAATTTGCATCTGCTGTGATCCTACAGGGCAAAATGCTCCGGGGTTGTCACCCCCGGGCACACTGAAGCGTGTTCGGTGCAGGGATGTGGCACTGGGGTAAATAAATGACCAGAGGGGCTGCGGTGGGAAATCAAGTCCCTTCTCTGCCCTGCGGGTTTATTTAGAACAAGGCTGGGTAATTGCGGTGGGGTGGGCGCTGTGCCGGGGGATGGACACCGCCTCCCCTCCCTCTCCAGCCAGGGGAAGATGGAGATGTGGATTCGGAGCTTTCAGAGGTTCCCCCGTTCCTGTCGGGGAGGGGACAGAGATATCAGCAGGAGCAGAGGGCAGCTGGGCTTCATTACGCAGCAAAACAGCCCAGGCTAATTCCTCCCTCTGTTTACAGCGGGGAGGGGGGATCGGGGCATCGCTCCCAGGGGACTTCTCCCCAAATTCCTCCACGCCCTCCTGGGGACAGGAGAGAGATTTGGGGTTTGGCTCTGTGCTGATGCTCCAGCCCTTTGCTGCAGTGCTGTGTGTGGCAGGGAGGATGCAAGTCCTGCGTTCAGGATCAGCTTTTGTTTTGCCCCAGTAGAAGGTGACGCTTCTCCTCTTCCGCCAATCCCCCCTGGGGTCATGATGATTTTGGGAAGAGGTGCCTGTGGGTTTAGGATGGAATGAGGCTGTTCTGCCTCTGGGGTCCTGCTCCCAGTAGTGCCCAGGGCTGCTCCAGGGGCTGAGTTTGGCTGTGCTGATCCCAAAAGTGTGTCCTCTGTTACACGACACGTCACTTAGATAGATGAGCCTGAGACTTGGGCTCTGGAGCTGCTAATAGCACCAGGATTTAATATTTAAAAATGGAGTTGAAAAAAATGTCTGGTTTTGTGGGTTTTTTTACTCTTTCTGGTTGCAAAGATGCCTCACAGGCTCTGTTTGTGCTGACAGAGCCCCCAGACCTGTTGTCAGGGGTCCAATGTTTGCCCTCCTGAGCATTCCCAGTTGCAGGAGTAGCAGGGCTGAGGGATGGACCCGAGTACCTGCAAGCCTCACCTTTCCCATCAGCCTACAAATTCAGATATCCATAACAGCTCCCCCTTTATTTTGTCATACACTCACAATAACAGCTTCAGAGCTGGGCATTTCCTGAGTATTAATGACCAGCTGGGGTTAATGGCCCTTGCTTGTGCCTTGAGCCATCAGCTCCTCCCGACTGGTCATTAATTCCCAGGAAAAGCCCTCTGTGGAGGTCATTATTGCCTAATTATCTCCATACACTTTAATGCCAGTTTTGACAATGTACAGTCTCATACTTTGAGTTATAGGTACTTTATAATTCATTAAATAGCTTATCATTAAAACTGCAGATGATCTTGATTATTATTTATTAATGTTTTCCCTTTGATTTTTTTTTAAATCTGATGCTACCATTTGTGAAGGAAGGAAGGGACAGAGGCAGATGGGATATGGCTCCAATGTCAAAAACTGTCACACAGCAGCTCTCCCTGTCTGGAGGAGTCTTCCCTGGCTTTGAGAGGTCCCAAAAGCAGCCAGTGGAGCCCAGACCTCTGTCCAGAGCTTACCTTGCTCAGCCCTTAGCAGAGACTTGAGGAGCAGCGGGGTGGCCACCTCTGCTGGAGCTCCCTGTGCTGGCCCTGGAAGCGTTGGCAGTCTGGCCCATGATTTTGGCAGTTCTTGACTCATTTTTCTCTTCACCCTGGTCCACATTCAGGCCTGGGTTTGCTTTGGGAGCCCTTTCTCACCTCGATGATGTTGTTCACGGGGTGAGCTCTGTTGGAATTTGGGGTTTGGCCTCTTCCACAGCACCATCAGATGGGTGATGTGTTAGAGCACGGTGAAGTGGGGTGGGAAATAAATGGGACAGGTTCAAGCCATGCAGAGGGACTTCAATTTCTGCTTTTTAATAAGAGAGTGCATCTCTTCCTCCTGGGAGCATCTTCTCTTCCTGTCACTCAGGTGTGACTGAGCGTGGCGTGACAGAGCTGCAGGTGCAGAGGCTCTGCCTGTGTGTGCTGTGCTGGGAAAGTGCCACACTCAGCCCAGCCTGGGCCCCTCACTGCAATCACAGCCTGTGGAAATGGCCAGAGGAGCCCTGACACTGATTCTAGGGAATTTACTGCTTTATTCACCCCAAATGCCCCAATCCTGCAACCTTGTCTAGCTCTTCCTTATTTTCCACTTTTTTCCCCAGGCTTTACAAGTGAAATACCTGGATAATAGAAAGCTAAACCTTTGTGTTTGTGGTTTTTCTGAGGTTTTGCTGTGCAGGAGCCCTGATCAGCACCAAGGGGGGCTGTGACCCTTCTGGGCCAGCTCAGGGACCACGATGCTGCCCTGGGCTTGGGGCTGATTGCAATAGCAGGAGGTCTGTGTTAGCAAGAAAACCTGTGAGGGTGTTTGCTCCCTGTACTCAGTCATTACTTGTGTTTTAGTTGCCTGACAGCATCAGGTTGTTTAGACAATAATAGTAATAATAATAATAATGCAGTTTTGGAGCTGTTTTCTCCATTACCTGCGTCTCTGTTGGTTTTGTGTTTGCTGAAGGAAAAGTTGTGTGTAGATGTGAAAATACTGGCCCCATTGAGCCGTGCCATCGCCTTTGGAGGAGGCCAAATTTCACCCACTGTATTTGCTTTTCTACCTCTGAGCCGTGTTTGTTTACAAAACCTTCTTCTGAACTGCTGTAAACCGCCCGGCCGAGCTGCCTGCCTGTCCCAGTTTGCTCTGGCCTTCTCCAGAAACCAGTCCGTTTTGATTAAAATCATAATGTCATTTGAAAGCAGGGAAGCAAACCAACCCAAAGCCTTGTGCAAAGTTTGAAAGTAGCAAGTTGCTGCCGAGAGGGAAAAAGGGAAAAAAAAACCCAACCAAAACCCTTAAAATTCAGACTCAACGGGTCTCCTGTTACTGCTGTCAGGGAAGTCCAAGGGCTTGAGGCTGATGAAGAGTTACATGCTAAAAAAAAAAAAAAAAAAGGAAAAAAAAAAGAAAAGAGGGCAAAAGGGAGCAGTGTTATTTACTTATTTATTTAAGAGCCTAAAAGATTTATGGTAAAGCTAATTTGGGAGCGCGCTGGGCTCTGCATCCCGGCTGTGCGGAGCGCGGGCAGCGGGCGGCTCGGGGCCGGCTCCCCCCGGCGCTCTCAGAGCTGCCATTGTCGGGGCCGTGAATCGGGGCTCACATCGGGGGCTCGGCGCTGAAACCTGCCCGGGGGCCGGTCCGGGGCCGGGACCCCCGGGCGGGACAGCGGCGGCTCCGCGGTGTCGCCGGGAGCGCTCGGGACGGGCCGGGGGCGCGGCCGGTGCGCGGTCCCTGCCCGGGGGCTCTGCGGCTCTCCCCCTCCTGCCCCCTCTGCTCTCTTTCTCTCTCCTCTTCCGTTCTCCTTCTCTTCCCCCCGCCTTCTTTATTGTCCCTCTCTTTTCTCTCTTTTCCCTTTTCTTTCTCTCGTCCCTTCTTGTTTCTTGTGTCTTCCCCCTTTTTTATTCTCTTCTATTTTCTCTCCACTCTCCTGTTTTCTCTCTCGTCTTCTCATTCTTTTCTCTCTCTTTTTCTCTTTCCCTTTTTCTTTTCCCTTTTTCCATTTCTCCTTTTCCATTTCCCCTTTTCCCATTTCCCCTTTTCCCATTTCCCCTTTTCCCATTTCCCCTTTTCCCATTTCCCCTTTTTCCTTTCCCCTTTTCCTTTCCCCTTTTCCTTTCCCCTTTTCCTTTCCCCTTTTCCTTTCCCCTTTTCCTTTCCCCTTTTCCTTTCCCCTTTTCCTTTCCCCTTTTCCTTTCCCCTTTTCCCCTTTCCCTTTTCCCCTTTCCCTTTTCCCCTTTCCCTTTTCCCCTTTCCCTTTTCCCCTTTCCCCCCTTTCCTTTCCCCTTTTCCCCTTTTTCCCCTTTCCCCCTTTTCCCTTTCCTTTCCTTTTCTCCCCTTTTCCCTTTCTTTTCCCTTTCCCTTTTCCCCTTTCCCCTTTTCCCTTTTCCCCTTTTTCCCCTTTCCTTTCCCTTTCCTTTCCCTTTTTCCCCTTTCCCTTTTCCTTTCCCCTTTTCCCCTTTCCCTTTTCCCCTTTCCCCTTTTTCCCTTTCCCCTATTCCCTTTTCCTGTCTCCTTTTCCCCTTCTATTCTCCTTGCCTTTTCCTTTATTTTCCCTTCTCTTCCACTTTTCCCTTTCACTTATTTCTTTTTTATATTATTTTTCTTTTACTTTCTTCCCTCTTTCACTTTTCTCTTCTTTCCCCCTCTCTAATTGCTCCCTTGCTAAGAGCCAAAGGCAGAGTCACAAATGCAGCCTTGGCATTGTGGTTTGCAGGATTCTTCAGGGATGTTTTCTTCTGCACAGTATGTTCTGTATCTTCCTTTTGGATCGTCAGCTCTGTTAAAGAGAAAATATTCCCTCTCTGTTCTGAGCACAGAAGCATGGTAGAATTATGAAGTGTAAGAAACGTTCTTCCCTTTCTCAACATCCATATAATTACTGTCAAGCCAAACCAAAAAGCCTCAGGCTTAGAGATCACTAGAGTAAAGTTACATTTCGCAAACAAAAACTGAACTCAGTGCTCAAAACAAAAAAAATTGGTGACCAATTCTGTGTCAAAGACTAAAAGCAGGCATGACATTTTGCTAGGAAAAAGCAGAGGCACTCAGGTTTGTTACTATATGGATTATAAATTAGTTTTATTTATATTTATTTGTTCCCTCCTGCTTTTCAAGGATCAAACTGAGCTATTAAAAGTCTTGATATGTTTGTTTTTCAAAAAGAATTAATAGCATGAATGAAGAAAACATTGGAGGGGGGAATAGATGTGCTGTACAGTGACGACGTTGCCTTTTTTAAAGTTCTAATTCCAGGGTGGGAGCACGGGAGCTCTGTTGGATGGGAAACGTATTCATGCAATGAAAGGCTGCATTTGAATGCAGCTCTTTTTTTTTTTTTTTTTTTTTTTGTTTACATTTTCAGCAAAACCAAGATGACACAGCTGGGCATGTTCAAAGTGAAATAAAAATAGGAGCGAATAAATAAATAGTAGTAAAGAATAGTAGTAAATAAAAATGAAACCGAGCGAGCGCCGTGTGGAAGGCGCCGTCCGAGTGCCTCGGGTCTGGGATGGTGCTGCCAGCCTGGAATGGTGCTGCCAGCCTGGGCAGGTGGCCCCAGGCTGGGAATGTGATGCCAGATGATGCCCAGAGAAGGGGCTTGGGTGGTGCAGGGAAGAAGATGTTGGTGGGGCAGGAGCAGAGCTGGGCTCCTCTGGAACCAGTTTTTCCTCCCATGCTGTGCTGCCATGGCTTAGCCCTGCCCGGGCAGCCTCGTGCCGTGAGCTGAGAATTCTTTTGGATGTTTTGGGGTGCAATGTTTAGTTGAGAAAGGGAAATTTCGGCTGCCTGTCCCGATGCCATGTAGAACCCTCCTGCCTGCAGGCAGAGGAAGAGAAGGGGGCGGGAAAACCAGGGAGGTTGCTGGGCTGGGAGCTGTAAGAGAAGAGGCTGGGAGACCTGGAAGTGGCAGGCAGACAGAGATAGATAGCAATTAGGATCTAGAAGCAGGCTGGGAGATAAGGAGTCGCCGAAGATTTACTGTATGTGTATGGACAGAAAGAAAGAGCGAGTACATGGGGAGCAGGGAGGGAGGTGTGCACGCACAGTAAATCTCTGGTGATGCCATATCTCTGGCAGCTCCTGCATCCTAATTGCTCTCTCCTTGGCTGCTGCTTTCTGGCCTCCAGCCACTTGCTCTCCATTTCCCTTCCTACCTCCAGCGCCACCTCCGTGAGGCAGCGTTCACCCTCCGGAGGGCTGGGAAGGGCTCTGCTCCCCTGGTACGGCTGGAGAGGTTTCAGAGAGGTTTTCCTGAGCCTGCTGGGGTTTATGCTCTGCTTTCCAGCGCTTCCAGTGAGCCGTGGGGAGCAGAAATGAGCTGTAAATGCCGCAGGTTTGCTCCTTGCTGCTGGACTTTGGGTGACCTGCACAGCTCGGCTGCCCTTGGGGAGTTTCCCTGCCTTTTGTGCTGGCTGCCCAGGATCCAGGGAATTGTATTTGCCACGGGGGAATTCAAGATGTGTTTGTGAATGCCACCATGGGCATCAAGGGCAGCCCCAAGCTGCAACGATCTTTGCAGTCTCAAGAGAGTTTGGGCACTGCCACCCCTCCTAAATTTACTTTTAGGATCCTTTTCTTCACCCAGGAACAACCCAGGAATGTCTGAATCTTTGGCAAGGTCTTTCCTCACCTTCTCAACATTGATACATACACATGTAGTTTCCCATGTGATTTTTTCTTGGGTCAAATTCTGTTTGCTTTAGGAACATGAGTAGCCCCAAGGACCTTCTCACAAGTAGGATTTACCTCTTGAGGTCAGAAAGATGGTGGGATCTCCAGTATTGCACTGAACCTTGCATCCCTTTAACTTTTGAGGATTTTTTTTTCTCTACCAGACAGAAATAAAGGCCCCTTTGAAGCACAGTATCATATTCTGTCATTCATCTTAGAGATCATCTCCTGATTTGTTCAAACTCATACCAGTAATGCTTAATTAGAAGAGTTTTATAACAAGTAAATATTTTCTTAAATGCATAATTGATTGTGGAGGGAAGGAAGAACTGCAGGAATGGAAATCATACATCATTTCATTATTAATGGCAATGTCTAAATAAAATGCAGACCTTGTCATATTTAATGGATGGCTGAGTCCATTCTGCTTTAAAACGCAAACTGCTTTTTTTTTTTTTAAAGGTGCCTGCATAATTTCAGCCAGTTTAGGTGGAATTTAAGATTTTCATAACGTGTTTGAGGGATTTAAAGTTTGTATGACCTAAAGTAAGTTGTCTCAGAGTAAACCAATAAGGAAATGGTCTTGGCATAGGTTTGAAAGTCAATGTTCTCTTAAATTTTTTTTCCCTGAATAAATTAATTTAGGGATTTTCTTACAAACTGCATAACACCTAATGAAGGTTTTATATTTTTATTGTATATAAAAGTGAAGCTGGTGGAGCTCTGCAGATTTACACTCGCTGCAGCTGTGCTGATTAGTGTTACCAAAAGCCAAATTCTAATTCTTGACCATTTATTAGCTGTGAGAGCTGAGGAGTGCTGTGAGTGCTGCTGGGGTCTGAGCAGGATGTGTGCAGCACAAATCAGCCTGGCCTGGCTCTGGAGAGCCTGGGACCAGACAAAAGATGCAAGGGAGATGTGGTGTCTGAGCACATCACGGACTTCAGCACCAGAGAGAGGCAAGCAGGGGATGGATCAGGAAATGAAGACCAGATCTGCTGCTTGCTCAGTCCCTCAGCTTCTGGCTGCCTTTGGGGCTGTGTTGTGTTTACCTCTACATGAAGAAGCCTTGAGGGGCTTTGGTTGTGACATTTTGGACTGCAGAGCAAAGCTCAGTCACTGGAGAGCAGACTGTGGTGGGATGGGTGCAGGTGTCTGTGTCCTGGGAGTGTGGAGAAAGGTTTCCAGAGGTGTTTGCAGGTCGGGGGCACTTTTTGTGCCTTGTCTTAAGGACCTGATCCATCAGGGCAGCACTGGGAGCTCCTTTCAGCAGAGCATCCAGACTTTGCCTCAACGCCTTACAAAGCTGGAGAGATTTGTCACATTATCTGCTGTGTGAGTGCCAGGAACAGCCACATGTTCCCATGGCAGGTACAGGTGCCAGACACGGCACAGGCCAATTTTCTCCTGGCAGGATCACTCAGAGTGTACCACAGCAGAGCCAGGACAGGAGTGGATCTGTGTCTGAGCAGTGCCAGTGATGCAGCTGTCCCTGCTGGGGACCTCTGCCTGTGCTTCAGGTGACACTCAGCACCCAGTCTGGGTCCTGACAGCGATGGTGGCATGGCTGGAGGAGGAGAGTGGGTGACTGCAGGTGAAATGCGATGGTGAGAGGGAGAATTTCTGAACTTGAAGCATCTTGGCAGCCCTGGGCACATGCTACAGCTGGTGCTTGCAAAAGGATGTCAGGGATTTTGTTCCCCAGCGTTTGGCAGAGCTGTTGTGTCTTCCTTGCCCAGCACAGACCACAGAGGCCTTTAGATCTGAGCTGTGGAGAACTGCTTCTCTTCTCATCTCTAAATCTTTAAAATATTGCAAATACTTCATTTGTTTTAAAGCTTTAAACTCAAGCCTTTGATGTTGCTTTTAGGAAGTTAAATAATAAAGCACAGTGTTCTCCGAACGAGGGCTTTTGTCAGAAAACCTTGCTTTACAATGAAAAGAAGGAAAACATAAATAAATGATACTCAAATATTTATAAAGGCATTCAGCAGATCAAAATGTTTCATTCTGCCTTTATATTGTTACTTCGTGTCTCCCCATCTGAGACTATTTTTTGTTTAAACCATGCAGTGGAGAACGCATTTTGCTTCTTATATCATTAATTTGCAGTGTTTTACTGGGTCCTTTCTCACAGGGACATCAACAGAGCATTCAAGGGAGAGGTATGGAAATACAGGGAGGTTGTTTCTGTGGCTGTCATGGGTGAACTCTGAGTGGGAGAAACGAGGCTGCTGCAATTATAACATTTAATTGTCCACAGGCTGATTGAGCCCTGTCTTTGTGTATTTCTATTTCAGCAGTGCACATGGGAGAGAAGCCTCTGCCCCTAACATGTGTGAGGTGCCACTGCCTCCTCCTGCTCAGGGAATATGGGATTCCCTGCTTCCACCAGGGCAAATCCCTGTCTCAAACTCCTCTTAAGCCAACAGCAGGAATGCACCTTGAGCCCTGACTGCTGTGGGTGGGGGGATTGGTGGCCTCCTGTCTGCTTTTCCCCACCCCATCCCTCTGGATCGATGGTGTAAGTAGGGAAAACTGCTTTTACTCCAAGGAAGGGGGTCCTAGGGGCAGAGATTCCAGGAGCACTTTAGAAGTCATGTTTGGTTTGGTTTATTTTTCCCAAATGCCAATGAAGTTGGCATCATTTCTGCCAGCATCTGAGCTCCTTCAGGTCCTTGTCTCTCCATGCTGCCCATGAACTGCGCTGCCATCAGTGAGGTCTGGTCATGGTGTCATTGCCCCGAGGAAAATCCATTCATTCTGTCAGGAGGATCTGGGCCAGGTCCTTGAAGATCCGCTATGGTGTCAATATGTGCTGCTAAACAGGAGAGGGAGAGGTTTTGGCACCCTGAGCCTGCACTGGGGCTTCTGTGTGCAAGGTGTCCTTTGGAAAAACACAACCAAGTAAAAAACCCAATGAATTTTAACAGAAAACCCAAAGTCATTGTTCACATTTCCAATTTGCCTGGCTGGGAGCAGCGTCCTGTGGTTGTCTCTGGGGAGCTGGGAGAGGTTTTCAGATGTGGTTCTGAATCCATAGCATTCCTTGCTTTCTGTGGCACATCTGACCTCTCTCAGTTTTTTTTCCCTCTTCTTTAAATATAAATAAGGTTTATTTATTTGTTTAAGTATTAGCCAAGTTCTGTATTGTAGGTTAGTAAAAAACCCCACAATCAGTACTTGCTATTGAGCAACGTTAATTCCTCTAAGACCTAAGCCTGAGTGAGTTGTAGCTTTTGTTCCTGGAAACTCAAGGATTCCTGGGATTCTCACTGGACAATGAGATTATCTATTTTTCTGTGGCTTTGAATTTAGCATATTAATTTTCTGCTGCTTGTTGTTTAATCGCCCACAGTTCAAATGCAAACATAGAAGAAATCCTGTTGTTAAAGGGAATTTGAAATGGATTAGAGAACTTTTGGCAAACTATGAAACCTGTTGAAGTTGTGTTACATCTGTACTTTGATATTTTGATTTTCACTGTGAATGATGTGAAAAGAGAAAATGTAAATTATCCCAACACACTGGCAGTTGGAGAAACTGTTCTGAACCTTCCTATTCATCACTGGCAGGGAATGTTGTGCTGAATTTCCAGAGCAGCATCAAGGTTCTTGGATTTCTGGGGCACTCGGTTTTGAGTTCTGTCAGACTGTGATCTGAGGGTTGTGCAGAGCATCCTCAGCAGTGCCTGTGATCAGAGATGTGGTCAGAGGGACTTTTCATGGAAAGGATTGTCTGAGAACTTTCCTTTTGCAAAAAATATGTGTAAAACTGTCTTGTGCTGTTGTGGAATTTACAGTGGCTCTGAGCAGGGAGGGAAAAGCTTGACCAGGTACAGGTCTGTGTTCCTGGCCAGCAGCCTGCAGGGTAGGGGCCACCCAAGGGATGATGGAGAGGTTGGGAAGAAGAAAAGGGCTCACACTGTGGAATGATGGCAAAGCAGCTTGTCCCTGTGCTGTCCCCATGGGCTGTGCCCCATCCAGTGCTCTCAGGAGCACCTTGCCCTGTGGCATTGCTTGTAGAGGGAAGGCCTTGAAGCTGCTGTTTCCTAAGGAATTCCCTTGTTTCATGGGCTCTTCATCCCTGGCCTCAAGCTGCTGCTTTTAGCAGCTGGTCCTGTAAGGGCACCAGCCCTGCCTGGCACCCTGGGGGCTGCCCTGTGGATCTGCACACGAGGGGGATCTCAGTGTGTCCATCTGTCTGTCCATGCAGTGCTGTGGGGCTCTGCAATGGGGGGGTTTAACCTGTTGGCTTTGCAGTCAGGAGAGCTCAAAGCCCCAGAACCTGTGTGAATATGGCAGGGATTTCCCTGGTGCCCTCTCATGGAGCCAGTGGGTGGGCAAACATCCATCTTTCCTGGGAGCATCCATCCATCCCGGGAGCCTCTGTCCACCTCCTGAGAGTCCTGGGCCTGTGTTGTGGCTCTCTCACATTACAGAACCCTCTCTGAGGCTTCCTTGGCCTGTTACAATACAAATAAATAATCATAACAAAAGCCCATGTGCCTCCTTGGGAAAATAACAGTTTTCACATGCAGATACTCAGGAAGTTAAAATTGGCAGCTCTGAGTAGTCCTGCTGATTTGTCCACACATTTATTCTGATATGATGCTTAAATGGAATCAGTTTTCGGCTCTGGCACTCGCAGAGTGCAGCTTTCCTGTCCCCAGTCCCAGCACAAGAGGAGTGGGGATGGGAAATAAGGTCTGTTTCAAAATGAGTGGGAGAAAAATCAGGTATGTGACTCCTCTAATTCAGACAAGGCTGTCTCTCATTGTTTGGCAGTTCAACTACAGCTTCAGTACATGGGAAAAATTTCTCTTCCAATTACACAGCAGTTTTGTGGTGGCTGAGTGCTATAAATGGGACTGCTTTGCAGCCAAAGATATCTCATTCATAAATCCCACTGTTCCACTCTATAATTTTTCTCTTTTGGATAGATCAGTATTCTGTGGTCATATCAACCACAATCATGCAAGCAAAAATGAGTAGTTAAATATTGTGACAGTCCTATAAGTCTTCTTAAGGCGCTGTGCATAACACAGTTATTCAAAAGTGTCACTTGGTGCATGGAAGGGAATTGACCCTTTACTAATATTTCCAGTAAAAGCTCTTGATTAAAAAAAAAAAAAGGACTGCTGAAGATAATCTGGGCTGGTTGGACAATTTATAAATTTCACTCTAAGTGCCAATATTTTGACACCCATGTACACAGACAGAGCTGCACAGAGATACACACAGATCCATTTGGGCTATAAAAATGCAGATGTGGTAAATGCTCACTCATATGTTATCCTTTGTACTGGGTTTGCATGGCAAGACGGGGATGGCAGCAGGGGGGTCACAGGGGTGGCTCCTGTGAGGAGCTGCCAGAAGCTTCTCCTGTGTCTGACAGCCAAGGCCAGAGGCTCTTGAGATGGAGAAGCTGAGCCCAGCAAGCAGGGATGGTGGTGGCACCTGTGGTGTAAAACACCCCTGTGCTATTGCAGCCTGGAGAGAGGAGTGAGAATGTGTGGCAGGAACAGCCCTGCAGATGCCCAGGGTGTGGAGAAGCAGGGGGAGGAGGTGGTCCAGCTGCTGGAGCAGAGATTTCCCTGCAGCCTGTGGAGGTCCATGGTGGGGCAAGGGGATGCCCAAGGAGGCTGGGACCCTGTGGCAAGCCCATGCTGCAGCAGGTTCCTGGCAGGATTTGTGGATCCATGGAGAGAGGAGCCCATGCTGGAGCAGGTTCCTGGCAGGATTTCTGAGCCCACACTGGAGCAGCCTGCTCTGTGAGATTGCATCCCATGGGAAGGGATCCATGCTGGAGGACTTTGCAGAGAACTTCACCAAGAGGCTCATGGAATTGACTCAAACCAGGGGAGTTCCTGCAGCACTGTTTCCCGTGGGAGGAACCCCACGCTGGAGCAGGGGAGGAGTGTGAGGGGTCCTCCCCTGAGGAAGGAGCAGCAGAGAGCTCGTGTGATGAAGGGACTGCAGCCCCCATTCCTTGTCCCCCTGTGTTGCTGGAGGCAGAGAAAATTGGGAGTGAAGCTGAGCTTAGGAGGAAGTAAGGAAGGTATTTTAAGGTGTTTCAAGATTTGGTTTTTTCCCTAATTACCTTACTCTTTTTTTGATTGGCAATAATTTAAGCTAATTTCCCCAAGTTGAGTCTGTTTTGCCTGTGACAGCAATTGCTGGGTGATCTCCCCTTGTCCTCACCCTGACCCATGAGCCTTTCATTATATTTTCTCCCCAAATCCAGCTGAGGAGGGGAGGGATAGAGCAGCTTTGGTGAGCACCCAGGCTCAACCCACCCCATCCTCATACGTTCACTTCCTTTCTACAGATTATGTTTATGAATTTAACATGACTCTCCCTCTCTATTTGCTGTCCCTGGGAACACCTCTAGCCGGAAAGCTAAAAAATGAAATGCAGATCTAAGGAAATGTTCCCATAAAAGAAATAACTCCCCGATACCAGTGCTCTGTGCTCCCACAGCCATTAGCATTCAGAGCAGCAGCCACTTCACACAGAGCCTGCAGGAGAGACCCAGGACTCGCAGCACTCCCACAGACCCTGTGTCACCTGCTCAGCTGGTGGAAATTGGGCAGTTCAGGGGGAATGGGGGAGCTGAGCTGATTTTCACCAGCTGAGGCTGGGACTGGCACTGAAATTTGGGGTGACTGGGCAAAGACTCTCCCTCATGAGCACACACGTGCTGGTGCACATCCTCACATGTGTCTTTATATGCAGGAAGGATGAGCTACATGGATGCAATTGAGCACCTATACATGGCTTTTTTCCCCCAAGCCTCCTGCTGATCAAAAATGCACAGAATGGTACTTTTGTTTGCACAACACCCATAATGGATTTTTCTCCCCCCACTGGAATCTTCTTTCCCTTTTTTTTCCTTATAAACTTAAGCAGAGCTGTCTATCTAAAGTATATATTCACACCAAGAGGTCTAGTTATCCCATAATAAGCATGTGTAACTCCCATTAGTGTCAATGAGAACTTCACATGCATATCAAAGGGGAGAATAGATTCATATGCTGTGAGCAGGAGCCGAAATTCAGATTTATAGTTCATGTCGTGTTTAATGGATAAATTCTTTGGCAGAGAGCTAAGAACTACGAGGTGTTTATAACATTCCAGGTTCCCTTCCTTTTTAGTTAAAAGCAATAGCAGAACAAAAAATGTAACTACCATTCTGCTGTATTAAAAATGTACATATTTACAGCGGGGACTTCTTTCCCTCGCTCTTCTGATTTTTCTGTAATGGCTTTCCTGTTTTTAAAAACTCACAGATAGTGACCTCCAGGGTCTCCGAGGGCTGGACGCACTTGTGTGGCCAGAGACCAAACTAAAATGAAAGATTAAAGCAATTCTGAAAGATTTCCTGATAGGCCTCTGCCAGCACTATTTCAGAAAAAAAGTCCCCTGTCATCTGGCCCTCGGCCATTTCCCGGCCACCTCCGTGGGTGTGGAGTGGGGAGGCATTTCAGAGCTGCTCTTGGAGTTCTTGTGGAACTCTTTATTAAATATTTAACCTCTTTCCTTTTTTTCCCTGCCCCTAATTCAGCCGCACTGCAAGGAGAGCAGTTTTCCTAAGGGTATCCAGATGCTCTGGTGCCTGATAATGTGGCTTTTGGGGAGGATGAGCCTTTATAGCACAGATGGGTTTCATCGATGGTCTGGGGCATCCTTTGTGTGCGTGGGGTGACAGAGGGATGGGCAGGTTCTGCAGAGATTTTGGCTGAAGGAGGGACACAAGCTTGGAGCAGGATTGCAGCCTGTGAGATGTGTCAGGACAGAGGGATGTGGGACCCTCAGCTGCCTCAAACCCCATTAATGCCGAGTCTCACCTCTCTGTCAGCCACCTTTGGGCTGGATGACTCAATTCTGGCATTTCCCTGCACACCCAGCTGTGTTTCTCCCTTTTTGCCCACTCTGAAGGAATCACAACACTGGGGACATGGGATTTCCACTGGTTTTGTGGTTCTGGGCAGCAGTGTCCAAGCTTTTCTCACCGTGGCAGTGTGTCCCAGCAGTGTGGTGGGCGGCAACCCCCCAGGGGGACAAGGAGTTCCCAAGCTCCTGCCGTGTCCCCACCCCTGGGAAATCTGTGCTTTGGCATCCGTGCTGTTGTGTTTGAGGTAGCTCCTCATGGAGACAGAGATTTTTAGGTTTTTTTAGTAAATAGTTGGATAAACAGCTGCTTTCCTGAGGTTTAACTGAATCGTTGCAAAGAAGTGGCCACTAAGGAATGGCAGGGTGGTCACTGCTGGCCACCAGCTGGGCAAGCAAAAGATTCATCATTAAATAACTCCTGTTTCAGCCTCTTTCCCACTCAGAAATAATCTGCATTCCAGCGTTACCCAGGATTAGGTATTAAGAAACACAAACAGAGTTAAACCATTGGAAAAGGGTTCCTAAGGTGAATTTTGGAGCAGGGATAAGATGTGGGCAGAGACCCAGGGCTGCCCAGCCCAAGGCTGTGCCCCAGTTTGCCCTTGGGCCACGAAGATGCTCACCAAGTTCCCAGGGCTGAGGGGCAGTTCAAGCCTGCAGTGTGCTGATAAAGGCATTTCACTGCTTCCATGGAGGAAACATACATTTTCTCCACTGTTTTAATTAGGTTTTAAGTAGAATCAGTGGCATAAAGTTGTTTTAAAAAATTGCATAACAAGAAACCACAGCTGATCTTTAAAAAATTCTTTTCAGAGGGAAATGGTGATTACAAATAAGAAGGCAGTTTTATAGCTCAATTACTTTAGTAACTTGATTTAACAGCTTGTTTTTTAAATCTACACCAAACCTAAGATAAAGGATTGATAATGTAATATGTAGAATACATTCAGCATAAAAACTGCAAATCTTACATCATACCATTGGAAGAGAAACATAAATGCATGCTGAAGCCTACAGAGGTTTTATTTTAACTAGTATAATATAACAACATGACATGCTGTGAAAAATAAATAACTTTTGAAAATGCATTTTCCAGGAATGAAAGTAATATTGAAAAATGACTGAAGTAATCACTTTTGTATGGATTCTGAGAGCAAAACAGACGAAAAGAATAATTCAGGACTCAATGCAGTGTTATACGAAAGCGTAAAAGGGTTTTATAAAATACCCTGCTCAGCCTGTGCTGTGTGTCTGCTCGCGGTCAGATGTGGTGAACTTTGAGTGGTCCCTTTTTCTGTGAAAACTCTTATTAAAAGTGATGTATCCTGCTCTGCATGCAGGCTTTATTCAGCCTTGAAGTGGCAGAATATGACCTGTAGACAGAGCACACGAGCTTCTGGACTCCTACTAAATGCCATTTTTGCTTTGATTATCATTGTTTGGTGTGGAACAGATCAGCTACAGTGGAAATCTAATCTGGTTCCCATTAGCCTCAATGGAAACAGCATCATGTCTTCACTTTTTCTGGGGGGATTGATTTCTTCTTGAGAAATCTCTCCTTATGTTATTTGCATGTGACTTCCTATTATTCATAACCAGATGGGACGCAATGCCTGTAAGTCTCTGAGTATTTACCTGCTGTTTAATCCTTTTTAGAATTGCAACAGTAATGGAATTGGATTTAGGAATTTTGGGGTCTGAATCTTCTCTCAACTCTGCCAAGTGTAAATTGGGAATAAATTTCCTAGAACTAGGGGAATTGATTATATGTGATACAGAGAGTATTCAAATAGGTGCAGCTTCTGCTTACTCCTCTGCATGGTGTTGAAAAAGGAAAGAGATTTGTACTTTGTGTAGGACATCTCACGTGGGGCCCTCTATGGGATTGAAGTACTCAGCTTTCCAGTTAAAGGCATAGAAAATCATATTTTTATCCCTGTGCTGGAGGCTGGGCAAGGTGGCAGCTGTTGCAGCACTTTTTCTGTGTCCTGCCTGTTTTTTGGCAAAGGAGATGCTGCATCATTTTCAAAGCCCGTTGGTGATGTGTATAAAGGGAGTGTGAGTTGGGGTGTTAGGAAATGCTTGCTGGGCAGGGAAGATGCTTTCCTTAGCATGGCTTACATTTCCCTGGGGATCTGGGCAAGTGGTGACAGACCTTGGCGGCCACATCTGGCTGAGGGCTCCTGACCCACAGCACCACCAAAAACATCTGTGCTGTACCCTCTGCGTGGTGCCAAGGAAGAGCCCCCAGACCTAAAATTACCTTCTCTTTCATTACCTGGAATCTTTGCAAATTCCCAGTGGGATTAGGCAGGGCTTTGTCAGGCACAGGACACGGGAGTGGTGCCTACAGAGTTAAATGTCCAGAAAAAAGTGCTTTATGTGGCTTTATGTTAGTTTTAATTTCCTGGTGGAAAATGCTGTTAATCTCTAGTGTTCTCCTTTGCACTGTGTAAAACAGGATATTATACCTATAGCAATATTAACTCACTTTTATTGAGGAGCTTTTATTTTTGGTGCAAAACAGTGACTTGAGCATTGTATAAAGTTGGTAGCTGTGTGCCAGGGCAGGTATGAATAGGAGTGATTCAGTGTCTGGGGTACACTTAGGACATTCTTTGCATCCTGTTAATTATGTTGGTTTTGGGATGGGATTGAAAACCCTGTGCTGTGGCAAAAATTGGTGTTTTGAAGCTGGAACAAAGGGGTCTGTCAGGTTTGCCTTCCTCTGGCCTGCAGAGGGGTTTTTAAATAAAAGAACCCCGTCGCTTTTCTCCCACCACGTTACTCTATGTGTAAAACTGTGCAGGCAAGAGGGGGTTAATTCAATAAAATAAATATAAAATACTCTCCAGGCTGTTGGACAGAGCTGGAAGGGGTCAGAGGTTGCTGAGCTGCTTCACTAGCACACTAATCGATTTGCTGTCAAGGTAGTGGTGCTGGGGTTTCAAGTAAGAGAAGAATTGAGTGCCGCTCGGGCCCAATTTCCATAATTGCTCACTGCCTTTAGTGTACAACCTTTTATGAAACACAAAAAATATATCACTGAATTGTATTGATTAGCCATTGGTCTGAATAATTCACTTAGTATTTATTACCTGACCCTCAGAGGTTAAATAAATCCACTATCTAACTTTGGCTTGTGAGAAATATTACTTATTCATTGAAATGTGGACTGATTATTACACAATAGGAGTGTATCTTTGTTGTTCTTTTTATCTCCTCCTGGAAAACTTAGTCCCTGCTGCATCTTAATGGCAACGAGTTAAAACAAATATTTATGGATAGTGAAAAGCATTTTCCAAAATAAACACTGATGGATCTGTACTAGCAGAGCTTGGGGTTTTTTTTTGTGAAGGGTTTTTTTTTTCCCCTCACCCCGTTGTTCGGGTCACATTTCAGGGTCAAAATTGAAAATCTTCCAAAGTGAACTTTTATGTGTGATGGTGAAATATATTCATACGCAAAGTTTTCACTGCAAGCATCAAGTCTGCATAGCAGCTTTATTGCTTGTGATGGGATCTAAGTCCATTTTTATAGCACTATTTTTGGATAGCTCCTGAAGGCCGTAAATCGTCCTATCATATTAAACACCCTCTGATAATTAAATTCTCAAAGAAAACAGAAACCTTTCCTAACAAGGAAAGATAAAATTTAAACCAGTCAACCATGGACAGCTCACTGTCATTACAATAAAAATGATTTCACATCACCTTCAAATGTTTTGGACATAATCTGCAGGGCATTTTATGGCTTTGTCAAACATTAAGGTAATAATCAATTATTTATCAGAGGATGGTATTTACATATCGCTTTTAGCATAGCTATACAGTCCTTCTTTTGTTGATGAGCTGATATACCTCAAACACAATAGCACAGCTCTTAATTTAATTATATACTCATTTACCATAAGATCTAGTCATCTAGATAAAATTGTTCAGTAGCTTGAAGTATTCCCTCCAAAAAAGATTTCCTAACTTTGTGTAAAGTCTTTCCTCAGTTTCCGGCCTGCATCCTCCAGCATCCCAAAGTATTGTTTTTGAAGTTTGATGGAATTTGTGTTAGGTCAAGAGGAGGAAACTATGTGAAGCTTTTTTTTTTTTTTTCTTTCTTTTATTTTTTTTAGTGAAATGTAAAGGAAAAACCTAATGTGGTCTCGGTGCTACGTTGTGTTTGTTGATAGCTGTGTGTGTCTGTATCCAGGATCTGGGCTCACAGTTAGCAGCAGCTCCAAACCCGTGTTGGTGGTGTTATAATGCTGAACCTCTTTTCCTGTATCGCATAATGGAAGGAAAAGTCTGTCAGAAAATAATGGGGATATAATATGTACAAGATCCTCTAACATTTACCCAGGTGGCCAGCTTCCTGAGCCCTGAGCACGGCGTGGCAGCCAGAGGATTTCAGTGTTCCAGACTCCTCTATTGGGGAGCTGACAGCGTGTCCTGAACCATGCCTGGGGTCCCCAGTGCCAGGAAAGGGGCAGTGCCATGGGATGTGGGGGCACCCAGGCACAGATTCCCACCTGGAGTGAGGCACGGCTGCTGGGGAGAGATAATTCTGCATCCATGTGGACCTTCAATTTATAACCTTCTTGCTGAAGTGCTGCGTGCAATGAACTGCCAGGAAGTCAATTTGTCTGCCTGGCGGGCAGGAGCGGCTCGAGCTCGGTGTCAGGGAGTGCAGAACAGGGATTTTCATGGGCTGGGTGTCCACGAGGGCTCAGCAGCAGCCACCAAGTCCTGTTGGGCTGTTCAGTCAATGGGAGTTTCAGTAATGCTTGCTCAGGAACACTTGGCAAGAGCTCAGCCTGTGGGTGAAGTTTGGAGAGGGATGGAGCAGCTGGAAGTGCTGATGGGCCTTTCAAAGGGGCTACTGGAGGTGGGAGTATCCTGACAGGCATTCATCCCTTTCTTCAGGTGCCTAAATGCCTTCACAAGTCTGGCTTTTGGCTAAACTTGAGGCATAGAAATTCTGCTGGATGTGTTTATGTGACTGCTTTACCCCTAGTTTGTATTAAAGGGGTTTATTCCTCGAAGGGATGCCTTAATGTGTTTTTCTGCTGTTAAGTGATGTCATTTTGACATTGCCCTCAGCGATAGAAGGGTTACAAAATTAATCTTCCTGTCTCTGATCAGAAAAGACAAATTGACTTCTTGTGCTACCATTCCTTTGTTCAGGTAAAAACTTCGTAGCTGGGATGCACAAATCAGTAGGAAAACAACTTGAAAAAGTTTGTGATGGCATCTCAGAGTAATTCTGCTGTAGGTGTTGAAAGAAATATGCAAGCTGAACAGCCACATTGGGAAAGCTCCTTGTATAAATAGCATTTTAAAACAAGCTAATGTCACAATAAATTCCATAATAGACAAACAATCTATTAGTAAGAGGATCCTAAACCAGCAGCTCTGTCCTCTGAAGAAAGGAGGTTCACATTTCAACTGAAGCCCCCAGTTTTGTTCACTCTAGGAACTCTCTGACCCTTGTGCTCATCACTGTTTCCAAAGTGTTGATGTCCTGGTCCTGGCTGAGGGCTCTGTGCTCTGTAATCACCCATCCTCATCTAAGCTGGGTGTAAAGCTCTACTAAGATGTATAATATTTTGTCAGTTTATATTAAAACTGGGGCTTCTTTTTGTCTTTGCTTGCTTTCTCTGGAGAGGAAAAAAAGAAAAAACAAAAATAGAACAGAAAAGCCTCCTGGCAGTCGAGGATGAACAAGGCTGGTCCCTGCTCCAAGTTACATTTTAGGAAGGGGTGCAGGGAATCTGACTTTCTTCCAGTGCTGCTCCACTCCTAGAAAAACCAAACAAACATCCAAAAAAACCATCCCCAACTGCCTCCCCTCTCCCTGAGAGCCACTCCTGGGGAGGGAGCATCTTCCAGCAGAGCTGAGTGGGGCAGGGGGTGGCAGGGCTGAGAGGGGCCCTCCTGCCTTCCCACAGAGAGATCCTTTCCATTTTCCACCCCCCAGGAGGCCCTTGACGGGATGAGGGAGGGAAGAGGAGGCACCACACACAGTGGGTGTGCTGCACCCCAAAGCTGCTCAGCCCCAATGGGGTCGTGCATCCCTTGGTGGTTCCACAGGTGATTCCTGTGTCAGTCCCGGTGCTGCACACACAGGTGAGGTGCCAAAGGCAGACCTGGCCATTCCCAGCCCCAATCCAAGGAAAAGTGAGTGGAATCCACCTCCTTTCCCATCCCTCCTCCCTCTCCTACCCTTTAATGTGCCCTGAAATGTACATTGTCTTTTTCTTTCTGGTTGCACTGTACATAACACTTGAAAAGCTCTGTCACAACAACTCATGTGGGGGGAGAGAGGAATTGTCTTGATATGGGATGATTATCTAGACCTTAAGCAGCAGCACAGAGAGGGTTATTTTGTTTGCAATTTAACTAGGAGTGCCCAAGATTTCCCAACTGTTCTATTTTTGCAAATGTAAAAGTTTCATAAAAGGGTCAGATTTAGGCCCTTGTGTGGGAAACAACTGATACTGCCAGCAACAGGGCAAGATCACTGCTGTGTTGTGGTTTAGATGTCTTATTGCATTCCAGGCATTGCTGAACTGTATATAGAATGGATGACTTTAAATCTCCAGGACTTTGTGTGAATTAGTAACCTTTTGATTTTGTTTTAACATTTATATATTATTTTTAACTCTGGATGTTTGTGACTTCTGCCCTCCCCCCAGTAAATAGTCAGCTTATAACACAGGAAATTATTGGGGCGGTTACAAACAGCTCTTAGGAACAGAGTCCACTTTTCTTTCTCTTTTTGGATTCCTATCTTTTTAATATTCTCATCTGGATTCCTTTGGCCCCAAACTAGAAGCAAATGGAAAACAGGGAATTGCCATCAGTACAGAAAATATATGGATTTCATGTGCAATAATGATGTATCTCAGCAGAGTTAGTAAAACTAGAGATGTCACATTCACAGCTGGTTAACATTTTACACTTGAAGTCCTCATAACATTTGTATATGTTTCAACACTTCTTTTTTTTTTCAACTTGGGACCATCTGTATTTCTCATATGTGACACTGACTGGGAAGCACAAACTTTCACAGAACCAGCAAATGACTAGTTAGCTCTACCAGATGTCTGTCTCTTCCCACTTTATCACTCGAGATGCTATTAAATTGAAATTGGGTGGGGGAAACAGTGGACTTCTGAACCAAAAAATGTTCCCCAAAGAAGTTTTAAGTGAAGAATTTGGCTCCCAGGGTCTTTGCTGCATTTAGAAGAGCAATAATTGTGGATGATGGATTTGCACAGGAGGAAGACTTTTTTAATTTTAAAATAGATAATCATAGACTAATCTAAGCAGGTATTACATGTGCAAGAAAGGCTGTTAAAACCTATTCTCCTAAATTTCAATTTGTCCTCCATGTATTCCTTTGCTCAGCTGTATAGGTCTCATTGTGCTTTACTTTTCGATTTAGCAAAAGTTAATTTCTAATGCTTGCGAAGGATAAATGCATGGAAAATACATCTTTTTTCCTGCTGTGTATGTCACATTAGGAAAAAACTGTAGAAGTAACTGGAGTTCTCATTGCATCTCTTCTGAGCAGTCCTGCCCTGGTGATTTGTTTCCCCTCCCTCAGCTGCTGTTGAGCTCTGCAGCACTTCAGGTGTTTTGCAGGGCTTTTACTACAGCCTTTCGCATTTGAAGAATCCCACAATGGATTTTAGTGCAGAGTGAAGCTCCACAGGCTGGGGGAAGGCTCCAGCAGAGCCGGTGGTGAGCATAAACAACAGCTTGGTTCTGTACAGTGCAGCGTGATGGGTGTCCCCTGAAGTCAGAGACCTAAATTAATTACATTTAATCAAGCCATGCTGAACAACTGAGCCAGACACCTCAACCTTATCACGCTATGGCTTTAATGTCCTACTTACAGTCAGAGCTGAGGTTCAGGGGATGGATGTGACCATGGCATTCTGGCCCTTTGCTGCGAAAATCAAAGATCCCTTGAAATGGAAGGTCTGTGGGAATGCCATTAAAAAGTGATACATAATGCTTGAAAAGAATATCACAAAGTTGTTTCAAATCACATTACTGAGAGCTTTCATTAAAGGGAAAACTTACTCCTATTCTAAGGTGTACATTGTCAGTAACTAAAGTTAGCAGGAATCTGATTCCATTTTTTACATTCAGACAGCCCTGTAGAGACATATTAAGTAGAAAAATCCAGAGAAAAGGAGAACCACCTCTAGGAAATCTTGCAGGGTTCAGACAAGGGCAGTTTCATGTGACCTCGTAGATTGGATATAAAAAGGCTGCTATTAGTTCCATGTCAGTTCTTATAGCAAATGTTACAGAGTAATGGAGGGTGTTAAGCTGTCAAATACTAGCAAGGGTTAATAAGGTTAAAGAAGAAGTAAAAGCAGGCCAACAATAAAAAGGAAAAAACCCCACGGATAAATATGCCCTAATAAATAAAGGATGGCATATCAAGGGGGAAACTAAAGTCATAAGTTGGGAGCAAAGCAGTTGGAGAAATTGGAAGCAGGATAATACAATGTGGTTTCTTTTGTGCTGGTGCTATGGCTAACTCCAGGCAGGGCAGGATGCTGCAGGGCAGGACTGAATCCCCTATTTCCCACAGATATTTGGAAAAAGAAATGATGTAGTTGAGTCTGCTAACTGTTCTAAATATAAATGGAGGGATGCAAATGAGTGAATAAATGCATACATGGAGTAAGTAATTAAATAAGAGAATCCCAGGAACAGGAGCAAAGCACCTGAAGTTAGATATGAGCCATGTTTTGACATTGTCCTCTGAGATGACTGGAGCCTTGGTGCTTTTTTGTATCTGAATTCCAAAGTAATTCACATCTGTAAAAAATAAGAAAAGATAGAATTTGAAACTCTTATGACATGTTATTATTTCTAGGAGCTTCTGGCATTTGTCTCAATTTTAGCCTGCTAGGACATATTAAGGAAGGAGTTTTAAAACATTTTTTCTTCCTTAGAAGTATTCTACCTGCTTTGTACATCAGGCCTAAATTTTGCAACTCCTTACGTGCACAGTGCCCTTCCTCTTCAGGCACACTTTCTGTGAGCTCACTTAGTCCAAGGAGATCAGTATCGCCTTGTCTACAGGTAAGGCTGAAGCAGCATTTGCAGGTGAGAGCTACTGGACTGCAAAAAGTGCTTAGCTGTGATCTCAGTGGGCATTTTGATTTTATTAAAATTGCTGGCAGGTCTCACGAGCTGCTCTTGAGGTGATCCAGCATTTTATTGCAAATGCAGTCAGCAAGTTATGCCTACTATAGGTGAGGTTCCTGGATCTGGCTTTTTTGTTTGTAACAAAAAAGGAGCTTGAGAGAAGATTTTTGTCTTTCTAAATATTGTACCTCAGCTTTTTTAGTTGTAGCTCCACCTGTCTTCTGAGGGAAAAATATTAGTCCAAAGGACCATCCTATGAATTGTTGCCAGGTATTTTTTATTCATAGCCAAGTACCAACCAAGCTAAACTTTGCACATTTGTTTTTGCTTTTGCCTTCCCCCATTCTCTTTGCCTGCAAAAGTACACAAATAATTTGTGAAACCCCTCTGCCCCTTCTCTTGCCATCACTTGCAGACCACCAGCAGGCAGACATCAGGTTGAGAAACATGGGGAAAAGATGTAATGAGTCCTGACATGGCTTTTAGGCTGCTGGGTTTGGCAGCAGCAGGCAATGCTGGATCTCATCTGCTGTTTGCTGGGACCACGAGGCTGTAGAGAGCTCAGGTTGTCCCCAGCCATGGCCATCTCCCTGCCAGGGGTGGGGGTCTTGCAGAATGATGGGTGTTTTTGGAGCTGTAGGAAAATATTGTCTCCATCCCAAAATACTTCATACAACTATCTCCTTCCTTTTGCCCAGGGAGGTTGGTTCAGTGGGAGGGAGAGGAAAGAATAAGGAAAAGATTGTGTTTATTTCCTCCACGAAGCAGCCTGAGGATCTGCCTCACCCCAAGACATCTGATTAATTGCTCAGCTGAAGGAGTGCTGGAAAACGTTTACATCATTTATCAGTTTGGAGGAGGGAAGTGAAAACAAAAAATATGTTTGTTTTTATCTGCTCCCCTTCTCTCCCTCTTCCATCTGTCCTCTCATCCTCCTCTCCTCAGGGCGGGGAGGGAAGGACAAGCAGAGCAGGGAGCTGTGGTGGAGGGCAGCCCTCAGCACACACAGGCTTCCCAAACCCAATTACAGGGCTCATTGTTAATTTTCACCAGAAAATTGGAACATTTCAGCAAATGGAAAATTTTCTGTTAAGATTGTTCTTCTCTATCCAAAACATTCTTTTCCAGAAAACTATTTAGGCGAATAAAATTCTAGTTATTTCTGTCCTGGAAAACATAGCTGGAGGTTGAGCTCTGAGCTCCAAGCTGGCCGGTGCCTCCTGGACCTCTTACAGAAGTTCCACATCTCGCTGGGAGCTGCTCTATAGGATACTTGGAGAGGAGCAACATGTTTGTTTTTAATGATGCTGCTAGTTTTCACTATAAATTTGAGCAAAGTGGGCGGTATTGGAACCAGCTGCTGGAAATCTTTTTTTTTTTCTGTTTGTTTGTTTTCGTGAGAAAAATGGAAACGTACTGCAATAAATTAAACAATATACATATTTTTACATCGTGCTGCCTCTAAGCATTGAACTGCTAGGAAATTACAGAAGCTGAGGGTAGCGTTGGGCCCTGTATTCATTTCACATGCGCTGAAGTAAAGCGACAAATGTTTCAGAGTAACTGGATTTCCTCTTAAAGTGACACTTTATTTGTGCTTGAAAAATGTAATAAGCCCTCACTAGGAGATTTTTTTTCTGGCTGTGTTCTTTCTTTAATGACCCGTGCTTACAAAATAAGCTAAGTAAAAATAGTATTAATAAGAAAAAAAAGAAGCAAAGGCAAAAAACTCAAATCCATTTGGTCAACCTCTCTTTTCATTAACTGGAGAGCAGCAATGCTTTTAGATGGGGGAGTAAAATGCAGAGCCTTGTAGCTTCCTACTAATTCCTCAGCCCATCCTTGATTAGATCCTTGTCATGTATCTTAAAGAGTTTCCCCTGAGTTGGTTCCCCTCGAGTTTTGTTGCACGTGGAGTCCTTGGGGGTGGTGGCAACGGCTGTGGCCGCGGCGCGGAGGCCGAGCTGCTGCTCCTAATTGATTGCTCACTGGAGCTCGCCCCAGCTCGTTGCCCCCGGGCCTGACTCCCCTCCATATGCCTGGTGTCAAATTTGGGAGAGCAGCTGGTCACTCAGAGCTCATCCTGCGGGGAGGGCTGGGAGCAGGGAGCGGCGCTGGAGCGTCTTCTGCTGCCGGTTCTGCCGCCTTTAATTGAGCAGCGTGACAGCCCCAGCCAGAGCTATCAAAATAAAGCCCGTGAGGAGATCTCTCTTAACAGGTTTTCAAGGAAAAAAACTTTGTTGAAAGTGTAATAACAGATCAGAACCTTTCAGCATTGCAATATCTGCCTCGTGCTGTACCCAGCAGAGACAGAGCTGAGGAAAAGGCCTTTTTTAAAGCCACTGATACTCTGATGAGCACCCTCAGGATGGACTGGCTTGGAAGTTAACTAAAGACACTAATTTTAATGCCCTGAGTGTATAAAACACAAGTATTTTACAACCAGCAGCAGTAACGGGAGTGGACTAGACCTTTCCCAGGAATTAATGCCCCAACAACGAGCAGCGGCTGTGCATGACTTTTTTGTCAACACTGCAGTACTTCAAGAATATCTTGATTGTTTGTTATAGTTTAGACCTAATGTTGTGGACTTTTTCATAAAATATTAGTACTAGTTGGCAGAGGGGCTGGGAATTAGCATCTGATTAAAGCCATCTTGGACATAAATGATATTGGGTATCCCCTCACTTTGCCATTCAGCATAAGTTTATTTTGCATTCAAATAACCAGCGTGGAAGTGATGGGCTCCTAGGTTTCAAATGATTTTCAGTAATTAAAGCAAAGAAGGATGACTTGCTGCAGTGCACCCTGTCCCAGCTTTATGAGGGTATTTGTCACCTTTCTAGCTCTCTCAGGTCAGCAGGTACCAGCTGAGCAAGGCCGTTGGGGCACAGTGGATCTCGACGCCTTTCAGGGATTGTGGTTGGCTCTGGTGCAGAAATCAATCTGCCGGGAGCTCCTTGTGCTGCAGATTGAAATGAGAGTCTCAATTTCAATTTACTAAGCAAGAAAAGTTGCACGGGAGGGGGTTGGCTAGGAAGGGAAAATCAGAATTCCTCAACATGGCCTTTGAGCTGGGAGATGCTGTGTGCTGAGCCAGGAATAGCTCTGGCACCAGCCTGGGGGGGGCTGCCAGAAACTTTGCTGTCTGTCCATCTACAACATGCAGCAGGTCAGAATCAAGAGTGAATTGAAAGAAGGGAGAAAGAGGACAAGTTCAGGGGTTGTTTCTCATTGTTTTCTGTTCTTTGGCAGTTGGTTGGGTTATTTTTCCTGTGCCATTGGATCCCGCTCTAATTATTATTATAATTTTTTTGTACGGCACACCAAACGTTTTTCTAAGCCCGTGACAAAAGTGTCAGCATAAAGTAGTACCAGAGTTCTGCCAGACGTGGTAAATGATACTCAGTGATCAGAACTGAGCAGCAAAGCAGAATCTGTGTCAGAGGGAATACCCACAAAACAAGGGAGGAATACACACATTAATGAGCCTGATATAAAACATTTTTAAAGCATTTTTATAGTTGCTATAGAAACACCTTGGCCTTCACTCTTGCTAATTAGTTGGATTTTGCACATTTTATATTTGAAAATGCAAATTGGAGCTCATAAATTATTACTTATTTTTCATTTATATTTACAGTACTGTTATCCAGATCCATGCAGGAAGTCTGAGATATTAATTAGTTATATAACACAAATAAACGTGACATTTATGGTCACAGGACATCTCTTGTTTTAAATATTCGTCTGGTAAATGCTTGGAGGAATTGTGCAAAGATTAATGCTTTTGTAGGAGAATTAGGTAAATATAAATGAATGGCGTCTAATGAGTTTTTAATAAAGTGCATTTTTTAAGCAGTAGAACTACAATGATTTTGGCCAAAGGAATGCAAGCTTGTCACTAAGTGGTTATGCAGGGCTAAGAATATTGCTCAGATCTTTCTCTTCCTCACCCCTGACAGAGGTATGAGTCCAGTGAGGTCCCACAGATGAGGTGGGGCATGAAATGATGCTGGAAAGCCACATGTTCAGTCCTTTCTGCTTTGCTTTCTCAAGTCCCGTTTGAAGTGTGCCAATCAATGCACCTTTCCCATGTTGTGTGCAGTAGTCCAGGAAATACTCCAAATTCTTCCAGCACACACACAGTGCCCTTCTCTCAACTTTTCCTGCAGTAAATACCCTGTTTGAGTTAGGTGGTGAGGAACAGGCTGCAAAGATCAGGCTGTGTCTCTGTGTATGTATTTCCCTGCTCACTGTGGATATGCGTTTGTAGACCCTGAAAATTCAATTCTTCTTGTCCTTACTTGATCTGTGGTTTTAATAACCAAGCAAAAGCCTTCTTGCCTTGGTGGTCCAGTGGATTTTCTATTGCACTTCACTAATTTTACTGCAGTATTTTAGCGATAAGCAAAAATATCCTGTTTTCCTTAATCTGTAGTTACGTGTTAATACGCATTTTTCCACATGCAGCATGCTAAATAGTTTTAGGAAGGCACTTGAATAAAAATCTCAAAAATGTGGTCTGCTCATATGTTATCTTGTTAATCAGTGACTTCCGTAGGTGCATGTGTTCTGGACAGCACTCACCACAGTTTAAATCAGTTTCTTAGCTGAGAATAGGAACAGCTTGTTCGAATCCAGTCCCTTTAAACCATATAAATAAAATAGTAAACAGATTTACTTTATGTGTCGCAATGAAAGGAGCAAAAGTTTGGAAAAGGCTTTGGAAATTGAAAGTGGAGTGAGCAGGGAACTCTTGCACTCCAAGGCCAGAGTGGGAATGCCGTGGCTGGCGGCTATCGGAGCACCGCAGACAATGCTAATGGAACAGCTCCCAGGTCGGAAAACATTTTTGTTGGCTATTTGATACTCGAAATGCCAGCAGACAGCCAATCTGAAAAGGGAAAAAATTACATTCCTGATATGTTACATTGTGTTAAATTGGATTCTGTTGTCATGCCATGTACTGCTGTGTCATTTCATGTATTGACTTTTAACCGGCTGGAACCGTGTCGTTCCTGGAGATTGCAACCTGACAAAATCCAACCTGTGTTATTGAACGAGCAGCCGCTATTTCTCTTCTGGGGCTCTGGAAACCAGAGCAGGAATTCTCTCCTAAGCATTTACGGAGCGAGGCCTATGAATATGGAGCACATTTTTATGCTGATTACTGTCTTTCCTGCCAAACCAAAGAACTGCGCCTGTGGAAGAGAGGTGGGCAGAGAGCTGCTTACACAGGGGACCAGATCTTGCAAAGTTAAATGATATGGAGGAGTGGGGGGTGGGTTTCTGCTGGACAAAACTGGGTGTGAGCTGTGAAAATTTTTGCCCCATATCTTTTTGTCCCATATTCTTCTCGCAGCAGCTTTTGCTGCCACTCAGCATTCGTCTGGTAGAGAGGATCATACCTGGATAGAGCATGTGCACCCCAAAGTGTGGTGTTGATCACTCTGATGGGTTGCTGAGCATCTGCTGAGGCAGCTGGCTCAGCACCCTGGGGCTTGAGGAGTGATCTGAAATGGGGAGAACAATTTGATCCCTTGTAATGAACTCCCAATTAAGTGTCACTGCGTAGGAATAACCGTAAGGCCGTCAGAAATGCTTAGGTAGACAATGACACATTTTAACTCCTCAATAACAGCAAAAAATAGAAATAGCTTTATTTATTGATATAAATAAAAGCTCAGTAACTTCTGTATGACTGAGGTAGGAGAAAATATTTGCAGAAGTGGGACTCAGCCCTCTGTGAGCAACGTGCGTGAAATGTGGTAATGCTGAATGTAAACACAAAAAGAGTTAAAACATGAAATTTAAGGCATAGTTCAGTGAAAAGTCAAGGAGCACAGTGTGCACCCGTCCCCAGCCCAACACATGGGCCACTTTGCCAGCACGTTGCTGCACTGGTAATTATCTCTGGAGCAGACAAGCTGTTCCCTGTAGCAGGGCCGGCATTTCGGCTCCAAACTGGGAGAAGGGGCAAATGGACAGCTCTTATTTTGTTGTTTTCTTTTTATGGACATCACCTCTTCTGCTGTCCAAGTCCTAAAAATGTTTTTGGTTTTTTTGGGATGGATTAAGCAAACAGTGTTGCTTTTTTCTTTTTTTTTCTGTTTCTCCCCCAATACTTATTTGCAGAAGGAGGGCAGGAGACAAAATGAAGTAAAATGCAGAAGTTTTGCTTTCCAATTTCTTTGCCAAAATGGAGGTAATGAAATCAGTAATCCTCTTGGGGTTTCTCTCTCTCCCTCACTCAAATTTTTTGGTATTTGTGACATTTGCTCCTCATATGAGGAAATGCTCCTAAAAAGTCCCGCACTGCAAATGTCAATAAACAAAGCAATAAAAGAAGGCGGGATCGGTAACAAAAAGTCATTGTTTTTTGGTATGTGGTGAACAACAGCAGCACGAACCTCTCAAAATAGACTCCATCCTCCAGGACGAGGCCCCCATCCCGCTCCTGCAGAGGACAAACGAAACACCCAGGCATTTGCTGGTCCCCAACCCCACCAAAGCAAACAAGCCCTTGAATTCAGGGCTGTCATCGGCACCGGGAAGGCCCTCGCAGGATCACAAAACAAATTGAGCAGCGGAGGGTTTCCGGGCAGGCAGCTAACAAAAATATACTATCAGAGGATGCAGTCCACTGAGCTCTGCGTCCGACCCAGCAGTGGGCTGCAAACCTGGGCTTCCGCTGCTCCCCACATCTGGAGGGGCTGCCACCATCGGCCCCGCGCCGTTTGAGAAATCAGATACTCGGGGTATCAGGAAGTTGATTCGACTTCCACTTCCTTAGCAAAACACGCATTAATATTTAAGGTTTTTCTTTTATAAAGCCGTGTTCTGTCTCGAGCGTGGGGTGAGAATTATGCGCTGGGAAAATTCGCTGGGATGGAGCTGGAGAATTCAGTGAGGCCGGGCCGTTTTCTAAAAAGCTGGGGCTAATTGAATCCTGCTGGTTTGTTAGTGCTTTTTGACAGCTTTATATAAGTACTAAATAATATTTATAAAAAAAATGGAAAAATGTGTCCGCACAGGCATACACACACCTACGAAAAGGAGGAAAAAAAATCTATAAAACATTTCCACACTCAGTTAGAAAAGAAATCATGTTTATTATACTCAGTTCTGCACTGTGTTCAGCATCTTTCTTCAATTAGATGGCCAGATGACACAGATCTTCCTGTTACTTTCAGTAAGCACAAGCTTTACTATCAAGGTTGGACCTTTTGCTTTTCCTTTCTTGAAAGACAATTTCCCTTTAAAAAAACCCATATTTTATTGTAACTGATTAATAGGGTGCCACAAAACTGATAACGCAATCCTGAATGCTGTGTGGAATTCCACTTCTAATCCAAAAGTCTCATTTTTCATACATTAAAAAATGTTTTTTGCTTATGAAAGTCCCTTTTTTTCCCCTTTTAAATGTTGCTGGGATAAAAAACCAAACAGAAAAAATAGTTCTTTAAGGGCTTTACTGATTCTGTGTGAATAATCTATTTTTTGGAATAAACAGCCTGTATATGTTAATGTTGGTTATCTGAAGTTTCATGGTCAACAGATGTTCAGTGAAATAATATGCAAGGGTTTAAATTCAGATGCTGAATGTTCTTTCATGGAAAGTTTACCTTGTGGATCCAGACAACTTGTCTATTTAGAAAACACTAAATCCCTTTTCCCCCTTTTTAATCAGAAATTAATGTAAATGTGCCCAATATACTCCCATGCACCAATATTTAAAACAACAAGCACAACTTTTGACAGCTCTTTACCCATCTGCGGGTAAAACACAACAGTCAAACCTCTGTCTCTCCCCCCAAAATACTAGGCTTAGGCAAATAGTTGAGACTTAAACTCAACAAACTCGATCTCGGCAGGGTTGATGGTAAAAGAGCATTCCAGAGCCTGGAGTCATGTATCAGCCAGGGCCTGTTTCCCATCCCGGCTCGCTCGGAGCTGGGAACAATTAACAAGAGGGCCACAGCTGATCCCGAATGATGGGCTGACAGATTGGGAGTGAAAGTGATCTCCAAGGTGCTTAGCCTCAAACCACAGCCTTAGGGATCTCTGGCAGAGATTTGCGGGGATGCGGGGGGAGGGAGCGGGGCTGTGGCAGCAGCTGCCGGGGCTGGGGATGCTGCAAGTGATGCTGGGGTGCCAGCCCTGGGGTCACATCCCGAGCCACAGGGACAGAGGATTTTGTTTGTGGGAACGATGCCTCTTCTCTTCCAGGTGGTCTCAAATTAATATTGGAAAAGGGGATTTTGTTGGTATTTAGGGCATTTAATTAATAAGCTGCCAGAGAGGGAAAACAGATTTGAAAGTTGGCATGGCTTTCTTGCAATACAAGCTGGATTACTGTCCCCCTTTAGCTCGTGTTTAGCCACTCTAATTGTTGCCTGCTCCTCTTGGTGTGAGGAATCTGGATCACAAAAGCTTTGGTTTTAGCATCCATCGGGGACAGGGTTTTATCCGCCTGGGCTTATCTGAACCGGGCGTGTGCTGCAGCGGGAGGGGCCGGGACAGGCTCGGACAAGGTGTGCGGGTGGCTCAGCACCAGCAGAGCTCCCCAGCCCAGCACAGCAGCCCCTGCAGATCCCTCCTGGAGCATCTCTGTGCGGGGACTGCAAATAGTCACTGTAACAGCTCGCAGTCCCTCAGCTGAGACCCATCAGCCACAAACAAGGGGCAGTTGGCAGAGCTTAAAATTTATAATTTTTTCCCATGGGAAGCAGATGACATGCAAACCTACCTACAGAGCCTGGGCTTGCTGCTGCTGCTGCTCTACCTGGATGCTGAACTGGGCTTTTAATTGGTTTTCCCAGCCTGTTTTCCAAGTGTAATAACTGGGTTTGGGTCCTGAGCAAGTGTGTGTTGTTATTGTTAGGGACATGGCTGTGATTTTCCAGGGAGGCTGAAGGGGTGAGGTGCCCAGGTCCTTTGAAGTGTCAGCCTCAGCCCGTTGTGCTCCCAAGCTGTAAATCAGTAACTGATAAAATAGTGTCTGTGTGTGTGTGTGACCCCTCGTGTGTGTCCCTGGGAGCAGGCTGAATCTTTAATGCACGGGAGAGGAAGGGGCTTTCTGCAGGTGAAATAAAAGAAACGTTGAGGTTCTTTAGAGGTGGCATCCTGGAGCTGGTTATATATGGGAAAAGGCAGACACAGCCTAGGGGTGCATCTTTATTTTATTTATTTGTTCATTTGGCCTGGAGCTGGACTCATCGTATGATTGCAGCTGCTGTAAAACTTATGTAGGGGCCAGTACTGCAAAGTAGGACTGAGTGCCTTTTTGTGAATTCTCTGAGCATTCAGAGAACAATTTAATAAATAGGCTGAGAAAGCCATCACTTCTTAGGTTTCTAAAATAATATCTTTCCCTATCATTTTTCTCTTAACTGTTTTCTATTAAAATTTTTCGAGAGTGAAGTTAGGGGCACTGAATAATTTCAATTTTAAAAGATGGGAGCCATTTTAATAGATAAAGTGATGGTTCTGGAGTGGTTTGTGCATTACAGGATTTGCTTTTTCTTTAAATCTGATGCTTTTGCCCTTACTGTGGAATGTTTAAATGAGTGAATCTTTGCTGGGAGGGGACAAGACATGAGACACGAGATGGACTTGTCACTCTGGAGATGTCAGCTAATTTCTGCTCTAGTTTTTCTGCTAGGCTTCAGGTGATTGCCCCCTGGTTTTCCTGAGAAAAACTCAGCATTTTGGATGCCAAGTTTTTCTGAAAAGGGGAAGAACCGAAAGTATTGAGAATTGCTAAAGGCTTGAGGTAGCTGTCATGCCTGAACACTTGGAAACCTGTCCTTGCATTTGTCCCCCTGTCCAGGGTGATCTCCTGGAGGGAGACAACCCCAGCTGCTTTCCAAAGGAGTTGGGTCTCCTGGCCAGGTCCCCTTTCTGTCCTTCGCCCTTTGCACAGACAGGGACTTGTGCCTCAGCCAGTTCTCTCCTTACAAACCAGGACTGCTATGGTTAAAAGTTTAAACCAGCATGAAATACCCGATTCCCAGCTGTGTTCAGATTGCAGAAATGTTACTTTCTAAGTTAGGATGTAACCAGCATCCTTACTTAATGAAGTAAACTTTTTTTTGTTGCTAAAACTGTGGGTTTTTTTTCCTCCTTGAAGTGTATTTTCCTCTTTAAGGTATGAATGTTTCCTTTTATGCTCCTTCTGCTTTTTTTTCCCTCTAGGTACTCCCTTGGGTACCCATGCAATGGCCATTTGGTCATTCAGGGGGAAAAATACATTTAACAAATGCTTTTCTGACCCATATCTTGCTTTGAGATGTGCAGAAGATGGATGGCCCTAATACATTCTGCTCTCTTCCTTGGACAAAACTCCCCAAATTTCACAGACAGAATGTGTGTTTTCCATGATGCAAAGTTGCAAATTGTATTTTCCTCCAGATTATTGATGTTATTTTTGAGGTGTTGTAACTATGGGCATGGAACAGTGCAATCTGCTTTTAACAGAATGCAAAATGCCCCTTTAAATTATAAATACTCAGCATGAAAAGTTCTGTCACATTTCTTAAGAGCCTGCTGACGAACAGGTTTGTGCTGGGAAATGGCTTCCTAAGCATGTTTGGTTGTGTGTGTGTCTTTCTGTCTGAAAATGGAGATATCTTATTTTAGAAAGGTTTCTGAGGGATCTGTGTGTGGAACAAACCCCCTGCTCATTGTTGATTTGTGTGATGATGAGTCCAACATCATTTTGTGGCATTGATGGGACCATATTTAGTGGCCTCTTTGCTTGGTTCTTGTGATCACCTGGACACTGTATTGGCACCTACTCATTTCAGAGCCTGTTATGATCCAAAACTAAAATACACCTGATAAAAACAATATCAGTCCTGTGCTATGTGCAGAGGTTTCTCCATGGCATTGGAGTCTGAAGAGCTGTAACTTTGCAGAGATACACAAAGGCTGTGAGAAACCTGCATTTGCTGCTCCTTTTCCCTGGTTATTAAAACGTAAGGAAGAGCCCAACTTGGATAATTTTTTTTCATCATTAATTTTCAATGAGACTGTGATTATGCTTTAATTGATGAGCTCTCCTGTGAAATCTCTATGGCACAGATAATAAAGCTAACAGGTATTTTCCTGACCTGGGGAAAGAACAGACTTTCCCTCTGTATAACCACAGTGCTAATGATGGTTAATAGAGAACATCATTTCACCTTTTCCTTTTCATTTTTTAGTTCTGCTCTATCACTCACTGAGGACCACAATGTCAGCAAATGTGTACAGCTTCATGTATTTTTCAAGATATGCTTGCTACCTGTGTGATAAGCCTCATTTTATGCCCCATATTAGGCCCTCTTCCAGTCTGGAGTTATTTGTTCCCTGGCTCTGGATTATCTTGGAGCAGGAACTTCTATGACGCTGGGATTTGGTGATTATTGTTCTTGACATTTTTCTCCATGGAAAAAGAAGAAAACTGCCCTATGACTGCATTTTGCTGTTCCAGGTGTGTGCACCAGACAGCATCTTTACTACCTACTGATCCCCTTTCTGAGGTTAATCTATTGTAAAATTAGATTGTAAAAATGGACACAGTTTCCACATTTACATGCCAGCACTGAAGGACTCGTGGAATAATTCAAATACTGCACAATTCCTTTTGCAGAAATCACTGCAAAATTCATTTGTAAGTGCAAACCATGGAAATTAGCATGGATTCTTCCTCAGTTCAATTCATCTTTCAGAGGTTGTTACCCTTCCCAATCTGATTGCCTTAAGAACACAGATTGTCTTCTCTTGATGGTGAAACTGCTTTAATCCCCTTTTCCAAAGGTCAACTAATCTCCAGTCTTAAGTGCAATAGATGCAAATACAGTTCTCTTGCCATGTTCCTTCTAATTTAATTCTCTCCTAAGCTTTCATGTATAAACCTAGTAATGGATCAAGTTTGGAAGGGGTCAAAAGGTTTCTGTTCCAGTAAAATTTAAATTGACATCGCATACTGATAATGGTTTGCTCTACTTTACTATAAACACCAGCTACTACTCTACTGGGATATCATTTTGTGCAAGAAGACAGTGTTCCAAACAGCAGCAGAACATGTCCTTTGTTTTGCTGCAGGAGTCGATGACTGCAACCTGTGATACAAGAGAACCAAAAGTGCATAATTTTCAATTCACAGTTGTTGTGCAGCATCTTTGACCAACTTGTTTAATTCCATCGCCCCTAATTGCATTTATAATGAAAAAAATTGATGCAGATTGCACAGAAATATAAAACTAACAAATAATTACCTGCCCATTGCTGAGACATAAATAAAAGACAAAATGTGATTATTTTTTAATTACTAGAAAAAAAGGCTCAGTATTAGCTACCTTTCTGTAGCCTCTTTTTAGTCTTTGGCGTAGAACTTCTCCCCATTTTAAAAGCCAGTGAATGAACACAGTCCAGCGTCTGACTGACTGCAGACAGAGGAATGGCAAGTGAATTCTGCAATACTGACAGGGTTGTTTTCATGGGTGGAACAAGCCCGTGACGTCTCACTGAGCTGGATCCCTCTTTGTTGTTAAACTGGAGAAAGGGCTGGTGTGTTATCAGCGAGGGACACTTACAGGATTTGATTGATAAATTTACTGCTCTCGTGGATTACCTCGTCCTTTTGTGCAGGACTGGCAGAGTGTCAGGACTGGGTCTTGACAGACACCAGAACATGTGTCCCTCCTAATTTACAGTGAGCACCAGGGAGCCAGGATGTCGTCAGACACCAGCCCACCCTGACGTGCAGTGGAAGGCCTGGGTTTTGTTGGATGGCACTTTTTCCTCCTCCAAGACAACCTTTCCTCTAACTGCTCTCCATGATCTCACAGTGCACTGAAAGTGCTGCGTGGTCATTAACGGAGCATGCGGAGGGGCACAGCAATAAAAGATGGGGTTATTGATCAGCTTGTCTTTTAGAACAAATGGTTGTACAGAGCTTATAGTTTCACGCAAGGAACTTAAAATAATTTTTGTTCTTACCTTGTAAGAGTTTCTGGGCTGCCTTTTTCCTGCGGGGAAGCATGGAAGGTGTGTTGGTGTTGCAGCCATACCAGTCCCTGCTTGTGCTGGTGGCTGCCCATACTCTCTGGGAAACCCTAAATGAGCATTTTTGAAACAAAACACTGTGCAGGGTATTGAATTCTAGCCCAATGGTAATTTGGGTGTGCATTTTTCACCAAAGCAGGTAAGGGCAGAAGATAAACAAGGGATTACATACTTGAAAGGTATTTTAATTTTTCAGGGTACCCCAGGAAGGGGGCAGTGGTGGAAGCTGCTGGGAGGTTCTGTTCCCCTGCTCTGCCCTCCCAGGTGGGCTCCCACCACTGGAGCAGGGACTGCACAGTTCTGCTCTTTGTTCCCTGGCTGCCTGAGGTAAATGGCTGGGGAACCTCAGTGAGCATCTTTCATTAGATTTGCAAAAAGGGGGAAAAAAAAATGGGGGAAAGGAGAAAGAGAGGAACAATCCATATGTGCCCTGGCAGCCTGAAATAGCTCGCCACAGGTTTGAAATCCATTTCCCACAATGGTAAGAATTAAAAAGCCACAAAAGCCGACCTGTACATTTGTGCTGGATGAGGATTGCTGATACACAGCAGAGCTGTCATTTTAGGAGGAAATCATCCATCATCTGCCTGCTAGTCCCCAATAATCACCTTCTATTACAGTCAGATTGAATCTTCAATCGGTGGCGTAATGCCAGTTTTTCCACAGTTCTCAGTTTCCTGTTCTTTACAGAGGTATTCAAAATAATTTGCCATTCAACTCTACAGATGTAGCGCTTGTGGAGAATATTATTATTGTTAGCATGTTGCTTCTAAAGCAAATCTGTGCCAAGGCATAATTTACTGAATTAATCACTGGTCACCCATTGAATTCCTCTCCCCGTTTTTTCCCCCCACACCCAGTTAGGATTTTGTAATCATTGATGCTGTTGTTGTTTTTGTTGTGTTTCGTCCCCACTGATGCAATGTACAATTTGAAGATGTTGAGCAATGGCCCTTTTGCTGACGATAAAAGCAATGACCTGATTAGGAAGACTCCACCAAGCAGAAAGTGAAGGGTGCCAGCACAAGGAGAACTCCCGGGGGTAAAGCAACTGGGGAAAGTGGAAAATGTTGAAGAGTTTAGGATGAGTTTTATTGCATCTCCTTCTGTTTTAATTGTTGGTGTATGGGAATGCAGCAAAGACAATGAGGTTGTCCAAGTCTCAAAGGTTGCTGAGCAAACATCATGGGAGTGTTTTGGGGGTACTGAGGGCCCAACAAAACTTACCCATCTTTTAAATACTTTAGTGTATGTGTACTTTCACATCTCTTTTCCCTCTTCTTCCCAGTGTAAATTAAGATGCAGCCTTGTACTAAATTGAATCTCTGCCTATCTTTTGCCGTGCTTGTGATTGCCTCTGCTTTTCACATGTCATTTTAGTCTTCACCAAATAGATTTCTTTTAGCTTTTTGTGCAAAATTGAAGTAGTGTATTAAAGCAGAAGCCTTTAGGGCATACCGTTGGGTTTTTTTCCTTTTGGAAAATAAATAATAGTAACATTTAATTACTGTACCTACTACTTAAGTAAAGTTTTGGTTCCTCAATCCAAAGTCCAATTTCCTACTTTGTGGTTAAAGCTCCGGTATGTTTTGAGGGCAGTGTACTGTTACATGCCTGAATTCAGCAAAGGAAAATAGGAAATAATTCACTCTGGCTTGAAAAGGGTGGGGATTTCTTTGTTTCTTTTTATATTTATTCAGGAAAAGCTGACAATCGTCCCACATTAATGAACAACACCATCAATCAAAGTGCTGACAATGAGCGGAAAAGCGAGGTAGATGTCAGACTGACGGCATATTGCTTTTTTCAGCGAGGCCAGGGCTGTTTATAGCACTTTTCACTGGCAAAACTCTGGCTGCAGCTCGACAGGAATAGAAAGCAGAATCAGAAACTGTGTGTAGAAAGTCGCTCCTGTGCTTTGTAATTTGAAATTAGCATTGAAATCCAGTCACTGCCGTGTCATTTTCATGGGTTTGCTTAGAAGGTGGCAGAGTTGTTCCTGGTGAGGTGATGATGAACCTTGCTGCTGCAGACAAGAGCCAGCTCAGCCAAGGGCTGCAGCACCTTGTGAACAGAGCAGAGATAAAAATATAACATGGATTATAATCCAGCCCCTCCCTGGAGTCCCCTGCTCTGTGAAGCAGCAAACCCTCCTTGTGGGTGCCTTTTTCTTGCTTCTCTTTTCTTTCTGGGCCATTTGCTTGCAGCAAGGAGGAGCTGCCAGGTTCCCTCTCCTGCTGCCCAGTCATGGGCTCAACAGGGCTGCTGGTACCACACAGTTCTCTGCCCTGCTTGGCTGTGTGAGAAGGGTGATGAACCACCTAGCTGCTGGAGGATGGAGGGCTGTGAGTGCCCAAAGCTGCATAGCTACATGTCACAGGACCTGGATCTCAATGGGAATAAAAGTTCTGACACAGCAGAAAAAGAATATTTTGTCGGACCTGTCAACTCTTCTTCATCCTCACTTCTTTCTGGAAGATGTGGATTGTGAACATTACCCCTGAAATACCCACCTAAATGCTTATTTGAGGAGTCTCCCTCTTTTATTCAGGATCTGGAGTTTAAAACACATGTATCCATTCCTCCTCCCTTCCCAGCTGAACCAAACCCAGCTTTTGCTGAACCCCTTGGCCTGACCCAGCACCCTGTAACCCCTCTATGCTGTCAGGGCTATGCTGTTCCCCACAGGAGCAGCAGCAGCAGTGCAGGGCAGTGAATGGTTTCTTTAAAGCCTTTTCAGGAACAAATGTGTTGTTGGAAACCACTTGAGTCACTGCCCCAGTGCACGACCCTGGGCAAGTCATTTCCCCTCCCTGAGCCACCATTTCAGCCCTCACCCCACATTTGTCTGGTCTATAAACTGTAAGATCATCAGGGCAGGGCTCTGACTCTCCCAGAGATGCACACAAGTATGAAAGCAAGATAAAGCAGGGACTTCTGGCTCAAAAAAATGGGGGAGGGAATGGTGAACACAAACCCCAGGAATGTTTTGGTCATTTCTGCTTTGAGAATTTAATAAGAAAACAGTTTTTCCTACTTCTCTGCTGATGTGTGGGAAAACTTTTATTAAACTTTTTTCATATTTGAAACATCTGAGAGTTTTGAGTTTCCCTTAATTGTCTCTTTCCCACCCTCACTCAGCACAGAGAAAGAGGAGGAAAATGGGGAAAAACGATTAAACTGAAAAATAATGTCGGAGGGCGTTAGAACTTAAATGTTTCCTTTTAATGCTTTGGAACTTTCCAAAGACAAGGAAGTCATGAAAGGTTGGAGCAGCAATTAAAAACAAATTAAAAAAAAAAAAAAGGAAAGAATCCCATACAAGGGATTTCATAGTAGGCTCTGAAGCTTCAGGAGCTTTAAATAGGAGATTTTTACAGCTGTTTCCCTTCCTCTGCTTTTTCAGTGCAAGGGCATAACAGAACCTTGGGGTAGGAGGTGCCTCCTGTGACCAGAGAGAATCCCAGCAGGATTGGCACGGTCCACACGGGAGGGTTTTAGCCCCACCTCTCTCTGTAACTAAATCCTCTAGGTCTCAGGTGCACACTCTGATCTCCTCTGCCTCGGGAGGGGATCATCCTGGGTTGCTGTTTAGGATTATGGCACACAGCAGATTTGTGTGTGAGCAGAAAGGGCTGGTTATGTGTTAGGAACACAGGTTCCTCTGGGTCAGCCCCGAAAAGCAGCCTGGCACAACCCTGTCTGGGGCTTGAGGGGGCTGGGTTAACCCCTCTGTGTCCTGGACACATCCCTGATCATCCCTGCCACCCCAGGAATGTGTCCCAGCTCTCAGGGTGGGGTTAAAGGCTGGGGACATTTGGGAACAGAGAGCTGGGAAGGTGTCACAAAATCACACGAACTGTCTCAGACAGATGGGAGCAACATCTGAGTAGGATGTTATTAAACTTGTAGCTTAATCTTCTCCCTTGATTCCTGTTTCTGTTGATATAAATAGGAAACCTTAGGCAGCCTTCACCCCCTGCAGTTGCACTCCTGGGGACAAACCCCATCAGAAAGGTTTCATTTCTTGCAGCAGCCTCACAGGAGAGAGTCTGAGGCAGGGAGTGGTGTTTGTGAAGGTTACAGAGTGCAGGGTGCTCCGTGGCAGACACGCTGCACCAGCTCTGGCCTCTCCTGGGTGTCCCTGGAATGCATTTCCCACCACACAGCCTCCCCTGGCTGCCCGTGACCTCCCGGCAGCAGCAGCATGATTCAGCCCGCTGCAAATCCGTGTGGTATTTGCCTTTCCTGAGACACACAACTTCCTTTTTATACTGTCCAGAGGGATCTGTCTCAGAGCAGCCCTGCAGATCACCCTCAGGAGCCTTCTCCTTCCACCTCCTGACACCCTCTGTGCTGCTTTGGCAGGGCCCGCTGCAGGTACCAGTTCATAGAGCTGGTATTCCAGGAGGATGGATGTACAAACAAGGAAAAGCTCCTTAAAAGTGGGGTGGAAGCGGGTGGAAACACCGTGGAGCTGAGGGAAACGGCCGCCCTCACATCTCCTTCATCATCTGAAACAAATGAAAACCGGGCTGATAAAATTCATGGTGCTGTTCCCAGCTGTTTTTGTTGTAAGGAAAGTTCCCTAACGTGGAAAGTAACTGAAAACTAGAGATGTAATTGCTGCAAAATGTAACAGTACCCAGCAAAAATTACAGCTACTCGATGAAATATATGAATTTTCTCGGCATCAGCATAAAAGAAAGAACATTCTCATCCAGAAATGGTATGTAAATAAATAAGCTCTAATTGGTCTGACAATGCCCCTTTTCCTGGCAGTGCCAAGAAAACTAGCATTGTAATTACACAGTTCTGGGCAGACATGTGGTTTCCATTAAGAAAGACTTGTGATTGACTGAGTTCATGAGGCATGTCAGAAAAAACACATCAATGTCTTTATAACATGAAAAAAACAGATCCAAATTTACTTCCAACTTCATGAGAAATGTGCATTTGTAAATACTCTTCAGCTCAGTATAATAAATGGAAGTAAGGCAAGTTGCTAGCAGGGAAATTTGCCAATTTCATTCTAAAATATAACCTTAGGCAACTAAATGCATTTATTCCTTTTAGTAAGGAGAGTTTCTTGCATTTTTGGCGGGCATTTAAAATGTTCCTAACTTTTTTCCCCAGTTGTTTCTGTTCAGCAGTGTAGTGATTGAAAATGTTTCCAATGAAAATGAAAACGATATTCAAAGTCTCCCACATTTTGTTTTACCTACATCACACAAGAGCACTTAGAGCTGGGACTCAAGCTTTAAGAGTAAAAAACCTGCATGCAGGATTTTTTTTCTCCTGTGAAAAAGAAAAACTGGCTAGTTAGGTAAGGGAAAATTTTATCTAAGAGGATTTTAAACTAAAATTCTAATGACTCGTTTTAATCACTTAAAGTGACTAAAATGTTGGATAGTTTATTTTCTGCCTTAGCATAAATACTTTTAAAATGACAAACATTTTAGGATGCTGCCAAATACTGTCATCTCTTGGCAACCTTAACATTTTATGCTAGATGTATTTTTCTTGACAACAAAACAATTGTGTCTGTTTCTTCTCTTCCCCCCTCTTGAAAGACAGCAGTGGCAAATACAGGGTGTTTTTAAAATGGATTATATCTGTTATGACTTCTTCTAGATATAAATACAGATTTAAAATCTACTGAGTAAAGAAAAAAACCCCAACATTTGGGGTCACTGGCTGTGCCCTTTTACAATTGTGTTAAATAATAACATTTCTTTCTTGACCCCTCCCAATATAAATTGAAAGAAAAATCTTAATTCTTTGACAAGAAACATTACTTTCATGGCTGGGGCACAGCACAGTGAATGTATCTGTCCTGCTGTGACTCACTGCTCTGCCACAGGCTCCTGGCATGGACATGGGCAAGTCATTTAAAACTGTTTTGTGTCTCCACCTCATTGTTGTGAAGTTAAAATCCACTAATCACTGGGAAGTGCTGCCTGGCTCAGCAGGGAGGGTCAGACAAGTACCTAGAAATATATGCCAAATCTGGCAAAGGATTTGGATTGTGCAGTGTGGCTACAAAGTGCTTTAATACTTTTTAAACTTAAAAAAAAATACTTTTAATGCATTTTAAACTCCTTTGTTGAAGTGGCAGCAAAGATTGTTCTGTTGAGGTAACACTAGACAATGGTAACAAGAATAAAAGGTTTAAGTTGTTAAAATGGTACAGGAGTAGGAGCTGAGTCGTATATACACAAGTTTCTTAAATTATTAGAAAGATTGAGATTAAACTTTAGAACTTTTAGAAACTTCATGGGGCAGAATTACTTGTCTGGAATGAAGTGTAAATATTTTAGCATGGGAAGAGGACCACCCTGTCACTCACAAACACCTTGGTCAGGATGACAGTGGGCTCCTTTAGCTTATTTCTTACTCCTCAGAGATAATTTGGAAGTGTGATTTATTTAGCTCATTCTCACCCCAAAAAGCCTACAGACTGGACAAAAGGGCTTCTCAGATGCTTTTAGACCATGCTATTAAATTTGCTCACAGCTGAGAACCCTATCTTGTACAATTGGCTTTTTCTATGTATTTTAAGGACTGACAGGAGCAACAATCTGAATTTTTAAGTAGGCCCTCAACAACAAACTTCTCAGAAAGAGAAATTACAGACTTTTCTCAAATGGTTGCATGCCCTAAAAATCTGTATTCCCTTTTTGGCTGTCCCTTTTGTATGCATGTATCAATAACTGCCTATGTAAATAAGCTTTTAGGTAGTGTGCTTGGGAAATAACATTTTTCAGGGGATGTATGCAAATTTTGGAGATCCACAGTTGGATTTCTGGTAATGGTACTGAATTTTTAAATTGTGGCAATCTGCGCAGAATACCTAAATGCATCTCTATTGTATCACATCAACATAAGAGGCATTGAAGGAGCATCTCTACTCATTTTGTTCCTTGGAAAAGGCTCTAGAGTGTTATGAAGTGTGTGGTCAACAGGAAAGTAGCTTGGAAAAATCCCCATCCTCACGTTGCCAGCTGAGCTCTCTCAGAGGGGAAGAACAGCACATGGGGGCCCAGAGGAGATGGGGAGGCTTTGAGCTCTCTCTGATTGCAGCACCAGTTCTCTCCATCAGAATGTGATGAGCAGTTTCTGGAGCCATTGCATTTTTTATTAAAAATGCTTTTTACAGGAAGAGTATCTTGCTTGTAGTTTCTGCTGGTACAGTTTGATTGTGCTGTGCTTCCCTGCTCTCTGTGTAGTGCTGGTATTGCTGATCAGCCCTATTAGCAAGGTTTCAAAAGAACAATCGTGTCTCTGTAAAACCTTGGTAGAGCAGTTAAAAATAAACCTCCCAGACTGATTACAAAATCAGCACCATGCTGATGGCAAGAGAAATGCTCCCTTTGCTAGAGTAGCTGCCTGTTTACGTTTTGCTGTGAGCCTGGTGTCTTGGATTTCGAGTCAGAAGGATGTCAGGACATTGGACTCTGCTGAGGCAGCCTGCAGTCATGATGGGTAGCCCAGAAAGCCTAAAGCTACTTATTCTTTCCTTGAAAAAATCCCAGCTTAACATCATGATCCTGACTGAAGGGGCTGGTTTAATCATCCAATTTTCTATGTTCAAGGTAAACCCTTGGCACTGAGAGTTGGTGTTTGGGACTGATGACAAACAGAGCTGAGCACCGTCCAGCAAGCACCCAGTGCACAAATTATTCCAACTGAACTCAAGGGAGGGTGAGAGAAACAATGAGATTTTGCTGAAGCTCCCACGCAGGTGCCCTGCTTAGTGCTCCTGTCATTGATTGTTAGGTGCTTAGGAGACTTTATGACTTCACTTTATTGTAAAATGGAGAGGTTTTTGGTGAATATAAATTTTGTGTTTTGGTTTGCTTGTGGAGTGCCAGGAAATATTGAGGTGAAATCTGCCACATTTGTGTCTGTTGGGAATGCTGGAGGTGATACAAGATCCCACCCATTAACCAAGGGGTTGATGGTGCTGTAGCACAATATGTAAGAGTATTCGGGAATCTTCTACCCATAATCAAGCAGAGCTGTGGGTGTGACTGTGCTTGGAAAACATGTATTGGATTGGATCTCTAGCTTGGATATCTAGCTTTGAATTCTTGCTCTGTGTTCAGGAAATTCATGACATGTTGGTGGCAATGGCAGAGCCAGAGCCTGTCCTGACATGTTGGTGGCAATGGCAGAGCCAGAGCCTTTTCCTTCTTGCCTTGTCTGTGACCAAATCCACGCCACAGAGGCAGAGGAAACGGGAATTGCCAGTGTGAAATCAGTGCACAAAATGGGGGATAACTCATAATTACCAGCAAGAATCTGTCAATCCTCGTTCTTACTCTGAGTTTCACAGGGCTTTGGGGGGACTTGGCCACCTTGGAGGGGCTGCTGCGAGAAGCAGTGCATCCCTTTGGAGTTCCTCCACATAAAAATGTGTGGAGCAGTGTTGAGCTGATCCAGGATTTCCACCCTGAGGAGCTGTGGGGGGTGGTTTTGATGCCAGACAGCTGTGTGGCTGCTGATCCAGCTGCACTGCATTTAGAGAGAGGAAATTCAGGAGTCACTATCACAGGGGCAGGCTTTTAGTAGCATCAGATGTTTGGGGCTGAGCTTCTCCCAGCCCTGCTTTACCAGGCAGCTACACCTCCTCTGTCCATCTGTTCCCAGCTCCAGAGATGATGGATAGGATGCTGAATGCTCTGTTTGTGTGTAACCTAATGCCAGAGTCACAAAAACACGCGGATCTTTCTGCTCTGTAGGAAGCATTGCTTTTCCATTGCTTTGAAAGGGAAGTTAAGCATCTAAACTGAAGTTTAGGTATCTAAATGAGCTCATGGATCTTGGATTGAAGGAATCACTTAGGCAGGTTTGAATATGATATCTGTAATATATCACTTTGCTCCTTGTTTAAATATTTATGGGGAAGGCTTGGGGTGAGGCAAGGGGGGTGATAAGGGTGGGTGTAAAGGGAGAGAGGACATCGGGTTCTCTCTGATGTCACTGCAGATGAGTCATTTCTCCACATTAAGGCTAATCTTCCAGGGGCTTATGAGCCTTACCAGGTTAAGAAGAACACTTTGAAAATATTTTTAAAGCCTTTAAAGCCTGGGCAAGTTCAGGAGGTTGTTTTTTTTTTTTTTTTGGTTACCATTTGGCAGAGATCTGGACACTGGAGGTTTTCATTTGTTGGTTGTACCTCCAGAAACCAAAATCCCCTCATGAAAATATTTGACATCTGGTCAAATGAGGAGGATTCAGGGAGTTTCAGCTATAGAAAACCCTCTTTGGGGACAGATAAGAACCCCCTAAGTTTAATGGAGAAAAACTCCGTGTTTGCATGATCATCCAATGAGGTTCCCCTTGGTGGGAGTCTCAGTCCTCCCACCCAAGTGCTGTGACCCATTTTCCTGCTCCATGTTGCAGAAACTTTGTCATTACCTGTGCCTTCAAAGGGCACTGAAGATGGGTAATCTTCAAACTTGCTGCTTAATTACTTCGGCTTCATCCCGTTACTCCCCTTTTGTGCTGTTGGAATCTCTCACTGATATTGGAATCAGATACCTGATGGGATGGCCTTGGAGCAGCTGAGGTTATAGTGCAAGATAGTCTTAATAGGAATATGCAGTCAACTACACTCTCAGGAAGGCCAATAAATGATTGTACCTTTTCAGAAAGTGCATTTATACACACAAAAACTCCTCGTGTTTCCTCTTGGTTCCTTTTCTTTTCACTTTTAAAAAAAAAATCTTTCAATTTCCAGGAAGCATAACCAAATGGGAGACAAAGCTTTTTTCAGTGAAAATGCCAAATAGAGTGCTTGTTTCATTTAAATTCCTGCCTTGAAAAGCAATAATCTCACATTTAGAAAAAATTACAGTGGAGGATGGAGAGTAATGAAAATGCAGAGCTGAGGTCTATTTGTCCCATCTGAGGTAAAGCAGGGTTATGGAAAACCTTCTAATGAGGTGAATATGTTCTAATGCACATTTGATTTTTTTTTTTTAATACTCAAGCTATTTCTGCAGACTGCTTTAAAATGTTGAATTAAGATGTGATTGTTTTCTGCCCATTGGACTTTCCCTTCCAGCTCCAGAATGCTTTAACCTGCCCCTTTTATTGTGCTCTGAGTGACGTTTTAAAGTGCCAACGTCATGCCATAGCCCGTCCCAAAATACATACATACTTTTTACATGCTCAGGTGGACCTAAAAGCAAAGTAACAATGTGCTTGTGCAGGCTGTGAGCTTACAGAACAGAAATCATGCAGTATTTAATATGGAAATAGTGATACATTTGCAGGTACTTGACTTTGTTATTGTCTGAGGGGATCTGGGGGCAGTGTGATGCCTCTAACACATGGATATTCTAACAGTAATGCATGCTGCAGTGATAATCTCCTGTACCAAAACAAAAAACACGTATTGGAATATGGAATTCAAAATTCTTTATGATTGTTAGGTAAAGTGATTTTTAAATTAGTTTTTAATGAGTTCTAATATTTTAATACAACACAAATTTTTGAGTTAGAGGTGCTTTATAGATTTTCTTTTTTTTTGTTTGTTTTAGACAATGGGATACAATATTACTTGGTGGGATAACATTTAATTAAAATATACTAATTTATGTATTTGTTTATTAGTCTTATCCCTAAAGCAGCAAAAAAATCTGCGTAATTTTTATGAAAAATGTAAATGAGGACTTTGGCATCACTAATAAAGTGGAATTAGCATACATTTAAAAAGTGGCTTGTTTCACTTTAATAACATTTATAGCAATCACTTTAAAAGTGCAGCTTTGGCTGGGAGCACAGTGAGTTTGCACAGTGGAAGGGGCTTCTCTTTCCCTGGGCCAGATTTGAGGCTGTGTTTTGTCATCCTGCTCAGTCTGGTGGGACACTCCTGACGTCCCCCTTGGTGCCTGGGGTGTGGTGGTGGCCCAGGTGCCAGTGGGAATCTGGCTCCTTCAGGATGAAGGAGTCTCCAGCGTTGGTGTTGGCTGAGGCAGGATCAGACTGCTCTGGGAATAACCTTTCATTTTTCTAATTTCCTTTTTAGCTTTATTAGGTTTTACCTGATGAGGTCTTGTCAAGAAAGAAAAAAAGTTTCCTCTTATTACTTTCAGCGTATGAAAAGTAGCGAGGCAAAAGCCCAGTCGGTCCTGAGACGGACAAAATTTCCATTGAAGTTTATAGGAATTGTGTCTGAGAAATGGCTGTTAAGATCAGCCCTCAGATTTTTATCCTGTGATATAATACACCACTGCAAGACAAGCAGGGTTGTTGGCAATCTGCTGATGAGAGTGGTTGTGTTTGAGTTTCTCTGTTGTTTTAATCCCAAGCAAGGCTTCTGTGAGATCCTGTGAGTTGCTGTGGGCTTGCTCCATGGTGTTGAGGGCCTGTGGTCAGCTAGGTCAGCTCTAGGAAGCCACAATTGTGGCCATCAGTGTGGCTGGACATGGACAGAGGGGCCAGCTGGGCTGGCAGTGAGCAAGTCTTGGTGTTTTGGGCTTGTTTGGGAGTATTTGTACACATTTATTAAAAGGAAAAAGGCAGCATCCTCTCCTCTCTCCTCTCTCCTCTCTCCTCTCTCCTCTCTCCTCTCTCCTCTCTCCTCTCTCCTCTCTCCTCTCTCCTCTCTCCTCTCTCCTCTCTCCTCTCTCCTCTCTCCTCTCTCTCTCTCTCCTCTCTCCCTCCAGTTTGCTTACAAGAATAATAAAACTGAATACAGGAAGGTAAATAGCTCCAGAAAGGTTTCGAGAGGGCAATGCCAAGCGTTAATTTCTGTGGCTAAAATACAAAAAGGCTGAAAGCTGCTGCTCTGGTGGGGGGTGACACAGGAAAATGGGGAATGGGAGCACCTTCCTTGTCCCTATGTCCCCAGCACTGAGACCCCTCCTCAGTGCCCAGCATGGAGGCTCCTTGGCCCCCTGTCCCTCTGTGTGAAACAAAGGATTGTCTTCAATTCCCCTTTGTTTAAACCTCCCAAGGGGTTCAGATGCCCTTGAGGATTCCATCTCCCCAATCCCACACCTTCTTCCCTGTGGAAAATACCCCCAAATGCAGCCCAGCCTCTTTCCCTCCATCCTCCCCTCCTCCCTCCCACTGTTACTTATTTGGGTTCACACTTCCCATCAGGTCCCTCGCAGGCAGCCTGTGTGGGGCTGTTTGTTAACAACCTGTCAAGGAACATACGGGTTTGGGGAAAAAAATATGGAGTTTTTCACACAGGCTGCTCGGGGCAGCCAGACAGCAGGAGCTGGGGGCCAGCTCTGCTCCGGGAGGCTGACAGGACCTTCGAGGCCAGAGGAGGAGGGCTGAGGGCATCAGGAAAGTCTGGAGCCACCAGGAAGGGATGGCAGAATCCCTGGAGCACGCTTGGGAATGTGGGCATGTGCCTTTGTGCAAAGCTTTCCCTTCCCTTCTTGGGTGCACACTTCTTGGGTGCTGGTTTGCTGCCCATCCAGAGCAAATTTGCAGGAAACAACATTTTTTGTTGTTGTTGTTGTTTTCTCTTTCTCCCTTTCAATTGTTTTTCTTTTTTTTGGTCAATTATCCACGTCACTGAAATGTTTTAATGAGGAAATCCTGACTGCGGGAAGGTCAGGAGATGAAAAGCAGAGCTGATTTTAAAAATAACGCCCAGTTTTACTGCGCGGCCAACTCCCAATGCGTTTTGGAGATGAAAGGGAAAGAAAAGCTTCACAGTATTTAAGCAATAAAAGTGCTACAAGGAAAAGCTCTTTCATAGTCCTTGGCTGGCATGGTGGGGTGGTACGAGGTATGGGGGGGAAAAAACAACTTCTTCAAAGCAGTGTAGGATGTAAAAAGTGCCTCACTCAGGATCCATATTCACTGAGTAGGTGTCTATATGTGTGACTGGATATCACATACAGGTATGAGCAGATGCAGGGCCTGATTCTTCAGGCATTTTATGCAAATGAGAAACTTTTCTCATGAACAGTTGAGATGATCATAAATTGGACTGATTAAGCACATGGTTAAATCTGAGCAGGATTTAGTTCACGTACTTATTCCTATATTCCTATATTCCATCAGTGTAAAAACAAATTACCCTAATGTGACATTAACATCTATTTGCTACCATCTGGGATCTTTTAAAATGGTATTTAATTTCTTAATATTCTGAGGCTTTTTTTCCTTAAAAATTTCATGTATCATTAAAAAAAAAGTCTAGTCTAAGTCACAAATGCATCCTTTTTCTCATGTATATTTGATACCAGGCTCCAGTCTAATCTGATAAAGTGCACTTTGCCTGTGGTGTCTTACAATAAGCTGGCTGCATTAGTGCCGGGAAAAATCAATACCGATTTATAATTTACCATCGCAAAAACCTATCACTTTTTATGACCCTCCATCCTGGCTCATTAATATTACATTAAAACACACACACACCCCACTGCAACAGGGTGAAATTGTAAGCTTGTCAGGTTTGTAGCCATAAAGAAAGCTTTAATTGGTCTTAATTTGGGAATTCAGCATTAGGTTTTGTTTGTTTGTGTGATGGATATTTTTTAAAAATCTTCCTTGCTTTTGGTGGATTTCTAAAATGCATCCTGGTAATGCATCAATTTCTCAGCCAACATCTCCTTAAAGTATTTTTTTTCTTTTTTTTTTTTTCTTCCCTGCATGAAGATATGGTTTTCAAATAAAGCCTCTCTCTCTAAAATTTCATCCAGGTTAGGTAAATCACTCGGAGGCATTCCTTGTTTGGGATTTGGGCTCTTGATGGAGGTGATAAAGTATAATGGGGCCTATCCATGGTTAACATTTATGGTTCTAATTGTGGTTCGATTTCTGTTTATTTGCTTTTCATCAGGGCTCTGGAAGACTGTTTTGGGGCAAAATATGTAAATGGAATCACTGTATGCTGTATTGCTTATCTCTCTCTTGTAAAATGCCTTTGTTTCCTGAGCTGGCAAGAGCAGAGGGATCAGTTTGATGTTGCTGGCCCAATCCTGCAGGATACAAGGGGCTCGGTGCAGTTTACAGAGCACCAGCATCTCCAGCTGATTTCAGTGGGCCTAATAATTTCCTTTCTTCACTGAGCACAGAAGATGACAAGAACTATGAAGTGTAGAACCAATCGTGAATTCAGTTTCTTTCTTACATATTTTAAAAACTAAGTTAAAAAATCAAAACAAACCAAAACAATACTTCACCCCCTGCAAGGAAAATTAAAACAGTTTCATACTCATATGTTTTTAGACTCCAGAAGTCCTTATATCTAAATTCTTTCCAGATAATGTCAAAAATAATGATGTCAGTGTTTATATTGGCAACGGAAAGGTGCTCTTTATTTATTTCATACTATTCCCAGAGAGTTTCCAGGGATTTTATTTTTTTTCTTCTCGTTAATATTGTTGAGATTCTACCCCAACAAGACTCACGCGCTTTCCTGCTGCCTAAAAGGTTAAGGAATAAATAGGTAAATGGTGTGTTAACACAGAAGTTTTTTAGAAAAAAAAAATTAAAAAAAAAATTAAATAAATAAAAACCCCGGGAAATTCAGTGTGTTCTCAAGTGTGCAGTGGATCCACACCGTGCAGCAAGTACATGTCGTGATTGGGTTTTTAAGAGACGTTCGCCTCCCCACTGACTGACAGGGCCTATTGATTTTTTAGGTTTCTGCCGTCATCAGTTTTCAGCCTCACAGCGGCCATATGTCGAGGTCAGGGCGCGCGGGGGCTCGGGCAGGCAGCCCTCGCCACAGCCAAAAGTGAAGGGCCGCTGAAAGAAAATCAATCATGTCATAAGTGGGAAGCATCAAAAATTTTCCCCCTGTATGGCCAGGGCCCATCAGGCTGTCTCCACTCCCGGCGAAGGTTAGGCATCTGTCAAGCCGGGCTAGGTGAAAAGTATTAGAAATGCCAGTTAACCCGTGGTACGGCTGAGCGGAGCCGCGCCGCCTTTGTCTGCCCGGGGAATATGACAAGGTTAGCGCCTGCACTTAATTTTTGAGACAGGGGAGCTCCCTCCACTCCCCTGGTTGGTCTGCAGGATGTGCTGGGCTGGTCCAGGTTTTGGTGAGTGATGGTGGAAGGTGCTGTGTGCTCACAGCTGGGGCTAAAACTCACCCGCTCACCTGGATGCGGAGCTTTCTTTGGGAAGTCAGCACAGGCTATTCATAAGGATCCCCAATGTGGTGCTGAAATGAAGCTTTTTTTGAGTTGAATGTATAAGTTTTCAGTGCTTTGGGTTGTTTGGGTTTTTTCCCCATCAGTGATGACAATTTGCTCTCCTGCCCTGCGCAGATCTGGATGTTGTTTGACTCTTGTTTCAGAATATCTTCACTGGATTGACAGTAAATATTTCCATTGTTCTGCTAATTGGGGAAAATCTATTTCATGCACTCTGTGAAAGTATACTGCTGTGCTGTATGATTTTAATCTTTCTCCTCCTGTTCCATTTAAAATCCATACAATTAGATTGTGCAATTATGCTAAATAATCGATCTTCTGTATCTTGTTTGCCACTTACATGATGCCTCTTGCGGAGAGGAAAACATATCTGAGTATGTCCACTAAATTTGAAATACTGATTTGGTAATACACTGGGATATTTAAGATTATGTTGGCCATCTTTCAAGCTTTCTGACTGCTGATCATGTGCCCTGAGGAGTATTACAGTAGGCCATGGATAATAGAGTGTGTGTGGATTTATTGTGAAGCAATTAGTCAAAAAGAGAAAACAAATTTATCAGGACAAGAATGGGGGCATAGCCTCTTTATTTCCTTAATTCTAGATGAAGAGCAGTGCTACCATCAGTGAGGGTAAATTTGCTCATTTTCTTTTGAAAAAAGACCCCAGACATGTATTTTCCATACTTGAAGCTGATTTGTATCCCATCTCCATGTGTAGGTCTTGTTGACTTGGCCAGATATGCATTTCTGTTCCTTGAGTGATGCTGCCCATTGAAGCTCCTGAGGGGGATCTTCCTGTGAGTGTTTCTCAGAGGGGCAGAGCAGGAGCAGAACTCACTCCAGAGCTTGTCCTGTGTGCAGCAGATGACCCCCAGGAGATGATGGGATGGGATCTGTGGTTTAAACTCCAAGCTGGGCTGCAGCTCACTGCTTGAGTGTTGTCTTTTGCTGCCTGACCCAAGCTGTGTACTTCCTAATAAATATTTTAGCTCTCTACACTCCAGTGATTACGCTCTCCATTGAATACAGATAAAAAGACAAAATGTTTCTTTAATCAGTACTGTGATGTGAGACCGTTAAGGTAATAGTGCTTGAAACTATTAGAATCTTGAAGATATTGACTGGCTTGCTTTTGGCGTTGCAATTATAATTGTATTTTGAGGCTGTGTTATATGGTTTTAGAGTAGTTATTCTAACACAGAAGGCTTCCCTGCCCTATCTGAACTGTAGGGAGATACATAGGGGGAGGAATTTTGCAGTCCTGAGCTGCAGGTGCAGCTAGAAGATGACCTAATTGGGAGTGATATAATTTGGTTTTAGAATGTGCAAGGAAATCCAGGTCATCCCTCTGGAATCCACGGTGAATAAGCGTAGACAGATTTGAGTGGGGAAAAAGCTGTTTGAAACCTTCCTCAAAGTGTATTTAAGCTCTTGAAGTGTTATGGGGAAGACTGGTGACAAAAGTTATCCTTTGTGAGTTTAAGGGGCTGGAAGTGGCCAAAGAAGTCTCCTCTCCACAGAGGTGTATTCCCATTTCCTGAGGAGTGAGGGCCTCCAGGTGCAGAGCTCTCCCAGCTTCATCCACTGACACCAGTTATCCTCACCTGTAGATGCGGGGAATTGCAGTCCAAAGAGAACAGAGGTGATGCAGTCTGAGCTGCTGCTTGGCACCCACCAGGGAAAATCACCCCTTCATTGCTCCATCCAGCCTGGAACTGGGAGGACAAGCTGGGCTCCTCCTGTGATCACACATTGTCACTGACTCCAGCAGGGTCGTTTCCATCAGTGTAGACTTCCCTCCTCACCTGTGGCAATGCACGAATATCAAAAGAGGACCAGACACAGACATTCCTAATACAGTGAGTTATGGGTATCTAACTCAGAAAGTATCATATATCGCATAAAAAAAGTTCAAGAACTGTCCTATCTTTCTCTCTAAATCTCTTTTAGACATAGATTGAAGTGATTTAAATGTGTTGTGTTAGGCATTTGTTTAGTTAAACTAATGCCCTTTGCAGTATCAGCAGACAGTGTGATTTGATGATGTACTTACATGACTCGGGACAAACCCTGTTTGCTGGCTTGTACTTGGTACTTATTTCCAATTATTAAGGAAAAATAAGCAGGGATGGCAGCTAACATTTTAGAATTGCCCTAGAGTTGGTTTAGGGGCTGAGCCTCTGCTCTAGTCACAGACAATTGTAGGCTTTTGCAGCTCAAGAATTACCCCAGTGTGGCTGAGCAGTGGAATTCTGCATGGTGCAGGCCAGCAGCTCCTGAGAGTTTTAATTTCTGACTTTTCTAACAGAGCAAAGCTGGTTTTGCCACTGAAAGGCTGCATTGAATGAGGACTGTTTCAAGTAGAGTCTGATACACCTGTACCAAAATAGTTGGCTCCTGGTCCCAGAGTATCATTCCAGGCACAGTATTTTCTTCCCAAGTGAGAATTAACGTGCTGGGATAACAAAAATCAAAAGTAATGCCTCAGAGTCACGTGGCAGCACTGACTGTGGCTCCTGGAAATGGTGGTGTGTGTGTTTGTGCACACACGTAGAACTTGCTGTTTGCTGCGGGTTGTTTTGTGCAGCCACACCTGGTTGTTCACTGAGGGTCTTTATCCTAACTCCCTCCTGAGGGTTTGCTTTGGAAGATGGATTGGTTCATGCCTCTGGCACTGCACTCTGAGGCACCATGGAAGTGGTGTTGTTCAGAGTGTTCTTTATCAGCTGGAGGATGTTTCTGAAGAGTGAGAACCAGACCCTTCCTGCTGCCCTGGATGGGCTGCCTTGGCTCTGCACCCACCTGGTGTGGCTCTGAGGTGGCTCCTGATGGTTTTGCTCAGGCACAAGTGGGATGTTGGCCACTCACTCTGGCCATTCCCATTTCTCCTCTCACATAGTTTCTCTGCAGTCAGGACCAGTGTGAGGGCTGGGTTTTCCTGATGGAACTCAGGAGCAGGCTCTGTAAACAGCCCGTGCTGTTGGACCCCAGGATGCTGCCGTAGAAGCATTTCCATATTTACCTGGAGTTGCTGTCAGCTCTGCAGCTCCTGCTCACCCAAATCAATGTTTCCTTTCTTTCACTTTGTTTCCCCCAGGGCTGGCACATTGCAATGCTGCAGTCTGTGGGAGCAGTGCTTTCCCTTGAGCTGAGAAATACTTTCTTCCCCCCGATTTCCTGAAAATTCCAGACCTCCCCCTCACTGCATCTGCTGCCACGACTGTGGCTCTTCTGTACCTCAGCATCTTAGTTGTGTGGGCAGTCTTCCTTCCATGTGTCTCCCTTTTCCATTTCCTTTCCTCCTTCCACTTCTACTGCCTTTTATTTTTATTTTTTCCTTTTTCCTCTTTCTCATTCTTGTCTGAAAATCATTGCTGCTGTGTGTGCATGTTCCAAACTTCATTTCAGCCCTATTAAAACAATAAATCCTGATAGTTCCATAGAAGCTGTTCAAGATCTCTTGGGCCAAAAAAGAAAAAAAAAAATCCTTTTAAACAAAAAAAGTCCCTGAATACAGATTTACAAAGTACATTTCAGAACCATTATGGTCTTCTGGGTAAATAATTTTCATTTAAAAAAAATCTTTATAACACATATTTTAGGAGTGTTTTAAATATGATTTTTTTAATAGTAGACCATGATGGGTTCTAAAGAGCCATTATGGTTTATCAGGGAAATCATATACTTCTTAAAAAAATTGTCTTTTAAATACTCATTCTTGAATTGTTGCAACTGTGATTCATTTCTAGCATAGGGGATTTTTTTTTCCCTGGGCTATTTTCCCCACCTAACATAAAAGAAATGAACATTTTCACATGCCTGTCTCTTTTTAAAAGATAATATGATAGTCTGGCTTAAATGATACATAGATTGGAAGCTCCACCTTTAGTGTACAATATGATTTTCTAAATTTTTTCTCTTCTTTTGAGACAGCCCTTTCACATTCTGTGACGTTACCTACCTTGCAAGGGCTTGGTACAGCAGGTGATGTCATAGGCAACATCTCCAGGTTATTTTTGGCATTCATTGAGTCGAAGAGGCTGAGTAGGGACTTCTCTGCAGTGACAAATTATTCCTTCATAGGACAGGGTGTGGAGAGCCCCCATAACTTTTTCCAGAATAGGGATTTTCACCTGGGGGGCTCTTCCAGCAGTTCCTTGGTGTATGCAGACCATGTTCTTCTTGTACTCTGAAATCCAGGAAGATTCAGGGAATGACTGGAGGGTGCCTCTTCTCCAGCAGCCCGTTGTGAAGATCAAAGCAGGGATGGGTATGTCTTCTGACTGAACCAGAAAATGTGATTTGAATGCAGATTCTAGGTGTTGCTTTCATTAGAGTCAGTGTGCCAGGGGAGGGACTGGGACGAGCTGAGGGGAAATGCCCCCAGGCAGTGGGGAGAGGAGGAAACTCCTGCTAAGGACTGTGTGAGATATCCTCAATTACACGGATACCTTCAGGGCAGCCACTCCCCTCCCAGTCCTCCCCATTCCTCTGTGTGAGCACTCTGGTTTTCTGGAGAGTCAGACCTGGATCTCTGGATAACCATTTTCTTTGCTCCATCAGCTGGCTGAGGTTAGGAGGTAGTCCAGTGTCTCACCAGCCCTCCTGAATCTGTGTCACATCTTCATTATCTATTTCAGTGAGGAAATGAAGGGAAAGGATCAAAGGAACTGTTAATTTGGAACCAGTCCTTGCAGAGCTGGAGGGATGGGGTGGAAATGCTTCCAAATTTTGCTGGAATGAAGTGGAATTTGCAAAGAAGTTGGAGAAAGTGAAATATTTGTACTATGGTCACATTTGGGAGCCCAGATGAGCGTTGAGGTCCCAGTGTGGCAGATGCTTTCCATGCAGAGAGCAGATGCTGCAGGTGTCCTGGCACTGGTGACTGCTGCATGTCCCCTGGTGCCATAACAAGAATTGCAAAGTGCAAGATCAACTCACGTGAAAAAACACAGAGAAACCTCATAATCCATACAAGAATAACTCATGGGAAAACCACATTACCTTAGTTTACAAGCAACTGTCTGTGAAATGAGATGATTGCCCATTATGTAATAGATCTGTGCAATAAAGCTAAGGTATGTGCATTTGAAAGTTAATAAATGGACTTATTGCAGATTGAGATGTTGATGGTATAACAGATAACTGGGTTAGGGAGAGTTGTTCTGAGAAGACAGCTAGCTTTTTTAAAAAACTAGTTTTTCTTTCAAGGATGTTGGACATTTGTAAAACTACAGAATATTGTCCTTTCCAAATGCAAGTGTTAGCAGGACTGAAAAGACCTATGGGTGATTAACTAAAGATGCAGGCACCAAAATATTAGAATAGAATACAAAGGTGTAATTAAAAATTAGATACAGTTTTTCAGTCAGTGTAGAAGAAATTGCAAAACAACAGAAAAACCTCTGACATAAGGTAAGAGCAGCATGTATGCAAGTTACTTGCACTAACTGCTGTCAGCTTTAAAAGGACCTGTTTACAGCCAGTTGGGAAACATGGCGAGGATGATGCAGGCTCTGAGTTTTTAAGGAATTAGAAAGGAGTTTCCAAAATGCAGTTGTGTAAAGCTGTAGATAAATCAGCCAGTGCAGGGCTGGAAGAGTTCATTTTTGGAAAGCTAAACTGAACTGCTGTGCAGCACAATGAGTAACTTCGAAATAATCAATTGCTGAGGCAGATTTCCAGGTAAATTAACAGCAGATAATCTACTGTTCATGAATGTCTGATTTATTTCAGTAGGTTCCTTTGAAAGATTTGGTCAGGGATGCAGAGCTCAAGCTTTGACTTTCATATTGGTCAGGTGAAAATTCAGTCTGTGTTGCCAGGTGGTGAATCTGGAGACAACTGCGTTGGTGGTGCTCTCTAAGGATTTGTTGGGGATCCTGGTAGAGCTGTGGAGCTGCAGAGAAGCTGCAGTAATGTGTAAGCCTGTGTTTCTGTGGGCACATAGGAAATTGAAAAGAAGGCACAGTGTGGTAAGGAACTCTCAAAGGGGACTCTCGTGGTAGGTGGGCACGGGCAGAGAAAGCATCTGGCAAACTTCCTACAGTAACAGCCACAGCATTTGCTCTGTGGCCCAGCACCCTGACCTCATCCTGGCATCAACCCAATGCCAACCAGACCGAGCAGGAGGCTGTTGAGTCTGGCTTTGGACCCATAAACAAAGCCTGGTAGCGTTTTCCAGGTAGTGGAGGGGAAGAAGCTGGGTATGCCAGCAGATTTCCTCTGCAGAAGGGTCAATTCAACTGTGTTCCCCACTGAACATCATAAAACCAGTTCTGCTGAGTGGGGTTTGTTTCAGCCCATGCCAGCTCTGTTCCCTGGAGCTGTGGGAGTCATTTTAACTGGTATCAGGGGGTGTAAAGGATCGGGAATGGCATCTCTGTGAGGTCTAAGGATCAGTAGCAGCAGCACCTCTCATGGTGCGTTCTTAGACCCCTAAACTCCTTCCAGAGGGAATGGGCAATGTGGATTTCACTGGCTGCATTCTCCCCTCCCCATGGGACCCGTGTGGGGGAGGCAGCAGTGAAACCACGAAGCTTTTTATGAACCTGACAGAGTTTCCATCTCGCCAACCCATCTGGGAAATGCTCATGAAAGTAACTTCCTAAAACGCTGCCCGCGTCATCGGCAGCGGCCGCGGCAGCTGAAATGCAGAGCAGCCACACTCCAAAGGGCTCTTTATGAGCTACTCCTGCCTCTGCAGACTAAACTATCACAATAAAATGTAAGGCAGGTAATTAATAATTGTGCCAGTGACCTTGAAAATTAATATTGTTTGTTATTCCTGTAAACAAACTGAGTTTCCTTTCCTTATTATATTTTGTATGGTAATTTGGCATAAACACTCCTTTTCACATAATTTCCCCAGTTGACTTTTGTCTCCTTGGTAATTTCCGGCTTTAATAAAGAAAACCTAATTAAGAAAGAGCCGTTGATTGGTTTGCTAGTGTAATTAACACAGGTGATGCTAATGAGTTTCAATGAAACCAATAGTTTATAGGGAAAAATAAAGAGTCGTGCTGCATATGGTGTGAGTGATATCTGCACTTTGGGAAGATATTATTGTGATTTTCAAGCCTCATGTGAGTGGTTTGTGAACATGGGCGGGGGAGATAAAATGTTTTATAAGATTCATTAGTGATGTTAGACCAAGTCGAATAAGCTCCATGGCTTGGGTATATTAAAAATCAGGTTTTCTCTGACCCCATTAATAGCATGGAAAGTTTTATCTTCCCGTGGGAAGGAAGAAATGTTAACTTTCTCTATTTTGTCTGTGGTAAATCTGCAGTACAGCTGCTGCAGTGTGTGTTGGGTCCTGGCTTGGGGGGGCTCAGTTGGTGACCAGGCTCCTGAGAGTTGGGGGGTCTGAGGGGAACCCCACTGCCCCTCTTACCTCTCTACACAAAATAGAAAAGGCTGGGGATAAGGCTGTGCAAGGAGCCTTTCTCTGGTTTCCTTGTTGTCACCTCAGGCATTTTCTCTCAATTATTATTTTTTTTTCCTCCTGATAATGAGAGCAGGACTTTGCCCCACGTATTTAAGTCAATGCAAAATGTGAAATCTTTGTTAGTGTGGGTAAGTGAGATATTCTGAATTTCTGCTAGAGATACAAATGCTGCAGCATCATGCTGCTGCTGTTTTTCTGCGGCAGTTTCTTCAGGAGGAGACGTTTACTTTTGTAATAACATTGACAACATTTTATAGTTGGTTGATGTTTCGAAGAGGCATTTGTTGATCCCTAATTTGCATAGCTTTTTGTTCCGCAAGGTGAAATAGAGTTATATTTTATATTCCAAAGGTATGCTCTTTTGTTCATTCCTGCCCTGCCTTTACATCTCCCTTTTATTTGGCTTTCCTTTTTTCCCCCTCTTTTTCTTTTCATTTTCCTCTCATTTTTCACCATGATGTAGTTAATTCTTTTTTTCAGCTCATGCTACACTTTGTCTTGTCTATTGCTATGTGACAGAAAAGCCAGAGACATTCCGTGTCTGGCAGTACACCTCCAGGGACATCTTTTGAACTCTCATAATTTGTATTTATTGCCACCCACTTTGTAAGTTCACAGTTTAATTTGCCAGCAGTGGCAGTGTTAGGCCGACACAGTAAAACAAGATAACGTTAAAATGTCAGAACGAGAGGGGGCATGAATGATGCATTACTCACTGCTAGAACTTGCACTTGTCATGCCTTTCCACCAAAGTGATGTTAACTACCTTTTGAGAGCCTTATCTGACTGGTATTACTCAGAAATAGGATCATTAGTTCACTGCTCTGATTAGAAGGTTGCTATGGTTGATTAACTCTTCTGGAACTGGGATCACGGTGGGAACATAACATGAATCACACTGGATTATGCATCTAGAACTAATTTTATAATTATTTTTTGCATTTTTATCGTTGTTTACATATGTATTTCCTTAATTCACTAGTGGGCTGACAGGAGGGAGAAAATGGAGCACATTTTAATGGAAGCATTCAAGTTAGATTTCAGTTGAGCTGTTTCTCCTTCAGCACAGTGTGCTAACAGTGACCTGTTATGCAAATTGGAGTAAAATCAGGAAAAACTGCAATTTGATGTGGTTTCTAGAGTTGCACAGATAGTGTTAGTTAAAGCCTCAGCAAAGAGTGACAGGCACAATCAGATCCTCATGTCAGATGCAGAGAATGCATTTGCTGCAGAAAAGCCAGGCAGGGTGAGTGTAGGGGAATATCTGTAAGGGGAATATCTGTAAGAGGAATGTCACAGGGACCATCTGAGGGTTGAGGCTGCTCTTCCAAAGTGCTTCTGAAGTGCTGCCTGGTGAATGATTTCCCAAATTTGCAAAACGAGCAGAAATTAATGCACTTAAAAGAAAATAAATTAAATAATAATAAAAACATTTTGCCACAGCAATATTCTCATAACCAACATAGGAGTTTATTTCTGAATGTTCTTTTTGCTCCTTCACTGTAGGGATTCTTTGGCCATTATGGCTTCTGATACCATAATGGACAACTAACATTAGTGTTATGTTTAAAAAAAGATATCCTTGTGATGTGGACATTAGCAAAGGTGCATTAGTAAGAATAATGTCTCCTAGCCCAGCAAGTACCTGGTCACAAGACAGCTCTTTGTAATTTCAGTGCTTCCTTCTGTATGCAAAGAGTTCTCTGCATCAGCCTATCTCGAGCAGGCAATTTCAGACTGAGTTCAGGCAGTACACCTGGACACCTGACTGAAATACCAAATCCTCTGCTGGCTTTATGCAAAATGGCTCTGATCCAGTCGTCTCTGTAGTCAAGGAGAGCTGGATCAGATCCTAAGAGATGAAGGGCCAAGAAGGATACAATTTAATTGAGTGAGTAGCGTGACTGATTCCTACAGTTACATATCTGAGTAAAACAAGGAGGCTTTGGACAGCAATTAGCTGAAAAATGTGATTTGAAAAATACAATCACACTGTTGACAGCGACTTTGGAGAGTAGATTTTGGCTGCTGAGAAAGAGATTTTGCTCTAAGGATAAGAAATAAAGATTCCTTTGTAGCAGAAACATGTTTTAATGAAGTTCAGACATCTCAAGGAGGAATTTAGTTGCCTTTTACCATAGACTGTGTGTGGGCACATCAGGGGTAAGTCCAAATTTTATATCCCTTACTCAGTTCATCCTCAGACAGTGATGGAAGAATTACTCAGACTTTGGTCGTGACTTCATGGGGACTGTTTACCAGAGGACAGTGCTCAGAAAAAGATCATGTTTGGCAGTTAACTTTTTCATAGACAAATATCCACCACTATCTTTTTCTTACTGGGTTTAAAATCCAGCCTTGACCTGAATTGGGAGTTGCTGGTTCTTTTTTGGCCGCATCAGAATCAATCCCAGTGTAAATCAATGTTGTGTGTCTGCAAAGGAGCTGCTGTTCTGCAGGGTTTGTCTTACTAACACAAGCTCAAGAGATGTAAAAGCAGATGAAACTTCTACCTGTTGCTAATTAGAAAGCCACAATTAAGGGGTGGTGCAGCCCTGCACCTGAAAGTAGAGACGGAGGATGGTCCTGGGTTATAACCCTGGCACTTCTAGTTTGAAGAGCTTTTTCACTCCATTTGAGCAGGAGTATCTGTACCAGCTTTATTTGCATGGAATTGAGCCCATATAATGCAGTTTGAAACTAATTTTTGTCTTTATTCTTTTTTCCCCCTATAAATAAATACAATAGGTTCTATTTGGCTTTAAAAATATCCAGTCTGCCTTTTGGAAATGGTGAAGTTGGCATATCTGAAAAGACCTCTATTATTATTAAAATTAAATGAATTTCTGAATGACAGTCTCACATTTTAGACGTGCTTTAAATAAGTGTTGAGAAAAGGCTCTAAGGGCAGAGCTGATCTGTTAGGCTGACAAGGCAGACCTGAAACTTTTTCTCATCATGACAGAAGGTTTTTCAGGGACCAGAAGACCTCTCTACCCTTGCAAAACAGTTATTGCACCTGAATTACCACACTGTTCTGCAGCCCCTCTCTCCCAGCTGCCTCTTGCTGCACTTTCTGCATCGCCCAAGAATTCTCATGTCTTGAGTCATATGGAAAATGAAAGAGAACAAAAAAGAAAGTATCACCAGTTTTTGCCTACCTTTTTTTTGCTGTGAGCCAAGGCTTTTGCAGCACCATTAGGATGTAGATTATCATATTTAAAACCTGTGATGACACCATTGTACCCATCTGAATGATTAATCTGCTCATTAAAAGAGTGCCGATGGGCTAGTCTAATTGGAACATGGATCTTCTTAAAGGACGTTGCAGGGTCGGGAATAGGAAATATTACTCATAACATAAAGTAGGGATTAATTATGCTACTAAATACTACTGTGTGAAATTTACATATGGGTCTGGTCATTGGTGAGGGGTTAGGAAAAGTGTAAGCATCCCATTTTTATAGCCTTAAAAATGTAGGTGGCGCGTTCATGGCAAATCTTAACCCCTTGTTATTTCAGAGGTAAGATGTGCTCAGATGCCATGGGAGGGGCAGGAACACAGCTTCAGGTCAATTAATCACCACTGCTTGAGTTGAAACCCTTTCCAATGTGCAGGTTGCAGCAGCACCTGATGCAGTTTGCAGTTCGATGGTTTCTAACTGTGGCTTCCTGTGCAATGCAGCCCTTCCCCTGCTCTCTCCAAGGGCTTTGAGCACGGTGGTCTCCACACAGAGCCCCTCTGAAACTGCATGGGCCATGGGAGTGCTCTGGTTCAGCTTGGAAGTGGGACTGGTCATTTAATTACAGGAAACAGGCATTGTTGCTCTTGTCTGTGGTGGTAAATCTTGCCTCTTCTCGAGTAGGACTTGGCAACAGTTAGGCAGAATTGCTCAGTTGCATGGATGGCTTTTCCTTTGTGTTTCTGTCTCCCCATGGTTGCTGCTTTAGTTGGACTGGAAAAGGCAGCTGTGGAATTCTCCTGTTCCTGAACTATCCTAGGCCAATGTATCACCCTGTTCAGGGTCACCAATCTCTCACAGCAGTGGCAGCCTCCATGCTCTTTCTGAATTAGGAGATATCGTTATCCTAGAGTTGCACTGCCAAGGTGATTTTAAGACCAGTCTGGGCAGAGATTTAGGAATCAATGGAGTTTGGATAGGCTGCAAATCGGGAAAAGAAAAAGAGCATCATGGATGAACTCCCTGTTATTTCAAGTCTACCTGAGATATTTTAATGGATTATGTCCCCTCTGAAATAATAATGTGCTGTTTTCTTGAGATTTTACAGGAGAGATGAAACCAGTTCTCCACAGAAGTCTGTATTTAAGCTGGGAATCTTTCCTACATCCTATATCTCCTAAATCCCTGTGCAGTTCCCTATCCACCAGCTTTTTCTCTCTGGATATTAATCAACACTGCAGCCAGTCCTTTGGAAATTTTTTCTAAGTTTTTATTTCTTAAATCTCACAGGACCTTTCTGTGACAATGGTCATGAATATATAATAACAACTTCATCTGCATCTGCAAAAAGGGAGGCAAACCAATATGGTTTGTTTCCTTAGTGCAAAGGCCCTTGAATTGAAGTTAAGGAACTAATTCCTCTGAACTTAGATCTGAGCCACATCATAACATCCTGAACATTGACAGAATTTTTTGGATTTCCCATTAGTGAAAGCATGATAGAAATTTTTTGCCCTTGCCAATTTTAACCATGATACTCAGTGTCCTGCAAGAGTTAAAGATCTAGAAAACCTCTGCTTAGAGGGGAAATTTCAATGAAATTCAAAGGATCTAGTCAGTGTGTTGGGTGGAAGATCTGGATGTATGTAGTTAAATGCATCAGCACCTCTGTGTAATTCATCACCTCAATATCTGGCACTGGATAAACATCCTATATATATATATATATATACATGACAATGTTCTTAAGGATGAAACTCAGGATGACTTTCCCAGTTTTACAGCTGGAGGAGATGAAGCCTGGCAGGGCAGGGCTCAAATCCCTTGTCTGAGGTTACAGATGAGCCCGTGGCAGAGCTGTGGAAAGTGACTCGGGCTATCAAGCATCTGTGCATATTTGGTGAGTTGCCTTCCCTCTCCAAAGCCACACGAGCATTTAAGTGTTTTGTTGGATAGGGGCCTAGATGCTTTTAGGGTTTGTTTTGAAAGCTGTTGTTTATTTTAAAGCACTTTCCCCAGCTAATTTACAGGTCTCTTCTTGAAGTCTGCTATGGTGAGTCCCACCTTATGGAAAGGGCTTCTGTATATTATGAGATGCTGGAGGGCCTTTGGGATCCACTTTCTGATAAAAGCTCTCGAGGATGGAGCAGAGGAATGGGCCACTTGTCAATCAGCACAGGCAGCTATCCCCTAAAATGCTCCTTGCCTGTACCCAGATTCTCCAGGGGCTGGTTCTGCCCGGAGATACGGATCCTGGAGCAGGGATCCAGCCAGCTCACCAGATGGCCAGGAGTCACTGAGCATGTTTGTGGTGCAGAGCCTCCAAAGTCTCTGGCAGCCCGCCAGTGGATATAGATATATATAGCAATTTACTTAGGGAATGGAGACGGGGGAATACCAAACTGCTTATTGGCCATCAGAGTGGGAACTTTTAAAAAGTATTGGATCCATAATTGCATTTGGCCTCCCCAGTGACTGAGGCTGAAATCCCTGTGGAAGCTGTTTTCAGTTTTTGATTTTTTTTTTCTTCAATAGAAGAGCCATTAGAAGAAAAATATGATAGTTTTTCTTTAAAAATAGAGTCTGCTGGGATGTTGTAAGTGATCGTTGGCAGAGCAATCCTTGTATGCCAGGACTCTTCTGTAAGTAATGAGATCACTTGGATCAGCATGAGAAAATGGGATAATCCACTTCTATAGAAAGTGAAAGCTCTGATACAAAGCATGAGTAAGCTTGTGAAGCATGTCGGTGTATGTTTAGCCTCTGTGCCTATAATAACCTTGTACTTGCTTCCTAATAGTTGTAAAGAATACAGTAATGCTAAAAACAAGTGTTGCTGACACATTTGTCAGTGTTTCAGTGAACCCTGATGCTATATGTCATTGATTTGTGGCTACAGACAAAGAAACTTTTTTCTTTTTCTTCCTTGTTTGCCTGCCTTCCTTTCTGATTTTCTATATTTTTATATATTTTTTTTATTTTAATAATGACTGTGTGAGATAGCGGCTGCATTTATTGATGGGCTATGTTGTTGACAATGTTGTTTACTTATTTGGAATGACACCGCCCCTCAAGCTGCTACAAGCTTCTCAAATCACTTTAACTAACTCCCATGTTACCATCAACACTGGTCCAAATCTGTCACAACTGGCAACCTTCAGATTTTGTTTGAAAAGATTGTTAACAGGTTTGAGTGTTGTTAGAGTTGCAGGCATGAGCAAATAAGATCGTTGCTCGGTGTATTGTTAGATGGATCACATAGGGCACGGATTAAATTCTTGGAATGTTTTACTATCAGTTATACTCACATGTGCTTTTGGGTTTTCAGGAAAATGGGTTTCACCAGCTTTCTCAATGGAAAGATGTGTATGTGGATAATGGAAATAACTAACACATTTTCCATTATAAATGAAGATCTCTACTTTTTCAGCACTGTCAAGACAGAAGTCTCACTGCAGAAAAGGGAGAAAGCCAGGGATAAAGTAAGTTAGGCTAGGGTTAAATAAAAAAATAGTGTATCCTTGTCGAGGACCCAATTTAAAGCAAAAAGTTTAACCCCCATACTGCAGTGAACCCAGACAAAATAGCTTCCATGGCCTTTGTGTGACGTGGAAGGTGAACATAGAGCATCTTCTGTGATATTGCCCTCTTTGGCTTACAAAGTGTATTAAGTTACGTGAATGGGGAAAGTTTTGAAACAGGCCTTAGAGTTTGACATAATATCTCTCAGTTGGAACCGGTGCTTATTACAGTGAATACCTTTTTTTTCTCCTCCTTTTTTTTTTTTTTTTTTTTTTCATGTCCATAAAAGCGATTGGGTGACTGTTAGCAAAGCCGTGATATTGGCAGTCTGTGCCTTGACCTGGGATCTGATACTCTTCCCAGGGGTTCTAGCTTAGGAATGCTTACAGCAGCAATGCTGCTAATCACAAATGAGGAGGCAAAACACCATCGCCTTTTGTCTCGATGTTAATCAAAAAGTAGTCTGGAGGGCTGCGTGGACTGCCTTGTCCCAGAATGGTGGGGAAGTCATCTGTCATGGCATTAAAAATGTTGGCAACATGAAGGTGATCTGAACTCTGTGTGATGTAGCCATCATCCCGTAGCTGATCTCTGAATTTAAAGGTGTGGCAAAGCAATCGGCGCCACAAATTAGAGTCATCCGATTTGCATAGATTAACGAGGGAAGGTCGTAGCCTGGTGACAGGTCAGGGGTGCCCCCAGGGATTTGAAGAAAAACTTTGATTCTTCCTTTTTTTCCTTTCCATGAAGTAATCATGCTGTTCTATTGTAAAAGGAGCTCTGTTACTTATAAAGGAAAGCTTGTCATTTAAATTCATCCAAGTTAGGACACCACTGAGCACTGTCAGATGTCAATCACAATACAGCAGGGAAATGTTTTTCAACAGATTTTTACCTTCATTTCTCCATAACACAGAGCGGTGGCATAAAGGGGGTCTCTGAATGTACTTCTTAAGGTTAGATTTTATTTCTTTTCATCTGCAAAGGACTGTTTTTGAAGGTATGTTGTAGAGAATCATGGTCATTTCTGTGACAGGGAGGGAGGAGAGTGAGGTGAATGTTGTTTATAATACCTTTTCCATTTGGGAGATGTTAGTGGAAGGTTTTTTGTGTGTGCTGAAGCCGACATTCTTTCTCACTGGAATTGTTGATTGTGTCTCCTCGGCAGAAGTTGCTTTGAAATATTTTGGCTGGAGACTTGGGATCTGTTCTTTTCACCAAACCTCTTTCACCTCTGTGCTGCTGTCCTACATTTTTGTCCAAGCCTTGTGGAGATTGAATGTTCGCCCTACCTGACATCTGCTCAGGAATGAGATTTTGTACTCTGGCCAGTTCTGGCAGAAGCATCAATTTGATGCCCTTGTCATCAGTTTCATAGAGAAGCTGGGGACTGCGTGACTTTTAGCACTGAGCTCCAGTTCCCTGCCAAGCCTAACTGGTGCTGTGTGGGTCTGGTGGATTTGGGAGCAGAGGATTTAAGGGATGCAAGCAGAGAGATTCCTTCTTTTTGCACTTTTCACTTTTGCATATCCTCAGTAAGTTTAATTCCGTCTGGCTTTTCTGCATATCTGTAATCACACAAAATCACAACAATACTTACCGAGGAAAATTTCTCTTTGGGCTGCCACATACTCTAAAAATTGTTATCATGGTTTGCCAAGCCTGCTGTTCCTTAAGATGCTGGTTTGTCTGATGGCCACTGTGTAGGTCAGGGCTTTTTCTCTTGGAAGTGACATAAGACCACGCTGGCATCTGCCCCCAGGAATGAGAGAGGAGGGCTGTGTCCATACGGCTCCCAGTCATGTTAAGCAAAGAACAGATGCTGGACTTGTGAGCAGCTTGGTGGCTGAAGACCAACTCCAGGGGAGCTCCTGGCAGCTCCTGGGGCCGGCGGTGCCAGTGGGCGTCACTGCTGTCAGTCAATGGCACTTTCTGCAGGGCTCCACCATTCACTGGTGGCACTTTCTGCTCCAAGAGTCCCTAAGAGAAACCCTTTTCAGGTAAGGAGTAAATAGAGATGCACATAAACGTAACCCCTTGTTTAAAATATTATCACAAGCATATGTGTGTTTTTTAAAAATTAGCGCTTTTTTAAACCGAGCTGATTCCTTACAGATCCTGCCTGAGTCCTTTTTTTTTTGGCCTTGAGTAAACCTGTGTGTTTATTTAGATATGGGAGGATTTTAGGCTTGCAAGGCTTGGAATCAACTGTGCATTGATCTAAACATTTACTGAGTAGCAGGCAGTTGGACACAGAATACCCTGAGAAAATGATGTTTAATCATGTGGAAAATTTTGCCATTTGCATCAGCACAATGATACAAAGATAAGTGTGCTTTCAGTTCCTCAAACAAACTCAATGCTGTAACTAAATGCTTTATGAAGTTGAACATCATATAGTACACAACTTCACTGTAAAGCCATTACAAAAAACCACTGTGAAAATCCCCTATTATGCAAAAATGTGCATGCAGTATTTCCTGAGTAAAATGAGATACAGTAAGAGCTATAACTTTATGGCTCTTTTTTTTTCTTTTTTTTTTTTTCCCCTTTTTTTTTTCTTTTTTTTTTTTCTTTTTTCTTTTTTTTTTCCATTAGCTTTTTGTTTACAGAAATTAGGTGAAGTACCCAAGCATAAATCTGCTTGGAAATGAAACAGCACTTGGACTCAATATATGTAAGCAGGGATCTTAAGTTTAAACAGGTGAGTGGTCTCCTATGCTCATGAGGTGTGTCTTAATAATTGCAGGTCCAACATTACAATTCAAGCCCTGTTATCCAGACCACTGCAATCCAAGCTCTTTTGCAACTTTTTGTGGTGGGCTGATAGCTTTTAATGTATTTTATTTCAGGGACCAACTTCTAAAAGAAAAGTTTATGAAAAGATGAAGAACCACATTTGCATGCTGTAATGGTAGCTTGGGAACACTGGAAAGGGATTTGTTTTTCCAGAGTATTTTTGGAGGGACAAATTCTGCTCCATGTAGAAAACCTGCTTTGACACTGTCAGAGAAAAGCGCTGTCTCTATTAAAATAATACCATTGAATCAGTGTTAGGAAGAGTAGCATTGAGTCATAAAAACTAATTATCACTGTTCAAAACATTCTCAAATACACTTAAGTGGAGGTTTGTTGCATAAACATACAATTAAAGAAGGAATTTGTGATGGATGCAGGGATCCGCGGCGCACAGACTCGCTGTTTACTGGTGCAGTTAACAGATGGGTAGGCCAACTGATTCACAGATGTGCAGCTTATAAATATAAACTAACGTCTTACTACTGATGTATATCTGCAAGTGGCAACAAATTACTTTCTCTTTAGCTCTTGGCTGTATAGAGGGGTAGATTTTAATAATAAAGTAACTGTCATTAGAGCTGGTGATGAATGATCAACAAAAATACACTGCACTTGCTCAAACTTGGGGTTCAGTGCTGCAGAGTTCTGGCAGGATTAGTTTTCAACAATTTTTGGGTTTTTGTTGGTTTGATTTTTTTTTTCTTCCAGGAAATGTACAAATCTTGTGTTCTGAAGCACATCTCAGATATTTTAACTTGTGCATTCTGAGCAGTCCTAATAAGGAACACATCATTTTTTGTCTTCAGGTTCCTTTGAGGGGGTGAGGGCAGAGAAACAGGAAGGGAAAGTGGAATTTTTGTGTTCCAAAATAAAATTTTTCTCTGATTTAATAATCCCCAATTCATCTCTAAACCAATGCACTGATGAAAATACAGAGTTAAGGAAAGGGGGGAGCTGCATTCCATTGTTATATTTGCTCTTTAAATAATTTAGTTGCAAAAAAATCTGAAGCCTGTTTTAGCAGTAATTAATTATTCATTAATGACATGCTAATTGCATGGTACCTTTGAATATTTAACAAAATGCAAAAACAAGCACTGTAGTTATGTTTTTAATGTAGGAAGAGAATTTTTTACTATATTACCTCTTTTGTGGAAAAAAATAGACCTCTTTTTCGATGGACTGGGGAAAGTCATAGTAGTGGCCTACTTTCTATTCACTATCTTCAGTCACTCTTTGTACAGTGGAATATAATGTCCTTATCTAGACTTAACAATTGACAGGGTGGCAATCCCTTGACTTTTGTCCAAATGATTTCTCAACAAAAATGGGTTAATTATCGCTCTCCGTAGCTTTTTGAATAACAAAAGGCCACGGTTCCTTTTCTTCTTTTCTTTCCTATTTACTGTATGGAAGCCTTTGAAATGCGATAGTTTAATCGGTGACACCTTCTAACCGGGGATTTCTGAGTGCTGGAGCTCTCTGCAATGAGCTCATATTGCTGTGTGTGAACATTACCATGATTAGGAGATATGACCTTTATTATGCCAAAGCCACCCTGGACTTTAAGGATGAAAATAAAACCTCTCCAAACCACTCCATGCACTGAAGTAGGTTTGGATTGTTTCACCTCATAAAAGCCAAGCAGTGTGCTAACAATGCTCTTTTAATACACAGACTCGCTGAGCTCCACTCTCTTGACCAGCTTGTTAAAAATATTAATTATTGGCTACACCTTGCAACAGTTCTCTGCTGAGTGTGTTTAAGTGAGCCAGATTAGGACTTTTCAAGTCTTCCCTCAGTTTGAGAACTAGCTTAGAGAATTTTGTGATTATGCAATAGAATTTAATAACCTGGCTGGCTGTTTCTCTTCGAGTGTTTTGTTTTGTTGTGGGTTCAAGGGTGTAAACTGTAAGGCAAATAATCAACAGAATTTAGAGTCACTGTCCTTGATATTGCTCTAGTCTGTAATTCCTCAGCGGGAAGATAAGTGACACAGCCACTACTCTAATTTGCATCCTATAGCCTAGATTTTGTTCTCCTTTCTAATTAGTTGGTAACTCCCATTAACGTTAATAGTACTTACAAATATGCATCAGTGAGAGAATAGATCCCTGTAAATCTGAGCATTATTAGGGCAATACAAAATTAGCATGTAGTATACTTCAAGCTCATGCTGAATTTTATAGCCTGGCTGGCTATAAAGGAGTAGAAATGCATTCAGCGACAAGATGAGGGAAAAGCAGGAGTACTTAACTAGAAGAAATAGGAATGTTCGTGCATCCCACATGTGATTGTCTTCCCAAGTACTCCTTCAATTGAAGTGATGTAATTGTTTCAGAACAGGCTCAGGTCTCTCTCCCTCTTTGTTCTGCTGCTTAGAGAATTCTTCTGGCATTCTTCTGTAGCAAAACTTGTAACTGCAGTCAAGGCTGGGCTGTGTAAATCTACCTCTGAACTTGCTTTTTGTACTCCTGCTATGGAGAAGAGGCCAGGCAGACTCTTCTCAGATGTTCTTTTTGCATTTATGAGATTGAATCCAATGGAAGAGAAGTAATATAATTACTTGGGTATTTTTTATTCAGTCTCCTGGGTGAAGCATTTGCCCTGTGCATTCCTGAAAGCATATGGATTAAAAAGTCAGGAGATGTATGGCAAAGAGAGGGGGAAGAAAGTTTAGTTGTGTTTGGGAACTTTGAGAGGTACCATGGGTACCACCTGCAGCATCTGCTTGGCAGCTGCGGTGATGTGATTCAGTGAAACATTAACCTGAGATCCAAACCTTGCAAGGTGTCCTTGCACAGCTCCTGCTGCCTGGTGTTAAGGACTGGCCCCTTATTTCAGTGCACAATAGAGGCATCAGACCCCAAAACACTGCTCATAACATAGAAGCAAGATACAGAGTCTTAATTAGAAAATAACTGAAAATTTACCTTTTTGTGAAGCTCTTCATGCAAAAGTGTCAGAGGAAGGGCTATTCACTTTCCTAGGATCTGCTTGCTCCAAGACATGAGCCGTTCATGGAGTAACAAGTACAATCAGGCCTCTGGATTCTCTACCTGGAATGGAATGTAGATCCAGTCAAAGGGACAGATGTGTTTTGGGGAGTAGTTATCTGTTTTTATTTTTCAAATTAGAGATACCTAATTTTGGCTGCAGAAAACCAGCTCCTATGTCACATTACTTTACCCTGTGGTTAGTGGTCAAAATGTTAGCATAATGCATATAAAACATGTTGAAAATTTATGCAGATGAATTAGGGTCATGGTAGAGAGAGCATGGATGCATTATCCCAGACAAAGTATTCCCAGTCTGCCCTATTGTTATTATTTATTATTTGACATTACCAAAGATACAATTTTTATGCTATTTGGGCACTTCACAATGCGGATAAAATGATCCCTGCTTGAGATGGAGGAGAACAAATTAATTTCAGACATGACAAAGTGAGAAGAAGGGTGCACGAGGGGGAGAGGAATAAGTGTTAGAGGTAGTCTGAAGCCTGTGCAGGGCACGAAAGAACAGTGGGATTTTTAACATGGAATGTTATACAGGGTAGAACTGGGGATAGTGTGGAGGGCAGTGGTGTCCTTTAGGGCCAATGAAGGATGGTCCATGTTGCTGATGTGCTGTGGGTGGGCTAATGGCACGTACTGGTCCGTGCCACTGGTGCGATGCACCACAGACTCCCACAGTCAACCCAGGCTTGTGGGGAGCACAATTCCCTCAGTCCCTGCGCTCCCCCAGATGCTGGGTCAGGCCTCGTGCTGGTGGAGTGTCCCAGAGTTATTTTGGACAAAAATGGGGGTGATGTCCCTCTTTGCCAGGAATGGCCCTGAGCCCCTCACGGGGGTGAATTTGTGTTGCTGTGTCAGCCCCGCTCTGCTGCTCCCACCCACTTCTGGTTTCTGAATGAATTACTCCCATGTGTCATTTACAATGATGTGCTGGTTACAGAGCTACTCTGGTCACCCAACAGCACATTCCCATCACCAGCTCAGAGGTTTGAGGCCAAGCAGTGTTTTGGTTGTACAAGGGCAAAGGAAAAGGGAACTTGGTCAACTTTACCTTGTAAGGACACTTGTTGCAAATGTGACTTTTAATACCAAATGGAAATTAAATGCCAGGTTTGGGTTCCTGACTGCAATTAGTGTTTGGATTATAAATTCATATTTGAGAGACTCTTTGGCATTAAATATACTAAATTAAGTGAGGGGAGAGAGTAGGAAACGAGGGGGAAAAAGGTCCTGCTGAAACATAGTCAGACATGACATTTCCTTATGTCGATAACCATCAAGGGCTTTGCTTCTCCATCCATAAAGACAAGAATGCCACCTGTCAATCAAAAGGAGAGTCACAACAAAAGATCAAGAAAGAATGAAACAAAAAAAGTCTTCTTCCTCTGGAAAAGCATTGGCTGCTTTTTTTTTTTGCTTTTGATAATATTTATAACATGAGCACAAGGTATTTATAGGTGGTAGTTTATATTACAATGCTTCATTTCCTTTTAAAATTGTGTTCACTCAGAAGGAGAAATTATACAAATAAGACATTTCAAGCTACTAAAGCATGACCTGTAATTGTAAAAACAACTTTAAAATGCTAGGTTCTTACTTTAGGTGCCCTCTGTCAGAGAGGGCACCTTCTGTCTGTATTGAATCTTCAGTTTAAAATAAAATCTACTTTTTGTTTAAACCACAGAGAAGGTGTTTGGTTGCAGTGTTACCGATCCTTTTTTATGAAAGAGAGTTTCTATTCCTTTTAGTTCAGGGAAAGAAATTGGAAATTTTTATTCAATATTAGAAGAGTCTTCTGCAAGCTTTCCTTGTTTTTTTTTTTTTAAACCATCTTATTATGAACTGTTTGCACAGTGCATTTGGAGTCTGAGGTGTGGGGATTAGTAACACAGCTGCATCAAGTAGAGAATCAATAGAACCTATTAATATATTTTTTTCTTTGTCTTACATATATTAAGGTTAATGTTAGTGGCCGTTGTGGAGCATGGTTATGATATAAGGGCAATACAGATCTTTAAATTTGAAAAAATTAATAAAACAGAATAAATCATATACCAAATTAATAATAACATATGTTTCGTATTTGAAAACATTTCCCATCTAGAGTATTTTGAATTTTTTGTGTTGCCATCGTTTAATAGTCAGACTAAATCCTCTATTCCTGGCCTATGGTCTGGCTTTTCCAACATGGAAACCAAATGCATGAGAGGGATGAAAAGCATCTTGTCTAATAAGCTTCAGCTTTGCATGTCAGCCCAGTGCTGATAATGGCAAAATAATGTCCAATGATGTAACTTTTACAGTTCAGTAAAAATCTCCTGGTAGTTTGTGAATGCAAATGGCATCCTGTCTTTTGCAAGCTGAGAACACATGGCAGGAAGCTCAGAGAAAATAAATTGTGAAAGTGAAGAACAGGAAATCAAGACATGAAGCAATTAAATGGGAGCCAGCTATGCACTTGTGTGGCCTGGGACTGGACTGTGACATTGTCTTGGTGGGTCTGGGCAGCCAAAAAGACTCACCAGCCATGCCTGGTACTACAGTCTTTTCAAAGCTGTATATTTTTGAGCCTATCTTTGGTACTGTGGACTTCTGGGAGTGAGGCTGCAAGAGTTTCAACAGGAATTGGGGAATTGCTGGTTCCAGAGGTCCTTGGGAAGCTGAACACAGCTGTGAGGGTTCAGTAGTGCTGACTGAAAACCAAGAATCCAGTCTGCAAAAAATGTGAAGCATTCCCATTTAATTTTCTAATCTTTGCAGTATCTAAGATACAGGATTTGAGTCCAGGTTTTAAGTATTTTGGACCAGAGTCCTTGATCCAGTAGCTCTCTTAGAGTCCTCTTCTTAGCTTTAAAGTTCCACTTAGCGTCGAAGGTACACAAAGATTTTGTAGAAATATTTATAAGAAGGGACACCACAGAGAAACTTTCATTTGTCATTGTAAAATGTGCTGCTGAAAACCTATCACTGGTCACTTGAGACTCTGTCTCTGACCTGCATTTCGAGTATCTGGAGCATGTTGAATGAGTGCTGGCAATCTCCTGACTTCAGCAGGACTGTGGCTCAACTGTGAGGCAATGCTGTGCCCTGCCTGGCACAGATATTTTCTATGTGTCCATAGCACAGATATTTTCTGTGTGTATGTCAGAAAAAAACCTCCACACTCATTGATTTCCTATGGGCAAGGGGAGGAGTGGCAGCAGAATGCTTCTACAGGTCTTTAATCTTGAGGACTGAGGGACAAGGAGCGTGGGCTACATCTTGCCACAGCTGGGATGTGGGCAGTGTCCATCCTGAGGGCAAGGCTGCAGGATGTGTCAGCTCTGCAGTGCTGCACAAGCACTGAACTGCAGGCAGAGATGATAAGAGTAAACATATTGCAGCCTTTCTCTGAGAACTTGTCTGTGCAGCTACACCATTGCCTAAGAGTTCACATATTGATTCCACCATCCTTGTGAAACTGCTGCTTTATGGTTGCATTTTATTTTTTTTAATTATAGAAGAAGCCTAAAAATTCAATTATTATCACCAGAAAATAAATGCATGCCTACGAGTCTGTGGCTTATCTGGTATTTTACTTTATCTATTTTTCCCTTGAATGTCACTGAAATTTTTTGTCACTTTTCTCTTATCTCCCTCTAATTTGCCAATATTTCTTGTCTAATCTTGCTGTCTGGAAAACACAGTGTTGTAGGTGCATCCCAAACCAGTGCCATTTGATCATCAGAAGCCACCTTCATACATCTGGCTCCAACTCACCGATCATTTTGCAGCCACATCACATGTTTAATTTGCTGTCCACTGGCTGTACAGTGATCTTATGGCATCTCAGAAGTCCTCTGGAAGTCATCACTTTGACAGTCATTCTGGGTAGGGATGTCTGGGTGCACACATGCATCAACTGCCCCTCAGAAATGTCATTATACCTCACATCTGGGATGTATTTACTGGCTGCTATCGAGTGCTGCCACAGAAAGCCTCTAGTTACTGCTATCCTGATCTGGGATTCTCTTTGTGGTATTTACTTTTCCACATCCACCTCAGTGTTGTTGTTTGGAAATGCTGCTAATGCAAATCAGGTACTTTTCAGGAGGGTACAGGGATGGATTGGTGTGGAATGAGTGCTGAGAATTTGTATTGGGCCTCTTCCCATGGTTGTCACCATCTCTTGTGTTACAGCATGTGGTGTAAAGTTGCATTTGAGACTGCTACTGATCAAATATAAACTAAGGAAAGAACAGAACCAGAATTGGTGGTCTTGGTCTGATTTTTGCCACAGAGGTGGATCCACTCACATGAGCACAGTGACATGCTGGAAGTCAGCTACAAATGACTAGACTTCTGCCTTTGAAAATGCGGTTTGGACACCCCAGTGACGCTGCTTCTAGTGGTGCTTTCCTTCCTGTAGTGACTAAACAGAGTGTCATTTTTCTCAGAGAATCTCAATGTGCCTGTAGTCACATGGGAAAAAAACCCCCGTAGGGCATTTTCTTGGTCCACATCTCGTGTTTGCATTCAGGCTGAAATCCTGCCTCCTCAGTGACCCACGGTTACTCTGTGTGTGGGCGAGGAGCTAACCATGGTGAAGGCACCTCTGTGCTGCTCAGCAATGCTTCCCTTCTTTCTCAGTAGAGCAAGGGCAGGGCTGGAGGGGCCCTTCAGAGGCAATGAAATTGGGAGTTTGTGGATGTTGACTGTACCTTTGCCTCCACCAGGTTCTGTGCCACGTGAGAGAGAGATCCTTTCTCTGGACTTTACCTGAGAGGTTGAACATATGACTGATACAATAAATGAATTTACATCACAGAGTTTTTAAGTGACTTAGAGATGTCCTTGAAACATATCCGTGAAGAACACTGTCCTCATTACTTCTATCAGCAGCATCCTACAGTGGGGGCAGCTAGCACACATGAGAAAGGGCATTGCTTGGACTGAGCAGGCACCAAAGGGTTTGCCTGAATTGTTTAATCTCATCCTCTGTTCAAGAGTCTGGGTCTTTTCCCTTCTACCTTGAAGGCTGGGCTCATCAACAATATTTATGGTAGGGAGGCCACATGTGTTTGTGGAGGTGGAGGAAAGTTGCTGAGAGCCATAGGGCTGCTGATGGTCACATGAGAGATTCTTTCTCAAAGTCCTGGTTTGCCAGAATCACTTCTTTTACAAAGGTTTTTTGGCCCTCAGTTTCTTATCAGCAAAAAGGGAAGAGTAGCTCTTCTTTACTTCTTCCAATCTATTAAAATTGGCAGGGCTTGTGTGGAAATTTTTAACATCAACAGGTGGGTACATCATTCAGCTTTCCAGAAAAATATGTCAGAACTCAGATATAAAGGTGCTTGTTGCCCTCAGGATACCTCCAGTCTGTAGAGGACAGATAAAGATGGGATGTCCTCTTCCCTTTGGAAGACTGACACCAGGATGAGCCCCTTCAAATGACAGAAGGGCAACACAGCTCCAAGATTCAGTCCCTGATAGGAGACAACATTTTGTGAAGCTGGTTGAAAGCTTCTGGAGATGCAGAAGCTACACACAGCTCCACCCCAGCCCTTTGCACTAGTTGGAATGAAGTTTTATGTCAATTCATATATTTCTTGAGAAGCTGGGCTTTTGGATGAGAAGGTGCCTGTGATTTCAGACAAAATATAGATCCTGAAGTGGCTAATCTGCAGAAAGAAACTAACGCCTGCTTTAAAAAGCTACAATTTAGGCAACCCAACCTATTGACCTTCTAACTTTGGACTGCCAAGACTGCTTGCTCAGTACATCTGTTTTTCTATGGTTTTGCCTGTAATTATGTTGTCCTCTGCAGTTACGATAGTGGTTTATCCTGCTTTGGAAATGTTATGTTTTGAGGTTAACTTTCCCAGGGGGTATGTTTCTTTCTTTCTTTTTTCCCCTTTCTTCTTTTTGTCAAAGCAAACAAAACACAAAATCCCACTCGGGATACAGGAGTCAGGAAGAAACCTATTAGAAAGAGTTAAAGCACCTTGTACTGTGGGGACGCGTCTGTCAATGGGAAGTACTGTATAATGGGGTTACTTGAAAATGGCAAATAGTCCTGCATCTTATTGAATGAAAAAGGACAAATGTCACAGAGCTTGATGGAAAAATAAAGATAAGGTTAGGGGTCATGTGACCCAGACGTGTCCCCTGCTGTCCACATGAAGGGCGGCTCTCCCTGCATCTTCCTGTGATTCCTGCTTTTTGCTCAGTGTGGACAAAATGATGATTTATGGCTCTTGCCATGGGGATGGGTGGGTGAGTTTGCAGGCAATTTCTAATTCCCTGCTCCTGGCTGTAAAGCGAAAATTCTTTTCATGCCTTATCCGACCATCACAGCTTGTTTGTGGTACCACTGTAACAATTATTTGTAAAAATCGCTTTGGGAACTGTTTATTTCTCATTAAAGGTCCAGCTCTGCCCCACTGAAATTGATAGGAGTTTTGCCATTGACTTCAAGGAGGAAGGATGAGACTCTTTTATCTCCAGTGCATTCTGATGTGTTCCTGCAAGGGGTGACAACTGGGGGAAATGAGTGACTTTGCACTGTAAAACACAATTCATGTTCCCAGGATGGAGCATCTCTTTGCAATATCATGTCAGGGAATGCTGTGTTCTTTGGGTTCTCTGGCAAATCCAAATGGCCCTGGCCTTATTTTTCATGGACCAAAGGACAAGGTGAATTTAGTGGCTTTACATTGTTTTAGTTGGAGGGCATTCTCCCTTCAGCCAGATGGAAAACCATGCAGGATGGGCCAGGTGTTTAAAACGGGATCTGACTAAGACCAAGGCTTTGAAAGGCAGCTCTAAATTTGAACTGTAAGTAAAGATTTCCAGTATTAAGCCTGCATATGCCATGTTGTATTTCACTTAGCAATTGAGCAGTGTCCAAATGCTGTTTATTAGAAACACTGGACTTTTGCCACTGAAAAATATTTGTGGTGCTTTGGCATTCTGAATTACTTTTAGTTTTTTTGGTTTTGCCTCATCTGACTTATAAAAAAAATACTGGAAAGAAACTGAGTTTTTAAAAATTAATTTGATGTAAATCAAAACAAATTATTGCCTCCATTCTTCAGGGAAGCTCTCTTCCCATAGAGCTTATTTCTCTAGTTTTTTAGTTTCAAGTTATTCTAAGTAAGGAAAACTTCAGAATCTCAGAACCGTAGTAGTTTAAAAGAAATACAATGAAAATGTGAACTATATTTGTACTCTCCTTAGTGTTCACATGTACCGAGTTCCTTATTTTTTTTTAGCATACAAGGGCAGAAAAGCAACATTTTGATGTTCTTAATCATATGAGTGAAATTTTGGGGTTGAAGTGGGTTGTCAGGAAGTCCTGTGGGCTGTATTATGTTCTGAGTTAATCTGAACGCCTGTGTCTTTAACCTTCTGCAAGGTGTCAGGAGAGCTGAACCCCATTTAAGTCTGCTTATTATTTCCTTAATATGTTCAGATTTGTACTTCAGAGTCAGCTTCTGTTTTGAACATAGTTCTGCAAATTGAATTTAAGATTAGTATTTTTTTTTTTTTAAATTCTGAAATGTATTTGTCAAGGAATCCAACAATTTGAGGATTGATCAGATCAGGTGCTACATTGATACAAACACTGTCCCTCCAACAAGGCCTGTCTTGTCCCAAACATTCAGGATGCTTTGTGAATTTTTATCCTCTACTCATGCCAAATCTGTAGACATGAATACATCTCTTCATTAGCCCTGCTTGCAGGATTACTGGCTTTGGTGTCTATGTTTTTGGAGGAGCCATAGCTTACAAAACACCTCTAAGATTTTTTTTTCCTGTGCAAATGTGGGGCCAAACAAAGGTTATTTCTGTATGGCCAAATCCCCATTGAGGAACAGAGCAGCAGACACTCATAAATGCTCATAACTACTCCTGATTCAGATTTGAGAAGTGTTCCACCTTGTTCACCTGGTCTAAGAGATGATAATCTCTCCTTACAAAACATGCCTTGCCTTACTGTATCTTCAGCCTATCACTATTTCTTTGATTTTCAAAACCTTGGTATTCTTCGTATCCCTACACTACAGCTCCTTTGCAAACTGGAACTGATTCATTCAAACAGTTTGATTAGGATTTGCAAAATAGGCTACAGCCAAGAGAATTTCGAGATGCACTTGTGAATGGGTTGGCAGAGCTAAAAGCAGGGTTCCAATCATCACAACCAAGCAGGTTGCTCACAGCCCCTTACAATTTAAAAGCCCCTTACAACTACAGCTCATGCTACATTTCCTTTTCAAGGGATAGTTTTAGATGCAAATTCATTTACAGAGGTAGATGAGATGAAATGTGCACCAGACACACCTGACTAACTCGCATTTTGTATCTCTAACACTCAAAAGTACAATGCTTATGGTAATGAATTTTATCTATTACAAGGGAAAACAATCACCTTTGATGACATTATAGAATAAACACATTTAACAGCATGCTGAATTGCTGAAGTATCATTTTCAACGACCTCATTAGTGTCACTTAATTAAAACTTCCTGCTCTTGACTTTGATGCTGGTGCAGGCAAAAACACAGAGGGAATTGAACAAACAACAAAAAGGGGAGGGGTATCTTCTAGTGATAAATAGCAGTAGTTGCTAATGAAACCAAATTATGTACCTTTTTCCTGCAACTCCGATAAAATAATATGAAACACACAGCAACTTTGCATCAAACAAATTAATCAGCCGTCAGCAGATTCGCCTGATAATAATCTCCTGCCCTTATTGATAATTTAAGGAAAAAAAGTTGTTTTTTTCTGTACACAATCATTAGGTTGGTGATAATTAAAGCTTCAGCTTCAGAAATGCCATAATAACCGTTAATTAGCAGGATGCTATTTTCAACATAATTTGCTAATTAGGTAGGGAGCTTATATAGTGTATGTTCCTAATTATGAAAGGGTCTTGTGCTGTAGACTCATGTGACTGGAGTGTAAATGACACCATTATGGGGGTCCTGGCAAATTTTAATTATTATTTTAAAGTATATTTTACTCAGAAATATTTAGCCATTGCAGAAATATTAAGCATGCAGAATAACCGCTTTCCCTCCAAATCCCATTCCCTGCACTGGCACATTTTGCCTATCAAATGCAAGATGCCAAATATTTTGTTGGATAAACTCCACTAATTTCAATAAAATTAAGCTGGCAGCAAATTTAGCTCAATATATTTCTTTCATGTGGTTAGAGGACAGAGGCCAAATATTGCACTGATTGCTATGTTCTAATGTTCTAATTTCAGGGCAGAAATTGGGTACCTGCTGTTTGAGGATAAATTTCTGTTTCTCTCTCAGATTCAGATTTTAGTACGTGACAAAAACAACACCCACCGTTTCTATCCCCATTTAACTAAGGTGCTTGAGGGCCAGATGCAAGTTTTTTTTTTATTGAAAAGAAGTAAAATACAATATATTTTCTGAACTAGAACTTGATTGAATACATTATTTAAAAGACTGAACTGCTGGTATATGAAAAAAGATGCTAAAGTAACAGGCATATATAGCCTTAAAACTAAGCCTATGTTTAGTTTTGGGACTTAGGCTCATAAATGTTTCAGATACATATAATCTGCACCTTCATTTGTAATTTTCTATGTATATTTTTCCATGTCTGTATACATACATCTATACATAAACCATATATATGTGCATTTCTACTAGAAGTACAGATATAATTTTTTAATTTATCATTACACCAATAGAAAAGCTAAATGCCACCATCACCAACTTATACATATTGTTACTTCCTAAATTGCAATAGTTGATTCCTTTGAACTGTTTTACTTTGTTTTGAACAAAACTATATTTCTCTTTCCCTTTAAAAGAAATGAAAACTTAATTCAATAATAAATGAGCTCCAGCTCGGCATAAGAGTCACTTAACTTAAATCTTTTTGTAGAGGTTCCCACTTAAGCAGCTTGAAAGACAGTAAATCACGTTGGGGAACGGACATCCCAGCTTCATTGCCACGCTGTGGAGCGCTGAATTAATGGCCACCTCTTTAGAATGTATGGATGTGCCTCCCAGCTGCTGGGCCTGACAGTGTTATAGCTCAATTAATGTGATTTTGATGTAATTGCAGATAGGGAACATAGCGCCTAAAAATTATATTTTGCCATAAGAATTATATTTTATCATCCAGATGTGGGGATGAATATGTTAAGTAATGGGGTTTCTTTCTATTTTTTATTTTCTGGTAACTTATTTAACAGAGAATTATGTGGTTTATTTGCTGCCAGTGGCAACTGCCCGAAGGTCCTCATGGGAGGCAAAATATTGTTCTGGTCTGCTTGTGGAAAATGTCACTGATTTTGTGTTAGATTTTGTGCTGTTGAGATGCTGTAGGAATGTCTCCTTGCCTTAGAATGAGCAGGTAGATGTGGAGGCTGGTTTTGTTCCACATGCAAGGATTAATTACTGGGATTCAGCAGCATTCACTTGTTGACCACAACAAGTCTTTGTTTCCCTTTAAATCACTAAAAAGGAAGACAGGGAAGCACTTGGGATTATTTCTTAAAGCATGCATGGTAAAGAGATGGAGGAGGAAGATGCAGAAAGGGTTACTGAGATGAGGTTATGTGGGACAAAGCTTTTTAGACTGTGAGCCCTGTGGGGCAGAGGTTATCTTTGCCGTGCCCAGACAGGAAGGTTACAGGAAGTTACAGGGATAAGTGATAGTTGATTCCTGGATCAGCCTATTCCTCTGGAGGTAGAGAAAAGGTAAAGTGGATTTGTAATCACAGAAATCTAGTTTGGTGCTTTTGTTTGGTTTTATTTTTTTAGCATTTATTCATTAAAGAAAACATTTACTTATTAAAATATAACAAACAACAAACCAACACATAAACACGTTCATTTGCATTGAGGAGATAGAGCACGCGCAGAATAAACACAGGAATGGGTAAAAGCTAGACTGAATGGCTGGCATTATAACAGATTTACAAAAGTAAATGGTAATACAATTCAGGCTTTAGCCTTCAGGTGAGTTCTGAGCTGATCAGTAATGCTCCTGCTGCTTGGTTATGAAGGCTGCTCTAGATGCACCTCACCCTCTCTGACCTCAGTAAAATAACTACAAAGATCTCCGTATCCTTTTATTACAAAGTGAAATAACACGGACTCAGACAGGTATGAAAACTAATGGAAGCTGACCTGTTGGGTGTTTCCTCCTTTTCCATAGTTCCTCTGCTATTTGGTTTATTTGCTGTAATTTCCGACGGTGTCATTAGCGTTGGAGTTGAGGGCAGCCCTGGCACTCACGCACCATTCACACGTCAGCGCGCGGGGATTTGCAGAGCACCTACAATTTGTTGTCAGTAACTGTTGTGACTGTAAATCCCCGGGCTCTGATCAGCCACTCCGGTGCCTCAGCTCCTATAGGCGCCAGGACTTTGATTTCTTGTGATGTCTACAGCAAATGCCTTGAAAGGGCTGCCTTCTCATCCACCTCAGCAAAGAAAAATCCCCTGATGTACCCTTGAAACGCGATTTTCAAGGTACTTAACCACCTAGTACTTTCAGAAGGTTTCATTTTAGATGGGTTCTCTGTTTAATACAAGTAGAGACTTAGAGTGGGTCTGATATTGCACCGAGCTTTCACGGGAGATGGACTAAGCCTACATTTTATCGTTTCTTGGTGTGCTGCTTTCACATCCCGTAGTGGAAGCAGAGTTAAAAAAATGGATTTTTTTGCGAACAACGAAGTATTTTTGGGGAGGAAAAAAAAGCACATAAAAGGAACACAATTGTGAAACCTTAAAAGTTGGTGAGGAGTCAAACAGTAAATCCCAAAGCCTTGTTTCATGTGTGCACTCTTAAGCTGATTTAAGTACACTTAAGCAACTCGCCTAGGTCCTTTCGCTTTCTGGTTTGCCCACCTTAAATTAACATGGAGAAAACCTGCCTGCTCACATCCCAACCCCTGGGCAGCTTTTAATGGATGGCGCCCAGTTTTCAATGCATTTATTAAGAGATTAACAATAATGTGGCAATATTTTACCTCATTAACGCTGCCACCTCATCAGCCTTGGGCCTTGCACTGCCAGGTACCCTGAGGCCTCATGGCTGGACGTGTGTGAGAAAGCCTGCGAGGGAGCCAGTGCCCACCCATCTTTGTGGTGTTTCCCCATGGGGATGACAAAAATTAAATTTTTTTGAGAGGGAAGACTAAAATTACGGGATTTTGAGTGCCAAAAGTGAGGGGGTTTTTGGGAAGATGCGGGGCGGGCGCAGTGCGCGGCGGCGGCCGCCAGGTGGCAGCGCCGCGCGGGCCGGCGCCGCGCGTGCCCCATTGGCCGCGGCGCCATGTTGTGGCGGCCCCTCAGCGCTGCGGGCCCGCTCCTCGCTGGGCTTGTGCCCCTTCTTCTCCCCCGCCTTGTGCAGTTTAATCCCCTGGAAGCGAACACAAACACCCAGCAGAGCCCACAGCCCAAGGCAGGGCCGAGGGAAGCTGCCTGGCACGGGGCGCAGGCAGGGCCGGCAGCCAACGCACCCTGGTGCGCCGTCACCTGTTGTGGATGGACGCGCTCAAAAGCCAATTCATAAAATTCCTCACTTGGGCGAGCACAGATGATGCAGAGGGGAGGTATCAGGTGTAAACCACAACAGTGGTGTGCTGCTGGCGTTGAGTTTCAGAACCTGGCTGGGTCGTTCAGAAAAAGATAAATCTGAGAGCTTGCCCAGCTGCTGTGAAATGTGTCAGGTTGTCCTTGGCTGGGCTGTCCTGGCACGTGGGGATGGGTAACCAGGTAGAATTTACCTGCCAAGGTGCTGTTGTCACCTGAGCATCCTCAGCTGGCCCCATCTGTGGCTTTTTGGCCATGTTTTTGTTGGCTGAACACGTGGAGTTGCCATGTTGGAGCCACAAGCTGGATCCTGCAGGAGCTCTTTCTCTGGGGCTGTTCCTCGCTGTTGCACTCTGACAGCAGCAGAGAGATTTCACGTTGTGTTAACGCTGTCAATAAAGAAATGGATCCTGGTAGAGTTTAGTAGTGTGAGCCATGGCCATAAAGTCAAATCGGGGCCCACAGGTTCAGATTTGGTGCTCTGGCAGACCATGTTGTCCTTTTCCCCTCCTGTTTTTTAAGTCTAAAAAAAGGTGGTATGAGAATTTGTGAGATTTTGCTTGGTTTAGCTCAAAGAGGAAAGCAGTGCATGAGGACTAAACTCTATTATTTAAGAACTTGTGCAGTCATTTCTGTGACAACAGCAACAACAAGAAAGTGTTTGTTTAATTGGCATTCCTCCTACCACAGACTTTTAAAAATTCTGAGTTTACTCAAATCTGGTTGGATTTTCTTCGGCCAGTTCTTTGGAGTGAAAAAAAGGCATGACATGTTTTAACCTAAGGCTGTTTTGGGACAGTTGTAACTCACAGAAAATACAGTCTCGCACGAGCACTGTTTAATGCTAGATTGCATACAGTGCTTCCAGTAACACTGTGGCCTCTGCCAGATGAAATATTTAAACCGACAAAAGCCAGAAAACGGCCATTTCAAAAGTTTTCATTTCCGAGCTATTAGCAATTTGCATAGCATGACAGGAAAAAAAATGATACCTATCATGAAAACAAAACTAGGTCGTCTCCAGAGACTTTGATACATTTCATGATTTACTCAGCTGCAGGTTTTCTCTTTTTCTCCACCACTTTCCATAGGCACATGCCACCCAACTTCACATTTCTCAACCTTCTGCTCTGACTGGTTGTTGTACCTAGTGTAATATATGCATGCAAATAATTTTAGAACTTTAGTAATTTTCATAGTTCCTTCAATCTCTTTCTGTTTCAAGAGCAATATTTTAGCCCTGAGCCTTTTGTTAAAGGACATTGAAGCTCCTGTTTGTTGTTGTGTGATAATATTTGTCATTATTATACCTCTTGTGTGGGAAATATTTAGAAGGCTAAACTGTGGGCTCTGTATCTGTTTCCATAACTGAAGAGGCAATCCATTTTCTGTAAAAGTGGTTCAAAGTGTTTTTTTGACAGGGAACTGGATGAAAACTTGTTTTTTGGGGGAATTCCAACAAAGAGTTGATTGTGACCTCTGATGCTCTGTAGTGTCAAGGACAGATGGGAAGATGGTATGAATCAATATATGTCAACTGCACAGATGGTACAGTCATGCCGTGTCCATATCCTGATCTCCTATCCCTTTGAAACAGAAATTAATAATCCCTTCATTATAGGCAATAGCTGCCAACCAGCTGAAAGATCAGACTGTGACTTGGGGTGAAATTCTCTGCAAGGTTTCTGTGCAGCAAGGAAGCTTGACTGAATGTTGATTTTTAAAAAGCGGCCTTGGGTTTGGTATTGACCTATCTTGGGGCACAGAGGGACCCTAAACGTAGCAGGGATGTGGTGTAGGCAGCTGTGAGGAATGTGGGGAGCAGCACCAGTGCAGGGGGATGGAAGCATGGGGGGAAAAACATGAGAGAAGCCCCCCTTCTGCCCCCAGAGGGATCCTCAGGCCTGGGAGAGTGACTCTGCCCTGTGCAGGTGTACAGCATGATAGTGGCCTGTCACTTTTGGAAGTAAAATCCAGGAAAGTTGGGACATGTGTCTGATAACCAGATCCTCTGAAAGATGCTAGTTGTGCTCTTGCAGTTTCATTGTGCTTTTCTAAAAGGCCCTGCTTTTGTAGACATGAGGTCACTAGAGAATTGCAGTTAATTACTGCTTATGCCTGACTGTTTTTAAAGCTTGTAATCCCCACAGCTATGGAGAAAACCAACCAACCAGCTAACAAGAAAAAAAAAAATTAAATAAATCAGAACTACTCTTTAGGCTCAGATGAGCAGGAGACAACTAAGCCCAGTTTCTGAAGTTTCCACTTGTCTTCTGACTTGAGTACAATCCAGCAATGGTGTTGGCTGTACTGGATGAGTGTCTCAGATGCAGAACCCAAATGAATGAGCTGAGGTGGCTCCTTGCAGACGTGGAGAATTTGTGACGTGTTAAGTTTTCCATGTTGCCCTGTTCAGAGTGTGAGTATTGGTTTGTCCTTGTCTTTGCTTTTAGCAGGAAACAAGGCCTACTATTAAAGGCCACAGTTTGAAGGATAATATGTAATATAATCAGCTACTGCAACCCACCAAAACGAGTATTGGCACGCCTGCACAGGCTTCACTGGTAATGATGAATTCAGTATTCACCACATGGACTAATTAATGCACTAGAACATCTCCCAGTGCAATTTGCAAGTCACAGATTGCATTAGGTGATACAAATGACTCATTTGTGAACCTGAAGGATGACCTTTGGCAGGACTAACTTCTGACCTCAGAAATATTAAAGAAAGGTTATTTCACCTTGCCATTGTCTCCAAATGCCAAAATAGCCCAATTAAAAACCTTGACATGGAACCATAGGAGCAGATGCGAGTCCTAAAGGGCATTAATTATTTTCAGTGTCAGCTGGTTGTATAACTGAGGCCAAATGAGAGTTTGGAAAGCTATTAAGCCCCTGTCTTACATGGATTGGGTCTAAGGTTTGAATTGAAAATAGTGTGTGGTTTGAATTTGGGTAAGAAACACTGAGTAGAAGGGCAGGTTGTCCCAGTGAGAGGTGTGAGCTACCTTCCTATATTATAACTGTTGGATGATCTTTAAAAATGTACCCCTTCAGTAATAAGAATCCATCCCAGCTTCAATATTTATGAAATAATCATTAGTCACCATGCTGCGAGGTCGAAATCCTGTGCATACGTTCAGCATTGTTTCCTTGTGTGCTGTTCTCACCCTCCCTCCCTGGCCACTGATCTTGTTGTGTGTGCTTTTTTTTCCAAATGCGGTGACAGATGAAGATATTGCACCAAAACTAAGTTCCCATATGGCTAATTTCTACATTTGTTTTAACAACACACAGATTTAAAACAAATGAAAACACAAAGACTTGAGTAATCTTGGCGTTCTTTCCAGTGCTCTGTAATTTCTTCCTCCAGGTGGGCTTTTATTGACACATACTGAAATGCCTTGATGTGTCTTAAAAAAGAAACTAGTCAGACCATAATTCACTCAAAGATTTTCATTTGTTTGGGGCAAAGCCTTGTATAACACTCACCCTCTTCCAACCTTCCCTTCCTAACCACAACAGTTTGAAAATAATTCATTTTCTTAGCTCAGCAAACTGAAAAAAATAATATATATATATATTTAAGGAGCATGAGTAAATAAGCTTGTTATTTATATCCATATTCAGAAGGGTTTATGCCACTAAAACCTGCATTGGATGTATTTTAAAATTTATTTTCTGTTTCCTCTTGCCATGGTTGTTTCAGCCTTAGTCACCAAGAAGAGCAAATAATAATGGCTCTTGGATGCCAAGATAATAGGAATAAGATAGGAATAGATAGGTTCTATTCAATTGAATGGTTACTGATCTCACCCAAGGGAAGGACTTCCAAATTTGGGTTATTTTCCCAACAGATACTTTTTCTCACCTGCTGGGGATTGCCCTTTGCCTTCATAGTTCTGAAGCTCTGCCAGGGGAATATAATATTTATGTTTCCCATTCACATGAAGGAGGATTAAATAGAGGCATTTTTCTGTCCAGCATCTTGGTGTGTCCTTCAGCTGCCTCTCCAGTGTTGTTGTTTGTTATTTAGTGGATGGTTCAGTCTTACCCCTCTGTAGAACTGGAACTGTGTTACTTGAACTCTCCTGTGTTGTGTGAATGAATGAAATAAGAGATTTCACCAGAACTTTTAGCTGTGCTTTAACTGAAGTGTTTTCTCAGTAAAATAGGTCATTATCACTTCTGTGAAATCCTAAAGAATTCACTGTAGTGATATGTAGAAACAGATACCTCAAAGTCAGAGCAGGAGATTTCCCCAATTGCTTTGTTTATGCAGTATTTATTTATCCTGCTTCAACCTTCACATGCCCAAATGGATAATGCTAGTTGATCCATTGCTTTTAAAGTAGTAGATTTCTGGGGGAAAGGAAAGTACAGTCTCATGGTCTATTCACAGGACTTCTTAACTTTGCTTTTTGTGCTGTAGAATTAATCCTTCTGTAGTCACATGGTGAGTTAGAGGCATCTTACTGCCACATTTATCCTGTTCCTAAATTGGGGTAATAATTCTCCTAACATGGTTGCTGGATTCTTAAAGGACATCTCTTCTTAAGAAGATTGGGGCAAATATTTATGAAAGTTGAAAGATAGTGAGAAGGGGCATGACAGAACTGCACATAATTCCCACATTCTATTAATGAGTGAAGTCAGGACATAAACATAACCTTTCTTATGTCCATGTGTGACTGATAATTCAATGTTTTCTTAAGCAGGTCTTCTGTTGTTTTACTGCTTATGGAAGATGCTTTTCCATAGCCACAGTGAAAGCAGCAGGAAAAAACCTAGTAGTTGAAAAGGGCAGTGAAGGGAAAAGCAGAGATACAAAAAAAAAATATATATAGCTTTGTTAAAATAAGAATTTGTTCCACGAGCAGTGAAACTAATGAAACTAAACCCTGTTTTTCCACAGATTTGTATTGTTTCCTGTGCTCCTTTATCACAATAACTCCATTCATCATGTCTGCTTGTCACCATAATGTTCTTTGATCACTGACATAACCTTTATAGCCCACACTCCAATATTCTCAGTGCTTTCCTGTGAACCTGAGTTCCGCTGCAAACATTCAGTGCTGTCCTGCCTTCCTTTAGAACTGTCCCTTAACTATGATCCTCATGTCCTGTGCTCCCTTCCACTTTGGCTACACAAGGATGCATTTGCTGCTTGCCTGGCTGAGTTGTATCTTCCCTTTTGTGGCAGAATTTCTTGTTCTGTCAAGGCATTTTCTTGAAAATATTGAAACTTTACTTTTTTGGAGACTTACGTAGAGAATGGACAAAGGGTTAAAACTATTAGGGGGAGAGACTTATGAGCAGACAATGTGGTCTCGCAGATCCTGGTTTCCTTAGGAAATGCGACTAAAAAAAAGGCCTGATTGCCTCAGGGGAAGAAGACAGGAAACTGCCCCACTGGCCAATTATGGCATTGTTTTCTTGTAATGTGGTTTATTTGCCATACTGATGAGCCCTATACCAAGATCTGAGCTCAGAAGTGTTTGGGTGTTCTCTGATGCTGCTCAGTGTTGCAGTAACTGCATTTTCTGCAAATGGCTACATAGGAATATAGGGCAGGGTTAGTGAAGCGAACTAATTTCTGGCTTTGCAAATTCTAATAATGTCTACCTATAACAGCACACCTGTGGTTTGGAGCATTTTAGTTCCAAAAAGCGTCTTCCAGATGCTTTTACTTTTGACAAACGTTGCCTCCTGTGTCGAAGTGTTCTGCATTAGGCAAGATGTGAACATTATCAGAATGTTTGAGTTAAAAATGAGGTATTGTTCTTATGTCTGTGAACGCTTATACCCTACTCAAAGTTGTGACCTTCCTGTAGGTAGTGCTGATGGTTTGGTGCTCAGAGTGTCTGAAGCTGAAATTCAGCAGAGATTTGGTCCCTGGGCTGCAGAAGTGTCTTTCAGTGATTAGTTGAAAATCTGGTTTGAGTTCTCAGTGCTCTAATGGTTTAAAAACGTACCTTGCTCATGCACCCTGGCTTTTGTTATATAATAGCAGGCTTTTCCAAACGATCTCCCAGCATCCCCTGGCTCTGTGCCTGTGCTCAGCCGAAGGGGAGGCTCGTTCAGCAGGCGATTTTACCATTTTCAACTTGTTGTTTGCAAAATTTAAAAGGCCGGATTGCACTGGATTCCATTTATACTGTGTGGGTGTATCCAGGATGTGCTTTATCAGGATGTTTGGAAAGAGATCTCACTCTGAAGTTGCATTCAGAATTGTTCTCTTGGTTCTGTGATGGTGATATGGGCTAATTGAATGCACTAAATGCCATGTGCAATGTATAAAATATAACAGTTTCATAAGAGAGGTGAATGATGTGTATAGAGTCAAGCATGGCTTTAGAGGAATGTCTCTCTAAGAAGGCATGCTGAGTGGAAAAGAAAAAAAAAAACCTTCTAATTTCACCATATTCCATTTGTGGCAGGATAGCATATCCAGCTGAACTTTTCATTCAAAAACTAAACTGATTTGGGAAACTTAATATCCTCAGACATTGCCGTGGATTTGATATTTTTACTAAGGTTCACATATATTGCTCACATTTGGGCTCATTAGGTAGATTATCAGAATTGCAGCCTGTGTGTGCTGATGGCTGTACTGATTTAAAATGCCATTACTGGCAACTTTTGCATTGGATTACATCCTCCCTGACCCCCGAAGTTAATGGAATTATAGAGGGAGTGGTGTATTAGCCCAGAGGTTTGGCCTACAGTCATCTTTCCCATTTGTGGCAGAATGGCATTGTCAGGGAGCACGTGGGTTGAGGGAAATGGTGAGCTCAGAGTTGGGGCTTTTCTTGGGTGTGTAGTGGCTGCTTCTCAAAACTGCTTTTCTTATAAGACCAAAACTGATACATTAACATTCTCCTGTTTTCAATTAGCAAAAGCTCATTTTGAGAAAAATATTGCTGGCCCGTTGCATGGTAGATGATAGAAAGAAAAAAGCATGGAAAACCAGGTGTAATGAGTCCCAGTTTTTAACCAATGGAAATACAACATAAAATAGTGGCTGTGGTACATTATATAAACTGTGTTCCACCTGGCTTGCATTGTCCCTTTCTTACATTTATGGTGTGAACATTTTTTCCCTCTCTGGAAGCAGCTGGGAAGTGTAAATTTCAGGTTTAAGTAGGTGTGTGCTGTTGCCTGTGGATCTTTTTCTTTTTTTTTTTTTCTCCTATGAGAGTGGGTAATGGCACGACTTTATTTTGGAGAAGGCTATCATGACCAAGCCAGTCCTTACCACCCCACTGCACTGTCCCTTTAAATAAAGCATGCAGAGTTCACTTTCTGAAGTTCATTAGCTTGTGTTATCAATAATTTAGGATAATATTCCAGTGGTGCCTAAGTGCCTGGACCACCTTATTTTCCCTGTCAGCTTTCTCATACCCTAGCAGTCCAGTGAACTTGATAAGTGTCCCATCATCCTGTTAATCAAATTACTTATGAACCAAAATTGACAGTTTTCATTAATTATAAAGGATTATTCTAATTGCAATTCAAATTTATTCATTTAGAACAGACGGCATTCAGTAATATTTCAGGAAATTTGCATATTAAATGGAGAGGGTCGTCCATTAAGTATGGTAATGTATGCATATTTCCTTATTTTTAACTTCTGGGCCATATGCACTGCTGCTACTTCAGCAGGTGAAAAACCAGAACGTGCTTAATTTGTTCAACAAACACAGGGGCCATCGCACATCTTTTGGCACTAACCACCATTGTCCTTCCTCCTTTTTGTTCCTCCCTCTCTCGCTCCCAAAATAACTTGTATCCTTTCGAAGAAACTTCTGATAAGCCCGTTTTTAAATAAATATGTCATTTTATAAATTTATATTTTTTTAAATGGTAGGCACAGCTGGTTGGGGTTGATTGAAATGTTTTGCCATCGAAGCTGTGTTCATTAATTTCTTCAAGATGCTGAAGCAGGCATTAAGGATGCCTGCTGGAGTCCTTCCCAGTGTCATGTGGAACAGCGAGGGGGCTAATCGTCAGCCTTGTAACATCAACTGGTTACCCCCCTCGTGCGAGATGAACCTTTCCCCTCCAGTGAAAAATGAACCTGTCTCAGACAAAAGCACAAACTATGCACGCAACGAGACAATGTCATTATTCAAACCTATATAAGGCTCTGCTCCCACATCATTAAGAATTATATCTTCATGATATTAATAAGCGCCTACCTTAAATCTGTTGCTAAAGTTACACGCAGGTATATTTATATCTGTCCCTTTATTGATGGCGTTCTAGATTGGGGATGGGAAGGCTGGGGCACAGGATACTCACAGGATTGACTTTCAAACTGGTGAACTGCTTCTGCACCTAATGTGAAAATGGTGTTGTCATGCATCACATGATCCAGCTAGCAGTGGGCTAGTTAACATACCCAGAAATTATTGCCATCTTGCCTTAATGGTTTTTGTAAAACATCTGTCAACTCATTCATCTTAAAAAAAAACCCAAAACAAAAGAAACTTTTCTTGGAAAAATACATTACTCATTTAACTTGTTTTTAAGCAGGTTTCTTTAGTTTTCTAGAGTGAAATGAAACTCTTTGGTGTTTCTATTTGCAAATATTTTGTTTTTGTTGGATTCATTTGCTCCAGGCTGTTTATGTATCATGGTAAAGAATTTTTTAAACTGTCATATTGATTGAAAGTTACTCAGAATAGCAGTGTGCAAATTACAATTGTGTTTTTTGAGCAGGAAGTGAAATTCAAATGAAAGGAATGTGTACTGCACATGTTAATTATCTTGTGCTGCCCTTCTTCTGCACTTCTGAGTGGAGTCAGGAAAAGCACCACGTAGCTGTGCTTCTTGAGCACTTCTAGAACAAAGTTTAAAGCACATGCTTAAATACTTTGCTGCACTGGGATCATGGGCAGGAAATGAAAATAGTATTGAGAAACTATTAACTTTGATTTTCTACGTGAACTCTGAAACTCACAAGCGAGGGTATTGTCTGAAGAGTTCATTTTTAGTGGTGACGTATCTGACAGAGGTGTTTTGAGGGGTAAGGGGGGGTTCTGGATAAAAAGAGACATGGAAAAACAATCCTGCAACCCATTTGAGAGCTTTCAAGATACAAATGCAGTGTATGAACTTGATCCCTTGATTCTGGAGAATTTTGGCCATCCTGTGAAATGCTCTTGAGTGTTGGCCAGTTGCCTTTAGTCAGACTAAGTTTTTTTTTTAAACAAACCTCAGATTTTGTTGCCACTTTTCTATAGCATAGGGAAGAAACATCTTCAGGTTTGGGATGAGAATTTCTGGAAGAGGGTGTTCTCTGAAACAAAATGTCTTCAACTCAGGGGTAGAGGTTATTCATTATAATGTGTGCATGGGCCAGTACTTCTCCATATGGGAAATCTGTATGCCCCGTTCATTTTTCTTGAGTTTTGTGTGACTGTTGTTCACTCCTTGGTAAAAGCCACACCTTCCCTGGGTTCAGTCTCCCTGTGTGTGGCAAGTTCAGCATGGAAGGGGCACAGTTTGTACACAGGGCAGCTTCACTGCAGGATCAGCAGCTGCAGCATGTTGGTCCTGGTGAACTTAGGCCTGGCCATGAGCTGTTTGTCTGTCCCAGATTGCAACATTGGCAGTCCTGGCCTTATCCACTGTTCTCTAGGCCAAATGCTCCTTCTGATCACTTCATGTCAGGCCTGATTTGCCTTTTCTCAGTGCACAAAGGACATGGCATCAGCATTGTGCAACTCTCATCTCTGCTCGAGTTTTGTGCTCACTGGGTCTTTCTTGCGTTAAGTTCCATTTCCTGGCTGTACATGTGTGTAAAAATACCCAGAAATAATAAAAAAATATTTAGACTGGCACGACAAATTCCCATTGACAGAAAAAACTTAAAAAAGCAGTAGATTTATTCAAAGTTCTCAATTTATTTGATCTAAAAATCATTGAAAAACCCTATCCCTGATGAGCATTTGTGAAACTTGAACTGAATTGTCATCATTGTTGGCGGTTGACTGTTTTGCAAATAACAGATCTGTTAAAAATATTCCCTTCCTTTCTGTTTATATTCAGATTTAACTCTTTGATATTTGCTAATGTATTCACAATTATTAGAACTTAATTTAATTGAAAGTCTGCAGGCCTGGGAAGCACACAATCCTAGCATTTGTCCTCTGGCTGCCAGTTTTTTCTTTGCATGTACGAGACAGTTGTAAATTGTCCCTGGTCTTTACACTTTCCGGCCCAGAGGTGGATTTCCATATTCACTCAGGAAAAATAAAAAAATTATATCTTAAGTGTGCAGTAACCTCAAGGCAGAATGGACTTCTTGTGTTATTTACATGCATTCTTCTCTTCATCCTCTGCTTCTCTTCATGTGTATGCTCTCTTTTGTCTGCATGGCATATATGTAAAACTTGTGAAAGTAGCAGGAGGCTGCTACAAGTATAGCAGGAAAGATGGAATAAGTCAGGAAAATTTGGTGTTCATGTTGTTTCATTTTCTCAGAAAGTAAACATGTTGTATGCTGCAGACCTCTGTGTTTAGGGGTCAAACTTTTCATGACTTTTTTTTATTATATAAATTTTTTAAAAGTCAGGAGAATATGTATAGTTTGATTGTAATGAAAAGGGTTTTTCCAATTAGCTGTATTTAGGCAACCACAATCTACCCCCCAGAACTTCCAGGATTCATGTGCTGTGCCAAAAGCTGGCTTAGACTTTTCATTGGAAGAGCAGATGTTTACTGAAAGGAACATATAAATGTTTGCTGATGTACACCTCTCCCAGAAGCCAGGTTTTTGGCCTTGCAACCAAGATCACAACTTATTCTGAACACCTTACAGAGACCAGAAACACTCTTGATACTCCCTTTCCATGCAGTAGACTTGTGCATTATGTATGTCCCATGTGCAGCTCGTGAACAGACCCTTCAGGGGAAGAGGGGCTGTGTCCATGCCTAGTGGTGCATGTAAATTGTGGTATTAGCAGAGGGTCAGGAGAGGTGCAGGTTATTGTAAAGCTCCACAACTGTTCTGGCATGTTGGAATTTTAGAAGAGCTCAGAAAGGTACAAAAACAATACGTGAAGCTGGTGAAAATCTGTTTGTGCCTCATTTTTCCGTAAGAATTAGAGTTTCTCTGATTAGTGTCTGAAAAAAACCTCCTGTGTGCTCAACTTTTGATTTTCTATACATTGTAAAAGGGGCATGAAATGAACAGGTCTTGAGAAAGCAAATTTGGATTCTCAAGTGAGGAACAGGACCTTGCTGACACTCATACACCTGTGCACGTGAGAAGACCCAAGACCATTTGTTCTAAGAAATATTTAAAGATATGGGAAAATTACCAGGTATTGCTGAGATTAGTCAGAAAGTACATATTAATACATTTTTTATTATGAAAAGGAAATCATGCTTAAATAAAATATATGGTTTTGAAAAAGTCATATCTGCCTCAGTGATTAAACATATATGTCTTTACTCCTCTGATTACATCAAGGTAGTTCAAGCTCACATGACTTTTGGACTGGTGTTAGGAAGCAGAGACAGCAAGTTTTTAATTTTGCCTTTGCCTTTCTTCCTGTTTTCCTCCTGCCCCTTCTTCTTCCTCTTCTCTCTTTATTTCTCCTTTATTTCATTTTTGGGGTGCTAATTATTAGCAGGTTGCATACAAAACATACATCTGAGCAAAATACGTGTGAGTAATATTTTGAATCTTTAATGACCACATTTATGACATAGTAAATTCTATGTTACTAATTCAGACCTTGAATCTATATATTTATATGTAGTCTTATGTATTACTGACATCAATATGTATGAAACTGGAAAAAAGATTATAGAAATCACATATATATATATGTGCACTTCCTTCAAATACTCTGCCAAACCAAAGCCTTGCCTGTGGGATTTGTGAGGAAAATCCTTGCTTACCTGTGTGGCAATCTGATTATTCCCTGAAGCTTAGGCTGTTTGTGCCTATTTTTAGCATGAAGCATCACAACTGATTTTATGAGTCATTAAAATTAGCCAGCCCTTTCTGAAATCTTGGGTTAGGGCTTTGTGCTGTGTTGAGGGCACACAGACATTTGTTGATGAGATGATTTTGCAGGCTCTGTCAGTGTGGAGGATTTTGGTGAAGAAGAATCATGAGGTGTGGGGTTACTGGGTGGGGTCTCAGGAGGGTCCTGTGCTCAGGCATAGATTTCTCAGGCGTTTTTGCAGAAGCCATTTTGCATCTCTCAGTTCTGACTCCTAATGCCCCACGTGCAGGTTGTATTTCTTTCCATCCTCCACTCTGACTATCTCTGTTAAGTCCTTTCAGGCAAGAATTGTCTGTATTTGTGTTTTTGTGTGACACTGAGATTTTACTGTTTGCAGTGACTGTAGGTTCTCCTGTACCACCCTTAGCAGGAGCAGCCCCACCTGAGGCACAACTCCTTGGCTGTTGCCTTGGTGCAGCAGAGCAGGTGGCACATTAGAGGGCACAACTTTTTGGGTATCTTTAAGTGTTCAGTGTCATGTCTGACAAGAAGCATCATGTTTCACTCTGTCATTTGGTTTGCTGCTACTGATGAGTTTTCTTTCCTAATGTGGCATAATATTAATGTTTCTGCCTGACAACTTCCAAGCCTGGGGGTCAGAGCTCATGTTTCAGCACACGAGACACCCAGCTATAAATCTTTTTAAATAATACAGAAGGCAAGATGGGGTCACTGCAGAAAAAGCCAGCCAGTCTGAACGAAGTGGCATTGATGCATGGAAGAAAGTGTGTGGATTTGGTTGGCATGGCATAGGCACCGTTCTGAAGTTCTTATGGGAAAATATTTTTCTGCTGAAACATTTCTAGTTGTAATTCCGGTTACAAAGTTTATTAAGTCAGTTTGAACATGTCTTTGTTTTTTTTTGTGTGTGTTCAGAATACTGCAAGTGTGGTATAGGATATCTGTGCATGTATGATGGCCCCGGTATGTAATTGCTGTGAGCTGAGAGCAAGCAATTGATTACTGGCAGCTGAAAATAAATTCCTGGAGTAACTGCATGTTGTGTTTTTAATAGGAAAATCCAAAGGGAAAAATCAGCATCCATTGCATTAGTAAATATGGCAGAAGCTAATCCCATACAGTGTCTGAAGATGCAAAACTGTCACAGATTGGATCTTCTGTTTGTGCAGCAGTTTCAGGATTTGCACCATGGAATGACATTAGATCTGTATTTTTTCTCACTTCCCACTACTTGTATTTATGCTGCTTCTTATCTTTGCAAGATGGATGTAAAATGTACCTGCCCTTAATATCATCTGAGCAGCACATGGCAGATTTTGCTACTTTAGATATTTGCTTATAGGATCCACACAAGACTCGGTGGACCAAGAAAGGCATAAAACCACCAATGCACTTCTAAATATTTATTTTTCAGACAGTGGCTTTATGATTGTATATTCTCTAAGTTAAATGGAAATTATTGGTTCCTCTTGTAGTTGTAATGGGAATGAAAATAACCATCTTTTTGTGGCATTATTGCTGTTATTCATGGCATATTCCACATGTATGGAATGATGAAAAAACAGAACCACGTTCTTTAAGAGAAGCTACTGCATTGGATGCTGAGGATGTCATGGAGGTTCTGGCTTTTGTCCCCTCTTCAGGAAAGCTGTAATACTTAGAACTAATGAGTGAGTTATGGGGGTTTTCCAGACAAATGGCAATTAAAACTTATAGGATGAGACTGCCCGTTCCGCTCCTATATGCACACACCTCATTGAATTTAATGCCCCTTCTTTGTGTGTGCTTTGTCCTCTGTAATTTTCTGCAAGTGGCTGGGTGCAGGAGTCAATCTTTTATGTTTAGCTGACAATGCTCCATGGAAAACACCCTGCAGTATCCATTGTTTTGTTGTCTGGATGACCATCAGCCAACCTGTGCCTTTTCCTGGTGGGTTCAACAAACACCAGGTGACTGCCATCTGTAAAAAGTCTCTAATGAAGAGAAATTCATTGACAGGAGGAAGCAGCTTATGAGGCAGCATGGTGGTAAGAACATGGTGGCTCAAAGGACAGCATTTGTTTTATGAAAGAGGGGAACTAGGATGGAGCACAAAGATAAATCTATTTAGACTGATAGCCAGAAGCTTTAGTTAATTGTTACTGTAATCAGTTTTGCGTAGTGAGTGAGGAGAGGGCTATTCTGTCATCTTCAAGTGTGGCTAAGGGAAGTGTGACATCCTAATTTTGGGACAAATTAAGCAAGCAGAAAGGGTTGTCAAGCTGAAGTACAGGAGGGGAGAATGGAAGAAAACACTTCTTGCTCTGTTGGCCTGGGATCAAAAGCAGAATTGCTCAGGCAGCTACATAAAGTAAGTGCTGAGGATAAAAATGAATCCAAACCGTATCTTTGTTCAAAAACTCTAAAGCACTTAAATTTATTTTAATGTCTCTTTTCCCATCATTTCTTGCCTCTTTTTGTTTTTTATGGGAGATGACTGCCTCATCAGGAGCAGGCCCTCAGCTTGGTTGTTGGTAGTTTGGGTCTTGACCCTGTAATCTTCTCCTGTGTGGAATGCTGTGTGTCCCAGCAGCAGTCCAGAGCAAAACCAGATGGGGAGTCCCATGTTGGTACGTGGGTGCAGTTTGGATAATGAGGGGATGCAGAGCTCTGGCCTTCACTTTGGGTTTTTGGTCTCTTTCTGGTTAATCTCTCACTTAGAATATAGATCACAATAGTTCTGCATGTAAAGTAAATATTCGCATAATCCTTCTCATGGAAAACAATCCTTAAAACCTAGGTATTTATTATTATCATCAGCTCTTGGTCTAACATATTTCTGAAGATGAAATGAGAAACTTTCATAAAAGCAGCTCCTTTCCCCCTTACCCCATTTGTTCAAATTAATTAACATTATGACAATGCTGTTTTCTGCCTACGCACTTAATAACCTCTGGAGAATAGATTAGTCTAATATTATTTGCTTACAAAGATCAGTTTTGATAGGATTCTAAGTGCAAACACTCTTGCTTGTAATCAACAATTCCTGCTACTCCGAATTTTTGCATCTTCAACTAAAACATCTATTACACAGGCCACCTGTGGTGATAAGTGAATCTCGTCTGTGAAATTATTTTAAACACTCTCAATTCACTAAAAATGTGTATTTATTCTCTGCATTTGTAAGCTGCACACATCATTCCTCCTTCCCCCATACTTGGTTGCTCTGTAATATCAAATTACTCTTAAATCACTTGTGTATAAAATGTCTGCTTTAGAAAAAGGTTTGGAAGTCACCTTTTTGTATTTCCTCTTCTCCATTTCTTTTTTTCCCATTCCTGTACAGCACTTTTATGTATTTCATAGTGGCAAACACCAGGCAGGTGTAGAGCTCCTAGGGCATGTTGTAGGTGGGGTAGTGCAGATCTCAGTTACGGTCTGAAATGAAGCACAAAAGAGCTCTTGGTGGGGGGAAGTGGTGTTAGAGATGTGGCTACTGAAAAATAAAACACTGGAATCTGCAGTGACACGGCAAATCTGGGTGCCATGGGTATTAAACTGTGCATTTCTGCTGCTGTGGGAGGGGGTTTTTGCCAGGAGGTGCCATCAGTGATGCTCCTGTGTGTTGCTGTGTTGGGGAACCTGGGCGTGGCAAATCCTCCTTCTGAAATGTGCTGGCTCTGTGCTCAGCCTGTGTCCTGCCCCTCTGGAGCCAGATCTTGTTGGCTGGGCTGGCAAGACAAACCCTTTGAAGCAAGAGGTGTTGCCTGAGCTAAGAGTGCCAGGTGGGAAAAGCTGATTGTTGTGGGAATGTGGAAGAGAGATGAGCAGGGAGTTTCTATTTGTTTGCCTCTGAGGACTTGCCTCCCTGTTATCCCAACTGCTGGAAAGGCTTGGTCCAAACATCCCCTCTGGTCTTGCAGTCCTGTCTGTGTTCATGTGGTGATGGTGGATGCTGAAGGATGACAATTGCTGTGTGCAGGCAGCCCTCCAGAAGGCCAATGTGTGTGTGGCAGTGGCCTGGCCTGTTTCAGTACCAAGTGAAAAAAATGGGTTTATAGTTGTTTAATAAAGCAGGAGACAAATGTTGCCCCTGTGCAGAGAGGCTGAATTACGTACTTCATGAACCAAATTAGTATCACAATGCTTTGCTTTGTTCAAGAGGTGATATGCATTTACGGGCCCATTTTTCAGCAAGATAAATATGACATACGCCAAGACTTCCCTGAAGTAAATAGTGTAAATAATAAAAGACTCTGCCAAGGAAAGCTGAGAAATGACTTAATCCTCACCCATTTATACTGTAATGCCAAAATGCCACTGACCAAATTGTAGAACAAACTGCCCATTTAATCAGCTCTCTCTAATGTTATAGAGCACGTTGTCTTCCTTTCTAACAATTCTCAGTATTCTTTCATTTGGTTATTAAGCCTTTGAATTTAAGCATTTATCCAGACTGGACTATTTGATACCATTGGAGTACTGCTTTATTTCTAGGTGTTTTTTGACTATTAGCTTTCTTTGGGAGGTTAAAAATGTGAATTATTTTACCCTTTAATTTATTAAAGGAGGTGTTTTACCTTAGATACTATTTCTCCTTATTTTTATTTCTGCTTTGTTAAATCCTTTTCTTCTTTCTCTGGCACCCAGGGCCTGCCAGCCTGGACAGAAATGATTAAAAGACTGTGTAAACATGTAGGATGGGATTTTCAAAAGTGTTCAATATTGCCCTAGCTGGGGAGCATTGCCATTGAACAGTTGTGTGAATGCTGAGTGCTTTTGAAAATCCCACTCTTAAAGTATCAGTGTTTTAACAGAGAACCTCCTTTGACACGGTTGCTCATCACAGGGCACACTCTGCATGTGTGACATCTTTAGTTACTGACAGTCAAGCCTATAACAATGAGACGTGGTCTTTGTTGGAACCCCACTGTGGTTTGCTTTTAAAATAGTCTAATAAGGGGATTGGAAAGCTGAATGTGGGGAACTTTAGATGGCAATTTGGGATTTAATCGGGAGAAGGGTGATTGCCTTTGGTTTCCAGACACTAACTTTTGTGGCTTGAGTTAAGCCTTTAGAGGTTGGGGAAAGACAGCCAAGAGAAGGCAGCCAGCTCTTTTAAGGATTGGAGCATGAGCTCTGACCAGAATAGGAATAATTTGCTTCCCAGGAAGAGTTGTAATTTAAACTATGTCCAGAAAATCAGAAATACCTCAGAAAACTGTTTGCTCATATGCAGTGGAAGAGTTCTTATTGATAAGAATTTACCTGATCGAAGAGCTGGGGAATTGAATTTGTAATCGTATCCAAGTGTTAACATAACCCATGCTTCTCCACTAGTCAATTAATTTCTTGAAAACATCTCATCATGCACTCACAGAGCTCTGGTGAGGCCCAGTGCCAGCTGACAAAGACAGCTCAGTTCAGGGGGGTGATTTAGTCACAATAGAAGGGCCTCAATCTCTGTGTGTGCCAGGGAGGACCACACACAGGAGCAAGAAAAAGATGTGCTTGCTCGTAATGTCTTGTGGTGTCAGTGAGCAGAAGTGATAGGGAGGTCAGGGGTGGTATAAATCTGTATAAGAACAGAAATGGGCTTAGTCATGGATCAGATCAAGACAAAAACAAACCCGTCCCTTCAGTACTCATAAGTGTAAAAAAACCCCAAACCTGAATTTGGGGATGGGTTCTGTTTCTGGTCTTTGGAAAGGAAGGAAAGACCATTTGCAATATCAGCATGTGCTGAACTGAGGGCTCAGTGCTGCTGTGAGGAGAATGGTGTTCCCAGATCAGCATCTGATTGCTGAGATCTTCTGCTGTGAAGAGTAGTTTATTTATTAATTTTTTTTTTCCTGAATTGAATTTTTTTTCTGCAGACTGAAGTAAATGGAAATAAGAACTTATGATATACCAGCAGAACAAGCAGTCTTAATAGATGCTTATGGTATGGAAATTTCTTTCTGAATCCTCTTATCTGCTGTTTGTAAACAGGGATGAACATGGTTCTGTGCAAATATTCACAGTAGGTGCCCTCTGACAGCTTCACAATTTTCCTAACCTGATGAATAAATCACTGTTCCACCTGGTATAATTCAAGGATGTAAATTTTGTTTGTTATTGTAGATAACAGGCTTGTGCTGGGGAAAACATGATTAAGTGCAGTCCTTACCCTGGAAAGCTTTTACCTTAGTTCTACATTCCTACATTGTGTTCCTTATACTGATGCAGAATTCCAGTTTGAATGCAGCATCACAGTGCCAGATGAGGGCCCAGGACCTGCAAGGCAAGGCCAGGTGTGGAAAATAAAAAAAAAAAGAGGAATTCTCTTGTTGCCTCAACTTTGTGTTCACACCTTTCCTTAGACATTTGGTCTGGAGAATCCAGAAGAAGTGGAGTAACACATTATTCCCCTTCTCCCACTCCAGCAGCCCTGCTTTGTGTCACGGTAACAGGGATGAGGGATGCTCCATGCTGTAATGTGTCTGGAAAAAGGGCAGAGTGCTTGTGTTTAATTTGTACCTTCAGTGTTCTGTCTAACAACACTACAACAATCAGTGCCGGTGGTTGCGATTGGATTTTCATCAGTGATGAAACATCTGTAGCACTGAGGGTGAGAGATTCTGTGTTGTCTCTGGGTTGAGAAGTAGGAGGTGCAGGTGCTTTTATCTGCAGGGCATGGATTAAGACCTCATAGTAACAAAATTCCAGTGAATTTTGTATTGGTAGGATTTGCACAAAATACTTGTTGGATGTGGAGGGCTTGTTTTTGTTAAAATAGTTCTCTGATGCAGAGTGCCTGCTTGTGTTCCTGGAAGCAAACCCTGCTCAGGTCATTGCCAACCAAATCCACAGGTTTGACCTGAGATCTCTGCAGAGGGGTGGTTTTGGAGAGAGCTGTTCTAAAACAGAAAGTTAAGGTAAAGAGTGTGTGCTGTGCCTACAGGAGCTTTGTCCTGTGAATACAGAAATTACCAGGATTTCAGTGGCCTTGGATTTGCCTGAATTTTAGTCAGCTGGAATCAGCTAGAACCCAGGGTGTATATATAGATTTTTATGAGATCTTTCCTCAACAGATAGAGCTCTTTCATTTGATAAAATGAAAAAAAAATAAATTTTCACACACAGATGTACAGAGATGCTTATTCAAATGCAGATTTTTAGGAATACAGGCTAAGATAACTTTTCTGCATCATCTTTCTTCTTTCTTTCTCACTGTACCTCTTAGGGAATTTGTAGCACTGTTTCATTCCACCACAAACCCCAATAAATTAAACAAGCCCCCCCTGAAAAGACAGAGACAACATGAAACATCTGTACATTTCGTTTTCTGGAAATCCAAATGTGATCATCAACATAAAATGTTCATAAGTTTCATAGCCGTATTTTGGTCATTTTCCTAATTCTACATCCAGATATCCTTGAGACTATTTATAATGAACATCTTTTCTTGGGTTTTTTTGTTGTTGTTTTTTTTGTAGTGACACATGCCTCCAATCACAGGAGATGTGTTAGCAGAACTCTGAAGGACACACAATGTCTGTAACATTTCTCAGATAATATTGTCATATCCTTGGAGCAGCAGGCCCATTTTGAAACAGTAATTTGGTCCCTAAAGAGCTCTTTAGCCTCTGCCTTGCCTGCCCACCCTGGCCAAGCTGTCGAAGAGAGCAGCCCAAGATAGATGGTCTGGATTTGTGTAGAGTAATTTAAAGCATCCTGCTTTTTTTTTTTCTGTTTCGTTTTCTTTCCTGGTGGAGAATTTACTTGGGAATATTCTTTATCTGCAGTATTGCTTGCTTATACAGGCATACACAGCTCCTTCATTTTTTGTTTTGTCTTACTTTTACTAAAACCTTTATTAGAATGCAGATGAACCCTGACCTCAGCCGAGGATTAAGTGAACAGATTCTTTAAGTAATAAATCTAAAGGCATATTACAAGCAAGAAAAAGGGATTTCCCTTGTGTTTTTGGATTTATAAGTGCCAGAGGCTAAACAACTTACAAGGGCTCTAAGATTGCTCCTTTTTTCTAACCTGGGACATGTTCTAATATTGTGACATAGTGAAGAATTAAGCTGGCTTACTAAGTAGAAAACATGTAGAGTAATTGAAAATGCATCATACAGACAGGAATGCTCAATGCAGCAACGTCCTGTTACAAAGATTACACTGATTTATAGGGGATGTCTTAACTCCTAATCCCAGGGACACAAGATCACATCGACCATGTATTCTTTCATAAGCAGCAAAATAAAAAAGGTGGTTAATAATATATATGCTAGAGATGGAAAATGAGGGAGAGGGGGCTGGGGCAGCATTGACTTTCACGTTAGAAGAATTTAACAGTGCCAATATTTTCATTAGGTTTTTGTGTTTGTCTCATTAGGGAAGTGCAGCTATTTTGTGTTTTGTAGCTGAGAGAAGTAACCAAATGGAGCAAGAATGAATTAGGGCTAAATATTGTTTGGTATAAGCTGTTCTGAAGAGCTCAGAGAGGAAATGGCTGGGGGTGGGGGAGGGAGGAAAGGTCACATGGACTGTGGATGTAAAGCAGGGTGTGGAAACAGCTGGAGCCGAATCACCGTGTCTTGAAATTAAAAGAGAAGATGGTGAAAACAGTTATTTTCTTTTGAGCGTCCAGAGGGGAAGACTTCAGGGAGAACAATGGTGCTGCTTTGCAGGGCTCACGTCACCCATGGTGACCTCACCCCACACAAGTTCAAGGACCTCTTCTCCCCCATTAACCATGTGCAAAATAATCACACGTACTCTTTCCTGATCTGTTCATTCTCTCCCAGCTGTTGGTTCCTGCTCTGATCAGTCTTTTGTCTTCTCATTCAGTAACACCTCTCTGAAGGTCTGCTGGAAACTGGAAGAGCTCTTTCTCCTTGGAGTCATCCTCTTTCCTTCCTGCTTCTTATTCTCCACTGTAGTTTGGGTTGCTTCATCAAGTTCATGTTTTCAGCTGCTTCAGTTCTGCCAAGAGAGCACATATCTATTATTTCAGTCTTACCTTCTCCTCTAGGTTGAATTTTTCTGCCTCCTGTGTCCCTTGTGATTGCATTTCCCAGGTTGCAGAATATCCTCCTGTCACATTTTCCTCACATTTTTACTGGTTCAAGTAATAAAGGTTTGGTTCTCAAATTGGCAGGGACAAGTCTTATGTCACTAAGTGAGCAGAATTGGGTGCAAAGCTTTTGGTGGAGTTTGCCAGGAGTTTGAAATAAAAGTTTGTGGAAGTTTGTCCTATTTAGCTCAACACTTGACTCAACCCCGAGAGATGGCATCGTGACTGGCAGTGTTGTTTATGTTTTGCTGTTTGTCATTGGAAAAGAAGCTTCAGATTTCATTTCACACAACTTCAAACCATCTCCTCTGCCTTCCTGCTTGTGGCCAGCTTTGCTGCAGCTTCTCCTGGTACAAATACTTTCTTCGTGTGCCAAAGCCCCTGGCCTGTGAGGAATGGAAAATTTACAGACAGCATAAAATACATGGATCTTCAATGGCAAAGCAGTTGACAGAAAACCTTTTGTGTTACAAGTATTAAAATCCTTGCTAGGGTTTCAGTTTTATCTAAGATTTTTGGGGGTGGTTTTTTTGGTGGTGCACAGATTCCCCTGCCACCTTCTGACTTTGTTACATCACACTAAAGCCTACTGTGAGAGAAAATTAGAGAGGATAATTTTTGAGTGTTGACATTATGCAAAGAATTTATTTTGGAATGCAGGTACTTGGATACTTGTGTTCTCTGACTAGAGAGGCCATAATGCTATGTTGAACATTTATAAATTTGGGGAAGAAATTACAATATCTGAATATGCATAATAGGGAGACACTTGAGTAATAGGAATTCTTAACACTTTAGTTTAATGCCTGCAAAAATGTATGGCCCATTCAGGGAGGGTCCTGTGGGTTTTGTCCCCATCTTGTGGCTGTCCAGATGTGGCATTTGTAAGTCTTTATCTTTTGAGTCAAGCTATGCAAGGTCTGCTGTGAACCAAAGAGAAGTTATTTGTGCATGCTCCTGTTTAACTGATGCACTAAAAAGGCAATAGAAATAAGCAAGAGAATTAAAAGACTAGTAAGGAAACCTGAAGGCTGCAAAGTGGCAGCTGAGACTGCAGAATGAACTAGGAGGAAGTTTTTGAAATGGTATAAGCACGACTGGTAAAGGAACTTTCTGTATATAAAATACCCCAAAGCCCCCACAGTCAGAAATATTTCACATCCAAAAGAAGAAACTTTTGAGGAGGAAGCAGGATCCTCTGATAGATGACAGGGAATTTCTTGACAGAAGACCAAGAGGTTGCTATAAAGTATTCAAAGGTTTCTTTGCCCCTTGCAGTTGACAAAAGAAAATCCTGGAGAGATGCCATTGACTGATATGCTTCTACTACACATACAGTAACAAAAATAGGAAGGACTTTCACGAGTCATAGAAAGAGTAGGTGAAGCTTTGGACAAGTCAAATGGTGTCCCTGAAGTCTGAAAGGCAGAAAATGCTGTGAAGTTGCTCATTCATCACAAGCCAGGAAAAGGAGCTCCAGGTGACTGCACCCTGCAAGCTCTGAAATCTGCAGCAGGGAAATGCTCACAATGGTCTTCATGGGGAAGAAATGAAAACTGAGCTGGAGTTTGGAGAAAGAAGCAGAGGGACACATCAGGAGACAGCTTGGATCTCACTGCAAGGCTCTGGAGCAGCCCAGAGACCTGCAGCTCAGGGCCAGTACCTGGATGCTGTTCCCCATTGGCTCCAGGTGGGATGATATCAGTTCAAAAAGCTCAAGGAAATAAAGGAGCACTGCTTACTGTATTAAAGGAGGGAAATGGAAAGTAACCAAGATCAGTAAAATCCCTTCCTTGATAAACTCTGGGCTCCAGGGACTATGAAACTGCATTTTGCAAAAAAATTTGTCTTCTGTGGACTGATCCTTCACCCAGCATTTTGTGTTAATTGGTGATGTTGTAATGCCCATTATGAAATTTTGGAAATACTATCTTTGGTTGGGTTTGTTGTTTTGTTTGGGTTTTTGTAATTTCTAGCAGTTAGAATCAGTTTGGAGGGAAGAGACCATATTTAAAGACAACATTTTATTATTCTGATTCTTAGAAAATGAAATCTTACAGAAACAAATCAAAATATAAGTAATACAAAGAGGTGTGTGAACAGAACATTCAGTGATGTGATTCCTTCAGCTTCTGCTTTTTCACGTCCAAGCATCTTAATCAGATGAACACAAACAAGTGAAGGAAGTTGGTTTCTTTGGGGGTTGGGGATGGGTTAAGAGGTGAGAAGAGAAATATCGTGGAATGATATATGAGAAGAGATTGTAGAGACTTGAAATCTTTAGGATGAAAGATGAGTGAGAGAAGATACGATCAAGGCTATGAAATTATCAAAGGGAATATGGAATGAATATTCACAATTCCCAATACAAGGAGTAAAAATTTCCCTGTTAAATGGTCAGATAGCAGTTTTAACACAAACAAAGGAAGTACTTTTTCACACAATGCATAATTAAATTGTGGAACCCATTGCAACAGGATGTTGTGGAGGTCAGAACTGTAAATGAGTTCAAAGAGAGACAAGTTCAAGGAGGATAGAGCTGACAAAGCCTATTAAATATGAGGGCTCAGATACAATCTCTGGGCTTGGAGAGCCCTGGGACTTTCATTGCTGGAAGCTGGGAGAGTGCAGTCGGATCCACTTTCCATGTTGCTCTTTTCTCCTTTCACACGGCTTTTATTGGCCACTGTCAGGGAGATTCTTGGCTCAGTGTTTGCCTTTATGGAAGACATTATTGGTATTCTACTTTGGAAGACTCTCCATTTGACTTTGCAATGAATTTGTTCCAGATCTGAAATCTTCTTTGTCTCCTTGGGACTTTGTTTCTGTCAGGTTGGGAGTGTGTCAAGCCAAGGTGCTCCAGCACTACCTCCCTCCAGAATAATGAGATTGAATAAGAAATGAGATTTTTAAATACAGCAGTAGTGGTTTCTGTGTTTTTGGTGTCTTGTATGATGGTGAATAAAGGGTTCAGTTTGTAGTTTATGAATTTTCTGGTTTTCCTAGTGCCATATGCAAACCAGAAATCAAACTCCACTAACAACTAGCATGATAAAATCCTCATAAAAATCACAGGTAAATGAGCCATCATTGTGAAGATTTCAATAATGCTAGCCAGGATTAGAAGTAATACTTTGAATGGGTGTTGGGGACAAATGGGGAGCCAGGGCAGGCTTAAATTACTCTAAGTCAGCTCATGAAAACTGTTCAGTGTCAGTGAACTGTTCCTGTGAGGAGAGGGGTCCCAAAATGCAGAGTGTGCATGCTGGGATTGAATGGTGGTACACAAACAGATATATGGATAGGCATGTTGTTATTATTTAATTGTGAAGTAGCTTTAGCAAAAGTCAGGATACTAAATAACATTTTCTATAAACAGCAGAAACCAATCCCTGTTCTCAGACATCCTCACTGTACATAAGTAGCCAAAGATGGGCAACAGCAGGGAAGGGAGAATAGGGAGGCACAACAGGATAAAGTGATTAGCCCAAACTCACACAAAAGATCAGTGGCAAAGCCAAAAAACAAGCCCAGGGTTTCTGGGGCAGAGCTGACGGGATCATGTGCTGCACAAATCCATTACAGAGAGATGTAGTAGCTTTGTGGTCTGAGCTGTAAGTTCAGTGTTCATCCACTCCAAAAGTATAATGTATGGAGAGTTGAGTGTATTTTAAGAGTTGTTCCTTTATCCTCACAGCAACTGGAAAGGATGGCAGCCTGCCCTGAAATAGTAACTATCAATATATGATGCCTTTTGCAGCTTTCCTTCCTGATCAAATAAATAATTTGTAAGGTTTTGATGACAAAAGGATGTATCCTCTGCTCAGCTATCACCTGCCAGCACTACTCTGTGCAATCTGATTTAGAGATTTAAGCATAGAAATCGTCCTTTCTGCTGTTTCCCCTGGAAACAGGGAGCCCAGCGGAGAGGTTAATCATTTGGGTTTGCAATTCAGAGTCGGCAAAATCCTAAATAATTCCCCATCTTCTGAGTTTTAAGAGATGCTGCCAGGCTTCAAACTTTCAAAGGCAGTGGTGTTGCTTGCTCCCTGATATTGTTTAAAAATAAGTAATTTAGACAATGCTATACACCCAGAAGGGTTTACATTAGAGTGAAGCTCCCTTTGCTTTGCTGTGGTACAGCCATGCATGGGAGAGTGCAGAAAGAACCTACAGCTTCCCCCTGGGTTTGTGGAATATTCTGTATAGCAATAGGGAATATACCCCAATAGAAGTGAATTCATTATGGGTGGAGGCTGAGCTGGGAACTGAGGAGCTGTGGAGGAGAAGAACCCTGGCCAGCCCAGTGCCCCGGTACTTGGGGCTGCTCTTTGTTTGTGGGGTGGGTGGGTGCAGCGCAGTCCTGTTTGCAGGAAACCTGGGCTGTGCAGGGTCACCCCACTCTCTGCAGTGATCCCATCACAAAGGGGCTGCTGTGTGCCAGGGTGAAGTGGGAAGAGGCAAAGAAAGGGAGCAAGGGAGGGAGATTTTAAGCTGGGGTGGAAACTGTGAAGTGGTGAGTGGCAGAGGAGAGAATTCATTGGTTTCACAGAGTTAATGGATCATGGGGTGCTGCAGTATCTTCTCCCCATATGAGCTGCAGCTGAATCTCAGACTACAGGGGGTGGTTTGCATGTTCTTCATTGAGAATAATCACCTCCACCTTGCACATCATGCAGAGTGTGTGTTTGGAACCTAAGGCTAGGAAATATTCTTTATCTCTCCACTTTTCTACCAGCCTATTGCAACATCTGCTGTACGTGATGTGCAAGGGCATGAACTGGCAGGATCCAGGCATGAGGATAAGTCACAGCTTTAGTTCAACTTCTCTGTGCCTCCTTGGCTGTGTGGGATTAAGTAAAGCCAGTCACAAAGTACAGGTGTTGCATGCTACATTTCCTGCTTGAAAAAGCTCTTGAAAAATCTTTAAAACAATGATAAAACCAGAGGGTTAAGAGGAAAAAAAAAAGAAGCCTTTCTCTGATGTCTTGACCATTGGGGTCAAAACCCAGTAGGCTGAACTGGAAACATTATAATTTCCATTATTAGGCATCTGAGGGAGCCATGACTATAAGCACATTTTCCTGGGCTTTCAGTAGTGTTCAAATATATTGTAATGTTTCCTGCAGGAAAATAGGGGTAATTGCTGTCACTATACTCTGGGGGCTAACATTCTCAAAAGATATAACTAGTCACTGCAGAGGGGTTATACCTGAAATGAATTTGACCCATAATATATTGCAAAAATACTGTCTGCATCTTGGGATCTCAGCACTCTGCATGCTTTGGAGGTGGGTCAATTAAAAGGCTATTTATTTAATTTAGGGTCTTCATGAAAGTCTTTGGGAATAGGGAAGCCTGCATTCCATAATGAAAATCCATAAGGTTATTTTCACTGTATTGGTGCATTTGTATCTCTAGTCTGTGAGGAGATAAAAACATATTACCTGATTTGTGGGAGATGTGTGAAAGTTAGATAAAAATATGCACATAAACAGTGTGTGCACAGACATGTACACCCATGGAGAACATCCATGTGCACACGTGCACGCACCCCCTGCCCCCCACACCTCTGTGTTAATGAGCTTTTCCTCTGGAGAGGACAAGTCGAAAGGAGCCAGTCCTTCCAGCCAAAAAAATCAATTGCTTCTTCATGAATTATTGAGATGTTTGCCATCAGTTTCTTTACAAAAAAAAAAAAAAAAAAATCCAGTCATTGTTCGATGTTTTCTCCCCCAGCACACCCTCTGCTTTTAGTTGTGATGCCATGATATGAAGACACAAATTCTGAGATATTAAAAGTTTTCATTCTTTTAATGACACAGATATTGCAGTATTTGGGTATCTTTTTCCTCTCTCCACTTCTAGCTGTATTTGTGCACATAGACACTTCTCACATATAGCAGCTGTCATCCTCCTCCCAGCACTTTGCTAAGGCAGGGACCCTGCAAGTGAAAAAAAAAAAAAAATTATAGCAGAAATACTAATATTTCCTCTCTGCCAAGTGCAGTATTGATGTACTGAGGCTCAGGCACTGAATCAGGGCTCTTACGTGGAACTGTGAGACACCACTAAATGAAGACTTTTGCCTCCTGTGTAAATAGAGAGATTAATGACGTTAAGTGAAAGCCAAGCCTGCTGAAATGTTACCTTCCTTATGGTGCTTTGAATTTCCCTTTTTTTTGATAAATGAACCAATCTGGCAATAAAATCCTTGCACAGTAGGTTAATAATGTCATAGCTGTACTGCAAAATAGTTATGTTTGTGCTGTCTCTTTGCAAACAATAATCCTTTGAAGCCTGACGAATCTATTTTCAACCAACTTGTCTGATCACTGGTACACAGAGCTTCCCCTTTGAAAATGAAGCTTAGAAGATATTTAAAACCCAGGAGACAATAGGCTAAGGAAGAGGGACAGTGGTTTAAAAGGCAAAAATTGGGCAAACTCCTCTTTTTCACTTCCCATTCTTCTCCATGCCTCCTTTAATAGTTTTGTAAGCATTTTAAGAAAGGTTTCCTTGCTGCTTTTTCTAGCCAGAGACTACTGCCCCGTGTCTTTGCTGCAACATTCAGTTATCACTTACAGAAGTAGCTTTTCCCCTCAATCACTTGTGAAGAGAACTGGAAAAGTGGGGGCTAAATGTAATCAGAAACTTTGCTTGCTAAATCAGGTCCGAGATTGAGCTGTCTTTGGAGGGTGACTTTCTCATGGTGACACTGGTTTTGTTTTTGTGCTCTGGGAGGAGCTCTTATTTATATTTATATTGAGTTTATCATATTTATAGATCAACCAGAATATATGGGCACAGCCAACTAATTTCCCAGCAGGAGTTTTTGTTGCAGGTTTACAGTGTGGACACATCTGAATATACTGGCTTTGCATACTTGCTCATGACGAGGTTTAGGAGGTAAAAAGAAAGTGCAGAGGCTGTGAGAACAAGCAGGTTAATCCAGTAAAATGGGAAGTGAGCTGTGCAGGCAGCAGCAGATCCTCTCCTGTACTTGTCATTGTTCATATTCAGTGAGGAGCTCCTGGCACTTCCCTCAGTGAACAGAGGTGTCACAGCAGTCCTCAAAATTCCTATCACCTGACCTTGCAGAGGTTTGACCGTCCTCATTGCACTGAAACACAGACCTTGCACAGTGGCCACAGCCCCACTTCCCATTTAAGAGAGAGACTCTGATAGCAGGGAGGGGATTATAGGAAAGAAACAGGGCAGTGGGGTCCTTTCTTAAACATCCTCCTAGGCCTGACTATCTCCTGCTTACAGACCTTTCCCCCATCCTCTCTGCTGTCTCCTCAAAGATCAGCTTCCTAAGGACTTGCATGAGTGAAGGCAGTGTTCATCACATAAGGAGGAGAAACTGCACCCTGCATTTCAGGTGATCAACCACTTTGGCCCAGTTCAGCCCAGAGCTCTCACTGCCTCTCTCAGCAGATCACAGACCTTTAAAGGGGATCTGTTCACCAACAGAGAGACCAACTTGATTGCAGCAAATAATTCTGTTGTCTCCAGTGCTCAGAAATGCATCACGTTGGGAGCAGCAGTGGATTTGGTGCTCTAAGGAGCATAATGGACTGGCAGCAACATAATGGACTCCCAGCATTTGGACTCCCAGCCAAAACTGGCAGAGGGAAGGAATCCTGAAAAACCAAAGTCTCCCATCATATGGTTAGCAAAGAGCCAATTGTTCTATTTACAAGAGCTCTCCTGCCTGGAGGAGAGGCAAAAAAAAAAAAAAAAAAAAAAAAAAAAAAAAAAAAAAAAAAAAAAAAAAAAAAAAAAAAAAAAAAAAAGTATCAAGACAAGCATTTCCTCCCTGTAATGATAAGGAGCTGTTGCCTGCAGCATTCAGACTACACGGTTTCACAGATGTTTTAAAAAAACCCCAGCCAACAGTCTCGCTCTACCTTAACTAGAGCAGCAGCACAATTGTCTGTCAGTCTTTGTACAAAGCAGAGTGGAAATATTGCCCTCCTGTTTCTTTAAGTCCCAGGGACTTAGTAAAATTAACACTAAATGTTTTAAAAGAAACCCTATCAAAAATCACTGATGATTTCAAGTTATTATTGAGCATGGGTGTCTGAGTAGCTTGGGGCAGTGCACATAAACTTGACAAACAGGGTACTTTAGTGCTGCCTGCCCAGATCCACATAATAGGGCAATGAAGCTTTTATTCATTCAAAGAAAGGTTGAGTTTGATTGGCAGGTCAGCCTGCCTGAACACCACAGTCTCTTTTTCCTAACACTTCACTGCTATCAATTACAGTTTTGAATGTGAATTGTTTCTAATGTAAAATAATGCCAACCTCTGCCTCTAACCTCAGGCCAGAAAGCTCTCCTGTGTTTTTTTTTTATTCATATTCACTGACTGCCTGAGGAATCTGTTTCTGCTTTGTGTTTTCTCAGTCTCTCACGAAAGTGCTGCCATCAGAAGCCAGATCCATGCACAGCACATTATTTTCATTGTATTAATGATATCATTGGTGAGCAAAATTAAATAGAGTGATTTGTCCCCCCTCCCCCCTTTGGTGCCACAGTAGTAATGTTTGTATTTTTAAACATGCAGGTTCAGAGCCATAATTCATAATAAAGTTATAATCCATTACAAGCAAGCATGACTCGGAAATTGCTTGATTTTTATCTGCCAGTTGACTTAAATCTGTTTGCAAAACTTGCCGGATTGAAGCGAATGCAGATCTTATTTAAATCAGGTGATTTGGTTCAGCTGCCATCTGTTGGCCGGTTCATTATTATGATTCTGTGGTTACAGTAGTTACCTGTCTTCATTTATTTCAGTAAAACAGAAATTACATTTAGTAAATAGCGGGGTGTTATGTAATGTCTCTTTACCCCAGGGAGCTGGGTTTACGTGAACGCACGTGGAACTTTCACACAAAATCTCCTTTCTGTGCTGATGATCATTTGTGCTGCAAGATGCATTTCCTGTTCTTTGTGACAGACCTCAAAAATGAGTTCCTCTGCTGGCTTATAAAAATGCCACGTGTGTTGCGTTGTGGCAGGTTAGAAAGGCCCTACAGGATGGCATTTTTATTGGGCCCCCAGAGTGGGATATGTGGGTTTAGGACCCCTTGAATGGTGGAGTCGATTGTAGGGACTTGTTTTGTAGACTCAGATGCTGCTGTTCTTTTTTTCTGCTCCTTCATATGAGTCATGTTCCCTTACTGAGGACTCAACTGTGTCCATTTATCCAGTTTAACAAAAGCTTCTGTTCCAACTGAATTTCCGTTTCACCATTGTTTACCTGATATTCATCAGGATTTTCCCCCTCTCGTGTTCGTGGCTTGTCTCTCCTGCTCCATTATGGAACCCCTGTGTGCACTCTGCCTCCAGTGACATCACTTCAGGCTTTCTCCCATCACATCCATTATTATCTTGATGGGGATATACAGGAAAGACCTACCTTTGCTCTTTCATCTCTCTTGAGACAGCCACTCTGCAGAGTAACCTAGAAACAAGCCATCCCTTCTGGATGTAATTGCTTACAAAAATACCAGTTTCAGGATGAAGCAGGGCTTGGGATAACAGCTTTTTTTATCAAATACATCCTTACATGGTTTTAGCATATATTTAATTTTATGGTGTGATCTTTTACTCACAGTTTGTGGTGGAAAAGGATCTCTTACTTTAGAAAACTAAGAGGATAAAAATGTTATATGATACTTTGCATGACATAGCTGGAGACACCTCCTGCTCCTGGAGGTTTTCTGATTTCCTTGTGGGCTCTTTCCTGCTGTCTGAGATTTCTCCATTAGCTCCAAGGATAGGGAGGGCTGAGAATTTGAAACAGGAAAATGTGAAGTCTGTTTTTTTTCCCTGTTATCAAGTTTCACTTGACCATGGTATATATCAGAGTGTCCAGCAGAATGTCTGAGGAAATTAGAGATTTCCCACCACATTGTGTGTTTCTGTCATGCCTTTCATTAGGTGATTCCAGGTGTAATTTCTAGTTTTTCACAGTGTGTTTTTCTTCTGTTTTGATTTCAGATGACAGTAACTGTCAAAATTTCAGACTTCTAATTCAGACAAAAATTTCAAATTTTGACCTCTTTGACATTCAGCAAAACTCAGAACATGGTCTGTTAGCCTATTCTTGGTCGATTGGCAATTTTTGTAGCCACTTTGTCTTTTGGGCAGTGGAGCTAAAGTGGCACATGGTCTGATTTCTGTGTTACACCAATGTTAACGCAGAGTAACTCCACATTTGCATAGGGAATTCCTGATTTACAAGCTCAGGCTAACAGACCACTTTCACAGCAAACACATTATGTATTTTTGGTGCAAATAAATGCGTTCTCCTCAGTAGCTGCCTTGTGAGGCTCAGACCTTTGGAGTCTGAATGCAGAGTGTGTGGAAAGGAAGCTCTGAGAGATGCCACCTACTCCAACTCGTCTTCCACTTTCCAAACAAACATGGCACAAACACATTGTAAATAAAGATGACTTCAGACACAGCTCTTTTCATGGGTGAATGAGTTACACTGGGTGTTTTACTGGCAAGTGAAATGTTCCCTGGATTCCACGTTTGAATACTTGATCTGTTAGCAGTGCTGGATTCTTTCGTTCCTGTGTATTGATTTAAAGTCTCCACTGCAAACAAGCCCTCAGCTCACTGCAAGGCAGTGTCTGGGGTAGAAAGCCTGGGTTTGCTGCAGTCAGGGTTGTCTTTTCTCCATGGCTCCAGGACAGTGTTTTGGACCCTCTCACTCTGCCAGCAGTCCCAGAACCATCATTGCTGGCAGTTTGGCAGTGTCTGTGCTCTCAGGGCTGTGGTACTGCACTGGCATTGCTCAGCCTGTTGAGGAGGATCATGTTCACCTTCACTGGACTATGAAGTGGTTAAAGGCTGTAATTCAAGAAAGCAATTGAGCATTTAATGTAAATCCATCATTGTTCTGCTCATGCTGAAGCATGTGTTAAAGTTTGACTTTAATGAGACTTGACCCAGTGTTTGAAGGTCTATATGTACTTAAGATCAGCTGATATCATGAAGACTGTTTAGCTGGACTTCATGCACAGTATGGATGTTGTGGTTTAATATCAGATGAAACAAGTCCTAATAAGAAAGTTTTTTGGCAGATCAGTCTTTTGACTTTTTTTTTTTCATGAAGTCTGTTGCAATTCATAATGCATCCTCTTTTTTTCTTTTTTTTTTTTTGAAAGAACACATGAAGAATTGAATAATGTAGCTTATAATTTTATGAGGCACAAAAATTTTTGAACAGTCAGCAGAATCCTTCCTCAGTTGTTTGGAAGCTTAAGGGGTTTAGAAAGTTCTTCCTTAGAGATAAATAAGCTGTCAATTCATGATGAAGAAAATCAAACTTGTTCTGTTGATTTTGGCTGTGGTATTTGCAAAAGTATGAGAGAAATTTTTGCACTCGTAGAGCGCTCCATGTGTTAGCATTTAGCTTTCCAATGCCACATTGTGCCTCTGATAGCATTTCTAAAAGGTAAACAGAAATGTCAAAATAATGAAAATAAAGGATTAACCATTCCGATTTTTGAGAGTTAGAAATCAAATCTGTATTGCAAATTAATAGAAAGCCAGATCAAGTTTCAAAAGCTGCTTATTGCACCATTGCCTGGCTTTTTTTTTTCTCCCTTCTTCTGAAGGCCTTTTTCAGACTCCACCAGATTTAGATTGTGAAATGTCTAAACAGAGGTTCTAAACAGAAACCTGGGAGGTATAGCAAGTATGCCAAGAGCAAATTAGTTTACTTAGTTCATGACTTTAATACACCCTTGCAATTAGCAGAGTATTTCCTTTGGACTGTGGTCTCAAGGTATGTGTTTCTGTTCATGATAGGTTTTTTTTTTTTATTTGCGGCCTTTAAATGAGACAAACCAAACTCCACAGTTCTGCCTTGCTGGGTCCATATGTACCAGGAGTTTGATCATGTTTGAGTCACAGTTAAACTCACAATTTAGCATCTCCAAATGCATGGGCAGGTGAGAGAAAAGAGGCTGAGTTAGGACCTGGTTGCAAACCAAGCAGAATTAGGGTGTAAAACCCGCTTGCCAAACCTCTCCTTGATACACCAGTTCCTCATGGGGTGTATGCACTGAGGGATGTGTTGTTTTCCATATGCTGTCTTCTGCTGGAGAAAACACACCTTTTTGGCTGAGTAAAATATTAAACTCTCGGCCATAAACGCTGCTGAAGGCACCAATCCCTTTGGAGCTGCATCTTCCCCTACATATATCCTAAACCATTCCAGCTCCTGGATGCTTTGTCTCTCTGCCATCTCCCCACTTCCATCAACTAAATTCAATTTATTCTCACTGCCAAACCTTCTAGAAACAGCTTCAGTTCTACCTGAATCTTCCTGAGCCACCAGCATGTGGTGGTCATCTCTTCCCTCCCTGGAAAACAACTGCAGCCCACCTCGGAGCTGCCAAATTGGCACCCACAATTGCAGAGTCTTGACCCAGCGTGACACAACCCCTCTCCCTCAGATGCTGATCCTGCCCACAAACCCCCCACAATGGCAGCTTGACCCTGGCTGACACAATTGCCCCTTGTGTTTGCCAAACCCACAAAATTACAGGGGTCGTGCAGGAGAAGACCATGAGGTGGGTGAGTTCGTGCTCCCTGTGCTGTCGGTGACACTGTGACCCTATTCATGGGCACATCCCTGCAGGAGGACCCGGCAGCCTGTCTGCAAGGCATTGCTTCAAATTGTAGCCTTAAAAGAGCCTTTTTTAGATGCAAATGAAAGGCCCAATAAGAGCTTAAAAAATAAAAAAAAGCCCAGAAATGTATTAAGACCTGCCTCCTTAGTCCTATAATTTTTCTGTGTTCCATCTTAATCTTTATTTCTCATGCATGCATGTAGACTGCCATGCACCCAAAACCAGTCTCATCATTTATATTTGCACATGAGAAATCTTCAAGCTATCAAAGATGTGTTTATATTTGGCATAGAAGAGCTATCTGATGGTCACTCTGGTTCCAGCCCAGTTTCTTTTAATAGCTAGTGGTGTTTTAACTTTGTATTCCAGTTCTGCCAGTGGGAGAATGGGAGAAATTATACATCCTCATTTCCAGGAGGTGATCTGTGGACTAATCAGACAGTGTTTATAACACATATGTTCTAAAATGTAAATTCATATAAATAAAAGTATGTATATTTATGTATACTATATTTATATATAGTATAAATATATCTATGTGTGCACATGCATGTGACTACATACATGATAGACACGTAAAAGATTATTGGAATTTTTTTTTTTGCTAGTGTGTTATTAATTTACTCGTGTGCCACTGAGTGCCCTGGCTTGGGAGCAGGGTTTGGGGATCTCTGCTCCCAGCTGTGTTTCTGTGCAGGCCCCCTGGCTGTGTGCTGGGGCAGGATGCAGCAGTGCCCTGCTCCTCTCAGGGAGGTTTTCTCTGGGCTTGCTAATACAGGGAAATTTACTGGCATAATTATACCCGTATAATTATGCTGGAGTAGTTATACTGCTGGAACTCCCCTGTGAACGCTCTTGCACTGCAATAATAGTGCCCATATGGGGAGTTACACCAGTATATCTCTACTGGAAAATATCTCCATGTAGGCAAGTTCTTCTTTAGGGGCAGATTTTGCAGACCAAGGTGCTGCACAGCCCTTGCAGGCCCTCGTTTTTCACATCGTGGTTGGTTTTTGGCAGCCACGTTTTGTGCACAGGAAAAAGTTGTTTAGAATTCCTACCAGAATCTTTGAAAGGAAACAAACATTTTCTTTCACCAATATAACATTTTCTTCTTCTGCAGTCCCTTTATTTATTTTTTTAATATCTCCTAATATCTAAAAATACAGATGTAACTTCTGACTTTTGGGTTCAGGAATTTTCTTTTGAGATGTACTGAGGATCAGATATAAGCCATGTCTGGAAGCAATACTTGGCCAACAGCTGAGTGTGTGTGTATGTGTGTGTGTTCATCTATCCATGATTCATTCTGAGGGCTGTTTTAGCCTTCATAAAATATTCATGCTGGTTGTGCATGGTTCTATAATTGCCATCTCAGGCCTTGAATTATTTATAGGTTGTACTGTTCACATAGTCTCATTTACTGATAGAACAGATAACACTATACAAGAGGATCCCAAACACTCTAATGCCTGTTACTTTGCATTAAGTAGTGGAATTATATTACTGTAGGTGTAAAATGCTGGCCTTTTTCTCCTCTCGCTTTAATATATCATTTTTGTATTTATAATATGCTAATTGTTGAGATGCTGTTAAGCCTCATAATTCCTGCCGAGTTTTGCAGAAATCAAGATGTGGTTGAAATGATTTAGCTCTTGATCCCAAAATGATTGTTCTAAATCCATCCCCCTCCCTTCCCCCGGTGTTAACACCCAGGGTAATTTATTGAAGTGATGTATGAGTACACATGCATACCTGAGCTCCTTTGTTTTACTCTATTGATCAGTTTGTGTATCTTAACTGCTACAAACATTCAGAAGTCCAGCTAATGCAGACATTCACCAAGTGTATTTTCAAGTTCATTGTGCTCAATTAAGTGCTGACTATGAATTCATCATGAAAAGTGATCTTATTTCCATCAAATTTCCTGTTCGTCTCTTCTGTGATTAATTCTGTCAGCTTTTCTGACCTACTTTTGACTTTATTTTTTACTGGATATGTGGAATTGCATCAGTTTAGCTTGGACATACAATACAGTTGGAATTTTCTTTGCCTGCTCAGTTTTTGGCTTATTTGCTTTCTGAACAAAGTGCTAATTCTAGGTGGAAAATGCAACTGAGGTAGGTTTTATTTTAATTTTCAAAATTGTTCTGCTTTTCTAATTGAAAGAAATAATTCTTGGAGTAGAAATTCAGTCACTAGCAGAGCCATGCACTGGAATATTTTCCCTTCTTTTACCAGAAACTCTTGCATGTTTTTTGTGAAGTCTTTCATTTTCCTCCCCTCTGAAAGGAGAATATTTCCTTCAGTGGCTTGATGCCTGTAGAGACTGAGTACATCAAGAGGATAAATTGTGTCCTTGCTATGGTAAGGAAGTGCAGTAGGAACATGTGGGAAGGGAAGGCTGCTGAGGTCTGTGGTGGCACTGGAATATCCCAGGATCACACAGAACACACCCAGCCAGGGTCACTCTGGAGCTGCTCCTGGATGGGAAGGAGAACAAGTTAAAGCCCTTAAAAAAATTGGTTAAAGCTGCCCCAGTGCAGCTCATCCCATTGCTCACACAGTGATTAGGAAGAACGTTCTTCCAGCTGAGTTTCCCTCGGGGAGGCAGTTCCCAATCTCCAGCACCATCCTCTGCCCGAGCTGACAGGCTGGGGATGCTCCTGTGCTCCCAGCAGGGATCAAAGGAGATCCTCTCCCTGGAATTCAGGTTTGTTTCTCCCTCTGGTGCCAGAGGATGGAGTCTGGTATTGGTGGTGCTTTGCTGCCTTGTCTCTCCAGAGGGATCCCTGATGTTTTGGGAGGGAGGAGCCAGACAGGTGTGGTGCAAGAAGGAAGAGGTGGTTGGTGGCTCAGCAGTGATTCAGGTGCAGCATCAGCTGCTCAGGGACATCTGGGGGCTGCAGGTGGCAAAAGAGGTGAAGATGGAAAATTTGCCACTCTCAAAGCAAAGTGTGAGTGAAGGCAGGTCTAGAACGAAGCCAGAATAAAATAGAGCAGAAAGAAATGTTTCAGCAAAACAAACCATTTTGGTGAACAATAAATTCTCGAGGAAAATATGTCTCTGCCTGAGCCCTTATTTTTCTTTATAATAAATCATTATAAAATAAACCTTGCGACATTCACCGTTCTGTACAATGGGCTGAATTGAAAAGAGCTGTGTTCTTTTCTGTCTGATTTTGTAAGCCCTGAGAGTCCCTCAGAGAAGGAAACAATGTTATTGTCATGCAGATTTCTCTCCTTTTCTTCAAGATTTCAGAGTTTCCATGAATCCTTTGCAATAGGGTAGTTCTACTTCTTCCCATGTTTTTAAAGCTTTCTCCAGCAGTGCCTGTGTGGTGGCTTTCTTGCAATCTCCACTTATCTCATGGAGCTTTAGAAGTTTTTAGAGCTAAGTGTGGCTGCTGTGGCATGCAGACAGTACCAAGCTTTCATACTGGCACTACGCTTACTTTTTTGCTGTTCCTGCCCATGTAAAGCTAAATGTGTATGCAAGAAAAAAAACACAAACAAAAAACCCCAAAAGGTTATGAAATTTGTTTTTATCTGTTGTGTGTTTTGTGGTAGTACTTGGAGACCTCTGGTAGGTCAGATTTCTATACAAATCACATCGTGCTGCCCCACAAAATTTTTGACTGAAAGGAGTAAAGATGATAAATGAATGACAGGGAGGAGAATGGGATTAAAAAAACCCAAGTGCTGGGGGTGCTGTACAGCTGACATTATTTGATTATGGTGATGCTGTTTATTTAAGCTGCACTGCTCTAATAATTTGGTTTTGGTCAGGAATAGTGGTCTCAATTTCTGCTTGCATAGGTGTTGTCACAGTTACCTGGAGGTAGGGTTTGCACCATGTAATTTCTGTGTTGGGTGCTAGAAACACAAAATTGCTTTTAGAGAAAATAGCATGTTTTATTAGGCAATTACAAAATAAATTTTCTGTAGTGAAACTGTTAAAATACGTGGTGCTGGGTTTTCAGGGTCTCTGTGACCTTTAGCATTTTGCAAATTGATGGGCTGCAGGGACACCAAGGCATCACTGAGCCTTAACTGGTGAGCTGGCCTTTGCTGTCGTGACTGACCTCAGACTGTACTCCCAGATAGTTCCCTTCAACAAGAAGTAGTGTGTAGAGTGCAGGAGCAGCGATGCTTAAGCCTTTCAGCAGAATTTTACCATCTCTATTGCTCCAAAGGTATGAAGTGCCAAAAAAATCCCACACACGACCTAGAAAAACAAATTGGTAAGTGTGGTTCTTTCACTGATCCAGCCTGTACAGAATAATTTTCTTAGAGACATTTAAAGTCTATGAAATCCTACATAGTTTCCCCTTCATATATCAGAAGTCTTTAAAAATATCTGAGATTTTTTTTATGCCAACAATACATGAGAGAATCCTAGATGTGTGTGACACCTTTTAGAAAGTGTCTTTGTCTTTATCTATCCATACAGTACCTGTGTGCAAGAGAAGTGTCATGATCCCTATTTTAAAGATGGGAAAAGAAGACAGAGAGATTTAAAGGTAGATTTTTAAAGGTGTTTTGACTTCTAAAGATGCAGTAAAATGTGCTGTAGGACTTTTAAGAGGGTTTAATTGCATCTTTAGCAGCCTGAAAGCGACTCGGCGGCTTCCAAAGTGTACCAAGCACAGAAAGGAATGTAGGTCTTCTGTGTCCTGCTCTAGTACTGTAACCATTGGATGGTCCTTCCAGGGTGGATTGATTTTGGAAAATAAGTGTGGATTTCTGCTGCACTGCTCTTCAGGGTTGCTGCTTCAGTAGGCCATGGAAGCGTTGAGTCATGGCTGCTGAGATTAGGTGAAGAGCTTTCACTTATGAATTTTCTCAAGATGATGTTTTGTCACACTAGAGGTTTTTCTCCAAGAACTTTTTTTGTGCTGGCAGACCTTCAGACATGTTCTTTTCCCACAAATTTTCCTTTTTTACAGACTGTCATTTCCCAACAGAGGAAAAAAAAACATCCAGAGAATTCAGTGAGATCTGTCTCTCCCAGGCTGGCTGTGGGCTCATCACCAGTGCATTATTTTGTGTATTCCAGGATGTTTTGTTTCATAAGGAATGTGTTGCTGTAATGGGATACAAAATTATAAAAGAGACCATAAGGGCAAAACTGGCATTACTACCAGGAAAGCTTTGTTACAAAACCAAAACTGGGCTCCTGGTTTGTGCTTTGGTAAGAGTCAGCTTTCCAAGGGTTGAGGAGCTCAACTCTCAGAGGTCCTTTCCTTATCTGTCTTCTTCATCTGCTGCTGACAAACCTGCTGAGCTCCATAAAAGCTGGTTCTAGTGACAACTTCCCTCCTGGCCACCGTGGGCATTTAAAACGTGGAGTTTAGTTACTGCACACAGTCCTTAATGCAGTCATATGTAGGTCCAGATGTCTTTCCTTAGTTCTGAACCTGCCACAGCTGTAACCAAAGTAACCAAAAGGATGCCGACGTTTTCCCTGTTCCTTTCTAGTGCTTACAGTTATTTCAGGAAAATTGGAAGAAGGGTTTTACAAGTACATGTATATCACATGTACATTTTTCATGGACTCTGTTACTTGGAGTTATGCTTTAGTCATATTGTTTAAAAAAAATCAGTTTTGCTCAAGAAGTAGTAAAGAAAGTATTGGTGCCGTGCCAGTCATCTGCAGTTCAGCATCACATTCTGCAATACAACTCTGTGGTGTTTCATTTCTGTTCCAAGCTGTGGTTGGCTGTGGAAGCACTAAGAATGGGAATATTACAGGTGTTCAGACTAACTGTAAATCAAACCCAAGGTTTGGCCCCACCTGTATGTTGTGTTGTTATAAACGATAGTAGCTATAAACTTGGTTGGCTTAAAGTGGTGTGAGTGAAATTGTAACGTGATACACTCAGGAGATGTGTTTTTGATAAACTTGCTGAAGAGTTGTTTATACATCCTTATAACACTGTGTGGCAACTTGTGTTCATCTCTATATGTGTCTGACCAGTTACGATGTGCGCTGATAAAATTCAATGACCGGACTGAAAAATATTTAATACATTAAAATATATGAAATACACCTGTAACAGGTACCTAATTCTGTACATTCCATGCCATTCTCACACCCAGAATGGGTGTGCACACACGTGCCTACGTGTGGCTGCAGTCCCCAGCGTGCAGTTGATAGTTTGGAGAGAAATCATCCTCCGTCATTCGTCATTGCTGAGCTGCAGCAGACCAGGCCAGCACATCATTTGTTAGCAGCGACAAAGCCGCACTCATAAACGCCGACATGTTACATTAATTTATAGGCACTGAGTGACTTATTAAATGTGACGTGTGAAATATAACAGGGCCCGGTATGGATGATTAGGTTTTGGGCTTTGAATTGTTGACAAGGCAGGGGTAATGAATTGCGGGACACAAGCTAGTGTGTTTCCCCCTCATTAGTCAGTATTAGCTGCATTAATAGTAATAATTGGATATATTCATCATTTAAAATGTTTTAATAAATGTTTGGACAGCACCTGATCTAGGCTGTCAAATATTAGACTGGAAGGTTTGTGATGGGAGAAAAATTATGCGGTTCCTTCCGCAGAGATTTATACAGCCTAAGGGGTGCCATTTGCCAATGTCCTTTAAGAGGTAATGGGTGGGAGAGAGTTTGGGAACAGACAGTTCAACAAGAGAGAAACCACCCTCTTCTGCATTTCAGGAAGACATTTTTAGTTTATTCTAAAGACTTCTTGGTCCTGAGCTCAGGTCTCCAAGATGGTCTGAACTGGTTATTTCTGGTCAGATGCCAACCTCAGATTAGAATGTTACAAAAGGTGTGCGTGTTCCCATCTGAATTTGTTTCACTCTTTCACTGCTGCCGGCTGAATGTTGCTCAGGGCTCAGGAGCTTTCCAATTTGGGGTTTTGGCTTGGAGTTGTCATTATTTTGAGCTATTAACATACATAAAATTCCAGAAAATTTTCTGCCTGGACACCTTGAAAGCATAACTCTCTGTGGGATGGCAAGGTGGTGTTCTGTGGGTGTTGTGCCAGCTCGCCTTCCATTCTTGGTTTCTATATCTCAAATGCATTATTGCCTATAATTTGATACAGAAAAAAGAAAAAAATACACTTTTTTCCCCTTATTTTGTGATATTTAGAAGTGGAATTTAAGAAATAATGTAAAACTGTTACCAAGGAATACAAATGGTCTCTTGCTTTAAAAGTGACATGTAGGTAAACATTAGAATGTGCCTTCTAAATGGCTGGATGGAGATCAAGAAAACCATGTCCAGTTGCAAAGAAAAAAAAAAAATTAAAATCCCAGTTTAAAACTTGTGAGACATCACTTTGCTGTAACCCGTTATGTAATGAATCCCATTTTTTAAAATCAACCTTCAGGATATACAAAAGCAACAGCGCATGGAGTTATTGGCACTGCATCACTAGACTGGCAATTTTTTATTTTCAAAGAAGAGTCCTCTAAGGAAAAGCCTCACTAGTGTGGAAGCAGCGTTTGGTGGCTCAGTGGGAGGTTGGCTTCCCTTTCAGATGCTGCTGAGGAGGTGTCACACTGGGGAGTGCTGCCTTGCTGGGGGTGCTGTCTTTCAGGAGAGGCACAAAGTCAAGTGTCTGGCCACCTGTAGTCATAACAAGTCCCAAGACGCTTTCTGCAAGGATGAAAGTGTTCTCCTCAGTGTCCTTGCTAATTCCAGGTTTGCTGCTTCCACTGAGCATTGGGAATCTTTAAGATGAAGGGATCTTCATGCTCTCTTAAACACAGTGAGCCAAACCTGCCTCTTTATATCTATAGACCTTGTGTGAAAAGTTGGTGGAGGTCTCAGAAGGTGCCAAAGCCAAAGCTGGCTGTGGACAGTCAATGCTTCAGCTCCAGGGTGGCTTCACTGCAGCAGCAGTGCAGGCATTGTGTGCTTGTTGCAGTTATTCTGTGCAGTGAGAGAAGTCTTTGCGGATAGAAACTTGGTCATCAAGCTGTAATCAGAATGATCCCTGCTTCCCAACTTGAAGTAATATTGTTTCATTGAATAGACTCAAAGTCACGTGCAATTTGTATGTGATAGTGTACATTTAACTGTATTTTGAATCAAGCCCTGAGCATTACATTGTCAGGATTGTCTATTAGTTGGTGGTTTTTGTTGGCAAGTTGATGTGACGGTATTTTAGCGTGTTGTCTAACATGTGTCTGCTGATAAGTTTGTCATTGGAACTGCACAGTATTTCTTCAAACTTGCTGTTAATTTTTATTTGGAGATTAAGCAGAGATGTAAAACTTAGACTCATAGAACCATTAAAGTGGGAAAAAACCTCCAAGATCATCAACTCCAACCTCTGAATGAGCACCACCATGTCAACTAAACCACTGAATGCCACGTCCAGTCATTCCTTGGACACTTCCAGGGATGGGAACTCCACTACCTCCCTGGGCAGCCCTTTCCAAGTCTTTGCCTCCCTTGCAGTGAAGAAATTCTTCCTGATGTCCAGCACAATTGCTCTCAAAAGAAGTACAATAGAACATAAAATAAAGAGTTATGAAGAGTTGTTCAGTTGCAAGTGCTTCCTAGTCCATTGAATTGTAACTTTCATTGGTAAGACGTGGAAGATTATCTTTCTGCCCTCTCCGCTCTTAAGGTTTCTGAACTGCTCGTTGTAAAGCTTCTTTCCATCGCTGATGCTGTCCTCTGCAGTGACACAGAAAACTCATAATTCTGAAGTACTTATCTAGTACTTTGTAGACCCTCACACTCTGTATTTTGTGGGTGTAAATCCTACTGATCACAGGTCTCTTTCCCGGTTTCGTATAGAAGGGCATCTGGGTGACACAGCCAGACATCCAGAAATACAGGGGAGATGCCAGGTCTTGTCTGTGTTTTCTCACCCCTGGAAGTTGTCAATATCTGTTCCCTACTCCCCTCTGTCAGGTATTTAATGCTGTGCCTCTGCCCTTACAATGCTTTTGGTCTGTTGAACTCTCTCTAAATATGCTGCTTTTCATAGTTCCCACCAACAAAATACACAGTGCCATAAGCACGATTTATTTTATAAATGTCTTACAAATGCTGACTTGTGTCTTTGCCTTTCTCCAGTTCTAACTTGTCACCAGCATCCTGATCAGAATTCCACTCCAGTTTTGGGGTTTTGTCCTTCAGCTTGGGTACCCTCACTGGAGGGTGGGCTTCAAGGGCAGGAGAAGATATTCTTGTTAGCTGGGTCACCTTTCCCGACTGGTGCAAGAGATAATTTTGCAGCTACAGCCTACAATGCCTTTCCCACATCTTTCTGACATGGAAGAGGACATCAGCAAAAGTCTTTTTCCTGCATATTCAAGGCTCATTGCTTCAAGAAAAACTCTGAAGCACTTAATCCAAAACTTGTGATATAAGCAGATATGATTGGATTCTACATGTCTGCTGCAGAGGTCATTATTTCTGAGGTTAATTAAGCTCTTTCAATGTCATGTTAAAGGTAGCAGACATATGCAATATTTATTGATGACATCTCCAGCATTACATATAGGATGATCCTCTTCACCAGCACATCAGAAACTCTTTTCCCCTTCCTCTTTCAGTTTTTCCCCATTTTTGGTAAATCCCAATGGATTTTACAGTGTCTGGGTTGCTTGCCCACACACACACACACACACAAATCTGCAGCATTTTATACTTAGACACAGTTCATGATCCCCTTCAAGTACCCCTGGCATGTCTTCTCTTGTTGAACCACTGCTCACACAGCTCAAAGAGCCTCCGCCTTTCCACAGAACAGCCTCTTGCTTCCTTCCAGCTCTCAAAATAGCCACTACACTCCGGATCCTGTGCTCACTGCCAGAGCTCCCTGCTGCAGAGGAAACCAGGGCTTTATTCTCTTAAATATCATGAAACAATGGGAACCCCTGGATGGAATGTCCAGCTTGTGGGCAGGAGCTGAAGGCAGCACTTGACTTTCCTTCACAACGTTTTTGCACTTGATCTTGTCTTGTGTAAATACAAATGTGCATTTGCATATATTTTTTTTTCTGGACAGCTGATTCTAGACTCACCCTTCCAGTTTGTTTAAAAGATTCCTTTTAATCATTGGGGTTTTTTTTCTTTATTCAAGAGAAGCATAAAAGTGTAAAATCGTATCCCCCAGCAGCATCTCTGTCAGATTGTCCTTTGTCTGTGGCTGACTGGTTTCCCAGATCAGTTTAGTTTTTAATTTATTAAAAGTTAGCTTTTAATAACTTAAAGTTATTAAGTTATTGTGGTTGTTTATCCTCCCCCCCCCCCCCCCATAAGGTCCTTCACTGGTGCTACTTTACTTGAAGCAAACATTTGTTCTTCGAAGCATCAATTGTCTTAGGAGGGGATGCAATCTATCCCTCTCCATATTACACTTCCCAAATACTTCTCTGTAATTACTGAGGTGGTCCAGGTGAGTTAAGCTCCACCCAGGAATCTGTGAACAGGAGATTTACAGGCACATTTTGAAGCTGCCCACGGCTGTTGCAGTTCTGTGGAGGATTTACTGATGCGGAAGCTGAGGCTGAGGTGTCATCCCACACTAAATCCCACAGTCTTGCAGTGTAGATCTTGCTGGCAGTGATCCCGAGGCTCTGGAGCAGCTGCAGTCAAGAACCCCTGAGTTTGCCCAGAGTCAACACCTCATGGGCCCACAGCAATGTGAGAAGTTTCTCTTGCATTTCTCTGGAAACTCCTTGGATTTGTATTTTTAATGTTTTTGAGACATGAATTTACTCAATAATCTCTTTCTTCACCTCTTAGGTTCTTCTGACTCATTATTGGTGTATACCATAGCTTATTGTTAATGAGAGATCTGACAGCATCTTGGTTGTTTCTCTCTCTTCACACCATCAGTCCTACACATAAATCTGGTCAAAAATAATTTCCATGTCAGTCAAAGCAAACCTCCTGGTCTTTTCTTTTCTTTTTTTAACATAAAGCATCTTCCACTTAAAAAAAACCTTGAGAACAAAACGAAGCAGATTCTGAGCCAGGTCTCGGGAGGTTTCACCATTGTAAGATCCTGTCTACACCTGGTGTAAATGCTCGAGGATGCATCTGTTCAAATGGGGTTTGAGTAGCACTTCATCTTCTGCTTGTGCAGGAATTTTTCTCAGTGCTTTAGAGGCTCAGACCTGTCCTTTAAATGGCCTCAGCCTCTGGGTTTTGCAGATTTGGGTGATGGCACCAGTGTGTCAATGTTATTTAAAGATATTCTTGGGGTCAGGTTATTTGAGGAATCATTAATTATTGTATGTGCAGGCAGATTGCACCCAGTTTTACATGCAGGTGATTTACATGTGCCTGGTCCAGGGAAAGGTGGGAAATGTGTTTCCCACCCATGAAATATTCACCATGTGAATCTTTATAACTTTCTCAGTAAGCTGGTGAAAGAAATATGTCATCAGCACCCCCAGCTCGAGGTGACACATTTTAGGGCCCCTCGTTTGCTGTGGGAAAAGCAGCTCCAGAGGGCTGGATTAGCCCTGCTCTCCAACATCCCCTGACTGATACCTCTGCTGCTTTCTGGTGCCCATGCTAAAGTTACAGGAGTTTACCTTGAGGAAGCAGGGAAGCAAATGCTGATATCGTGTTGCAATAACAGCACTGCTGTTATCTGTCAGCACTTACACTGAACAGAGGCTCTTTTAGCTAAAGTATGGCTCTGGCAGGGCTGCTAATTCACTGGCATTGTGTGAACTATGACAGACCACAGGGCTGGTTTGTAGTTTTTTTCCAGTGACTGAAGTCTAATGTCTTTGGTAAAAATTAAAAATAGTCAACCCACTTTTATGGCCTAGTATTTGAGGGGTGAAATGGGGAAAGACTGAAGGGAAAAGTGGTTAAACTGAAACAAATTGACTGAATTTTATTGCTACTATTTTAGTATTTACAATGGTTTTCATCAGCCCAATACCCTGCATATCCCCCTATACATAGATGGCATAAACTTCCAACTTCCTTTTTTGTTTGTGATAGAAAGGTAGCTGCAGTTCAAGTGTAATAAAAATTTTAGATACTGGAGCTGGGCAAAAGTAAGGAGATATAGGAAAATTCAGATTTTCACTACTTTAAAGAAAAAAAAATATTAAAAAGTCAGACCCGGGGGCAAAATTAAATTACAAAAAACTGAGCATTCAATCCTGCCTCTGGACTATTCTTAATTCTTTTTGTGATGTTGTTTTTCAGTGGTGTTATCTCTTTCTTTTCTTATTAAAAGTCTGGGAAAAGAAACCAAAACAGTCTCTCTGGGATTTTAACTCACTCACGGGAGAAAATGCCAAACGCGCTTTCCCAAACTGCTCTAAATTTCTGTGATGCATTATAACTCAGTATCAGGGAGCTAGAGAAGTCCAGAAGATGCAAGATGAAAAATTGATATGCTGTGCTTCGCTGTGCAGAACACACAGACCCGAGGAAAAGTGACTGGGAGCACTTGCTGAAGCGAGCAATGAGTAATTTAAGGCTGGTTTGGGCAGTCCTGCCTTCTGATTTGGTGATTCTGTGGGTGCCTCCTCAGTTATTTGCTGTGCTGAGCTGAATATTTACTGTATTGATAACAGCAAACCCTGGCGGTGCTGGAGCTCTGGCAGCCACAGCAAGTTCACAAAAAGGACATTATTATTACTATTATTGTAATGTTTCTGTTATTATGGCACTGCCTGAAGACTTTCAGTCAACAGGCTCTGACTGTTTGAGGTTTATTCTCTGCTTCACTTTGCTTTTCTTGGACCTTTTCTGCAGTTCAGGAGGAAGAGATATATTTTCTAGTAAAGTAAATAATTTTCCATGCTTTCAGTTATGGTGTTTGTTTGTTTGTTTTGTAAACCAGTGAATTGCTGAGCATCCCATAAAAGCAAAATGCACGTCTGACTTGGCTTCCATTTTAAATCAGCAAGAACATTGAATCCAGAGAGAACAGATTTGGGATTTTTTTTCCTAATTAGGATGTTTGACAATTCAAGAGGTTATGTTTAGAGGAAAGTTAGATGGCTGTATCTGGTGTTTAATTTCTCTTCTGCAGAATAAATTTCCTGTTGTAAAAATGCCACAAAAGGTAGCTACTGCTGTTTATTGACTAAAGAGCCAAGTAAAATCCAGCTGTGAACATGTGGGTAATAGGAGGTTTTCCCCATGCCTATATTTGATTTCCATGCTCAGTCTCATGTTGGTAAATATCAGTGTAAGTCTCAATTATTCTTTCGTGAATAAGGTACCTGACATGATCAGGGAGTTGTGTGTGAAAAGGTCTGTAGGGAAAAAAGAAAAAAACAACCAAAAAACAATCTTCAAGCAAGTTTTTAAAATGTTTGAAAATTAAAGAAATTATTGTTCAAGAATAAAAAAAGCATTATTTTAGCCTAAGTTTTTCAAAGCTTGGAAGGTTGCCATTTTAAAACAGGAGTTTTGATAGAAAGAGTCAACTTGAAAATGGAAAAGAATTAACTTTGTCCTTCTGAAGTTTCTAAAGGGACATTTCCTAAATCATGGAATCATAGAATGGTTTGGGTTGGAAGGGATCTTAAAGCTCATCTCATTCCACCCCCTGCCTTGGACAGGGACGCCTTCCACTATCCCAGGTTGCTCCAAGCCCTGTCCAACCTGGCCCTGGACACTTCCAGGGATGGGACAGCCACAGCTTCTCTGGGCAGTCTCTGCCAGGGCCTCTCCACCCTCTCAGGGAAGAATTTTTTTCTAATATCTAATGAAAACCTACTCTCTCTACCTTTTGATTATTTACTTTTCCGGATAAAATTGAATTATCTCTATATTTTTATTTTAGTGGCAAATTACTCAGTAGATCAAGTTATCAGGAGGTGCAGGAAAAGTTACAGATTGACAGAGAAGTGTGTGAAAAGTGCAGAGAAAACCCTGCAGAAGCAAACCAAGCAGCCTTGGTGACCTCTGGGCTCACCTCTCTACTGGCTTTGGTACCTCTTGCTATGCCAAGTTTTCACCAGAGCTGAAATACCCATCAGAGGTTTTTTGGGGGAACTGTTTTTGTAGCATCACCAGGCTGACAGCAGAGCTGGGCCTGCGACGTGCTCAAGTATGTGAGTAGTACCTTTGTCTCCAGCAGTACTGCTTGTGTATTTAAATTTATGCACATATTTAGGACTCTGCTGAATTGGTGTGCCACACAGAATGGGCATGCAACCCTTTTATCTGATGGAAAGTTGCTAATTATTGGCCTGGCCCGCGTATTTTGGTTTTACTAATTTTACAAATGCACATATACTTGCTGCTGTGTTTCATCCGGGAGTCTGAAGTTGCTCTTTTTCTATCAAACGTGTTTACAGCACAGAAAAGGTGTGTTTTGTCAGTTTTGTTTGCCCTAGCCAGGTCTGAGCTGTGTAACCAGCACTCACTCTCTGGATAGCCACTGGTCTGGCTGACCTTGGCACCATGACAGCTGTCGTATTTTCACATGGAGGAACTGTTCTTGAACAACTTCTCCAATGTATCAGGAACAAACAAGCTTTTCTTCAGCATCAGGAATGCAGCAGGTCTTCTTTCCAACTATTTTTTTCTCCTTCCACAGACATATTTATTGTGGCAATGGCAAGAAAATCCTACTGCTAAGCCTTCATGTTTGAGTTCCTTTAAATTTCCTTCAGGGGAGTGACAGAAGAGCCAACGTGATCATGTCAGAGCTTGCTTTCTTTAATTTAACTCTTCAGTTATTTTTAATAAACACGAGTATTAATTTATAGTGGCAAGAAAAGCAGGAAGGCAAAATCCTCTTACATCTTCATTACTTGGATTTCCATTTCTGCCGCGTATTTAATTTAAATCCCTGTGGTAGTGGCAAAGAGCAGGATGCTGCTGGGGAGGGGGTTGCACAAACCCAAAGGGTTTGGTGTGTGATGGACAATGAGGCCAGCAGGGAGGGTCAGGGAGCACTTTAAACAAGTGGAGTGACCTCCCGCTGGTCATGTGCTCACCAGATCCATCAGTGGGACAAGGGGAATCAGAGGGTGGAAGGGGCAGGAGTGAGGATGGAGCTGGTTTCAGGATTAGGAGCTAGCAGTAGGAACTAGACCTGGGAAAGAGTTTCTCCCTAGCTGAGAGCTGAGGGTAATGGTGAGAGCAGAGTCCTACTGGCACCACCATCTTTGTGGAAATGCAACAGTTTTGTTAGAAAAAAACCCCACAACTTCATCTCCAAAAAAGGAATTTCTATTGAATTGTGAGAAAAGGAGAGAACATTCCCAGAACAGACAATAACACGTTTTTTAGGGTTTTTGCCTGGCAGACAGAAGTTTATGTTAGTTTGGGGCCTGATTCAACCCAGGGGTTTGTATTTAACCAGAGGGTGTATTTCTACACTGGACCTTGCAGTTACTCAGGGATTTGTAGTAGTACATGCATGGCATGGATTAACTGCTCAGCAACTTCACTCCTGCAGCAGTTTTTACAGCCTGCCCTGAGCTGCATCCTAGGGCACCTAAATATAATCTAAAATTAACTGGTTTTCCCCCAAACTTCCCATCCTTACACTCCAGCCTTGTCTCTGTGGGATAAATGTGATGCATGGAATTCTCTGGTTTAATACCCCAATGCAAGTCAGTAAATCCAAGCGCTTTGTAAAAGTTTGTGTTTCTGGACCTGAGCTGACTCGCACGGAGCTGGGTTGTGTTTCTCTGCTCCACATTCACAAATGCTCTTTACACCAGGGATGGCAGTAGTCAGGAAAGGAGTCAGAAAATATGTTTTGGTTGATTCATGCAAAAAAAAAAAATAAACCTTCAATGGTAGCAATAAGTATAATTGATGACTGACTCCTGTGTGGCAGAAGAACGGGTGTTCAGCAGTCACGTAAGTTTGGAGAGAGAGTTGAAGATTTTATTGACACTCCTGTATTTTGCACATTTTTTTTCCATCTTGGAAATGAATTTCAGACCCCAGTAGTGAGTATTAATGCTATATATCCTCTGTGGTTAGCATTACTGGTACACAGTCCTGCCAAACGTGGGGAAAGTTAGAATTGAAAAAAAATAACCCACTGTGAAGAAGCTCAATTTGAACAAATGGGGATGGAGGTTTATGCTTACAAAGAGCTCAGCTCTGCTGGCACTTCTCCTAGACCAGTCCTGTCAATCCAAATCTGGAATATTTGCAGAGTGAAGTGTTGCTAACGAGCAACGCTGGCAGGACTGGGCTTGAGGTGATGAAGGCACCTGAACAAGCGGTTTAAATCAGGAACCAAGAGCCTGGGCTGAGCCCCATGAATCAAACTGCTCTGCTCTACCCTTGTCTTCATCTGTTCTCATCCTCCTCCCTGCCAAGGTGGGGGCTTCCATCAGCTGGGGTGTGTGGTGCCAGCCCAGGAGCTGCTCAGCTCTTGCCTGGATGAGTGTGGGATGCTTCGTGTGGCTGGGGGGACTCCAGCCCTGGTGTGTTCCAAAACAAAGTGCAGCCCTAGAATTTGTTTTGTCTTTCAGTGGAATTAAAATACGGCGCTTGGCAGAATGTGCTCTGTAAACTGGTGACTTTTTTTTTTTGCTTAAAATGCAGTGAGTGAACTTGGCTGTGCAAGCTTCGCGTTCCTCTGAAAATGCTGTTATTTTTGCAAGTTAATTTTTTTCTGGAGTTGGTTTAATTCAAAGGAAGTTTTGTTTGCTTGCTTGCTTGCCTGAGGTTTTTTGGTAGGTTTGAACAGATGAGCTTCATTTCTTCTGCAGTTTATTTTGGTGAAACTTCTGTAGCCTTTGGGGCACAGTGCAAATGGAGTTAGACTGCAAAACTTTGGGTTAGAGTTTTGCAGACCCCAAAAGCCAACTCTTGTATTTCAGAATGGTTTTCCAAGCCTTTGAATTGACATGAACTCAGAGTTTGTAAGGGGAGGGAAGGCCCAGTGTTTCTCCAGAGAGCTTCACAAAGACTTTTCCTTCTTCTTTGGGGAGCCCTTAAATCAACCCACCATGCTCATTGCCCATTATTTGTGTGCTGGGTGAGCACAAAACAGGAATTTTTAGCTATTTTTAACTTTTCCATGCCCCAGCTCCCCTTGGGGCCGGGGTGTTGCTCTGGGGCTGTGGCAGACTGGGTGGGCAGCTGCTGGAGTTGGCCCCCAGCGAAGCCGCCAAAATCCCGCGGTAAGCCCAGGGCAGCGCCAGCTTCTCCCCAAAGAGTGAGTGGCTCTGAGAGGTTTTGCCACATAAGGGCCTGTTCGAGGCTGTAGGCACCAGCTGACAGGGATGTCTTTGCCTCCCAACAGATGGCCAGGCTTTTTATTTCAGCGAGCAATCTCGTGTGGAGGGGTGGCCTCTGAATCCTGCCAGCGTTTCGCGAGTCAGGGCCAGCTTAGGGCAAGAGGGATCTGATGTCTGTGCCCTTCATAGCTCGTGAGCTAAATGACGAGCTGCTGACAGGACAGCCATCATCTGAAGTGCAAGATCCCAAACTCTCCCCACTTTTCGCTTTTCTTTGGTGGAATTAATGCCCTATTTGCTTGTCTCTCAAAATCCATTCTGGCATGAGTACAAACCCTCGCCTGGTGGCAAGCAGTTGTCTGGATCCGAGATGCCAAGATTTGTGCTGACAGCTCCTTCTACACAATCTGAGTCAGGCTGTCACAGCTGGCCATTAGTGGCTTGAAAAGACACACACGTACAGCAAATAGCACCACCTTTCCATTATTGAATATCAGAACCTGCTTGATTGAGAAATGCAATGACTTGCACTGCTCTTTCCTGTAAACAAACACTGTCTCCAAACCCCTGTTCTACTGCAGTGGATGTTTATTTTATATTGATTGCTTGGTCTTATTTAGAGGCTCAGGTCTAGAAGAGACTTCCTGGGCCAGGAGATCTAGTCCTTGATAATCCCAAGCATCACATTTGGTAATCCTCCTCATTATATTGCATTTCTTTAATGAAAACAGTCCCTCGAAGTTTCCATTTGTCGTTGCAGCCTCTTGCCTTGTTGAGGGGCGGCATCACAACTAGAGCAAGGCAAGGAATGCTGCTCATCAAAAAGGGATTTTCTGAAGCTGTTTACCCTGCAGTGTTGCCTTTCTTGGTGACAGTTTGTGCAAATTCTGCTGACCTAGCTTTCAGTTTGGGTGCTAAAAGGGGGCTGCTTGCAAAAGTTAACTTTCAGATTTAAAGTAAAACAGCATCAAATTGTTCCCCACCCCACTCCTGTATATGGGAACAGGGCAGAGGAACTTCTGCTTAGTCACTGATGGTTATTGCACTGTAATGCTGCCCTGTCTGGTTACACTGGGCTTTAAACTTGCTGTAGGATTAAACTTTGCACGGCTGGGCTTTAGTAGACCTTAGTCTGTAGTTTATTTTGGACAAAAGACTGATAAACTTTGGCTTTCAGGGAGGAAGCCTGGAATCTGAGACCCACTATTATTCATTGACTTGTCTTTATGAGTTTACAGTCCACTGATACATAACACTGAAGAAAATATTTTCAGTGAAATGTTTGCTTTTTTCTTTGGCTTTGTAAAAGGCAATGTCTTTTCTTAGAGATATGTCAGGGTCATATAGCTACTTCAGTGAACTGTGTATGGTCAGGAAATAGACTGCATCAAAAATATTTCATTTTTCCATGAAGTCATTCTTTTGACCAAGACTTCCCCCTTCTCCGCTCAGGGATTTGGGCTCCTCTAACCACTATTTGAGCATTAATTTTATGCACAAACTCAGTTTAATCCTGGGAGGGAGATTTCAACTGTATGGAACATTTTCAGTATTTTTGTATTAAATCAAAACTTGCGGGTGACAGCGGACTTGTAAAACAAAACCCCATTTATACCCAAGGGAATTTTCATGTCTAGCATTTTTCTGTCCCTTTTTTGTTGTGCTGAAAAACGTGTCTGTTCCTCATTGCTTTGGATGGCACAGCGAGCCTGGCGTGACAGAGGGACTGACTCTGCAAACTTTAATGGCTCTGACACAACAGAGCTATGAAATTAGTGTTTAAATTTTCAGGATGTGCTCACATGTTTTGCTAGATTGGGCCTATGCAGGCTCCACTCCCTCTTTGGATGGGCAGGGGGATGATTTATCTGAGTTGGGAAAATACTGACGTAGATAAGACTTTTTTGGACCAAATGTACAGATGTCATATTTATACTACTGTTATATTTATACATACTACACCCTATTCGTAAGACATTAATGTCTGTTTCTCTTTCTCTGCAGGTTCTTCTTGAAATTTTTCCTCAAATGTAACCAAAATTGCCTAAAAAATGCAGGAAACCCTCGAGACATGCGTCGATTCCAGGTCAGTCGGACACGCTTCCTCCTTTAAAAATCAGCAGCTGTTAGGGACAGAAGTACTTTGACCCAAACTAACCTAGTAATTCACTGGAAGATGCTGAAAACATAAGGTCACAAAATATTGCCTGAGGACTTCTTGTCACAGCAGAATAGGCAGGAAGTAGTTGGGTTTTCTTGCTCTGGAAGAGAGCACTCTTGAAGATAATGTCATCTCCACCGGAAGGGAAAGCATGAAAAGGAAAAATCAGAATGACCTCACTCTTCTCAGCTATGGGGCTCCCCTGCTCTGAAATATTCCTCTCTCCATGGGGAACTATTTGTTTTCATGCAGACACAGAGTGAGCACCTTGTTTTTTGGCTGGGGCAGAGGAAGGTGTAAGAGCAATTAATAATATCAGGGTTGTGACTACATGTTATTCCTGAGCAGTGGTAAAGACTCATAAATGTGCATGGATGGGGTGAAGGTCCATCCCTGTAGTCAGCACTTGGAAAAAGCTGCCACTGCGTGTTTCATTCTTGGGATGTTTTGGGCTGGTATTTCCCCATTATTGCAGTTTGTGGCACTGAGGCTTGGGAGCTGAAATATCAACATTTTTTTATGCTCCACCTATGCCATGACTCATTTTGGGATGAAGAACATCCTTATCCCTTGGGAAGGTGGCCTGTCCATGCACTTCCCCAGCACTGGCAGCAGAGTGGAAAGGTGGCAACACAGAAATAATTGCTCCAATCCTTTAACTGAAGATGTGGTCCTTTGACTGTGGCAATAATGCTTTACCTGAGTATGTGCTGGATAAAAATATGGGGTAGAGAGTCAAAGGACCTTCTCCTTTGGTGGGAGGAGTGAATATAGCCCAGGGAGGAAACATGGTACAATCTATCAGTGGGGCTTTGCCTCAGGGTTCTGAGGAAGAAACAAGAGATTTCTCACATAGACCACATGGGTCTCTGGAGAAAGACAAGTCCAAAATACATCTGCTTTCTGTAGTTACTCAGGACCTTGCTTGCTTCTTTTCCAGCATTGTTGCACTTCAATAAAAGTGTTGAATGTTATGTAAGTGACGATATTATTTATGTGTAGAATGTCTTTTGTTGAACTGCTTAATTGCAGCACTGCTGGAAGGCAGGAGGGTGCTATTTGCCTCTGAGCAGAGAAGTGCAGAAGTGAGGAGATGTGGCCACAGGGATTAAATTAATCAGTGTAAAAGCCAGCATTAACATGGCAGAGCCCTCAGCTTCTCACCCCACACTGCTCCCTCTGTCACGTTTCTCCTGTGATTCCAGAGGGCATTATCACAGAAAGAGAAGGTGGGAAAAGGACTCTCACCAGCATGGGGATTTAGTCCGAGCAGTCACCCCTGGGGCCTGTCAGAGCTTGCTTCACAACATGCACTCTCTGCTGGGGCTGTGCTGGCCCAGGCTCGGGGCTGATTTTCATATGGAAATGCCTGTGCGTGTTCCCTCGGAACAGCAATCACGAGCTGTGTCGGCAGGGAGGTAGGACATAGGAAAGGTTGTTGATCTTTTGACTTGTAAAGACATTCTGTCATACAAACCCAGCTTCACAGCAGTTGAGCTTTCCGTGTGTAAACAGAGACTGCTTAATTACACAGGTCATGTCAATTAGCGTGACCTCAGCATTTTCAAGAAATTAATCACTTTCAGCCGAGTGAACCACTCCTACTCTCATACAGGGTGGCATTGAAGCTCACAGTGTTCTCTTCAGTGCCCAGGCTTATTGTTTTACAATTGCTGCTTTTGTTTCTTCCCTTCTCTCTTTTTTTTTTTTTATTTTGAACTTGTTGGTCTTTTAGCAATAGACTTCTTAAAATGAAACAGCTGGGCTCTACAGAGTCCAAGCTTCATTTATCATTTCTTAGGGTGAAAAGGACCAAGTGTACATGTAGTATCTCAATGATATGGTGCTCCTGGGTCTTTGAGGCAGTGGTGTGCAGGAGCCAAGTGAAATCTGTGCCCCTGTGTTTGCTATCCGCTGCCTTTGATTTGTTGCCAGTGACTTACGAGGTCACCAATGGAGATGTCAAAGTTCTGGTTAAAAACCATAAGGATAAAGCACTTCCAGATACTTTTAAATGGTACCATGCTCATTTTATACACTCAAAAATGGAGATGTTCCCTTCCTTCATTCCCCTACTTGTGCTGGATTTTGAAGCTGCTGAGAGATTTGTCCAACTTTTGGTCTGTCATTCATCAGTCCCCAAAAGTTGCTAGAAGTTCTTAGAACACAGATTTTGGTTTTGATGGGAGAATCAGTGAAGGGTCAAGGACATGAGTCTTGCACTACCTAAGGACCAGCCCTGTGGAAAATTTCCTTTCGTAGTAGATTTTAGAGTTGTTTTGGGTTTTTTTTTCCTGCAGAAGGGAATTGTCTGATTATCATCTGATACATGAGATTTTAAGAAAGTACAGGGAGGAGACAGAGTGTGTTTTGATTCAGGTGACCTGTGTGTGACACTTCATTCAGGCTCACAATCAGAAATGAATTAGGAAGTTTTATCCTGAACTTTGCTTGCCAATGTAGGAGTGTGATAAGTCGAACATAAAAAGCTGTTGTGGGCCTGGAAGGAAATAAATTTCTCTGCATGTCTGAGATGTCCAGGCATGTGACAACTGAGCGGTGTGGAGTGCCAGCAGAGTGTGTGTGCTGGAGCAGTGCTGGCCCTGGCTGTGCTGGTTGTGTCTCTATTAGCACAAGGAGACAGTCAGGGAGGAGAAGTCAAGTACTGCACAGCACTTCAGCTGTGCTTCACACTCCCTGCTTGTCCTTGAGAAAATAATTTCGTCTCTGCGTTTCATCAGCCCAACTGCACAAAACATTTGGTGCTGTTGTGTATTATCACCTTTGCCCAACATTGCATTTTTATTCCAGAAACCCCACGGAGCAAATGCCCAGTCTGGTTTTGAATTCTTCGTCACAATAAGTCATCATTCTTGGTGGGATGGGCTGTGGTGCCCCAATTAGTGGTAATAATAATAATAATACTACTGTTAAGTAGATGGTGTCATGATTTTTTCAGAACTAAAAACTCATTCGTACAACCTAAACAGTTTTGCATGTTATTGTAATTAATGAAACCCAGGTGCCCTTGCTATCTTGTTGTTCTTGTTTTAGCACAACTGCTTGCAAACTGGCACGTGTCAAGTTTTAATTTAGAGGAAACTTTTCAGGCTGTGTCACTGAATAAAACCCCAAACATTCACTTATTATGAAAACCTTGAAAGTCACTTAGAGATTGCCATGCTGTTTGATTCTGTTACCACAGCCTCTCCTGCAGCAGAGGCTGCTCGTTTGCCTCCATGGGATGCTGCCACTCATGTTTGAATTGAAGCCACTTGTGTCTTATTGCAAATTTGCATAAGAGACAGAGATGATGCTTCATGAATCCCAGATAATGGAATTTGGACATGCAAGGCTCCATCCCCAGAGAAGGGAAAGGCAAAAAAAAAAAAAAAGGAAACTGAAAAATAGCAATGAGAGCTGTGGCCCAATTCAACAAGGTAATTAAGTGCCTGGCCTGTCCTTGAGCACGTGAACAAAATTACTGAATGTATTGTACTTATGTGCTCTTATCTAGGCACCTTTTGAAGTGTCTTGTTAAATGGAGAGTGATTTTTAGTTACTAGAATAAAGAAGTCAACACATTGTAGGAAGAGGTCACCAAGTGGTGATGAAAATAAAGATGTGTTGAAGCCATTTATAGCTTTCAGAAGAGTGGCAAGCACTGGCGTTACATATTTAACACTTAGGACACACTTCAGACCTGGAAATCATCCTAACCAGATTTTCTCTGCCTTTGCCATTGGGTGTTGGGGACATTGCAAAAATATCAGATCCCTCACCATACACTGGAGAAAATTGAAAGCACAAGGAAAATGCTATGTCTTAATCAGTGAGCAAAGCTTAATGGGCTGTGGTTAAAAATGAGGAGTTGTTCAATGCTTAATTTTGATATATTAGGTGAGGTACTATACCAAATAAACAGGCCGAGTGCTAAACGTGGATAAATAGCTTGATCTCCAGGCTCCTGGTCTCTGAATATTTGAAGAAAAAAAAAAAAAACTAAGCTCCAAAGTATTCACAAGCTGAAATATTTAATGGCAGGCAGAATAATCCACAGAGCTGGGATATGTTACTGCATTCAATAGTGCCAGCTTCATTGAAGAAAGTTGTAAACCCATGTGTTTCTTTCATACCTCTGTCTCCCCCGGTGTTGATACAGGGTTTAAATTCAAAATCTATGAAGGGCTAAAGCTAAAGCTCAAAATCATTTTCCATGTTTGCCTGTCTCAAATTAAAACTGTGTTTTGTTGACAAAATTTGGAAAGGTTTGAGATTTGGCAGACCTGGTTGTCCCTGTGCTTACATTAATGTGTCAGCACCTCATTAATCATTTATTAAACTGTAGTGTGCCTTTCCCTCTTGCTACAGTCTGTGTTTTAGGATGCCTTGGTGCCCATTCCACATATACTCTGGCTCTCCCCTCCCCCTAATTTTATGATTTCTCCACAAATTAGTTTTAGCATGTGCTTTAACTTGAACATATCCCAGTCGTTTCAAAATCAAAATGAGGAGGGTGTAGTATTTTTTTAGATTAAAAAATATGAGCAGAACCTGTAAGTATGTAAGTGCTCTGTAGCAATCCAAGTAGGTAACTGTGGCACACAATATTCTAGGTGCATTTTTTCACTCTTAGTAATTAGAGGCATTAATATTTCCTTAGTGCAGTGAGTGTTCAGTGTTCCTCTATTAATGAGAATTTTCATTTAAAGAACTGAGCAGTAAGAGTGTGTTGCTTCTTACAGGTGCACTATGAATAATCAGGGGTTTTTTTCAAACAGACACATAAGAGGTTTTTTTTTTCTACATTTCCTGAGACTGGAAACAGTTTCTCTTGGGGATTCCATTTATAGTTTCTGCTGCTAACGACACCAAAGAACCACACCAATGTGGTCTCTTCATAGTAAATCAAACTGTTCAGGAGGGAGGTAGGAAGGCGTTGTTAAGTAATTCAAAATACTGTTGCGTCAACCGTTTTGAAAACCTGAGGGGGGGAAATTAAATGTAGATTTACATAAAACTTCACCAGGATTGTTTCCTCAGGTTCTTACCTAGAAAGTTGCATGTGTAGCAGCAGCTACTTAGATACAGGATTCTCACAGGCTTGAGAACTCCCTTACTGTTACTACATTTGACTCATTATTTTTCTGGAATCCCATTTCTAAAAATGTTCAAAAGTTTTGGTTTCAGCACAGGATTGATCAGCTTCAGTGGGAAGTCTGTGCATACCTTTAGGGTTTTGGAATTGGGGGAACATATTTTATCTTGTAGCCATTGTTATTAATTGTAATTCTGTTAATTTTCATATATATGTAATCAGACCCATAGAAGAAGATAAGGAGCTGGCATAAATCACGGAGCTGTGACAGGCAATGCCAAGGGTTTGACTCAAAATCCCACTTGCAAAGAATTTACAATGGTTGCAAGTGCACAAATAAGATTGCAAACCTCGAGCCACTTACTATAAGATCATATTTTATTGAAAATATCATAAACTTTATTCTGTCCCTCAGGAATTCAATGGATAAATTACTTTTGAAATCCCTTTTGGAATTTTATATATAGGGTTTGGGTTTTTTTCCTCTCCTTAGTTTGATTTCAGAAAAACTTATCTGTAGTATTTGGTGCTTTCTTTCCCCCAAATTTCCATCTGTAGGAGCTCTTGAATCATTTATTTTAAATTTTAATATCTTTCACTTAAAACATGCACAAAAATCTATTGCTTGAAATGCCATTCTGAGGCATGGAGTTAGGATCTTCTGGATGTAAAATATTCTCCTTTGCATTCCTCTTTTTCAAGACAAAGACTTCAGGATCGGCTCTGGGCAGTTTAGTGCCTTTGCTTACTTTTTGAGCATTTTTATTGGGGGCCAGAAATAGGTAGAATATTTTCCCTTTCACTTTTTTTTTTCTTTTTTTTCAGCTCCAATTCAAGTGATGAAATTGAGTAGTTGTAAGCGATCCTTTAAGTGTCCCCATTTGACCAACTTTGAGAGGCAGCAGCTTCCTGAGAGAGTTGAAGCAATGTTTGCCAATCCTTGTAAAGCATTTCACCTCTTCAGAGGCTAAAGCCTCTCAAAACCAAGAACAATTAAAGCGAGAGCCTTTCAGAGCGACTGGGGAATTCAGCAAAATAAATCAGAAATCCTCTGCCGTGGCTCTGGAGGCTTGCCTCATTATAAGAGCAGATCTATTAGCCCCCTTGCCATTGTCTTTCATTTCTCAAGTGAGGTGATTCTAATTAAATTAATCTGCATGTCAATCTATCGGTGATCAATCAAAAGGGCTGAGGTCCCCCTTTGCGGCACTGTGCTTGCGGCTGACAGGGGCTGATAATGGAGGAAGAAATAAACTGTCGAGCAAAGTTAATTAGTCAACATAATAGGTGGATTAAACAGGAGCTGCTGATTGCTGTTTCACATGTCGAAGCATGAGGTGGGAGCTGAAACTGCAATTAACAGACAATTATTATATTTGGTTGTAAGAGGTCGCATGAATAAACATATCTCTGTGGGTTTCAGTCTTTAATCCCTTTCCCTGTTTAATGTAAGGAGAAGTGTAGGTCATTTCTTCTTATTGTTTTAGTCAAAGTTCTCGAAGGCGACGCGTGCTCCTGGCAAGCCAGCAGCCAGCTGAAGGCCAAATCTTTGGCTGGGGTAAAACCCTGGGAATGCCATCCTATTGCTGGGAAAAGGCTGAATGAAAGCCAGGGAGGCTGTGAGGCTGCTTGGTCTGAATGGGGTGGGAGGAGATGTGGTGTGATGAGCTCTCAGCTCTGCAAAGGGACTTGTTTCTCCGTGGTATTTTGTGGCTCTTGTGCCCTCTGCCTGGACAGGGATTTCCTCAAGGAGCCTCAGGGTTGAGGAGTCCCTCTGGACACCTTGGAGCAGCTGGGTCTTCTGCTCTGTACCCATCATTTACCTGTTTGCCCCTGCTGGGCTGGCTTCTCTCCCACCCCGGGCAGCTCTGGGATCCTGCCTCCAGTGCAGTCCTGCTGTGTCTCCCTCACCTTGCCTCAAACCAAATCCCAGGTGTTGACATTGAGATAAGTTGAGAAATACAAATAATTTTAACACTGGATGAATAGGGTTGTGTTCTCCAGATCAAGACCCCACTGTCAAGTGTGTGCATGTGTACACAAACAGGCCTATACGTACTCCTTAAGATAGAGCTTGGGAGAAATTTGGGCAAGTCCTACAACCTGCAGTGACTGTGCTGAGGGGAGAGCAGCAGAGAAGGGTGGGGGTGAGGCAGGCGACAACTCCTGTTACAACTTCACAAAATACACTTTTGTTTTCTTTTATTCTGAGTCGATTCTCATTTGCAATGTCAACATCTCTATCTACTTCAGCATGGAAACTGAAGGATAATTTAGGGTGAAACACAGCTGCCCTTGTACATAGGGGAAAAAAATACTTAATAAAGATCCTCTTGTTGAAATGATGGTTAACAGTGTGCTGTCTGCCACGCAGCTACATACTCTGCAATTTGACTTAAAACTGCATCAAAAGCTTTCGATGCCAAAGCCCCACTCATCAATAGCGTCTCTTGTTAGATTTGTACAGCATAAGCACCAGTTATTATGCGAAATAGCTTTGCAATTTTCTGCAGCTCCCAGCTGTTATTTATTTAACTGAGTTTATTACGCTCCGCGCCTTTCAAAAAACACATGGATATATCCAAATTTTCCTCCATCTTGCTCCTGCAGGTCGTGGTGTCTACAACAGTCAACGTTGATGGCCATGTGCTGGCAGTGTCAGACAATATGTTTGTGCACAACAATTCCAAGCACGGGCGGCGAGCTCGAAGACTCGATCCCTCGGAAGGTACGCCTTCTTATCTGGAACATGGTAGGCAAATCATTTTCATTGGTTGGCATTGCTACTGTAAATGTGGGTTTGTTTGGTTTGTGTCTCTGGCTGCTGGTTTCAAAATGGTCCTGTAAGGGTTTATACCTCTGGGGCCAGACATTTGAAAGGGACTGGCCTTCAGACCAAAGGGGGAATTTTTCAAGTAGCTCAGCTCTAAATGTAGTGAAATGACAAACAAGTAAGCAAACATGGGTGCGGAGGTTGTCCTATGTGTCAGTGAAGTGTGGTGATTTTTTTTTTTTAATGTTGATTGCATCTATTTAGCACCCAAAATTGGAGTTTGATCTTTTTTCCAGACTGCCTTGATTTTTGACTGTACATCTAAAGGATGTTGTGTATGTTCTGAAGTGCTCAGCACCCAAATTTTGGATTGCATTTCTTCTATCTATAGGGTGCTGAGCTCCCTAGAAGTTTCATCTGTTCCTTTGAATTGCCCTAAATGAAAGCAGAGCCCTTTTGGAAATCCATCTGCTTACTCAAGCCATGGATGAATGTTCTTTTCTGGCTCCAGCTGTGCCAGCTGAGGACGTTGCTTTTCCCACAGCTGTTTGTCTCCCCTCCCTGCTCCAGGCTATTCTTCACTATGGACATGCCAGCTAGGATGGTTGTGTGCTTGCTCCCTGCTCTCCCCCAGGCCAATGAAGTTCATTTGAATCAAACCATTTAAATAATCACTCTTTGCCAATCTGGTGTGTTGCTGAAATGATTGAAGGAGAAATGGTGCAAGACAATTTGGCTTTTCTTAAAGGACAGTAAACTCCTGCAAGGGTGGCATGGGGGCACGTGGCTGGAAGCAGCCTGGGGACAGTAATCTCTTCTGTAAGGTCAGCTGGTCCTGGAAGGGAACATCTGCTGGTGACTGTAGGTGCTTAAAATGGGAGCTGTTGAGTGCAAATGTACTTTGAAAAATCTGGATTTGATTAATGTTTTGTTTTGCTCTTTGTCCTCAAAGTTGATGACTACTGCTGAAAAACAAAACAAAAACAGAGGGCATTTTACTCCCCTCTCCCTGTTCCAGCTTGGTAGAATAGCTCTTTGTCTTCAAAGCTGTTTGTAATCCCAAATTCAATAGGTGCTTGCTCCCTCTAAGAGATGTGTACCCTCAGCTCCCATTGAAGTAACTGAGTGTAGAAGGCACCAGTCCTTTATGCTGGTTTGTTTCACAAATATTTGCCAAGGATCTGATGAATAATTAAATAGATTTTCCCAAAGAGTTTGAAGAAACCAGATAAAATTTTCTCTGGGAAAGCAAATGCCACTCAGAAAAACGTTAACTAGATATGTTAAAAGAAATTATTAATGCTGAGAAATGGGAAAATGTGTGGGTTTCTGCTGCTTAGTGGATTCCTGTGGAAATACTTTTCTATTCTGTTTATGCTTTCAGGCATCAGTCCTACAAGCACTTATGCATATATTTAAGATTATGCTCACATATGGTCCTGTTGGGATCAATGAGGCTTCTTGTGTCAGAGAAGCTGAGGGTATTGATAAGTGTTTGCAGAATCGGGTCTGTAGTTCACACTTACTAACCTAAAATTCTTAGCTCAGCAGCGTTTCTCATTATATAAACATAACTTACATCTGTATTTATTTAGCTCTAACTTTTCATGTAGGCTACGAGCCATTTTCAGCCATAATTCATGTTATAGAATTTTTTTTTCATCCTGCCAACAACCTAATTTAATAAACAAACCACTGTCATAATTTTTACTGAAATTTATAAGGAATGTGTGAACTCTGCCTTTATTAATTAGCAGAAGGCATTACAAAAGGAAACTTCTTTCTGTTCAACTTTGTAATCTTTCCATTAAGTCTAGTCTTAAAACAACACTCACTTATTTTTTTCTTATATTCCTACTAAAGTTGTTGCCATATTATTTTTTAATTTTTTTTTCCCATTGCAGTCTTCTCAGTGCATGCTTTTGGTCGAGGCACTACTTAATTTCTCTTACATAAATGCCTTTATTCTCATGCATGGTGGTGCCTCATTTTACCACAGCTGTCATTCCCACTCCTACAACTGGAGGGGTTCTGTTGGCAAAAAGCAACAAAAAAAGATAATTCTCTGCTTACGTAGCTGCACACACCTGAGTTACTGTGCTGATATTAAAAGTCAACGTCTGCAAAGTATCTCCATGTGTAGTTTTGTGGGAAAGGTGATTTTTCTAATCTACTTTCTCAGGCACCTCTCAAGCAACCTCATAAAGCAACTGCTAGTAAATTCTTACTTTTGAATAGCAACCTTCACACTACAAAATTGCTCTCTTCCCAAAGCCTTGGTGGAGGCTTTCTTTTTAACCTAAATCCTTCAGTCCAGCTCTCCAGGAATTTTGTGAGCATGTGAGTCCAAGAAACAGGCAAAAAAAAATTTAAAAATCCAGTAACTGTTGTTATGATGTTATTAGTTATCTAAAACACTTAACTAAATAAATAAAAAGAAAGGAAAAGGCTTAATGCTGTTGAATTTTGGACAAGACCCATTGGAACAGATGGCAGTTTCCTCCACTGAAATTAATTTTTTCTTACAGTTTGAGTCACAAAATGTATTATTTTTCTCCAGTTTTTGGAATTTTTATTTCGGATAATATCAGAGGCAGTTTGTTTGGCTCTCCTCTTCCCAGCTTTTCTGCCTCCCTCAGGGGAAGGACAGCTTGACCTGAGCAGGATCCATAAGCAGGGAGATGGGGAGTGATTGTAGTCCTGGTTTGTCTCTGGTTCATTGCTCTGCTGAGCAACTGCTCATCACAGGTTTGTAAAATCTGGGATCTAACTACAACATACCCTTGACCAAATGTATTCCTGTGGACTTTTCCAGATGTTTAACTTGTTAACACAAATATCTGATGGCAATAGAGATGAATGCCTGACTGTGAGGGCTGGGGTAAGGGGAGACAGGATGTAGCAAGGTGTGCTGGTTTTTGAGTTTTCTCAGACAATATCCAGCTTATTTTTTCCTTACAACCTCGTGTTTGCTGCTCCGAAACACGGACTTGCAGTTTATGTGACACCTAAAAGAGACTTTGGGTGCCAAAAAGCTGGAAAGAAAGCTGCACCTCCCGAGCCACTCAGGAGCCTGGTGTCTCCACATTTGGGTTTCACCATCTCATTAACAGGTAGCCTGGATTATTTTTGGGCCATCCAACACACCTCTATTTATATCTTGCTCGTCAGACTTTTCACTCAGTAAAGTGAAGGTTCTTTGTTGTAGCTCCTTTCTCTGAATATAACCAGGACCCCAGATCCTGGTTTTGTATCCACATGCTGCCCCCTTGAAACCAGTGGGTTAAGCAGCTCATCTTTCAAATAAATATATCTATCTTTTAAAAGTAATAGCTGACAGAGGCCAATTATTATTTCATCCATCTCTGTGTGGTATAAATAGGGTAAGCCACAGTAATCTGTGGTTTTCAGTAATTATCACTTTTTCATTCACAAATAGTTGGATCCTCACTGGTTTTATATTTATGGTAAACCAGAAAACCGGTGTGGTTGACCTTTCCAAATTATATATATATATAGTAAGATGTATAGTCAAGAGCCAACAGGCCCCAACCAGTAGGATATATTTCAGCTTGTAGTTCATCCCAGGGTGTCAATTTTAAAAGCAAAATCTTTCCAATGAAATTTAAGTGATGAACTCATGGAAGGGGAGAGTTCTGGCAGAACTTGCAACAACTCTTTTCACATTTACCACCAATAAATCCACTGCTGTAAAGTTTCCAGTTAAAACTCCCATATCATTGCAAAGTAAAAATTCTTTTTTCTCCCCAAATCTTTTGAATGTCTTTACAAGAATGTAAAGCCAATTGCAGCATCAGTTTCTCTATTATTTTTCCTCACTGGCAGAATGCAATGCCCTCGAAAAATGATAGTCCCTGAGACCCTGTCAGTTTGCATGCTCTAACACTTTATTATCTAATGATCTAATATGCAACAAGGCAAAGAGGGGGTGCTTATCACCCTGACAGGATGCCTAAGAGAAGTGACTAAATTACTTTATGTACCATTAGCACTGGCTGCCACGGTGAACTCACTGCGAGCATTTATGCAAATATTCCTGAATACATTCAAGTGGCCTTGTCAGGAAGACGACTGACAAGCAGCTTAAATGCTTGGGGTTTTAAAGGGACAGTTTTATTTCTTTTTTTCTTTTCCTTCCTCCTCCATGGGAGAGCACTGAAGAATTAGGTGATGGTGAGGTTTGCTGATGATTTGGTTCTGAGTCAGCTCAATAGCAGCAGCAGATGAAAGATGCAGGGTGAAAATAGACACAAATGATAAGACGTGATGTCAGGGTTTGCAGGTGGATGTGGAGATAACCATGAGTTCCAAAGTCGTCCTGCTGTTATTTTAATATGAAATATACATAAATCCATGTGTGTTTATGTCTAAAATAGGTCATTATGTAGAAAAACCATTACTAGTGGTTGCCTTAAACTGGAAAGGATAGTGCATGGCTGGATTATTTGATCACTGTTTTGGTACCTGAGACAGCCAAGCTTTTACAACGTTGTTTCGCTCATGACAGCAATGAGTGACTCTGCCTGTTCGTCTGCAGGTGCAAAACCTCCTACAGGAAATAAAAAGCAGCAGTGGCTGTGCCTCAGCTGGACATGACAGGTAGATCCTCTTGTAAGCAGTGGGGCATTTAAAGAGCTTTCCTTGCCAATCCTGCCCATCCTGGGCCATCTGAGAGCCTACAGTTACTGCACAATCACAGATTTTCCTCTGGGTCCTCAGATTTGAAAGCAAAAATGGCTGTGCCTTAGTAAATTAGGTGTTTTCTGTTTAGCTTATTAAAAAAAGGAAAATTTTCCCCCACCTTATAAACTATTTTGAGAGGATAATGTTTGAAATAAAGCTTTGAGACTGACTGCCCTTAGGTCTCATTCCTAGTCTGACTGTAACAGAATTGTTGAGCACAGACATTGAATACCATGAATTTAGTTTCATATGGTGGGTGATTCCTGAAAGATGCTCAGAAATCTGATGTAGTGACTTGTTTTTTGTGCCCTAAATGGATTTGGCACAACTTTAACCACTGGATTTTGGGCAGTGTAAAGAGGATGCCCCTATCAGCTCCATTTTACCAATTTTATCCCTCAATTGCTTGGTGGTGCCTCTCTCTGTGATAGCTGATGAAATTGTCACTCCAAGACAGAATACCGACTGAAGCAAAACCAAAACTTTCAGCTAGTTAAGACAGGTTAACCTTCAAAACTTCATACATTTTACCCTTAGTTGGTGTAGGTTCAGTTTGTTCATTAAAGTTAGGCACTTCTGCATTAAAAAACTGGCTTGGCTTAAACAAAGAAACATTGAAGTTTGAGTTGTTTCATCCATGGGTGGAAGCACCTGTTATAGTTTAGTGCTGAGCTTAAGAATGTTTTTGTGATTATATGAAAAATATAAACACACAAGCTTTTTCTGCATCATATCATTCCATATAGAGAAATGCAGTGGGCTTGATTTATTATTTAGAAGGGAAATATTGAAAAAAAATATTAGGATTCTACCACTGTACTTGAGGGGATCTTGCATGTTATTCTGAGTTATGTCTGCTTTCTAATTTATTTTCTATGAGGGAAGAATACCTTGGGTTGTTGGACATCTCTATGCATACACAGGGGAAAAAAATGTGACTTTCAGAACATTGCACAACATGGATAGTAATAACAGTAAGTGAGCCTTGATATACTGAAGGATTGCAAAACTTCAAGCTGGAAATAATTTTCTTTATTTTTGCCAAGTTGTCTTTTTCATATCGGTTCCTTCATAAATGCAGTGACTCATAAATTCAGGCAATTTTTAACATAATGGCTTGTTATGTGTTCTTGGAGCTTGACCTCACTGAGTGTATAATATTAACCTTTTCGCTACCCTGTGGACTTATTCTGTTTCACAAAATGAGGGAAAGATTGGGGCTGGAAGGGACCTCTGGAGATGATCCAGTCCAACCCCCTGCTAAAGCAGGTTCACCAGGAGCAGATTGCTTATGATCCCATCCAGTCAGGTTTTGAATATCTCCGGAGAAGGACACTCCACAACCTCTCTGGGTAGCCTGGTCCAGTGCTCTGTTACCCTCAAACAAAGTTTTTTCTCATAATCAGATGGAACTTCTAATACAAGTGAGAACACCAGGGCTGGATTAGTTCAGAATGTGAATTTGGGTGGAGTTAGAGCATCTGTCCCTCTGAAGAGACAAAACGTGGCCAGAGAGTTAAGATGCTTTACTTGAGAGAAATGGTAGATAACAACTCATGATGATCTCAACAAGATTTTAACTCTGGGAAGCACTGAAGTAAGTTGCTGATACTATGGCAGGTTCTCTGTTGCAAATGTTGAGTAAGGATGTGGTGTTTTCCCAAAAAATGTATGGCAGGTCAGGGAGAGGTTAAGGTTTGAGTAATTCCTCATGTGGGAATGGCTGGGTGAGGTTCTCTGATGGGTGCTGTGCAGGATGTCAGGCTGGGTGACCAAAATGGGCTCTTCAGGACTGAAATCTTGGGATCCATCAGATCAGCAAAATGTGGCAGAACTAGGATTTGTACAGCTCTGATCTAGGCAACCAAAACTGAGTTAACTAAAATGTGCCCCACTGGATTTTGCGGATGTCTTTTTTTTTTAATCTTCACCAGAGCAGAGTCGCTGTTTGCAGGCCCAGATCCCTTATTCCTCCTTGGATGTTACTGAGAATTGCACAAGAACTGGGTGGGTGGGTAGGTGGACCTGCCCTTCTCACAGCCAGTCACGCCAAACGAAAAGCAGAGAATCTTTTGTTTCTATTTGTCTGGGTCATAAATCATCCATTATGGAGAGGTACTCAAAAGCTTGGAATATCTGACTGCAGCAATTCCGATCTTTCAAAATTTATTTTTAGTCTAAAGCTAAATGAAAACAAGATTTAAACAATGAAAATGGATTTTTAATGGCTGGTTTAGGCAAGGAGATTCCAGAATTTCAGTTCTGCCATTAAAACATAGCTATTTCATTAAGTTGAAAGTTTGAGTTTGTGGGGTTTTTTGGGTTTTAAACATTATTGTGTAACATATTTGTGTTAACACTTCTGCAGGAGACTTAGGTGATACCATTTGAGGGATTCTAGCCATTAATGAAAGGATTGCTGATACATAATGTCCATGGAAATATCTTCTGAAAAGGCAAATTTGAATACTAATTACCACTGTTAGAAAGGATTTCCACTTGACAGTCACTTATCAGGGATTTAGGGTCACATTTAATTGAGAAAGAAAAATTGGGAATGTGAATCACCTCAATTTAAAAAAGACAAGATGTGTCAGTCTCTACCCATGAGCATCTGCCCTGTATGTTTTTCAAATAAATAAATAACTAAAATGCCCCCAAACAGCCCTTGCCCAGAATATCTAAGGAATGTCAAGCTCTTATATGTTGTTACCCTCTATTGTTACGAGGATGTCATGAATTCATGGAAAAATTGTACCTGAATGAAGACAGAGAGCATTTTGTGAATTTCCCTGAGGAGCTTTCAGAACTGTGCTCCCAAAATTGCAAAAAAAAGAAAACAAGAGGAAAACTGCCATTGAATTTTGATACAGATTTGCACAGAAAAAACTGTTTTGTTCCAGCAGACCCATAAGGGAGGAATGTTCAGGTGCAAATTCTCCAACCACCATAAGTGTTGACTCTTATTTGGGGAGCTTGACCAACCATTTGCTGAAGGTTTGAGATTTCTCTCCAGACCTCAGAGTTACTGCAATGCAGTCATGCAAGTAGAAAAAGCTTAATGCCCCTGTTTGGCAGAAACTTCACAACTACCAGAACAGGAGAACCTTCAGCAGCACTCAAATAGGAAGTGAATATTCATAGATAATGAGCATTCATTACATTTCAATCTGCTTTGCTGGCCACCATGTCACAAAGACAATGGCATCATAGGGGAGAAGAATAACTTTAGAGTTGGAGAAATGTTTGAGAGACACTGCACTGTGGGCAGTTAAGTTTTTCCAACCTTCCAAGATGGCCAAACCAAGAAATGACAAAACATCGTGTTGTTGCAGCATGATTAATATAATTTCTAAACCAATTCCTCTAATTTAGCTTTTTCATTATAGGATACCTTTATTAGTGTTATGGTGGGAAAAGATACTTTTTTTTTCACTCCATTCCCCTGCTGGTTTGGGCAGAGTACGAAGGAAAAGAATTTTGTGAATTGTGGTTTGAAAGTTGAAGGCCAAGAATTAGTGATTTTTTTAAGAATCCATCTGGATGTTATAAAATGTCATGATTTTCAAAGAATGATGTTCACAGCAGTTTGCAGGTATCTGGACACTTCCAAATGTTTCATGTTGAGCACCCCAGTATTTAAATACACCAAAACAATCAGTGGTTATGAAAGGTCTTTGCTCCCATGAAACTCATGTCCAAAGCTGTGAATCATCTCAGTGATAGCAATCTCAGGATTAAAGTTTTGTTTAGGTGAAAATTTTCCACAAAGCTGTCATTCAGAATATTCAGTTTAGAAAACATCCCAAATAATGAACTCATCTTGTCACTGAACTGAGAGAGGATTGGAGTGAGCGTTCAAGTCTCTGTCTGCCAAGTGTTTCCCCAGAAAAATGAATATTTGACAAGGCTCCTCCACATCCAAAGAAATGAGTTAATAGCATAAAGCAGGATACTGATGCAGAAAATGGGGCCCACCACGGTGGGATGTTTGGAATGGTTATTCTAATCTGGTTTGCTATTTGAAAGTTATTAATGTTTAGTAGTAAAGAATAAAAATAAGCTACTAATAATTAATACTGGAATGAAGAAAGGCTTTGTGTTTGGCCCAAATCCAGAGTACAAGATTTCTGGGAGTGTATGGCATTGCAAAAAGTGTGCTTTCATTAAAGCCAGTAGTGCAACTTCATAAAGTGGTTTTTAAAATCTTAGCCCAAACTGTTTGCTGAGCATAACCAGAAAGCTTTGTGTGTCACAGTTGGTCCTTTCTCCTTTCCACCTTCATTCCATGAATTTATAGTTCTCTTTGTGACAAAACAAATCCTTAGCGTGAAAGTGACTGTAATATAAGCAGTGCTGGTTTATGACCTCACTGAGGAAAGCAAAAAGGCTTAGGAAGTTCGTTAAAAATATCATTAATAAAGTTTCATTAAAAACTCATCTGAAATTTAGCAGTTTAAACTTATTTCTCAAAAGTAACTCAAACATTTAGATGTGCAAGTTAAGGTACAATGGCCGCAGTAAAACACTTAATGAGATACTGCCCTTCATGAAGTGCATGTTTAGGACTTTCTGAACTTCTGATCCATTTTTTGAGAGGCAAGTGGTCACCCAAGAGTGTAGGTATTCCAAAGCAATCTTTTAGGAAATTTTTGGACCTAAAGCCAAAAGCACCAAGGTGCCTAAAGCTGCAGGTACGTGTTCAGTGGGATTCTTGAAACTCTGGCTACAGAATTTTTATGCCTGTCTGCCAGGCACTTTGAAAATTCCATTAGTTGCTTACTGGAACCACTGGATTGGTGGATGCTTCCAAAAATCTGGTCCCAAGTGCTGCAGGAACCTGTGTGCTGTTTTCTGTACTACCCTTGGAGTGCCTGTTAGCTCTGGGAGCCTGAGGAAGTTCAGAATTAATTATGTCTGGTTAATACCATGTCATTATGGTTTTGTAGCACCTTTCTCAGAGGTTCTGTATCTATCCCATGGAAAAGCAAAGTGCTTTTCCCACAGAGGTCCCTCCTGGGTTGTGAAATGGCAGCAGAGTGCTAGATCTCCCCCGCTGCTGGAGGCTGAACAGACAGCTCGTGTTGCTGTTCCCTGAAAACCCGGGCTTGCATATGGAATTCAGAGGTTTGGTGTTACCTGATCCATGCCCAGAGGGAAGGCCAGCACTCGGAGCAAATTCTGCCCGACCACAGCACTGCTCATCTTTCCAGCTGCAGCATTAGTTCATGGGTTGGGGTTTGAGGTCACAGCACTTTCCTGCAGGACGCTGAGGTGAGAGCATTGCTCAACTCCATGGGCTCTTTGAGGAGAAGATGATGGGGGGAAAGAAATTTTTCTGTCCATATTTGGGTCTCTGAGACCCTGCAAGGTAAAGCTACTGTGATTAGGGGCCCTTTGGGGAAAATTACTCTTTTCCTGGGATTGCGACCCTGAAGGTGACGGTGACTGCTGCCTCCTCCTCCAGCCCTGAGCCTGAGCAGAGGTGCCTGCAGCAGAGCCCAGAGTCAGGTGCCTGCTCAGTATCAGCTGCCAAATACTTTTTATGAGGTTGCTTCTGGCTGCTCCCTACCTACGATATCATCTTGCTGAGATCCCTTGGTAGTTTCCTGAGCCAGCACGGAACTCCCTGGGTCTCCCCATTGCAGAGGTGTCTTCCTATTTCTGCTTATTGTATAGCAGAAAGAGGATCCTAATTTAGGCAAGCTGACTCACCCAGCCAGAGCTGCAGTCTGACGTTTGACAGGCTGCAATGCCTGAGGTAGGTGGTCTGAATGCGGCCCTAAATAAATAAATAAAAACCTAGCATGACTTTATCAGAGACATTGAAAGAACAACTTCTCTAAGCATTTGTAGGCTCGAGTCCAAAGTATTCACTGAGATTTTCAGCGTGCTGGTTTTATGTGGTGTCATTGCTGGACAGATACTATGAACTATAAATATAATTTTATGCTTATGTTTTCGCAAGTAAAGCCTAAATGGTTGGGAGGAGGTGCCTGACCCTGCACTCAGAGCAGCACAAAGAACAGAGGAAGGAACAGTCTGAGAGACACAGCACAGCAGAGACAAGGGGGTCTCAGTCTGCTTGAAATGCAGTGCAGGTTATAGTGCCTCCATCTCTGTCCCACTGCCATCACAAACAGGGGCTGAGGATTATATTGCACTGCTGAATCTAATACTAATAATATTATTACTATTATTGTTGTAATTAATAATTATAAAATAATATAACAGTAATATTAATTAATTTGCGTATCCACCCTTTCCATCCCAGATATTCATTAATTTTCAGTGTATTTCTGGCCAGAACAGAAATTTAGTTCAACCTTCTGATCACTGGGATGCTTTTCCTGCAGAAAAGCCAGATTCCCTGCCTTTCCCCTTGGCCCAAGGCCTGCAAACCCGAGGCCATGCACAGGACCTTGGTCCCGTTGGCAGCTCTGCCTAACCTGTCACAGAGACAGCCCGAGCACAATTTTTGCACATGATGAATATGGATCTTTGCTGCATCTGGCAGGCTGCAACAATGAATGCAGGAGACTGTCATTAATAGATAATAAAAGCAGAAAGAAACATTAATGGGAATAAGCTTTTCTTTTACTGGGACTGATTATTACTTTTTTGTTCTTGGGCTAGATCGAACTGCAAAGAGCAGCTACCAGTGCTGGGTGCATGCATGTGTTTTGTTGTTGGTTGTTTTTTAATCTGAAATATTTAACCATGACATCTTCAAAGTGCGACTGTGTCATACATCCTCATAGACAGAGAGATTTCAAAGATGAAGAGCCTTGCTCCTTTATGTTTAGTCATGCCTTCATCTATAAATTTATGGCTGTATTATGGTTTAATGAATTGAACAAGTCCCAGAACAACAACAAAAATGCTCTTTTGTTTGAATTTAGATATAGCGCACTTTGTTCTTTCAAACGAGTAATAAAACCAATATGTTTCTTTGGTAGTAAACTTGGGGGGAGCTTCATCTCACATTACTAATCAAGCACTCGTGGAGCTGTGTGTGCACATGTACACGTGTGTGTGTGTGTGTGTGGTAAACGCTTTCAGTCGTGGTGTTGGACATAGGCTGAGCATTCGTATTCCGATAGCGATAGGCAAACCTCCCAGAACAGATGGAGCAGAGTTCAGCACAAAGGTTTAATCCTATCAGGGTGATTCCTGTATGGCCATCTGGATAATCCGGTGCACAAATTCAGCGCCTGTTAAAAGTACAGCGTAGGCCAAGATTAGCGTCACAGATTTTCCACTAGACTTGTTCGTATTTGACTTTATGATTCTCAGACCCCAGAAAATTGCATTAGAGAGCCTGTGATTTGTGAGAGAAATCAGATGAGGAATAAGAACTCTTAGGGTACTTGAATTTCCCTTGAAGAAACTGGATTACAGGCACTCCCTGTCCCTGGCAGAACTGCTTTGTGTTTCTGCACGGGTTGTTCTTGTTTCTGAAAGACGATTACTGAAAGCTCTCTTTTGTGGGCAGACTTTCTCAATTCTGCTGAACAAAGAGACCCCAGCTAAAAATTAATATTAGTTGGATCTTGTTGAAAATAAATTCTTCATTTGCTGTGGTATCCATCTCAGGTGAATTTGTGATTGTTGTGTTGTGTAATGTAGTGGGGGGGGGTGTTAATTTGAGGGATGTGGGGTTCTTGTTTTTTTCTTTGTGATAGTGAAAGATGTCATAAAAATGTAATTGATACTAGTATTTAGTTTGGCAGTGACAATTTCGATTTAGATTGAACTCTATGTTTCATCTAGAATAGTTTCTGTATATCACTAACTAAACCTTGCCAGTGTGGCCATAATGGACCAGTGGATGTTGGAGCACCAAGGCTCAGCTCTGTTGTGCTCTGGATGCTCTTACACCTTGCAGGATTTTATCTGGTCCTGTGTTCTGACTCTAAGGAGTTTTACTATGAGGGTTTTACTGTTTTGTTAAGATACTGATGGAAAATGAAAACCAGGAAACAGAACCAGGGTTGGTGGTAAAACAAACGATGAATTTGGAAATTGTACCCACCTGCCCTTCTGTTGGTGTTCAGCAAAGCACTAAAGCACAGGGTTAACATTTAACAAATATAAAATTCTTTGTTGGATCATGAGGGACCAGTCAGTTAAATTAAGTATGTTTGGGAGTATGCAAACTATGTAGCCATGTTTGTTTTGACAAACTTTTAGGGCTGATTTATATTACACATTTAGGGCTTCCATTCGCAAGGTTGCCTCCATCCTCACCCAGAAATTGCATCAGTACAACTGTTTTTAAACTTGAGTGCACTTAACCAGATGCAGTCTCCTTTCTGGACATGTCCATTGTTTTTAAAAAATCATAGTGACTTAGCTGGGCTCCTTAACTTTATCTGGAAAATTGATGGTGGAAAGGCATTGAAATTGAAATGGGACAGGCAAATAGGATTTTTTTTTTCACTGCTTTATTTACAAAATTTTAAAGCCCATACTCAGATATAACAATCCCATCCATGTGTCACACCTCAGTCCCCTACATGGTGTTTATTGCCTTTGGCTTTCACACTCTGTTCCTGCACCTTTGCAAGTGACACCATGGGGTGGAGGAGGGAGTGAAGGAATAGAAGTAAATTAATTCAGGGGCTTAGACTAAAGAGTTTATCTTGCTTGGGGGTCAGATCTGTACATCCCTGGGGGAGCAGAGCAGTCACTGCTTTGGTGGTAGGGTCTGAGCAAACGTGTCCCCAGCTGTGGAGCTGGAGGTGCTGCCAATATTTGAAAGGCCCTGTGCAATATTCTTGGATGTCTGGTTTTCCTCCTGATCCAGTGTGTGCATCCCTGTGCACCTGATCTGCTCCTGAGCACAGGGAGTGCTGAACCAGTCTAGGCAGGGAGCAAGGTTTGGCCAAAGCCAAACCCACAGCAGTTTCTTCATGGCTGACTCAAAATGAAAGTACTTCAATTCTGGAGAAAAAATACTTAAAGCAAAAATCAGAGTTTAAAGCCAGTGCAAAATTTCCTAGGAATAAAAAAAATCAGAGCAGCACATAAAAAAAATTCACAATGAAGTTGTTAGGCTTCTTGAAATATATATATTTAGAGAGAGTGCAGATATATTTTTCAAGAAGAATAACAGATGTGTTGTTTTTATATGTATATATTAATGTTTAGGTTGAACTTATCTCTTTAATTTAACATAATTTTGAGTGGGTTTGCAACATTGCATTTTTCTTGGGGAATTTATTATTTGCCAAACAAACATGACAGACCTCTCTTTGGAGGTCAAGTTTTACTGGCTTGCAGGGAGATACTAAGGACTCTAACTGTTTTATTAATTTTTGGAAAGTAGGAGGTAGCTCCTAAAAGAAAAGAAAAAAATAACCCAAATAAGCTAAGAAACTCCCAGAACTTACTCTGTCATGTGAAAGGGTTTAACAGAATGAATGAAAATACATTTCTTGCAACCATACAGAGATAACCAAATTATTATTTTATGGAAATGTTGTAAGTAAAATTCAGAGCAGATTTTTTTTTGTAGCAGGTCTCTCATTATTCTGGATTGCCTCCTTTTTCCATGCAGTCATTTTTCAGGCACTGATCAACAACTGAGAGCTTTGGAAATCATTAAGGAAAGAGAAACACAGAGGACTCCATGAAATGTAACTTTGCTAGCTGAGGCATCAGCAAGGATAAAAGAGAAACACTGGCTTAAGTATTGATTGTAGGTGGAATATTATCCCAGGTAATTTACATTTTCATTTCCCATTAATGGGAACGGCGCATCCAAAACGTTTGGCAGAAAATCACAGCCAAGACCTTTAATTTCACTATTGGAAAACAGAAACAAAGGCAACCTTCCTCCCCTTCCCTTCCCTTCCCCCAACCTGGAGGGACTGCACGGCGTGTGTATTTTTGGTTCAGTGATTTCACCCAGTGCAGATGTCATGAAGGACCGGGAGGAGGTTGCCATTTTTGGCAGGGTGCTGTAATCTGTAAGGCTTGTGTATGCTGAAACCCCCAAATCTCGAGGAGCTGGGAAGGGGGAGCAGGGCACCACATCCTCGTGCCTGTGTCGCACAGAGCTGCGTGAGTTATCTGCTGGAGAGGGAAACCTCTGCTGCCCTGTTTCCTGCACAGCAGCTGCTCATTGTCAGCAGAGAATGGGAGATGGGGCCGGCTCGATACGTAAAAGGAAGGCAGGAAGATCATCACTTCACCAAGATAAGCAGCAAACACATTGTTTAGCTTAAGAGTGAAGATTTAATGCTCCGGTGAAATACATAAAAGCTCTGCCACAGTCCCTTTCCCTGAAGTGCCCGGGACTAACCCTTTGGGCCGGTCCTGAGGACTTGTCCCCATCCAGGCTGGTTTCATAAACTTCAGTTGCTTTCAGCTGCCTGTGCTGGATGCAGCTCCAGCAATGCCCCACAAACCAGGCTGGGATGGCACCAATGCCTGGGCAGACAGAATTTTTAGGGTTCACCCTTTCAGCATGCTCAGAGTAGTGAGCAGGCTGAAAATTCCCCCCTTCTCAGGAATGAGGATATTATTTAAAGGAAAACAAAACTACCCAGAACCCAAACAATCCCCCCCACCTCAATAAAACAGCTCAACTCCTCAAAACATATTTGACTTATTCTTTTAAATTGGAAATAATCCCAGAATTAGTGGTGAGTCCCAAGGCCAGGGTGTTGGCATTGCTGTATGGCTGTGCTGGTCCTTGGTGAGGCTGGATGAGCCCTGCCCTGCCCAGGGGGGTCGACACATGACCCAAGGCTGATGTGAAATGGGGAGCCCCAGTTCCTTATCCACTGCCCAGCTCTTGGGAGCTTTTCACAGGGCACTGCCCAACCATCTTAAAAAATTGAGTTCCTTACCCTTCAACTTCTTCAGCTGGGTTTTTAAGCATTTACGTGAGTGGTTTGTTGAATCATGACTTCAATAAGTCATGGTTTTGAGTGCTTAAAACTGATTTGTGTTGATATTCTGAAAAATCAGTAGTTTAGTGAAAGCATTTAACGGGTTGCAGGATCAGACCCATAAACCGTGGGTTAATCTGTGGCTCATTTATTTATTTAGCCTGGAATTAGGTTTTACCCAAGGAAAAAAAGGGGAAAATTAAATTAAATTCCAGATATTTTCAGTACTTCCTCTAAGATGAGACATAAATTCCCCGTTCCTCTTAATTCCCAGTTTTAACTGCCTTTATGCAACTCTCCTTGCGTGTCACAATACTCTTAGAGAGAAGAAAAATAAAAGCTTGTGCCCTATCATTTAAACTCCTGTTGTGATGCAGCAACTGTTGTCAGAGCCTCATCTATGGAATAATAGAGGATGAAACCACACTTCATGATAAAAACTGCAGGCGAGGTCATTCTTACAGTCACCAGCACAAACTGGATATTAATCATAGAGAAAATACATTTCAGAAGCTAAATAGGAGCAGTCCCAGAGCCCTGCTGATAGCTGTGCATCCCACTAATTCACCTCAGTGAACATTTACCTCTAAGCTCAATTAACCCTTATTCCAAGGCCACCCATAAACTTTGTGGTAAATATGTTTTTTTCCCTCCGGCCTCTGTTTTCTATCAGTGGAACAGATCATTTCTGTTGGAGGATAAAAAGCTATCTCTGTTTAGAAATGCAGGTCCCTAATTAAGAGTATGAAATGTCCAGTGTGTGTTTGTGAGGGGCTGGAGTTGGTAGATTATTGATTCTGTAAATTCAGATGCTCCTGAGGGCGCCTGTTATTTCTTCTGTCATCAGGTGCTGTTTGAGGCAGGTAGAAATGCTCAGGAGGCAGGTGGGTGGTGGTGTGGGGGAGAGGAATTTCCCACTGCAATTGCCTGCACACAAAGTTAGTTGTTAGACGTGTACAAGAAGCTAAGAGGAGACATTATTGCTGTTGTTTAGTTATTATTATTATTGTTATTAGTATTATTAGTACTGTTATTATTCTCCCTGCCAAGCATTGTTCAGAGACAAATTGGAAATGTGGTAATTAGGCCCTGACTGGTAGTGTAGTACTTGTGTCCTGAGCCAAAGTTCAACGCCCTGAAATGAAATTTAAACCAATTAATCTGTTAGATTTTTATCGCTTGTCCATGTTTTCTCAGCAATTCCCTCAGCACGTGGCCTTTGATCAACTCTCATACAAAAGCTAAAATGTGTGCCTGCTGCTAGCAAGATGGGGCTGACATTAACATGGCACTCATAAAACAATCAGAGCAGTGAAGCCCTCAAACAGACAGGGCAGAGTAATATTTAATAAAAGCGCACACATAATCTTCAGAATTAGCATTTTGTGCCTTGCAGTACCTTTGGGAGAAGAGCTTTTATTTGTGGAGTGATCATTATTATAACAAAGAAGAGCTACCTAATAATTTCCACTTTAACTCTGCAATATGCCATGAGCATTTCTGAACCATTATGCTAAACTGTGGCGGGGTAATCATTTTATTGTCACAGTTTGAGGGAAGAAAAATCCCCTGTATATCAGTAGCTGGGAGGTGTGGGAACACAGGAACACACCGACACACAGAGCACACAACAAAAAAACTTCTCCTGTTTTTGCTCCCCGTGTGCTGGAGTTGATACCTGCCATCCTTTGTATGGGAGGTGATAAGATTTTAACAATGAGTACTTTGAGAAAAATGAAGATTTCGTAAGAACGTTGTTTCCCTTGGAATTATGAAGTTTTGCTCATAAATCCTTAACATTTATCGATAGAGCCCTTAGCTTTGAAGTCAGTGGCAGGGTTCCCACTGGCCTCAGTAAGTTTGGGATTGCAGAGCCTGTCTGTGACATCTCTATCTGTGAGCAGCACCATGGGACGTGGCAGAGGTGGTCACTGGCTTGCCCTGATGTTACGCAAAGCAGGAGAGCAGCTCATTAAGCTCATAACCATTGGGCCATTGCAGCAGGTGGAGGATGTGGCCAGATCACCTTCAGTGAGGAGCTGCAAGGTCCTGCTGCAGCTGGAGGGGAATGTTTGGTTTTCCCTCAGCCCAACTGTTCTGAGAAAACACAATGAATGTGACACACACCAAAGAGTCTGAAAATCCTCTCTGATATCTGGGCTACCAAACTCCTTTGATTCTTATTGTAGTTGGCTTCCAACTGTTCATTCAGCAACAACAACAAAGTTCATATACATAGGAACCACCAATTATTCTTTTTTTGTTATAATTCTTCCCTGGACTTAAAGTCTGTTCATGTTATCAATCATGTACACTTCATTGACCTGATTAGGACTGGTCTAAAGTCCTTCACTGTATTTTGTTGTCAGTGAAGCTTCAGACTTTGACTAAAAACTCTTCTTCTACAGAAAAAGTTAAATTTTGTTTAACTTCTTTTCTATTTGTTTTAAAAACACCATTTCAGATGCCTTGGTGTTAAGAAGGGCATAAGAAGTGATATTTTGAAACAAAACATTTTGTTTTTCTTGGAGGTATTGAAAAGTGTTATAATTCCAGACTGAGATTCTGGAACTTTGCATTCTGGAAAAAAAAAAGAAAATGTTCTGTATTTTGGTTTGTCTTCTGACCAAAACAAAATGTAGAAAAATCAAGGCCTCCAGTGAAAAGATTATTCTGCCTAGCTCTGTTTTCCTAGGGTTGCACAGAAGTAAACACCTTCCAGACAGTGCTTTGAACATTGCCAAGTGATTAAGAGCATAAATATGAAGAGCTGAGGGCCTGAGCTGGCCAGACATTTGTACCAGGGGCAGAAATAGAGCTGAGGTCATTGCCTTGCCCCCCTCCCGGTGTTACCTGTGGTGATGCTGCAAATGGGACCCAATTCCATCCTCCTTGGTGCTCCAAGCAAAGGGCCTGGGAATGGCAAAGTTTTAGACACAGCAGTGTCCTGAATGACACTGGCTGTTGCAAATATGTCATTGTATAAACATGTTTTGTGCCCTCAAAAACAGGGTAGCAGTCTGGATGCCTCCCTCAGCACGTCTTCCTTGGGATGCAGCCCTCCAGGGCCACTTCCCTGGCTGGGCAGCACCTCCTGCAGCCCTTCCAACCTTTACACTTTAAAATAAGAGAAGCTGTGTGGGGAAAGTTGGAGAGCCCCTCTGGTTTTTGTGACGTGGGAGAATAATGCCCTGGAATCTTTTGGGAATGCACAGCCTTCTCACTCCATCTCAGGCTGTGCATTAAACCACCAAGTCCTGACTTTTTATCCTCGGAGGAAATGTCCTGGGCTATTGCCAGCAGGTTTGATGAGTGATCCACACAACTTCTACATATTTAAATAAAATGTCACTTGCCATTGGTCACAGTGACTCTGCAGGTGAGAGGGTCCCAGTGAAGAGCTCCCAGTTCAACACTGAGCCCTGCCTGCCTCAGTCCCTCTGGCTGCCATGGATGGGACTTGGCACGTGTTTGATATGAAACAAATACATTTATAAAATATCAGAATCAAGTACATAACGCAGCACAGGCAAGGCAGCACCTTGAACCTCTGAGTGAAATGTAGGGACCACAAAGAAAAACACAACATAAACAGCAAGAACTTTTTTGTGGGGTCCTGTAACTGCACAAGAGTATCTTGCATTTATTTGAAAGATTACTTGAATCTATAATTTTCAGTTGTAGAATCATTTATGTTGGAAAAAGCTCTAAGATCAAGTCCAACTGTAAACCCAGCACTGCCAAGCCTACCACTAAACCATGTCCCCAAGTGCCACATCTACATGGCTTTTAAATACCTCCAGGGATGGTGACTCAACCACTTCCCTGGGCAGCCTCTTCCAGTGCTTGACAACCCTTTCAGCAAAACTTGCATATGTTTTCTGTTAATGGCTTATGGTCTCAAATAGTTTTTATTCACTGGTATTTAGGAAAAAAATGTTACTTGTAGTCTTTAAGAAAAGTAGCTCATTCTCTGACACATGGGAAACTGATTATCTCTGGGTTTTATTGTGGGGGGTTTGTGTCCACAATCAACTGGGAATACTGGAAAGGGTGTAATTTGGAAGTGATTTTAATTCTTATTTATGAAAAAGTTCAGTTCTGTGAAAGGGCTAGATGGCATTTTGAAAAGCTGCTTTCACTGTAAATCTGTTGCTATGAGCTTGGCTGAGGGGAAAGCATTTGCTTTAGGACATTGCAGTGGTTTTTATGCATAGTTTTATGCAAGTAACTTGAGTCCAAATTAAACATATTGAAGTTACTTCTGTGCGCGCGCTACGTTTTCGTGACGGTAATGTCAGGATGTTTCTTTTGTTAGCTCATGTAAAAGTTAATGGCCGTGCTCTGCCAAGTTTGGAGCAGGGTAATGATTTTTTTTTTTCAGCCTGTTTGTGTTTTTCCCTGGAGCTGGCATCCCCAGCAGCTTAAGTAGTGGAAAAGTTTGTGCCTGACACTTGCAACCTTTCGTAGGTAGGGCCAGTGTCTGTTTGCTCCCCGTCTGTGCCTGCCACCAGCAGTGGTGTGAGTCTGGGGCAGTGCTCACAGAAACACTGCTCAGGGTGCCTCAACTGCTCCCTTCCCAGCTCCCTCCTTCCCCAGCTCCTCACCCGCCCACCCTGCCCAGGGGCTGGGGAAGGAGCTTCCCAGCAGCCACACTGGCTCTTGCAATTAGCTCCAACCAACCAGAACTTCACTAAGGGATCATAAAGATGCACGGGGTCTCTTCAGCACTTTATGTCTGGAGCATTTTGAATTAGGCTTCTGTGAATTAATTAATTTTCTGTCTTTACAATTAGAAGAATTTAGGACAGGGGCTGTGCCTCATTAAGTAACTCACTACACTGCCACATTGAGTAACTCATGAGGGCAGGGTGTTACCCTGGATGGTGCTAACACATGGGTGGCTTTAATATCCCCATCTTCCTAGGAAATCCTTACCTGAGGAAGTGCCTGAGTGCTATTCCTTGAGTACATCATCAAATACTCAAAGTTGCAAACCACATTAACAGCTCAATCAGCCTTCCATCAAGTAGCAATTCACAGCCAAATGCCTAAAATTGGGCAGTGGCAGCTGTTCCTGAGCTTGCAGTGCAGCCTCTTCCCTCTGGGTTCATGTCTACAGGAAAGAATTGTTCTTTCCAGCACTGAGGTTGGCTGGTGGAGTTATGCTGCTTCTGAAACCTGTTTCTCATAAGAATGAAATTGTTGAGGTACCTGCTTTAATTAAAATGTTATCTTGTGCAACCTAATGCCATATTATCACCTCGTGCTGTATCAGCAAGGAAAGGTTGGTGGCATTTTGGGAGAAGTTGCTTCTTTCCATCAACCTATGTGACCACTCTGAGGCTCCACAGCAAAGAGTTATCCAGGGCTTTTTGCCTATTTCAGCTTACTTTTAAAATAATGTTATTTCTGTGGCTTCAGCACAGTTAAATTCTGAGGTACCCCCGTGCTGCAGGGGAGGAGAATCAATACATGAATGTTTGTATTGCACCAGCCCACCAATATTTGAGCTGCTTCTGCTTGCACAGACTTTAACCAGAAGCTCTTAGTCCAAGGTCTGAGCAGCACTTGAGTTTTCAACCTCCTCTCAGAGGCTTTGAGTGGATACAATGCCAAGAAAGTGGCTGTGAGACTCCATGGATATGGCAAAATGTGCTGCACACACATCTTGTTTATCCTGTAGATGCAATACAGCTGGAATGACTGGATGGCAGCTGTGGCTTTTGGTTGTGGGGTGTTGGTTTTTTTTGCAGTAGCCAAAGCATTAATCAGGGCAGGATGGTTTAATACTGAACAACCTGGATCTGATTGCAGAATAGTTAGAGAAATGCTGAGGGTTACACCCTTTTTTTATTTTGCCAGTATTTTCCATAATATTTACAGGAGTTTCCTTGGTGAGTTTGGGTTCTGATGGATTATAAAGCAAGCTTACTGGAGATTGTTTTATTAACTTAGGTTTTGCACATTTCATATACAATAAAAAAAGGGATGTGTCCTGATTTCCAATTGGTCTCTGCCCATCATGCTGTGATTTTTTTTGTTAATGTAGGATTTTAAAAATTATTTTTTCAATGCAGATAATAAAACCAAACAGAAATTAATTGAGGAAAAAAAATGCTTCCAAAGATAGAGTTTGAAGTCATGCATATGTACCAGAAAGAACATGATTGCCGAAATCTTTGTGTTAGTACGGGGGGGAAATGAAAGCTCCTTTTATTTTATTTTTCTCACGTCTTCTATCATTAAAATCCAGTTCTAACAGCAGAATACTTCTCTTTTTCATGTGTGTTGAAAAGCAGCTACACCATGTATCAAAGCCATCAGTCCAAGTGAAGGATGGACTACAGGAGGTGCCACTGTCATCATCATAGGAGACAATTTCTTTGATGGGTTACAGGTCATATTCGGCACCATGCTGGTTTGGAGTGAGGTAGGTGTTGTCTGAACGCTAATGTCTAATAGCTTTGTCTCCTTGTAGCCAGCCTGTCCTTTCTCTGGGCCACGTGCTAAATCAGCAACAAATGTCGAGACACAAATCCTCACCCCGCTCGCTTTTATGAAAATAATTAGTCAAATTTACCTGTGGCAGGAATCCATTGTAGCCAGGGGGATTTGCATCTCCTCTTGCTGGCCCAGAATTCTGCTCAGTGGGTTTTATTCCAAGGAAAGGGGGGGATAAATGCCTGTGTGAATAATTCTGCATTTAGCACTACAATAGCTGAGGGCCCACAGGAAACAAACGTTTGGTGATACAGCTTTCCAGGGAAACTGGCTGCTGGTAGCTACAGCGCAGTGAGGGGGAGATTGCAGAAATTCAGCACCTCTGAATAGCAAATCCCTAAAGTCTGGATACTCAGTGTAAGTCTCATTTTCATAGCAGCAACCAAATGTACTGTGTTGTATCCACAGTGGACGCCCCATACCAAGCAGGGGCCCCTGTAGATTCACAGGAACCCTTTCCTTGTTTCTTATCCATTTTTTTGCTGTTATTATTCCTCCCAGCTCCTTAAATCCTGTCTTTTCCTGGCACATAATTAATCATGGAGCTTGATATTCCCCAAAAACCTGTGGGAAGTTAAAACCCAGGCAGCATCACCCCAATGGCCATGGCCAGGGTTGTAGAAGCCATGGCAGAGTTCCCCACTGGCACAGGGAGGCAGCTCCAAGGGAAGGTTTATATTTTGTACTTATCTTCCAAAAGCATTTTTGAGATTTAATAAGAAATTGTCATTTTCATTATTGTAATACTGAAAACATCCCCCAGCCTCCCTGAAATATCTGTGCAACTCTTCTTAGTGGTGAGAGGATCTTCTGATGCTTTACCTTATATCCTGTAAATATTAAATCAACACTACAGCTTAATTTATACCCAGCACATTCCCCCTGCTGATTCCATTGCACATATGGCAGCGTTTTTTCCATGTGAAGAGCATTCTCTAATGTCCTTCACTGTTCTCTCTCTCTCTCACTCTCTCATCCTTCCACTTGAGGACAAGTGTGGATGAAAGGGCATTCCAGGAAAGGAGAGATAGTAAATGAGCCCTATTCTGAAGCCCTTATGTGATCATGAAAGTGCCCCCTGGGCCCAGTGTAAGCATTTTGTGTGCTAGGATTGAAGCCATTATGGCAGCAGACGTTTAACAGGGAAAGGTGAAGGGGCTGGGAGGAAAGTGCTCCGATTTTGGTGCTGCAGAATTGGATCTTTCATTATAAATCTTGATTCTATTTATTAGTGCAAGCCATTAATTGTCAGTTTCTGATCTCAGGAGACTGAGTGCTGGTCAAAACATTGTTGCTGATGGTTGCAAGGCCTTGTCATGGAATTAATAATGTTAGAGGGGGTCCAGACTGAAGGCAGTCTGACGTCTGGGAATGCTGCAATGGGCTGCAGGCTGGTGTTGAGGAAAACTCTTTCACTGCCTCTTCCTCGCAGAATTGCTTCTCATTTCATAACCTATGAGAGCAGTCAAAAATCATATAGGAGAAAACTACATTCTTTCTAAAAGAAGCAGACAAACATGGTAAAGAAGTGCAGAAATGCATGAGCTGAGTGATCCCTAAATAATAGTGAACTATAAATAATTCAAATTACACATACAAGCCACCTATGAAGTACAAAATAAGTTCTTTCACTTGCCTTCCCATTTCTAAAAATGTCTAGAGCATTTTCAGGACCCAAGAAGAATATTTTTGTTTTGCTTTAATAGAGTATAAAATTGAACTGTCAGTCCTGTGAATCTGAGTCCATTTCAAAACTGGAGCAGGCTCATCCTGAGCTGCCAGTAAGGCCCAGTTATGAGCAAACTTGGCCAGGTTATTTTGTCATTGAATTCTGGACCAATTTTAAAGTTCATCCTGTTGTTTCATGGATCCAAAGAAAACATAATTTTAACTGGTCTGCAGCAAATCCCAAAGAAAACCAGATAGGCAGAGACTAAAGAAAAAGAGTGAGTCTTGCAGAGCATTTTCACGTGGATTTTTCCAGCTTCAGTTTCAGCTATAATTGCAGGTGGTTTGGGGGATGAAGTCTCATATCGAAATTAAGCATCATTTTGCTACAGACTTTGCATGGGACCTTGGGCAAATCATATAATCTACTTAAAGTTCAATTCCCTTTCTCTAAAACAGTAATAAGATTAGTCACCTTCTTTGGAGAGGTGCAGTGAAGATAATTATCGTAAAGGTCCTGTGTTACTCAGACTTTATTATAGCAAAACCCATGTAAATACCTGAGCTGCATGGATATTTAAAATATAAATCCCACCCTAGTTCAGAAGTAAAGTTAAGAGCCAAAAGAAAAAAAAAAATAGTTCGTTTTAAGAGTGAATTTGTTGCTGTCAAGCAGTATGTTATAAATAATTTGAAATGTAAATAATATATTTTTAATTTATTTTACATGTATTCAAGTTTTGTAATTGAAATATTTATATGCTTGAAATGGAGTTGACTGTGTTAAAAAAAGGAGGTTTAAAATGGTTTCTGAAACACATATTTATTATTTAAACATATATTTTAGCTGTAAACACTCTAACATAATTGCAACCTTTCTCAGCCAGGGAGAACTAAATAAAAAACTTAATTTGTCACATTAATTTTGTGCAGAAATGCAGATACCCTAAGCCAGTAGGTTCAATTAATCCTTACCTCCCATATTACTTTAAAAGCCCTTGGTATTTTTAGAATCCAGCAGAATGGGCCATCTAATGCCTTTTTTTTTTCCAAGGGACTTTCATAACCACCAAACAAACAGCGCTGGGCTATCGTGTGCACATGCTGGATGTGCTCAGACAACTCCCAGCAAACATTCTGTGTGCCAGGCAGGCCCTGCTGCCTCTTTGTGCTGTGCACACACACACAGAGCTGGGATCTGGGGGGTTTCACCCAGCTTCTGGTCCCTGTGCTGTCACAAATATTCCAAATCGGCGCTGCTGATAAGAACCCTCGGTTGTTTCTCTCTCCTGTTGGGTCCTGAGACTCTGAGAGTCGAGTTTTGCAGGGAAAATACAAGATTGTGAGGACAAAATTAGTTTCTTATAAATATTCCACAATATTTGCTTAAAATGAACTATTTCTTCAAACGTTTTCCTGCCAAGAACATTCCTGCAGCTGTACAGAGTCAGCTGGAAACAACTTCTTTTTCTTTTATATTAAGAAAAGATGAAGCACTGAAACATCTTTTTTCTTTTTTTTTTTTTTTTTTACCTTTGTACAGCACAAAAACAGAGGAGGATTTTTTGGTTTGGTGGTTTGTTGGTTTTTTTGTGTATTTCTTTTTGTTTTTTACTGCTGCTGAATCAAATTCTGTGACACGGTTTTTTATTTTGCTTTTTATGTTTGTTATTGATTTTGGAAGTCTCTGTTTTTGAGTGCTTATTTTGGAGCTCTGACTCACTTTAAAAAAATGAGTAGGCACCCTCTTTTTGCAAACCAAGGCTTATTAAGCAGCATCTGGATGCCCAGAACTGAGGCATGCAAAGTCATTGGTTGTTTTTTAAAATATAGGTAGCTTAAGGTTTCTGTTCTCACTGAAAGCTGTCATTACCTTCAGTTGGTGGGATTTTTCTTCATTCCTCTTCTAATGGTCCTCTTCACACAGAGTCAAAGTCAAATTTATGACTGATTGTCACCATTTCCCTAACCACAAACCAGAGCTCAAGCATGCAAAAATAAACTAGTGACTCAGATTAATGACATCTCCTTATAAAATGTCACTTTTAAAAAAAGAAAGTAACCTGGCACTCTGAGGAGTGTGAAATGATGCTGTACCACACAAGAATGCCTAGAATATATTAGCAAACCACAGAAAGAGGCTTGTTGTACACACTCAGCCCAAATGTGTTTTGGATTTTGAAGGCCAGGCACCGCCCACCATTCTGGAGATCCCTAACTCAGGTTTTGGTGCAACCTACTGTGTGTCCCAGCTGACATGGAAGAATTTATACCAAACAGCAAATGCAGTTGCTAAGTGTCAGGCCAATTCACTTGAAAATCCCTTGGGAGAAACGTCCAGTAACTAATTTTGTGTCCAGTTCCATTTCTCGATTTGCTAAATGCTGGAATGGAGGAGGAAGTTGGATCTGGGAATTTGGCTGCTGGGTTCATGTCCAAATCACAGGTTAATGCCTTCCTCAAGATTTCCATTTAAAAAATGTATGCAGAAAGGGCCATAACTCATATTTAGGAATTCTTGGTTCTTGGCATGTTATTGCTATGATTGTTTTGATTTCTGTTCATCCACTAAGAGTTCTCAGCTGAGGTGAGGACACACAGCTGGCCCTGCTGGGTCACACAGGGAGCTCGTCTACCTCAGTGTCTTGTGTTTGTCACTGGGCAAGGACAGATGCCTAAAACAACAGGGTGAACATGTCCTGATGCTTCCCCAAAACACTTTACCTGTCTCCAGCTATTTGGGGCTCAGAGGCATCCAGAAATGGTGTCCTTACTTTTAACATCCCTGGATGGTGATAGCTCACCTCTTCCAGATGCTTTGCATGTAAATATGAGGCAGACTGTGCCTTGAAGAGGGAACAAGCTATGCCAGTGTGAAAGGAGAAAACATCCAGGGAAAGATAGAATGGGTTCCCAACATCAGACCCCAGGTTGACAGTGTAGATAGGAAAGCATCCCATAATCCTGGAATTACAGAAGGCAGGGGCGGATCTGATTTTGCTGTGGATGGGCTTGGAGTGCCCAGAGATGTGCAGCACCAACCAAGTCACTTGGACTGCAAACCAGAGTCAGGGCAATTTGGAGAACTAGTCCCAGTCCATAACAGATCCTGGCAGAGCTGTAGAACCAGAATTTGAGACCCAAGGTGGGAGGTTTTGATGTGCAAGGGAACATTTTTTTGTCCCTTAAAGCCAATCTCCTGATATGACAGCAATCTAGGGAACTCCTGGTGTGTGACCAAGGTGGCCACTTCCCTCTGTGTGCAGGAGACCCGACCCAGAACAAAGCCCCCCTGCTTTGCAGGATCCAGCTTTGCAGGATCCAGCTCAGCACTGGATCCCTGCCAGTGGTCAATGACAGATGTGATGGAGAAAAAGCAAAAGGAAAAGGCACATGGATTCTCCTGGTTTACCTCCCAAGCTTCAGTGTTAGGGAAGAGAGGAATAAAATACATCCTGAGCGTCCTAAACCATAGGACTTCAGACATAATGTTCACCCTTTGGGAATGTGTGGGCGACATTATTGTATATTTGTGGTTTTAAACGCAGTTAAACTTATTTACTTCAGAGCACAAAGGAAAACCAAACTGTTTGTGGAGAACAAACCAGGAAACTTGCTTAACTCTCCCCAGCTCTCTGTAACAATGGACCATAAATAGGTCAGACATTTCTTGGGAACCAGGGAAGATGAGTATTGGAAAATGCCACAAATTATGTTTAAAGAACATTAAAGTGGTGACAGACCAGTAAATGCTGGGAAATTCAAAGATGCAACCAGAAGCTGCCTGTATAGCTCATGCCAGAATGCGGCTGAGGGATGTAGGGCTCATGCTGGTGTAGTAAGATGAGCGTGTTAACCTTTACTACTAAAATCCTTGGCTGTTTTTACAAATATTTTCTCCCAAAAATATCATAAATTTTTTCTCATCTTGCCAGTTCACCCAGTTAACCAGAACCACTTGAGGATGGGATTTGTCTCAGTTATGTTTGGCTGCCTACAGTTGAGCAAAGAGCCTAAACTTGTCCTGTTGGTTCAGTGGGAAAGGGTTGAAGCTTCCAGAGAGTGGCTCATCCCAACGTGAGGGGTGTCTGAAGCACTAAAAATCAATTGCTGCTTGGCACTGCCTTCTGCCTCTCCTGGCTCTTGAGGGCATGGAGAGAATTGGCCTGGACTTTTAGTCCTTTGAGCTTTGGTCAGCTCAACTGTAAGACAACTCAGTTGAAGTAAAGCATTCCTTGGAAGTTTGGGGTTTGGTTTTGGTTTTTCTTTTAATTTTTTTTTCCCCAGTTGATAGTGAGCCATTTAGTAAAAAGGGCAGGTTTCTTTTAAAAGAAAGTAAGTTTCTAAACCACATGATTCCAAAACAGAGCCTGAAAACACACTTTTGGATCTCCCAAACAAGAAGACATCAACCCCTACACGATAATTTCTAAAATGACATGTGGCTTTTGACTTCTGTGGATCTGAATAACTTTTGGAGCATTTGATGCTGGTAGTTTTGGTTTGAATGTTCAACTTGATTTAATATTAATTTTCTTATTTTAAGTATGGAGAGCTCCCTACTGTGTGTGTGCCATTTCCCTCTGTAGCACAGATGGCTCTCAGACAGATATTACTCTCCTTCTGTGCTCTTTTTTAGTCCTGTTCCCTAAACAAAGAACTGGATAAAAATCTGGGCTTTTGGTAGGGCCTTACTACATTGATGAAACATTTGGTTCCTAGTAAAAATAAGACCAAAATAAGCTTTTTATTAAAAAAAAAAATCTATTGAAATTTATTCCTTAATCCAGGACATGATTCAACCAAGAGCATGGAGCAGTTGACTGCATGGGGTGCTCACGCTTTGCTCGCTGTCAGTCCAGGTTATGGTCTTGGTTTTATTTGCCTCTCTAGAGGAGTGTTAATGTGCCATGGGCAGAGAAGGATTATCCATGTGCCAGAGCTGTGTCTTGGTTGTTGGACACAATCATGTCACCTTTTCTAGGGACCTCTTTTTACTTTTTTTTCTGAGGGAGCACAATGAGTGAGAAGAGGATGTTTTGGTGATGGGGAGGACAGTGCTGTAGTTTCTGAGAGCAGCAGAGATTTGAGTTAATCTGCTATGAATTAGTGAACTCCTAGATGGCTCTGCTAATAATTTCAGGGACCACATTTTAAATCCAGTCCAGAATCCTGAAAGAGCAAAAATGGTCTAGAGCCTGGAAAGTGCAGCATGGATCTGTCCCAACCTTTGTGCCAAGAGGATCAGAATCCCCTGCTCCAATAAAAAGAAAGTTAAGTTTATCTACTTATTCCTGTGTAAATCCACACCTGAAGAAGCCCTCTCAGACGTGTGTCAGTCATTGCAGTGAAGGCAGGCTGGAAGTGATGGTTAGATGGTTTTACATCTTTTTTGAGTGCTCTTGTAATATTCAAGGAAAGGTCCGACGTCCTTTAGAAGCCAAGCTCTGCATTTCTACAGGAATCAGTTACATCTCCACAAAATGAGTAGAAAATTAAAACAGCAGCACAAGGTGCTTTTCCAGTGTGCAGATGTCAGATGGGGACTGGAGTGTTTAAAACCCTGGGCTTGTGCTGTGCCGTGTTCACATGTGTAACCACGTGTTATGAATCTGATTTGTTGGACACTGTCATGGCCCCAGAATTCATCTGAGCAAATGTGGGTGTCCTGCTGCTGTAAGCTGGAGTTATTGCATTAAACCAGGGCTGATGCTTGCACTGGGAAGTGCCTGCCATGTATGAAAACAGGAATAATGTTGTTACAAGAGTGCCTGTAAATATTGTAGTCACTGGCTTTTGTGTGGGTTACATCAAGATTGTATTCAAACACTGACAGGTTAATTACATGTTTCAAAGCTTGTTTACTGTGATCTGAGAGGAAAGTGTTATTAAAGAAGTGTTCAGCATCTAACAGTGCTTTTTTTCTCTTTCTTCTCCTTTCCCAATGTTTTCTCTAGCTGATTACTCCACATGCCATCCGTGTACAGACGCCTCCCCGGCACATCCCCGGGGTTGTAGAAGTCACATTGTCCTACAAGTCTAAGCAGTTTTGCAAGGGAACGCCTGGAAGATTCATTTACACAGGTATGGATGCTTTAGATATAAGAGGGAGAAATAGGGCAGGCAATATATCACACTTGTTAAGGCTTCTGTTTTTGTCATTAAAAGCTGGGCTGTATCTTATTATTTTGGCAGAGATGTCACTGAAGAAACCACTTTGAGATTGGAGTCAGAACTGGGTGACTGTAGGGATGAATCTGAAAACACACCAGTGTGGGATTTTTGTTTGCTTGTTTGTCCTCGCAATGGGACTTCTCTTTACCCAGGAGGGGGGAGGAAGGAGGGTAACAGATACTCCAGGACTTAAACAAACAGAGGAAGAGTGCAGGCACAAGGAGCCAGACAGAAAAGCCTGCCTTGAGAAGGATCCTGCTAAACATCTCCATCTCATGTTGTCCAGCAAGTGTTGCAGGTGTTCAAAGCAGCAGTGCTGCAGACACAGAGACTTTCAGTGTACTTTGGGTGGTCTCCCACACTGGAGACCACTAAGCTGAGTGATCTGGCCTCAAGAATTACTACCAAAAAAACCCACACTGGGACATTGCAGGTGCTGTCAGTGTCAAACCACTCCTAGTAGTTATAAGAATGGCCTGGGACATAAATCAAGTGGCAGCCTAACAATTTGTAAAGGATGTGTGTCATTGATTCCTTGGAAGGTGTGTACTGCAGGAATTAACAGCTTTGCCCTGGTTTTGATGTGCTTTTAACGCACTTGTTCACATCTACAGACAGGACTGTGCTGGAGCTGTTTGCCTGAACCTGAACCCAGTGCAATTCATTTTCTCATCCTCAATTGCCCCTGGAACTTTTAGATTATATAATAAATACTTGTGACTAAGGCATTTTGAATTCCACTGGGCACATACATTGCTCCAACTCTCAATGTACACACAGGGACTCGAGGCAGAGGAGATAATTCTGTGCTCCAGCTGGGCAGGAAACTCTCATTTGAATTTTGTTAACACTAAGTTGAACAAAGGTGCCTTATAAAGCTTTCTTGTCTTTTTCAAATACCTTCTCCCCCAGTTGGGATTAGGCATTGGGTTTCTTTAACTGGCTCTTAAAATGTTAAAAATGTTAAAATGGCACTAGTGGAGGCTGTGTGTGTTTTTTTGTGAGCGTTATGATTTCAGCAATGTGTGGGAAATCTGCATACTGGACAATAACACGCCATATCAAAAACTTAGAGTTTGAATGTGTTGGAACAAAAGGAAAAGCAAAGGACAAATTGATGGCTGGTGCAAATTGATGGTGTGAACCATCACAGGAGGGTGTTGCCCAGAGCTTTGGACTGTTGGGGATGAATCCTTTCCCTCCTCTCTTTCTTGCAGGAAGTTGTGCAGTCCTGCTTGTTGTCACCCCACTGGGGTGGCTGCTCCTGGGCTGGTGAAATGGCAGGTGTGGATATGGAAGGAAATAAAAGGGGGGGAAACCTGTTCCTCTTAACTTTTCAAAGAAATTATTGATGACTTCTTTAAATGTAAAAATGGCTTGAACCCACTTTGGGGTTGCTTTTCAGATCATCATTAATTAGCTTCTCCAGTAGAAAGGAGGGCAGCAGTTTAACTTGTCTGCCCAGAAGCAGATGGCTGAATGTGGAAATAAAGCGTCCCAGTAGGGCAACTGTTTCCATGTATGCATTTTCAGGTTGGTATCTAAAACACAGTATTTTTCATCCAATAAATGGAAGTTATGAAATACTAAACAATAATGATAAAAATGATAAAATCAAAGGTGATCCAGTCCATGGACAGTTCCCTTATTTATGCAGTGACTTTCAGAGCTACAATAGATACAGAAAAGCCGTCGTGACTGAAATCCTACCTCACACAATTTGCATTTTCCTTTTAGAGCCAGCCTGAACTTAAATGTAGCTTTTTAAGAAGGACTAAATGAAACTAAAATAAAAACAATTAATGCATCCTGACCTTCAGAAGTGCCTTCCAGCCCTTTAAACAAAATGCAGGTTCAGTACACGCCTGCCGATTAGTTTTAGTTAATTGAAAATTATAGGATTGACCCAAGAGGAAAATTTTGTTTGCACTCCAATCACTTTTACAAATTAAGGAAAATTACCACAATTTTGTTTAGCTAAGGTTTCACACTGAGTTCACGAAATTAGCTCAGCCATCCCAACAAAGTCAGCACTTTGTTAGTGAGCACTAGAAAAAAACTAATAGTCTATGGTGTGTACAAACGAAGCATAGAAAAAGCTATGATGCTTTAGAGAACTAGGCCAAGTGGTTTTAATTAGGATTATTGGTTCATTGTAAGTTTTGAAGAACAATCAAACTAGCAGATTAGCTGTTTCTTTTAAAGCTAGAATTTCTTGCCATTCATTTTTCCCATGAGAACTTGTTTTAACTCCCACATAGCACTATTTTTTTTTCCTTTTTTTTTTTTTTTTTCTTAACAAGGCCTGCAGGAAATGGACCAATTGGAAGTTGGGATACAGTAACATTCCCCAGCATCACTGCAGCCGATGGGAGTTTTTCACAATGTTCTTCAGTGAACTCAGTGTTCTGGAACATATTACAAAACCACAGAGGCCAAATGTTTTCTCAGAGGAGTTTGGCCTCTGTTTTTGGCCGAAAACATTTCAGCATCACTTGCTGCTTATTTACCCTGCTATTAAGAACAAGAAAAGGAGAGAGCAGAAAAAGGAGGAGGGGGGAAGCAAAAGAGAGTGTGTGTGAGAGAGAGAGAGAACAAGACCTGGGGTTTGTGGGCGGTGCAGGAGTTGATCAAGCGTAGTTTCCTTTCTGGTGAGAATGTCCCTGCTCGTTAATGGTCCCATTTTGTGGTCAGGTCTCATTTAGAAGAAATTATTTTTAATCAGTGTTCAACAAAATGCCCCCTCAAGCCACCTGGCTGTAAACTGGTTTTTTCTTACTGTTAAGTAGTTAAGTTCTCAGAAGAAAATACCCAGTGACCCATTAATTTTAGCCTTTTTTTCCTCTTTAACTGCAAATAACTCAGTAATATGATCTCTGAGTAGTCCATGTGCCATCTAGGAATCAAGGTCACATGTATATAGAGAAATTCTGGCTTTTGTGAGTATTTCTGAAAGAAATAAACCAGTGTCAACCCTGTGCTTACAAGAAAACATAAGTTTTTTATTTTCCATCTGCAGAGTGAGCCATTAGCATGCACTTAGAGAGCAATTATTTCTTTGATTTTAAGCTTTGACATTCCTGAGAAGAATTTTATTAGAAATACAGAAGTCTGAACACATCTTGAATATGTGTTCATTTTAGAATATTAAAAGTCCATATTGCACATAGAAATACCCAGACGTGCTGTGGCACCCTCCATCTCTAAATCTCTTCTGGCACTGGAGAGAACTGAACAAATTCAGCTTTGTGTCACAACCTGGGAGTCAGGTATGTGTCACTACCATTATTTTAGGACGGGAGAAAGTGAGATAAAAGCAGAGATTAGAGATACAAATCCATAGCTGGTTTGGCAAGGTGACTCAAGGCATTTATGGTTGACTTAAATAAGAGATGAGAATTGGCACAAATTTGTGATACCCAGACAGGTCTTTGAGATTTTGTTTGGGTTTGTTTTAATTTTAAAAAATGGATGCATCATGGGTAACATGAATTTCACAGATGACTTTTGCAGTGGTGCTAAACTGCAAGATTTGAGTGGGGCTGCATGGCTGTAAGTGAGATGAGAATTTATCTCACTGCATATTGGAAAGGACATATGGAGGGTCCATAAAAATGCATTATGCTGTGTCTTCCACCACCTGCTCGGTTTAAGATTTTGTGCTTTTGTTCCCAAAACAGAGCAAAGGACTTCATAGGGGCCAGAAGTACAGAGCTGTGTCACTGAGGTTGTGTGCAACACGGGTTAATTCAGATTCCTGGCTGAGCAGTACCCCAAACACTGCTCCTCCTTTTGGAAATAGGTTACATGCCTGGATACAGGTTGGAATTTAGGGATCATTTAAATTTGCCTCAGGCTTGCAGGGAGGCTGTGGGCTGAACCCTTTGTGTGCAGGCAGGGCACCAGGAGGAACAGGCAGGTCCCCCATGGGCCATTTGGGGTTTGCTCTGAGCTGTGGGATGGGATGGGATGGGATGGGATGGGATGGGATGGGATGGGATGTGTCTCCAGAAGTGCTGCTGATGGGAATGGCTGGGTGGAGGCTGAGCACAGACACACGGGGCTTGTTGTGCACTGGGAATAACCCAAATGCTCTGATCCTGCCGGGTAACTGTGGCAAAGGCTGAGTAGGACAGAGTGGACACTGCCAGTTTGTTAGGCCACTTTGTGTGGAGAGATGTGGAAATCCTGGTGCTGTGAAGGTCAGGATATTCACAGAATTTCTGGGAAACTGCGTCTGTCTCTGAAATGTCACAGGGCTTCTCAGGGAGCTTTTCACTCCCCTATTTGCTACAAAGAAGAAATAGCCTCATGTGGAAAAATCTTCTGAAAACATTTGAGTCTGTGTACAAACAGGGAGAGCCTTGCAAATCACAGATGATTTGGGGAACATTTCCAAAAGTCTCTGTTTTAGCTGAGTTCATTTTCAGATTTTTAAATTTTAGATGCTTTTACTTACAGAAGCACAGGAGTAGTTGTCTTCTGAAAATCATTCTCTTGTCATTTTTTTGAAGTCAAATACCTACAAGAATAAGAGACCAAAAACAACCTGTCACCATGTAAAACTTCCATGGTCCTGGAAGTAGAGGTTGGAGTCATGTACAGAGATCTGGTCAGAACTGGAACCACCTAAAAACTGGTCTTGAGTCCCTTAATTTCCAGCCTGGTAAACTTCAGTGATTTCCTTTACTAGGAGCACTTTCTCTTTTCGAGAAAGCACCAATAATGATGCAAATTTCAAAAGGTGCATAATCAAAGAAACAATCAGTTTACAGAATGGAGAGTTCTAGAGTTCGTAATCTAAAGAAAACAACATTAAAAAAAAAAAAAAAAAAAAAAGAAAAAAAGGAAGGAAAAAGAAGTGGTGATAAGAGACAGATTGGCTGTCAAGAGGTTCCTGTACCCCACTGGAGTCTTTCTTGATCCCTGCAGCCTGGAATTTGACCCGTACACCAGCTAACCTTGGCCATGGCTGTGTGGCTGTTAGCTCCTGAGAAATGTTAAAACCTAGTGGCAGTTATTCTCAAAATCAGTAATCCACAACCTCATCACTTTTATAATGCCTCATTCATGTGTGTTTATTATTAAATCATGAGCACTTAAATAACTGATTAGTATAAATCAGGAGAGAAGACCACCATCAACAGAACAATAAAAAAGCAAAGAAAAAAATCCAGCATGTCTGATGCTGTCTCAGGTTTTATCCTGATGTGTTTATAAAATTCTTCACCCTCAAAGATATAAGGATCATTAAGCTGAAATGAAATACAGAGCACATCACTTCTCCAGAAGAGTGACCAGCTATGAGATCTGGTAGCTAGCAAATGAATGCCATTTGTTTTTAACAGCGGTTTTTATCTGCCTTTCACTAATAAATATTAATAGCAGTTGCAGAATAAAAAGTATCAGATGTCTTGATGTTAAATAGTGAGAAAGTACTGCAGAAGAACAGAACAAAATCCTTCAAAACAAAGAAATATATAAAGTTTAAAATAAGAGCTATCTGTTCTTAAGAGCAGGAGAGCCTTGTGCTGCAGGTTCCCCTGTGCTTTGGATGCTCCAGAGAAAATCTGTTCCTGATCTCAGAGAGGCTCTATGGAGGAGAGATGGTAAATCCTTGTTCCAGAGCACAATCAAGTAAGGATGAATGAAATCAAACCTTTGTAAATGTAAACTTTTACTGGAGGATTTAATTAATGCCTCTGGAAACAAGCAAAAAAACCCCCAAAACCCTTAGAACAACAATTTAAAAAATATCCTAATGCAGATTTCGCTGGGTTCCCCTTTTATCTCCCTGTGCCAAGACTTCCTTCCCAAGAGGATTCCAGAGGCATTGGGGTTTGTGGAGCTCAGACCTGGACCTGCCTTTGGGGTGATTGGGCTGAAGAATTTAAGCTGTAATCATGATTTCCTGCTTCCATAGGAGTTTGCCATGGCCACTGGAGAACTCAGGGCTCTTCTGGGTCCAGGACACTGTGGGAAAAACAGATGGGAAAACAAGGGTGAGATTGGTGCAGTCTCTCCCTCCAAGCCCCCCCTTGAGATGTGATCTGGGTGTTACCTGCCCTTGAGGAGAAAAGCTGTTCTCAGGAAATCTCTGTTGAGTTTCAGCTTAAACCTGGCCCTTTGAGTGTTCCAGTCCATTGACTGAGTCAGTCACCTGCCCTGCCTGGAAACTTTTAGGGGGGGAAAAAATGGCCACAATTGTTTTGGAACAAGATTTTTCTAGATGAAATAATTTCAGTGTTTATCATTTTGGTGGTGGTTTGGGGTGGTTAATGTCGTTACCAAATATTTGTTTTGAAGCTTTTAAGGACATGCCCAGTGGAGTGAAGTATGGGCAGTTATCAAGGTGGAATATTAGCAATATTAGCAATATTAGCAATATTAGCAATATTAGGGTGGTTGGTTTGGTTTGCAGAAAGTCAGGAAAGGAAGCTGAGAGGAATCCTAATTGATTGCAGGGAGGAGATGGTGGAGGCAAACTGGAAAATCCCTGTTCCATGCTGATAGGAACACAGAACCTTCCTATCCTTGGTATTTCTCAAACACTGCTAGCACCATAACACACTGCAAAAAACAATCACCAAAAGTGTGCAGGGTACCTGTAGGACAGCTTCAAAATGAAAGCAATTACAGCAACCATCAGAATAAAGCTGGCTGTGAAGGAAACATATTATTTTGCATATTTTATGTATACACTTTCCAAGAAATATGACCTTTATTTTCTAGTTAGAGGGAAGTGCAATCAGACTCTAAGCAGCAAAGGGTAGCTGGATCATTAAAAAGAATATTTTCTCTGATATTAGAAGTCTAAATGGGCACTAGCCCTTATTCACAACCTTGGCTGTTTCTGTCTGCCCTGAGTTAATAAGTGATAAGGCCAAAAGAGAAATAAATCACTGAAGTCCCTGTCCAAAGAAAACATATTGACTACAGCCAAGCAAATAACAGCCCATAACCAATGGTCCCATTCATCATTCATGTAATAGGGATATAAAGTATTTTCTACCTATGAAACCATGGAGTAGGAAAAAGCCTGATAAGCCCCCAATCTAAACTATGTGATTTGATTATTAAAGGACATGAACTGTTTGTCACATACCTTTAATCTTTAAGATGTGTTGCCATTTCTAAACTATAAATTTGTGGTAAAGGATTAGAAAGCTATTAACAATAAAGGTATAAAATAGACTTTATAAGGATTCCTGCAATTGTCATGCAACCCTGTAGACCCTTGGAACCTTAACCCATTGAATATGATATAACATTGTTATCTGACCTTCAGAGCCAATAAACCATTTTTTTGCTTTTCAAGTTCCAGGCTTCATGATAAATTAACCCTCTGGATTCGCAAAATAAGCCTTGTAAATTCTTTTCTTTATTCCCACCCCAATACCTTTAAATTTTCATACCCTTGCTTCAAAACTCTTATTCCAGACTGAAATTGTTAATCTTTTTTTATTCTCCTTTTAGTTCATGTCACTTGATGAGATATTATTCCCTCTTTAAAATAAAAAAAAAAAAAAAAAAAAAAAGCCAATAAAACAGGGAGCTGAGATGAATTTCTAAAAAGTCTGCATTGTACTTTGTTTCTACAGGGGGCTTCACTGCCTTGTTTCTTAATGTGTAGGTGTCCAGGTTAGACAAACACCACAGAAATGGACAGTTTAGAGTGGCAACATAGGCTGAACTGATCACCTTAAAACATTTTGATGCTGTGCCCTAAAAAGAGGAACAAGGCACTGTCTCTTTACTGGTCCAGAAAGCAGAATTCTTGACTACTTGTTGCCACTGATGTGTTTAATAATCTGGAATTCTGGCTTCCTCATTGGATTGTATGTACTTAACTCATCCTTCCTGCTCTTCTTGTGGGGTGCAGCATTTTTTTGGTGTCTGCTGAAATGGTGAGCAGGATTTTTTGTGGTTGAAGAGTGGCCAAGCCGTGGTCAGACTCTCAGAGGTGCCCATGGCACGCTGGCTCTGGAGGGGGAGTCAGGACCTGAGTTTAGTGCCCAGCTGCCTGAGGCACCTTCTCACACAGCACTGCCTGCCAAAGAGCCTCCTTAAGATGTGCTCCATCCTTTGAGGTGCTCGTTAGTGAGGGCTGATTTTGCTGAGGCATTTTGTTTCACAAGTGCCCAGCTCTGGATGTGCAGCATCGTTCCCTGGAGGCAGGACTTGGGCAGCCTCGTTCCTTGTGCTTGTACCAGCATCCCTGCACAGCCAGCAGTGCTTATCCAGCCTGCTTAGAGCTTCTGACAGCAGTGACTACACAGAAGATGTGCCTCAATATAGCCCATGTCTACAGATTCAGGCTTTTTTTTGTTAATATATAGATAAAAGGAAAATCTTGTACTTGTAGCCTTTCATCTCAGTGGATGCAAGAGCAATTTATTGCATGGAGTGTGAAGTTCTTTGTACTTTTCTGCTATCTTGCAAGAACTCACACAAGCTCTTCTGCTTAGCTATGAAGATATCAAGTGCATAAGTGATGTGCTCTGCCCTGGTGAGTGGATAGAGATGCTGGAAACAGTTTAATCACAGTATGAGAAAGCTCAATCCTGGCAGCTTCTCAGGCTGGCCCAAAACTCTGCAGAGTTGCCTCCTGGCACTCCAGTGTCCATCCTTACTTTATTTGAAGTGATTTTGAGTACTTTTGTATGAAACTTTGCAGTGCAGATATGCCCTGTGGGCTGCAGAGCTGCTGTGTTGGTGACACCACAGGAGCCAGCTCGGAAAGGAGTTGTAACCAGGGTGTTTTAAATGATGTGAGACTTGTGGCAGTGGGCCAAATTTATTTCATGATAATGGCTGGCTAATGTCTTAGAGAAAGCAGAATTTCCTTGAAGATTCAATATGCACAAAAGTTTCTGCAATCTCAACGAGCCTCCCCAGGACCTCCTGGCAGGTCACTGCCATGGCCCAGCTGCTGCTGTTGCTAAGGGAGAACATCATGGTGCTAGAACTGCTGCTTTTTGGTTTTTAATTTAAAAAAGACCCTGAAGCTCGATTGTTTAAGGTCTGTATATAACTGTATAACCTTCACTGAAAGGAGTTTTGCCATTGGATCTTGTCCCTGGTCTGTTGTGAGTAGTTAATTAAGGAGTATAAAACCATCATGCCTTAATCCTGCCGAGCCAAGCGTATACAGATGTTTTATTCCACAAGGCAGGACAGAAGTTATTTGATATATTAGAACACCAGCACGTTAGCATGATGTAAATCAGGCTGTGCTTTTGCAGCTATTCTGCATGAACTTCCTCCATTCCACACCAAACTTAGACTGCCATGGACCAGGGAGTTCATGAATTTATACCTGGGGGAGATAAGTGTGAGCCATCCAGGCAGTATCACAAAAAATGGCCTGCATTTGGACAGCAAGAGCTGCAGTTTTGCACAGTTTGCCCTAAGGTATTTACATGGCCAAACCTACTGTTATTTCATCTCTCAATGTCTTCTTTAACTTCTGTCCTCTCCCTTCCCTCCCAAACATGATTTTTCTTCTTTTTCCTGTTGCCATAAATTGTGGTTAACCTCTATGCTTGAAGAGCTGTGGACTCAAACTCTGCTGTTGGATAGCACCAGGTGTCAGCATTGGTGGTTAAAAAGAGGAAAACCCACACCCAGCAGACAGAGAGTTAATAAAAACCATCCAAATGACACACAGACACACACAAAAACCTAAAACCCAACCAAAAAAAACACAGAGAGAAAACCCACACAAACAACTAAATAAGGTATTTTAAGACCCCACGGGACAGAAAATGCACACGGTATTTAAGATGTTGTAACAGCCATGTAGTAAAAATAAGTGTTTGTTAAAACAGAAATTGGTGCCAAACTCCCCATTTTAAATCTACGAAAATTACAGAGCAAAATGGGGATACCTATGAATATTTGTAAAAATGAAAGGCAGGATTTTTCTGCCGAAAATAACCATGAATTCATGTTGAAAGATAACTTCTGCTAGGGAAATCTTTTTTCCAAATGTAGATCTCTGAAAATTTTCACCACTCCATAAAGAATTCTCCCTGAAGTTCACATCCATGTTGTGCACAGCTACTAGAAATAGTCATTTCATTGCTGGTCCAAAAAACCAGGTTTTCAAGAGGCTATCATACTGAAAAACACTAATATTTTTTTCTACAGGTTTTTAATTTTGTAGTACTTTTTGTTCCCTTAAATCTTGCATTGATTGTGCATGTCATTCATGTAAAAGGATGAGACTGAGCCATGCCTCACCTTTTTGCCTGAGATTGGATTTGGGTCAGGGGCTGTTATTGATAGAGGAGCTCCCTGGGCAGTGCACAGGTCTGGCTGACCAGGGACAGAAACAAGAACCTGCACCAGGTATCTTTTGTTCTAGGATGAAGGATTTAGTTCAGATTTCCCAAAGACAAGGCCAAGTCTGCTTGTCCTTTCTTCACCAAAACTGCTCATCCTTGCATCGCTTTGCAAGTTCTGTTAAAAAGACAAATGAAGCCTCTTTAAATTGGGGCCTAAGGGAAAGGATGGAAATGACCCCCCTCCCCTCTCCAATTTCCCCCATTAGACTTTTTTTCACAGATGTTCATGCTGATTAGAGCTGGGAAATAAGGGTATTTCTGTGGACCATGAATATTCATTTGTGTTTTGGCAATGAATTTCCTTCAGTTTCCCTGTAGTGTTTTGCTCCCTGTGAATGTTTGAACAAGTGAGTTTGCTGAAACAATCCCTTCTGAGAAAAAACTCTGAATGTGCTATGGAAAGTGAGTTTTCCATGGTGTGTATGTCTTTTTCTGGACAAAAGGATGTAAAACTCACTGTTGGTTGTTAAGGAATATGACTGAAAAGCAGCAAAGACACAGGTGAGGTGATGCCTTTGCTGAGAATTTGCTATAAATTGAGAATTTACAGAAAAAATTAGTAACAACCTGCTTTATAATTATCTATCTATAAGGTTAGTCAGAAAAACTATTTGAGAAATACTTTAATCAAACAGAATAATTGGAGGAAAAATATCTCTTTGGAGAGTTACTGATTGGGAATAGTTTGTTGTGAATTATTTGCTCCACTGTAGTACTGATGCCCAGATCCAAAGAAACTGCTGGACTTGCTCCTTGAGGGGTCTGTGATGCCTAATTGGACCAAATGGATATGAACGGAAAATTGTACAATTTATAGGAGAAAATCCCAGGGATTTTTTTAATTTTTCCTTTTAAAAATTTTAAAGTGTTATAAAACATTGAATGGAGATTACTGTACCTCCTACTGCTCGATCTTGTAATCCTGCAGTAAATGTGAGGATAGAAATTGCAGCTGAAGTGGAGGGAAGAGCCAGAATCCTGCACTGCAGTCCATGAGCAGCCAGGCCAGGCAGACTGCGTGCAGGAATTTGGCAGAATTCCTCCAGCTTTGGTGGGAATCTGCATTTTCCTTTCCAATTGTACCATTTCGGTCCTTGGGATCACCCAAAATTGTCATTATTTTCTGTGCAGCAACTTAATACTTACCCAGCGTGTTCTGTGGAATAATGTACACAATTTTACTATAACTATGTAATTAACTCACTTTGCTGCTCCCCTCTCCAGGGAAACTCATGCTTCTATTAATGCTATTAGGAAGGTCCTATGCACAGAACAAAGAAAGTGGTGCAGCAGATGAGTTAACATGATTTGATTTGCAGATGCTTTAAACACTTAGCAGGAGACAGCTACGGAAGCTAATTAAATCACTCTAAGGTGCACAGGATTATCTGCTTTGTAAGAAACAATTTCAGTGAATTATGGTCGCCCTTTAGCTGAGGGGAAGTAAAAAGCATATTTGTTTGGAATTAAATTTCCCACACAAAGTGCCCATCAGGCCTCTCCTTCCCCTGTATTTCTAGAACAGCCTCCTTTTGGAGCCAGCATTTTCTAGGAACCTGGATTTTCATTTTGTGAGCGTGGTGCTGCTTCCAACTTTCTTACGTAAAAATTTTCCTACTTAGCTATTGATTAGGATCTGCCTTTAAGCAGTGTCTGGAGTAAAAAATCGTGTTGGTACATTCACTACCTCTCAGATACTGCATCTTATTTAGTGTACCGGAATTCCCAGTTTAAAGTAATCACAAAATTTATGGAGAAACGGATAAAAAAGGTTGTAAAATATCGATTCGGGGAAAATAATAACACAACTCATCTATAATAAGAAGAAAAATGAAGCAATAATTCAGGTGTATTGAACGGGCTGCTGCTGGAGGTATTGATCCGGTGCTTTAGTGTGCAACATCGCACCTAACACTGCAATGAAAGAACAGCACTGCATTCCCCTGCTCATTATTTCCCAGACACTATTGCCTTGTTACACAGGTCCCACAGAGCCCGGAGTGCCAGCAGGGAAGGAAGGAAGGAACCCCCAAATAACCACGAACCTTTAATATCTTAATGTCACAGCAGCCCCCTGTAACAACGTGCAGACATTGTGCTCCTCTTGAGGCAAGCTTGGAGTTTGGCTTTGCTTGTTTTGCTCTTCGCCGTGTCTCTTATTGCCCATGGTCTCTGTAAATGCTGTCTCTTGATAGCACCATCAACAATGGTGTCACTGAGGAAACACCATTCCCTTAAATATTGACTTTCAGGGTCCTGGTATAAAAATTCCCCATCTCGTCGCAGTGTTTCCTTGCTGTGGCAATAAGCAAAAGTTGAAAAAAGGACAGCAAAGGTCGGTGGAATTTGAAAATAAGCGCCCCGACATTTCCACAGCATTAAACTCCATCATGCAACATTGCATTTCTGTTTATCTGCTGACATCTGCAGAGGTACCACACTTGATTGTTTGGCGTAAATAATTTAGCAGTGAGAGTTTTATAATGAGCAGAGATAAGATTTACCTATGTGAAAAAAGAGAATAATTAAGAAGAAATTGTGTGAGGTGAAAAAATCCCAGTGAAGTCCTCTAAGAGGGCAACATTTTAGCACTCGGGAAGGCGAAGGTGCATCCTGCTCTGTGAGGAAGCTGCTCTATTTGTGCTGTAAACTTACTGCATCCCATGATCATTATCTAGAAATAGGAGCCAGACCAGATGAGCAAGTTCTAAGTAGATCAAGCCTCCTGCAAATTTCAGCCAACATTGATCTGCAGGATTTGCTCTGGATCTTCAGAGTTGTTGGGCACACAAGGTTTGTCCTTTTTCCCTCCTTTAATCCATAGAGTGAGAGGGTCAGAGGGAAGCAGACACTTCTGCTCAAGGAATGGGGGGAAGGGAGGGAAAATGAAAGGAAGAAAATAATCTATGGCTGATGCAGAGGAGAGGAAATTGCTTTCTGTGAACTGCAGGGCCCTGCAGTAGGACTTGAGCCATCGATGGCCGTGGTGTCTCTCCCAGAGCTCCCTCTCCATCCCCCTGTGCTCTCCCTGGCCGAGGAGGGCAGGGGGATGTGCTGAGCCCTGGCAGCTTTCAGATTCTTTCATTTGCATGCTCCAGGTCTGCGCTGGCTCAGGAAGCAGAAAACGTGCAATTGTTTTCGTAACCTAAATAACATTTCTGGTTTAGAAGCCCCGGGGGAAAAATCCTTGTCAGGCTGGCAGGCTGAGCTGGCATGATGATAAATGACTGAGGTGTGTGTTCTGGCTCTGCGGGGACACACGGGGTGAAGAAAACCCTCTTCCTTTGCACCCTTTGCATCTCCAGTCAGGAAGGGACAACTGCAATCTGAGGAGATGCTCTTGCCTCTGGAAAGAGTTAGGACCAGGCCTTTCCATTCACTGGAAGAATTATTTTCTTGTGAGTTGAGGTGTTGGGGCTGTAGCATCCTTTTAAAACACTGGCAATGCCTGTGGGGTTTTTCTGCCTTTGGTGATTCCAGTGATAGGACAGACAGAAAATGTGTGTTAGGTCTAACACAGGAAACAGCCATGGCATGGGGTGTCAGCAGAGCAGCTGAGCTGTTTCATCAGTTCCCATACATGTTTTTAGAAATTTGAGATTTACAGTTATTGGCCAGTGAAAGTTTTCTTACAGAAAAAAAAAATTTCCTAGGGGTTTGTGTAATAAAGTCTAAAGCTGCATGAAATTCATCACAGATATTTTCTCAAATTTCTGCAGTAATTCCCTAATAACTTTTGTCCCTTTAGATTTTGCAAATTTGATAATTTGAATTTTTATGGAAGATGGGTTTTTTCCCCCTGAAGTGCTACTTACAGTGCCAGAATTCTTTTTCTTAGGAAAATTGTTTTTTTCACATATGCTCTCATAATGAAAATATCTTTTGCACTAAAATTCATTAAAAATGTGCCTCTTTTGTTTATTCCCTACTTCCCCCCCCCATAAGCTCTGCATATTTTTAAACATTTTAAAGAAAACTGATAAAGACTTCATAATAACATACATTACTACCTAATTTTCACTATTTTTTTGTTTAAAAAGGTGTAAATGAAATTATATCCTTTAAGATTCAAGAGCATCCTTACAGAGAAGCAGCCAAACATCTTGGAAGTCAAGGAAATTGTTTAGATTACTCAAGTGCTGTAATAAATTGGGAATCTAATTGTCAACCTTTGCACATTTTCACAGAATCACCAGGTTGGAAGAGACCTTTAAGATCATAGAGTCCAGCCCATGCCCTAATACCGCCTCAACTAAAGCATGGCACTGAGTGCCACATCCAGTCTTCTTTTAAACACATCCTGGGATGGTGACTCCACCACCTCCCTGGGCAGACAATTCCAATACTTTATCAATCTTTCCATAAAAACTCTTTCATGGAATTATTCTAAGATTCACAGCACCTTTAATTGTTACAGTGTCTTGACTGCCTACAAGCATTTAGTGGATTTTCCATCTTGTATTTTAATCTCCACCACCCCATTTCACAGCCTTGCTGGCCAGTAGGTTTGCTTGGACTTGTGTCACCTCCCTGTTCATCCTGAGATAATCCCACTCCCTTCACTGCTGACAGCACTGGCAGTATCCCCTCTTGACATTTGCTTGATGCTGTCCTCACCAACCCCAGGGCATCTTCCACCTCAAAAACCTCTCTTGGACCGTTTCTGCTGAAGGAAATCTGGCTCACCTTTAACATGATTTAAGATCCTAATCTGTGTTTTGTAGTTGTAGGTGCTGGTACTGTGGGTAAAGCCACGCTCTGATTCGAGCCCCGTGTGCCTCTTGGGCAAAATCAATATTATCTCTGTCTCCTCTTGGCTTTCATTTCCGCTCTTGTTTTGTTAGTTCCATGTCAGTATTTATCCAGGCCTTTTTAATATGGCCTGAGCAGGGCTGCTCTGCACAGCACTCGGGCTGGTGCTGGTGCCTTCTGAGGGAGCAGGATTTTAATGTACACAGGGTTTGTTTATTGGAGGCTTTCCTGGAACACGTGTCTGCAGCCTGAGTTCTTCTAAGCTCCAGTCTGGTAATACAGGGGAGAAAGGCTAGAGCAGGTATTATCTTGTTAAATTGCTCAGAGCTTATTTAGATAAAGAATTATGCCTTGCTTTTCTTGCTACATTATACAGCTGCTTTTTTTTTTCCTCAGTCATCTTTTTTGCATTTTCTACTTTGTTATTCTGATGATGCTGAAAGACAAAGAAACAAACTCCTCTCCCTAATTCACTCCAAAGAACGTACCATCTCTTTCTATTTTCTTGTTAAAACCCAATTGTGTGCAATTTGTAGGAAATTGAAACCACATTTTTCACTTAACTTTCCAAAATTAAAATTTATGAGGAAAAAGAAGTAATGAAGCAGTTACAATCTGGTCATCTATTATTATCTCTGTGGTTGGAGTAGTTCCACATTTGAAGAAAGTGACACCAAAAGTTTTTCAAGCTTGTGTATATCAGTAATTTCACTTCTCTTATTATTTCAAACCACAAGAACTGCTGAAGTTGGTGTTATGCACTTGGAAATTATCTTGGTGAAAAAGGACTTGGGTGATCTATAAAAACAAAGCTTTTCTTCTAACTGAGAAACACGGAGCCATATTCATCTCCCTTACTCATTCATTTTAGAATATTGATGTTAAAATAAATCTAACAAATTGTGCTCCTTAAGCTGATATAACAGAACTCACTGTGAAAAAGCTTAATTTTTCTCTAGATCTATTTCTATGTATGTGTTTCCCATTATTCTTCTGCTTTTGCTTTTGCATTTCCCCTCTACTCTGAGAACAATGGGAATGACAGTCCAACGCCAGGAATCTCCACTGCTCCAGCTCTAGAATGTTAGTGGCACTTGCTTTAGTTTTCTCATTTTGCCTTTTTTTGTCTGTGAATTAAAATCAAGCCAAATGATGGATGCCCATTACAATCAATTGTTTCAGACAAGCCACCAAAAGTATTGTAGGATTCATTTACATTTAATCAAATTACACTTTATTTGCAATTCAGGGAAATGAGAACTCTGCAGTAAATCAAATATTTCCTCTCCAAGGGCCCCATTCAGCAGAAAATACCCACAATCTTCCAAGCTGGTGCCTCAATGTATGTAGCAAATCTTCCAGTGGGAGGAGAGCTTGTGCCAACAAACCATTTATTGCAGTCTCTTTGCAACATTTTTAGGGTTGTGGACACCTAAATATTTTCCAGTACAAATACAGACTTTTGAACAATTAATTGTGCAGTGGCTTTAAACCAACTGACAACAGACTTGCACCTCTCTTAGCTCCCTTTCATGGGACACCAAGAAACAGTTGCAGGACTTTTGGGGTCCTGGAGTTTTGGACACCACAGGTTGGAAAATCCTGCTTTTCCTCTGTGCAGCCTGTTATGAAATGGGAAATTAATGACAGTCACTGAATGTCATTTTTGGAGGTGATCTTACATGACTCCAAAAGCTTTCATGATGACTGGGAATAAATTAAGAATACAAATACATTAGAAAAAAAACTTCAAATAGAATAAATTCTACTTGAAGGCAATAGTGCAGGGATGGGCAGATACTAATTTTTACTCATTAGTGCCTTTTGAAGTTGAAAAGCTTTATGTGCTTGGAATGAGAGGTTATCATTGACTCACAGCTCCTTTCCTCTGCAGTTTACCACGGAAATATTGTGCTCAACAGGCCACTCTTTTACCCTTGCCAAGCACAGCACAGAGAAAGACATTTAAAATTTTGTCCTTTGTGCTTATTTATGGATTTAGTTCACTAAAACTTAATTGATTGAAGGATCTCAATGTCTCCTGTGCTTCAGACAGTTCAAACTACAGGTCCAAGCACCAAAGAACATCAGCTTTTCTTCCAGTGGCAGAAAACCCTCTTTTGAAACTCCTTCCTTTGTAATTTTGACCCTGTTACCTAAAGTCAGAATTTTAATTGCATTTAGAGTCCTGAAAGTTCATTTAGGTGCCTGCTGGGATTTTTAAATAGGCATAGGTACCTAAATTTTACGGCTTTGTGGCTGTTTGTTCCCCAGCTCAGAAACTGAGAAATAATTCAGGACGGCTATAAATTTCAGGGAATGTGTGATGTCAAATAATGTGGAAAGAGCTCTTATACTGAGGCAAAAAAACCACTGCATAGGTTCACAACAAAAAGGGTGACTTCATTCTTGCTGGTGGAAATACATCATCTTTGCTAGGGAAATATCCTGAAACTTAAAGTTTCCACAGCCATAATCTGATTAAAATACAGAGCTAAAAAAAAATCTGACCAAATCATGGAATGTGTTCTTTAATCCAGTGAGATTTGAAAGCTTAAGAAATAATAAATTATGATTTGCATGCTTAGTAGTTGAATGTCATGAAAGTCAACCCTCAGTACTTCTTCAAGGGTACTTGAAACTAAATTCTGCCATCTGACACTTACACCAGAGTTCAGTAGGTCAGTTTAGCTGATGGTGAATGCTGCCTATAGAATAATGTGGTATTTCACAGTATAAGAAGCTTTAAAACAGAGTTGGATTAGTCCCACCTCTCCCTTTCCAAGTATTTATTTTCAGAATATTTGAATGTTAAGAAAAAGTATTTTTTTCTAGTTTTGTTCTAGGTGCCCAGGAGATGGTGTATTTAGTTTCCTTTTATTTGTGTTTCAGTACTTCATGTTTTACTTTATATTTGTGATAACCTACTGAAATGGTAGTTTTTGAAGAGGACTCTGTCATGCTGCTGATATGGGGGGAATTGCAGAAAGAAAGGGAACAAAAGGAAATGACAGGTAGAGCAGGTGAATCCCATGGGAATTCTGTTCTTTCCTTTTGCTCATTCACTTTTGTTTTGCGCAACGAGCAAAGTTTGGAAGAAAAAGGTGACATTACATTTCCCTTTGCTGTTTAGAAAAGCATCAACCAGTCTGCATGTTCTAGACTTAAATATCATTGCTGTGTCTCCCCCAGCTTTGGTTTTGGTGAGTGAGGATCCCTCTGCTCCAGCAGATGCACAGAACCTTTTCAATGTCCATTTGTTATTCAGGAGCTACAATTTAGATTTATTTTCAATAACTGCTTTTACTACTGAATGTGTATCATGCTCAGATAGGGAAGAGACCACACAGAATGTAGAAATCTAAGCAAGCAGAGTGAGTAAACTCCACTGCTGGGATTCTCCTCGCTTGAGAGACCTCTAAGGTGTGGTCAGCCCCCCAGGCCATGCCCAGGCTCTGCAGGGCTGGACACAGCTGCCCATGGAAATACATGGGCTGCCCAACATCTACACAGGACCTTCAGTTCAAAACCTGAACTATTTTCACTGAAGCCCAAGATATTGGACATTTTTGCAGTCCCATCCCTTTCCCTGTGTCCTCTTTGGTGAGGGAAGGTGTCCTGCAGAGAGGATGGGCCTGGCATGCACAGGGGTCAAGTGGGAGGAGAGAAAAGCTTCCCTGGAGCTGGGTTACACTGCTCAGGAGAGCAGGAAGCAGAGATGCCCTGGGGCAGTTGTGATGGAGCTGGTTTGGAGCAGGAGCATCAGTGCATCCTCTGTGCACACTAATTAACTCTGGCAGCCAGGTGCTTAATCCTTCCCACACCCAGGGCCTCGGTGAGTTTGTCTGTTCAAGCTCACTCTTGCATGGTGCTGATGGACCCAGAAGTGTATTTATGTCATTGCTCACTGCCTGGAAAGCTGCAAATCAGTTCCTGATAAATATGCCACTTCCAGCAAGATTAATGCTAAATTCCTCCTTTTAGAGCAGCAATTTGCAAATTGCTAAATTAGATTTTAACATTTGAACGCTCTTTTTTCATGTCACACTTGCAGCATCTTTGTTTTTATCACCTGATGATACTGTTTGTGTCGGTATTGAACTTTGAGGCGTGTTAATACAACACACATAGATTTTGGTGGCAATTTTTTATGACAACAGTTCTCATGAAATCTACTGGAAAAAAAATTGTGCAGAAAAATGTAATCCATTACAGTGGGGTTTGCTTTTGTTTTGAATTGGATGGGAAGCAGGTATTTGTTTTATACAAGAGAAAATGGCAATGCTCTGCTACTTGGAAGGTATTTTATTGATAACTTCAGAGCTGAGATCTGAATTTTCCTATAGGCTGCCAATAATATCTAGAAAATTAGGAAATAAGCATGATTATAAACCTATGGGATGGTATCTGGTTATCAGTCATAACTTTACATCTTTCATTCTATTTACCGATAATTTCACAATCTTTAATCTGTTTATTCCACCTCTGTGTTAATTAGGGAAATTTTAATATTTCCAATTTAGGAAAATACAATCCAATAACACTTAAAATATTCTTTTAATCCTATTAAGAGGACAGTGGTTAATTCTGGTGAGCCCTGCTGGAGTGCAGAAAAGTTTCAGCTACCCCAGAACAGGGTTAGCTGAGCACAGGGATGTGGTTACTGCTCTAGGGTGCCATCAACCAGCTCAGTGACCACTGAAGAACCAAAGTTCATTCTTGAAATGAAATATTAGGAGTGTTTCATGGCAGGACAGTGAGTTTCAGGCTGGTTCCTCTTTTCCTTGCCTTTTAAAGGTTCTTTTTGATGTATCAGCTTTGTAGGCAAATGGTTGCACCTCGGATATTTTAATTTCCATACTCACTTCCACTGCTTTACTGAGTATATTCTAGAAGGTAAATTGTGAGGGTGGAAGAGAGGCAAGATGAGAAGGGAGGGAGGGATATAAACAATTATTTTTTGCTTCCTCTTCACTTTTGCCTGTGAGGCTCCAGATTCCAGCCCAGTGCTCTCTCTGTAGGTGTGGTCGAGGGTACTGAGCTCCTGTTTGGGGGCAGAGCTGCAGGATTTGCAGATCCCTCAGTAATTGACTGGCATGGTGATCTAAAGCAGATAATTTAGCCAAAGCCAGTTCAGCCCCAGAGCCCTAATTTTGTCAGGAGCACCAGCCCTTGACAGTGTTTGCTCATCACCTCCATCCCATCCCTCCTTTGCTGAGCCTCGGGCAAGGAGGGCCTGGCAGAGCTGCCCATGGGACACTGATGGTTTTTGGGTGTGAAGATGCTTAACTGAGCGGTGCATCCAATTAAGATGAGTTTCTCAGTTAACAGGCACCCTGGGAAGAAATGAGTTACTTTCATTTCTGGGATTATGAGCACTTAATGGAGAAGACATATCAGAATTCTGCCTGTGCTGCATGAGATAACCCTAAAATGCAGCATGGATTTTCAACTTACTCCTCTAGCAAAAAAAAAACAAAAAACAAAACCAAAACAAACCTTGCCAGGTGAGAAGGAGAAATCAATGCTCGTGTGAGTTCTCTTGCAGTCAGGCTCACAGAGCTAAATGTGAAGAAGCATTGCATGCAAAGTCAGATTTTACTTTATGCTTTCCTTGTGGCTTGCCTATTTAAAATTATAATTCAAAAATGTAACTTAAATAATGTTTATGATATTTCTTTCTGTAAGTCTTACAGTGTGAGTGGAATATCCAAAAGATGGATGGTTCTGACTGGAGCTGGAGGCTTGGCTGTCTGATGTGTATCTGCAGTAGAGTAACTAAACTTCAGCCAGTGTCAGTGTAGTTTCAGAAAATTTACCAGAATGGCTCTGCTTTAAACTGGTTCAGGATCTTGGACAAAGTGAATTTAAGATGAGTTTGTGCTAGACCTAAATGAGTAATAAGTACATTCAGGAGAAGCGAGGAAAACATAAATATTTCACACCAGTTTTGCACTGACATTGCTGAGAAATGGGGAGGAGGCTTGTGGGGATGATCCTTTGGTTTTGGGACTTCCCTTTGGATTGCAGCTTCCATGAAGAATAGGTGGTATCTTTTTTTGGGTATAATCAGTGCAGTAAAAAATAGCTTGGAAATTTTCTTTGCCCCTTCTGATAGGAAAAAGTGAGGATATTCTGCTTCCAGTCCTGTATTGGTCAGGATCACTGCAGAGGGAGGAGGGAAATTAATTAGAATTATTCTTCTGAGCCTGCTGTAGCTTGGTTTTTGGTAGATGGTTCATGCCATATTACTCCTTGCTTGTTTACTGACCTCCTCAGCGACTCACCTTGGTTAATGAATTAGTTTCAGCTAAATTACTTTCACATTTGGGTAATTTTATTTTTACCAGCACCCAGTACTCCATTTGATTAAATTAATTCAACCATGTAGTCAATCACCTTTCTGCCAAAAAAAAAGACAAAAGAATAAGAAAAGTCATGCTGTGGTTTTCCATAATTTATAAGTTACCTAGGAAAGGAATTGAGGAGGTGTTGGTTTGGTCCTGGGGTAGGAATGGTTGGTGCATGTGAGGCAAAAGCAATGCTGCATCTTTAAACAAGCTTGAATAAGGTTTCTTTAACTACTGAGCCTAACTCTGAGATCTCCCCTGCTGTGAGCCATAAGTTGCTTGTAGGCTTGTTCTAGAGAGTAATAAGTATTGTTGTTTAGCAATTGTGTTGTTGAAATTCAGCTCCACTATGTCTGACAGTATTTATCTAAAATACTTTCCCTGGTGCGTGCTCAAGTTCCAGTAAACCGTGTCTTATTGTGCGACCTTTTCATTTTCCAGTGAAAAGGGATCAGCTCGTCAGATAAAAGCTACAAGCTGAAGTACAGGAAAAATGCGTGCTCAGAAAATCCGAGCATGATTGAAAACAAGATGTGTTAAATCAATGCAGTTTATCGCCTGCCTATTCCTGGCAATTGCTGTTCTAAGCTCATTCTGAGCACACACTGGATGATAAAAGTATAGTGTCACAGTGCTCACTGGGGTGTGAGGGCAGCGAAACATGTTTATCAGACAAGCTGCTATGATTTTTTATTTTTTTTTTTATCCTTGATAACAGTTATTGTCAAAATTTTTGCGGAAAAAAAAAACCAAACCCAAACCCTGAACAATTATGGAAGCAGGTGATAAATCAGCTGCTGAATCAGACTACTGAAAGCTCTCAAATTATACATTTCTCTTTACATGTTACAAACTAGAAAGCAACAAACTCAACTGTTTCAATGTTAAACAAATTGCTGCATCATCAAGGGTACAGCCAAAATTTGCTTTTGGGTGAGTGGCCTTACTGCAATTTCATGCAGACAAGTCAAAGCTGATATTTAGGAATAAAGGTGTTTGGAAGCTATTGTATTCTCAAGGGATTTAAAATTAGTTATGGACAGGGATTAAAGACCTAAATTAAACCTCACAGCAGGTCAGCCCCGTCCAAGAGCACCACACCTATAATATTCATTACAGCTAGGCTTCATTCATCTCATTTTTATGATTCAGCTCCACTTGTATTTCCCTGTGAATCTCATTTTCTGAGATTTTGGGTGTGATAGCTGGTGTTTTTCCAATTTTCTCTCTTGGAGATTCTTTTTTTGCTCTGACCATAGTGTGCTTGGATGTCAGAACTCTACAATTCTGAGAAAAAGCCAAATTTAGGCTAAGATACTTCCGATAAAAATTCACACAGGACACTGAGTTTTTCATTTATGCATCCCCTGGTAATAATTATTTTTTTTAATAATCTGAAGAGATGATGAGAAATAACAAGGTTAAAAGTGAGAGAGACATTATTCAAAAGGAAATATTTCTGCATACAAACAAGTTTCAACTGTGGTTTTCAATACTGTCTACCCCGAAGGAGTTTGTGAAGGGTGAAAAAGGAAAAATTCCCTGAATGTTATCCCAGATGATCCCTATGACAATCTAAAAGGTGTCTGCACCTATATTGTGGAATTTGAGATGTGCATGCAAAGGAAAAAATGTTGAAAATATGCAGAATACAGAATGAAAGAAAAGGTTACATGAGGTGACAGTTCAGCGTCTCCCACACTCTGTATGGTACATCTCTGCATCTGTTTCTGAGCCAACAGTTTAAAAATAAATGCAGTGTCTTTATTTTTAAAATGTTTGAAAGTAGGTCTAAATATAGATCTTATAACTAATCTTCTGCACTCATTATTTTAAATCTTGGCTTGGATGCATTTCTGTGCTTGTGTTTGTGTGTGCACATATATTTATTTATTTAAATGAAGGGACAAGCCATTGAGAACCTTTCCAGTAAATTTTTTGCTGCATGCTCACGTGCACCTCCAGAATGTATCTGAAAAACTGGAAAATGTTCAGTTTTTCTATATAAATGCTGTTTTCCCCCTTTTTATAATGACTGCCAAAGATGCATCAATTAACCTGGATGGCCAGACGAGGTAACCAACATGCATTAATTTCCTTCTGGCCCTCTGTAGGCACGTCCCCAGTGAATTCCAGCAGCCTGGTGTGAAATTGGGATGTTTAAATTCCAGTGCCTGAGACTGGACTCTGTTTCAGACTCCCTTAAGGCCAAATCTTCCCCATTAGATGAGAGGTCAGTGCAGTCAGAGGAAGGAGAAACTGTGAAGCTCACAAATTGTTTGACTTTTTTTTTTTCCCCCAAGCCAGATTGCTAAGAGTGAACTTTCAGAGCTGATGTGTTTGGAGAAACCAACACCTGATTCCTGCTAGACAGATCTCATAATTGCATTCTATAACTTTGATAAAAAATTGAGGTTCAAGACATGCATTCCTTGCATCTTCAGCACCTCCACTGTCTGCAGAGAATGATCTGAGTGGGAAGGGAATTGCTCCTCTGGTTCTAAGTTCCTGGAAAAAAATTGTTTTCAGGAAGAAAATATCACGCTGTCTATCATGTTTGTAATAACACTGATGAGCACTGGAGCTGCCTCAAACACTGGGCTATGGCATCTTTAGTTCAAGTAAGGAACAGCCACTGGGGAAGCTCAGGAGATCTCTGTGTTAGGTTTATCATTTGACTCAGCTCTGCATTTTCCTCCTTGCTTGACACGAGCTCGTGGTGTCTGTTGGGGCATTACGTGGCAATAAAATGTAGGAATTACATTTTGGGCATCTCTATTTCTAATTTTTGTAAAATGACATGATGTCACACTTTGACTTTAGAAGTGGAAATTCAATGCACAGGGGCATATTTCAGTACTAAGAGCAGAAAAGCAAGGAAATTCTGGATTATCCCTGGAAAGACCTTTCTAGCCCAGACCTTTCTGTGCAGGCTCTCGCTGTCCCACCCACCTCCCTTCTCCACTGCCTGTGGGAATAAACACTCCAGGGAAAGTCAGTGGAAAGAAAACTTTAGAAAAAGCAAGACAAACTCACAACAACAACAACAACAACCAATAGCTCGAATACTTGTGTGTTTTCACTTAAGGAGCTTTAATTAGCAAAGGAAAAATCTTTGCAGGGAGATTTGCAGAACAGACTTTTTCTCATTTGATGATGGGGTTTTGAAGTGGGGTTTTTTTGCTGTCTTTGTAGAAAGAGGCCACTGTGCATAAGAGTTGTTTGGTTTGGTCAAAACGTTGCTTTATTACACCATCCACTGGCACTGCTGTACTGCAGGGCCTTAGTGAGGCGTTTTAGTACCTGGAGTTTGACATTATTAAGGTCTGTCCTGTCCAATTCCCATCTTCTGCAGTCACTGTGTTATTTTGTTAGGATCAGGGGCTTGCAGCAGACGTCTTTTGTGGCTGTGAGGCGTTGAGACACAAAACTTTGTGTGTCTTGGCCACAGAGTCACCTTCTATTCATATTCTGAAGTTTCTCTCATTGGACAGGATAAAAACCCCAAACCAACTGTGTTGTAGACCCCAAAGCCTCACCTCCTTGACACTACAGTTCAGGGCCTCTCATCAGCTGTCTGATTTTGTTGTAGAGCCAAATTTACCAAATCAATTTGTGAAGAGAGAGAGGAAGAGCCTAAAGAACCTTCTTCCATTCCACTGTTCAGTGACTCCCTGGTGCCCCACAGGAGCAAACACTGTGGGATATTTAATTCCCACCTACAGCCTTTCCCTAAATGTTTCACTTAAAACAATCAAGACCAGATTTCTCCTCTGGGATTGGGACGATCAGACCTGTGGACCTGAGGCAAATCTTTTTTGTAGCCTTCAGCCTTTTTTTTTTGGTTATTTGAGCCCTCAGAGTCCCTTCACTCTTGTTGTAGCCTTTTCCACTGGAAAAGCATATGGGAAGTTCATAGGTCTAAGTGCTGCTTTCTCATTGGTTTTGGGTCAAACAGAATGAAAAAGAAACAAGGACTGAAAAATAAAAGGAGTAAATGAAACCATGAATGCATGGGAAACAAATTAACTGGATATGTTTTACATTCTGAAATATTTCCATAATGCTTCTATGTAGTGTGTGTTTATTTTTCTTTGAATAATAATGTTAAAATGTGTCTAATTCAATTACTCTCTGCATTTGCTGAATGAGTTTTCCTTGGTGAAGGGCTCTCCTGCACTACCCCAAGCTACGAATTCCACATGATATTTGAACAGGTCCTTTTAATTGCTGATATTAAGTGTCGATCATTCTGCTGCGAGTTGGCAGCATGGCCAGAGAAACAAATTCCTCTCTCAGATATATCAGACAGTCATTCAATTAACAACCAAAGCTTTATTGACACAGTAGGAATTCATTATGTGAAATATTAAAAAAAACCCTCCACTGACTTGGTTAAAAAAAAAAAAGACTTTTAAAGATGGTGGATTATCTGCATGTGGTTATTAAAATTATTTGTGCAGAATTTGAAATGATGATTATGATGGAAACATTTTTTTCTCAGAGGCATAAGCAGCATTTTTGTTGAAAAATAAGTTGGACTTTGAAAAGATGAATATAATGTACACATCCCTATTTCCATAGACATTGTGCATTTTCTTGATTAAAAGCCTTAGATTTTATGAGTTATGGCTTTAGACTTGCTGCATAAAGAGCTTCATGGCTTATTCTGTTAGAGTCTAATTTGAAAGAAAGTTCTTCCTCAAGGGTTTAAGAAGTAATTCATAAAATGGTAAGAATAATAAATATTGTGCCTTAACTCATACACTAGGATAGATAGACAGATTTTGTACACCTGGGTGTAATTTTAGTTAATTCACACAAGAGACAGGCTGAAAGTTTATTGTTTGGAAGGAGAAAAATGGCTTAAATCTTGTATTTGCAAAAATGATTATATTAGCTTAAATGAAAATGCTACTCTATTAATGGCTTCAATAAGCTTTGCATTTGGAAAAGTATTTTAATAAAAAGTTACCTGAAGTTTACTGCAACTTAAAATATGTAAGTGAGGGAAAAGTACTTACCTTGATTTATATGTCTTTTGGAGGTGTAATTATTGGCTTTTTACTCACCTATGTAAAACAATGTACTTTTGTAAATGGATTTCTGGCCACTTTACTCCTTTTTTTTTTCCCCACATAAAAAATAAGCACTGTCAATCAAAGAATTTTAAGGTTTATTTCCTCTTTAGAAATGATTGATAGCCTTTTAGATTTACAAGTTGACAAGTTAAAGGGTTCTATTGGTATAATTATGTACTAAATTCACAGTCTTTCAATTTAAATGTCCTTTTAAAACCACAAGATTATCATACCTGTATTTTGAAAAGTGGGCCAGTCAGTTTGGGTTGGTATACAAATTGCTTCCATTAGCCTTGGGACCTATTTGAATTTAGTACAGTTTTTTAAAGTTAGTAGTACTTTCAATGGTACTTTTAAAATATAAGGTAATGGGAATGCATTTTAAGTACCATATGTGTTAGCTTGTTTTTAATGCATGGGTGTCAAGAACACAAATAGAGAGTTCATATTTCTGATTGATTCTATTTTTCCAATCATGCAAAGAAAATTTTTATTTGAGTTAGAGGGCTGGGAAATGCCTTTTTGTGGATGGACTTGAGCAGAGACCAGTCACAGGTACTGGGGCAGAGGAAAGCCTTGCAAGGAGGTGCTGTCTGACCTTGTAGCAGCTCTTCTGCAGTGCTTGGAGATGTGAATTTTTCCTTTTCTTTGGAGTTTTCCAAATTCCTGACACACAACTGATCTGGCTTTAATGCTGAGGGTGGGGTTAAATATGTGAACAGATTTCTTTCATTGAGAGATGATTAATTACATTTGGGTTGTGAATGAACAAGGGATGGAGGGCTGAAATTGTCCAGTCTGTGGTCAAGATGTCCAGACAGCTAAAGAGTTCTCCTTTTTTAAAATTTTATCTAAGATTGAAAGGTTGAAGGGTTACAGAATAAGGAGTGGTATTTAACAACAGTTTAGGACCCAATCCTACAGATTGCTGTGTGCAGCCTCTCCCCACCTCTAAAATAAAGCTGCAGCTGTTTGAGGCAGAAAGTTTTCACTATCTCTCACAGTGTGCTTGATGCCTTGTGAGATTGGAACATAAAATTAACATTTTTTTTTGGCCATTTAGTTCAGAAAATACTCAGAGGAAATACTCTGTGGATTTCAAATGTGTTGAACGTGTAGGAAGATATGAGAAAATGACTGTAACTCTGGGGGGATTTCAGAACTGGCCTCCATTTATAATATTGCAGAATTTAGTAACTACTTTCTCAAAGGATCTAAAGGGAAAATGGCCATAAACTAGACTGAAATAGAGGAGAAACACATTTGACAGAACCAGGCTAAAATCTTTGAACATATTTGCAAAAGAAATGTAAATTTGAACTGAAGGTTTTTTTTTTAATCTCAGAGAATAGCTATTTTTGATAATAAATATAAATAGTAGTAAGTTAATTTATTTGAAGAAGGTTTAAACTAAGCAGCCTTGTAAGTAAACTCAGAGGTAATGAAACCAGGGGGTTCCAAACCAAGGTACTGTGATATTTTCTCTAAAACTACACAACAGAGAGGTCAGCATGGGCCAGGGTGTGAAAGGAAATGTGGGACAAAAAGGCCTAACCATCCCAAAATCAAAAAGGGCCCAAGCAAGGAAAAGCCTTATTCTCACTCCTTCCATAAATGACCTGAATATAAATAAAAGATCACATTCAGATATTTCTGATGAAAGGAAATTCCTGAAAAAAACCCAAAAAATAAGAAGAATAGAGGGATGTCATGACTGTCATGGGATAGTAAAAAGCTCAGAAAGTAAAATCCTGAAGGATTTCTGGTCTGGTGTTGCCATAATACTGTAAGATGAATTTCAGGATATGGTCAGAAGGTTCCTTTCTGATATTAGAGGAGTGCTGAGATGCTGATGGATCCTGTGTCTCTCCATCCAGCCCCCATCAGCCCCACATTTGTGTTTCACTCCTTTGGGTAAATCTGGATCCCCCAACACCACCTTCCTCTGCCTCAGGCTGCAGCAGCATTGCTGGGTTTGCTTGTGGGGATGGGATGTGCCCAAGTCTGGGAGCAGATAAAAATCTGACCCTTTGGTTGCCAGCTGGACAATCTGCTGTAGAAATGTGATTTGAAAATAGCAATAATTTAAAGGGATTGTTTTGTAGGTTTGTTATGGCATGCCAATTAATTACAAACAAGTCAGGGATTAGATATTGGTTTCATGATAACACGAAGGTCTTTAGGAATATGGAAAAATGTTCTTTTCACTAAAAGCATGGAAATACGGACAGGTTATGCCATGTTGAGGCTGGGAGATGGAGTTTGGTGCTAAATCTCTTTGTAATATTGAAATGTCATCATTCTAGCCACATAATAAAGTTCATTTTAAGACTCTGATAAAGATGTATGATAAATTCATAAATTAGTCAGCAGATATTTTGCAAGATTTTTTTTTGTTATTAGTAAACTAAGACAAGATAAGAAAACTTTAAAGTGAATAAAAAATGAAAAAAGTTTGACTTTTTTCTTCCACAAAAAAAAAGAGCTGAAAATATAAAAGTCCACATTGGAATTGATTTTTTTTTTCCCATTTATCTCAAAAAATTCAAACAAATTGCTGTGGAATATTTCCACATCTCTATTGGCATGGGAGAGTCAAGATGTGCTGTTGTTTAGAGATGCTCGAGAATACTTGACTGTTCCAGTTCACCAAAGCACTTAGGAAATTCTAAGCACATGTTGAAGTCTCACTAACATCTGAGTTTTAAAGTGATCATATGACTGGAAATATAGCTGGAAGGTCATTCAGTGCAGTCCCCTGTAATTATAGGCAATCATATAAAAAACATAATATGCTCAAATTTGCTTTGCTGAAAGCAAATGGGTTTAAGTATGTGCTTACAGATAAGCATGTGCTTAAAGGCTTGACACAATCAGGGCTTCCATTAATGCAGACAGACCAGCGTTTTCATGAAGATTAAAGTGTTCCACTTTCACCAATTCTCACCTCCATTTTATCGGGCAAGGACTAGGGAAAGATGAACGAAAAACATTGATGTATTTTTTAAAAAATTATTAAGTCTCTTGGATGAGTTTAGTGCTGATTGGAGCCCAAGCTGTTGAAGTCAGTGTCAATGAGTAAAAAATAAAACCTCTGCCAAGACAATTGCCTGTATTTCACAACAAAATTATTTGTGAACATTGCACATGGAGCATATTAAATGTATAATGAAATTTGGAACAAGAAAAGCGCTGGAATAGTAACTACTTTTGTCTTCCAATCACCTTCCTCATGATGTGAAAAACCCAACGTGAAACATGGGGTGTAAAGTATTTCTCAAACTGATTTCATTGTGGCTTTCAGAAATAATAGTTACTTCCTGTTTGGAAGATACGTTCAACATCCCCAAATCTTCCAACAGCTCTGCTGGAGGAGTTGAATTGGGAAAGTTTGGTTTGAGGTTCAAGGACCAACCTTGAGCAGTGTTTGACCCAAGATTTCTGTCAGTGCTGAGTTCAGTCCAAGGGGTTTTGCCATGGTCCTGCCGAGGTCTAGCGGAGCCTTTGCCCGTTGTCACCTGAGCCCCTTGCTCTGCCTCTGTCACCTCACGCTCTTGTTTGTTGTTGTTTCAGCTCTGAACGAACCCACCATTGACTATGGTTTCCAAAGGTTACAGAAGGTTATCCCCCGGCACCCTGGTGACCCCGAACGCTTGCCAAAGGTCAGCACGTTTATTGTTTTATTAAATATGCTAAAGATGGTTACTGCGTGTTTCTGTCTGAAAGTGCGAGGCTCTGGGAATGTGGTGGTCCTGATTTGGTACCCAACCCAGGGAAGCTGGAACAGAGGCATGACCAAGAAACTCCAATCAGCAACTCCCACTGGAGCCTTAGGAGAATTCTGTTGTCTTCTCAGTCACAGCCAACTTAAACAGATCTTGCCTTTCTTAAATGTGAATCTTTCTCTGCATTCTAAAATACTAAACAGTCAACGTCTTTTTTTGGTTACCCTTCTGGGACCTGAGCAGTGTTTTCATAGACTAATGATGCTTTGTGGTTTTGATATCAGTAGCACTTGCCAGCATAATTTTGAGAACTTCACCATTGATCAAATCAAGTTAATTGGATGTGAGTCCTTTGCTGCTGCATCACGTATTGGTTTAGGGTAATAATGATTCTATACTGTTTTATTTCAGGATTGCTGATGTAATTAGAGCATAGTGTGCTGAAGTGATGTCTGTTCCCATGAAAATTAGTCAACTTTTTTGTTGATTTTTGTCAAGTAAAAGCTGGGGGAGAGACAGCATTGTTCATATAGGTTTCTTGTACTGGGAAAACACAGAGATTGCACTCAGATCTGCCTTTGCTACCTTGCAAGAATTTGCAGTGACTTTTGTGGTAAACTGGAGAAAGAGGTGGGGGATTTGAGTGTGGCAGGTGTCCACAGGAACTCTGAGCAATAGTGATGAGCTGGAGTCACTGTCTGTGGCCAGCTGCCACCACGGGTTTTATCTGCTGTTATCTGCTGGGGAGTCAGAACACTCCCTGTGTAAAAGAAAATGTGAATTTGCAGACCTGAGACACAGACAAATGAATAGTTCAGTTAATGCACATCCAGTATAGCCTTTGTGACTGGGCAATACTTGTGACCTTTCTTCTGTAGCTCCCTGAGCTGTCCAAAGGCTTTCATCAGGGATTGTTTTAGGCTTTGATAAGTTGCATTTCTAAAGTGTTTGAAAGGTGAGAAGATTTCCTAAACACTGCAACTTAATTTGTTTAATTCCTTGAAAGAGATAAAATTCAGTGTGTGACTTTTTTTTTACAGGCTTGTTCAGTCTTTTATCTTTGCCTAGGAAGGCTGCAGGCTGTGGTTTTGGGGTCGCTGATGTGTTGTCCTTCTCCCTTTCCACCAGAGAAACCTGCTATCCTGGAGAGTTACATTTAATATTGGCTCTGCTCACCCTCTGCAAGCTGTCCCTTTCCCTAACATTTGGACAGACTTGCAGCAGGACACAGCTTTCATGGCTTGTCAAGTTTCACTCCAGAGGTGCAACCTGTTCCAAAGAAGGAGAGCATCCTTCTGTAGGGGCTTTTCTTTTCATCTCTGTCCTGCCTCTGCTGCCAAATGTGCTTCTGGAGAAAAATAGTTTCTGAGAAAAGAAGAAGGCAGCTTTCACTATGCACCAGGCACTTGCAAAGTCCAAAAGAAATACTGCAAAACTTCCCTGAACCAAACATTCCAGCTGGCTAGGAGATGGCCATGGATTTTATTTAAATCAGGAAATTCAACTAAAATAAAACTGGGCAATTCCAAATTGGTTTATGTGGCCAGGGCTTGTGGAGCATCACCAACTTCCACAGGAATTGGCACCAAGGGGGTCCCCAGCAATGCCCCTTTGTGCTGGTTTGGGAATGTGGGAATGCAGCCCCCAGGCTGAGCCCCCTCCTCTTTCTGCTTTAGACTGAGACTGGTACCAAACATTCCTGCTGTTGTCATGGGACATAAAAGCAGGCAGAAGAAAGCTTCTCCTAACTCAATACCTGACTCCAAAATTTAGCAGGTACTTATGGACAAGGCATGAGAGTGAGGGTTAGCACTGAGTCATCTGTCCCCTTCTCTTGGCTTCATGTGTTTCTTTGGAGTACCTTTTAAAGTAGTTTTTTAAATCTTTAAATCAAGGGAAATTGTTACGTCTACAGAGGTAAGATGTGATGGCCTAAAAAAAAAGTTACTTTTTAAAGGTTGGACAAACTCAGTGAAGAAACTGGTAACACTGTGCAAGCTCAGAGGGAAACAGGATGAAGAGAGGACCTTTTTCTTTTTGTCTTTGGATATTTCCTTCTGTGCAAGCTTGAAGGTTGGACCTCAAGTTCAAGTCTCATTAATATGCCACGCACAGAGGCTGAATGCAGCAGGGGTTGGCACATGTCGACTTCTGTACTTGAGGCACTGATGGTTCAATTCCCAGCATCTCTTGCTGGCTCCAGGATCAGCATCAAGGACGCCCCGAGTCTCTGTGCTGGTGAGCTCTGCACAGTGCTCTTCCCCATGTCATTAAACCAGGAAGGGCTTTGGCACTATTCCACTGCAGACAATGCTCAGTGGCTACTTAGAGGAGTGTTGGAAGCCATATGGCTCCCACAGAGGAACCACGGGCAGAGAGGGCAAATGTTGGAGGGGAACAGCAGAGAGGAGAGCAGTGCTCAGAGCTTTCAAAATCCTTCCCTCCATTTCCCCTGTTGTCCTGACAGCACATCATCACTTTCTGTTCATGAAAACCTTGTGCCTTTGCATTATATAAATAAAACAAATCATATTTCTCTAACTGCTGATAGGGTTCATGGCCATTATTCCACTGAAACATTACTAATGAATTAGAGTTCTTTCCAGAGGTAGAAGTGGTTATGATTTTTGTGTTCATAAGGGCATGCTACCCTTCCCATGGACCATCAAGAACATTCTGCTCGGTGACTTATCCCTGCAGTCAAGGAGAATTGTTGAGGCCATCAAGTGAGTGTCAGCACATGCTCTGCCCTGCAGAGCTGAGGAGTTAACAGCATCTCTAAGACAATTGAGGCTGTTTGAGAAGTTTGATCTGCACAAGTTTAGAACCAGTACTTTCAGAAGTGCTCATTATTTATGCTCAGGATGAATTTTTTTGAAATGTTCCAGCTATCTGCTGGAAGTAGGCAAAGAAAGAAGCCAGATTTTGAAAAATAGTTTCTCCTTCCCAGTGCTTCAAATAGCCAAATTCCAGTGGGAATGCCCTCCCACAGTGAGGGGAATGGGAGTACCTGGGAACTAGGGTCTTTGGACTGCTGGATTGACAGCTGATGGGCTTAAAGTAGAAATGCAATAGATAGTTTCTGGAAAAAAGAGAGGGAGCTGATGTTGGCAGCTGAGCTGTGGAGCCACCTTGGGCCGGAATCCTGTTCCCCTCTTGTCCAGAGCAGGTCAGGGAAGGCAGCCAGTGGAAGGAGATGTGCATGTCTGACCAGACACCCCCACGCCCACAAGCACCAGGAGGAGAGACAAGAGGTGATGGGATTAGCACCCAAAGCTTGGAGAGAGATCAAGCACCAGGAGTGTGCTGGGCAGTGTAGCCTTTCCTTTCTAAAACAGACAGGAGGCAGATCAGAGGAAACAAGAGATCTCTGGGGAGAAGTGGAAAGGAACACTGTGATGCTGAGGTTTGAGAATTGGTGTCATTGTCCGGCAGGAGCAGTCTGTGAGAGCCTGTGTGATGCTGGGAGCAGCCCTGCACGTGTGTGTGCCCCATTTCCATCTCCACGTGCACACAAATGCACTCCTGTTGTTGGTTCCTGTGCACATAAACTGCAGTGGAGATCGCTGAGGAGCTCAGATCACAACAACATGTTGAGTCTATTAAGGTTCATTCATGTAACTACCCTGCAATCCTTAAAATAAATCCCTGGCAGACACGTTGCAATTCTGCAATTTTGTTAAAACTCCACAGCTAGAGCTGTAAAACAGCCTCAACTGTGAGCTAGATTTGAAACACATCCATCCTAAATGATTTAATAACAACGATTCCTCTTTATATGCAATTTCCTAGATTTTATTTGCCATTTTCACCACTCGTACAACTCATCACTTGTATTTAGATTAAGCAGAAGATTGTTCACTCTGTGTTTGAGAAGCGAATCATCGCACCAACCCCCTCTGTGATCTGCCGTCCTCTCCCTCCCAGTCTGTTCCTTCAGTGCTCTCTGGGAGAGCCCTTATCCCTCCTGAAAGGGACCTTTACTTGTGGTTTCTCTTCATGTAGATGAAAGTGCAGCTTCTCTCTCTAGTGCACAGGGGCCTCCCTGCTGAGCTGAGAGCACAGGTAACCAGAATCCTCCTTGTCTTCAGCTCCTTTTCTCTGGTCAGTCATTAAACCCCCAGAGACAGAGCCCACCTCCTCGTTTAGGGCACTAATAGAAGACATGTGGTTATTAGGAATCAGAGGCTGGCAAAAGCAGTTGTCTTTTTCCATATGAAATCCCACAGATCTGCCCTTTATCCATCGTGACATGGGTGTTGTTTATATTGCAAATAAAGGTTGTCTCTAAACGTGGGTGGTTGGCCCAGGCTTGCTAGCAGAGGTTAAAATAGCAATGAAGACAATGCAGCTCAGGTTTGCTGCTTCAGACAGACCCAATGGAAATTCCAGAAAGGATTGCCATCTGCTACCTCAACATATACTGTATTTTAACCTAAGTTAGTAACTTTCAGCTAAGAAAACACCTTCTTTTTTTTTTTCTCCCCTTTCCCCACCCAGTGTAACAAGAGAATCATTAGAAAACTTTTATACTAAGTGTGGGCAGGAAGGGGGGGCATGTAAAGAGTTCATGTGTATGGCAAGGAGGTCATGAGATGTGCTTGGAGGGTTCTGCATTCTACTGTAAAATTTACAGGAATGTGAGACCAGAGTTAAGGTTGGTATTGAACCCTCAACAGCTGGGGGTTTTAAAGTTTCTTAACAATTTGAGCACTTGGTTGAGGAGCTTGTTTAGGGCATCTGATATTTTGTTTATCCTATGGAAAATATTCAATGAGAGAGCATCAAAGCTTTGAGATGTCGAGGTACCTGTGCAAGTATCGCCCTTGTGGGGTGGTGATGTCAGAGGGGTGTCTGGGGAGATGCAGAGAGTCTGAAAGGAGAGAGCAGAGGGACAGAAGCACTGCTTGCTGAAGGGCAGAGCCAGCACACAGGGCTGGCAAGGAGCCCTTTCCTTTCTGAAGGTCAGCAGTGTGCACACACACATTTCACTGAGCTTTCTTTATAACTGGGTCAGCATTTACTCAGCAAATGATTAGAGCAGATGGTGTAATTTAGAATCTATGACAAAACTTTTAATAGATCAGGGCTAACATGATGACAAGGAGCTCTGCGCCGTTCTCCACTCCCGCTCTCTGCTTTGCCTTGGGGTAAAAATCATGCCTGGGATTGGATTTTCTAGTCTGCACATTCCATCTGAGCGACTCCAACCACTTGTTTGAGCATCCTGTAGGAGAGATCCCCACATTTCTCTGTGCCTGTATCCTCATCCTTGTTGGTTTTAAGTACCACAATTAACTGAGGGTGACAGGAAGACATCAAGCAGGTAAACACAGACCCTTCGAGGAGCAGGTTTTGAAGGGAAAAGCCACAGTTTGAAGAAAGTAACAAAGGCTGCATTTGTGTATTTTGCTCCATGGAGCTGAAAATATCTAGTAAATTGATCCCGTGGGAGTAATAAATACACATTACTTTATCTTGTACTTCATGTCCTATACCCCTGAGCCTTGATAGAACAACACCACTTAATAGACTTAAAAAAAGAGTAATTACAGTCATTGGTTGTGTGATATTTCAGCCCTTCCAGCCCTGCCTGACCTTCTAATTTAGCTCACCGTGTCTAACTAATGCATTTATATTCATCTTTTATGAAGCATGTGTAGTACAAAATTGACTTTGCAGCCTTTAGCAAGCTGTCTTACCAGGTTTAGGATCTGGTTAGTACAGCGTGCTGTATAGCATATGTACATTTACAGCAGAATTTTGCATGCATATGGTTCTGATCATCTATTACTTTTTATCCTTTCAGAAATAAAATAAAAAAAAATTTTTTTCCATTTCATCCTCCCCTCCCCTTCTTTAAAGCTTTTATTCATTGCGGCATTATTTACAGCTAAACATGCAGGCAGGAAGATGCAAGCATTTTTAAAATGATTACCACTAATGTTTCTACTTGTCAGAAGTGCTTAAATTTTCCTGCACTTTGTCTAAAAACTTAGCACTTTTACCTTTTAAGAATTACAAATCTCTAAGATCTTACCAAGCTGATTTACAAACACAGCTGACAGTTTATGATGAATGATGTTGCAAAATGTGCAATATGTTTCTCTGTCATTTCTATGCATGTATATATTAAGAAGAAGATTAAGAAGAGAGAGAACCCCCCTCTGAAAGAAACCCTTGAGTTAGAGAGCGCACACACAAATCTCTCTCCTGTGTTTCCTCATAACTTCCCGCTCACTTCACTCAGCCAGTGGAGCACAATTGTTCTCTGTGCATTTTCTCCCACCATATGGTATCCTCATTACCATACACTAAGGGTCCATATGGGGAACTTGTGAAGTGAACTGTATTCATTTTAACTGCCAGATGAGCAGCCTTTTGCTTTGCAAGCTTAGCTTAAGTCATCTGCTGTCTTTATGTTGTTATGGCAACACAGCACCAATAAAAAATTCTAATCTACTGTAAGTGTCTGGGATCACAGTATTTTAAATGCTCCCCGTAACTGCCCTCCGAGTGAGGAGCTTGTTCTCTCCGTGGGACAAAGGGTTATTGTCAACTCCAGCAGGTGGCAGTAAAGAAATTGTTTCTTTTTTTCTTTAACCTTTCATAAAAATATATATTTTTCCTTTTCCACCATATCCACTCACCTCAGAAAGTGATAGAATTACACAACATGGTCAGTCCTTTACATACTGAGGGTTTCTGATGCTCAGGTAGGAACTGAAGGTGATACTTCTAAGTTACAGCTCAAATATTAAAGGGAGCAAAATATGAAACTGTGGAGGCAGCTCATGCACTTTATTGACAGAGATCCAGGCTCAAGCACCCCTTCACCAGGACTCTGATGCCTCCAGAGCCACAGAGCTATGTTCAGTTTTGGAGCTGTTTTCTAGCTTCTAGCTACACTTCCAAACTCCTGAATCAAACACAAAGCTAATTAAGAATATCTTATATTAATGGAAATAGGCAGCAGCATCCTTAAACATAAATCATCTCCACCTCCGCAGGCCACATGATATGTTCCATCTCTGTCTCTCTGTCTGCATTGAAAGTGAACGTTTGTAGTCTCAGTTCATCAGTTCACATTAGCCTCATGCTGAATATTTAAACACAGAACAATTTGAACACACCATGAAGAGAGACAGTGACTGCACTTTCACTTGGAACAGCAAGAGCTCATCTAATAATAATTTAGTAAATCAGCCATTTAGTGGCTCAGTTGTACACTGTATTGTGCCAAATAATATTCAGTTCAACTGTATGTTGGTGAAATGGAAATTCAGACTCCAGTCATGTGGCACTTTTTTGCTCAATGGAGAGATGAAATGGAAAACCACCCTCCCAATAGACTGTTTGAATGTAGTGATTTATCAAAAATATAGCAGAACGATAATATAAACAGGATTTGGTTGTATGGGGTACAATCTATTCTAATTAGGCTTTTATTATTGTGGTTTCTCCTGTGCAGATTATTTGATAATTCAGGCTTTGCATTTACCTCTTCAGTTTATTTTACATATGGGCAGAGAGCAGATCTGTGTAGTTACAACCTAGTTACAATCCTTTAATGCCCAGTCCTGTGGGAAGCCTGCTGAGCCCTTTGTTGCCTTATTTTGAGCCCTGGCTCACAGGGAACTCCATGCCCCAAGGAGCAATGGGGAAACACAGCTGCTGCCATGGGTGTTCCTTCCTAGCATGAAAGCAACATCAGATCGATTCCTTTTCCCTTTTTAGGGCTATCAGGATTTGTAGGGAGTGGTTATATCTTAGACTAACTGATATAACAGGAATGAAACAGGCTTTTGGGTGCCCATCCTCACTTTCTGTGTGCTGACTGTACCTTTTGTCACCTGTATCAGTGTCTCTAATTAAAGATATTACCTCACCCTACAAAACCTTGGTTGTAACCACAGCCCACTGCAACTTCAGCCAGACAGCTTCATTTCAAGGCTGCCTCTGATGAAGATGAGGGAGAGAGTGTGTTTTCCTAGAAAGTTGTGAAGTTGAATTTGCTCCCATTAAAGTGGCACTCTGAGATCCCTGAATGCAGGGCATTGCAGAAGTGTGAAGTAATGTCTATAATCTCACCTCGAGTTTCCATCTCTGGCCCAGTTTTAGGTGTTATGTGGTGGTTTACGTGGTGATGTAAAATGTGATTGCTGTGTATTTCTCACAACACAGCCCAATTGAGGAGCAGGAAAAGCATCCTCCAGACCATCATGATGCCATTTAGCAGAGAGTGCTGGGAGCAATAGGATGCCTCTTGTCGTAATTCTTCTAAGAAATACCGAGCCTTGCAACCCATACCCAGCTGCTGACGCTAGGAAACTCCAGCATTTTGGTAAAATGAATCAAGCAGTAATGTTTCTTTTATGAGATGCCCTCCCAGGAAGGGAAGGTTTGGCACCATTTGGAGATCAGTGATCCATCATAGCAAAGGCAGCTGTCCTGGAGTGTCTCCCAGGTCACCCGATCGAAGCGGTGGCTCTTACAACTGTATTATTGCTCATGGAACAGTAATTGAGGCACCATGGTTAAAAATTACCTGCCCTAATAGGCAGTGAACAATTTGCACTCAATACAATTATAAGCCAAATCATTCATTTCATAACACTTGGACTAATTTATTTGTTGACCTTTTAATATCCATAGCTCTTCAGTAGTATTAACTGCAACTTGGACAAAATCTCTTGTTCATTTTACATTCATTGATTTTTTTTTTTCCCCATTGAGGCAATAACAGTTGTTTGAGTACAACCTTTTCTTTCTGCTGTAAAAGTCAATCATGTAACTTATGGTGATATAACTCAACTGGACTGGAATGTCCTCTAAGTACAATAGCACAATCTCAACCTACTCGTACAGGCACGGAAATGCATTTTGGATTTATTTTAGAGAGTGTTTTGGAATACATTTGTGACTACAGATAAAAAATGATACATTTGCTGAGAGGAGAATGAAAACAAGACCCAGAACCATTTTTTAAGCAGAGCCACATATATTTAACACATTTTTTTGCTATATTTTGGGCAGTCCAAAATACAGAAATTGTGGAGTTTGTTGATTTTGTTCTTTAGGATGACCTAGGTGTCTCCACTAATAATCCTGGATTCATAATTCCATAATTCTGGAAGTAACTTCTTGAAGTCCAACATTTGACAGAGTAAAGGTGCCTAATTTTTCCAAATGTGAGCATCAGACAAATAAAATATGTTTAGAAGTATTTTTTAATAAACAGGAAATGAATGATACTCATACTTTGATACTCTGGATTTTCCTTCATTATTCAGCTGTAAACTAGAGTGAGAATTAAGAGGTTTTGTTGATCAAAAAAGCTACTGAAATATTGATATATTTGGAAAAGTCAGTATTTTGAAGCAGTTCTATAAAATGTATTGCTGCAGTGACAATCGCAATTCTTTTCCCTGAACACTGAAAAAGGAGGCCTAGATCGTGTACCTGCTTTTACTTTGTGGAGCTGTACATAGAAAGAAAACGTTACCTCTGTGAAATGTTGGATAAATTTCTTAAATTCATAGTTATTCAACATTTATATTTGCTTTGGATAATTTCAGCTGAATTACAGGTCTTTAATTTAAAAATAATAATACGAGAAACAAAATATCTTTTGCTTCTGATAAGAAAGCTGAAACTTTTAAGAATATCTTAAGGAGCCACTTGGTTGAAGTTGCCTTTCTGAGCCAAAGTCTCTTTGTCCAATAAAATACTGTGAGCCTTTTGAACACATAAAATATGGTTGTTACACATTTGGTACTTTATGCTTCCCTGGAAATTACCACTTGTATCTGCACCTAATCTATGGTCTGTCTTCTCATTTTGATGGGGTCTGAAGTGGTCCTTGGCTGTAATGAGAATGCCCCTTTCAAGAGACTTCTTTTAATTATCCTGATGATAAAATGGAAGGGAAAGTGGTCATTTGTAGGGGTTATGACTGAGCAGTGTTTTAACTGTAATACTAAAACCCACCAACATTATTCCGGTCTCTATTTCAACATTTTTATGCATCCACTCTCCGCAGAACAGAGTGGAATATTATTGTGGGTCAGAATTTCAATGTGTCTTATTTTTTGGTTTCCTCCTGCTATTAAAAGTAACCTGAACTCTCAATTTCTGACTGCTTATGCTTCCTACCTGAATCATCCAATCCAGGAAAGTGACAGTTTCACAGATCTTAATGATAGGATGGGATTTTTGTTTGGCTTGGTTTGGTTTAGTTTGTTGGGGCTTTTATCTCCTTCATTAAAAGAAAACGTGGGTGGATCTTTATTTAATGTCATTGAACACTTGTGGTTTTGGTTTTTTTTAATAGAAAAGAGCTAATTTGGCATATTTAAATATCAATATGGGTAAATGCATAAGGCAAACTGTGAAAATAAAATGGACAAAGCATATATCTACAATTTACACTTTAATTGCTACACAGTTGCTCTGATTTACCTCAGCAGGATTTTTGCCACGCTTTACCAAGAATATTTCTCTATAGATTAAAATGCAGCCAAGTGAATTATGCCACCCAATTCAGCCTGGTTTGACCTAATGTGAGATCAATTCAAAAGTGTTAGGACTTGACCTGTGTTTGGAAAGTCTTTGTGTATACAAATCATAGAAAATAGGTATCAGCCTGTCCATTTGCCAAGGATGGCATAAAAGAAGTGAATGCAGAACTTTCCATGCTACAAATCCTTCAGGTTTTTGTACAGCTGTAAAATGGGTTCCCTCTCCTGATCTCTGTGTTTCAGACAGAGAGGATCTGTCATGAGACCCTCACAGTGTGAGCCTGCAGGACAAGCTGTGGGAAATGCTGCAGGAGACGCCAGAGAATTGCCACAGTGTTGGTTTCTGAAGGGATGTGTTTGTGAGTCCCAAATATGACTGACACCTGCCAGCTCTCAGCTGATGTGCTGCAGGTTGTGAACATTATAAGGGTATAATTCAGTAATATCCATCAGCCCTGCACTGGGTGCTGCAAAGGTGGATTGGCCTCATGAGGTAAAATTGGACAGCTCTGAAGAGTTCCTGCACGTGGCTGTAAATGCCTTTTCCTGGTAAACTGAGAGGCTGGGGAAAGACATGCTGTGAACATAATTAGGAGAAACAAAGTTCTGTAGCTATCAGAGGGACCTGGATGTGAGTCAGGGCATCACTGTTGTCCCTAAAGTCCCTAAAGGAGATGATTTAAGTCCCAGCTGAGTGATTTTAGTTCTGCATATCTGCTCTCCTACACTCACTCTTCTCCCTTTGCTTAGAGACCCAACATTAGCAGAGAAGTCCAGAGCTTTTAGCAGAAAACCCCCCCAAAAGACTTGCCAGATGCCTCAGTTGATGATAATATGGTGGGAGCATCCAGACTCTCAAATGACAGTTTATTCAAAGAGTTATTCCAAACCAGCAATATTAATGGTGGTTTATTCCATGCCACCCTGTATCTAGATGAAGAACACATCTGTTAGCTCCTATTTCTGCGGTTTTTATGTGCCCATCATTTATGGAAATGGAGACCACCAGCATGAGTGGTGTGGATTAAAAAAGGAGGCTGATTTTTTTTTAGTATTTAACTACCCCATGTTTCCAGGATGTGAATAGGTGTAAGATGGGAGGTTTGCAATGACAGACTTTCAGGTGATCATCATAATTTTGTCCCTTCTTTTGTCAGCAGTATTTGCAAAGAAGGCTGTTTGGACAGGGTGTGTTTTCCCTATATGCATTTATCACCTTTGTGGTTTGGAGGAGTTTTAATCATCGATTCTCAGTGTTTATGGCTAAATGCCTGCTCCCATTTGCACTTCAGAGTTTGTTCTTTCTGCTGCCTCATAGAGGCTTCCTATATTTTATTTATAAGCTTGGCTCATTGTGGAGCAGGTGGTAAGGTTATGCATGACTGTTTTTAGTGCTGTGCATTTAGGCTGTAATTTTCACTTTGGGTGGAGGCTGATGAGACTACAGTGACTTGGAAGGACCAAGGTTCTAGCTCCCACTGTAGACTTGTTTTCTGGGAAGCTGCCATTGAAATTCAGTGGCAGGAATTCAGTGCACTTCCATCCTGTAGGCAGTGGTAAGCTGAAGGTTTTTTTTGACCCTCAAGTGAGTTATGCTGTCTTTCTCTCCCATTTTGCCTTCCTGTCTTTGTGGTATCTGCATGGTATTCATTTCTTAGGTATGATTCAGCCATAATATATGGAAACCATTCAGTTGTTTGTTTGTTGGAAAAGTTTTCAACTTTGTGTGAGTACAAATATCTTTTTAGAGAAATGGCCCTGTTATTTTATACTTCCCATTAGGCTGGCACAGTTCCCTCAGTTTTACAGTAAATGGGGGGATCTTTACATTTTGAATGGCTTTTACGGGTCTTTATAAAGCAATAATTGCTGAAAATGATACAATAATGCAGTTCTCAGTGTTGATGTGGTGAGATGGGATGTTCTGGACGGGCTGAAGCTCTTGTGTACTGAGCTCAATGTCTGGCATTTTAGATCTTTGACATCTTCCTAAATGTCTCTCTTGGTTTTGCCTTGACATTTGAAAGAGGTGCTTACAATTTTATCTTGTAAAATATAATTTCAAGTATGAGTTTAAAACTTACCTCTAACCCACGTCCTTAACTATCACTTTTATAGTTTCACCAATTTAAAAACAAAAGGGAAAGTCTGAGCAAAAATTACTGTGATTTTGACTGGAAATTTCAGAATGTGACCTTTCCAAGGTGAAGAAGTGAACTGGAGTCTGATGCTGAGCATTTTGAGTCTGCAGAGGAGTTTTTTTCTTGCAAGTAGCCATGAGAGTAGGAAGTTAGAAGGCAGAGGCAGGAGGTCAGACATGAGAGTCAAGGAAGTATGAATGACATCATCATCCCTAAGTACCCTCTCAGAAGATGAATGAGCTCTCTCTGGTATTACAATGCTAAAGAGCATTAGAAGGTGATATGATATCCAGACAACACATAAGATAAATGCCTCAGAGGATGCTGGAACAGCTTCCCCCCCACGCCCTCCACGAGTTCATAAATCCTTTGGTGGTCTCAATAATACAATATGTGGCTGGTGAGTGTTATATATTGTGGTCAGCTTCTTCTTGACAAAATTCATTTCGGTTTAACGAGTACCTTGAACATTATCTAATTCAGTTACTTAAGCTGAACAACTCAGTGTAACTCTAGATATCCTTTATCTCACCAGACTCACAGCCCTTTTGGGACACAGAGTGGGGTTTTTTTCATAAGTTTCTGAGTAAAAAGTCAGCAGATGTTACAAGAAGAAATACCCAATCTCTTTTAAAGCTAACATAAAATGTGTTTGTCATGATAAATCTTGACACAAAGTGTTTTCATCATGATAAAACTTGAAATGCAAGTTTCATGTTCTTAATGAAATCCTTCTGAAGGGAATGCAGGCCTCCAAAAAAACATGCAAAGATGCTGTAGTGTTCGAGGTACTCTCAGTCAGAAGTGAATTCAGTTTGAATTTCAGCCTTTCCGCTCCAAAAGTGCAGTTATTCCAGTATGATTTATAGTATTTTTTGTACAGTAGTTTTGGGATATGCAAAGTTGCAGCCTCTCTTTTGGGTATGTAGACACCCCTTATTATCTTCAGGAGGAAAATTTGATCAAAATATTTAATTGTGAGACTGTTTCAAAAATGAAAAAAGTAATAATCCCTCAGTAGAAAATCAGCTTCAGTTTGGAGTAAAAATGGACTCTGGATTTTTGGGATACAAAGTTCTGATGTATCATATTTAATTACTAAAATACGCTTTCCTTTTCTCAATATTTGCTCAATTGTGATTTTTACAGAAATAAAATAATTCTCATTTTAAACAAAATGCAAAAAAAGAAGACTCTCACTTAGGTCTAGCTAAATGCTGCTAAGTCCTTTATTCTAAACCAAAAGCTGTCAGACTTTTAGCATTAATAGAAAAGTGGATCTTCCTTGACAAATGCCCCCATAAATTAGATATTAGCTTTAGTCAAACTCTGTCTCTCTCAGGAAATATTTCTACTTGCATATTCAATTGGAAGGACCTTACATGATGCCCACTTAGTGCTATGAAAATCTAGGCTTTGGAGATGAAGGCGAAGAAAAATTTCTGTGAACAAAAGAATATCTGGAATAACAGACCTTGAGCTCATGTAGAGATTTCTTGATACAGAATGTGAATTTCACTCACTTTTTGCTCTGTCTGCTGCTCTGTCCACCCCTCTATCTGTTTATCTGTTGCCAGCACAGTGGTAACGTGCAGTATCAATTGGATTTTAAAAGACATAGATCTCTTATACTAGCTGTCCTTTTATATAATACCTTTTACAAATTTAATCAATGCATTTTAATATACAATATAGTTTAAGTGCAATATACGATAAATATTCAAGCTTCATCTTAAACATGCTCTAGCCTTTAAATTGTTAAAACTGCAGTGCCCTTTCAATCTACTTACATAATGTCATAAAATATACATTTCAAGGTAAATGAAGTCAGCTACTTCAATTTAGTCCCTCAAACTGGTAGTAAATGAGAGGTTAACACTATGGTGCCAAACCCATTATTGAGTAAATTTAGCACCTTGGACAGCTCTGTAAAATCTTTATTGCTTTCCTGACCTGCTCGTCATGTTCTGTCTATGTGTTCAGTGGCTCTCAGCTCTGATTGAAAGGCAATATATTAGATCCCGAACACAAACATGCTCGGGGGCTGCTTCACTGTGAGCGTAATGACATGGAGGTGAGAACAATTTTCTGGTCACCGCAATCCAAGCACCTTGCAAGGTCTGCTGCTCTAACTCATAGAGGACTTCAGGGGCTCCTTTGTATGTGGAGCAGCTTCTATATCGTAATTTAGGCAGAGCTGCGAAGGGTTTAAGATGCGTTCAGGAAACAAGAAGTTAATATCTTGAGCCTGTCTTTAGCAGGGTTTTATTGTGTATTTTTAAAGCTAGTTTGTGTCCATAAGAAGTACAGTCAGCTCTGGAATAGAAGATAGCACTATTTGACACGGGAGGGCTTTTTCTGTGCAGCATCTACTTTGTATGATCTGAAAAATGTCATAAACAAGAAATGCTTTTATTGTGTGAAAATATTGTTAGAGAAAGTATGAAACTCAAATTTACAGACTCTGAAAATAGAGAAAAAAATAGAGCCATTGACTAGCTAAGAAAATTGAATGCTACTTGTCAAGAATGTTTCAATAAACCATCATGACAATTAGTTTTATTTACATGCAGTATGATATGGCATCAAAGAACTTCCAGTGTTTAAGAACTGAAATATATTTGATATGAGGGAGAGCAGCTGTAAGATTCTATGTAATTACCTCATTTTTTAACACGGTTTTCAATCTCTTTTTAGATGCACTCTAAGGTTTTTAGCTCAGCATTATATAAATAACTATGATTAGTCAGGTAGAGCAGAAATGACTATTTAAACTTTCTTTTTTTTAGTAATTTGGCATAATGACAGCTTAGGTTAACAATATACCAAAGCAGTTTGCGGGCTCTGTATCACATTCTAATTTTCCATCAGTGAAATATATACTGCAAACAATTTCTACTGAAGTGAAATAAATCCTGGTTTGCAAAGTCAAACACCTGTGCAGTAATTTTCCATCTCAAATCATGGACTGCAAAAGAGAACATTTTTTCAGTAATGTCTTTCTCTGTGCTTCTCTAGTTTGTATCTTCAGTATGAGGCAAAAAGGGCACTTCAGTGTTGTGATGAACAAGGATTGTTTGTGCCTGAATGCTGTTTGTGTCCGTCTGTCCATGATTATACTGCTTACTGCTGTGGTCAAAAAACAAAAAAAACCCCACCCCAAACCAACATTTGTAGCAGAAAACCAACCCCAATCTTAAAAATCAAGCAAATAAACAAAACCCACCAACAGAAAAAGGCTGCAGCAACTTAACTCCTCAGAATCTGCTTCAAATGTAGTGATTTAAAAAGCCATCAATTATGTATTACATCTCACTTCATATGTGGAAAATAATTTAAATGTGTGTTCTGAGACAGGGGTGTGTGCAGCAGAAGGCAAGCCTAAATGTTTACTGGGAGAACAAAAATCCTCCATCTCATTTTTGAATTTAGGACATTATATATGTCATAAGTAGTTACTGCAGTATGACAACTATTTTATCTTATATTATAGAGAATTTAAAATTGAAAAAAATGCTAATATGCATCTAAAAGCTTGTCATTTGAAGAGTTGTTCAAGGATTTTTGAAGAGGTTATGGTGACAGCAAAATGAACGCAATTATATCTCTATTTTCTGATCAGAGTCTACAGTATATGAAAATTGAGCATTACTGTTTCTTTTTGGTATAAAATATGGCTATTGTGTAAAATATTTTAAGTTTAAAAGTTTAACTTTGTAGAAAACTGTAAAATCCTTAGAAGAGGTACTATTTTTGTAAGCTACGTGCAGGAATATGCCGTGGTGAATAGTGTGATGTTAGAATATGAGAGCAGTACTTAGGGGCTGGGAACTACAAAAATACATTGTTTTACTCAAAGGATGCTCTTGACCGGTTTTGATCGGGCATTTGGGAATCTGCTTTGAAAGATGCCTTGAAATAATAAGGAAAAAAGATTCTTCTGGGTTAATTCTGCCGTGCATTTTTATATTTTCTGTCAGGTTTATCATCAGGATGCTGTACAATGTAAGAACACAGGAAATGCTATTGTTACTTGAATGTCAGGATAAAATATCCTAAGAAATATTAAATGAAAAGGAACAAATAAGAGAATGGAGGGGAAAAAAAATACCCAAAATGGAGAACTGAATCCCAGACTGTTTTAAAGTCTGCTGTCCATGCAGGGCATTTTTCCAGGAAACACTGCATGGTCCTGGGCCGTTCTCTCACACACTGCGTGTGTTTTCCTCTTGGGCATCATTTCATGTGCCTGGATCCTGCCCTGACCCCTCGTACCAGGACACAAACTGAAGAAGCCAAAGGGTTACATTCCCAGTAGCACAGCACTGATTGGGTATCTTCTGAATGTGGCCTGCTGGGTAAGGTCACAATTCCTGCAGCATGCAATTAAGAATAAAATAAACACATTGAAGGGATTCATAACATGCTCTGAATGACATTGATTGCAGTAATCTAGTAAATGACCTCGGGATTGTATTCTGCAATAAACCCATGAGTGGTTTATAGTGCAGATGGTAGAGACAATTGAGTGATGTATTTTATTTTGCAGCACCAATGATTCTCACCTTTTGACTTGATTAAGCGTGTGTGTGAATAGGATGAACCAGTGATTTAACACCATTCAGTGGTTGCTGAGAGTTGTTACAATTAAGGTTTACCTGGTGGGAGGAAAAGAAGAAAAAAACACTGCAAAACATGGTGCACCTAATAGAAGAGAAGAAAAGATTCTAATATTTGTTTTCCCCAGAAGGAGTTTATTGAACTCAGCAGAATGCTTCTGTTTTTATATTGACAGGAAGTAATACTTAAGAGGGCTGCTGATTTAGTAGAAGCACTCTATGGTATGCCACATAATAACCAGGTAAATGCATTCTACTTCAGCAATTCTATATCATGGCTATTTCTTAGATGTATAGATAGATCAGGGGCTAAAGGGATATGATGCTACAGTGGGAGACAAGAATAAATGTTGAGGGGGGTGCCATATCTGGGAGTGGGGTTTAGTTTGCTTGTTTTCTTTTTTCAAGGGTGTGAATTTGGTGCTTGTAAAAGCACCATGGAGGCATTTGCCCACTTTTACCAGTTCCTATATAATATGGGCAGTGCTGTGCATTATGTCTTGCCACCAATGACTTTTCTGTCTTCCCCTAAAGAGAGCTCTAAGGTGGAGCAAGTCCATCCTGCCAGTTTGTCTTTTATACCGAGTGTGGCCGCTGGGACTGAGACTCCCAACTCTCTTACCACAGATGTCAGGATTTATCAGGAAGATCCTGTAAGCATTAGCTCTCAGTCAGCCAGCTGGTTTAGAAAGGAAAGCATCTCCTTTTAGCCTTTGAACAGGGAACTGTTTCATTTGAGTCTGTAAGAGGAGGTTTGTCAGAGTCTCATTGGTAATTCTCTTATGGTTTTTTTTTTCCTTATCCTGCAGGAAATAATCCTGAAGAGAGCTGCAGACATTGCTGAAGCGCTCTACAGCGTCCCCCGCAACCACAACCAGCTCCCCGCCCTCGCCAACACCTCAGTCCATGCGGGGATGATGGGAGTGAACTCCTTCAGTGGCCAGCTCGCTGTCAACGTCTCCGAGGCCTCCCAAGCCACCAACCAGGGTCAGCAGGAGACTCACCCTCCTCTCCCTATGGATATTTTCTGATACAAGTCAGGGAGACGTGCAGGGGGCAGAGGGATGGCTCAGGGCTGGCAGCAGCGTTGGTTATCCCATGCCACACCTTTGGAATTACACAGGATGGGGCTGCCCTAACTCAAGAAAATCACTTCTGCACGTCTCTAAATAGCTTTTCATTTTGCCCAGAGTAACACTTGCATTTGTGTTTAAATCCCACTAATTTTAATCGGCTTCAGCATGTACTTAATGTTAAGTACTTGCGTATATATTTTCTAAGCATGTTCATTCATCTTTCAGTCTTGTGTAGCACTTCTTTATAACATGAAATTATCCCTTGAATGTTTATCTATTTAATTTGGGTTTGTTTTGCAAGAGATAGAGTATTGGAACTGTGTTTTTTTCAGAGTTTGAGACTTTCATAAATTTTGCAACTAGCAAAGAATACAAATATTTACAAAGACATTTTCTGAGCTTGTTCAATTTTTAAAATAAAGTGGTTTTCAATTTGTATAAAATCAGTATTGGTTTATTTCCCACAGTTAAAAATAAAAAATAGGTGAAGAACATTTTTCTGAAAGCCCTTTGCATTTTTGCCCTGTCCTTTGCTCAGCTCCATATATTATCCAACTTAAAAATACACTTTAATGAGAAAGTGTTAGTATGAGGTTTATTCTAGAAGAGCAGACAAAAATATTTTGCATTACACTAAAAAAATACAAAACTAGTTTTAGACTGAAATATTTCATGCTGTGTTTTAGGAAGAAAAACTGGCCATTTTTCTTCTAGGAGTGAAGATGCATTTTTGTATTTCTGTGCTTCTAGAAGCAAATCTTTCTTTATGAATATTTGGCTGTGAGTTTCCTAAAATGTCATTTCCAGAATTAGGTAGGGATTCAAATTTCCAGAATTAGGTAGGGATTCAAATTTTAGCTTGCTGTCAAATTTGATGCTCATTTCCCACCAACATCATGATCAGACCAAGGCAAAAAGACAAAGGATTTCCCACCAGCTGGAGAAATTCACTCCATTTCCTGAAGTGTGCAGTGAGCATGTGAGATGTGTTAAATGACAGCAACATCAGAAAAGAGTTAACAGCCATCTTTTAACATACCTTGAGTGGGTCTGGACTCCTCACTCTGAAAATGTAGGTCATGTTTACTCCATTTCCTACAAGCAGCCCTTTCAGAGTGAGTGTTCCTCTAACACCCCGTGCTGATCTTTGCTCCAGGGCATCCATGAACTGCCTGGGGAGCTCTGGAGGCTCCAGCTCCCTCCTTCAGCAGTGACCTGGGCAGGAAGGGTCCCAGTTTGGGTACCTGGTGGTGCTGGGGGTCAGTTCTGTCCCTCCCTGTGCTCCCTGAGCTGCCCCTTGGTTTGTGTAGGAAGCTGCTGTGGGGTTAATTCCAAATTGTGCCTGTGTTCCCTCCCCACACCAGGTTTCACTCGCAACTCCAGCAGTGTTTCACCTCACGGCTACGTGCCAAGCACCACCCCGCAGCAGACAAACTACAACTCTGTCACAACGAGCATGAATGGCTATGGCAATGCTGGAATGTCAAATCTAGGCGGTTCTCCAACCTTCCTGAATGGATCTGCTGCCAATTCTCCCTATGCCAGTGAGTATTTGACGTCTTTTCTGTATTTTGCACATTTTCATAAGAAGGAGGCCACAGATTTTCTCTGATGCTCAATATTTATTTTCTATTTTGAGCTGTTGAAATAGAACTTGGTCTTTTCTCTGCTCTCCAAGGCACTGATCTTTGATGCACTTTGAAGACCTTGGTGTTGCCAGAAATTCTTTACTCTGTTTTAATATTATTGTTAATTATTATTAATAAAATTTTTTATTTAGGAATCTTATGAGAGCTTACAAAGAATAATGCCTCTCATGATTTAGTTTCATAACATAACTTATACTCTAATAAGAAATATTCTTCTCGACTTCTGAGCAAAAATATGTTCATAACATTTATAATGATTATGAATTACTACTGTGCCTAAGCTTGATTGTTTAAATTCCACTTGCTTTTTAAGTAGTATTACTTTGACTTCACTGAGTCACTAAAATGTAACAAAGGCTCTTGGATTTTGTGTTTTAGTGCATGTGCAGTGAATGCCACAAAAATGTAACTCATACAAATCATACATCCCATGGCGTGAAAAGCTTATGGTCTGCAGCCCCAGTCATGGAAATATTTATGTGCAGGACTAACTTTCTGCATTTTGATATTAAAGGTTTAGTAAGCTGTTGAAATATAAATACATTTTTATTGGTAAAGGCCTGTGAACCTCTTCTGCAGCTGCTCACTCAGCTCAGGAGTCCCTGGTCACATGAGAAAATTAAATGAGCAGGACCTGCCCAATTCCTCTGACATTGCTCATGAGGCATAAAGGATTCCACTGACATCTGTAGAAAGCTGACAGCAGAATCAGGATAGAAGGTCTGGACATAAAAATAGATTTATAGGCTGGGACTGTAGCACGGACAGGACAAACCCACTGCTGAAGGTACCAAGGTTTACACAGCAAATCTGAATTTAGTGGTGAAACAGCAGCAATGAATTATTTTGAATTGCATCAGAATCAAAAAGGGGATAGGAACTCTGAATTAAATAATTAACTCCAAGGCTTCTTGTCTGCTGCAAATTTAGAACAAATTATTTACCCACATAACTAGTGCTTATAACCTGGGAATTGCTAACCGGTGATTATTTTTGTACTCTAATAATAATGTAACATGTAATGTTACAATGTTCCTTACTTATTAAGTTGGATTTACTGTCACAGAATCTGCACACTCTGAATTCATAATATAACATGATTGATGAGACATCTCCTTTTGGAAGCAGATGCCAGTAATGCATTTAAAATACTGTAGCAGTGTATTATTTCATATTTATGAACGAAGTCCTCTTTAGAATAGCACTTCACTTCCTAGCTCTGGTTCTCTATTCTATTTATATTTTGGGAGGCTTTCTTGGTAGATCTGTCATTTTGCTAATGTCTAATCCATTGAATCAGAAAATGCTTCAATCATGACCTGAAAATTAAAAGGTGGCATTCTTAATTAAATCAATAAACTAATTGCTGTATAGTAGCAATTCAATTTAGGTGCTTTGATTGCTCTCCCTTAGCAAGTACTTCCAGACACAGAGTGACTTCAGACTAAGATTGTATCTGTCAGACTGTGAAACTTTGAACATTTAATTTCCATTAATTGATTTCCTCAGTGTTAACAAATATGATATCAGATTCTCAAATAAGAACTTAAATAGGGTGATTTTTATCTACACAAATGCAAATAAAATAATAATTCAAAGCCCAGTTGATCAGAATTTTACTCTATAATATGTAATTATTCACAGCCCACTTGTGTATCTAAGCATCTTCTAAACAGGGCAAAGAATGGAAAAAAGGAATGTTACTTTCAGTCCTTTTTGTTGTTCTTGTTGGATAAGAGGGGAAACTGGCAGTGCCTTCTGGATATTATAGTTACTTTTACTTTCATGAAAAGAAATTTGCTTAAAAGCTTGAGGGTAAGCACATGAACCAAAAATATTTATTGTACTATATTGTAAAATAATGGTGTAAGGATATCTGTGTTTAACGACTGAACTTCCCATGTAGCAGGTTTGCATTTTGAACACTCAGTTCAGCCCTAAAAAAATTGAGAGCACCCAAGAACGAGAATTCTCTTGTTCCTGCAGCCTGTTATGACTGAGTACTAAGAAATGCCTTTTTGGGGGGGGTCTCTCTTCCCTCCAGTTGTGCCATCAAGTCCAACAATGGCCTCCTCCACGAGCCTCCCCTCCAACTGTAGCAGCTCCTCTGGGATTTTCTCCTTCTCACCAGCCAACATGGTCTCAGCAGTGAAACAGAAGAGTGCGTTTGCGCCTGTTGTGAGACCCCAGACCTCCCCCCCTCCCACCTGCACCAGCACCAATGGCAATAGCCTGCAAGGTAGGTGGAACCTGGGCTGCACAGGAGGTGGCTGCTCCCAACCGCGAGCTCGCGGTGCCTCGCGAGGCTCCCAGTGACTCCGAGCTGTCCCAGGGGAGAGAAGGCAGTGGGGGATCCCTGGTGGGAATTTTCCTCCTGTAAAGAGTAACTGGACTGCACCCCCAGCCCACCTTGTGCCCTGCAGGTGTTTGGCAACCGCCCTGTCTCTAACCCAACTAATACTGCTGAATTGAGAGGCTGTGTCTTTTAAAGCACGGAGCTACTGTTTTGATAAACACAAGTAATATTTCAGCTTACTAATACCATCCTTTCTCTTTCTTTCCTCTCTTATTCCCTGTTGTCGTCCTTTATCAGACCAGTCTTTTGTGGACTCTAGCAAGTACTCCACTGCAGGGTCTCTCCAGGGGCTGGCCTTCTCCTGAAGTACGTCACTCAATCTTCCCTTCCTTTTTGTCCTTTGTCATAGTACACTTGTGCAGAAATCCTACTGAGAGCAAACAGACCGTTCCAGAGCTTGGCACAAACCTTGCCTTTCATAAATAGGAGATGCATTACAAACTAACAGCAGCGCTTTCCACGTTCACTCACACCAGGGCAAACATTACTTTCCACTGATTAATGTACCCCTGTGCCAATTAATTCCAGAAATGGCGCAGGGCCTTTTGGAAAGCCTATTGAACTGCTGCTATCAAGGGGCTGCTCCTTTTCTGCATCCCTTCCCCTCTCATTACAAGTATTCCAGCATAAGTATCTAAATCCATTTGAAGGGTGCAGCTGAGGCAGTGACAGACAAAAGCTTGTCAGACTGAGGGTGCTGCAAAGCCCAGCACTGCCCATCTCATTGTTTGGCTCAGCGTGTTTTACAGCACTGTGCCTAAACCTCCCCGTGTGATTCCCTCAGTGCACATCACCGTGCTGAGAGAGGCATTTTCATGCTCGCTTAGATCCAGGGGTTTCCCTAAGCAGATGCAGCCAGCTGCCTCAAGCTGCCAGAGGTGGGAAGGATGTCATGGTGTGCACTGTGCTTCCCCCAGACCTGGGATTTTTGTCCTTTCCATGAGCCTGTGCAAATTATCCAAAGAGCATCAAGTGGGGAATAAAATCCATCCTTTTTTAAGCCAGGTTCAGGAGGAGAAGTGCAGAACAGGATGGGTGTGCAAACTCCACATGTCACTGCTCAGCTCCTGGAAAGAGGAACACTGGGTTTGGAGACAAAATGCTGATAGCACCATTAGCAGCCAAAAAAAATCTATATGCGAGCAGAATGGAGAGAATTCATTCATAAAAGCTTGGATCTATTGTGCCTGAAGGAAAGCATTGTCCTCAGTGCATGTTACACTGGTGAACTGGGAGGAGGAATCCTTCAAGGTGCACACACACACAGAGAAACTGTGGAGGAACTGTAAATTTACTAGGAGCTAATAAGCAGAACTTGGGTACCTTCAGTTAGGACTTTGTTAGAAATACAAACTGTGTCAGAAATAAGACAAAACAAATTTTTCAGGTGAACTACAGCATTTAGGAGATTTGTTTTTGAACACTTAAAAGAACTGGCAGTGCCAACATGCTTCAAGTTTTAAAAGCAACAGCTAAAAATATTTCACATCTGAAATAAAGGAAAAAAGCAAGCTTTTGAACACGTTAATGTTGTTTTCCTCTCTTCGCCTTGTCCCATCTTGCTTTTGTGGATGGAGAGGAAAAATGAGTAACAGGAGAAAGCTTTTTCAGGCACTGTTTCTCCTTCCACAAGACACAGAATTCTCAGATTCCACGTGCTCAGTTATGAAAAGCAATTATGGAACGAGCCGAGAGCACTGGCCACAACTGGAGCTGTCTGATTTTCTCCTCATTATGTCACCTCCACATCTGCAATGCCCAGAAACCACACAGATCTGAGCGTTTCCCCTAATTTTTATTTAGCAATTCAGTTTTCATAATAGGAATGAGACTCCAAGAGATGGTTCATTTCTAGGTCATCACTGAACTTCTCAGTGAGTTAAAGGCACACAGCCTTTGGTCTTGTGCCTCCTGACACCACCTGAGGCTTGTAATAATCACTCAGAGATGCACTGCCTGTTGTGCCTTAATGCTTAAATAAACAACCATGTATAAGGAGGCTGTCTTATCTCTCTTGGGCTTCTGGATACATCAGAAAGCAATCAAGCTTTCCTTATGTAGCTTAGATATCAGCAGAACTCACTAAAACAGCAGCCAGGCTTATCTGTTGTTCTCTTTGCCATGCAATTTTGTAAAACCTCAAATACATTATTTCTGTAATTTGCTGGCAGCAAATACAAATTAGTATATGATAGAAGAAATAAAGGCCATTGGTGGGAGCTTTTCTATTCTCTGCCCTCCCTTTTTGGAGGTGTGTGATCTCATACCTACAGTGCTTCCCACTGATATCTCTGTTTTCAGGATCAATAACAGGCTACAGCTGGAAGAATTTGCATGACTAGATGTAGCACTTATGGAATAAAAGTGGAGCGATCTAAATGAAGACTTGGAAAGAATGGAAATATCAAAGCTTTTAGGCAGAAAAGATATCATTTGCCTTGTAATTTAATTCAGAATTTCAGAGCTCTTCAAAAACAATAATGCTTTGAAAAAAGGAGCTAAGAACTGCCTCTGTGCCGTTTGTTTCCAATAGCAAAAGGTGCGTGGCTGATCTGTAACCACAGGGAAATGTCTAAATCATGAAAGGAGGAATTGCAATTATCTCACCTTTTTTTGGGTTCCTACCCAGGGTAGACAGCTGTCCTGTCCCAAGAGACACCATTATTGACCACTTATTGGTGAAATTGATTTGCTTCTGATGAATCTTTCAGGCTGAGTGTTGGAATAGTATCTTGACGTTTTCTGAAGAATAGATACTTTTTCTAAAGCAGAGCAACACCTTGTCCTAAAGTGTCCTCTGTGCTTCTCACTTAAGTGTCTTCCTGTAGGACTTAAAGCAAATTACCTCACCTTTCTGTCCCTTTTATCCTCACTCTCAGCTCCTTGAAGAACCCTTAGGTGGGGGGCACAATCAGTGCAGTGATTCCACACGATAAATTCCAATAATTGAAATGCTGTTGCAGTGTGCCACCTCTGAGGGTGGCCTGTTGCAAACATGTTGGATGTGTTTTGCATTCTCTCCTTCTCCCCTCATTTTATTTCATTTAATCAGTGCAGTTTACTCGAGCTGTTCTCCCCTTGCTGATTAGACTTGTAATTCTTGCACATATGGTGGTGTTTGTGCAGAAAACATTTCCCTCCTCTCCCCCTCCAACCCCAAATCTGTGAGTCTTTTACTTTGGCTCTGTTCTTATCAAATAATTGCAGCTGTAATTAAAGCACAATGAATCAGCACCAGTCACGGGGTTGAGTCCTTCCTTAAGAAATTACATGTCCAGATGTCTGGAATGGCAGGCAGCATTTAAATCATGTGCCCGGGAAGTGCCGCCAACCTCAAGGCGAATCTGTTTTCTACCTTTTGGCAAATAACTGTGCAACTGGCATTTTAGAGACACATTGTTTTTATAGTCTCCATCATAAACCTCCGTGACTACCCCTGTAATGATGTGCCTGCTCACAGTGTGGCACTGGGACATTTGGGATGTCTGATCTGAGCCCCCTGTAAATAGAGAGAGATCGAGCTGGGGGTCACCTCATGTGCAAAACTGTCCCTGTTGGCTTTTCAGAAATGTCTCCCTGCTCAAAGAGGCGGTGGTTTCATAGAAAATGAGGTAGGGAGCAAAATAAAGAAATGCTGATGATTCAACTTAGCCAGCTAAAGAGAAAACATCCCAAATTAACATTCACCTGCGACTCACTTGATGTCTGCTACAAATGGAATAAGAAAGATGCTGACCTGCTAACCCATGAGTTAACCCACATATTTCAATTTCAAAATTGGGTTTGAGAGTTTCAGTCCTTTTCTGAGCACCTGGAAATGCATATGGAAGTCCCAGGGATGAACACTGACCTTTGGGAGGACTGGCACAGGGGAATGACCCGTGCCAGAGTGTCGCTAAAGGGACACCCCCCAGGGCCAGGGGTGCCCTGTGGGACTCAGCTGCTGTCCCTAATTTGGTGCAAATTCCTGCTTTGCTTTTAAAAGAGGAACAGAATGTGTGGCAATGGCTGGGTCCAGTCAACGTCTCCTGGGTATTTTGGGACTTTGAAACTGAAAGCAGAAAAATAAGTTGGGGTATGAAATACCATTGATATTGAGGAAGAACACTTTTTCTACAAGCAAATCAGTAATTTAAGCAAAGTCACTTGCAATTTGAATCATTTCCCAGTCAGAAGGAAACTTCTCATAATTATTGTGTATATACTTGTCTCTTATGAGTGATACTTATATAGAAATTAACTTATATATAAATTAACTCAAAGTATATCTGACTACCTTGCTAGTAAATGTTTAAAGCTCTAAGGATTTTAAAAGTTGCTTAATAATGCAGAAAATTAACTTTTTCCCTCTCTCTCTCTCTCCCCTCCCCCATTTCCTTCCAACAGCTATATCTGGCATGATTGTTCCCCCCATGTGAAAGAATTGCCTTGAAGAATTTTATTAATGAAGAGGTTGAATTCTGCTTCAGAGAGAATCTGATACAAGTCCCAGAGTGGAACTTTTTACTCAGGCCTTTTTAAAAATAAAAAAGAAATAAAGAAGGATCTTACAATAACTGCAGATTTTTAAACAAAACAAAAATCACCATCCTTGCAAATACTGAAATTAACAATCCACAATTGCAAGGTGTTGATTCAAGTTGTCCATCCCAAATACCTGGGAGATATATTTATTGTATGTTGATAAAAAAATCCACCTTTTTTTTTTTTTTCGGGGGTGGGGGCTTGCTTTAATTTCCTTCTGGTTTTTTTATGTTTTTTTTTTAAGGCTTGATTTAACTCAACACCATTTGTCTTTTATAAATCATACAATTACACAAGGGACACTAGAGATGGAACTCCACATTTTTAATTTATGAATTTCTTTTTGTTTTAAAAGCTGTGTAAAGAAGAATAAAGTGGTGTCATTTACATACAAGTCTGTATGGGACAGAATAGAAGTGCCAGTTAGTTTTTCCTAGAAGAATTATGGCCATTTAATTAAGGGTCGGCTCATATATGTTGCTTATCCAGTGGTGACTTGCTGATATGATGGACTTTTAATGTTTTAATTAAATAGATATCACTCCCTAGAAAGCTGATATTTTTGGATTGTGAGGGTGGGGTGAGGGCTGGGATTACCGACCTCTGTCTTCAATATCAGGCTGAAAAATTGTGTAAATCATACAACAGGAAAAGCTCATCAGAGAACACCAGGTTGGAATGGGACCTTGAAGTCCCAACCTTCCTTGGCCAAAAGCTGGCAGAAGGGAAGGGAAGGATGGAAATATCAGATATTTTTCCTCTGGAAGGGTGAACCCTGTGCCTGTAGAGGCAGTGCCAGACCTGCAGGAGGAGGTGAGCATGGGATGCTCTCTCTTGGGGTGACATCTCAGACCCTCCAAAGGCTCCCCTTCCCCGAGCTCAGCCTCACCTGGGCTCTGCCCCTTGGGTTTTCAGACTGGGCCATCCCTGGGGGGTTCCAGCCTCTCCCCTGCCCTGCTGGTTTTGCTGGGGCAGGATGGGCACAGCCTCAGGCGGGGTTTGCACCCTCCCCACCCCAATTCTCTCCTTCCCAAGCTCCCACTGGCATCGTTCCTGTATCAGTCGACCCTCCCAGTTTGTACCATGCTCTATCCAGGACAGGGAACTGCTTTTGAGTAGTGAAACACGACTTTGGGGGCGGGGGGATTCAAATCAGAACCATAGCTTCTGTTTTACGACAAAAAAAAATTTTGCTATCATTATCTGGGAAGTGTTCTTAAAAACTATTAGTCAAAGAGGCAGCAAAGCTCTGAAGATGCATTACCTGATATTTTTTCTTTGCTGTTGTGTTTTGTATGTAGTTATAAATACTGTAGATTTTTTGTGATTTTTTGCCAAAGTTGTTGTTCTATTTATACATTTTAATGTCTTAAGACAGTTTTTCAATATCACAAAAAAAGAAAAAAAAAGAATTTTACTGCATATTTTGCAAAAAGAGCTCACTACCTTTAGCTTGCACATACTTGCAAATTAATTAAAGAAAAAAAAAGCTTTTTGTTTCTGTTTTTTGTTTGTTTGTTTTACGGGGGATTTTGTAAAATATCCATATAAATAATGTATTTATCTTTGGAATTTGTACATTGCTTTTTGTCCCCTACAAGTTTATTTTATTGTGTATGTTTGCTATGTGAAAAGTGCTGATTTGTTTGGTCATTCACCGTTGTATTAGCTGTTTAAATGTGATTTTAATACATTTCATTTATAGGGTTGTTTTTTTTAGTATTGTTTAAAACCATGCTTCCATTTTTTTTTAATTTCCACCCAAAAGCCATTGTCTATTTTTGTATTATTTGTAAGTTAAGAAGTTTTTTCCAATATATGGCAAAAAGTAGCATATTATTCTTGTAGCATTTAGTTATGTAGATTTTAAAAAAAATGTATCCTTTGCTTTTGAGGCTTAACAAAAACTAATGCTGTTTTACTCTATTAATATGCATGGGATTTCTCCTCTTTGGAGTGACGCATTTTTGTGCATTAAATATGGGGAGAAACTTCATAGAACTCAATGAAAATACTTTCTTTCTTAAGTCTGCTTGTATATTTCTCTGTCTTTCACATAAATATAAACCAGCAGATTGGATGCCTTAACAATGCAAATCATATTCATTTCACTTGTACATTGTACTGTGCACCAGAACTGTCAGTCATCACTAACATTCTAAGAAAAAAAAAAAAAAAGGAATTGAAAAGCACAAAAGAACTGTTTTGTTACCTTAAAACAATATAACTTTTTTCTAGTCGAGCAAGAAATCATTTACAACGATGCTGCAACTGTGCATGCTTCCTGTATGAATTTTGCAATGGTTTTCACTAGAATGTCACAGTGTGATCTTTGGGGGGAAGGGAAAGGAAAACAGGATTTTTTTTTTTCATGGTGAGAAAATAAAAGAAGAGAAAACTGGAAAAAAAAATGTGAGAGACATCAGTTTATTGCTTCTCTGTATTCCAAGCGATTATTCTAATTCACATAATCAGCAACAGCACGACAATGTAATCAAATTTAAAGCCATATTTTGTCCAGTGACACCGTCGATTACTCTTGTAGAGCTCCACTCAGTCCTAGCAATTCTGACACCACTTTAGCCACATTTGTAGTCTCTACTCCAGTGTCCAAAGAGCCTTTGACAATGTGCATAATTCCGTTTTGTTGCAGCTATTTATCGTGATCTGATGAATGGGAACTTATCAAAAATCTCCCCTGCACCACCCTTTGTCTTTTACAAAGTAAAAGATGCAGCTGTTTACAGAATATGGCTTTAAGTGGAAACATTCAGATTTCAGTTTTAACAAGGTGAAGCTTCACAATGACTGGATTGCATAAAGTAATGCCTGTTTCCTCACAGTTGTACTAGGATGCAGCTAAAATGAAGTCATCTCTGAAACTACTAACCTTTCACCTTCTTATCTAAATCTTTTTGAATAGACACACACACTGTACAGTTCTATTGTTAGAGAAACTAACTACTGTAGAGATTGTTATAATTTTTTTGCAGAAATTCAAGCTGTAAAAACTTTTCAACTTTCACAATATTTAATTAAAGTTACTTCCTGTCTGTGAATACAGCTCCTAGTTGTGTGTTTATTTTTCTGCCTCTGCTAGTCAGTAGATGAGAAAAAACTAAAATATAGAAGCCAGAGGCTACTGAATTGTCTTTCTGAAATTAAGGAGAGACAGAAATTCATGGAATTACACAGTGGAACATGGTGAATGCTGGTGCACTGAAATGCCTTTTCCTCTGTCTCTAATGGATTTCAAAGGATCCTCACTCAGAGTGCTGAATGTTCATTCTGTTAATCTTATTATTTCCATTGTTTCAGTCTATTGTTTACCTGGAGGACCAACATATTTTTTCTAGTGGATTCTGGGGGCATATTTGGCTTTAGGTGCTCAGTTGCAGGAGCTCTCTCTCTCTCTCTCTAAACACAGTGACCATGGAGCCCCAGGCACATCCTTCCCTGTGCCAGAGACCCAGGGAATTTTCATCTTGATGTTATTTAAGTCCATGGCAGCACGTCCAGTGTCCAGTGACTGTTCAAGGCCAGCTCCAAGAACAGCTTCTATCATTGCTGAGCTCCTTGACCATGAGGGAAGCTCCTACAAAGGGTTTCCATTCTTCTGCCTTTCTAAATGACAAATCCATCAGCTGCTAGGTTGGTTGTAGGCATTCTGTTTCACTCTGTACCCCTCTGGCAGGAGAGGACTGGGAGGAATTTTACCTCTGGCATATGGAGGGCTGACATGCTGGCACTGAATTTCTCTGTCATACAGAAGACCTTTAAGCACCAGATCTAATGCAAGGCTCCCAGGAAGGAATAGGAATGCTAGGTGTTTCAGTTTAAAGTAAAATTTACTTTAAAAAAAATGAAGTTGCTAAAGCATAAGCAGCTGGAAATGGCTTCTTGCAATGTGAAATGTTGGGTATCTCTTAAATGTGAGCAGATCCACTCCAGTAGCTGTTAGAGAAAGGAGAGACCCCAAATGTGTTTATTCTGTCAGCAGAAGAGATCTGGTTTTTCTGTCTGAAATAATTCTCCTGGTTCTCTTTCAAATGGTGTGAATATTGGCAGCTCTCATTGCAGCTGAGGGCTCTGTGAGTGCTCAACTCACTGCAAAGATGTTGGGTCAGTGTGTCTGAAAAGCAGGCTGAGGGATTGAATTCAGGATGTGATACAAGCTGGAATAGGTGCAGCAGAACAAGAGCTCTGCTTCAGCCTTTTGGATCCAGCGACAATGGATTTGTTTGAAATTTAAATTGAGCCACGTTTAACAAGAAAGGGGGGTTAGGATGGCAGGAGGCCGCTGAGCTCAGATGCTGGGGAGCCTGCTGGCCAGCCCCAGTGGTGTTCTCACAGCCCAGCCTGAGCTCAGCTCGGGGACAGGACTGTAACAGAGGGTAAATGGCTTTTCTGATGCCAGAAGAAATCCCTCTGGAGCCCAAAACATGAGGACCAGGGGCAGGGGGCACATCCAGGTGTGTCTGAGAGAGACACGTGGCCCATGATGGGTCCTGTGCCCAAAGGGAGGGCAGTGTCACCTGTCATCACCCAGGGAAAGTGGCATAAGGTGGATAATGACATGACATGACGTGACTTACTGCTGCCCCCTACCCTGGTGGCTTCTTTCATTTTTTAGCCACTGTAGGAGTCATTTTGACTGAATGGTCTGCCCCTGGCAGTGGGATTGACTGTAATTTTGTGTGGGCATGTCTCTTATATTTATTAAAGAAACCTCAGCTAGATGAGCTGCCTTCACTGTTATTTTCCTGGCCTTGTCTGTGTGTCTGCTTATTCCCTTCAGAGTCTCTCCAGGCTCTTGCCACAGCTGTGTTGTGTAATCATTTATGTAACTCTGCTTAGCACCACAGCCCCTGTATCTTCTGTCATTGCATGAGGCAGCTGAAGACACATTTGATGTTATTCACTTGATTTCCTGAGCTCCTTCCTGTTACTGCCCCTTGCTCCCCAGTCCTCTTGCAAATATTCACATTGTGCTGCTGTGCTACAGATGGGTTGGAGCCTCCCACAGAGTCCCTGGCCCCCAGCTCAGCTCCAGACTCCTTCAATTCCACAGGACAGAAGTTTTGGGAAGCGTTTCAGCAAAAACCACACTCCCCATCCACAGCAACATTACAGGAGCATCATTTGCTACTCGCTTCTTCTCCCTTCACAAACACAATTATCATTGTACCACTAAAAATGTGCAAACATCAGCAGTGACCATTTCAAGCCCACTAAATACAATAAGGCCACATCTTGGAGATGCTGAGACCTGACACTGAGTTCCCTGAGACTCCTGATCAGTTGGTCAGTGCCTCCCTGTCCACCCAGCCACTGAACTCACTCCTTCCTGTCATTTGTCACCTCCTGCCTGCCCCAGTACCATTGTCTCAGTGAAACAATGACAGATTTGGACCCCATTTGACATCTCTCTTTCCTCTCCTTCCCAGCAGGTGCTGGCTCTGGCATCCCTTTTCCCCAGCATCTAACGCTGATATTTCAGTAGCAGAGGTCAGGTCAATACTTGAGATAAATAAGTAATAGTTCCAACTCCAGAGCCCTCTGTACTCTTCCTCCCCTTGGTGCCCTTGAGGATAGAGCTGGCCCAGAGCTTATGGCACTGCTCCAAAATGATTGGCAGGCCATGAGAAGGAGCACACATCTTAGAGAAGTTTAATAAAGTAATTCCAGGACACGAGTGCCAATGACTGCCCAGGTCACAGCTCAACAGCAGGGACTGCAGTTCTAGGTGGCTTTTTTTTCTGTGGGCCTGCAACAGGAATAGCAAATAAAGTGGCCTAACACAAATTCCCCTCCTTATTTTCAATGAAAAGACCAAACTTCATCACTAATGTGTATGTACATTTGAAGAACTCAATGAAAATAACTTTTTTATATGATCATTTAACTCTTTCCTGAAACATATAATTAACTCTGTTCTATGTGTGCCAGTCCAACTTAACTCTGCTTCGTGTAAGGGAATAAAATTGTTCCTTTTTTATTTTTTTTAATAATATGAATCCTTAATTTTCCCACATTTATTCAGGTCAAAATATATCTTCTACAGTAACCTTTAGAAGAGTTTTAGCAGGTTTACAAGAGATTCTCACCACGCTGTGGTGATCCACTGGCAACTCTTGGCCAAGTGCATGAAAAAGGGAAGGACTGATGATGTCTGTACCTCTCAAGTGGCTCAGTTATCTGGTTGAGGATAACTCAGGATAAATTCAGCACTGAGGATGCCTCCGTGGCTCCCTATAGGGGGGCAGCAGCTCAGGCCAGACCTCAGCACAGGGGGCACAAAAATGCAGCAATGTTTGTGCCCCTGCATGAGTTCAGGTGGGAAATCGAGAACCATGGGAAGCAAGGCCCCAGGTGCCCCTGGTCATAAAAATGGACTTTTCTGCAGGGTCTAGAGGAAAAGAGAGCACAAACATTCCACTTCCACTCCCTGCCAGCCCCACCCTGTGCCCCCCAGCTCTGCTGGGTCCTTCTCACTGCCTCCCTGCCCACCAGCCCTGCCAGGGAGGGCTCTGCCTTCTGCCTCCTTTCCATGGAGCTTTGCTCACATTGCTCACCCAGCCTGCCCCAGGCACTGCCTCGCTCCCCCACCTCACCACCATTAACTTTGCCTTCAACCTCTGCTGCATCATTGCCTTCTCCTGAGGGTTCCCTATTTATATAGAGGGGAAAATGCTGTTGCTGGGACTGGAAATATTTTGTTACCTTTTTCTGCTTAAGTGCGAGGCATTTTTATCTGTGATCTCTGGAGACTTATGCTACAGTGGGACTGATTTTATCCACTTACTCAATGCACTTTAGTTCAATAATGATTACAGAACTTCTACATAATATATTAGGTATAGCTGATTTCCCAGGATTTTGTAGCCCTCCATCTCCCCAAGCATTTAAAAAGGAATCTCTCTGTGATGGGGATGTTATGAATGATACACTCCTCGACAGTCATGATGTAACAGTAATAGCAGCAATGGGCCAGGAAGGCAGAGGCAGGCACTCGGCTGGAAAATGCCAAAGCCTGTGGATAATGCAAGCCAAGAGCAATGACTTGCTTTGTTCATTTTATCACTGCTCCTTAGTGCAGCAGCAGCACTTGCAATCTAGTTCAGGCAACCCAAGCCAGGCTCCCGAACTCTCTCTCCATCACCTTAACACAGTCTGAGTGTTTTGGCACTTCACTGGCTCCACTGCAGGGCTGGGTAGACCTGGTCTCTCTCACTCACCCTTTTTTTGTTTTTAACTACAAGTTGAGCTTTTCAGCTTACTCAGCTGTGGGTTTAGAAGCCTTGAGTTGTCCTGTCTCAGCCAGAACTGCCAGCCCTGGGGTGCCTGAGGGATTGTAGAAATTCTTTACATTTGTTTTCTTCAACAGCAGAAGAGAGAGACCTGAACCTCAGCTCTCCTCAGCCTGAGAGGCTTTCTAGGTATATTTCCCTACCACAGAGATTGCAAGGCTTCTCCATCCTCTGCTATCCCAGATGTTAGCAATCCTCTGCCTGTGTGTTCTTCCCCAGCCCTCCCTGGCCTGGCTGATGGGCAGAGGGCATCCAGCTCCTCTCCATAAAGCCCAATCCTGGCTCATTTAAAGCCCATTCATTTGCCCCGGGGAGTTTCCCACACTGGACCAACCACCTTGAGCCGCCTTGCTCATCTTCCTGTCATCAGCCTCCCCAGTCAGTGGTGAGGGTGCTCACTTTCTTTAAATAAAAGCCACACTTTAATCCATTTTCTGATAACACCTTCATTTCACTTTTTGGCAGTGAGTTCCACAGGTTCATTGCTGCGGTTTCTCCTTGCTCAGACCCGTGGGGATGGGGACAGGGGTGGCTGGGGATGCTCCTGGCCCTGGCCCAGGAGAGCAGCTCAGGGCAGCTCCCATCACTGCCCCAGCCCCTGACTGATGTCAGGAAACAGCACCAGGGAAGTTGCTACCAGCTACCAGCTGTTTCAACAGTTTTAATCACAGGGTGAGCTGCGAGGTAAATAAATAAATAAAGCCCATGAAGTGACAAAACAAATGGCCTGGTACCGGAGACAGATTTGAAGCTTCTGGCTGCCTTCACAGGAGAGCAGCCTGTGAGCTCTCACCCTCCCTTCCCCAAATAATTAATTTATCACTTAGCAGCACTGCAGAAGGCGCTTGGAGATGGCGTTTGAAGGTGAACTCCAGCCCTCTGGAGGGGCCCGTGGGGCTGGGGAAAGAGGCAGCAGAGTGCTGGAGCCTACAGGTGATCGCAGGGGGATTTATATCAACCTGCTCCAGCTACCATGAGCCAGCACGAGCTATTTTGTTCTGCCATCACAAATCACTGTTATGCCCTTTCTGCCTTAAACACTATGGATCAGCTATAACAACACTTGATATTTATTTTATTTCAACTATCACTCTGATTTGTCAGGTGTATTTTTTATGCACAGCAGGTGTACCCTAATGGGGTTAGGGAATAAACAGCAAATTGATGGGCTTACACACCCATTAGCTAATGGATTACTAAGCAAAAGGGACTCTGTTTAACCCCACTGCACTTAGCCCACTGCTAGGAGGAATGTTAAAGACTCTAAGCTAACACTCAAATGTCTCTCCGTGGACCCAGGGGAAGAGAGCTCAAACTTTAATGCATCTCTTTTGATAGGCAGGTGAATGAATGTGGCTATCATTATGCAATCACACAGCTGTGGAACTATTTATCAGCCACACAACGTGCCCTGTGAACCCTGCCCCTGCCCCACTGCACTGCCAGCCTGTCCCTGTGGTGCACACAGAGGGTTTAAGCAGGATGAATTCCCCCCAGACAGAGGTGCTTCCCATGTCCCACTTGCACAGCACATGCAGAAAACACAGAGCTGCCACTGGGACCCCAGCACTGCACACCTTGCTCTGAGCTTTTTTCTGTGCAAAGGCCTTGTGTCAACACCAGCTTTAATCAGTTATTTCAAGATAGATGTGCCTCGTTAGCATCAGAACAATGCAATTACTTCCCCTCCTCCCCTCTCTCCAAATCCTGGGGTTTTATTGGCCTATTAATGGTTTGATTTGTTGTTGGTAGAAACAAGAAGGATTCCAACTCATTGATCATATTATCCTACAGATATCCAGCAGAATAAATAAATGGGATAATAAAACCCAAACCATCCGCTCAAAGGTTACATTTTCTCAATCCTTTAGTGTTCTGCATCATAGTTTATGTTCCCTTTCAACCACAAATGCACCGTTCAGTGCAGTACACGACAGTTAAAAAAGGTCTGTAATGTTAAAGGTTATATTTGCAATCTTTTGCCATCTTTCTCACGTGGAAACAAGTCACGCTGATCCCGCTGTCCACAAATGCAGTAAGGAACAACCCTCTGACACAGGTGCTGTAATCAAAAGCCAATTCAAAAGGAGCCTTCTGTAAATATCAACTGGATCCAGGCATATGCATGCTTGGCTTGAGGCACCAGGAGAGTCCTGCTGACTTCAATGGGGTGGCTCCTGCTTTTGAAGAGAGATAGGTGTGTGCATGATGGAGAGGTGAAGGTCGAGGAATAAAAACCCAGGAGAGAATATAGTTTTGTGTTGCTTTTCTCTAAGCAGTGACACAAAACCTCACAGCCAGGGGGAAGCTCAGGTCCTTTCACACTCCTTTGTGGCTGCCTGCTCCTGGGGTGCTTTCAGGTGTCCCTTGCATTTAGCTCTGGAGCCTGTGGGGCTGTGGGGCTGCCCAGACAGTGCCCTGGGGGATGTGGGGTGCCTGTGGCAGGGACAGAGGATGTGGCAGTGGTTGTGCCACTGGGCTCTCTGGGATTGGCATTGCTGCCAGTCCCTTCCTGGACGAGGAAAGTGCTTCAGGCACTGGGCAGACCAACAGCTGGACTCTTCAGCTGGGTTAAAAACACTGCTGCAGAAACTGCCACAGGTGCAGAGGCAAGGACAGGAAACACTGGGACTTCAATGTGATCAAAATGACAACACAGGTCCCTCTTTATTCTAGGGAGGAGTGGTCAAGCAGAAATCTGCTGATGCCCACTGCAAGGTGCTCTGTTACCAGCTCCAAATGAAGCTCCACAAGTGTGGAGTGGTTCAGGTGAGGCGTGGATACAACTTTAGGTTGTAGACCTTGTGTTGGAGACGATTTAATTTGTGTTGGAACTCATCAGCATCAGTCTAAAAGGCTGCAGCAGCATAGCAACAAGCTTGTTAATTACTAAGCAATTATTTTGCTCAAGTTTTAGACCAAGGGGGTACCCAAAATATCCACATCTGTTTCATTTTGAGTTCTTATTGTTCCTTCCATGCTGTTGCTGAGGTTATTTTGCAGCAGCTGTCAGTCATAGCAGTAACAACTTCCACAGCAGCAGCAGCAGCAGCAGCAGCTTCCATTTGGCAAGCTCACTGCACAGAAAGGGCTGTGATGGAGTGGAAAGGGTTTCTTTCTTAATATCATCTTCCCCTAGGATAGACTATTTTGCCCTCTCCAGCAGAACATGCTTGGATCACACTGCAGAGTCTCTGACTGCTGCTTTTAAACAGGTATATCTGTTTGTTTCTATCAACACGTTTCAGCTCCTCTGGCATGCTGTCTGTGCAGCTCTAATAGAGACACTTCACATGTAATAGGGTCACACTGTGATCCTCACGTTCAATCCCATTCTATCACCATGTTAAATTGAAACAACGTGTGTGCATCAGATTTCTGCAGTGCAGGGAAGCTGCAGCACCTACAAGTTTTGTGGTGTGATGAAATTAATGATTTGGATTTTATTTTCTTGGAGCCACATTCAGCTGGTAAACCCTTGAAAATGCACCTTGCCTCGTTTTCTCTCTGTCTCTTTGCCTCTCGAGAGCTTTCACCAACAGATCTACTTTCATGCTGGAAAAAAAAAGTAATTCTATCAGTAATTTATGGAAATTAGAAAACTGATTAGCATAAAGCTTCTACTTGTGATAGTGGGGTTACAAAAGTGGGTTGATAGGTAAAAATGATCTCCTTAGTGATAATTAACTTTGATCTCTTAAATAACTGTTAACTTTCATAAAGAAGGAGAGTACAAATGACATTTGCATCGTGGCAACTGTAAAAAGGCAGAACATAACTTTCATTGGAGATTACATGATAAGCTCTGTTCTCACAGAAAATATACTCATTTCAAAGCAAAATGACACGAATTGTCAAGGACTGTTGGGTTTGTTCTTGCATCCCGTGCTACCCTGAGTGCACTGAGATGAGACATTGCATATGCTGGTGTGAACAGCTCTGAACAGCCATGTAAATGATATGTATTTATCTGCAAGGAAATGACAATGCACGCTCTGCTTAGCACTTCTATGGGACCATTCATCCAAGGACTCCCAAGTCCTTTATAAACATTAATTCATTCTGACTACTATGTGGCTGTGAGGAAAGTAAATATTAGTCTTATTGCAATATTATTGGGAAATGGAGAGGCACAGCAGCTAAAAGACTCGCTCAAGGTCAGGAGATGATGGATCCAGTGCTGGGTGTGCAGGGGTGGCCACCAGGCACAGCACTGAACATCAGAGCTCCGCTCCTCCAACTTTGCTCCAGGGATTTTTTGAAAATTCTCCCACCAATATTTTTTTCTGAACAATTTCACGGTGCTCATTTGTTTGAAAAGTGAGAAACTGAGGCAAAGTAGAAAAAAAAAAAAAATATCTGAAGTACTGACTAGACATGAGCACCCAGTTTGAGACGTCAAGGGCCCAGCAGTTTTAACCAGAAGACTCCCCCAGTCTGCAGTTCCAAGCTTGAGCCAAAAGATACACAGTTGTATTGAGTTTTATAGACTTATTAGAAACCAAGACTTCAAAACTGAGGCATAAAATCCCACTTGAATTTAACATACAAGCAAAGGAGAATTTTTGAAACCCAGTGTACCAATAGTTGTGAGTCCTCTCAAAATGGACCTCAGCAAGATTTACACATTGCTGGGGTTGAGATAAGCTAAGTGTAAACCAGAAGTTACATATGAAATGAGAAATCAAGAAATGCAAAATTAAAATAATACCTTAAGATATAAATCCTTAGAGTTGTGCAGCCTCTATTCATGGAAATCATCTTAGAACCTTTCTTGCACACTTAAAGCTCCTGGCACACTGACTTGTTGCAAAGAAACCACTGAAACATCTCAATATCTTTCTTCACTGGCTCCTCCAGACACTGAGTGTGCCGGCCACACTCTGAATGATTTTATCCTGTCATCTCTCTGCCTTTGATATGCATGAAGTTAAAGGGAAATGGCAGTCTCCTAATTTCTATTTCCACCCAATGTCATGGGAGAAAGGGAGGGAAAAATATTCACTTTTTTTAATGCAGCTTTTAAAATAGAAAAGCAAAAAAAAATTTTTTTACAGCACTTAATAGGCCTCCCTTGCAATTTAAAAACTGATTTTCAGAAGCTCATATATTCAAATCTCCAAAGTCTATTTGAAGGCACATCTGAAGGTGCACCCTGCAACCTGTGTGTAGCAAACTCTTTTGAATCTTGTCCTTGAAACAAAAATTAGTGCCCCATGGGAGCTCAGCAGTGTAGACAACCACTAACTGCAGAATGACTGAAAGCAGAGCTGAGAGTCCTTGCAGCTGGGAGGGAGAAGGGGATGAGAGAGCGAGGGAAGATGAGAAAAGCCTTCAGGAGCCATTTGGGAGACACTCACTGGGAAGAAGAAAGAAAGACATGCACTAAAAACAACAGAAACACAGGTGGAAATGGCCTACTGGGAAATCAGGCTGTCAACAAACAAAAGCCGAAGGCCAGAAAGCAGTTTCAGTAGCAGCCCCTGCTAACAGGGCTTCAGTGTTCAGTAAATAAATTAGCAGCAGGTTTGACTGTTTGGAAATTAGTAGTGACATGATGAAAGCAGCAAATGACTTGCTTTTATCTGGAGTGGAGGCACTAAACTTCCAAAGAAATCCTTGCCTCTATCAGGAGAAGCAGAGATGCTTACATCAGCTTAGACTTGAACAACAATAATATCAGAAAAGTTTCATTTCATTTACCAAAGGCTCAGAACTTCATTTGTAACTGAGGAAACCTGTGTCCCTCTTGGCTGCTTCTGACAGTGTCTCTCCTTTGAATAGTTTATCATTTAAGAGGTAAAAATAACATGGTTAGATAGGTAGGCAGACAGACAGATACCTGAATGTTTAAAAAAAAAGATATAGAGTTGGGACATTAGATCAACTCTTCAATTATTGCAAACTGGGAAAACTCCTTAGGGAGAAACTCCAGTGATTTACTTCTGTGAGAATCTGATTCTGTTTAATTAAATGGGAACAAAATGAGGGGTTGAATAGTAAACACTTCAGCACGTGCTTAAACATTCAGCAAGTGCCAAAGTCCTATTGATTCCATTGAGATATAATTTGCTTAAGCACTCCTCCCCTGTAAGGGCTCTGAATGTGCCAGGCCTCAGTTACTGGAGCTGAATGTTTATCATGTCAGAGGGGCTCTTTTCCCACATCCTCATTGCTTAGGAAGATGGTTGGATAAGGAGTGTTTGCTCCAAAATGAGCAAATATTTATGTAAGCTGTGCTGAGAGTGCTTGATAAGGTGACAGGTCCAGGAGGAAGCTGGCACTCGCAGCACACAGCAGGGATGTCCTGGGTGGTTCTTTGATCTGGTGGGTCCATTCCACTGTCCCAATGTCTGTGGGTCCACTAAAATTTGAAATAGGAACTTTGTCCTTATCACAGACACAGCCTTTGACAAAAGGAAACAGGCACTGCTGCATCTGTCGTCCACCAATTTGGGAGCTGGAACTGGTGTGTGGTGGCACCATGAAATGCTGATAAAGGATCACAGGTTCTCTAAGTAGCTTTGGTGTTGAGTCTGTCCTTCAAGTCAGTGTTAGTTTTGCCCCCCCTGAAGTCCCTGGTTGCTCTGGGATCCAGCTGTCAGCCTCACCCCAGCTCTCTGGGCAGACCTGAGGGCTTCCAGCTCTGGGTCACAATTCCTCATTCCCGTGCCAATGGCAGGGATGCAGGATCTCCTTCCAAATACAAAACAAATGCAATTAAGGGCGGGGGTTTTTACCATGGGAATGAAAATGGGCAAGTTGCCCAGAGAACTTGTGTAGCCGCACCACTGGAGGTGCTCAAGGCTTGACTGGACACAGCACTGACCAATCTGATCTAAAAGAACTTGTTTTGAGCCAGGGCTTGGGCCAGGTGACCTTCCATCCCAAATTATCCCATGGTTCTTTAGAAAAAAAACCTGACAGAAGTGTCCAAGATTATGTTGAACCATGTGATAGCTGGTACAGCTCTGTGAAAGGAAGCTCAGGCCCAATTATACTGAGAAATTAATTAATTAAGGCAGGCATAACATAGCTGGATTTTTAGTAAATTGTTAGTTTTGTTCCACACACAAACTCAATAGGAAAGCTGGAGTTGCATAGCCTGCATAATAACACAATAAGGTGGACAAAAATCTATCCAACAGCTAGGAGCCAATGACTTATCATCAATGGCTTTATGTCAAAAGAGAGAGAAGTATCAATTGGCCTCCCACAGGGATTGATACTGGAGCCAGTATTAATCAATATACTCATTAACAGCCCAGAGAAGAATGTAAATTCAACAGCCACTGGATCTGGAGGAGATTCAAAGGAATGGTGGGGATGTGGCAAAGGAGGTAGATGGCATATAAGAAATAGGATTGTAGTCAAACGAAGTGTAGATTTCCTCAGATGAACGAGCAACATTTAATATTTGTTTATTCAGGAAAGGATTTTATAGAATATCAATATAAAATACAGTGGGGATAATGCCTAAACCCATCCCTTCTCAAGGGCCCCAGGTTAACCAACTGCTTATTTCTCACACCATTGCAAAAGGATGATCAAGGTATGAGTTTTGATCCATTTAAAGTCCTCCAAGACCACGTGTTAAATTACCACTTAACAATTTGCTTGGTGTCAGGTGTGAAATACTGTAGCCAAATGTCACAAGATATTTTGATTAAAAAAGATTAGGAAGGTCACTAAAGTTCCATGAGGACTGGATTCAATCCCAACCTATGTGCTTCACACTGACTTTGATTAAAGAGATTGAAATATTTAAGTGTGTGGCAGATGAAAACTGCACCAATGATGATAATGGACAAGACTTGACTTCTTGTGGTCCTGTATGGAAGGTGATATGTGTAATTCTTCTTCTCCCTCATCTACTCAAATCCTCCTCATTTTCTGCATCTTCTCAACACTAAGTCCTGGAGTTTTGATGTGTGAATCTCTCTCTATATGCTTGTATTTATAAATTTGCTCGAAGATCACGCTGGTGAAGGTGTGAGTGAGCTGACCCAGCTGATGGATATTAAGCCTAAACGAGGTGCCATATTCATCTAAAATGTGTCCTGTATCACACAGGTCAGAGCATTTCCCTGCATGGGCATCTCAATTTTTGGTTTTAAGGAAATATAGTAAGTATTTATTCCATCTTTCAAGCCCTCATTTGTTGGAGAATGTGTGGCCTCCCTTGCCCAAATGTTGATTATGGGTTTATATATTCTCAATCTGAATTGACTGTTGTAGCTGGCTTGTATCAGAATTTTTTTCCCTCACACAGCTACCCAGTGTTACCATTTAACTCCATAATGCATGATAACTATCATTTTTATAAAATATGCTTATAAACCAGGAACTTCTATTACTCTCATTTAAACCCATGAAAACTCCCATGGACGTTAGTGCAAGCAGGACCTGATATTTATTCATCGAAAGCTGGAACCGTGTGATGGAAAATAAGAAATCTTTTAAGCCACAGTTCTTAAGGGTATGTTGTGTGGTGTTTACTGTTCAACACATCAGAGCCTCATGGCCATATTAGTTGTATGAATGGGATAAGATTACTTGGGCAATTTCCCTCTACATTAGAAACAAATCACAGCTAAACCTCTGCTGGCTCCATACATTTTAAATTCCCATTTTCTCTCACTAGAACAGAAAAATAAATACATAGATAGCTGACCAAACTTAGGAAGTGCTCAAAGCAATCAAGTGCAAATTCCCTCCTGTTAAAATGTGAGCGAAACAGAAAACCTTTGACTGAGAGGTAACTTCAGAGATAAGTAGTTAGATAGATGCTATAGACAACAAGACACAAACAAATTAAATCTATTCCACTGAAACAGTGATATAATTTCCCTCCAGAGACTAAGACTGACAAAATAAACAAAGAAATAACATGTTTCTTAACTTGTGAAATGTGACAGTCAATGGCAGATAGCAAAACAAAACTAAACAGTGCTACAAGTTCTTAGCACAGGAATGCTGTTCAGAGACAATGCAGCTCTATTTTTCTTTGGCTTGGACCTCCAAATAATCATAGTTTTTCGCATTTCCCTCCTCTGAGGTTTTTCATCCTCTTTCCAGCATGGTTTTCCAGTTTAAGGAACACACTCTGAGTTTATTTTGAGGGACAGACTGATGGTGGAAATTGGCACATCAGGGAACGGCAGAGCTGTTGGTCTGGGGCTACAATGACACCTCTGAAAATTCAACAAAGCGTGCAGGGATGTGCTTCACTCTGGCTTTGGTGGTAGATAAGACCTTGCTAAACGCTGAGCAAAGGCTGCAGAGCTTTGAAAGCACATTGGTGCCTTCATTTGAGGGCATGTTAGAAGGACATTATTGCTCAGTTTAAAGTGTTGTAGGTCTGGGGACAGAGGAGGGAGCATTGATCCACCAGCAGTTTGGTCGTCAGGAAATTCTGCCAAGTGAATTTTCAGGCTTTTCACAATGGCAGAAACCTTTGTAAGGTTTCAGGGCAGTTCTGAGACTCCAGAGCCAGGAATTGCACCACTTCACAAGTCCAAAAGAAGTATCCTCAAAAAGAGAGAGTAAGAGAAGCCTCAGGCACTACTGAGATGGCCACAGTATAAAAGCAAGCTCTAAAGATAGAAGCAGAGGCATGAACTTGCCAAAGTGCAGTACGGCGCTAATTTTCATGTTACTCATAGCAATCATTTTTCCACGAACAATCTGTGTATGTCACAAATATCTCATTTATTCCCCATCCTTCATATGCACATAATAATCCTTTCACTTTATTTTAGTTGATAGTTTGCCTTTAAAATGTCAGGTCTTTTCCCCTCTAAGTTGCAAATTGCTTTTGTACCTAAAAGTTTGTTAGGGAAAATATCTTAGCTCAGAGCTGCATGAGGGAAAATGAACCCTTTCACCCCAGCAGATGGCCAGAAACCAGTTCAGGTCTCCAAGTTCCATCTCTTAATTCCTGAAGATGAGATTCAAGTCCAGGAGTCTAACTTTAAACATCTGATTTAAACAGCTTCCTTCCTCTTTTCAAGAGCAGTTCCAATGGGCACCTCACCCGGAAAATGTTCCCCAACACCTTTATTTCAGTCTAGAAGTCTTGCCAAGATCCCCCAGGAGGATCCTGTCACACGAGAATGACCCCTGACTCACAGCACTGGACCATGTCCTCTCTCACTACTGCTTGAATCAGGTCTCCGAATGCCCAAAAATACAAAGTTGCCTGTTACTCTGAAGAAGGTATTTTGGACATATAAAGAAACATAGAACATAAAATTTGTAGCAATGTAGAAACCACCAGGCTGGCGGAAGGGAGGTGAGAGTGAAACCAGCAGGTTCACTGAGTTTTGTAGGTGAGTGGTGGTCCAAGATACATTCAAAGAGCCAAACTTGGGCCTTGGAGTGGTGTGAAAGATGTTGCATGTTTTCAGCCAAAAGTTTTATGATAAAGCTGCATGGTGGTCTCTGGGAAACGATGAGGTTTAAAAGTGGTGGAGCTTTCTCCAAGTTTTTGGGGCCATGCCAATGCCAGCCAGGTGAGCTATTAAAGAACACTCTCCTTTCCTGGTCTTTGAGAGAGCAGCTCCTGACCACAATAGTTCAATACACTCAACCTGAACCACAACAGCCACTCAGGAAATCACATTCTGGACTCATTTTTCAAGGGTACTGAGTACAGGTGGCTTCCATGAACTTTGGTGGAGCAATTTGAGTTGACAGCATCCTGGAATCCTCTGGTTTGCAGGGCTGTTCCTTCTGCCACTAAAGAGCACCCACTGTACATTTAAACCAGACTCTGAGTGCCTGCTGCAGCCTATTTCCATGTTAAGCAGCAATTCTGAATTACATAACGCCACATTTCTCTCCAGCCCTCATCTGATAACAATAACAAGTTCTGTATCTTAGAAACTTGCACATTTATGTTGGCACTGTTGGAAATACTAACAGCAAGCTTGAATCTCTTCTGTGTTCTCGAAGACCAACAAACACCATTCATTTCCTACAGATTAGTTTCAACCTAACAAGCGTTTTGTTGAGCCCCGAAGAATATTTCATTTATTTAGATAATGCTGATTGCTCACTTATGAGCGGCAGCTCATTCAGTAAGAAACAGACTGTTATAGCTCAGTATTTTTAAAAAGAATGAGGGAAAAAAAACCCTCAACCAGCAACTTGAGGGCTGTATTTAATGCTCAAAAGACAGCACGTCATTATGATAAGCGGATCTATTGCTGTGAATAATGGAGAAGGTTTAGTCACACAATGGTACACTTACACTTAGAATAAATATTTAAAGGCATGTTTTGCAAAGCTGGAGCATGTTCTAAACCCCCCATCCAAGTACTCATTGCCATCACAGCACAGGGTGTGTGTTGCATCAGTATTGCACAGGAGCAGCCACGCAGAAGGGTTTGTGTAGAATATGTGAGATTTATGCAGTAAGATGGGCGGAATTATCCCCGGATGGAAGCAGACAAGGGGTTGGTCTGCACGGCCACAATCCCACCTCTTCTCAAAAGGGCACATCCTCCCCTCTCCAGCTCTCCAGCCTGCCCACACACTCACCTTTCGGGTCAGCTATGCAGAGCTCATGCCGAGAGCATGGCGTGGAGCCAGGCTGTGGTGTGCCAGGGGCAAGCATGGTCCCCTCTGGGGGGAAATGCTCGGCCAACTTGGAGGGGAGGATTCATTGAGAGGAGAAAAAGAGGCATTTTCTGCACTTTCTCTGCTCCAGGAACTCCTGTGCCAGATGTATTGGTCATGGGCCAGTCAGCTGCACTGAGCTGATGGGACCAAGCAGCCAGAGAGGAGCTGCTGGGAGAATGGGGCTGCCAGCACTGCAAAGATGAGGAGTGTTATGGGCTCCAAAGGCCCGTTAGCCCCCAGTAAATCTGTCTGGCATTTACCCCTTCCTTCTGCTTCTTGAGTTTCCTCTGGCTGGAGGCTTGGGTACTCAACTACAATAACAGCACAATGGGCTCCTGGAAAATATGTACGTTTTCCACGGAGGCCTTATTACAATGGCACTTAACGATCCGTAAGATTTAATAAACACGCAAACTCATTTTGTATGAAAAACTGGAACTGAAAATTGGACTCAAATGGAAACCTCAAAGGGAGATTTATTTATGAGTGAGGAAAGCATGGGTGCAAAGGAGAGGACCTGGACTAGCATACAACTGGGAACAGAGAGTGATCACAAAGGAAAAGAAAGAGAATTAAAAACATAATTGAGAAAAACAGAACTTAAAAAAACATCAGTGAGAGAGCTTATCCTATTTTCTGCAAGGTCTACTCTTTTAAAGGGTGGCATTACTATTGCTAGCACAAGGAATAGGTTTCCTCTGAGATAGAAAAACATTTGGATTTTTTTTTCCCCTTTTTATTAATCATCGGTGGTGTGGGGAGGGGGAAACCCCCTGAGAATTCAATGACAGGGGAAAAAAATGGTTTGTGAAGTCAGACTCAGTTTGCGTACCTAAAAAGCAATATGATTGATTTGCAAAAACCTCTAGCTTCACAAAGTTCTTCCATCTCTAATGAGAACTAACAGCATTTTTGTCCAGCTTCCCTGCAAAATATTGTTCTAGTGCTGAATCCATCAACAAAAATGGCTAAGCATTAGCTTTCTTAATGGCCTCTGGTTTCACTTGCCAGCAGCTGCAGATGGAGCGGGGTAAGCAGGGCTGGGGCTGCATTGTGCTGGTCTGCTGCAGATCTCAGCTGCAATTTGCTGGTTTAGAAGTAAGCCCGAATAGTGGCTTTTTAGAGCATTCTGAGCACAGCTCTGCTTTAAAATCCCAGAGTGTTTCTAGCTCTGGGAAGGCACAGGAGGCTAATGCTGGCACAAGTTAATTCATGTAAATTGTTACAGGAGCGAATTTCGTGGTGAAGTAGAATAAACAAAGGAGGGGGAAAGTAAAGGAGGAGGCTGTGGTAAGAAGCTTCATAATGACAGCAGAAGTTGTGAATTTTTTTTTCCTTTTCATCTCTCTCTGTCCTTTGAGTGTGTGATTATGAAAGACCCTCACCTCCCTGCAAGAAAATACAACCTTCTCTTTCTCTCCCTGCTGCTAGAGTACCTGCACAGCACACACGAGGTATCTCAACACAAAGGTCCCAGTGAGGAACCCAAACAGGCTGCAATGTCTGTGTTTGTTATCACCTGTGCTGCACCTTCCTGGTCAGCAGCCTCCTCTCTGCACATCCTCTCACCATCTCTTTGAAGGGAAGTGTGATGCAGCTCTACTCAGCTCCCAATCAAGCTTCCAGGTGAATTTGTTATTTCCATAACTTTTAACCCCAGAAGGACCAGCTAGAAGTAATCTGGTAAAAGACTTTTTCTGCTCTACTTTGAAAACTCCTGAGATTAAGACTCTTTAGATCAAGCTTGAAGAAGAAGCAAAAGCCTGGGAACTGATCTGAATTTAGGTGAACTTCTGGATCCTTGTGAAATCTTCATGTTCAGTCACAGCCCCAGTAATTTTCCATTTAAATGTGGGCTAAATAAACTTGACTTCCCCTCACTATGCACTGGGACTCCATTTTTTCCCCAAAACTACATACTATGGAAGAAACTTCTGAGCAGCTGAGACCAACAGGATTAATTTAATCTGAGAGCAAGCAACAGTAATTCCAATATCTGTTAGTAAAGGTAGAGATTAATAAATATCCCTCAAGAGCTAATACCTAAACATCCCTCTTTCACCTTTATCAAGATTTCAGAACAAGAAAACATTATAGTAACCTCCACAGAATTTGTTACCTGCTTATTATGAGAGAAAAGTGTTTTAGGAAAGAAACTCTTTTCACACACTCAACAAGTTCTGGATTATGAAACAAAATAGGAGGAAGAGAAAGACGTTTGAAATGTCAACTGCAGATGGTTCATTGTAGTGCCAGTCCCTTTGGAAGGCACTCATGTTTTGCAGTCTGCGTTAGTCTGCTCAGGTATTTTGGCACTCCTTGAAGAACCTCACACTGATGCAGTCACAAAAAGCCACCTTTCAGCAGTGAAGGACCCTAGAAAGCAACGGGCTTGTAAGAAATGAAAGTGGAATTATGCTACAGACATGTGACATGCAGCCATTGGCACTCTGTTACACCAATAAAAGACAATGGACAGTACAATAGCTCCCAACCTTTACAGAACTGAACTTCAAGCCAACATTTTGCATTCATGAGGAACCTAAACTGAATGACACATCCTAGACAGTTTTGCTGTGTCAGAGAGAATTTAGGAATTTGCAGCAGGTTTGGCATGGGTAGGGCTGGAATATGATGGAAAGGATTTGGCATCACTCATGGGGATGAGCACTGGGCCTTCTGCAAGTAAATTCCATTCCTGTGACACCAATAGCACCACTGTGCCTTTGACAGGAGCTTCTGAACTTCTCTAACACCAAACAATTAATCAAGAAGAAGAACACATCCATATTTCCACATTTCTGCTATTAAAATATGCAGATACGTTTGTAGCTTGTCATACTAAGTCAAAAGTGAAGTGTGTTTTCAATGCTCAGCAGAACAACATCATTAACAAAAAGTCTCATGGAAGTTTGAAAATACATATAAAAGAGTTGAGAATTGTTGAAAAAAGCATTTGAAAGCAAAAATCCAAGAAACAATTTATCAGTAATCAAAGAGAGCATTATTAGAGTGTCACTGACAACTCCTGCACTAAACCTGTTTCTCTGGCAGTTATGATATGCTAAACTTAATATACTAATATTACTTTTGTTATTAGATGACTACTGAAGTCTTGACAACATAGTGTGGGACACACCTCAACAAAAAAATATTGCATTTTGGTGTTTTAGGTATCATATAAAATGTGTAGATCATTTGAATGTCACATCTGTTGGCTTTTATTTTATCGAGTTCAATCCCTGAAGAATTTTTAAGAGTTTGTGATGAATGTACTTTTGTACCTGTTGTCTGTGTAAATCCACATTGGTAAAAATAGCATCTGTTCTGGAGAAAGAGCTCTACATGCCCACAAAGTGTTAGAACAGATAGGAATAGGAGGTAAAATTTGTTCATTCGTTATTTGAAGTGTTCCTTCTTAGCCCCCGATTGTTAAATATCGAACTGAAGGAGTTCCTGAAACATTGATAAGAAGATGAAAATCATTCCCTAATTTACAGTGAATTGTGGTAAAATCCACATTGATAGACAGTTTGCTGTAGACCTTCATAGTTGCTGAAATGTATGCCTAGTGGTTGGTACCTATCAAAAGGAAAATTAGAATAAATGAATATTTAAATATTTAAATTTTCCATGATATGTTTGAAGTGCATTTTCAAAGCATTACCATCAGATTTGAGAAACCAGGGCTCAATTGGTTACAAACTCCATGGTGGAGAGTTTCACAGGCTCCCTGCTCCCCAGCTCCTGCTCGTTAGCAATGGGAGCAGCTTTTCTGTGCCACGGTGTGGCTGTAACCAAATCCTGCACTGGCCCTTCTCCCCGGGCTCCTGAGCATCCCCTTTGGCTGACCTTTGGCAGCCACGGTGGAGAGGAGACAAAGGGAAGCAGCCCTGAGTTGTAGAGAAGAAAGGGGACATTGAATAAGCTGCATTGCCTTCTCCAGAGGGCTGGACATCACAGACACGAATCAATGCTTTCTTTAATAAAGGTATATTTTTTTCATAGAGTTTGCCAAATTTGTTGACAAATGTGTGCATCTCATTGTCTGTTTGTATTTTCCACATCCACCCATACACATGAGTTGGTATCTCAGTTTGAAGGGAGTTGTACATTGAATTAAAAGGCTCTGTATAACCACATGTGAGAGGTTCTGTTCCCTGAAACAAAACTTAACAAGGTGTATTCATGGTCTGGCAACCAGAGCATGGCAGAATCTCAACTTCCACCTAAGTTTGACAGTTTCTTAATATCGTGATAAATTAGATTGTCTGCCACTAAGTCTCCTTAGACTCCATTAAAAAAAAAGAGAGAGAAAAGAAAGAGTAATCATCAACAAAGGGAAGAAATCAGATTTTAGACTGAATACTTTTCACTGCTTATCTTACAAAATTATTATTGTTTGCCTTCTTAGTTACTTGTATTCATCAGGGTGATGTGTGCTGATTGTGAGAATGCCAAACATTCTCCAAAAACTGATGAGTAAGCAAAAAAAGAGCTGCTCTTTAAACCCTTCACAGTTTATAGCCACATTTACATAACATTAAATAAGTCAACAAAGGCATCATTAGCTCCCATTAAAATATGAGTGAAGAAATTTAAACGAACAAGAGAAGCTAATTGGTAAGTAATGTTGTGTATCAAAAATTATGACTATAAGATTCCAAAGTTAATGAGAAGCCCAACAATTGTGTTTACTAAATGTTTAAAAATTAAATTAAAGGTGAACGTGGAGAGCCAGAAAAGTTCTCTTGCGGTTGTTTGGGCTGAGTGAAAACTGTGAAGGTTGACACCACTCTTTCACACAGTCTGAGAGTCTCTGGAGTCACCAGCCCATCATTTGATCCCTGTCCATCAGGCACATGAGGCTTCTTGTTGCCCAAAACAACAATTTTCCAATGAAACAGCCCAAACAGAAAGATCAGAGACAAGCCTGCTCTGAGCCTGCTCCTGCAGGTGTAGAAAGCTGATTAAACCACCCATCCATGTTGACTCACCTGCACCTTGAGCTTGCCCAGGTGTTTCAGGGGGAGGTGGCAAAAGTGCCCATTCACTGTGCAGCCAGAAAGGAACCAATTTCTGCTGCCAGAGCTGGGGCTGAGCCTCCCTGAGCCAGCTCTGCCATCGTCACCTCCACCACCTGGCCAACAGGAGCCAAATCCTCTTCTGCTGCTCTGGGTCATATCCATGGAAGAGCCAGGACTCTTCTGTGCTTTTCTGAGCCACAGACCACCAGCAGCTTACACTTGCTGACTACAGTTGCCTTCCACTGGTCATTAGTCCATGTATCTCCATCATTTACAGGCTACGAGCTGAAAACCACAACTGAGTTGTCTTTTATCTCTATCCCTACTAAAATCCTCATCAATTGCTGCATTTCAGCTGTGCTCTGCTCCCTTCCAAAAGACAGAAACCACTGAGTGGAGATACAATCCTGCAGTGCCATTAATGAGCATAATTACTGTGCCACATTACACTGTCCCTCTTGCTAATTGGTCATTCATTTGCCATTGCCCATGAAATCACAGGTGTTATTGCCTCCCGATGCTTATCTGAGTTTGCCACGTAGCACCAATTCCCTTCTGCTTCATTTCTCAGCCCAGTGGGATCAGTGTGTGTTTAAAAGGGGAGGACAGGACTATCTCGTGTTCTATCTCATGTGCCCAGATGTGTGGAAATGGTTTCAGTAACACCACGCAATTAGATCGGTATCATATTCTCGAGCACACAGAGCTGATACAAATGCACCTAATGATCCTCTCCTGCAGGGCAGTTTTGGACATGCTGGCTGAAAGAATCTAGAAATAATGGGGGGTTTAAAATCTAATAGTAATTACAATAGTAATTGTGTTGTTTTAAGTGGATGTGCTTGCATATTTGGCAGTGAGGGAAGTTTTGAGGGAAATAAGAACCTCATCGTGTTGGAATGCAACTAATTGTTCAAATATATCAATGCAACCTTATAAAACTTGTGGGACAAAGCTGACATTCACCCAATCTGGACAGCAGCTTGCTACAAACTGGCTTTAACCAAATGCTACGACTTCCATGAACACACAAACAAGTGAAACCCCTGAACTGATGTGACAGAATTTTTGGTTCACTGAAAGACAGAAAAGTCTTTCAGAAATCTCATGTTGGTTCATAGATTTACAGTGACAGGGTTTTCTGTGCCGTCCTGAAATCTCTCTTGATTTATTGCCCTTTCCACTAGTTTACATTCATCCAATCAAGGAACAAAAACAAAACGGGGGCATCAGTAAAAAAGCAGGTACCAGGCATTATGTATGCATCAAGGATGTGTACAAGAAAAATTGTTCACAAGCACTATGTCATCCTGAATCAGGAAAGTGCTTCAGTAAGAGATTAACTCAAAGCATGTGCTCATTTACCACAGTGGGGACTCAAGTACACGCTCAAATTCAGCACTTTTTTATGTGTTCCTCAAGTAGGGATAATTTCCTGATATAGGAAATACATGCTGATTTTTCTCCCTTAGGATAATTGAAAAACATTCATGTAAATTCCAGTTTGTTTCAGATACAGGGGGAAAAAAGGATACTGAAGCTCAGCTAACTTTTCTCTCTCTAGTTCACCAGGAAACCTGCCCTGTTCCATAGCCAAGAAAAGCTTTTCCTTCATGCTTTATTATGAGCAAACTAATGTAATTTCCAACTTGGCTCTGCAGGAGCAGGGTAAGAAGGGGGCTGGACCAGGGTCCTCCAGATGTCCCTTCCAACCTCAGTGATTCCCTGATTTTGCTCTGTGTTGGAGACCCTACAAATGATGATGCCTTGAGTCACAACTGAGCTCATTTCAGAAAAGCATGGTAAGGAATAAGATTATAAACTTATTAACACATAAATAAATACAACTTTGTTTGGATGAGAACTGGATATGGGACAGCATAACAAAGAGGAGGGAAAGTAACTTTTACATTGCCCAGCTGCTCTTACAATAATATACAGAAACTCTGTGAAACATTTCATGGTTTATTAAATGAAATTTTGTTTGCAACTGGTGAGCTAGGAAAATAAACGTCCATGTTTGTTTTCATTTTACTTTTCCTTGGTTTGTCCAGATCTTCACAGCCTTGTGTGCCAGCATTGTCCTCTGGGGCTCATTAAACAGTCCAGTGTTTGCTACTCTGGTTGTCCAGGGAAATCAGCAACAGATTGCCATTAACCCCATGAGGCCAAGAGCCAGAAATGCTTGATGTGTTCCCAGTTGGGGGCAATGAGATCCATTGGAGCCATTGGAGACAAAGGGTTAATTTTATCTCTCCTATAGCTGCTGTCAGACCTCCAGTAAAACAGTGTGTGACCACTACGGGGGACTGACCACTTAATGCAGCAGTACCTGCCAAAATTGGCTTAAGACTGAGTGAGATCAAGGGGCAGAAAAATACTGTTTTATCTAAAGCACGTTGTATTACTGGTGTTTACTTCCAATTCTCTCCTGGGTTAAATGCTTTTTCTTATAGCTTCTTATAGACTCAGCTCCACAGGATAAAGTGAGTTGTCTGAAGATGATGTCTTTCTATTTGTTCACATTAAGTTATGAATTGTTGCAGATGGTGTTAGCAGAGACTGTGGCAAGGATATTTTTTGACCTAAAGATGTGCTCCCACTTCACTATTGCTGCTGTTGATCCAAGTTTATAAAAAAAGCAACAAAAAAAATTGGTTCTCTACCCAAAACACACAGAAATATGGCATCAGCAACTGCCACAGTCCTGGCACTCAGCTGATGGTACCCAGCCATGGGGTTACGTGTTTCTCCCAGGGAGTCGCTGTTTCTGTGTCCAGCACTGACTTCCAAGGTGTTGGCAGCAGAGGAAGTCACACAGCAGTGAACACAGCACAGGGTATTTCTGCTTTGCCCAGCCTGAGTGGACAGGGGGCCAGCACTGGGAGCTGTGCCCAAAGCTGACTCTCTGGTCAATGGAGCTGCACCCAAGCTCATTGTCCCTTGGGAGGGGTGGCTCAACAGCACTGCCTGCCCTCCCCAGCCACTGTCCTGGGTTGAGGTGCCCACCTGCCCCAGCTGGCACATCTCAGCTCTCCTGGGAGCTGTGCAGGAGCACAGCAGGTTGTGGGAAGGGTTGTTGTGGGTGAAAACGTCTGGGATGTTCCCATCAGCATCCAGCCCTGCTCTGTGCAGTGCCATGCAGAATCACAGGGGATGGCACTGAGCCCTCAGGAGCCAGGGGCTGATTTTACAGATCAAATTTCTCTGGAGTTTTTCAAAACCCTTATTTTGGGACAGTCACTGCCATGGACTTCCATCTCACTCTCACAGACACTTGGGCTCACACTGAGACAAGGCCTAAGCCAACCACCCTCTGACCAAACACAGCACAAATCAGGGGCAGAGCTGGGCTGGGCTGGCTCTGTCTGTGCCAACTCAGTGGGCAGCTCTGCTTTTTTGTTCCTCTGCCCTTTCCCTGCCACATCTCCTCTATTAACACTTGCCAGCCTCTCAGGCTCTGCGAAATCAGAGTCCTTTCCAAGGTTGGTAGTGGTTTGAGAGCTGTACCTGGGAAGTGCTGTGGAAATGTAAAGCATCCCTATGGATGACCTTATCACTGGGAAAGGAATCTTAAATCCGATCTATTTGTGTGACTCCCAGAGAGCCACTGCTGCATTATTCATGACAGTCTCCTCTTCTTCTGAAGGCTAATATTACTTCCCTCCCCCCCTCCGCCCCCATACAGCATTCATAATATGAATTTTATATTCTGAACTAAACCACACAGTCCTTTGTAGTGGTCAGTAATAGGATTCCTGCCCATACTTAGCAGAGTCCACATCAGAGAGAGCACAATCAGCCACCCCAGGAGAAGAGTTCCCAAGATCTCCTCTTACAAGGCATTGTAAAAGTTATAAATAGATTACTCTCTCTCCCTTTGTACCTTCTGGCCCTTTTCCTACACCAAGGGAACATATTTGTCACTAGGACACACAATATGCACTTAGATGTTTGACATCCCCGCCCTCATCAGATGGGCCATACAGGATTTTTCAACGAGATAGAAAATGTGAGATGTTTGGGATGCAGTTACAAGTTTGAGAGCGGTTAAAAGAATGTTAAGAAGAATTAGCCATGGCAGCTTACTTGGTAGTTTGTTATGGCTCCCATTTTCTAATACATCATATTCTTTTATTCCCCTAATTACTTTTTTTGTGTGAAAGACAATTCCCAGGGAACGAGCACTTCATTTCTTTGAACCACTGCCAACAATATGCACCACAATTGCTGAAAGCAAAAGAGAGGATCTGGCATATCTATTAGAGCTTTGCAAAGACATACTTTTTTTTTTCACTCTTTTTAACCTTGGCTTTCCCTTAATACCAGCATTGAATAAATGAATTACATTTCCTATTTTCCTCCCTTTCCTCACAACTTCTATTTCTGTTTTCAGATTGCTGTTTCTCCTTTTTTTTCTCTCTCTAAAAGTCAAGTCTTGATGGGTAATTATTACATCTCATGCATCTTCTGTCCCAGTCTTCTGTTGAAAAAATCAAGAAGAAAGAAGAAAGAAAGAAAGAAGAAAACAAGTCTAAATTAACAACCTACTTTGTAGAAAGTGATTTTAAAGGCATTAGTTCCTTCCACCTCACTCCCCATCTGCAGTGTCCTTCTATACATCCTTTTAGCACAAGCTGAATTAGCTCACCTTGAGATGAATGAAAGCCTTTATTCAAAGGGAAACAACACCCAAATCTTCACTGAGCTCTAACATTTCTCTTCCAACTTTGTACCTATAGCAGCAATATGAGCCAGCATGCCCACTTTCAAAACACAGGGATTTTGGATATTTATCTCTGGCATCTCATTAACTACACAGACATTTCCATCCATCAGCAGGAATGGATAATGAGTGCTAATGAAGTACTTTAAAAAGAAACAGCTTCCAGAAGGGAGGCTGGACTTCCTGGTTTGGGTTTTCTGCCCATTTTTACCTGCTTGGGACTTAGATGTCCCCAGGTGTTCTTAGTAGAAAATGGGCAGCATCTGCAGACATCAGGGATTCCCCAATTCCCTGTGAAAATATCTGGGATTATGGATATTGAAGTAACATGACCTTGATCCAGTTTGTTCCTTGAGCACAACCAGAAAAGATGATCCTAATCCTTTCCTAGAATTAGAGAGTTTCCAAGAGTTATTTCACTGAAAACAAGGGAAGTGAGCTGCCTGTTGATCACATATGACTAACTAATCATTTAGCTAATACTCATTTTTCCAGGCAGACAAGCTGCAGTCCCACAAGAATTTTGCTTGTGGAAGTCCCACTGGGCGGAAAGGAATCAAGTGAAAAACATTCAAATAAAGGGCTGTGCTCCATCAGGAGGAAACTATTCCAGCTGAAATCTTACCCAGGAACTTGAGGGGGTAGCCGTGTGGGAACTCTCATCACAGTCTCCAACCAGCAGCTACTGGGGAAAATGGGAGCTACTGTTTACTGAGAATGAGGGAGATCTTTGTGCCCGCAGTCACGTACTGAAAAAACTCCTGGGCTGTTAGTTGATCTCACAGCATCCTGGTGCTCAAGGAGATGGGGGAAGGGGAGGCAGCAGGGAAGCTTTTTGTAGTTTACTATTGGTTCAACACAGTGGTAAGCAAAAAAGTCATCATATCAGATGTATTTCTGGCTATTTCAGAGATCTGATTTATGTGTTTTGAATAAAGAACCTGGAGACAGACTTGTTCCTATATTTACCTCATGCCTAACTTTGCCATCTAACTTCGCTCACTCTGCCTGCCTGAAGTAGATCAGTCAGAATATAGATCCATAAACTGTATTTTCCTTGCAACTAAATAGACTTGGATGGATATCAATAGTTGTGTTTTACAACACTCAAAACAGAAATCTCAGTATTTCTGTGTTTCTTTCTTTTCTTCTTTCTTATAGCCTTAACAAGAGCCAAGTACTGAAAGTTTGGCGCTCAATTTGCAATGCAAATTAGCTAACATGCTAATTACTTGATTTGTGCACACAAACACTATTTGTACAGTCCCATTCTATTGTTTGAGCACTAAACGATGAGCACACCGAGTCAGTAGCTGGATGGAGACTTCCTGGAAAATGAAGTCCTTAAATTCAATTGCTGTTGGCACAAACAGCAAAACAAAGCAACACAAACAACAATCTCTATGACTCTGGTGAGTATAAAGTGATACAAATCACTGTTCCCAACCATGTTTTTGCAGAAATTCATCAGAATGCCCTGCTCTCTCTTCCTTGATGCTGGGAACCGGATCCAACACAACCCTCAAAATAGCCCATCATTCTTTGCAGATTTGTGCATTTGCTATTTTTGGATCTTGGGGATATTTTGAAAAAGTCAGAACTGCTGGCGCCAATTCAGCCACTCTTTCAACAAATGTGTTCCTCACCACCACAGCATATATGCTGCGTATCTCACTCACAGCAAACCCAAGTCCCAGGGAGGTGTGTCAAAACACTGGAGAAATCCCAGATTCTGCAGTGAGGTCCCTGCCAATCCCATCCAGGGTGATGCTGAGCAGCCCAGTGGCTGCAACAAATTCTGCCAGCTGGACACAATCCTTCCTTGGTCTCCTGCCAGCCGAGGCATGGCACAGACTGGTTGCTCCCCCCCCAGACACTTTTAATTTGAGGTTCAGAAGCAACAATGTCCCGGTTGTGTGGGGAATGGTGTCCTCATTGCCCATCCCTGCTCCCAGGTAAGGTCTCAGCAATTCTTCATTGGGCTGAGTCTGCTCCTCTTGGGCTGGGAGAGCAATCTAAAAAAGCCCTGGGATCACATCTACAAACAGTATTTTATTTTTTAATTACTGAGAGAAGAGGTCTAATAGGAACTCAGCCTGGTGCTGTACAAAACAGCGCATTAGAAATATTGGGGGCTCAAGAAAAATGCAAGCAGGAAGGCAAAAGAGGAGCACAATATGTCACCTTAGACTTCTTGAGTTAGTACTTTATTTCTGGATTGAGTTGTATGTCTTTAATTCAAGTACTGAAATATTTTACTCATCTTTTTTTTACACGGATGAATTAAATTATTTTTGGTGAAAGATGTAAAATATGTTGCATGGCTTGCACTGTTTTAACATATGTTACTGTAATAATTCAGGCATTATAAAATATGTTGCTAATACTATGGTATTGTCCTACTTACTACTAATTTAGTAAATTCTTCCAGAAATAGATTTTTTTTCAGGAAAAGTCTTTAAATATGATGCCAAAAATGTGCATCTTTCATGGGATACAGTCTTCAAGAAAATATATACCCATCTGAAATTGCCCAAGGACATTCTAAGTCCATTGTTTGCCCGTGTAAAATGTTTCCTTTTTATTAGCATGGGTTTTCCCTTATCCCTCTTCATAAAAGAGAGAGAGAAAAGGGGAAAAAAATGATACAGGGCTCATTTCAAAATCCATGAAAGTTGGATACTCCCAAAATTCCAACAAGATTACAGAGAAATCTCATCTGGTAAATATTACGTTCTGTTTTTGTCTTTGCTTAAGCTTTTACACAACTTGACAGCTTGTGGTATTGTGCCACATTTCAAAGTTAACGTTTACAAACATCTGGCTTGGGTTCAACATTCCTCTCCATATGGACCACAATGTCTCCAGCCTACACTGTTTGTGCAGAGTGAGGTAGAAAATCAGAGTTTTCCTAGAAAATTATAGAAACTTCAACAAGCAAGCCCAGCTTTCATGATTCATTGACTATAGCCTTGATTTTAATGCATCTTCATTTTAAAAAGCAGCTTTTGTGGCCTTTTGTGGACATTAAAATTCGGTGGGAATTTTGGTTTTTTCATCTGTGAAGATAGCCACTGTTTTAGAAAAAAAGTTGTATCCTGAACTGAGATGAAAGTCCAACATGACAATTACTGTGAGTGGGAGACACAGCACAGGCCAAGTGAAACATTTTCTCTCAAATACTTTAAAAATGTTTAATTTAATTATGACTATTTTTGTAGGCATTGAGTGACTTTTTTTTTTCCCAAAAAGTTAGAAAAAAAATTTAATTTGGAAAATATTAAAAGGAAGCATTTGGATAAATCTGGACCATTTCAAAAACTATGTAGTGATGAAAACTTGGTTAAGCTCACCCTCTTTCCAGCAAGAAAATAGCAGTTTCAGTAAATCCACATTCCTGACAATGCAGCTGTAACAATTTCACCAATGGTTTTTGAATGTGGATGTAATATGGAAGCACACAAATAGAAATATATTTATTACCCATAAAATTGGTGCCTCTTAAGCTTTGTATCAATAGATTAATTTTTCCTACGGCATCACTGAAACAGCTAAAATTCAAGATGTACCCAAGGCCATTTGTGTGGTTCCAGAATTTGAGTGTCCCACTACCTTTGCCATGATCTGAGGAGTGTAAGGACTGTTGTCTCTTTTTCAAGGGTAACTGATGGACACAAATATATTTTTTCCTTTGGGCCATACAGGAAGCTTCTGACCCAGCAGAAAACATCAGCTGGGTTTCCAGACATCTGAACCAGAGCCACTGGTGTAGGAAGGAGGGTGCTCAATTTGTTCTCATCCATGAGAATTCACTAATGAAAACTCTAGTTTGGTATTTGGCCTCTTTTTTAAATGAAACACTCAAAAATTTCAAATCTGAAAATTCATGGAAGGGCTGAGGACCTTCAAAAACTCTCTAGGTGACCTGACAGGTAGCCAAGAGCCTGACAAAACAAGTTAGTCTCCACTAAATTATGATACATCCTTTTTAATTGGATTTTTTTCAGTGCAGTCTCTCTTCTCCAAGGGATGGTGCCAGATTTCCAGCTGTGGAGTGAAGATCTCCAAACATTTGACCTCCATCCTGACTTGTAAGACAGTGATAGGTGTTGGATGAAAGGCAAACATGTGGAGGAGATTGTTAAGTGGCCAGTAAACAAGATTTGGGTTTCAGATTCTCTGGCTTAGGAAATCTCTAGACTGCAGACTGCTGGAAAAGATCACTGTATGCACACCCTGTTTCTTCAATTACACATTTCTTTAAAGGACAGAGCTGGGATTAACAGGGAATTGAGACCTGAAAGTTCCAGGTTTTATTCTCATGCCTTTAACAAGTGCGCTGTATGATCACTACAAAATTTCTTAACCTTGGCCTGTTTGCCATCTTCTAGAATGGGAGATTTTGACTTTCAACTTCAGAGGATTAACCTTTGTAAAATAATTTTACAAGCTTTGATAAAATTTGACATTAAAAAAAAAAAAGGAAAAATAAAATAAAAAATGCTTCCTTGCAAATTCTGCAGCATGCCTGTGCTGTCTGGGCACACAGATAGGGTTTGGGACAAGAGTTATATGTACTGTGGAAATAGTCATTCTTTATTCATTTTAAAAGGTCAACACAGCTTGCCAGCATATCACTGCTGCAGCTGTTGCAGAGCTTGTTATGGCATTAGGCTGACTCGGAATGATTTCCTTCCAAAGCTTTCTGGCACCCAGCACAGCCCTGCTGCACCCGGAGAGAGGAAACCATTCCTGGGGACAACAGAGCCAGGGATCTGCTGGACTGGGAGATGGGCATGGAGGGGGTGAGGAGGAGGAGGAGGCAGGAGCCCTGTCCATGGGTGACCTGGCAGCACCAGCTCTGATGCCTGAAGAGGCTACCTGGAACAGGGGATAGACAGAATTAAAAGAATAAAGTAGGTATTTACACCTCAGGCAATGCAAGAGTCTTGCAGAGACTCCACCCAAGATGGGCGACCCACATGGGTTTTTTGGACAGATATAAGTTTGGTCTGTTTGCAAATCAGAAGCTAATTGTCCAATTGCAGCTTCAGGTAATGGGGTCTCATCCTCCAGGTTGCCTTCCTTCTGCTTCACTGTTGTTCACATTTTTTGGGGTCTGAGAAAACAAGGTGGCCTTGGATTTTGGGCCTAGAGAGGAATTGTTTTGTCTGAATAAAACGGTAGAACAGCAGCCGACAGGCTATGGAGTTTTAGAGTTGCACACTAAAGCAGTACCGATCTGGAAAATAGAAAAGCTAAAACTCAAGGTATCAGTTCCACCCCAAACCCTGCACACAATAGGCTGTGGTGCCTGCTGCTGGTCTGGAGGCCTGTGCAAAATCTGAGTCCTTCCAAGCTCATAACCCTGATTTCTGACAGGAATGATCACTACAGCTTCCATGCTGTGCTGCCCTTGGCACAGTTCAAATGTGGGGTTTGGGGCTGCTGATAGACAGGGAGCTGTTCTTTCTTTCTCCCTTTTCTTTCTTGTTTTTTTTTTGATCTATGGGTGGAACCCCCATAATTGTCAGAGGGAATTTCATACACCCTCTGATGACAGATTGAATCCTTGCAAGAATGTATCATTAGAACAAAAACACACACAAAAATTTGGTCTTCTAGCATTTCAAATAAGACTAAAGAGGAACCTCCCTAGAAGGTCTTTCTGAGGCATTGTTTTAGTGACATTACTCTGTCTCAATCTCTCACGAGTGAGGAAAGAATATCTTCTCCCAAGGAGATTCTGCAGGCAAAACAACCCATGAGCTGTCCCAGAGAGACCTTCTTGAATGGTCTATTGTTCGAGCTCTCCCCATATGCAGATCTCCTGTCTGCAAAAGCATCTGCAGCTTCAGACAGCACCTCTGTGCATCTCGTGTCTGCTCTCTCATTTCTGACTTGTTCAATGGGACGTGCAAACTCTGTCCTGCAGCCCCAGGCCCTGTCTTCAAATCCAAGATTTTAAGGGAAGAAGGGACCATTGAGATTATCCAAGCTGTTACCCAGGCTCATGTCCTGCACTGCACATCCCACAGTTTGCAGTGATCCAGGCACCTCAACCAGGAAACCAGGGCTGCAGTCAAAGCTTGTCTTGGAAAGTCTTGATGGGCAAGAGAAACACAGCATAATATAAATGCTCTCTAATGCAACTATCTGGTCTAAAGTACTCCTGCAGCAGTCTGTGGAGAAAAGCAGGTGCTTCTGTAATGATTTCAGTGCATCTCAGATTGGCTATGCTGATTCTGGTGGTGTCTGTCTCACCACTAACCTTTTTGGGGTACTGAATGAGTACCCAAGCATAAGCACAGTTTTTTAAATGGCTAAAACGAGACCAGAGGCTCCTGCACCTCCTGGGAGCAGGTCTTAGTGGTCAGTCATCCTTACTGGCAATATGTCATATCTGATATGCATGATGAAATTCCCTTCACTGGGGTTTGCATCATATTTCTGTGGAAAAATTAGGTTATCTCTAGTGTCAGAAGAAAGGAGTTACATGGCTACTGTTTAAAAATCCAGTAAGTGAAAAGAATCCGTGGTTTAAACCCAGATTATCTGGCCTAGTAGCTTCACTTGAATCTTCGTGTTTGCTATCCAGACACTTCCATTTTTGCTCCTTTATTATCCTGACACAAGATATATAATTGATACACAGGAGCAAACTCCAGCAGCCTCCCCACTGTAATGAGTGACACGAAGCAGGATCTCAGCAGACATTCCCCAGACCCACAGGCAGAGGGAATTGGAAGCAAATCTTTCTACAACAACCTTAATTACACATAAGAGCCAGATAAACAATGCATAGCACACCTATTTACGTGTGTTGCAGCTAAGCATTAGGAGGCTGGCTATGACAAATTGTGTCTTCACACAGATCATTTGTAATGAAAATTTCCTTTCAGCCATGAAGACCTCTGAGGTCATGCAAATGTTCCTGAACTGCCAGATAGGGTTACATGGGCTTGTGTGGATGTGCACATGGGGATGTGTGTCAGAGGAGAGAGGAGCAATAATTCATGGCCACTCTCTGAGTGCCATATTTACTTCAGATTTAAGAGAGGAGCACTGCATGTTGAAGTGCCTGTTCACAGAGTTTCCTTAACTGGGAAGACTTTAATGCAAATATTGTAGTACACAATGACACCAGGAGGTCGTCTCAAATTCTGTCTGTAGAGAATTGGTTGTATTTTTACTGTGATGATCTATACAACTGATGTGCATGGCATTAAGCCTTTCTGATGGGAGGCCTGATGCCTCTCTCACCATCAGAGCCCATCAGCCAGTGTGGGATGAGTCATAAAGACTCGTTCACTGCCAGTGAAATCTGGGAGGGGCTGGGTGACAAATTCACAGCAGTTGAGAAGGAACCTATTTTGATAAAATAGGAGCAAATACCCAGACCCTTAAAGCATTGGCCAAGACAAGCAAAGGAGGCTGCACCCAGCCATGAAGGTGCTGTCCCTGCCAAGGAAAAGCTCCACTCTCTGCCCTCACACACCTGTAACCAACAGCTCCCTCCCCTCTGCAGGGCACTGCCATTTACCAAAAGCCTTCTCTGTTTGCCATCAGTGTCAGGTGCCCGAGGGAGGGACTGTTTGCACTAAATATCAAGAGGCCGCCCTTCATAAAAATGAACAAACACTTTCTAACCTACAGAGGGGGAGACTCACAGGAGATTCCACCAAGCAATTTGTGAAGAGTGAGACACGCTCAAGGTAGGCTTTGTAATGAGGAACAGTTTTCAGAGAAAACGTGAAAAAAAATATGCCTGCAATGCAATTGCAGGTAGCGATTTATTCCTGGAGTGTGGGGGCGCAAAGCAGGTGTAATATCTTAGGATTGCATTGGAATTAAAGGCCCGGGTTTGCCACGATTCCTCCCACACATGGTACCTCACTCTGCTGGTGCTAGCTTGGAAAGCAGTCTGCCTCAGCCAGAGCTGGGGAGCCAGACTCCCCAGTGAGGCTAAAACCCAGTGTCTCAGCCTGATTGCTTCCCAAATGGCACAGGCTGCTCTTAAAATCTTCTTCGTTTCAATCATCGTGCAGCCCCGGATCGTGTCTGTGCTCAAGTTTCAGCCTGGTGCTGGTCTCAAAGTGAATCCTTTGCTCATCCCCACCTACCCTGCACTGCTTTCAGTCTCTGAGTGGCTCCTCCACTCCAGTGAGATCTGATTTGGAGCAGACTACATGAGATGCCCCAGTTCAGGGGAATGCCAAATGTCCCTCAGCTTCTTGTGGAACATCAAATCCAGATCAGTGCCAGGTCCTTCAGACCCCTTTACACCAGATGTGATGTGATGACACCTACCCAATCAAATCTAACCCCTGACTCTCAAAGACTGGAGATGGAGGGGTGTCACCAACCTCCATGTTTTGACCTACTCATCCCTCTAAATTTTCAGAATTAATTATTTATATAGAAAGAATTTACGCATGCCCTAACACTGGTATAGGAAAATCCTGGTTGCTCTCTTTCTCATTGAGTCCCACTCTGAATGACTCCTAAATGTTCTCATAATACTTGTTTTAATTTTTGAGATTTGCTGTAGGAAATCACCCAGAGCCCTGATTTGAGGTTATGTCCTTTCTCAGCTTTGTGCCACCAAACCTGTGAATTGTCCCCATCAAAAGTCAGTCAGTTCCACTCACTGTGGCCAGTTCAGCAGTTTACTCTAGTGCTTAACAAATAAATGATGGGGGAAATGGAACCAAACCACAGGAACATCCAGTCTCCAACACTCCCTTTCAGTTTGTCCTCTCTAAGCAGGAAAATGTGAAGGACACACAGTTTGGAGATGCTCACTTTGATGCCCAAGGTCAGCCTTAGCATGGAGATCACTCTTTCCTCACCCTCTGGTGCACATTTTAAAATCTAGCAAACACCCAGAAGTAAAAGGCAAAGGCAAGACCTATTCTGCAGGAGTCCAGAGCTGGCATCCCCCAGCACCTAAGTGCCAGCTGCCAGATAATTTTGTTTTTATTAGGCTGACAGCTACACATGGGTGGGTGCCAACTTTTGTTCATTACATTTCATATTTTATAGCTTTGGTTTAGGTTTGGAAAGCTGTCGGCATTTGGAACGACAGCAGCCCCTGCCCCTGAGGGACAGTCAAGGCTTTTTTTCCCCCCTTCCCTTTTTAACTTCTCTCTCTTCGGTGACAGCTGCACTTTCTACTGGTTGCTCGCTGGCTGCGCTCCCCTCTGCCTCCCCAGGGCTCTGCTCCTCTCTCCCAGCCCCGTGTTTAAGTCACATCACGAGCAATGTTTAGCTTCGCCGCAAGAACTCCACGGCAAACAATCCCCAACTCCAACAGCTTGGAAAAGCAGCATTTTGATAACCCTGTGCTCATGACATTGCAGCCCCAGCGAGCCGAGCCGTCCTTGGAGCGCCCTGGCAGCTGACCCGTGCAGCAGAGAGGGATCAGCCCCCTGAGCTCGCTCTGCTCCACAATGGGGCAGCTTCAAAGGAAATGGATGAGTTTCTCACTTGGCCAACGGTGTCATTGAAAGCCGCGGTGGGGACGCCGCACAAAGGGTCAGTCTGTGCCAGCCCCTGCCAGCACTGATGGGCTGCAGAGGGTTTGTAAAGGAATAAAGGGTCCTCACGTTACCTGGGGATTTCTTTCAGACAGAGAACCCTTTAGTGGTGATTGATTTTGCCATTTGACTGTGTAAAACCTGCCCAGTGGAGCTCAGAATCATGACTGTTTCTGAGTGCCAGGCATCAATTGGAACAGAAACATTAACTTGCGGATTTTGTTTGCATTTCTGATTTTTAGCTGACAATTTCTTATTTTTGAGTAACAAACCATTTTTAAACGAATGTGCACTTCACTCTTCATAAGGACTTTCTAAAGGATAAACTTTACGTGTTACCAAAAATCTGTTTAGGAATACTCTGCTCTGAATTTCTTATGCAAGAATGAAACTTTTTGCAGATTAATTAAAGAAAAATCTTTGACTAATGGTACTATTTAAAAAAATTTTTTTAGCATAACTACTGGTTTATGGTCCTGCATTTAGAAATTGGATGACCCTTCATACCACAGCCAGTGAAACTTTATTTATTCTTCAAATACGTTTCACCACTACCTGACTAAAAGGAGGAGGGAAAAAAAAAACATTTTAAAAGGGGCAGAGAATAAATAATGAAACCTTTTCCAGCCTGTCTCCTTTTAGATTCCCTGTTTACTGCCAAGGAATGCTGTCCTAGACTGTGCACTGGAGAAATCTGCAGCTGTCAGGCTGGTTTCTCCAATCCAGCATGTTCCATGTTCTTCCAAACTCAAACATTTTTGTGACTGTCAGTGAGGGGACTGCAAATTTCGACCGAGAAATCAACAGTATCCACGGGCTGTGACCCTTATTTGTTGGTCAGATATGCAGAATCACATTACCATGGTTTGTGAACTAGAAATCTGACAAGAGCAATTTGACTCTTGTATTTACATTTCTAGCAGTTTCATCTTGTCATTTGTGGTTTTCTTCAAATTAGAAAACAATTAAATGAAGACTCTGGCAAAGAAGTGGAGCCAGATGTAACAGTTTCTCTTTACTCTTTGTTAATAGCAGCAGCAGCAATGTAATTTAATTCTGTCAGCTCTTCAGCTGCTCAGCAGCTGAGGAGATATGTGAAGGAAGAAAAGGATCATTCTCCTAAGATGTTGGATCAGTATCCAATACTTTATCTGCCAAAAATGAAGAGGGAAGTCCTTGAACCACGATTCTGCTGGGAATCTGGGAGCATCACCCAAACCCCTCCAACCTGATACTCTTTGGGGAGGGGAGAGTTATGAGTTCAAATTATATCATCCCAAAAGTGAGCAAATAAGGCTCATTTTATCAAATAAATAAAATATATGCACCAGAAAAATGTATGGCCAGAAAGGGAGTTCTTTTACATTACTGAAACGTTCATTCACAGACAGTACTGTCATTACTAAGTCAGTTACAGCCCTTATTTTCACATGTGCCTCAGCCATCTGACTTTTCCATGCCAGGCACACAGAATGGTAATGGATCATTTTCTACCTGCTGTAGCAGAAACTTTGTCCTCCACCTGTACAGAGCTGCCTGACCACAAATCTGAGATAAAGAGACAAAGCTTTCCTTGGGACAGAGCTCCCAGGGCAAGGGAGTGACACCAGGACAGGCACTGAGAAACCTCCTCAGCCTGCAACCAGTTCCCTTTTTCCCTCATCACTGGGGACAAGGACACAGACAGAGACAGAAAAGCCCTTGGGTACCTGACCCTCACATTCTGTGGGAATTTTGTGTGTTTCCTATCATCTGCAAATCAGGAATAACAGCATTACCCAGAAAAGTGATGACAGCCTGTACATCAAATATTGACTGGCTGTATTTAATACTACCCCAATGATAGACTGAAATATCTTTATCACTACATAAATATCCAAATTTATAATTCTTTCTGATATTCTGCAAGCTATAAAAATAGGCTATTGCACCATTTGAGGGAGGGGAGGCAGTTGCCTAATATCAGAGATTTAAAACCTGCAAACCCAACTGATAATTAATCTGAAAGGAAAATGGGTTAAAACATTCTCATCACTACTCTTCCATACCTTGGGCTGCTGCCCCATGAGGGCACTGCCACACAAACTGCTGATTCCACATTTGTCACACTTGGGTGTCATCCCTGGGGTGGGGATGGGTGTAAATTTAGGGGTCAGAGGAGGTGAAAAAATAATAAGTCAATGCAATAGAAAAAAAAAGTTTAAAAATTACATAGAATTAAAGCCAAATCAATTGACAAATCTCCACAGATGAGACAAGTCTGAGATGCCTGTATGTAGTGGGACATTCTATTTTCTTTAACTCTCAATGTCCATAGAAGGCTGACATAAGATGGGGTAATTCTTTACAGGACCTGCCTTTTATTCTCACTGTACAAAGAGGCAGCACCATTTATCCCTCTCATGAGAACAGAAATCAGGTGCCTTCTTGCTGGAAGAAGTGGGGTTACAGGGTCTGACACTGCATTTTAGCACTGCCAAGGTCCCCAGCCTTGTGAAGCTGCTTTGCAAGGTCTGTAGTGTCATCCTTCCCCAGTCACAGTCTGGGTGCAGCTGCCTCTGGGAATGGCTGGCTGTATTTTAAAAATGGGCTCTAGGAATGAATTTTCAATACATTTTGGCACTTGAGCTCGAGAAGTGAAGATCAAAGGGCAATCTATACACTACCCTCAGGTATACAGGCACTCCTCTCATCGCAGTCACCAAAGAATTTGGTCCAGAGTATGTTACTTTTCCTAAGACTAATTAATTTTTACAAACTAATTACTACACCACATTGCAGGTTTGAACTAAATGCTCCAGTTTCATTTGGTGTGTGCTTTCTGGGATGAGAATTGGCTTGAAACAGTCATATTCTAAACAGTACTTATTAGCAACATGAATAAAAAAGATCCAAACCCTTGCAGCACTCACATTAACCTTAAACTACAAACTCTCCTGTCACTGGGATTCCCTTTCCTCTCCACAGAAGTGCTGAACTCCCTTTAGTCTCACACACCAGTGCCAGCTGCCTAGAAACATTTTTAATTAATGTATATTTTTGTGCTGGAGGATAAAACATGGGTTGTGCTGATCACCCTCCTAAAGAAGATGATAATCCCAGCAGTAGAACAAGCTGCTTGTCTAGATAAGGATCAATGGAAGTGCTGTACATGGAGGCTGAGGCTGGGGCCTCAAAGCTGCAACCTGGGCTGCAGAATTTGTGGTGATGCTGTAATACAACAGCAACAGAAGCAATAAAGTCCTGGTTTGAAGTCTCTGCTCCAGTCTCCTGTTCCTGTTTCGGTCAGATGTTTTCAAAGTAGAAAGAATATGCTCTTACATCTCCAAAGGTTGGTCCTAGATTTTTTTGATCATCAGCAACTGCATTTATTTATCCCTGGGACTCCTGCCAAGCTGGAACCAGTAGCCAGGTAAGCTCACTGCTGTGCTGTTTTCACCAACTCTTTGCTGCACTTCTTTGTCCAAATGGAAAGTGTTTCCCAGGAACCAATCCAGGCATAAAAACAAACACAACCCCTTCCCCAGCCCCCTCCCCAAACAGCTATAACAGGCTTTGCAGGAAACATAGGATTGTTTTCCAAATTAAACTTGCTAGAATACAACTGCTGAGTTGTTGTGGGTGTTGTTCCCCTCAATATTTTGTGGAAAACAATTCCACCATCAGACAGAAGTAAGTTTTTTCCCCATTCAGATCCAAGAGCACAGTCCAGGTACTGTGCACTTGAGATGATCTCATTATCCACATCAGGAAAGTGTCTACAAAATTTTTCATGGAACTGCTAGAAATTAAGCATCAGGAAAAGGAATGCAACACCTACTATGGTTTGGATTAGAGTCTCTTCACCTACATCCTATGCTGGATTTTACAATTCCTTAAAGTTAAATGTACACACAATAAAATAGAGTTCAGGTGGCAGCTCTGGTTTACTTTTTGTCTGACCAGCTGCAAAGCAATATGTGCAAGTGACTTCAGGAAAACTTTGCTTATAGACTAAAACAAATTATCCGTGTGTTTTTCTGATGTCTTTGCATTCAAAACCCCAGTAGAGTTTATCCATTAATGGATGAGAAATTAGAAGAAAACCCTACACTTTAATGTGAAGAATGTGCTTGGAAATACTTGGGAACTCAGCACTTACAATTCACAGCAATAATGCACTGAGGAATATTTCTCCTTAAAACCAAGACCCCAGTTAAGTGATTTCAAGAACAACATCATTGTCTCCATGAAGACAACTGAGTCCTCATTATTTACAATCCCTGAAATATTCAAGATTGCTGGTATGGGGGCGAGCAGGAGGAGATTGTTATTTGCTTGTGATTTTATTTTCAAGAAGGTAAAGCACTTTTTTAAAAAACAGGTTATAAAGGACACTTTCCAGTAGGTTGGGTTTTTTATCACGTTTCTTTTAACATTGCTTTTTTTAAAAAGTTTCATTGGAATCCAGCTACAAACTTTTCTTTCTTCAGAACTTTGTCACTTCTGTGTTTCCATGGAAAAGTATTGTAGGGATGCTTATATGGGCAAGCTTTTGTTTCAATTATCAATAAATTTCCATGAATCCTGGACGAAAAAAAGACTCTTTTGCTTAAGCTAGGGAAGTAATTCCTGTTACTTTCCACTGCAGTGATTTCTGCCTTGGACCTGCAATTTGTTATATCATGGTGGGAGAAAATTGCAAAGCTCAACCTTCCTGCAGCTCTGCCAAAATTCACCATGTTACTGAGAACCTGGCAAATTTTCCCTTTCAGCATCACTCTCCCCTTCCCACTCACCAGCCACCCTTTAAATGCTGCTTGGGAGTGATGCTTGACCCTAAAACTGAAGGCTTTTCCAGCTGACCTGGACTTTGAGAAAATCAAGTAATACAAATGAAAAAAAAACCAACAAAACCATAACCCTTCAGTTTCAACAGTCTAAATCAAAGCATATGAAGCCCTTGCAAGACAAAAGGTATGAGAAGGTCTCTGCAGCCACTGGCTCCCATTGATAAATACCTATTATCTTACCAGATAGCCCTCATGCCACATCTTCCCCTTTCCATCACTGTTGCAGAATACAGCTTCATTTCATTTCTGAAAGAACTTTGTTTACCAAGAGGAAAAGCAAAAAGAATATGTTTTGTCACCTCTATGCTAAACCTATTGTCTCCTTCCTAAAAGCAATCATCTTTAGATATTAAAATGGCATGATCTGGGTATTGCATAGCATTTCTTCTAATCTGCCTGCATTGCCAATTCAGTTCACAGATTGCATTCATTCTCCTTTGAAAAGCTTACATTGTTGAGTCAGAACTTTCCTAAGAAATAGAATTTGCTCACATCAGCCTCGCTGACGTGAGGCAAGGACAAAGTCAAGAACAGAGGAGGGACTGTGCTTTGTAAGGAGACTGGGGAATCAGAGGCTGGAGCTCGTTAGAGTGTATTTTGGAACAATCCAGGTTAAAAAGCAGAGCTATACCAAAGTTGGTTTTTTTTTCTTTCCAATCATGAAATAATAAGAGCAAGAAGGGCACAGAGCATGAGCCACACTTAAACACAGGAATGGATAATGCACTCCATCAGAAAAGGGGAACAAATAAGTGAGAAATTTTCCCAGCTCTTGCTCCAATCTCTTCGCTACTGGTCCATGTTCTGCTTTTCAGACCTGCCTCTGAAAAGGGCAACTCCTAAACTCCCAGCCCTAAATGCAAGAACTTTGGGGGTTTTGAGGTTTTCATACAACCTAAACCCTGTGATTCAGTACAAAACATCATCCCACTCTACAGGCAAGGAAAGCATCCCTTGGACTGGCTCTTCAGCTGAACTCCTGTGAGCATTCAGGACACTGAGAGCATGAGATGTGTGTGTGTGTGTCCATATCCAGCCAGATGAATTTTCTGTGTTGCACAGAATCGCTGAGCCCACCGACCAAACCCTTTTTGTTGGGTTCTTTATTTGGGGTGCACGGATTAAACCAGCACAGCACTGTGCACAACAACTCCTCCCAAATCCCCTCTGAGGCAGGTGACCCCTTCCCGTGGCTTTATTTCTGCCTGCACTTTGGCAAAAAGGATTTCCCTTGTGACACAGTCCCAGCTCCACATCAGAGCCTTGCTGGGGAAGCACAGAGCAAGGGCAATGGCACAGGAATGCTTGAAGGGAGCAATTCAGGGACATCATTCTCCATCAGTGCAGGCCACTAATGCCAACATAAAAGCTGTCGTGGATCACCCACCTAACCCTAGAGAAGGTGTTCACAAAGGCACATTTTTAATTTTGCACAGCATAACATCACACAGGGCTCACAAACAGCAGAACTGCACCTCTAATTCTTATGTGTACTCCCAGACAAACGATGCAGCTTTCTTTATGACATCAATTTATTTTTCACTTTGCAATTACGTAAAAACAGCAATAACACGGGAAGAGAGATGATGTGACGGATCCTGGTGCTGAATTATTCATTGCCCTTCATCTGCTGACTTCACATCAGACAGCTCCCAATGCACCTCGCATAAATCACAGTGGATCTTTTTTTGCCACAGCCACTCTAAGATCCAATCGTGTGCTTTTTCACCTAAACACTATAGGATAATGGTATTTTTTTGAAGGAGGGGACGTGTATACATTGATTGGGAAGGAGGGCTGTGTCCTGCAGTCATTGATATTTGGTCAAGAAGAAAAGAAATGTAATGAACTGAAAAAGATCCATCAGATACATAGGCTTTATATAGTAAAAAAGTTTTTTTATATATATAGAAGTCTAATGGTATGGTGAGGATTATAAGCACATAATTTTGTACACCTAACATTCAGTATCTGATAAGCTGTGTTACCTCCCAGAGCTCGGTCTCAGACAGCAATACTATAAGACATTTGGGGAAAATAGAGAAATTAATTTCATAGTCTCTGTTTTCAATATATTATTTATTTATTTATTTGTTTATTTGCTATATCCTAACACTTGATGGGATGAACTTCAATTCCACTTTGGGGAAAAGTGGCCAGAGTTTGTTGAATCACAGAACACCCACATTAAGAATTGCAAACTGCAAAGGAGTGTGTTAGCCTTAATGAACATCCAAAAGGATTTCAGCGCACTAGGCTGGTCTCCACACCAGTGAAGGGTTAATCCATGTGCTCCATTCCAACTTTCCAGGCCCTTGGGCTGGGCAATCGCTGCTGACTGAACTCTTGAGGGATTTGGATATTTACTACCCTGACCTCACAGGGTCTGTTGCAGTGAGAAGCCTTCTCACATTCCCCATAAGTGCTATCCCCTGCACTATGGTGAGTAATAAAACCAACATTCTCAAGAAATTTCCATCTTTCATTAGCCAATCCCCTCATCAACACATTTTTTAAAGGATGGCTGGACAAGCTGTTATTTTATTTTGCTGCAAACAAACACGGATAAACATCCTCCTTCTCCTCCTTTTCCCTCAAGCTGCCTCTGAAACCTCCCCAGATCACGAGGGTTTAAGGACCAAACCCAAATAACTGTGTCAGAACAAACTGTGGTGCCTCAGCTGAGCTGTGGCAACCACGACTGGGTGAACTCTTAGGGCAGCTCAAGGTGCTGTGGCTGCCCCGAGCCAGGCATGGAAGGTGTCAATCTGAGCTGACACCTCTGCAGCCACAGCAGCCCAGGTGACGTGCAATAACAAATTAAGCCACATTTAATGTCTCCAAGGCTTAGGTTCCTCTTTTAGTTCATGTACTACCTGATGTTGTAGCCTAGAGAAGTGCCTACAGCAAAGATCAGCTTTCAACCACGTGGGCAATTTTGTTCTCCACGATGCACCACAGCTTTTCTTTCTTCCTGCTCCAGTGGTTCCCCTTGCTGACAGAACTTTTGCCTCTCTGAAGCTTTGTATTGGGATTTATTCCCTATTATCAGTATTTGTTTGTAATATGATAACTCTGCTCTATCAGCCCTAAAGAAGCACAGACTAAAAGGGGGGTCCCTGCATGGAAGGATTTAGCCGTGCTCTTGCTTACTTTAATTCGTCTGCCTGTGCCAGGAGCAGGAGGATGTAGAAACAACAGGATATCAAAAAACAAGAGGAAAAGCACTGAATCCTCAATAGGAGCTTTGCTGTCACTGACTAAATAGTTTTCAGGAGAGTTTGGGTCAAGCATAGAAAACAAGGCCTGTTTTACCATATATTTGGTATATATTGCGATTTAACAGCTCATATATGACCGGGAAAAGGGATATCTCATAAATATGTATGAAAAATATACACAATATCAAATCAGCTGTCAATATCAGCCCATCTTTTCTTTTTTTTTTTTTTTTTAAATAGTAATAACTGAGATTCAGAGCAAATAAGGGACTTGGGGAGAGGGAAGCTACAGCAAACCTAGAACAAGGTTCCAGGTCTCTCAAGTCCTAGTCCAAGGCATAAACTAAGTGGGAATATTCATGTGCATAAGCATTTACAGAATCAGGGCCTGCAACTGCAATCCAACTTGGATGTAATCCAGCTTGGATGTAATTTAATTTACTCATGAGATCTCAGTTAAAAAATGCTGGTTTCATGAAAATATAGCATTACTATTGATTTTTTTTTTAAGCTGTAAATTGGGCAAATACAGACGTAAATGCAAACCACAAAATACTTGAACAGATGCACAAAAGACAAGCAGTCACCAGACTAAAATCATTGGAAAGTTGCTTCCCCCACCCCTTCTTTCTTTTTCTGTATTTTATTAACATTTAGAAAAGAAGAAAACATGTATTTCTGACCTCTTCGTTAAAAATATCACAAGATTCATTAAAAGAAATATTTGGAAACCTCAAAACTCTTCTCCATTTCAGTGAATACCTGAAATCCAATGCCTCTGATTAAGCAGAAAAGGGATGAGCTGTTATGTGAAGCTGACAACAACAATTGTGAACTGAAGAATGGCAAGTTCATTGCAAGTAGCTGGTAATGATTTCATGCAAAGGATTAGAGAGATGGAAGGAGGGACCAAGCTGGAGTTTGTTTACAGACAAAGAGCCAGTGGGGGGGGTGCAGGGAGCTCCCAGGAATTTCTGGGCTCCTGAAGACAGCAGGGAGATGGGGTTTCTGCTCTTGCGAGGCAACTTGGTCAGGAAAAATGCTTCAAATTTGGCTGTTTACCATCAAATGGTAATTTCCAGAGTGTCAGCTACTCCCATGGATGGCATGGGGAATTTTTGGCTACTCAGAGGCACTGAGTGCAGAAAGGTCCCTTCCTCTCATTACAGAATTGCAGCCATAACGACATAAAAAAAGACTCTTCATTAAAATGTTTCTGTGTAGAAGTTCTCTTTCTTGCTCAACCAAACTACAAAAACTCCAAAATTAAGGTTTCAAAACCAGAAAGCTGCTCCATTTCTTCTAACAACCCAAAATTTCCTCCCAAAAGCATAACTATTGCTTCTGGGAAATTCTGATTAACTGAATAGCTATTTTTTCATTAAAACCAGTTTTAATGCAGAATTATTTAACCATTCCTAAAATGTACACTTTTACAAATCAAATATATTACATCTAGGAACCAAAATATTAATTTGGAAACTTGACCTACTTAACCAGGCTTAGAAAATAAGTTGGCTTTGTTCCTTCAAATAATTGTATTGACTTTTTCATTTTGAAATATTAAAACACAGTGTATTTTAGTGCTGTAGAAAGTAGAATGGTACAGCTACTATCAGTTTGAATGGACTGCACTGAAAGAATGTCATCTGCTAAAACCAAAATGTTTCCTTGAATGATTGAGAGCTATTGATCAGTAAATACATGGATGTTATTGATGCTGCTCTCACCACGTGCTGAGGGATCCTCTTTGAACAGAGTGTGGGTTTATTCTGTAATCAACTTTTATTTTCCAAACTTTCATTTTTGCAAGGAAAGAACCAGAAGGAGTCTAAGGATACCTGTAAATCAAAGCAAGGAGGGTGCTGCAGAGCACAGACCTGGGTTACAGCCATGTCCAGACATCTTCCCTCTGCTCTCTAGTGCTCCTCAAGGCACGGAGCCTGGATAATTAACAAATCACTCCTATTGCTTTAGCCTCTTAATATCACTGAATCTCTTTCTCCCTTCTCTTGTCACCCCCTCCCTCCCTTTCCCTGCACTATATTTATATCTGGGAGGCTGCATTCAAGCACTTGGAGATGATGTTTCCTGTGGAAACCTTTGAATTATTTCAACAATTTCACAGCATGTTGCTTTTCTCTCCTGTCCCTTGCTGCCTTGTTCTGGTGATTGGTACTAACAGTAATAGGAAAAATGGTAAAGAAAACAATGCCAAGACCAGCTCTGCCAGAGGAATCCTGAGGCAGCACAGAGATCTGATTTCAATTACATCTGCTCCAGGGAGAAAAATCTTGCAGCAGGGGATGGATCCTCTGCTGGGGTCAGTCCCTTTGGGCCAGGGCTCCTGCCCACAGTGGGCAGCAGGATTTGCCCACAGATCCCCATTCCCCTTCCAAACCCCTCATTCCAGCCCTGTAAACAGCAATTGATTGTTTGCTGGAGTCCACTTTGCATAAATGCTGCCAACAAACCCCTCTGTGTCTGAACTTTGAATATTTTTAATGTGGATTCCAGAAGCCAAGTGTGCTCACACACAGATTTGAGAAGAAATCCCCAACTGCTCTGTGTGAAGATAACTAATTGAGAGCCCCAATCCTCACCTAAAGAGAAAGTTTTTGTGCTGGGTTGTTTGGTTTGGTTTCTGGGTTTTTTTTTTTTCCTTTTTACTCCTCTGAATGGAGACTATGATTTCCTGCTTTCTTTTAAATTTTTAATATTGCACTTTTTAAAACTTTCGAACTATTGATTCTTTTGCTGTAAATCCAGAGTCTCCTATGAAAGGTAATGAAGTGAGAGGCAGAATTAAGAATGCCCAGATGTGTTGTAGCTTATAAGAACAGTTTACAAGGAGAATGCAAAACTGCCAGCAGACCAGTGACGGGTTAGCTGTCTATATAAATATATTGTGCAGGAAACAAATCGCCAAGCCTGGCTTCTGGACTTTGGTCGGGGCCATGTAAGCTCAGCTGCTACTGCCTGTGCTGACAAAATGAGAATATGCTGGTTTTATGATGGTACAGACAAATTTATGCCAATCCTCAGCAAGGAAGCTGTGGTTGTTTCTTAAAGCATATGAAAAGCTCTTAATTACACAGTGGCTGGCTTGGACCTGGCAGAGGTAAGGAAATAGGCATGGATGTCCAGCCTGCTGTTAACCCGGGGGTTTGCAGCCCCTTCTTCTCCCTCCTTACCCCTGTTTTGGGGCACTGGGCCCCCTGGACAGATGAATTTGGATCCCTGCAAGAAATCTGCTGCAAAATGGAATTCTTAATTTCCAAGCTTTCCTGCTAATTTCACCAAGCAACTTCTTGGCTAAGTGCAGTCCTCCATAGGTTGTGTTGGAAGGGCCAGGCACTCATTCACATGTGTTATTAGGTTGCAACAGAAAGAGTCTGAAATATATGCAACAGAAACATACACTTTCCCAGCTTTCCCTTAAATTAAATTTCCTATTCTATTCCTCATGTGGGTATGGTCATTTTTAATTTAAATTTGTTAGAAATAGACATTAATTTTAAGGCGATTTCATAAATCGCATGCCAATGTTATAAAGCAAGAATGTAAATATGTCAGTTTGCAGAAAGCCAGGCTTAAAAAAAATATGAAAGAGCATAACACTGCTGACATTCCCATCACAGGCTGAAATTTCTATCCAAAGCTGCTTTCTATCTCAGTGGCAAGGAACCATTTCTGAGCAGCACAGATAAACAGATATGTAGAACCTCTGGGGTGTCACTTGGCAGCGTTGGCTGCTCCTGCTCTGCAGCTGTCCCATGAGAGAGGGTCCAGTCCTCACTCCTCCCATGGGATGGGACTGCCTTGTCCACAGGATCACCCACCTTGAGCCATCCCAGATCATTTCTCCCTCCTTTTAGACTTTACATCTCCAGTGAGGAAGGCAGAGAGAGAATGAGCTGTGTCCTTGTGCCTGCAGCTGTGGGGCTGGCTGGTGCTGTGTCCCCTCCAGAGCTTTGCCCAGCCATGGTTTAGGTCTTTAAGATAACAGGGGTCTGTTCCCATCCCATGGGGGAACTTCCACACCCTGTTGGAGCCCTCTGCTCCCAGAGGCTGTGCCAGTGATGGGAAATGGGTCTGGGTACACCGGGCAGCTCTGTGACCCTCTGCTGTGACACTCTGCACAGAGTGAAGGGGTGGGAGTGCTTTGCTGCAGAAAACAGGCATTAAATTCAAGGCACATTGTTCTGCCACTGCAGAAAAAAGCTCTCTATAGGTTGTTCTGAGGGCATTCAGTGCTCACACCCTCTCTGCACGGGCAGATCAGGCCCACTTGCAGCACAGTCACCTCTGTGGGGCTGTGAGTGCCCAAACCTGCTCCAGCCTTCCCCATCCTCTGCTGCCATGCAGTTCCCATTGGGCAGCATTTGGAGACAGCAGGGAAAAGAGGTACCACAACACTTCTCCTTTAAAACTTAGGAGAGGCTGAGCTCATCTAGACAGAGCCCTTCCACTGTCCAGCTTTGGCTCCCTTATTTACAGAGCAACATTTATTTCTATTGCCCTCCTCCCCGGTGCTATTTATAATATAGGGAAGCGTTCTTCACACAAAATGCCAGGGAAAAGTTTTCCTGGGCTGCTCAGCCCCTTTGCACAAGGCCTGCTTTGTGTCCCTTGCTCAGGGCTTGCCATTTGGGGAAGCTGTAGGTCTGTAAGAAACAACAAAAATTTACAGGAGAATGTGCTTAACATTTTGTTGCAGCCTTTGAAAGGTTTTACGAGAAGCAAAGTATTTGGAGCAGATAAGCCAGCCATGCATGTACTCGGCTGGGATTTCTATCAACATATTACTCTAATTTTCTCCTCTCCTATTGATCTGCAGGGTACCACCTCTTCAAACCCCAGACAAATTGATCCTCTGAGTAACATCTGTGCACACTATTAATCTTTTTCACACATTTGATGTTCCACATTACTGGACACAGGACACACACTATGACTCGAGTGTTAATCAACTAATACCTGAAAATTAGGCTTGTGTCTACTGTATAAACATTGACAGACTATCTATCACCTGCCTGAGTGAATAAATGAATTTTGCCTTTGTTGCATGCACGGTGGCACTCTGGGGCCTGGAATATTTGCTGGGTTTGGAGGACATCAAACAGTGAGGCCAACATGGAGCCACCACTGGGCAGCCACCAGTGCAGGATGGGGCACGGACAAGGGGGGACAGCAGGCTCCCTCCTACCCCAACAGACCAAGCAGCTCCCAATCACAGCAACAGGCTTTTCTCAGTGTATTTTGGAGGGAAAAAAAAAAAAAAAAAAGTGGAAATCCATTGGACAGATGGGCTAAGGCCACTCCATTCATGTCCCAGGCTACCATCCAGCTCAGGTCCCAGAAAGAAAATGGAAATACTGAAAGTGTCATGTGCACCATACCTGATTTTACTCATTAAGTGAGTTCTGGGTATTTGCCTCTGGTGAAAAAGGTCCAGAACTTGCACCACCACTACCAAACTCCATTTCAGTGTTTCCTGACAGGTACTAGTCATTGTTTGCAATGCAAATCCCTGGACATGGCTCTGTCCTTCTTTTTTTCCTCCTTTTTCTCCCCCTGTAACCACTGAGACAGATGGCTATTTCTTCCTAGGAGCTGGTAGAGCAGTCTGATTGCAGTGTCTGATTGTGATCATTGCTGACTCTGACACCCTCCTGGCAGCCTCCTCTCTTCTGTTACGCCAACTTCCATTTAACAGAAGAAGAAGGGGTAGCAGAGGACAGGCACAGCTGAAAAATGCCAAGTTTGGGTCCCTGCTCAGGCCAGGCTGCAGCAGATCAATGCCCCCCACCCTCGGCACATGAAAAGAACCAGAAAGATTCTGGCTGAGTTTAATAAAAGGCAGTCAAGGCTTTGCTGCAGCATTGTCTCTGGGTAGGACAAAACTGCTTGAATCATCTTTGTTCTGAATTTTTTTTTTTAAGTGGTTTTCTTGGAAGAAGAAATTTATCCAGGGAGGGTCTCTTGTGACAACTTCCTGAAAGCATCTAAAAAATCTGGAAAATTAAATATATGAGGTTATTTGGCAACTAAAAAGTGAAACATTGTATCTACAGAAATTAAGCTGTTGGGTTTTGATGGATGCCTGAAAGCTTTGAGAGAAAAATACCGATGAAAAAAACAACCTTTGCTAGTAACAAAAATAATTTCCTCCTCACCAGGAGAGATTAATTCACTTACATTCCGCTCTCAGGCTGGAATTCTTCATGCTCCATCTTTTTCTAATAGTAATTTTTTTTTTTTTTTTTGCAAAGCAGGGCAGAGGCCTCACAATAAATGGGAAAGGAATCAGGCAGAAGAGTTCCACACTAAGGGTTGGTGGAAGAGCAGTTTGGGCTCCACAGGTCAATCACCATAGCTGCTAACCAGGTGAAAAAGATGCATCTCTAATTCAGATCATTCTGATTTCATCATGTAATTCTTGGAGGGAGCCACTCTGGAGCTGCCAATCTCCCTCCTGAATTTGCAGGAACCAAAACAAATCCATGTCCTTAACACAGGTACCTCAGATTAAAAAATAAAGGTGAGGGGAGTGGTTTTCTGTACTTGCTGCCTTCTCACTGACCCTCCCCATGCAAGTACTCCCCTTCCTGCAATTTGTCTCCCCACTTTTGCATGTTCAGTCTTCACTGATGCCTCCAATCAATATGGGAATACAAAGAATGGCAAAATAAAAATATCTCAGCAGTAGGTAAAGAATAACAGCAATATTAAGAAGCCCAAAAAAACTCAGTGGTAAAGAAAACAAGACACTTTCACATTTATATATTTATACTGACACATGCCCCCTACAAAATTGGATATTCCATCTAAAATGGCTCCATGAAGACACTACAGGTGTTACAAATTCAAGTCCAGATAATTCACACTCCAGATCAGCTAAAGTTGGACATGAGGGACCTCAAGGACACATTTAATGAGGTATTTTCATCCAATTACTTCATGACAAAACAAACAGAGCTTATGCATTTCAGGAAAACCTAATTTTTCCATGAATTATGTCTTGAGCTCTAAAGCAATGCATCTAAAACAGCTCTGCAGGTGCCTAACCTGGTTATCTGCTACCTGGCAGGTACCCCTGTTATTTGCTACCTGCTCTGCTCTGGATCAGACCACTCTGCACTTGTGCTCTGGTCAGTCTCCTGGAAGGGGACCCATGTGGAGTTGAGCCACTCAAAGAGGGCACTGAACTGCTTTATTCTCTAATCCAAGGAATTCTGTCCCATTTAGGTGGTGGTATGGAGGGATAATTGTTACATCATCCATTTTTTTTAAAAGAGAACATTTAGCAGATGAAAAATCTCTGCATTAGTGCTGCACTGAGGTGCAGAGAGGAGCCAAGAACCAACCTTGTGCACAGCGCTTTCTGTTAGCAAGGAATAGCCAACAAAACTGCTCAAAACCAGTTATCAAAATCCTCTCCACTGCACCAAACATCAACTCACCCCAAGACTCATCTGGGGAGTCAAAGGATTCCACTGAGAAGCCAAGAGTATGAAAACTAGACAGTATCAACTTTATGCCTGTATCCCTCACAGCCCTTCACGCCCTGATCTGCGTGGGCGTTGATTATAAACAAAATGGGAAAACATTCTTTCAAATCTCCTTAATTGCCTGTATGTCCCCTCCACACATCCCAAAGAAGAGTTCCTGGCATCAGCTGATGAGGGAGGTGAACCATGAATAAACAGGTTTCGCTCAAAGTAATTCCATTAGGGCCTGAAATGACTGGGTGAAACCTGAGTAGGGGAAATCATGGAGAAACCCAGCAGCTGGGCTCCATGACATCACTAGCAGGAATCAAAGGGAACCAGCCTCTAAGTCATGCAGGAAAAACCCCTGGTTTTGTTTGTCTGCTTACAGAAGTGCAGTTTGCTTTCCAAATGATGAAAAAAGAAAAAAAGAAAAAGAAAAAAAAAGAAAGAAGGAAAAAAGAAAAAGCTTTGAAAAATTTGGTCCTGGTATTTTGCTCTTTTAGGTAAATCGTTTTGCATTTATCAAAGCTGACAAGGAAATAAAATGCCTGAAATCCTTTCTGTTTGCCGTGCATGGAGACGAATTATTGCAGAAGCAATGGTACCACATGCTGCCAACAAAAATACAGTAGTGCACGAGCTAAAAAGTTATGAAAAAAGGGGGGTGCAGTGCTTAACATCTATATTATTGCTGCTTTCATTTGTTTGCACGTCTTGACCTTATTGGAGAGCTTATCAGGAGCTAGTTCTACACAGACATCATATTTGTTGTCAAGGGATATCAAATAAATGACAAATAACTGCTTTTGGAGTTCAAAGAGCAGAAAAATAACACAAGCCAGGATATTTACTGCCTCATGTTTAACTCACTCGCTTGTGTCTTACTCCAAGACGTGCTTGAACACTTTAGCCATGGCCCAGAAGACAAATCAGAAATCAAGGGGGGATTATGGACAAAAAAAACCTTCTTCTAGCTCCTTTGTGCTCAGTAGCATGGGTATGACAGGAGATTGTTTTAAGGTAGAGCACTCAACTATTTAACAAAAAATAATTTCCTAAATAAGTCCATTCCTTACCCTGGAGGAGTGAAAAGCCATTTTTGATGGATTCCTTTTTTCATAAAAAAAGAAAAGAAGAGCTATGAAGTCAGGGAGCTGGGATGGGATTCGTGCAGCTGGAGCCACCACCTGGGCTCCCTCTTCATCATGAAAAAGAGAACAGCAGCTCCTAGAACAACCAAACCATCTCCTTGTTGTAACCAAAATGCACCTCAGGAAGGTGACATGGCCACCTACAGGAGAGGAGAGCTCCCTCTGGATTACACATAGTCCAGACAACTGAAGCAGACTTTTTTTGGCAAAAACTACAAGAAATTACTGCTGCCTTCAGTGTCTCTGTAACACAGAGGACCTGTACCCACACTGGTCCTTGTTCTATGATTTCACTCCTGGTGGGCTGTCCATCCCCACCTTGCTTTCCAGCCTGCCCAGCCTCGTGTGCCTACTTTCTGTTTCCTGGTTTGGGTCCTGCCTCACACTGTGCCACCCTTATTCCAGTTTACAAGACTACAGCCTCAAACACGTTATCATAAAAAATTGTCCACTGTAAAGGTTTCCTCATAAAAAACCCAGCTCTGTTCACAAATAAATTAAGAATGTGCTTAAACCCCAGTGAAAGCACTGGAACACAAGCATGTGCTGAAAGCCTTTCCTGAACAGGGGCCTATCGCCTCCCTCTTCCTAAAACCTATTTTGGTTGAGCTCATATTTCTTGTTGGCAAGAACTTAAAAACAAAATGAAGGAAAAAACTTTTCCCATAAAAGTTGAGCTTAATAGACCACTCCAGCATCCTTAATTGCCATATTTTTGTGTATTGATGCAAATAATTATTAATGGACCATTTCAAGGAAAAGGTTATATTTCATATCAAAAATGCACCAAAAAATGAGTTAGCACTGTTGTACACCATAATGCTTTGCAAAGTTAATCAACCTAGATAGCTGGAATGTGGGAGAATGTTTTGTTTCCAAGTGGAAAATTATTACAATATCCAGGGGGTTATTGTCTTGCCAACTGCCTTTTAGTCAACTCTTCTTTTATATGGAATGAAGGTCATGGAACATCTGAAAACTGCAAGCAACCTCTTCACTCAAAAGAAAAAAAGGAAAAAAAGCCCAAAAATGCCCCAAAAACCAAGGCAGATTTTATTTTTTTTAAGCGGGTGAAGGAATCCACTGATGTAATAAATGTATCCATGTATTCCAAGTATAACTTGGAGCCAGTCTAGTTATAAACTCCTTAAGATCAAGGTTCATCATAAAACTGGGCCCTACCTTTATTTTTGCAATACTAGTGGTTGCCACCAGAATTCCTGAACCCCTTCCTCACGCCATCTGGAATGCATACATGAGCAAGTTTATGATGAAAAATATACTGTGCACTAGAGCTGGGCTCTTTCAGGGTAAAAGCAACTACAAAGGCAGTAATGTGCAGGGATTGTACATTTATTTTATTACAAGAGCCAATGTGTTCTTTTCCTTTTGGTCTAACCAGGATGGAGGCAGGTCGTAGAAGCAAACTTTGCAAATGGATGTGGTGGTAGGTGTTCAGATTTGTTCTGTATTTTCTGGAAGTGAAAAGGACACGCATAATATCTTTATCTACTTAACCAGTCACTGTTTAATTTGTTATATAAAATTTCAGTCTGGGTCAGGTGTTACATCCAAGGTTGGCCCATGGCAAGTTTTATGTCATATAAAACTGATACCTCAGAATTCATTACTTTCATTATAGTAATATTGGAACAACAGGTCGCAAAATTCCCTTTGGTGACTTCCCTGCTGCAGTTGAAAACTGCTAAACTCTGGTCACCTTAAAGTTTGTTTACAAACACCACAACCCAACTCCTAATCTAGCATTTCCATACTCTGTGTTGTTTTATTCTGGGTCATTTTTTAGGGGGATCTTTCTGTTTTGCTGTGGGGTTTTTAACAACAATAGTGTGAAAACTACCATTTTTCTTTTACTCTTTCAGATTTTCAGCCTGAGTTTAGTAACTCTTGCTAAGATCAAAATGAATAAAATAAAACATAAATTTAAGATTAGGGTTTTGATTCAGGAAAGTCCTTATGTGCTTCACAGAAAGAGGATGTGCCTTTTTTAGCCAAGTCAGAGTCCAGACATAATGTGTTGTTCTGTCCCTTGAATGAAGGCAAGGTGAATCAAGCATGTGTTTTATATCAGGTAAATGCCTGAGCGCCTTCTTGAGCAATGATGGAGTTGAGCCCATGCTGAAGTCCTGGCTTAGGGCTGTTAAAGGCCACTTTTCCCTCCTTCAGCTGAGAAAGATAATATAGGCACAAATGAGCCTTTCCAGCAGCAACATCCACTTTATCATCTCCTAGGCCAGTGCACAAGTATCATCTTTCTGATTTAGTGAAAGAGAGGAGGGACATTCTCAGTCTGCAGGGCCAGATCCCACCAAGAAAGGCTCTTGTAACAGCATAAGAATGCTGTGAACTTCACAAATATAAGCACTCACAAGATAAGAGCAGCAGACACTCAGCTGCCCATGCACCCTTCCTTCTCCTCAGCAGAGACTTCTCTGTCTCTCTCTCAAGGCTCATTCAAGGCTGTCACAAACACAATGTTCCAGCACCAGGGAGGTAAATCAAGTGATGCCACAAATGTGAGCAGCACACAGAGAATCCACTCCTTCCTTTGCTGTTCCCGTATCACTGGGTACCACAGATTTCCTTTCTGCCTTACTCAGAGTTCCCTGCTACCAATCTGACACAAACATTTCATAAACACTAATCACATGGCAAAATAAATTCTGAAAATGCCTCGGCTGCCACCAGGCCATCCTGACATTCCCAAAGTGCCTGGCACAGCCACAGCTCTGAATTCCCTGCTGCTCTCCCATCTCCACCGGTCACTGGCTCCTATTGAAACCAGCCCAGCTCCTGGCTGCTCCACACAGGAAACCTTTCCCAACAGCAGCCCTGTTTTCAACAGTAACTGCCAAAGCCATGCACAAAAAGCCCAGTTTACCAGATGAATTCCCACAAAACACAAGTGACGCTATTCAGGCTCTCATAAGCGGTAGGTCAGGGAATAAGGTGTTAGGACTCCTAAAGTTTAGCAGGAGGGAGCTGCTTGTCCCCTGGCCATAGGCTGCCTGCAGCACTGCAGGGCTAATTGCTGCACATTCCTCAGCCATGATGTCACTGGATGCGAACTCTTTTGCTCCTGTGGATGGAGGGAACTTGTGGTGTGTCTCTGAGACACCCAAAAATACATGTGCTGACCCTTAAAAAAAAACCTAAAACTTTTACCATATACCTAGCAGAGCCAAACTAAATGAAGCTGAGGTCTCTGTCCAGCATTTGGAAGCCAGTTAAAATAGGAAATCAGTGTTTCTCTAAATACACAGAGTATATTACCTTAGTCATAAAATTGGGGACTTTCAAATCTAATTTGTTCAGCACTAGCGCTGTTGAAGGCTGGGAAGTGTTCCAGAGGAAATCACCTCCACGCAAACAGAGATTAGCAGCTCCCCATTGCAGACATATGGAAATGATTGCCTATAATCTCCGGTAATTGTGGCTGTATTACATTCAAATCCTGTTTTCAATTTTCTTAAACTTCTAGACTGATTGTGTTATTAAATCATGCTGGCTGATGTGTTTAATAAGGACCTATTAAATGTTTATAAAATTAGGGAAATAAATACGGGCTTTTAGTCAGATTGTGTGATGGATCTGGTAACCTATTGTTAAAAGTAGTGCTGGTAAAAATGTGTCTAAAAAAAATAGACCTAAAGGCTCCCTTTAAAATAAGAAGCCCAGTATTCAATACAGACCGTATCCAAAATGATCTTTGCAGATGTTTAGAGGAAAAAGAGGAGCCCAATTAGAAAGATCTCACCGAGGTGTGGGAAGAAGCACTCCCTGCACAGGTTGAAGGATCCTGGTTTCAGGCTGTTCCAGGAGGGCACAGAGCCAGCCCACCAGTGGCCAGGGTGGCTTCCTGGGCACCTGGATGGCTCCAGCAGCAGCACTGGGGCTGTTGGACCAGTGTGGTATCAGCTGAGGCCGTGCTCTGTCCTGGTCACCCCAGAGTGCCCAGCCCTGTGATGGACAGGCCAGAGCCCCCCATGGCCCCTCTCTCCCTTCTCTGCCACAAACAATCTCCTTAAATAACTAAAGAGCTCCAAGGGACCATGACAGAAAACAGTACAAGGCAGATTTTTTTTTAATAATTTATAATAATAATTATATAATTTAAAATAATCCAGCTCTCTGCCTCCTCCTCTTCTTCCCACCACCCTTCTGCCCCTTTTCTACACCAGAGACAAATCCTTTTTCTCTCAATTAATCACCATGATTATCTCCTTGCAAGCCCAATGTTGCTTTTTGGGAGCATCCTTCAGTTTTTAAGAGCTACCTCTGGGCTTTCTTCATTCCCAACTCCCTTTTACAATAGCTCTCACCTGGCTGTGGACATGCACACATCTAACTTGCCTCAACCACTGTACACATGCTAAAGTAATTTTGTGCTCTGTCTTAAGGGCATACATGAACCTGTTTTCTCCAGCAAATTAATCTTTTATTTTATTCTTTTTGGAGGGAGGGGGGGTGAAGAGAAAGGGGGATTATAAATTAATTAATTATTGAATTTTTCAGCATAAAATGCACCGCATCATTATCTTTGCATAAACACACCATCTTTTAAAAAACATAACTAGCCCATAACGTCGCAGTTACAGAATATGATCAAGTAATGAGGAACTTGCATGGTTCACATTAGAGACTTTGAAAGGTTTGAAGAGAATTGGATATAAGGTTAATATTTGGCAGAGCCTTGTAAATAGCCTGATTGTTATTTTATATTGGCTGAAGTATAAAAATCTGTGTTGCGTGCCAGCAAAAGCCGAGTGCTGTGGCCAGGTAGTTACATGGCTCTGTTGTTCGCCTGCTTCATGTAGGAATGTTCTTGTTCTCAGTAGGTTATTTTTTTGTGTGTCTGCTTATACTCAGCTAAAATAGAGCAAGGACCCAGCACGGCAATTATTTTTACTAAATTTTGTTGGTCTGCCCTCAGGGGACCTTCTCCCAGTTTAATTGTTGGAAGGGATTGTTGCCTTCTGGGATTTTATTTCAAAATGGTCTTGTTAGAATTTGCTTTCTTAACAGAGCAAGGGCTTTTATTTTATAAAATTTAATCCCTTTCTTCAATGCACATAAAAATGCAGAAAACGGTGTATCCTGAAATTAATAGAGGTGTTTCTTGTTGCACAGATTTCTAAATTATTTGTCTAAAGATATGCTTAGAATTGATTATATTACAGGGGTATAAATCTTCCATCCCCTCCCCCCATGCAGGAGGTTTGGAAGTGAATTTGAGCAACCCAACTACATTTTATAAGTTAAGACAAACATGGGAGAGATCATTTGTCTCTAGCTGTACATGAAATAGCTTATAATAGTTGCAGCTGAGTACATGAAGTATATGTTAGAACCCCTTTGATATAAAGCCCAGCATCAGCCTACAAAGATATTGCAGTTATGCCCCTGACAGGATTCACCATAAATAATAATAGGAGAAAAAAATCCAAATTTATAAGCTGCTATTTCTGGGTTTATTTTTAATGTGACTGAATATTCGTCCCACTTCTCCAGCAGGCACTACATTAAGCAGAGCTTGGGCAATCTGGTTGGAATCAACTGGAAGAAAATAAATTCTGAAATGTCCCCTTGCTCAGCCACAATTGGTCAGAGACATGGGACAAGCTTCACATGAGGACAAAATATCCTCCTGCCACATCATTCAGAGCAACTGAGGAGCCACACAACATGTTTTTGCTGGTTTTAGATTGTTTGCTGTATATGTTTGTTTGGGGAGAAGCCGTCCCTTTTCCCAAACATATTGTTCTTCCCCCATCACCCTAAATTATATTTACAGGCTATGAAACCTTTGTGGGCTGAACCTCAGCTCGTGTGAACTGGCCTCCTCTGCTGAAAGCAGCAGAGCAGTGCTGGGGTCTCAGCCTCTCTGTGACAGTCTACCTGCTAATTTCTTTTGGAAAAGAGAGTGGATGAGGTCAGGCTGTGTTCCCCTGCTTCCTCCTTCTCTGCTGCTTTTTGCAGTTACCCCAGCATCTGTAATTAATCTGATAGTCACCGCCTCCTTCATCTTCTCTCTCCCCTCTGCACCCTTGGGGAGGTTTGGAAGAGAAGCAAAGCAAGCTAAACACACACATGCAGGTAGCTGAGTTCGCCCTGGATGTCAAAGCACTGTTTTCCACCCAAAATAAAAACAGTGTGTGTGCTGAAACTCTGAAAGGCAAACAAGGCCCCTGAGCCTCTAAAAGTAAACTTATCAATTAGGGCATTAGAAAGGCCTGGATGTCTGTTGTCAGCCCTAATGTTAACAGTGTAGCTCACATACTGGGCTCATTCATGAATTAATTGTGAAGCAGGCTTGGAACCACCAGCCCAAATCTTTAAAATCCCCCACCTCAGGATGGAAAGCACAAACATCTGCCCTGTTGGCTCCACGCTTTGCAAGCCCTCGCAGCGTTTGCAGTGAGTTTGGGAGGCCTCACACAGCAGTCCACATCACAGAGCCACCACACGTAATGCAACATAATTTTTGCCAATTAGTTGTCTCTCTTCAGGAAAAGCCTGAGGCGGATGCAGCAGACACATCCCCAGAGAGCCTGGTCCGTCTAGGTAGGCTCGAGATCACTGGCGGATCAGTGAGACTCTGTCTGTGTGTGTGTGTGTGTGTATAAAAAGCAGGAATGGGGAGAGCTCACAATACAGCCAGTCTTCAATGTCCCCAGCTCTTACACGAGGGAAAAAAATCAGAAGTTCTCATTATTATGCAGGATAAACAAAACTCAAATAGCAGCCATTTAAAAATTTCTTCTTGGTTGACACCAAAAGTGGAAGACGAGATAAAGTTAAAACAAAAAAATAAAAATCCCAATTTTCCGCCACAAAATAGAAAAGTTCTCAGTTCAGCACTTTCACAAGCTCTTCATTGTTGCTGGTGTCAGAGCATATTCTGAGGTTGGGGTTATGGTGTGACTTTTTAGCAAGATGGGTATGGCAGCCAGAGTGACTGAGTAGGGCTGGGGACAGCCCGTGGGCAGCAGCACCCTCAGCATGGGCACCCTCACCCTGGCACATACTCGGGCATCCAGGGCAAACTGCTCCCATCCTGCCCTGTTCTTATGTCTGCAAAAAAAGAGAGGAAAAATCCATATGGGTGGACAATCCCAGGGAATTTTTAGGTCCCAACAGTGAACATCCACTCTAATTCTTTGAATGCAGAAACACTACTCAACCATTATTCAATCAAAGTCACTTCCTGTTCCTCATAGACCATTTCTGTTCTTTGGCCCAAATCTATCTTTGGACTCCTCAGCTGCTGAAACTGCACAGGAGACTCATCCCACAACAACCAGCAAAGCCAATGGCAATGTATCCTGAAATTATAACTCAACAGCAATATTTCCACAATATTTGGCCAACTGGATCATTGTGCTGGGACTGGAAACGTCTTCTCTTGGCTTAGTGCTGCAGTGCTACCCCCTGCCTACCCTTACACGTGGTTCCTATTAGACAAGTCAGAGGAGTGGGGAAGAGGAGCAAGTGAAACGATAATTCATGGAGATCCCAACCAACGGATACTGGTCCAGGTCCTGTGGAAGCTCCACTGATTTCAAAGAAAAAGAAGTCTGGTAGATGCAGACAGTTGAGGCATGACGTGCTGATAGATTCAGGTGGAGCTTGATGAAGTTGCCATTTGAGCAGGTCCTGGGGGACAACGAGACATCCTCAAACAGGGCGTCCCTGGGAATAACATGTCTGGTGCCTGTGCCTAAGTAAAAACCTGGCAGTTCATGCAGAAAGAACAACTAAATAGAAAGAAGAACAACACTCCCTTGGCAGGAGAAGTTGTGAAGGAGGCTTGTTTTCAGACTGGCTGACAACGCACGCACAGAGAGAAAAATCTGGGTTTTAAGTCAATGCACTGGGTAGGATCAAGGCTGGGGACGAGATGGGGTATGTGTGTGAGTGTGGGAAGCAGTGGTATTTGGCATGGATGTCTTAAAAACTTGCTCAGGCTGTTCAGCGGCGGTATGCAACACTTTATTGCTTTGGCTCAGCTGTTCTATTGCACAAGTGACAGCTAAAGGCTCTGAAAGAGAGGGGAAGAATGGAAAAGTGAAAGGTGGGGAAGTTTCAAGTTTTATGTCAGAGCAATGTCAGGCTGGAGAAGAGAGAGAGATGATGTAATAGGTGGGGGAGAGAGGGAGAAAAGAGGTTAATGGGGAACAGTAAAATTTCAAATGCAGTATTTTATTACAGTATTGAAACTGATGCTTACAGTTTAACAATAGAGTTGGCATGGAATAGCTTAGTGGTGTGAGCCAGCAGTGCCAGGAGGATTTATGATTTTTTTTTTTTAATAATTTTAATATTGCAGAAGAAAAGCCTCAGTCTTGTTTGGGTTGACAAGCCTCAAGCCTGGTAAACTGGAGTATGCTTGGAAATGCTGGCCACTGGAAATCTGCCTGGGCTCACCGCTCCAGGGGAGGGAGCCAGGGCTGTCGGGTATTTAATGGAGTCTGTTGCTTCCTTTAGAAGCAAAAAAAAAGGAAAAGTGGCAAAGAAAGCAGGAGCAGAGCTACCTGTGGTCAGCACTGACTCCTGGGGAGGAGACTCCCACTGGAGGTGCCTCTGCAAGCAGGGAACCTTCTCCAGGCTGCCCCCAGCCCATCTTCAAATGACAGAGATGCTGCCAGAAAAGCCTTGTGAGCCCAGACAGGGTGGAGCTGGGCTCTTTATGAATCTGGTTTGTGGCCCAGAGCACTGTACAATAATAAGCAGCTTGTGTGGTCGTGGGAGGCTTTTCTGAGTCTCAGACACAGTGATTGAAATTGTTTCCTATGCTGATGGTCAGCACTGAGGCTGTGTCAGTCCCTTCTATATCCATAGACCCCAGGGATGCTCCATGCCAGGGTGATTGTGGGCAGGACCGCAGGGCAGGAAGGAACACTGAGCAGGGAGAGCTGCAGAGGGGCTGGAAAAGCCCAAAGATGAGGGAAGAAGGTCAGTGTGTTGGGAACATGGGCTTGGAAGCAGGCTCAGAATGTGTCTGCATGTACAGACTATTGTGTGAGGTGAAAGAGATTGGGAGGGCAATCTTGGACTGAATATTTCCATCCCTTGTGAGCCATAGTAAAGCTCCATTATCCCACTGACTCAGCCAGTCAATACCCTGCACCCCCATAAAGACCCCACAAGAAAGTCCTGACAGCCCCATTCTGCTGCATGCACGGCAAGGGGAGAACTGTAAATGGGAGATACTTAAAGTTTATGTAAGCAGAGATTAATTCAACAACACACTTGAGACATTAAGTTAAAATGCCCAGAAAAATTAAGAATTATACTCTACTAAATTTGTGAAATACACAAAAAAATCACTATTTATGTCCTATTACATAGCAGAAGGCACAAAGATGTATGTATTTCTTTTTCAGAGGAAAGATTGTTTGCCGACGTTTTCATGATGCAGGTGAATCCAAAGGAGGCAAAGCAGAAGGCTGCTCTCTCCTTGCCCTGCTCTTGCAGAGATGACACAATCCTGAGGGAAAATTCCAGCTGGTTACCCTGTCCCCAAAATAACCAGCTCCTGAATGCAACAAGACAACAGGGAAACTCTTTAGCTGCCTCTGCTGCATCCTGTTATGATCTGTTTATAACTTTAAAAAGAGACAAGTAAATGAAAACATAAGTCCCATGCCATCACAACCATTGTTTCTGGGAGGAGCTTGGAAGGTTTTGGTTCAGTGGGGTGGCAGACAAATGCCGTGAGTTAATGTACTTGGTGAAGAGAAGGCAAATAAAACAGCCAGGAGAGATGTGTGGGCTGTCTTCCAGGGGTGGCAGAGGGAGTTTCCCTGAGCCTCTGGCACAGGGACATTCGTGGACTCTGTATACAGAGAGGCAGATACAGTCTGTGAGGGCTGGCAGGAGACATGGCTGTGAAAGGCTGTGCCATTAACAAAGCATTTCCCAGGTGCTCACTGGAAATTTAAATTCTGTAAGTTTTAAAATTTACAGAAGATAAAGCTGAACCAGCTGTTACCTTCCTCACGGATCTGGGCACACACAGGAAGAGAAAGTGGTTCCTGAATTCCCTGTCCCTCACAGGAGATGCTGGAGCCTTTTACCAGCCAGGGGTGAAAGCCTGGAGCTCCTGCTCTGAAGCAGAGCCAGCTCCTTGCCCCTCATTCAGAGGGTACATCCTGCCCCCTGAGGAAGGAGTCTCCTTGGGATGGCTTTGACTCCAGGGCAGTGCCACCTGAGGAGTTCACAGGAAACTCCGAGCTCTGCGCTGGTCCTGTGACAAAAGCTATGCATCCCCTGACCCCTGCCCATCTCCCAGCTGAGGCTGAGACCCGAGATCCAGGTGAAGGGGGTGTTTGGCAGCAGCCCCAGAGCCCCTCCTGTGCCACGGGCAGTGCTGCTCCTTCCCCGCCACCGCGGCAGCGAGAGGTGACGTTCTGCAGAGCAGCTTGCCATTCTCCAGTTTCCCTTAGTGACCAAGCTACATATGTTCAGAAAACTGAATTTATGTCGGCGGCTTGTTGTTCCCAGCCAGAAGATTCAGTCTGATTTGTATATAGCTCTGCATAAATTCCTCGTTAACCTTTACAACCATCTGGAGCGGGAGTCGCTCCTCGTATCGCGGCGGACTGTGGCAGCAGCAGCGAGCGTAACCAAAACCGCCTGGCTTGACGAGCCTGTGCCAGGCACTGCCGGAGCTCCAGGAGGAGGGAAAGGGGAAAAACCCCTCCATGGGCTCCCCACCCAGCCCAATCTGAAGGAAATCACAGCCTCAAAGTGACACCCAAGGCAGTGCCTTCCCCTGAGGCCGGGGGTTGTTCCTCTCCTCGCACAGCACAGCCCCTCTCCCTTCTGCCTCCCCGTTTAAGAACAGGCAGCTGCTTAATGCGAGGCTGCTCAGCCTCCGACGGCAGCCACGCGCTTAATGCTTCAATTTCCACATTTTATTTTATATGTAATTTAAAGCCCATGGTGCCTTAATTGTAAAATAGGCCTTATTAAAATAATAGCTCGAGAAGCAGTGGGGTACCCCGCACAGCGGATTGAAGCCTTCTATCTTAGCTGCTGTTTACAAAGATTTAAAAGGAAGGTACAACCAAAATAGAGCTGTGGAGATGTTTCCAATGTGAGCGATGGACCAAAGACCACTGGATAATTAAGCCTCTTTCCTCTTCCTTCCCCTCACCCCACCATGTTATTGCTCACTCTCTTTAGGTACCCAGAGCCACCCTTGGCTGCATTTATGATTGATGATGCAGTGCAGATACTTCGGTACCAGTAAGCAGCAGGGGGTTTTGATTAATGATGTTGGTGGCACTCCCAGAAGAGCAATGGCAAATAATATTGTTATCCAAAAACAACTAACACAACCCGGAAAACAGCGGGGTCCTATGAGTATGGAGAAGTCCTTCTAGCCTAAAATCATCCTTCTGCTGTCCAAACCCTCCTTTCTGGAGACAACCCTGAGAGAGGGAGGGCATGATCACAAAACTCAGAGCTGCCTATAAACTCCCTACATCTTGTCCCATGCAAGGGACAGTCTCAGTCCCCAGTATAAGTCATGGCTCCCTCAGGGCTGCTTTGATTTATGTCATGCTTCAGGTCTCTCAGGTAACAAACATGCAGGATGTGACCGACAACTTTGTCACGCCTGATTTTTGCAGAGGTTGAGAGCAGGCTGGCACTACATCCTCAGGTAGGGGTGCTTGCTCTGCCCTGGGTACCCCCAACCAGCCCTGCCCAGAACAACTCTGCAGGTGAAGGAGCAGAGGGGCCATGGGGTGACTTGCAACATCACAGCCACCAGCACATAAACTGCCCCTTGAGTCTGGCATGACAGTTCCACTTTGTCCTCAGCTCTGAGTGCTCCAGACACACTGGGGCTTGGGAAGGGTGTTTTCCCCCACCTCCACTGTCTGTGTTGAGCCCGCATCCTCTTGAGTCTGCAAGGCCTGGCAGGGTTTCATTGCCTGCTCAAAGGGCATGTGCATTCTTCCCATCAGACTTCAGTCAGACTCTTCCCCTCTCCTAGACTGAAGGATGAAACAGGAGGCACAGAGCCCCGGGGTTTGCATGCTGTGGCTTCTGAAGCCTGTCTGGCTGCCAGCAGGAGCAGTCAGTGCTCACGCTGGAGAGCTGGGTGACTGCACTTCTCCTGTGCTCACAGCAGCCCTACTGACAGTTCTTCTGGTGATGAAAAGCCCTTAAAAAACAAACCAAAACCAAACAAAAACCAGCTGCATCTCTGTGGATGTACTTCAGCAACATCAGCAGACTGATCCTAGGGAGGAGCAGTTGCTGCCTGGGATTAAAAGTCCCCTTGGCTCAAGAACTTTTGGACATCCTCAGCACTGTGGACATTCCTAAGGTACCATTGTGGTGCTGGTTGTCTCGCAGGTGGGATCAGCCTGCCTGTGATCCATGCCATGAGCACATCCCTGAGCTATCTCCACTGGAGCCACAGAGGGCAGGGAACCTGCTCATTCTCTGGCCTTCCCCTGGCACAGGACACAGCCTGCAGCACCCTGACATCTGCTGCAAGGGAGCTCAGGCACTCCTTATGCTGGAGCTGCTGCATCCCAAGGGGCACAAACCATGCTGGGCTACTGGCCCTGCTCTGAGCACACTCCAGCACCAGCACAGCCCTGTGCCTCCAGAGCCCTCGAGAAGATGGCACAGGTTCCCATACAGCCTGGGTTGTTTACAGGGACCTGCACACTCCAGAAAAAAATAGGAGCAAGGCCAGCCCTCAGCCTGCCAAGAAAAGCCCCATCTGGGGCACCCGGCACTGCCAGAAGCTGGCACCAGGCAAAGGCAGCTCAATTACAGCCGCTTGCTCTGTGGCAGAACAGGGGCTGGGGAATCTTTTGGCATGTGACAAAGGTCCTGGTGCAGATTTAGGGATGGAGGTGACAGAGAGGCACATCTGACAGCATAACATCCCAGTTATCCCAGGGTGTGATTTTGGGAGCACACAGGGCTCCACAGCCCCCTCTCTCTACCTGCACACTGTCCACAAAACCCATTCCCCAAGGCCCACTTCCAGTTTCCAAACCCATCAGCAGATTCACACAACTGCTATTTAAAAATAATATAAATATAATAATAAAAAAACCCACTGGAGAAATAGTTACTTTTTTTTTTTTTTTTTAATCTTTTAACTGTAACATTTCCCCTCCCAGCACTCACACTGGCCAGAGGCCCATGGCTGGATTATTTAGTCTGACTCCTGAAGCAGGAACAGATTTACAATTCAAATTCTCATGAAATGGCAGGGTTAGAAACTTCACCAAACTTTATATTATTGGAAAGAAGAGATTCCCAGAAAGGGTCTGAGCTAACTGCCTTTAAAGCTGTGATATCTTTACTATATAAAGAAGCTCTTTTAAATGTGTTTAGAATGCATTAGTGCTTTTCTTCACCCTCTGTCAACCCTGACAGAGAGCTAAGTCTACACAACTTTTAAGGAGAGATTTTAAGAAAAGTCTGAATAATTTTTAAAATATAGGAAAAAAAAGTATTTTTTAAAATAAAACATGGGATGCATACATAGTATATGCTCAAAACAAGGGGCAAAGTCTCATCCTTTGCAGTGGTTGCAGATCAGACCTGCCGGGGTCTCTACGAAAAATTAAAAATGACATACTTCAGACTCTCCCTGTTTTCCAACCTACAGCAAGAGGAACTGAAGTTTTACATCACAAGCCAACAAACGCACACCTACATGTTATTTACTGTATTTTTGTTTATATATTTACACAATGATATATAAGCCAGGCAAGGGTCTTGGCAAAGGTTTGGAAAAGTAATTTCTTTCTTAGAATGTAACATGACATTTATAGAAAGTTAAACATTTTCCAAATATATTTGACCTTATTAAAAAAATCCTATTTTAGGGAATGTTTCAGATTTTATTAATATTTTTATCATCCTTATATCCCAATTCACTAATGAACCCTAAATTGGATTAGGCAATTCTTAAAGGGGAAAACATGGGAAAATATAACAGGAACAGCAAATGAGTTCATTCTGAACTCTGCAAACCGAGAGCAGATTCTCATTTTTATCATCTTCCATAAAATGACTCTTTTGGGGTAAAGGAGGAGAAAAATGACTTTTCTTTGACCTTTCTCTGGCCAAGTTTTGCTGTAAAACAATACAGCATCACTCTGCTGTACCTGGGATCCAAAACAAGTGTGTCTGCCTTGCAATATCTCTGCAGGAATTATCAGTAATACTATATGTTCCAGTCTCACATGGTTCTAATCAATCTTTTAGTATCTTACATGTCTGCCTATTAAGCTGGAGATGATCGCTTGGACTCTGAACTCTCTCTTTCTTTGTAAAATCATCCTGAGTAATATTAAATCATGTTGCTGGAGCCCTGGAATTTCTGGGTTTCATCAACGTTTGCCCTCATTTTTCACATGGCAAACTTAAGGAAATATCTGGTAACACTTTAATTCCACGTTATTCAATGTGGCTTGTATAGGTGTGGAGCAATCAAGTCCTACATAGGAAAGGCTGATTTGAAGCCCTGGCAGAGCGATTAGCTGATTCCCCAAAGATATGGACATAAATTTCTCCTAGGCACATCTGCCCTGTCTGCTTTTAATTTTGAAACACCAGCTTTAATTTAGAAACCGTACTGCAAGCTCTCCCCTTTGTGAACAAGAATGACATAATTTGCTGAGCAAAGACCCAGAGCCAAGCTTTTTTTTGTCTTGAGTAATCAATGAGTAGTAACCAACAGGCAAATGTTCCTGCACTAATCCCCTGCCTTCGCAGGTTATTGCACTGTGTGGATCAGGGCTGAGTGGTGGGGCTGGGCTGGGCATCCCCCCTCCTTCCCAGAGCTGCAGAGATCACCTCCTCTCACATTCTTGATCAGCTTCCCTGCAGCAACAGCAGCAGCACATCACATGGAAAAGTAATATTAGGAAAGTATTTAATGTATTTATAGCTGTCTTTTAATGACATTTACCAGCTGGAAAGGAGGAGGCCTGCCAGCACCGGGTGATCAATCAGCTTTGAGGAACTCCAGCAAGTGCTCTCAAGACCACCAGCAATCCTTGCTCCAGCCCTGGCTCCATCTTCTCCCTCTGGCTGCAGATCCTTGGGGCAACTCAGGCTGACACTGTGTTTGCCTGGCCCTTATCACAGGGGGACCTTGAGTTTAGCCCAGGGCTGAGGCTGCTGCAGCGTACAAATAAATAGTGCTAATTCTGAGATCACAGTGCAGAAATTTCTGTTCTACATCAACCAGGCAATCTGCGAGCATGGGATCCATTAGGAACACCCCACACAGTAAATTTAGTGTGCCAGTCAGTTGTTCCAGAGGACAAAAGGGGAGATTACTGAAGGCTGTGCTTGGCCACTGTTTGCAGCAGACCTTTGGATCTCTCCTTACAACAAAATGCCATCACACAGGAGTTCTGCCTGTATCAGGAGGAGTTACCTGCACTTGGAAAATTGCAAGGATCAACCCATATGGAAAAGATCACGATTGAAAGGTCCAAGTAAAGCAATTTTCTGCTTCCCAAAAGATGTGGATATAAATAGAACAGTGCCTGAAAATGAGCAGGCAGAAATGAAATACAAATGCAAAGAGAGAGCAAATCTTTTGGAGCAAATAAATGTTTTACTATGTTTGTCCCCACACAGTGTCCCAGACCCATCAGCAATGCCAATTCTTTCTCTACCCTGCTACTCCTGCTCTCATGACAGTGAGTGAGGCTGGACAAGGCTACTTCATGCAGAAAGGTTGAGCCATTATTCTGCCCAAGTTCAGGCTGACTTTAAGAGCAATAATTGAGCAGAAGTGCAATTCCTATGACCGCATTATCCCGGGGAAGCCGTGCCCACACTGCATCCTGAGCATCCACACACACTCCTGGAGAGAGTCCCCTGGGAGACACTCCAGAGCTGCTCTCTGAGCATCATGCCAACCTTTTGTTTTAGCATCAAGGGGTCTTCAGCCGTCTTATCTGTTACTCTAATTGCTCTGACAAGCTGTGGAGATACATGTCATTTAATGAGTAAACCTATAAAATAATCATTTGTTGTCTGCGCGCTTGATGCTCAGAATCTGCTGAAATTTCGTGTGGGGGGAAAAGCTCCTCTGAGCTTAAAGAATGACTTTTCACTTCCCCCTTTTGCTCTGAAAGGGAATTTTACAGCCACTTAAGGAGTTTATGTCTCTCAGACTTCTTTTCTATCCCTCTTCCTCCCAGTACAAATCATATCCAAAATATTGTGCCTTGTTTGTGCTTGTTATGACTTGAAGTTTTGAGCTTAATTTCTTTCTTTTGATAACTGAATAGAAATCCAGGTAGGAAATAAAGGTTTCCAAATGCTCCCCATTTACAAAAGAAGTAATGACAATGAGAAGGCAGGGGACTGCTTAACCAGCTCTCTGCACTTACATAATTTAACAAAACCTCAATGAAACAGAACCAACCCAAAACCCAACCAAAGTCCACTGCCCTCTCTATTCTGGAAATGCATGCACACACCCTTAGAAAGGGTGATTTTCTTGGAAGGAACTGGCAGTGCAGTAGAGCTGTTGCCTTTCACAAAACTTTGCCTGTGGACAATTTCCTAATGGATTTTCAGAGCCCTCCATTAGGATTCTTTTGCAGAACACTTGGACGATGCCTGTAGATAAAAGAAGCTAAAGTATCTTTATCTAGATAGTAGCATAAAGATATCAAACAGTAGCTTTGGAATAAGGTTACGAGTTTTGTGCAAAAGGAGCTGCAGAGAGAAAACAACAAGACTGAGTGGAAAGCTGGATGTTTTAATGTAAGTGAGGAGAGCTGGAAGTGTGGGGTATTACAGCAAATACCACTTCAGCTTTAGAATTCAGCACATGTTCCAGAGAAGAAAAGAGGCTCCTGGAGAGAGTGAATGTCAACACAGCTTTTGGGGTCAGGTGTTCGCCTTCTTCTTTAATTCAGAGTAATAAACTTTCAGAAGCACCAAAGCACTTCCTCCACTGATGCTCTGCTGCTTCTGCTCCACCTTCTGTAAGGAAATCTGTAACCAGTGGTTTACAAACAAGCCCCGTCAGGGCTTAAGGAGTCCTAGAGAAACAGCAAGATGCATTTCTCTGAGCTGCTGAAGCAACTCCAGAGGAATCTCAAACAATGAATATGTCGAGATGACAATATTGCTAACGAGAGCAGCTACAATGGCATTATGCAAGGACTGTCATTTTCCCTGTGTTTGTACAGTGCCTACAACCAGGGGACCTGACCCAGCTGACTTCCTCTAGAAACTGCTGCAATCCAAATAACAAATAAAAATAATGGGATTAAATCTGAATACGTGATACGAGCCATCCTGCCGCAGGGCAAACACAACCCACCAGCTGCCGGAGGGGAAGGTAGGGAGGAAGAGATTTTCCCCATGGGCAGGTCATCCCATGGCTGCTGTCCCTGAGGTTTCTTGGATCCTTCTCTGAAATGTCTTGTCTTGTACTTCTCACTGTGAGAGACAGGTTACTGAACTAGACGGACAAGCAATCTGATCCACCATGGCAATTCCTATGATCCCATAGAGAGCCTATGAATAATTCAGATTTTCTGCAAAAAATCCCCCACACTTCGTGAAAGTTAAGTGGTGTCTCCAAGAGAAAAGATCATATAACATCTTTATAACTGAGTCATCATCACTATTTATGTGTGTATTTGACAGTTTATGGGTGCCTCCCTGTTAAAACGAGATGTAATTAAAATTACAACTTATCTGTAATAGATTGAGATGTCACAAAGGGCCCGGTCACAAAAAGCTTTAACCAGAATCTTTGGTGGGTCAGCAATAAAAGAGAACCCTGACTTTTAGTGAACTTGCATGAAATGTTAATTATTTCATTATATTGGAGGATGTCCTCATCCTTGCAAAACACATTTAGGGCTACCCCAGGCTGCAGAGGCAGTGGGAAGAATCAAAAAGGGAAGGACTGGGGGGAAATCTCTTCAGTCAGGCGCTTTCCCTCTGGGACTTCAGTTTGGTCTGAGAAAACCTTCAGGGAGCACCTCTGAGCCTGATCTACGGGGTGGCCAGCTCTCAGGTGACCAATGGCCTGTCCATACTGGGCAATGGAGACTCCCAAGTGTCCAGTATTCCAGAGCACCTCCTGGCTTACGCTGATAACGGGTTTATTATAAAGTCACAGTTGCTCTCACAGGCCCCTCTTCCCTTTGCTTCCCCACATACTCATGGACAGAGGGAGCTGCTCAGTGCTTCATGCCCTCCTCTGTGTCCTGCTGCGTGATAGATGCTCACATCAACAAAATCTTATTAAAATATCCACAAAAAAATATGGGGGGAATGTTTTAACTTCAAACAGAGAAACCTCTCTTCTGAGAAGTAAAATCTTTAAAGAATTTGAAAAGTTTGGAGCTTCTACTAGAAGGAAACAGTGGCACTGGAGCACTTCTGAAAATGCGTCTCAAGGTCACAATTCCCTGATAGTTTTGGAGAACTGTGTCCAATATGTAATTTCCAGTCTCCAAAGTGAAAAGTGGAGAATGTTGTCATGATTTAATGACAGTACTTTGGTAAGGAGCAGATTAAGTACCTCTTGAGAAGCAGTAAGTGAAGTATAAGAATTAAGTGTAGGAAAATGCACAGGAAAATATAGACAGAAAAAAACATTAAGTGCATCATGGCCTTGAGGAATGGACACCTGCAGAGAAGGAATCTGGTCCATATAAAAGGATACCTTGTAAAGGGAAATATTTGACTACAATATACACATTTCTATATAGACACAGGATTATTTGCACATACAGACTCTGTTTCTCTATTTGAAAGGAGCTGAAATTTGATACGAAGTCAGAACGTTGATGAAGAGAATAAGAAACTCTTGTAAAGGCATTTAATGGAAAATGTCTATGTTGGAATCATATAATTGGTCCCTGCAGAGTATTACAGGTTAGGGCAAAATGCTAGATAGTGACAAAGGAGGAAAAGGAATGAATACATGGGAATATTCCCCTTTTTCACAAGTACAGCAAGTCTCAGTCCGGCAGAAGCAGGGGAGCCTGGTGCAAAGAGTTCTTGCCTCTTCTTGCAAGCCGGGAACAAACTAAGAGTCAGAAATTTTAAAGGACTACTTAACTTTTCTCCTGCATTCAGAGGAGAGCAGGTGGGGATCCCTTTGCAGGTCAATGGGAATTTCACAGTGGCCCCAGGGGTGTTGCAGGAGCTCATATTATGGCCCTGTATCTTTGAGGGTGTACTGTAAAATAACACTTCACCCTCACTATGGCAGCCCCTCCAAAGCATTTCTCTCAGTATTTCACATCTCCAGGCTTTACCTCAGTGAGGCTGTTGGATATTTACTGCCCTTTTCTTTCTTCAAGCCTGAAGAATCTGCCTTTCTTTCACTCAAGATATTGTCATTGACTTCAGGAGAATCAGAATCAAGCTGCCTTACCTAAAGTTCCCAAATCAATGTGCACACCCACAAACTGCAAGAGGAAAAAATACCTTGTAAGTGAAGGATCTCAGGAGGAAGGGAGGATGGTTTAAACTCAGGGATGACCTTGGTAAATCTGTGCCTCCCTGGGTGTGCAACACGTCAGTAGCGCATATTCAAGACAGATGAAGAGCTTAGGAAGTATAGAAACATGGATTCAGATGTGTCAGCCAGAGTGTGTAAAAACAGCTGCTTAAAAATAATGTTTGGGGTTTGCCTTCATGCAATGACAGGAAAGGAATTCAATGTCAAAGTAGCCACATGTGTTGCTTTATTCCAAAGCATGCTGTGCTCTGATCCTTAATTCTTACGTTGCCTTCTTGAACTGCAAACTCATCCATACACATCTCTCCACACTGCCCACAATAACACATGGATTTGCTGAGCTCATGACCCTGCCATTTGGGCTACCCTGCTTACAACATCCTGAAAATCCTCAGGAAAAATCCAACAGACAAACTGAAATCCTAGTGCGAGAAATGCTTGTGTTGTTTTTAAGACTATCCAGTCCTTCCAGCCACACAATACTGATGTGCTGGAATACTGATGTGTTGATCTGAAACACAACCCTCAGTAACCATCACACAAAGATCTGCAATCCAGGGAGTAAAATTTAGGCAGTTTCTGCTGCCTGGACTGCAAGCTCTTTGTGGATGCATCTTCTGCTGGAGCTTGTGAGAGACTGAACATACTGTCAGCAGTTAAATAATATATCCATATCATCACCATATAAAAATTACGGCCAAAAATCTGTTCACATGGAGATTTTGCTTTAATTGTCACTTGGATTCTCCTAACCACTTTCTCTCCAGTTGAGTATAAAGCTGAACCTTCCTCTCTGCTCTGTGCCTCTGTTTCCCTGCCTTTGACTGTGCACCTACTTGGAGTTCTCACTCAGCAGAAAAAAGCTGGATCTGATGCTTGGTTCTTCCAAGAGTGGACCTTTATCAGGTACAATCTTGTTAAAACCATTAATAAATGAGTTTCTGCACAAAGTGCAGTTGGGGGACAGTGACTTTCTGGAACCTGAAGAGGACCTTGGAGGGGTTGCTAGAGTGCAGCTACTGAAAAGCAACCTGAGCCAACAGAAAAAAAGGCTGGTGGGCAACTCAGTCCAAGTGCATTTAAAATTGATCCATAGGGATGGAAAGTGGTCTCAGGCAGACTGTGAAATTGCTAGCTAAGAAAAAATAAATAATATACTTTTACTGCAGATCTTGTAAAGACTGTAAGTTACAGGTGTTCTGATCTTCCTACTTTCACAACTTGGTTCAATATTTAGCATATGCTGGTAGCATTTTTTTTTCCTAAGTCAATGGACTAAATCAACTGTTTTCTATGTAACATCACAGGCAATGGAGGAGCTTGCTGCAGTATTCCAGGCTAGACAGCTACTTTTGTCTCTTTCCCTGTTTCTCACTTAAGAAAACAGTAAAAAGAAAGGAAGAGTGGGGAAAAAAGAACTACACGAAAGAAAAAAAAAGTAGATAAATGGGAAAGGAAATCTTAATAAGGTTCTTTTTTTCTCTTTTCCTATTTTTTTTTTTTTGGAGACTGCTGTATTAAATTAAAGTCATACATAGGTTTCAAAGAAAATCGTATGTCGGTGGAATGGTGAGCCCACCTGACAACGCATGCTAACAGAATTGTAAATGTAAAGGGTAATGCTTGTCACTTCCTGACAGCTCTAAATGGCCTTTTAGTTCAGTACGCAGAGCTGTCATAAAAAAACATAAAAATGCATATGCAGACAGCTGAAACTGCAATGCACATCATTATCTGCAAATGGTATAAGTATCCTGAACAAAGGGCCTTCCAGTTTAAGGACAAGCATAAGACATTTTTCTGCCTCTAGCCTTAAAACAAAGTGCTGTCAAGAAAACAAGATTCTCAGTGCCAGAACTGAGGATTTTCTGTCAATCAGCAAGGTGCTACATTTGTACATATTTTTCTGACCCCAAATATGAGAAGAGCATCCTTAACAGATGTGTATTTAACTTCTGGCAGATACATCTGTTTCTTCTGGGTTTTTTTATTTTTTATATTTTTTTTTCTCCCCCTCAAACACAGTGCTGAGCAGAACAGTTTTGTTGTGTACTTATTAGTTCCCTCTACCCTGGATTTTCCTCCTTGCTTGTTTAAATCATGGTGGTTTCACCATTAATGTGCCAAGATGTTGGAGAACTTTAGGGACTATGTTAACCTGGTGTGGGAGCCTCCAAAAAAAGGTTCAAATCTATTCAACAACTACTGTGCAGGTCTGGGGCTGGTTGCAAGTTCATTTCCAGGGCACTTTTAAAATACTCAGAAAAGTAATAAGTGCTTAGCAAAGACATTAATGTCCCCAAGGAGCACTGAGAATCAACCTGTCCCTGTACCAGTCCACCAAGTGTCAGTGAAAATAAGAACCCCAGTGCAGTATGAGCACAGTGGTTGCTCACTGACCACTTGAGTCAGATCTAGGCAGCCCCCAGCACTCCTGTATTCCCACCTGTGCTGACATTTCTGCTCAGAACACCTCTCCAAACAAAGGCTGGGCACTGTAAGTTATGATAGGATTATGTAGGTTATGATTCAAGGCTCAGGAAGAAAAGGAACCTGTGGTCCATGTTGAATGCTCTGCTCTAAGGGCAGACTGGCAGACCAAGAATTTCCACCCCAAGCAGTAGAGCTCACCTCATCAATGCATAAAGGAACAGTAAGAGAGCAGTTGGGATTCCTTCCTTTTTTTCTTCCAGAGCCTCTCATCCAAATCTCATCTACACTGACCCCACTCTCAAGATTCCACTGCACCAACCCATGAGCACTTAGTGCCAGCCCAAGGGGGAATGGTTTCAAACAGAAAGAGGGTGGGGTTAGATTAGATATTAGGACAAAATTCTTCCCTGTGAGGGTGATGAGACACTGGCACAGGCTGCCCAGAGAAGCTGTGGGTGCCCCATCCCTGGAAGTGCTCAAGGCCAGATTGGACAGGGCTTGGAGCAGCCTAGGATAGTGGAAGGTGTCCCTGCCCATGGCAGAGGGGCTTGGAATGAGATCATCTCTGAGGTTCCTTCCAAGCCAGACCATTCCATGATTCTGTGATTCTACCACTGAGACCTTCACTAATGGCTAAACCATCTCCTCCCAGCAAATCACTTTCACAGATATTCATTCAACAGCACAGCCAGTAGACCAAAGGTGGAACATGGATAAACCACCAAGTATGTGAACAACAAACTCAAATTTTCCCAGTTGCTAGACATCCAAAGATGTCTCTCTCACCTTCGTCCCAGTTTCACTTATTCTCACATGCAGATACCACCACACCCATTAAATTGTATAAAACCCCTTTTTCTTGGATTGGTGCCTCCACCAGATTTTCAGCTTTTCCTTGCATTCCTTTTCCAGCCTCTCTCCCAGCCCTGGGCTCAGGCAGCACTTTAGGATCTGTGCATGCAGCAAAAAGTTGTGTGGCCCTGAACACAACTTTCAGTCCAGGATCTGGTGTGCACAACACATCTTTGATCTATTTCCTCAGTATCTTGAATTATCCACCAAATGTCTCATTCCAGTGCTATCTGCTTGCAGCATAAACTATGGGAATATGAATCAAAGATATTTGGGATCTCAGAACTTCTGAGATTATGGAGGCAAAATATCTCAGTCCACAAGAAAACTAAGGGAATAAATGTCACATAGAAAAATTCCCTATTCATCTCATGGCTTATATTTACAAAGTGCTGTGTTTGAATCAGTAAATTTTCCAGCATGAAATTGCCCTGAACAGTTGCTTAATGGGATCTTAATTTTCCTTTAATTAATCACCTTTAGAATTTCTAGCTGTTTCTCCATTAAAATCCACATTTATCATATGTATAATCTTCATTCCTTTCTTCCAAAATTGCCCAAAGAAACCATCAAAGGATAAGGCTGCAACCCTAAAATTTCATTTCTTTTGTATCTGCAGTAAGATAAGAGGGGAATACACAGTCATCTTGGAAAAATACAGGTTTTGTCTGAGATTTTAAAAGAGATTTCTGTCTGCCTCTGCCTTCATGGTGCTGCTTGAGACATCTGAAGACATCTAAATCTGAAGCTTGGTTCCTGTCTCAGTAACTGATTCTAATCCAAGCTCAAGAAAAAATACATCTTAATACTCACTCAACAGTCTTGCTTCCAAAGCTGCCTCTACAGATGCCTAAATAACTGAAAACAACTCTGCAGCACATCCTCCCCAGAGTCTCAGCTTGCACACGTGCCTTTAAAAAAAAAACAAAAAAAGCTTTGCAGACTATGTGTAAAAGCCCCATCTGGTGATGCCCGACACAACAGTGTGTTTGCACCTAATTACAGCACACTTAAAAAATACACTGTGCATTATTGACACAAAAACATGGGGATACACCTCTGTCTGCTAATCAGTGCTGCTGGGCAGAAGGAAAACATTCCCAACCCCAATGGAGTCAGCTGATGAGCCAAGGCTTCCTACAGGGGTGGGAGAGGAAGGGGAAATGAATAGCTGAAGTAACTTTTGGGGTGGAGATTGGAGATTTGTGGGAGAGATGCACAACATGCCAGTTTAACCTCAAAACAAGAGCATCACCGGTTTCCCTGCATGCCTGGCCTCAGGACACATGTCCTTTCCTGGGGGATGCCTCACCCAGCCCTTCTCTTTGAGCAGAGCTTTTGTACTGCTGTGTTTTAACAGAGACACTGTCAACTGCAGCAGTGAGAATCCAGGAGTAATATCTGGAGCTGAGCTACAGCAGCCAAAATACCCCAGTGTTTTCTCCACAGTGATATTGAGATGGATTTGAACACGCATCTTCCAGACAAAAGCTTCTATATCCCATTACCATGACCTGTGCCAGCCGGGCCTCCCTCTCAATCTGTTCCCTTTAAATTTACAAGGAAGGAAATAACAAGAAAGAAGGACACTCTTTTATTACATTTTTTCAAATAAAATGTCTGTGCTTTCCCTGGATGGTACCAGCCCGATTTATACAAGGTGAATTTGACCTTCAAGAGGCAGAACATCTGGGAATGACAATTAAAGCCATCTGCACCCAAGGCAAGCAGGTTGCTCGCTATCCACTCCGTTCTGTCGCCTTCAGAACATAGAGGAGGGGGGGGTAATCTCAAGACAGTCATCCCTTTTTTTATTGACTGTCTCCTGTGCTTTTAGAGATGTGAAAATACACAGAGCCTGGCTGCACTCCTTCCCAAGGAGGGATGCCATGAAAACTCCAGCAGTGCTCCTGAAGATTTGTGATTTGGGTTCTGTGGGGATGGCATTCGCCAGACCCAGATTTGCTTTCATAATTACTCTGACCTCTCTACATCTCAAGAGTGGTGACTTGACTTGTCTGAAATATCTGAAATAGGCTCTTGCGTCTCCTCTGTGAGGGTGAGTGGCTTGTGCATTTTTTACTGACCACCCCAGTCCAAGAGGAATAAAAGGAAAGGTCATTGAGCCCCCTGCTCCAGGAGGTGATGATTTAAACCCCAGCTCTATTTAAGAAGACTGAAGATGTTGAAGATACTATGGAACACTGGTAAAAATCCAAGCCACCATTTTCTGTAGGAATTTAGGGCAACTAGACATTCCCTAGAGCTTGTAAATCATCTAATGTTTGCTGCAATAGGGTAACTTCTAACTCTCTATAACTCATTTTTGAGAGTTTGCTCTTAAATCAAATATTATTATGGCCCATCATGCTGATTATCACTGACCCAGTTCTCTCCTGTGCTCTTCTGATCACTGGTACCATCTGATTTCCTAAAGTTTCATGTTTTGCTGGTGAGCTCTTTAGGCCAGGAGAATTTTGTCAGTGCAGCGGGATTTTGGTGTCTGGCTGGAGATGCTGAAACAATGCAGGTAACAGAAGAAATTTAGGCAGTACCTGTGTCCTGCAGATACCTGTACAGAAGGATCACATTCGCTTTTGGACAGGCAGTTAACGACTCATTTGGATAACCAGATCTGTTTGTAATTTCAAAAGCAGAGGGAAAATATAGAAACAGAGGATGGGAAAAAAGCACAACTCACCCAGAACTGTTTTTTTTTTTTTTTCTGTGGCATTTGGAATGTTATTATTTTCATTTTCTCTTTGTATATTTTTTTCCAGCCCATTTAAGAGCTCCCTGTGTGCCACCTATCGGTCTGACCCATGCTCAGCCCTTCTCCAGACAAAAACAGTGGTGGGAGAGTCGTGCAGGGCCAGAGAAAGGGAGGTGGAAGGCCAGAGACCCATCCAGAAAACAAGGAAAGGGAAAGGAAGTGAATTATTCTGGGCAGGTTCAAGCCAACTGCAGCCCAAGGCCTTCACACCCTCTGCCTCAAACCATGGGTGTGATTCAGATAAACCAGCAACACAAAATTACACCAGCAGAAAGACATTTCAGAAAATATTCTGCACTATGGATGACATATTCAAGTATGATGCCTTTGGAGATTTAACCCTGCTTTCTTTGAGTGAGAAATCAGACACTTGGAGAATTAACTGAGATTATATTGACAGGCCCTGGTTCCACAACAATTCCCTTTGTATGTGCCCCATAAACATCTTTCTTTCCAGTGTCACTCATACATTCGTTTTCTACCACAATAATTCTTTGCTAAGATCCCATTCCTATAATAGAAAGAAGGAGAAAAAAAAATTGAGTGACACCTCAAACAATATTTGATAGTCTAACAACAATTTCTAACTTCAAAGACTATCTACATAAAAGTTGAAGACTTTTGCTACAAAAACCAAACCATTGGGAAATCATTTTCCACCTGACATCAATTCCCTAGCCACATGAATGAAGGCTTTAACTAAAAGTATAACTTTTACTAGAGGTTCTTTAACATTTTAATCTGTGCTGTGAGGAAGAATGCACAGACAGGTTATATTGTGTCAGAATCCAGGAATGGGGTGCAAGAGGGAGAACCCCACAAAGAAAGAGGGCTGGACTTTGTGGCCAACTGAAAACCACACGCAGAGTGAGTTACAGAGGTTTAACAGGTTGGGGAGTATTTGATTAGTCCCAAATCTTTGTGGGCTAAGAACAAGAGGTGCACCCAAGAACACTCCTAACCCCCAAAATTATTGCCCTAAAGGAAATAAATGAATTTTTCAGAGCTGAATAATTACAGCAAATCACTCCTAATGTACTGAACCACTGGAGGAATCAATGGATGCAGGTCTACAAATCATGGATTTGAGACTCAGTGCTGGCAAACAAAGATCTGTATGGTTTGATGGTGGGGCATTTTCCCTTCCCAGAAACACTGGCTAAACCCCTCAAAATCTTCTGTATCAGTCCTCTCTTTTTCTTTTTTTTTTTTTTTTTTTTTAAAGCCCTGCTTTCATTTCTAGCTGAAGAGAAGATTGCATGTCTAAGACATCAAGTTGTGACCTTGCAGTGAATTAAATGGGTGAGCATGTTAAAAGGCTTGTAAATGTATCTGGACCTTTTTTTTCCTCACCATCTGTTTCATACTTGATATCTTGATAGATAGTTCAGCTTATTACCCACCACTAACGTCATCTCTCTGCTGAAACCTTGTTATTTGAAATATGGGGTCTCTCCTTTGTGTAGCAGTGACTAAGAACATTGGAACCCACTTAAATTTGTTTTTAATGCATTAAATTGGTAACATGCAGTGTTGCTGCATACCAGTTTCTAAGTTACATAGTAAAAGTTTGGAGGATTTAAGCAATTTAATGTATGAACCAGGCTCTCCGTATGGCTGAGAGCAGTCAGGTTTTCCAGTGAAACGTTTGCCTGGTAGTTCACATTGTGCAGAGGTATGCAGATGCTTTTGCCAGGAGAAAGTAAAATAATTGATGCAGCTGAAAATGACCTTGATCTAAAAGTCATTACCTCATTCCCTGAAATATCTGAAAATACAATGACAGAAGCAAGGGCCTGAGTGACTACTGTGACTTTTACTTGGTCCTGAGTACCAGTGTGACATGGGTACATGCCAACAATAAATCATTTTCCTGGAACACAACAGTGAGAAGCTGGGGTCATGTTTTTGAGCTGGATTTTTTGCTTTTTCTTTTTGTGTCTGTTGGTTGTGTCTCTGCAGACTTTACATGACGTCCTCCTGTCTGCCTACATCTATTTTATAGATTAATGGTACCTGTAACTGCTCAGCTGAAAGGTAAAATAATGGCAAGGGTGATGGAACCACATGCACCATGACATAGGAGGGTGACTCATGGGGTCAGGAATTCCTGCCTTTCACCCCTGGCAGAGCCTTATTTGGCCACCAAAGCAGTGCACAAGGTGAACATGTGTGACCACACACACCTGGAGATGCACAGAACTCCACAGGGTCCATCAGGTTCATCAGCTTTCCAGGGAAAAGGGCAGATCCCCCCAGGCTGCCACAGGGCTGATCAGATCACAGCACAGCTGGGCTCTGGGGTGCCTTGAGTCAACTGACCCAGAGCCCAGCAGGGGCAAATAAAACCTTCCTGATTATCAGATTTTCATCTGGGTTGCCAAGGTCGCTTGTAGCTGCTGGAGAAGCACTGGAGTGAGGGGCTGGCAGGATCAGACTCTCTCCCTCAAGAACAGGCCACCCTTTCCAATGGGGCAGGTGATTCCTGCAACCTCTGCTCTTCCCTGACACACCACAAAAGGTGTCTCATGCCTTAACAGTGTTACAAACCAACAGTTTCACACCCAAAATGTGGGATCATGGTCGTGCCTACAAACCACATTGGCCAAAGATATTGCTGCATTTTCTCTTTGAACAGGAACATTCACAGAGGAGCTGGGAACATGCTGGCCAAAAGAAGAGAGGGAAGGCATTTTAAACAAAGTGAACTGAAAGTTGTGCAACAAACGTAACTGCAACCAAACACCATCTGCCAAGCATTAGGAGACTTGATTCACACTGAAAAATGTCACACCAAGAGGATTTGATGCAGCCAGCTGTCACAGGCAAACCACCCTGCATCTAGAGATGGGTTTCAGAAGGAGATCATGACTTGGAGGGACCAAAACTCACAGTGATGGCTTTGCCATGGAGAGGAGCTTCTTCAGAAGCAGTGCAAGAACCAGAGCTACAGCCAGGCTGCTGCTTGTGCAGTAAACACAGGTGCTGTGCTCTTAAGGAGTGGAAGCTGGGAAGCTCCAGGGGTTTTGGTGGAATTCCACCACCTGCAAGGCAGCCCATGGCTCTGGGAAGCCGTGTGCTCTCGGCACATCAAGGTTTGGGCTTTTCATCTCTGAGCTTTTCATGCCCTTCCTTTCTGGGGTCCATCAGGACTAACACTGAGAAGGAAAATATCTGCAATAGCAAAGATGTAAAGCTTTAAGAACTCTCATTCACCACTGATACAGAAACGTTTTTCCCTACATTTAACAGCTAAATCCACATCAAGGTGTTACAAACACTTTCTTGTATTCCAAAGGATGGTTAAATGCTGGCAGGATACCCCCATCCTGTACATGATATGCAGTCTAACAGGATTGCTCTTAAGCTCTGCCTGGAACCATTTTCATTTAATTTCATGTAAACAGAATCTCTAGAAATGGTAGCAGGACCTCACCAAAGAACCAGAGGTTCTGTTTCCCAAACCAAACACACTCCAAATCTTCCAGCTCAAACAGAGGTCTGAGCACAGATCTGGATTTACTCACAGAGTTCAATATGGAATCCAATTTTCTAATCAATTCTTCGTTGTTTAAATCAATGCTGCTGATATAATGCATCAGAAAACCTATCCCCTTGATGGAGGATTTTTAAAAGCTGTATTTTATGGCTGTGTCATCGCCAGGCATTTGTGGATTTAAAACATTTGTGAAACAGGATTTTCTGGTAAAATCTTGTGTGGCCCATTAAACATACAATGCACAGCAGAGGAAATACTTGATTATGCTTACACACTTTTCTGTGTTTCTGGTAATATTCCAAAGGAGCACAGCTTTGCCATGTGGTTATCAGTTCCTGAGATGGCTTCTGAAGTTTGCAGTTTTACTGTTCTGTCTCACTGTTGACAAGTTACCTGTGACTGTATTAGCTTAGAGCCAGTCCCTGCAGATAGTTTGTATTTTCCTGTGATATTACCATTAAAGCAAATTTCCCAGGAACTCCATTCAAAATGCCTGAAGCACACTGCATGTAGGCATGCCTTTGCAGCACTCCCATATGTGTACTCTTTCCTTGTATACAAAGCACATGTGGAATCTGTAAGCATAACAAATGGGATCATTAACTGAAAAATTAATTACACTCACACAAATCGTGTGAATTTGCACTATTAGCTCTACCAGAACTCAGCACAGTGCCTACATAATTGAATAGTTCTCTTGAAATGTCAGTGTGGGAATCCAACACTGAGCTGGCAGCACCAGAACTGTCATTTTTCTAAGGATATGTATAAAAAATGAGGCTGTCCAAAGTACATGTATGAAGTTATAGATACACCCCTGTACTCTGCTGCATTACAAAGCACAGCTCCTCAGTGTAGCCATCGTACCAAAAAAAAACCACATTCCACAGGGCATCAACTGCAACATGTACAATTTAATATAAAAAGCACCTTGTAAGAGATAAGATTAAAAAGACAACATTAACACTGCAAAGATATAAATATCTCCATTTCAGTGAAGAGAGGCTCCTGACATTTTCTTCCCAAGCTGACCTAGCCATTGATTCATGGATTGGCCATTCCTTATGAACAAAGTAACTTGCACTCATTTGAATAAAAGTTCAGAATTTTAACGTGCCTGATGTTTTGAACAACACAAAGGGACTGTGCCTGGAAGGCTGGAATGAAAATAAAAAGTTAGCTCATCTAATGCAGTTCCACAGAAAGATAGGAATCTCATCTTTGAAGTGATTAATAAATCCATCAAACAGCCAGGACACCATAAAATTCAAATCTCCAGCACCAAAAAGTTCAGAATCTCAGCACAACACAAGGAAGGAGCAGAAGACAGCCCAGACTACTGGAAATATTCTACACAGAACACCAGCTTTTACTGCCATTTGCACTAATTCAAACATGTTCAACATTATCCAGGATTAAATGTGTATCACACTTTCTTTAGACAACATATTCCACTCAAGGAACTTTAATAGAATGTTAACAAAACACCTTTTCTCAATATCCCTCATAGACAGACACACAGAAGAACAGAGAGGAAAGCAGATAGCAATTTAGGACAACAAACAAATACAAATAATGTAGTCTCTGGAAATTACAGGCATGAAAGAAGGAAACAAGATTCCAACTTTCAAAGTACAAGTCATTCTAACACAATCACTGTTAAAAGTGGGAAAATATTAATTTCTACATTCTCAAAATAAAAAAATTGACTTAAAAATAATGTTCTGGTTGCTTTTTTCTTACATTTTTCCCCATAGAATGACAAATGTAAGAAAACAATCTCCTACCCACACCAAAATAATGTTTGGCTGAGCTCTATTTTTGGTGCAAATATTTCTCTGTTGAGACAGCTCACTCATCTCCTCATAGGAGTCTTGGAAGCATTTTCTGGCTTTGCTACACTTTCACTGTGTCAGTAAATCACATAACATGTACACCACAAATTAACATCTGAAAAATTGGGAAAGCCATTCCTATTTAAAAAAAAATTTGTTGTGAATCTCAGTTTAACCACTAATTACTCTGTTTCAAGTTACTGGAATTAAAGATGTTTACAGCTACACATGATCTTTGTAATCAGTAGTAGCTCAGAACTACACACATGAGTAATGATCTCAAGCAGAGTCCAATCTGAGTTGAGTAAAGTGAGTGCAGCAGAGAGAAAGTTCCAGCAGATTCCCATGGGAAAGAAGATTTTGCGTTCAGAAGAAAGGAAATCCAAATCCTCATTTGCCCTCATTCCATAACAAACCCCACCCAGGTTCCACCTCTGCCTAAGCACACCCTGCCCCTATCATGCAACCATCCAGTAAGGAATTACACCACAACTCTGACAATGCAAACACAGACAGAAGTTTAAAATTATTATTGGAATTACCTGGATTTACTGACACTGATGGATTTAAATCCCTGGGGGATAGGTTGTATCATTAGCAGAGAAGGTGAGGAAGATAAAACAGAGGCAATTACTCAGTACTTCATAATAACCTGAGCTACAATTCCCTGAAGCACCTGTGTTTGCCTGGCATAACTCATAGGTCAGTGCTTGAGATGGAAGATATGCATGTATTTGTTTCTGCTCTCCTTGGAAAATTCTGCATTCCTGGGGATGGATGGAAGGAAGCAGTCACTGCCAGCCCTGAGCATCAGCAGTGCTGATGCAAAGAGCCCCCAAACATGAAGTCAGGGTGTCCATTTCACACCCACGAATCTCACCAGCAATGGGAAATCCACCCAGAGTCCCCATGCTACCTCCAAATGAGCTCAGTTTCCTGATGTAAACAGAAAACCAGTCAGGAGAAGTCATTAGAGACCTAAAATACGTAATTGATCTCAGAGACTTTTCTCTCTAGGTCACCACTATGATTAACAAACAGGGAAAAACTTATCTTTCTGTGAGCATTTCAGAGCAGGGATCGTGCTGAGGTGCTCTGAATTGTCTTCCTGGAGAGCTTTTCTCCACAGAGATAAGTCTCCTGACAGGTACCATAACCTGGGATCCTCTTCAAGAAAATAATAATAATAAAAGAAACCTAAATTTATTTACTTTTTAGGTTCATGACCCTTGGGTATGTGTGGAACAGGGCGGGTTCAGGGGCAGCCTTGTGATGACTGCGGGGTCCTTACCAAGCCCAGCTGTCATAATCTTCAAGGAGGAAAAAAAAAGGCTTTTTCCCTTTTGTGCCCAGACATGTGCAGGTCCTGGCATCTCTGCAGGCTCACGACAGAAGACCTATCTTATTCATGCTGCAAAAGATCTGGAACCTGACACTTCTCTTGGGCACTCAGTCCTAACCCGCAGGATTTGCCTCTGACACTCTCCTTTCAAGACAAGTGTCAGCAGGTGATGAACTCTGTATTCTTTCACTCCTGCAGCTTCAGAGCCTGGATCTCTGTTTCTGCAGAATTCATGAATGGTAAATGTCAAGCCCTTTGTTTTTTTCAGAGCTGTAGCTCTGGTGTCAGAAAAATAAAGGGAAGATGAACAATAGTCTTCTTTTCTCCATCCTTTATTTTGCAAATTCTTACACAAGAGAAATAATAGAGGTGTATTTATTGATGTACAGTAAGCACAAATAAATAATTTGCATCGGGGAAGGCTACAACATGTCATTGTGGCATCCTCCTGGCTTTGTCTGCTGAGCTGGGTGCACTGGTGCACCTGACAGCTGCATGTGTGATATTGTAACCACATACCTTTCAGGGCTTAATGGCATTAGGTAACTATTGTTAAGTTTTACTATGATTTTAGTAATTTGGTTAATTAGTTCCACCTCATGAGGCAAAGGTCTCATAGTGGCACTTTTCAGGATGTTCATTAGCTGAGCAGATTGCTTTTTCAGGTCAAGACATCTCTAGCAAGGGCTCTGTGGTCATTGCATAAGGATTATGGCAATGGAAGGGATGATGAAAACTGGACTCTAAGCCTGCCCTCTCAGTGAACTAAGAGCTCACACTGGTCTAAGAAGAGTGGACAAAGCTGAGATTTAGAACAGTCTTGACTAAAGCAAAGCAAATTATTGAGCATGAATTGTTTGGCCCTTGTGCCCATTTCTGAATCATTCACATCTTGTTCTGCGGACTCACCCTGATAACAACTTAATGCAAACATATTGCAGCCAGAGTGACCTGTGAACCATCTCCTTTGTCTGCTCTGCCTTTGATTACCCCCACACAGTCCCAGTTAGGAGCACTCAGCTCTAAACACACACCTACTGCTCAATTATTTCAATATCTAGGGCGAAACCCAAACCTGATCATCACAGGATTTCAGCAGAGCAGAAGCACATCCTTAAAGGCTTGTCTGATTCTGGAGCACCTCATTACTGAACTTACACTGCACAGATTTTTCCTTGCCTGGTGAATTTCTCACACTGTGGATGACTGCACAGAAGCACCCAGGGTGCCAGAGCCACATCTCACATCCCTCTGGGGATCTCCTCTAGACTGGCCAGGGCAAGGGCCAGCCCAAAACCCCAAACCTCTTCTCTCCTCACCCACCAACACCTCTTCTGTTCCCTCAGCAGCTGTGGAGCAGACACAAATCTTCCATTTGCATGGAAGAACAAGAAAGGAACAGAAATATGATCAGATTACTTATTCTTCTGAACCAACAATTCTATTGGCACATCTACTGCTGCCCTAAGAAGCTGCCACGTGGTTTTGAAAGAAGTTGCTTACAAAATTGGTAAGAGACTGAAGACCTCAGAACTGATCACAGCCACCACAGCTTGAGCACTTTCCTGGAGACAACCAGACACCACTATCCCTGGACCAGAGCATCATGATCATAGAAACAATATCCCTTTTCCAAGCTCTCCTTAATAGCCCCTCCTAACACAGAGTGATTCCTCAGGAAGCTCTGTACCTACCATGCACGTGTTAATACCAGCTTAGGTTTCATTATGATTAATGTCATTATAGTGGATTCCAAATGAATTATTCATGATTGGCTCCTTCTTTTAATGCCTTTGGCATTTGACATGTTTTCCACATTGCCTACAAAGTGTCTGTGGTAGGAAAATGCTCATAGGTGTCCTTGGCAGCTGGAGGCTGAAAATGTAACTGTTGTGCTTTATATCCAATGAGGGGAGCTCAGCATTTATTTTCAGGAGAGAAAGTCTTTTTCTCCCCACAACTGGTCTGCTTAAAGTCAATACAAAATACTCTGGATGGAGGCTGATACACATATCTGGGTTCTTCAAGGGAGATATGTGGTGTTACTTTAAAATAAAAGCAAATACCATCTTCATTATTCTACATCAGAAGTACTGCCAGAGAAAATGTCTTGTGTTCCCTAAGAAAATCAGAAAAAATTAGAAAATTCAATATTCCTTCAAGGCACTTCCTTTCTCTGTACCTCAGACTGAAATTTCTGAAGCAAGGGAAAGGATCCCATGAAGCCTCCTCTTCCTTCAGCCCATGATGAAGTTCTCTAAGGAAACCCTTGGAGGAAGATGTGCTGTGGAAGTTAGTGGGACCTGAATTTAGTTGGAATCTGAAGCCCCAGCACAGCCACCAGAGCAGAGGTCTGAGGAACTTATCCAGGCTGTCTCCTCCTGCTCTTAGCACAGCTCACCACATTTTTCCACTTGTGGTTCTCACACACTACTGTTGGAGGCTTCTCCCGAGCAAATAAACATTTTCCAGCCTGATATACAACATCATCCAGTTTTCTCTCCCCAAAGACTTGAGCTTATAGGAACTAAGCTCAATGTACTTGGCAATCGGACACTCAAAGATTTCTTATATGCCTAAAATAAGATTTTTTTTTAGACTCTCCACACCTGAGAAAAATATATCTTTGTGTCTAACATGAATTAAAACCTTTGTTCCTCTCTCTGAGCTCCAGGATATGTCATCTTTGTGCCCCCCAGGGGACACAAGCATAATACTGCAAAGGTTGGAGCAGGTCATGCCAAAGGTCCGTCCAACATCCTGTCTTTGGAAATGGATAGTAATAGGCATTTGAGAGAAAGCTCGTAAGAAGTGATGCAAGTATGAAATTCTCAGTATCTTCTCCATTTCAAGCAATTTGTGGTTTAAGGACTTCCTGAGCCGTAGCCTACATCTGCGTCATCTCATTTAATGGCCCTTCAGAGACCTTTGCTTCCACTCACTTGCTGGGTTGCTTCTTGAGCTGCAGATATCAACAACATCCTGTGGCAACCAGCTCCACAATTTAATTATGCATTGTGCGAAAAAGTAGATTCTGTTTGTTTACAGCCTCTTGCACAATCGTTTCATTTGGCACGGCTCAGAGTTATGAGAAATGCCTTATAACCATTCCCAACAATCATTTTTCCATATTACTGCTCGGTTTAGATGGGCAATGGATAGACAATACCGGAAAACACTGGAACTGCAAATTGCAAACAAATGTGCAAAGGTTTGCAGGAAAGATTAAACTCAGAGGGGGGATTATTAATATTTTCATACACATTTCTTAAAGCTGTATAAATGGAAGAAAATACGGATCACTTTTTTTTTTTGCCGTAATGTTATCTTGGGCACACACAAAAAAAGTTGTTCTGGCCTTCAATACCATTTTCATTGAAACAAATGTCCTTATAATACAAGACACTTATATTGTACAAGCAGCATTATTGGAAATCATGCTAATTAAAGTGGAGTTTCCTTCCTAACAGTTAAAGCTTTCCCAGTTGCTTTTCCAACCAAACACCATACTGAAGTATTCATATTATTCCCTTGGTGTAAGTATCACGGTAATGTTATCTAAATAAAAAGGCAACAGTGAAACAGTTTTTAAGAGGGACCCACTGTATGATTACTAGCTGTTGGTGCTTGATGTGAAATATCTGACTTACAAAAGCACTTTGGCATGTTTTTGGACAAGCCTTATCAATAGCTGTAATGAGAAATGGCTAACAAAGGACTTTCTGTACAAACAGCAAATGAGATGCTTGCAGACAGAAGGGAATTTATTCTGAAGGGACAGAATGAAGCCCAGTGTTCTCATTCACTGGCCCTTCACCTAAAGTTGTTTTATTGTTGTTCGTGTGTGTCTTAAGTACCATGAAGAACAGCATATGGTGTTACAAGGATGTCCTGTTTCATCTGACTTTTGTTCCCTATAACCAAGCACCATTGTCATTATCAGATGGCAAAAGTAAACCAGTGATAAAACCCCTGGCATCCATTTTCTGAAATAGTCTCTAGAAAAGCCAACTTGCCACATAAGTCAGAGCTGGAGGCACAATATTATCAGGACATGTTTAGTGACCAAAACAGTAACTCCAGTAAATGAATACACAGGTATAAATAATTTCTTCACATAATGGTAACAAATACAAGGATCTGGTTTTCACTTTTTTAAAAGCCTGCATTAGATAACGTCAGAAAAAGAAGTTAAGACTGATGTCAGAGCTGGAGCAGCAATCGCTGCGGGTGAGAGCTTCTTTATCTGGAGGTAGTGAGACTGAACTCAACTCACTGTGGAAGGGCTGCTTGTGCCAGGCATGAGGCTCCTCTGGGGCTCCTGTTACAGCCCCTTCCCACATCACAGCCAAGCACAGGACCTCCAAAAATTCACATCACATCTCAAGGAAACACAGAAGAAATATTTGAGTGTTTTGATTCAAAGTGCATTAAGAGCCACTGAAAGATTCCTGTATTCTTCACCTGGCACTAAGGATCTGCTTTATCACAGTGGCATAAAAAAATGTTCCTGCACTGGCCATGAAAGGTGTCTGTACATTTAATATCCAGCACTGAGCTGAGCCTTGCTCCAGCTCTCTCCCCAGTGGCACTGGAAAAGTCTTCCTGTTTTAGTCCAGGGAACCTCATGCGAACCCTGCCCTCTCTCAGCCACTAAATAATCTCAGTGGTCTGCACAGAGGCACTTGCAGGAAGAAATGAATGGTACTGTAACATTATTGAGCTGCTTCTCACTTTCATTTCTGTGGGAAAAAGAAATAAGCAAGAGCCAGCAAAGACCCTGCTAAATCCACCCTCAAAGAGAGATGTGAAACCAATTAGCAGGCTGGCCCAGCACCCGTAAAGTCGCTGTCTACACCATGAAATGTTATAAAACAAAACAGAACACAAAAGAAAAAGGAAGGAAAAAAATCAAATCAATAAAGAACAGGCCATGCCAAACAATAAGCCTGCAGGTGCTTGCAAGGTGCAAATCCAATATGAATAGTGGCACTTTTAGGAAAGCAGCTATGACCGAGATGAAACCGAGCAGAACAGAAATGCAGAAGCAAGTGAGGATACATTTTCAAAATATGTCAGGATTTATTCTGTTCCTAAAAGAACCAGACAGTTAATCCACCCTGTTGGCAGGTGCATGATAGTAGGTGATTCCTTGCAACAACCTCTATAACTATTCTCATTATATTATTCTCCAGATGGGGATAGCAGTAAAGGAAGCAGAGGCAGAGGATGGAGCTGGAGGCACCATTTGCTTTGCTTGCAGTGTAACTCATCATGCAGAAACAAAGGGCCACTCAAACAGGATTTCTTGAGTGGGGATGACACAAAGCAGCAGCTCCAATGTCTCCATAGACACCAGCACCTGGGAATTACAGGTGCCTCATTTTGGGGAGGGGGAGATTGTGTCAGGCTTTGCTGCATTTGAGAAATGACTGACTCAAGCAGGAAATGAGGTGGTCTGGCTTAAGGATGGAGGGTGCACTTCTTAAAGAATTTATAATTAGGAGCTCAAAGTGTTGTTGTCTTCTAAAGAATACACCCCTTTCTTCCCCTCCAATTCCATTTTCTGCAGAAGTTTCTAAGGAAAAAATAAAAGCAGGTTTTATGAATTAAAATATTTAATTTCTGTTTCAATCAGTTCCCAGTTAGGTCCCACAGAATGCTAAGGAATTCAGGAGAGAAATTTGAAAGAAATTTTGTTTCAAATTAAGAAAATGTTTTGTGTGTGTCAATGAGTCCATTGTAACATTGCTGAAATTCCTCCACCCTGTTCTACCCTGAAAACAAAGTTGACTCATTTCCAGAAGGTTCAGCAGCACTGAGAGACACATCAACAGCTGGTGGAATATGGTTTCTTCAACATTTCTCTGGCCAGCACTCATCATCCATAGCAGGATGAGCTGGTCACATCTGCTGACCTCCTGAAACAGTGTGGCTGCTGTGAGTAATTCTGCCTTTTCCCACACTGTCAATAATTCCTACAAAGCAACACCATCCCAAAGCCTTTCGTTACCACCTACCAACCTTGGAGGGAGAAGTAAAGAACAAGACTGGTTTGTGTTCTCAAATAATGGAAAAAAAAACAGCTATGCTAAACAGAAAAAGAAAAAAAATTTTAAAAGCCATTTTCCACACTGACTCTGCAGAACACACTTTGTGCTGCTTGCTCCCGAGCACTGGATCCCTGGAGACTGGAAAATTCATCCTTATTTATTTATTTATTTAAATTAGAAATCCTAGCTGTGACCTTAGAGGTGTGTGTTTATTATCAGCTCCAATGCACTTGTCACAGCCTTGGCTGGAAGGGAAGCCAGGGGAGGATTTAAAAATAATAATAATAATCCAAGAAATTTCTCCATTTCAAATGTCATTGGGGTTTGGGTTTTTTTTTTTTTTGTTTCTAATTAGAATATGGTTTGCCTTTCAGATTCCAAAGCCTTTGGATTAGTGGTTTTCAGCATGATGTCATTTTTCCTGTCTATATGACCACAGCACAGCCTTGCTTCAAGTGTTTGGTAACAACAGAAAAAATAACCGTGGAAACCTGTATGTAATCCTGCAGGATCTGAATTAGTGCCACAGCATTGCCAGGCAGCTCAGGAGCACGAGGGCAGGACCCCTACAAGGAATGTGTCTTTTCCCTCCTATCCTTTCCAGAAAGTGAGTTTTGCCCCAAAAAGAAACCCCACAAGGCCCTGCTCAGCAGCTCACTCAGTTACCTGCTTCAAATACCCATTATATGTCTGTGCAAAGTGACGTAAGTTTGTCTTTAAAACAAAATAGGCAGAAACAGAATTAGTGGACCAGATTGATTCCACTTATAGCTACATTATATTATTCTAGAGTTAAATTCCATCCATATGTGAATTGCAACCCTTCAGAGATTTAAAGGCAGTTTCTGGTTTGCCATTTCCATTTCCCTCCAGACACACTTCTACTCCTCTTGCAGAGGAAACAAGACCACTGGTATGTGCTATTCATGTTAGAATTAGCATAGCTAATGTTTTTGGTAACCTTAACAATATAATTAAAATTATTCAAGGCAGTTATTATTAATATTATTTTAGGAGAGTTCTCAAGTCTCAGAAGGTCACCTAAGAGGGTGAACACCAAACTGGGAGGAGACAACGTGGTAGAGAAAAGATAACTTGGCTCCAACAGCAGATAACAACTGGTCAACCCTTTTGTAAACTGCATTTAGACAACATTAATTCGGTTTTTACAAAGGTTTGGATGTTTTAGTACATCTCCTTATTGATGAATTTTCTGCTTGTGTCAGCAACTGGATTAACAGCAGTGGTTTTTGTGGATATATTTCAGAAGAGTCTGTCAGGTAGCTTTGTGTCTTTGAATCCTCCATTGCCATATGTGCTCAATAAAAACCCAGCCTTGGTTGTCTCTGCTGGTGACTTTGGAGCATCAAGGTCTTCTCTGACACATTCAGAGCTGCACAGAAAAAGCCACCTGTGGAGGGACCCAGGTGCTGAGCATGGTTTGGGTAGGGACAACTCATCTCCCTCAGCTCCACTGAGCAGCACTCCATGGACACCAGGTGAGAAAACTGGCAGGCTGGGCCACCAGAAACATGGAACCACCCTGCCCCTGTGCCCCCTGCCCAGCAGCCAAGGCACACAGACACCCTGCATGTAGGACAGTCCACTCACCCTTCCAAGAGCACCCCAAAAACCCATCTTCCTGACCCTTGCTCACGTCTCCATGCCAAACCCATTCATATTGAAATGATAATAGCTGGCAGGAATCAGTTTAGTTTGGCTAAAGAAGAGGCATCCTAAGGAAAAAATATGGTTTTGGAGGCCCACCCAAAAATGTAAAGGCTGGACTCTGTCTGGGAGCAGAACTTGGCCTCCTGTCTCCACTCTCACAAAAAATGCTTGTAAATGTTATGCTCTTTGGGCTGTATTTTTTTCTCTCCCTGCACTAAAAACTGAGTGAATTTAGTGCTTATAAAACCAAGAGGCTGATAGCAACTGGCTAGAGCCAGATGTTAGGGAGACTGGAGCATATCAAACAAACAGACTGTGCACATGTAAGTATCACAAGTATGTAGCTGCATTACTTATTCCCAGTCAGATTATCAAACAGATTGATTTCTGAGTATAAAAACATGATGTCCATGTTGGGAAGAAAGGGAAGAGAGGGAATGTAGAGATGTCTGTAGGTATCCACATCTATAGATTCAGAAAGAAGGTTTATTTTCCCTCTCCTCTGTCATTTGCAGCTCTGTCCTTTCCTGCTGGCCCAACCAGCAGTGCACAGCAAGCCCAGCAGGGACAGATGCAATGCTCAATCACATCTCCAACCCAGAAAGGTGCTCAGCCTTTGGAGAACGAGTGTCCCAGTGTGGGGACAAGACGCTCTCTCAGGACATCCAGCCCCAGTCCATGTGGACTCCTTTAGCCACCACCACTCAGACTGCACACAAATCCAAACACTTTGAGGAAGACTTGTACCAGAAATAATTTCCTGAAGAGTCAGCATTCCTTTCAACAAGGCATGGAAGGGAACTGGTGCAATCTGCCAGTAAAGCCCATGGAAACACAAGCCTGTGGAGCTGGCTCCCTTAAGGGATTTGAGCTGTTAGTTTTAATGGCTTGAATGGGAGGGTTTTTTTTGAACAAAAACTGGATCAGTTTTATTGACTTAGAGTGAAATGTTTCCGTTTATAGCTTGAGATTTCTGCTAAAAGATTTAAACAACCTTAAAGGCTCCTCCTCTGCTCCCACATCCCCAGTTCTGCTCGATGCATCCCCAGTGACTTTATTCAAACATCAAGGCCTCCAAAAGCCCAGTTTTGGGCTTTCAGGCTCCCCCTGGTACCATCTCCTTCCTTGCTGCACAGGTTTCCAGAGCATTTAGCTATCAGCAGGCACTTGTACTGTGCTGGTGCTAATGAAGCTCTTCCTGAGCCTTTTCCCAGCTGGTCTCTGCTGACCCTCAACCAACAGCATAAAAGCCAACGCAGCCTCAGCTTCTTCTTCAGATAGTTTTCCTTGGATTTCCATTTCACAGACTTTGAGGCCAGGAGGAGCCATCACATCCCTCACTCATGGTTTTGCACTCCATAGAGCCTTTACCACCCCATGGTTTGTCACCAGCAGTGCCACATCCACCACAGGTGGGTTGTGACAGCAACAGGAGGGACAGCAACACTTCAAGCCCCAGCCAGGGCAGAGATCCAGTGGGCGAGATCTCCGTCCTTTGGGGATCCTGCTCTGTGAACCACACTGCATCCCTAAGGATATCAACCAACTTCCTCCAGGAGGCAATTCCTTCCCAACTGGATCCAGCAATCGCTGCAGTCCGTGTGGAATCCCAGTTTCTGCTCCTGCTCTATAGCAGCAGTAACAGACCAGCAGACTCGCTTCCTGAGGGCCATCCCTCCCTCAGGTGCACACGTAGCACCATCAGTTTTCATCATTTTTTTCAGCCCATGACCACACATCACAAGGACTTCTGCTACTTAATGTGACTTCACCAAAGTTCAGTTGGACACACATAGCTCTCACCTTATTTATCTGCTTCCAAATTGGGCAGAGACTGAGATCTTTATGTTCTTTGGTCATCTATGCAGTACCAGCTGGGATCACAGGTTGCCATTATTAGGTAGAGCCTGGGAAGAGAGGAGACGGGAAGTTAACAGTAACATTGATTGCTGTGGTGGCGGCTGCAATTTTAATCCAGTGACTCAAGCTTGGCAAACAGAAAAGCTGCAATGTATTAAACTGTGAAGAGTTTACAAGAGCTGAACATCTAAAATATAGCTCTGAGAAATTACTCCTTAAAGCAGGCAAGCAAGAGCATCATGAACAGAACCAGGAGAATATTGTTTTCACAGGAAACACTCCGTGGGTGTGTTATAAGCTCTGTTCTTTGGCCTGTCACCACATAATTTCTGCACTTCTTGTATTTCTCTCTTTTCTCATACTCAAGCACTGTCCTGTGATACAGCAGAAGTGCATTTACAGCTAAAATTACAAAAGTGGTCCATTATGTTTTCTAAGGTAGTAAAAAGGCTGCAGTTTGTCACAGCTGTCTGGAGCCCCAAACACCTACAACTGGCAGAGCTGTGATCCCGTTTCCACTCCCCTGGCCCAGGCTGAACCTGTGTGTGTGTGCATGCAGACTAAAGTTACGTACAAACAGATCTTTTATTGTTCTCTCTAGAAAAAAAAAAGGCAACAAACCCACAAACAAAAAGAAAGGAAAAAAATGGTGCATCAGTGAAGCAAGAGGTCAGAGCATTCCTAAGCACTTATTTCAGAACAGCTCTGCTTCGGCTGCTGCTTCTTGGCTTCCCTCAGTGGCCACACCAGCTTTCCTATGTCACAGGGCAGGGGGAGTGTGGTGAGTCATCTCCAGGGGGCTCTTTCCAGAGATGGAAAGTCTCAACATGTCCAGCAGGAAAGTTGCAAAAAGATGGGAGAGCAGCAGCAGATCCTCAGGGCAGAGCCAAGAGGTGAAGCCCAGGAAGATCCAGCTCTATGTTGTTCCAAATCAGCCTTTTCTCTCCCAATTCAGCTTGCAGACTCACCACCTCCTTACCTCTTCTGCAGCTTCCCCAGGGAAGGAAGAATGTAGGGACAGCAGGTAGGAATAATCCTCCGGCAGCACTCATGCTACTCCTAAACAGAAGAAAAGCTCTACCACCAAGGAAACCATATCCCTCCTCCTCTTCCCAAAACTTTTATAAGCTCAGAGCTCCCAATGAGAAAGCCCAGGCCAGGCCCTACTTCAGTTAATTATGCTAATTGTATTTTCCCCATGTCAGGAGTGTTGAGGAGTCATGGCTGTGGAACATCTCCAGCAATGGGGAGGTTCATCCAGGCTGTTACTGGGTTGTTTCCATCTCACTAGAAACCATCAAGCAAAAGAGCCCGGAGGCAAGTTTGTATGGAGAAAAGGTCCTGTGGATATTTGGAAGCTCTGTCTGGTTTACACTGGTGTCATAACCCTCCCCTTCAGGAATGATTGCAGAAGACTCAGGTTACGGTTGGATGAGGTTCCCAAAACTCAAATGTCAGAATCCCTCTTTCAAAACAGGATGGGAAAAGGCAGATATCAGGTCACCCTCACAGTGGGGTTGGGTTCAGCTGGCAGGACACATCAGAGAGCAAATGACTTCCTGTAAGATCCTTCCAACCTCAGGTGCAGCCCCACTTCTGCAGGTGAGGTGCCCGTGTCAACCTTAAAAGACAGGCAGGGATTTGCATGAGTGGAGGGAATTTCAGTTTACTCCTTGTAAATGTTGGACTGTGACAAGGTCTGGTTTTAGGCTTGAATATCAGTGTGAGTGGTATTAAATCATCCACACCAGTCTAATTAACACCTACGCTCCAAGGCATGACAAAGCAGTTTTATGTTATTAACTCAGGGCTACCTCAGAGCTTGCGTAGGCAAAGCTAAAGGTGGCAGAGCTGATGTGGGCACTAAAGAGTTTTCACTGATTCTAAGCTGCCTGAGATGAACCAACCTCACTGAACAAAACACATTTTTTTCACCTGTGGAAGAAATGAGGGTCTCATCTAATTCCAATAATTCAGTTCCTGGGCATGGTGCAGCTCATCTCACCATAGCTAAGAGGAAAAACAAACAATGAGCAAGCCCTGCAGAGCAGAGGGGACTCCTCTCTCTGTTAGGCCTGCGCGAGCCTCAAGATGGAAGTCTACTCTCATTTGAGGCCTTTGGGTGCTTGTGCAGTATAAATATTTACTAATAACACAGAGAGAGTGAGAGCGGGAGAATAGTCATTTTTCTCAGTGGCTTAGGGTTAAGTACAGGGCAATGGCATCTTAAATCCAGATGTTCTCCTTTTGGGATTTGCCCACGAGGCATATTCTCATGAGATTTCCCTGGCGTTTTGATTTGGATAGTAGCAAGCACTTTTGGCCCAATGATATCGTGAGCAGATGACTCAAAATGCTCAAGGATTTTCTTTGTAAATTCCAGCAGTTTATTTTATGACTAATGCAGGGCAGAAACTTCTGCAGATTTCATCTTCCCATCCTTCTGTGTTTCTATTTTCAGTTGGTTTTAAAGGATTCTGAACTCGGCCTGCTAGCAGAAGGTTTATTTAAATGTATATATTATATATAAATACAAATATTGTGTGCACATGAGGGTGTGTGGGAGCTGTTCCCAAGGTGCTGGTGAAACGACACATCCCGATGGAGGCAGAGCCAATGGAGATACTGGAGGCTGCCCCTTTGGGAGAGTGGCATAAAATAAACATGGGAACACCTTTTCTATTGCAATTGTAGCAGGGCACAATATTTAATGCCATTTTACCACCTGTGCTTGGAAAAAATGGCTCAAAAATCACAGTCCTTGCACTTTTGGCCAAAACTGTAGCAGCACCCAGATCCTTTCTGTAAAATGCCCTGAATGTGGCAGGGGAGGGTGGAAAAGATGCCCACAACCCACCAGCTGTGAGGGCAGGAGTGAGGAGGGTGTTTAAACACCAAACAAACACTGGACACCAGAAGCAGAGTGAATAAATACGGGAAATTGGTTGGAGGTGATGCTGGGCTGCCTTGGCCAAGGCGGTTGCACAATTCAAGGCTTGCACAGGGGTGATTTTTCTCTCCGTCCAATTCACCAAGGACTTGCACGCTACTTTGGTGGATTTTCTGCACAATTACAGATTATTGCCATGGTAACAAATGCATCACATGACAACTTTGTTACCTCAGAGACAAGAAACAGCTGCTTAAAGAAACAGGCATCCTCCAGGAATGGGGATATTTATTTTCTTTTTTTTTTTCTGTTGGCTTCATAGTGTTTTAGGAGTCCTCACTGGTTTTCTCATGGATGCAGCTTCCATCATTTGGGTAGTTAAAAATGTTTCAGTGCATCGACTGAAAGTTATTTTCTCCCACGTCATATTTTTGCCTCTTGCTAGAAATGCAAGAAAATAAATAGAGTTCCTCTAAATTTGGAAGAAACAAAATGGCTTTTTTCCTCCCTCATAAGCATCTCTCTCTAATGCTGCCATTTTGTTTTTATTAAGTTAAAGACCACTGAAGCATCGCTAATAATATTATTTGAGAGAAATCCCAGATCCCTTGAAGTTAATGCTACTCTGTCTTTGGTTTGAGGGAGCCCAGAAGTTCTTTCTCAGGCCATATTCCCACATTCTCCAGAGTCAAAGCCCTCTCTGCTCCAGGTACCTCCAGAGCACCAGCCAAATGTTAGTGAGTTTAACTGGCCAGGGAAGCCCAGGAGATGATAATTTTTTGTTCAAAAATTGCTCTTTACATTTATGAAAAAAAAGAAAAGTTCAGAGACATCATTTGTTGCTACCTCAATTTTCAGGCAATTTTAAATGAAGAGGCCTGCTTTAAAAAGCTTCACTAAGCAAGCCAGCCAGTTTGGATTTTTAATTCCACTTGCCAATTTATTCTAATTTTTCATGCATAAGGAATAATGAAACCCTCGATTTTTTTTCCTGCTCATCTTGGGGAGCCCAACGGGGCCCATTCACCAAATGCACCAGGCATGGATGGCACAAATCACTGTCCCCAGCCTGGGGCTCAGCCCTGGCCCCCTGGCAGCATCTCCAGCCCCCATCCTGAGCATTCCATCCTTCACCATTCCAGCCCTCACCAGAGACCTGCAGCTGCCTCAAAGTCACCCCACTCCCCAGCCCCCAGTGGTGCTAATTAAGGACCTGCCGGAGCTCAGACAGCCAGACCACTTCAGCCCACAGTGAATGTCTGATTAATTAAAGGCTTATAATTAACCTTCATGGCTGGAATTTCCCAAAGACCTTCATGGGCTGAGGTACACAAATCCCATCGACCTCAATGGGAGGCTGGAATCAAATCGTTTTCATCCCTGGCTGGGGATCCCCCTGCGCATCAGCAGAGTGAAACATTTCCCTTTCCCAGATTTGGATGAATTTTCCCTGGTTTGGATGTGTTTTCTCAGCCTTGCAGAGCTTCTCAGAGAGAGCTGGAAAATAAATCCTGTGCAGAAAACCCTGCTGTGCCCCTCTAAGCCACCACCAGCCCTGCTCACACCACGGGTTTGCACCTCCAGAGCTCGGAGCTGGCACCAGCCTTTGCATCCAGTAGAGCTTCTCCTGATTTATCCCACCACAAAGGAGATCAGGAGTCTCCAAATAGCCCCAGAAGTAAGAACTGAGGAAGTTCTTAATGTCTGAATACATCAGACATTTGAGAAATCCAGATGTTTTTTCATTAACTACTTTGTTTTAAATTTTCTTTCAGGAGTCAGATTTTTTTCCTAAAAAATTTTAACTGGGAAGTCACCTCTGCACAGGACATTTTTGTTAATGAAGGCCACTGCCTTAATGTGGTTTTCTTTAGTTAAATATTTCTGGTTAATGAAATTCTGTTGTACAGCTTAAATTAGCTCTGTAATTTTTTTGCTATAGTTGTTTTTATTTGACCACATGGAGCTCAGTGACTTGTAACCCAGTCCCTCAGCCTATTTTTAAATTTCATGTGGACCTTTTTCAGTCATTTGGTAGCTTTTTTTAGAAGCATGAGAATGGAAAGACCAAACAATGTTGCTTTATCATTGATAGCTTTTGTTTCACAGGATCACAACTGAAATGAATTTGTCCAGCTCTCAGCCCAGGCTCTGGGGAAGAGGAAATCACAATTTTTTAATAAAAAGGCTCCCAGTCTTCTCATTTCTGGTTCATGCTAGCTCTTTATGGAAGATGTTACACACTTATTCTGTGATCCAAATCTCGGTCCAAATGATCCAGAAGACAGCAGACAGGACAGGACAGCCCAGCCCCTGCAGGTTCTTCACATCCTGGTGGACACAGGACTTCAGGGTTTTCCCCTGGCCCCCTTCTTTCCATGATTTCCCCCTCTCCTCTGCCTCAGCTGTGGTAGTGATACTGAGAAACCAAGAATGAGAAACCCTCAGGTGAGGCAGGGCTTATGAAAAGCTTCAAGACAGCCCAGGGATCCCTCTGACACCTGCACTCCTGATCCTGGAGATCCAGCTGTATTAACCTGGCTTTGAAAAACTCCACGAGATCTCACCTAGGTGCCACTTTGGGTATTTTCCTGATTATCCCACCCCCCCATTTACTTGTTAAGCCCAGCAAACATTTTTGTTTCTGCTTGCAGACAAAGGAACAGGGGTGTAGTGAAGGGAGAGAGGGATGCTCTTAATCTTTCAGCAAAGTAACAGCAGAAAATCATCCGATAGGAACGCCCCAAACTTAAACAGGGCATTAGGCAGAATTAACAGACCAGACCTCCAAGCCATCAGAAATTCCCGGCTGAATAAAAGATTGATTTCAAAGACTCAAAGATACCTCAAGGCCAGCATTTCCAAAGAAGACGGGAGCTGATTGGAGCTGAAGCATTCCTCTTGTTCAGTGCATTTGAGTGAGCACTTTAAGTCTCCAAAGATTGAACTATAAAGAGAAATTAGTTTATTAATAATTCACAGGCTCCAAGAAGAAAAAAAGTCAAAAGCATATGCTCATGAACAAAGCTGATTTTATTTTCCCTGTTTAAAATTGAGCAGCATGTAGAAAAATTGAGGGTGTCGAGCTCAAAAATTTAATTCAGGGCTTTTTCTCTTCCTTCCCTTTAACCCAAGCAAGGATATATTCCAACTTCCTCACGAGCACTGGAAGTTCTTCAAATCCCAAATGGTTTATGTGAAACATTAAAAGCACACTATCATCTTCAGCTCTTTAATAGTTTAGGACATTTTCATGGCACAGTTATTATCCAATAGCTCTTAATTGCAGCTTGTACATTTCAAGACAACACATTCATGGACTGGAATAACAGAGGTTTTAGACTCCCCATCCAGCACCAGGGCAAAGCACATCCTTACTGTAGGTATCTCACTGAGTCTAGCACTTTCCTGTCCCACTTTGCCAGGTTATGAAGTCTGTAACATTCATATGCTTAAAATCATTCATGATATTTGTCCTAATTCTGTGCTTGTCCCTTACAGTTTTGGTAATTGTTTGATTGTAGGACTCTAGGTAAACACAGGAATTGAGGAATTCAATTATTAAAATTCACTAAAAGACAGAAAATAAGGGGGTTGTACGTTTTAGACAAAATGCTTTCCATTGCCCAATGAAGAAATTACAATGAGAGCAGGGTAGAAGTCAAAATTTTTGCCACACTTATTTGAACATTGGTTGTTCTTAAAGGGAATATTGGTTCTCCCTCTAAAAGTCCTTGTTTCCCTCTACAGGAGAGCTGAATATTAAGTATTTTATCCCAAAAAGGGCTAAGCAATTAGATCCTACAGGGTTTGTTTTTTTTTCTCCCCCTAATCTTAGAAAAAAGTATCATACCATGACCCAACCTCAGCAAGGAAAAACCAGATTATGAGTTAGAATTACATTACTAATGTAATGTGTCAGTCCCGTTTGTTTCTTGGTTTCCATTCTACTGAATCACAGTATTACTGCTTTTGGAAGGAATCTGATGATAAAGAAAGCCACCTCCCAACAACAGAGGGGAATGATAAAAGAAGAGGCCAGCCATCATCATCCTAAAGGAAATAACCAGCACTGGAGCCCTGGAGCAGCTGTGATTCCCACGGGACTCTGCTCTGACTCAGAACCCAGGCTGCAGCTGATGCTCATCCCCCCGGATCCCACTCACAGCCAACAAACTGTTGCTCTCTGAATATAATACTTTTAACCATGTGAATTTTTTCCCCAAAAGATAATTATTTATTTCACCTCTGGGTGAACCGGAGTAGAACGTGCTCCAGAGCAGCACCAGAAGAATGTGAAAAGCTCAGATAAATTCTTTGCGAGGTGATTTGCCTTTTTCCCCTTTTTGTGAGAAATGCGTGGCTGGGAGGGAGACAGAGATCGCTGTCCTGACAGCAGGTTCTTCACAAGACAGAGTTCATGGGGCACAAAGAGCAAAGCAAAGCAGATTTAGCTGCTCTTGGCTGCTCAGAGTTGTTTCCTAACACTCTGCATGGCCCAAGCAAAGGATTAGGCTGTTGTTGCTGTGATAGGTGAACTGCAAGGGATGGAGGTCCAAATTCTAGAGTTACTATTTCACCCTCTCCCAGGCCAATTTCCTCTTGGCTCCAACTGGAGTCCTTGAAATCCAGGGAAGTTTTGCCTGACTATGAAGTGAGTAATGATTCCAGGAATCAACATTTGGAGATAACACCAAATTGAGTATCTTCGCTAAATTAACTTTCCTCCTAAGGTCATCGCTGTAACACTCGAGCACACAATGCGTTATTTTCAAAGAGAGCCAGTCTCTATCTGTTTATCACCAGGCCAATACACGAATTCCTGGTCGTTTTTCCACAAGGCACAGATAATTTGAGGCCATTAGGCAGTGCTTATCCATACCTCCACCGGGCAGATGTGTTCCCTGGGAGCGCTTGGCCAGGGTCTGGCAATAATAACCCAGCACGGGCAGGAAAATCAATCCCAACAAGTTTCAGAGGGACCCTTCCAAAGCTCCCCGGCATGTGACAGAGGGCTGCTAATGAGAGGGAGAGATCATATTCATTGCATGAGTGACAGGTGAAAGGGAAGATTAACGTTAGCATACACCTGCTCTTTGGTGCCCCAATTAAGACCTCCTACTGTCAGCAGTAACATAAGATGCAAATCAGCCCGTGCCCTTCCCCCTCCCCCAGGAAGGTTGTGGCAGGAATTGGAGCAAAGTACAATGAGAAAAGAAATGCAAAATCTTCAGTGCCTTCCTTGCTCTGCAAACCTTTTGCTTGCTTCCTCTTTCTGCCCTTCTCCTGCCTTTTCCTTGTCACCACTCACCTGATCCTTCTCATCTAGAGAGGGGAGATGAAGACCACTTTCAGCAAGGGATCCCTGCCCTGGGGACAGTCCCAGGGGCACACTGGAAAACCCATGATTTGAATTGACAATACTTATCCCTGCTTTAAATTCATTTGAACCAACCTTGCTCAAGCCACTGGCAATAGAGGAGATGGGTGGAAATATCATTGAAGGAGATATGTGGAATGGAGGAGGGGGTTGCTCATCAGCTTATCATGCACTGGTTCCAGGGAATTGCTTTTGAGGCAATATTTTAATGCAGCATTGGCAATCCGTGCTGGGATATTGCAAATCCATGAGTAGATCTTGTGAGTGCTTTTCCAATATGTCCATACTATCCCATTTTGTCTCCTCCTACTGTCCAATATTAATCAAATATTGCTTATCTGATGGAATTCCAGCTGCCAAGGTATTGTAGACTTCTCAGAAGTAATTGTCCTTTCAACTTCCTTGGAGCTGTCACGTGAGGGGACCAGACCAGAAAGTGCAAATCCATTCCAATGGGAGAAAAAAAAATTGAACAAATTTGCATCCTTCTCTCCTAAAAAAAAAAAAAATTACAGGAGGTTTAAAAATTGCTTTTTTAAAATAGGTTAACATTCATTCAAACTGGCACTAACATTTTGGGTAGGTTTTGGAGAGCAGGACCCCTGCCTCTGTTTCTCCCACCCAGCGCAATGGGCAGAGGTGACCACGCTGTGTGGCAGGCAGACAGCCAGGGCAATTGGCCTTTCCTTCCTCCTCCCAGCTCTGCTGGCTGCTGGAAAACATGCATCAATTTGTTTTCCTCCCTTCAGGCAGAAAATAAAATTGGCAAAAATCTTCCCAGCAGGAAGCCAGGAAGCCCTGTTTAAATTTTCCCAAGGGGAGGGGGCAACTCAGCAAAGTCAGTATTTTCCTGCAGAAAATTTCAATTTGCGTAAAGACAACATTTTATTAGAACAATTTATTGATAGGAAACATCTAGAAATCCCATTCCAGAGCTTTATTGGCAGAGAAATGAACTCCTGCATTTCACAACCTCAGATTCTTTTCTCCTTCAGCAAACTGTCAGCTTTTGACCATTCAATTAAAAACACCCCCAGCCCTTCAGTTTGTTGGCCTGTTGCACTTTATATCTGGGGTGACTTAGCCCAAATCTGAAACAATTACACACATTCAAAGTCCTTAAAGCTCTTGAAACACTGATGCATAGGAAGGGAATAGAATTTTTGGGACACACTCTAGTTCATTTATCTTGTCTGGTAATCTTTTGACAATACCCATGGACAGGAGTTGAGTGGAAAGCAACAGCTCTATGGCTCAGTTTCTCAAATTCCTACTGATGCTGAAATTAAAGCCATGAAATCCCTTCTCCCAGTGGTGTTGTGAGAATAAATTCTTCAGTGGCACTAAAAGGCCCTCAGATATTAATGCTGAGTGCTTGCAAGAGCACACAGAAAGATGGATGATGTTTGTCCTCAGCCCCCAGAAACCATTAAGTTCCATTGCTCTGCAAACCCCTCTGATACACCAGCTCTGCTCCTCAGAGCTGTGTGCATCCAGTTGTCTTCCCTGGATGCACATTCAGTGGGGTTGGAATGGTCACATTTAAGGAAAGAGTCAGAGAGGTGTTTTGGGGAAAATCTACCAGAAAGTGAGCACACAACACAAACCTCATTCAGCTGCTTTACCCCAGCATCTCCACTCCAGAGATTCATGGACTCCTGTGAAGAGGTACAGGTGGAAAGAGGAGAGTGTGTGGTGCCTGTCCTGGGATGAGATTAGGATGAACAGGAAATTTGTGACTGGCTATTATGCAGAGACATAGAAAAAAATTTGCATTTATGTATTAAAGGATGTTAATTTGCTCAGAGTAATTTTCCATAGATTTTATTGATTGATTTCAGGCTTTGAGGGTTTAACTGCCGTGTCAGTTTGCCCACTTTAATTTAGCATGTGGATGACTTACAACAACAAGCTGGTTTTATCACTTGAAACCCTTCCTAATTAATGATAGACAAAAGACAGACAGAGAAAACACTCTGGGTGAGCATATTCCTTTCCTTTCTCTTTCATCCTGGAAAAGCTCTTAAACTTGTGAGCTTCAGTAAATTGTTTGGAAAACTGCTAAATACACTGGCACAGCAGCAGCAACAACTGTGCAAAACTGATATATCCCACAGAACTGGAATTATTGCAAGAAGAATTATTCCAGATTAAGAACAAGAAGGATAAATATCACTATGAAAGGTCTTCATCAGTGTCTTCAGCCTCATCATATCCTGTGGCTGTGATTCAGTTCTTAAAGAGTACTCATGCTAGGGAAGAAGTCAGATTGCTACAGAATGAAAAAAAGAGGGATTAAACCTGGCTGGGATCAAACAGGGATACAACTGTTCTGCCACTGGCTTAGCTCACAGTGCTGGGCAATGCATCGGACACCTCCCTGTTTCATTTGTCCATCTGTAAACTGTTAAAACAATTCTCACCCCAGCATCCAGGAGAAATCAATCATCAGGACTGAGCTGAACCAAATAGCCATTAAGTTCTTGGATGGAAGGCATAATAGGAGCACAAATATTTTCACTTGAAGTGTTATACTGCCCTCAGTTAGGCTCTGCTGGTGGTGACGTTGAGCTGAGCACATTCTCCTTGCTGTCAGGACAGGCTGTGCTTTCAAGCTCTTTTCAGAGGATTGTGTAGCAACAACATTTGCTTTATCCTGAGCCCCCTGTGAGGCTGCACCCAGTAACTGGCATTGCAAAACCCCAAAGTTTTAATTCAGACACAGCTCTGAGCATTCTGTAAACAGCGCTCCAACACCTTTATGGGATCTCTCACTTTAGAGAGAGATCCTTGCCATGAACTGCTCTTGTCCTGCCTCTTTATTGCATCCAGCAGCACTATTGCCAATGCCAAACACTTTCCATCCCCTAAAGCAGTCAGGACAATGCTGCACAGCAAACTTTGAGGTATTCAAAGGAGAAATAGACTTATCTTGTCCCCATGCTTGACCTCTGGTTTTGGTCACATTTTGAACCCTTCCCCTGAAACTACTTGGACCTGGGTTTTCCTTTGGTTTTCTGAGTGACACAAGCAGCTCTTGTGCAATCCCATAAATCCAGCAGTGAGGGCTTTGATAAAGATCCTGAAGTAGTGCAAAGAGCAAATTAATCCTAAAAACGGTCAAGAAACCAAGCACAAATCACCAAAATTGTCCAACATGGAGACAGACATGGAACAGAGCCTGCCCAGAGCACCTCTTAGGGGGACAGTTCTTCAGCAACTCCACTGCATCCTTCCAGTGTCTACCCAAAGAGCCATGGTGTGGCAGCCAGCAAGCTACAGAGACTGCTTAGCAGAATTTTTCCACAGATAAAAAGATTTCTGCAATTCTAGGAACTCTCTTTCCTGTTTTTTTTTTACAAACATCCACACTATACTGAAATATTCCAGAGTTTATTTTTCAGTAAATAATACAGAGACACTAGCTTCAGATGCAGCTAGAATTTGAGGTGAGAGCTACAGTACTGATGGCAGTGCCGAACTTTCCATCAGCACTGTAAAAGATCTAGAGACTAAAAAGAGAGAGAAACAAAAATCCTGCCAGAAGTTACCCCCTGCCCCTTCTTCTCCTGGCCCTCAGTGCAATGTACTCCCAGATATCAAACTGAAACCCCACATCTGTCTGTACTAAAGCGTGTTTTCCTTTCCTGTGCACCTTCAACTAACAACTTGCATTAATCCAACCTGATGATCACTGTGTGGCCCCACCACAAAGCACAGACACAACGCATGTGATGCTGTCCAGGGTCTGACCACACATTTTTGTTCAGAAGTTTCCTTCCAAACCCTCAGGTCTGGCCATTTTTCAGTGGTGGCCTTGGCACAGAGAAGTGACAGCATGTCATTTATCCCTGAGCTCAGTGCCCTCCCCAGATCTGCACGTGCCAAAGTTGCTCATGCAGCTCCCATTGGCTCTGACGACGCTTTCAATTTAACAAATGTTTATGTGACTCTTGGTTGGAAAGGGATGGAAAAAGAGTCCAGGCACATCACTGTAAATAGATCTGTGGGTAACACTTTAACTACACATTGAACTTAGATTTAGTAGCATCGTTATTGCATGTAATGTTTATTTTATTAGGTTTATTTTATTAGTGTGCCCACAGCAGAATGTAAGCCTTGTCTTTGTCAACTCTAAAGGCACCCCACAAGAGGCTCTGAGTAGAAAAATATGGTGCAGTTCATTTTTTCCTTTGGAAAAGCCAAGCAGATGCTGATGAGTGGATAGTCACAATAAGTGTGTGTTTTGAATGCACTGTTAAGCTCTGAAATTGAGCTGAGTTAACTTGGTGAGAAGTTTGATTTAATTTGATCCTGTCTCTGAGTGTTCATAAAATGATGCAATTCAGCTTTAACCAGATGAGTGGTATCATCAAAATACATTATTTAAATCCCACCCCCTCAACCATGTGGCCAAATTGGAAGAAGTGTCACTTAAGTATCTTCTTCCAGGCCAGGAAAAGATCAGTCACACTTTAAATTAAGTGTCTCAAGTAAGGATTTAATTTAGACTTAATAAGACAGCGATTGTACATTAAATACCATTGGGTTATTAAAACCATATTCATTGAGGTTTTACAGCTATGTCAGGACAATATGCCATAAATGGAAAAACTGGTAACAAGACACAGTTATTGATTCTGACAACATGTGCTAGATAGGATGCATTCATATGTTCAATAAAAATAAGATAAACAAGCATGTTTTCCAGAGTCTCCATGGATGCCCTCACCAAAATGTCAGGCACTCAGAAACAAGAGCTAAGTTATCCTCAGTGCCTCCCTAAGAATGAGATTTATTTTCCCTGCTGTTGGGGAAACTGAGGCATGGAGAGGGCAACAAAGGTATTTTCTCAGGCTTTGCTAAACAGCTTTTGTGAAGGCAGAGATTTTTAAACTCTTCTTACATTTCTGCTATGCTTTAACCACAGGACAAACCTGGTAAAGACCAGGGTGGGTCTGAACAAGGAGAATTCAAAGAACAAATCCAATCTAGCCAAGGACACCAATGTTGCTGGATGTGACAGAGGACAGGGCTAGCAGGGCAGTCCTTTACTGAAGAGGGATTGTGAGGTCTGGGCAGACCCAGAGCACCTTTGTGTGGGATGGGTGAAGCTCAGGGGATCCTGGGTACTTTAGAGTTTGTGTGCAGGGCCCTGGCAACACCTTTGCAAATCCTAGGGACAAGGTTGTATTTGCATATATTCATTTACACACAAATATCTGTGGCTGTGCATATATAATACATATATGTGTATAAAAGGACTTTAAGGAGGGACTTTCCCACCAGAGGAAAACTTGGAAAAGAGAATGTTTATACAAAAAAACATTTCCTTTGCCAACAAGTTTCTGTATTCCCCTTACTGTTATTGGAGACATTTTTGCTTAAACCAGAAGTCCCAGCCCTGCCTCTCCTTCCATCTGAGCCTACACAGATTGCATAATCCTCTGTTTGTGGCATCATCATCCGTTGCTATAGAGATAGAGAAACGTCTGTGATGATGATGATGTCAAGTTGCTCAGCCAGATAACACCAATATCAAGATAGAGGAGGAGGGGGTCTATAAACAGAAGCAAAGCATCATCTCCAGCAGTCAGTAAAGAGGAAAGGTAATATTATTTATAGACCTTTAAAGGTAAACAGATGTCAGCTCCAAACAAGCGTGACTTGAAAGCTTTCTGTGGTGTGAAAGTCCCCAGCTCTGCTCCCATTTTCAAAGGCTTTGCTTCATCAACATGACTTCTTCAATTGCTCTTTTATTCAATGTGCTCTATAAATTTGGGAGAAGTTATACTGCTACTGCCATGGGAATGTGGCAACCCTATGAATGCTGCGTCTGTCTCATCTTGTGCCTGTGTCTGGAGGTGGGCTAACATCCCCTAACCACAAGAAATATATGTTGCTCCTATTCAGGACTTGAGGCTGGATTCAGACTTGGATGCTCTGCTGTCCTGGAGAGCAGCACCCAAAATTCCCATGGCAGGGAGCTCACAGCCATGGCAGGGAGACAGAGGCATGGCAGTGGTGGGATCCCCTCTCCCAAATTCATATATAGATGTCAGAATTGCAGTTTTCCCTAGAAATGGAAATGTTTCTGGCTCTTGGAGGTGGAGTGCCCTGATTGTCAGGAGCCACTTTGTTCTGCAAATGTCAATCTGGGGAAGCAGATCTGATTTCTCACTTATATTTCATCTTGAATTTCTCCTACATCCAAGTTTTCCTTATAATCCAGACACAGGTTTACATGACCGTTGTAGAAAGCTGACCCGAAAGACAATTATATTTTAAAACTCCTCTAAACAGGAGAAAATGGTGGTTTGGTTCCTTTCCTGCCCAGACTGTTTAATTACCGGGGTATCACGGAATGCCTGCATTGTAATAAAACTCCAGAGTATATCCAGGTACCAGGGGATTTATTAACTTGCACTCAACACTGGCAATCAGCAGCCAGGGTCAGATGTGCCTGGTGATGATGACATCACCATTTTTGGCAGCTCTCTCCAATGAGTGTTGAGTGAGGTAATGTCCCCAAAATTAAAACTGACAGCAGGACTAATAATGATAGATTCCTTGAGCCTTTTCTTTGTGCTTTAGATTGGCGTTCTATTTCTTCTATCAGAGATTGCCAAAAAGATCATCATAACACCTCAGCACACCACCAGTAAGGGTGATGGGGACACCAGCAAGTGACACAGGGTGAACAGGTTCCTGCAGGATGGTTTGGTCACACCTGGGCACTGACTGACTGTATTTTCTACTGAAGATGGGCAGGTGTCACAGCACCTGACCAGTTGCCATCCTCACAGACATGCCAACACTCAGCTCTGGGTGTACAGCTGGAATTAACTCACACGGATGTGGCTGTCAGCAGCTGAGGGAGAGTTCAGCCTGAGGAAGGCTCTGTGCCCTGCTGCAGTTCTTTAAGGAATCTCTAGGGACACACCAAACACACCAGCTGGCCCACAAAACCTTGCCCAGCACATTCATGGGTACTTTTTAGATTTTCAGGAGCAGTTTGCAGGTGGTTTAGCCTGTCTGGCCCAGAGGGTTTTTGACTATTTGTTTTTGAAGTTTTGCAAGGGCAAGGGAAAGGAAGGGAAAGCCAGGCTGTGGCTGACACCCTGGGATGGAGCTCCCTCTGGCCAGGACCTCAGCAGCCACAAACCAATGTCAGGAATGCAGAGCACAGGCTCCAGCCACACTGAGCCAGGGCAAACAGGGCTGACAGCAGGGCACTGCAACCTGCACCTCTTTAAACATCTGAACCTGGCCTTTTTTTCTGCTCAATTGAACATCAGATGGAAAGGTTTTCCTGAGACAGTCCTGAAATCTGTAACAGCAGCTAGTAACCATGCAATCACCACCAGATCTCAGGGGCACAACAGGTTTGGGACTTTCTGTACAAAAGACAGAGAGCATCCAGGTTCCCACTTTCTGGGATCCTCTTCTCACACTGCCTGAGCATTTTGCTTCCTTAAATTCTACTCAGATTCCTCTTTCCTCTGTGCTGTTTTTACCTGTCCTGCTCCTTCCTCCCTCTGCCTGCACTCCACTCTGAGACCAACACCACCATACAGCAAAGCCTGAACACAAGCCTAAGCTCCAAAGACAGATTTCTTACACACGTTTGCCAAACTTGCCAGAAGGAGACTTTAGAGATTAGCAGAGGCAAGTACCTGGGTTTTTCCTGTAAATCATATTCTGTCACGGCAGCAGATGGAGGTGGCTTTGGTATTTGTAGCATCTATTGACAAATTAAATCCTCTGATGGTCGCCAGGCACTGAAGTGAAGAAATAAAAAGTACTGGAACTGTTTGGATCTCAAATAGCTTATATTAAATAGTATTTACTACCCCTAATAGTCACCCAGCTCAGATAAAATCCGTCTCATCTGTGCATTACTCTGCCTGAGCACAAACTATAGACCCGAGCACTTTTATGCACTTTAAAATGCTGTAAAAGCATTTTACTGTATTGTCTTTGTGCGTAGGTGGATGGTACAGTGCACAGAGCAGTCCCTGAACACTCTCTGAAAAATGCAGGCCCTTGAAGGCCCTACAGCCCTTGAGTTGCTCCCATATTCCAGATCAGAGCCATATATTTCTAAGTCAAGATTAAGCCATGGAAATCTGAAATAATGATGGAAGAAATGAGCAAAGTTTTGGTCATTGTTTAATTCGCTAAGAGAACAACCCCACCTAAGATTCCTTCTGCCAACTCTGACAAAGTGGCCAAAGATAAAGACAAATATGCCTCAGAGATGGAGCACAGCTGTTAAAATAACAGTGAAGAGGAAAAAAAGTGCACAATAATTTAATTAAGTAGCTGTGCCCACTCCATGTTTCTCCCCCCAGTGCTATCAGTGGCAAACCAATAGTTTGTCACCAGTTTGAAATTTTAATTCTTTCCTATACAGATCTTGCTCTTAGAAATTCTAGTAATAACCTCGTAGAACTCCATTTCTCTAATGATGATAAAGTGCTTTAGTTAATTAAACCTCACAACATTTCTGAATGTGTCATACACTAAACAGTGCAGCAGCCTCACTGCAAAACCCAGCTCTTCCAAAAACGTGTCTGTGGGTTTTGCACAGCCACTCTCACACTCTGTATCAGTTGCAAAGGAACCTCAGGGGAAGGTTATGTACAAATTGACAGAGAAAATGCATTGGAACTGTTCTTACTAAAAGATTTGGTGAGGTTATTTTAAAGCGAAAAATCACTCTTTTACCAAAACGAAAATGTTTTGCATAAATTACTTCGATTCCACATGAGATTTCAGCAGAAAAGTTGGTGAAGTTCAGTGTGGACTAACTTGTCCCTCTCAATGAAATGGGGAATGTGCAATCAGTCCAGACCCTGATCCTGAGGCCTGAGTTTCATATTGCAAAAAACTTGGAAAGATTACCCTTTCATGTCAGCGCAAAAGCATCTAAAAATTGCAAAATGTGGTCACCAGACACAGTTGTAGCTTTACATCTCGTTCTATCATCAGGCAAGTTTGGGTCTGGTTTATATTTCCCTTTCAGGTAGTGCAGTTGATAGTACAAGCAATTACAACAATAATGCCTCCAGTCAGTGCCTACTTGTAAAAACCCCTTTGCACGGCTTGGACATGTAACACGGCATGCAGAGCTCTGAATTTACTTTGTCAAGAAATAAACATTGTATTTGCTGTCAGTGCTCTGCCACACTGCCCCTCTTTTTAGTCTGAGTAGGAAAATCACAAAGGTTTCACCCCAGCCTTTAGCCAAGGTCAGAGCACCATGGTTTGGGCACTGAGGTTCATTGATCTGAGAACTCCAGAGAGGTTTGCAGGGGGACAGGTCAGCCCTGGGTCTGCACTTGGTTCGTGCAGGCTCTGATTCAGCAGATTAATTAAAGGATAACATGGTATTAGGGGAAAGAGGGCATCTCATTCACTTCCATGCTTGCTGAGAATCCAAACTTCAGCCCCTGCATGGAGCTTGACTGCTACACTTTAAAACACAGCAAGCAAGAGCTCCTCTAGGATAAAAAGCTGATGCAGAGCTACTTACAGGAATATGATTTTTGGCAGCCAGGATTCATACAACCTACCTAGGAAGGTAACAAAGAATCAAGACCTATCCTCACATCGGGTACCAGCTTCACTCTTATTAATATTGTGGATCCTGTGGTGGTTTCCTTCACTCCCAAAACCACTAATTTAACGTACAGTACAGTCATTCTTTGTGGGGGGAAAGAGAAATTCTTTCTTCCTTCCTGTTGGAAAACTCTTTGGCAGTAACGCTTGGATTGTTTTCTTTGTAAATTATATTCATGCTGTTTTCAAGATGTTTTCCTGACTTTATTGAAATTTGACCAATTTAACGAGTAATGTAGAACTTGTTTCCATGTTAAAAAACTCTGAGAGCTGCTTGGGAATAATTATTAAAACTTCCATGTGTGCAGCAAGGCCAGTCACTTCTGCAAATAGAAAAAAGAAAAAAAACAGAAGGATGTTGCTGTAACAATAGGCAAAGGAGTGCAAAACCCAAGGCCACCAACCTTTGGAGACCAGGGGCTGTGCTGGCTCTGTGCCAGGAGCATAACACTCACACCTGGCTTTCCTGCCAAGTTCCATTTCAAAAAAAAGGTTTAATCACAGATAAGGGACCAATACAAAGCCCTGAAATCAATGGAGAGGCTCACATGGAGTCTATTGGAACGTGACTCAGGCCCCAAAGACCTGACCTCTGGCACAGCCATCAATGCATGCTCCAACCTCCTGCAACTTCCCTTGGAATCAGTGCTTTGGGGCACAAAGGGGCTGTGGTTTGCTGTAAACTCTACCTGATGCAGGTATAAGTTACAGGGAGAAGCTGTTGGCCAGGAGACCTCTGTCTAAAATCTTGTGGCTTTGCTGGGGATGGATGGTACACCCGAGTGTGCTCTTGGTGGGACTTGGTGTCCCCAGTCACACACAGCTCCACGTTCCACAATATTCCCACACCATTCATCTGCCTCCCTTTTCAATCCCTTCAAGATCCCAAGTGTAGGGATTCCCCTTTTGATGGAAGCTGCCAAGATTCACCCCCTGAACTTAGGACTTTACTACTCAGAGCTACACATTATTTTAATGATGCATTTTAGACAGATATCTTTGAAACAACAACTCTAAATATCGTTCACAGAAAACCAGCAGCTGCAGCGACCTGAAACGCCCAGTCCACTCTGCACAAGCAACAGTGACAAGACCAGCATTAAAAACTCCTACCTTTTGGCCGCCACAGCCTATTTTAAATTGGTGGCAGTGGTGCAGCTGTCACACCTTCGTGCACCCCAAAACCCCTCTGAGCTCAGCTCCCCCAGAGCTGTGTGAAGGCAGCGATGCCGGGGAGGTGCCTGAAGCACAGCCCCGTGCCAGGAGGGTGGGAGATGTCCTGGTGGTCATCCAAGCAGAAAGCCAAAGGCAGCCCTTGCTGGTTGTAAGGATGTGAGGAGAGTGTTGTGCACGTGTAGTTTACAGAGCTGAAATACAGAAGCTGACGTTTTTATGACTCTGATAATCTTTGCAGAGAGTGGCCTTGCTGCACGGCCCAGGCCGTGACAGGGACGAGGAAAGGCAGGGCCGGTGCCCAGGGAGCTGCTGCATGCGCAGGCACTTCTGCCAGGCCTGTGGGGACCCTCCCACACTTGGATGCCACCTCACACCAACTTACAGGAGGCACAGAAACCTCATAGATTTCTTTAGCGGTAGGGTTTGCTCACTGTTTTCACTGGTGGCTGGAGACAGGCTCGTTGGGAGACACAAATGTCCCTTTTTCCTCCCCATCCCCTCTAGGCCCTGAGAGCAGCTTTCCAGGCAATGCTCCTCTGCAGCTGCCTTTGAGGCCCTGCTTTCCCCACAGGATTCCCTGTGACGCTTACAGTCACCATTGCAAACACAAGAAAAATACAACTGGAGGTTTGGGCCACCAGAATAAATGGGCAGACATCTAAATCAATGGCTGAACAAGAGCATTTGTGAATTTATGGGCACTCCCTGCTTTTAGCTGCTTCTGTGCTGTTATTTGGCTCAGCAGCTCTGAACAAAGCCCTTGTAACACTCCCATTTCCTCAGCATCAATAATCCATCCCAGCAGGGTTGGCTGTGCCGTGCCACAGGGTGTCACAAGCCAGCACCAGGTAACAGGACTAGATGGGGCTGTTGCTGCTGAGATGGGATCCAGAGTGGCAGAGGAGAAGCTCCTCTCCCAGGGAAGTACCCTGGCTTCATCCTTCCAGAGGCTCAGATGCGTAAAGTGCCTTTTTCGGGGTTTTTTTTAACTTCTTTTTTTGACACCCAACACCTGAATAGCTACATCTGCCTGGCTGTTACTAATTCAGGCTACATTTAAGACGAAATTCATTAAACACCTTTCAGAAAAAAAGGATGGGAAGCCTCTACAGCCGTGACTCATGGAAGTGGCTCATCCTGGCAGGATGGGTGCTCAGGGAGATCTGCTCTTCAGGGAGGTGCAGGATTACTTTTGAGTGCACCATAAAGAGGTGAGGGAGGTGGAGCTGACACAAAAAGGTTATAAGCTTCCTTTTCCCAGCAAACAGAGCCTAGATTTTGCAAGGAGTTCAAAGGGATGGCACACACCCATTCACTTCCAGAGAAACTTGGCAGTTTCAATGAAACCTGCCTGCCTTAATGCCAGGCAGATGTTGGCAATGCCTTCAGCTTTCCCACCCAATTACAGTGCCCACCCCTTAGAGCAGCCAGCAACACATCTTTCCCACACATATGAGGTTCAAGAAGAGAATTTAGGAAGCCACTCCACCTTTGCAGCACTCAGCCCGTGGGTTCACTTTAAAGCCTGAGCACAAAAGTAGAAAAACCAGGTATCAAAGACAGCTGAAAAGTGAAAAGGTCCTCAGTCAGCAGTAAACCAGCAGCTGAATGTGCAGTACAGCCTTAGGAGCACATCAAGTAGCAAAAAAAAAAAAAAAGGTAAAGACATTGTCCTCTTAAGATTAAAGCAGCACACCTTGTAGTGTTTTTATTAAAATGCAGCACAGTTTCAGTGTAAGTGGCATTTATACATAAAAGAAAGTGATTTATTTACTTCCTCCTCTCCAGAGACACAGGACAATGGAGAACTTGGCCTGGTGCTTGCTCACACTCCTGGCTGATGGAACAGAAGGGTGGCTATGTCCAGATGTTTCTTTCCTGTGGTTGAATGGCAATGACATGGAGGGAACAAAAAAGGTTTGGTTAAACTATGGACTTGTGGGAAAGTAAAAGCAGTCAGAGATGGAGGAAGACAGCAGAACTCAGTCAAAGCCATCACATCTCACTGTTTACTGAAAATTGTTCTGAATCAGTGAAATATTGGTGAATTAAATAATTCTTAGATTTGTCACCTAATACCAAAAAAAATTATTCTTTGGTTTCACCACAAGTTTCAGCACACAGCTTTCTTTGCAACTGCTTCTTGATGGTGTCACCACTCTGGGAGTTGCTGCGAAATTCTCTGTTCACTTACAAGTGAGTCTGCAACATGTCACAGCTCTTCAGGGTGAGGTTTATGAATCCATAACTAATATTTTCATCATTCATGCCTCTAATGCAGCATAAACCCTCGAGAAGTTCAGACCAGGATGGCGGAAATGAAAAAATGCATATTAAATTGTCTGGGTAGGAAAAAAATAGAAGCATAAACTTTGTAAGTCCCCTAAGACAGAATAACATAATTACTTATAATATTTTTAGATTACAAATTATTTCTCTTGCAAGTACTTCAGAAGTATTCACCTGCATGGCCAGAGATGAGAACTCACCTTCATTAGGAAGATTTTCAGAATTCTCAAACACTAAAGAAAACACTTTTGGGCAGGTCAAATCACAGTTTTAAAGGAAAACACAACCATGAAAACAGACTATAAAAAAAAAAAAGAATTATACAGACAGCCCCCTCCCCACATTTGTGGGTAGGAACAGACACATAAAGGATGGATCCTGTATCCTCAAGAACAATATTTGATTTAAAATAAAGAAGCTGGAAGCTGCTGGAGGCTGCTTGGGAAGGGGCAGGGAGGGATGTACCTAAGATTCCCTGCTCAGGGAGCCACCCAGCCACACTGCCCTGGTTAAACGCCCCTGACATCATTCCTGAGTGTTTGGGAGGGTTTCCTCTCCTGAATCTGGTTCACCTGAGAGAAATTTGCCGTAAAGAGTGCTAAAGGAACATTTTATTTTTTTGTTACATATATACATATATATATACACATACATATATATATAATTGACTTTACATGCTGCATGACAGGTTACTTAAGTTACCTGATACCATTTTGCTACTCCCAAGGCATTTCAAAGGTAACCATCTCACAAAATCTGACTTCTTAGAGGCCTGGGAGCTTTTAATATCTATGAGATTCTGGTAAGCAGAAGGGTTAAATATTCATTGCCAGCAACACTTATGGAAATGCTGAGGAAGTCAGAGCCAGAACCAAAGGCAGATTTCAGAGGAATTCTCTAAAACACCAGCTACAAACATTACAAAGTTCACCAGCACTTGCTGTCAAATCCAAGCTGCTTTTGGGCAAGGCAGAATCCTGCAAATAAACCACTTGCAGCTGTAAAAAGCAGTTCTGCTTGCTCCAGAGAGTAGTCTTTCCAAAAACCAAAATGATTTACAAACATTATCGTCAAAAGTGAATGAAAAGGAAATACAGTGCCTGCGAGAATAATTTTTGCACAATTAGTCCTGTTTGTGCAAATATTTACAGTCAAGCTTAATATTACACACACACTCCCACTCAAAGGTGATGAATGTACTCACCATTTATTGTTTTGCACTGCCTTCAGGGTCTGAAACATTAATTGGCATGAGAACAGTCCTGATGTTTATAAGCTTTTGGAAATGCTGATAACCTGATAAACAAAAATGTTAAGGCAACTTCAGGAGCTAATCAAAACCCTGGCAGGTTGGAGAAATGTCAATATTTACAGCAAGCAGCCTTTCATCAGTTAATCACTTTTAACCTTCATAAACTAAGATACTATAGAGGACTTCAGGTTAATGTATGAACCCTCTATTCAATTAAGGCATTACAAAGGCAGTTACAAACAAATAAGGCTTCATGAAATGAAGTACAACTGAATTTATCAGGGGAGAAACAGGGCAGGGAACAGAAAGCCTCAGCTTCAGTGTTTGAAAGGAAGAAGCGCTCTGTGTAATTCTAAAGAAACACACTCAGCATTAGGTCCAAATATTTTATTTCACACATAAAGCACAGTACCAATACCCACACTAATAAAGAACAGACTTGTGCCAAGCCTGGTGCATGCTTTTGTTATTGCATTATAGTTCATGAGAATTATAGTGCATAATTAAATAGAAAAAACTTGAACCTGGAATTATAAAACCGTCACCACAAACCAGCAATTCCACTTGATATGTATTAAGTCATTACTTTTTTTTTATATAAGGAAAGAAAAAGGGAATCAAGGAGGAGGAAGAGGGGGAATAGAAGGAAAGAGAGAAAGAGAGAAAAAATTCTTTTCCTTGTAAATCATTAAAAATGCATGAAGGTTTAAAGCACACCAGAAACAGCCTGTGCATTCATTTAGGAGACTACGCACAAGAAAACCGACTGCATTAAAGCAAAAAAACCCAAAAAAACCAAAAAAAACCAAGATTTTTCCAAAAAAAGTGAAACCAAACAAGCCATGGAAGAGACTGGTGGGGTGGAAATGCTCCAGGCAGGGAGGGGCTCCCTGTTCCATCCCCTTTCCTGAGCAAGAGCATCAGGGGCCCTGAGTGCTGCCACATTTGTGATGCTCCAGCAGAGCTTTCTGAGTTTTATCTTTCAGAGGAGCTAATCACAATTACAAACATATGGATTATTATTCTTGCTGTTGAGTTCAGCTTCTGCCATAGGGAATCCTCCTGGCACGAATGGGTGATTTATTGAGCTGCAGATGGGAGCTCTCCTTGGCGCGAGGGACGCGGTCGGACACAGGAGCAGGGCCTGGCACCAGCAATCACAGGTTAAACCTCTCTTTGACTCTTCTTCCCTCCTGAAGGCACCTCAGCTCAGGGATTCCTGCCCTGTGAGAGGGAACACTTGCTGAAAAAGGTGTCCCACTATGAGAATCCTGGGTTTTATATAAGCAGTTCATCGTTATGAAACATCAGCCATCACACACCATTAGGGGATGAATCTCACCCTGCACCAAGCCAAGCTCCTGTGGGACAGGGTATCTGACCTTGATGTGTCACGTTGTAACTGGAGAGAGACGTCAGGAGAGAAATGGCTTTTATTGTGTGGAGCTGGTTTGTTTGTTTTTTTGAAGTTTTCTGCGTCATCCTCTTTAAATTTTTAGAGTGAATTTATTGCTCTTGAAATCCATATCCCAGGGGCCTGGGTCTGCTTAGCGCAGAGGAGTGTAGATGGGAAGCAGTGCTGCAGCTTCCCTTCCAGTCCTGACTCGCAGTAAATGCTTGGAGATTGTTTAAAAAAAAAGTAACTAGTGATCTCCATCTCTCTTGGCACAGCAGCACCAGGAGATCCCAGCCCTGCTGGTTTTCCTTTATGCTGTGCACATAGCCAGCCTGAGAGCACCATTCATCAGCTGGAGGCACCTAACAGCCAATAAAGGCCGGTCACCGCTGGCACCCCCAGCCCTACTCACCATTAAATATGTGCAGAGGGAAGGCTCTGTGCTGGAGGCTCAGCTCTCTGTGTCCCCAGTTCCTGGCTCTTTGCAGGTCTCCAGGATCCTAAGGTGCTGCTCCATCCCAGTCCATGCCTGAGTCACCTGGTCTATAAGTTGTTTTGTACCCTTAGATTTGGGGTAAAACATGAGTAGGAAGAGAAACACCAGACTCCATGGCTGACCTAAGGCAGGGTTTGCTGTAATCTGCGACAGGGAGGCAGAATCCCCCACTCATTCCTGCTGAGGGTTCCTGGTGTTGGTCTGTGGGGCACCTCTGCCTGCCCAGACCACAGGGGTGATCCAGTTCAGGGACCACCACAGCCTGGGATTTTCCAGGACTGAAATTTCACAAGTCAGACAAAAGGACAATCTCCTGCTTTTCTGGTCCGAGTGGGAGTTGCTGCTGTGCTGTTCCCTGCTCCTGACCACGCGTTGCATAATGCCAGCCCAGTTGCATCCTTCTAATGATGCCATTTTCTCCATAGGCAGGAGGCAGTCAGCTTTTGCCTAATCAGCAATTTTCGAGCTTTTGATTCCCACTCCTCCCCACCCCCTCTTTTTGTCAATATTCATTATAAATGCTTGAAGTCAGGGTTCCTTTTTAGCTGACTGTGCTTTCTCTGCCTCACCCCTTCAGGTGGATGGCTGACAAGTGACCACTTCATGCGCAAGGAAACTTTAAATGAATCCCAAAAGAAAGTATTTGTGTAAGAATGAAAGGGCATCCCAGGCTTCTGCTGAGTAATGGATGTGATAATAATTGTAGAGGAAAAGATCCAAACAGTTGGGTGTTGGTTTTTCCTCTTTCTGCAGCCAGGCTCTTGATCAAAAGATATAAAAAGCCTGACAGTTGCTGGAGCAAGAGCTGCACTTTGATTCTGGGGCACACAGGAAGGACAGCTGCCAACCTGGGAATCAAGAAACTGGCTATTGCTCCTTTGAACTATATCAAAAGCTCATCATATTTACTTCTTCTAATTAACAAGTGAATTTATTACGTGTGTAAATGAAGGGCTGGTAGCCAAGGCTGGGAGCAGATAGGAAGGGGGCACTTTGCTGGTGGGAGCCTCAGAAATGAACAGCAGCTCAGCATCACAGCTGCCACCAGCCCCAGCCTCTCCCTGCCACTTGCTCCTGGACCCAGAGGAGCCACTGTTAGCCCAGCCTTGGGCCACTTTTCCCCAGGGACAGCCTCTTGTTCCTGACAGTCCTTCAGTTTTGACGTGAGGAACAATAAAACTGCAATCAAATGCCTTCCTCCTGTGAAGAGGCTGAGGATCAGGTTCCCCCTGTATCTCTTACCTTCCTCCTACCACTTTGAAGGGTTTGTTCTTGAATTGTATCTGGATATCTCAGAGTGGAATTTCATTCATCTGAGTCTTTTAAAAGTAGACCAGGCAAAGAATTAGCAAGGGACAGGGAGCACGTGGAGCAGCCTGGAGCTCACAGAGCTCTCTGTCACTATTTTATTGGTGCTGCCTGGAAAAGGTGATGCTCTTCAGAATGTGGGAATTACTCTGGGAAGGAATGGATGGCATCTGTTTCCTTTCTGCTCCTTGAAGAACGAGAGCAGTTTTCCTTCTTAGCACAATATAGGCATAAATATGCTAGCTGAGATTCAGTCAGCATCTTCTCACTGAGAGTGGCCAAAAAGGGATTTCTTGGGAAAGGGTAAAAGCAATACAGGAAGGATATTGAAATTTTCCCATTTGCTCCATGTGAGCTGAAAGAAAAATAAGTGAAAGGGAAGATAAAAGCAGAATCCATCCCTCAGCTCTGAGGCATATTTGTGCAGAACTGAATTCTGCTGGTTTGCTTGCTAAATATCCTAGAAGCAGAATGAATGTATCCAAGAGTTAAATTCTTATGTTTTGGTTTGTGGTCCAATACAGCTGACCAAGATATCTCCTTGAGCAAGTTGCTCAGATTCTGAACATGCTCTAAACTAAGTCAAATTCTCCAATTTGCTGCTGCATCTGGCACATACCACCCTCGTGCTGCTCAGGGTATAGGAGACACCAAAGGTGCCTGTACACACTCATGAAACTCATGTAAAATGTCTGGAGAGGAGACATTCCTCAGCACCAGAGCAAAGATGCAGTTTCCAGGATGCTTTTAAAGGAATCAGCAGTGCCCTACACTTGGTCCATGCTTTCTGAATGAGATGTCCTGGCTGCTTAGCTGAGGAGACTGTCAACATGACTGATCACCCCTCACTGCCTCAGGAAAGGGCTTTTGTTTATATTTCAGGCAGACAGTTTTACTGCATTATATATGATCCCTGCAATTGTTACCACTATCTGCTTCTGCCCTAAATATAGTGCGAATGTTCCTCGCCCTTACCCTGGTGTCACTTCCATCCTTCATGCTCCCACTCCAGGTCTCTTACACCGGTTCCAGAAGTGACAAATCAGTACAAATGCATCACTGCTCTGCAGGGCCCAGCAGTGAGGCAGCAGAGTGTGCCTGGGACATGGCTCTCCATTCACAGCCGTGCCGGGGACGCTGTGCCTTGGAGCTGAACAGAAGCTCTGATCCCGTGCAGCTCCTCTGAAAGCTTCCCATAAATATACAAGGCTTATGCTGACGAGCTTGCATTAGATTTATACCCCCAGGACAGAGCAGTCACTTGTTCAGTCACAGAGAATGTCCCCAAGTGCCTCACAGATTTAGTGGTGGGTAACCTGGTAACAGGGCAGAGCTTTGATCTCTCAGCCTGTCGGATTTCCCTGCTTCCTGGGGATTTTGGGGAGGGGCCAGAGAAAGAAGAGGGAAGGCATTACAGGGCCAAGTTGAGAGAGAAGCCCTTGCTCACTTGTTTCGTTTGAGAATTCACTCAGAAGCATCAAGGTGGGCTTTAGGAGTGATTAAGATCACACAGGTTCTCTCTGTGCTTATCCTCCCTTGATGATGCTCCTGTGAAACTAGCTCGCTCTGCAGGCCAGGAAAACCTGCATCCACCAATTCCAGCTTTAGCTTCAGCTTGTGCACCTGGAAAGGAAATAGGGTAAGTTCACATCCCTGTGCAGTACTAAAGCCAGGAGGAACTTAGCAAACAAATCTTGGTGCCTCTCATTGTGACAGGCTGAGCAGAGCCTGTTCTGCCCTCTCGCTGTTTGCTCTGTGTCCCTGGAAGTGCCATGGACAGTAAAGTGAATTTGAAAAGAAAATATTCACATCCTATGGGGGTCTGACTCACAAGGCATCATAAGAGGAAGAACCATGCGCCATGGTAATTTTAGATCCCAATGATGTCAGAGGAAAGAAAAAAGGAGATGGTGCAGCAGGGCAGCCTTGCTGCAGCAGAACAGGTCTACTTGTCCATCTCCTGCCCACAGTGGCAGTGGGCACATTCAAACTCCTTTACAATTGACAGGTTTATATCAAGTCAGTGCCTTCCCCAAGACATGAAAACAAGATCCAATCTTTTAAGACTTGACTGAACTGGAAATGAACAAACTCTTGCCATCGCCCAGTTGTCTGTATGTGGAGGGATTTGTTCAGCAAATATTCCAGAGTGAAATGCAGTAAATTCTGGGGTGAGAGACAACGAATTGTCAACAGCAAAAAATAGCCATAGCTCACTGAAGTACAGTTTTATCGACCTGAAATAGTTTTCAGGGAAGGTCAGAGCTAGAACTTAGGTAGGGTACATAAGTTAAAGCTGTTCCTTTATTCACTGAATATGGACAAGAATTTCACCATGAATCCGCTGTATTTTTAATGACAGCATGTCCCTAAAATTTTTGGTTCAACAGAAATTATCCACCATGTGAGTTTTCCTTTGGACATCTCCTAAGCAGGCACTGGCCTGGGCTAACTGGGATTGAGTGAAGGATCCACTGAGGTTACAGCTCGAATAAACTGAAAGTAGACAAGGAAAACACTGACCATGATGAATTCAATGGCAAGGCAGGAAAGTGCAAATGTCGGCAAGTCATTTCCTCTCTGTAATTAAGGTTCCCTGCAGAGCCACAGTAAATGCAGGATGATCCAATACCTTACAGATTTCAAATTTCCGATGGCATTAGTGCATCCAAGATGCCCTCAGATCATATGCAGAAACAGTCCAGGCCAGTCCAGACCTGGAAAGAAACTTCTTTCTTCAGGTGAGGGGGTAGCTGTTCCATACAGAACTCATTAGCCACGCTGCTGAACTGCCAATTATTAATTGCTTTGATCAGTGGCTCTTCAGTAACGTCCATCTCCCAGGCTTGCTCAGGACCAGCCATTCCTGATGGGCTCTCAGGCAGCAACCTCTGCTCTCTTGCCTCTCTTAGAGATGTTGATCTGACAGAATTCATTTTACTTAACTTTTTGAGCTACCCTGCTGACTGGATTTTTCCTCTCCTTGTTAATCTAAAACCAAAATAAAACAAAAAAAATTCCTCTTTACTGAGAGTTAAAAATAGCAAAGAGAGTTTTTTGACAAATGACCCATGATGGCACATCAGTGACTGTGCTCTGTGAAAGATAAGGAGAATCCTGGCTGCAGCTTAGAAATGCAAGCATGCTGGTGAGGGAGTGATTTCCAGTTTCTCCACAGCACCATGAAATACTAGGTCACACTTCCTTAAAGCCAGAGTTACAGGGAAGTATTTCCATGTTTCCCATTTCTCCAGGGTTGTTAGCTCCACTTTTCCTCCAGTGCCCACCCAGAATATACACAGAGAAGCAACAGCAAATAAAAAACGTGACTGTAAAATTGAGCAGCAGGATTTACCAGCTAATAATACTTTAAACTTTTGAAAATAACTTGATCAAGTCTCAATGAGACGCCTTTGAAATAGCAAACCATCTCTTACATGAAAATGTATTCACCAGAGTGTAGTTAATAGCCAGCTACAAGAGACCATTTTTACCACTGAAATTGCAGCTAATTCATCATATCTCAAGGGTTGGGTTGTTTTTTTTATTCACTGCTAACTTTCATTCCATCAATACAATTCTTTGTACAAGACAGCCCTGATAATGCAGAATAGAGCCAAGGTTTGGAGAAATAAAGAGAGAATGTGCACTCTGTGAGCCCAGAGCAAGGCAGAAAATCTGAATAACACCGGGTGCCGAGGAACATCAACCCCCCTGAAGAAGTGGCTGCAGAGCTCCCCCTGCTTTGGCTGCAGCTCATTAGCTTCCAAACCTCCACAAACTTCTCCCGAAATGCAGGTGAACTCTGGTGTCAAGATCACAGCTATAATTGCAGCTTTTCCCTGAGCAGGGGCTGCTCAGACTTACCTGCCAGCAAACAGAAATTAGACAGAGCAGCAAGTCCCACAGACTCCTCAGTCAACTCACACTGAGGCAGGATCTACAATCCAGAAATAACAGGGCAAACCTGCAGCAGGGTTTATTTGTCACTGTCTCCTTTTTACAAACATTTTCTGCAAAGAAAGTTAAGGGCATGATACACGAAACAACAGCATAAACAATATTATTACTTCTGAACAATAATATTACTTCTGTTAAAATCAAATCATGGTTGTAAACACAGAAAAAAAATGAGGAAACACCTTCTAAAAAGCACCTAAAGACCAGGAGAAGGGAAAAAAAGAATGCTGTATTCAGTTGCATTAACTTATCTGGTTTTCACACCACATAATTAATAAATTAAAATTATTTTTTAAATTTAAAAACTGATGCCTTCACCACTGCCAAGTGATGGTAGGAATCAGGGACAGGGCTGCACCTTTGTGCTGACTGCCTTGAGCATCTCAACACACACAGCTTTTGTTACAAATCTTTGGCCCATTTATTAAAATTTGCTGGATTGACTCCCTTTTTATTTACACTAATCATACCAACTCCCACATTAACTGGGGAACACAAAATAGGTAAAAACAGCAAAAAAAGTGAGCCAGGCTGTGACACCACACACTCCAGACTCCAGTTCACCAAAGCAACTCCAAGCCTGGGTACTCCACGCCTGTTTGGTGGGTCCTCAGTACATGCTGAACCAGATTAGAAATTCAGGGGAGGGGATGCATATTTAAATGCTGAAATCTTCAGCCATTCTGGCATCCATTGGGAAAAATCCATGGGATAGGACCAATAAAAAATAAACTAGGGCATGAAAATTATCAATCTCTCTAAAGCTCAGTGAGAGCTCCCTGCCTGGCACTGGAGCCTCCAGAGGATGCATCTCCACTGCTCTGCAGCCACGCTCAGCTCCACATATTTATGTGTGTGTGTTTTATCACATGCTAACATGGGACTTTCTCTGATTTGTATACGGGATTAAAAAAAGCGAAGTTTCCATCAAACTTAGGGAAAACCTTAATGGTGATTTAAGGCAGTGAAATCTGGCTTGCCACCAGACTGTGACAGCACTGTATTTTTTTTCTGCCAGGGTTAGGTGCAGCAGCATTCTTTATCTTTTTTTTTTTTTTTTTTTTAAAGAATATATTAATCATTTATGAAGCTGTGGAGTCTTTTCTGGACTGTGAGCACTGTTAAAGACACAGGGTAGGCAGCTTGTGGCAGGAGAGGGCTGGGAGGGAGAGCCTGGATGTGGCTGGAGCTCTGGGTCTGCCTGAGGGCGACGTCACGGCCACGTCTGGCAGGTTTGGAAGCACACGTCAGCAGGTTGGCCTCCAGTTTTGAATAAATTTCACTTTGTAAAGCAACAAAAAAAAAAAAAAAAAAAAAAGGAAAAAAAAGCCAGCAACATCCCTGGCTGCACAGGGTAAAGCTACTCAGCTTTCAGCCCATGTGCTTAATAATATCACCTAAGGCCATGCCGTGAACACGCTGTCTAGGGAGCCTTTTTGCTCATTTTTTTCCCCTCTCTGCCACATTTCATCATGCTTAATAATAAAATCCAATAATTGTTAGCATGGAGATGAACTGCTTTCTCTGGGAATAACCCTGAAAAAACAGCAAGCGGTGTGGTGAGGTGCTGCTGCACAAAACCCAAAAGGAATTCCCAGCCCCTCGTGCTCTCCTTTGAGCCATTGATATCCCCAGTGCTTTGCATTTTACCTCGCTGTCAGAAAGGTCCCTGTTTGGGAAAAGGGAACGGCGAGGCAGCGGCTCAGCCTCGGAGCGTGCGACTGACATATATAATCTAGATTGGCTCTCCCAGGCAGACCTTTGATTGAGGAGGAAGAAGAGCAGCTGGTCAAAGTAATCTGCTCAGAGCAATTTGCATAATTTTCTCCCCCGTTTCCTCCGGCATTGTGAGCGTGTCTGGAGAGGAACACAAGCGGCAGATGCTGCGTCGCTCTGTCGCAGGGCACAGCAAAGTGGAGAACGTGGGTCAGAATTCATCTGCTAAATATCCCCAACAGGTTAAACAGTTCTGGAGAGCTTCAGTCACAGATCTCCTTTTCAAAAGCTTTTGCTTTTTTTTTTTTTTTTCTTCTTTTTCCCTTCAGTGAGTACAAATGATTCCGTTTCTCCAGCAGTTGCATGTTTCCTTTCACACTTGTGTGCTATTCAGAAAGATGCTCTTTGTGTTTCTTTATGGAGCTGGCTTCCACGACCAAGTATTTCTTTCCCCTGCTTGGATGAAGAACCCATTACAAATGGGTTATTTGAGAACAGAAAGCCAGGCTTCTGGATTAAAAATGAATGTGCATTTAATATTAAACACAACGTTTTTAATTGTGGCAAGGAAGGTTAAAAACCATCCTCTGGAGTTTCAGTTTCCTATTGGGTCTGGGACTCTGGTGGAAGCTGCAAATCTTGCAGCTGACTCACCCGCTTCCAAAATGGTTGTCTAAAATTTGGTGTCTGGTTTGTGGTCCTGCTGAGATGAAGGACAGTCCTGTAAGCACAAGACTGATATTTACCCTGACTTTTAAATACTCTGGGGGACAAGGGAAGTATTTTTTTTAAGTCTTCAAAAACCTGCTTTTCCCCAAAACTTCTTCCCAGGTTGCTGGAAGCAAAAATTACTGGTTCCAGTTAAATTATTTGCCAGAGCCCAACGTGGTGGATACTACAACCCAACCCCTGCTGAGTGTACAGCAGCCACATTTCCTAACCCAGGGAACACTGCCTGAAGGAAAGCCCCTGAACCAGCCCCAGGGGCTCTGCTCTCACCCTCTCCCTTCCTGATTTAAAATAAGCAAAGTCATCAGCAGAGACTGTTAATTTTTCCTTGTGAATGCTCGAAAAATCAAGTCTAAAAATCATCCAGGAAAAACCTCAAAGACATAAATATTGTTCCTACTCTTCCCTCCTGGGAAGCTTTCCCAAAAAAGGGCAGCCACTTTGACTGAGGATGGGAATCCTCCAGCAAAGGTGGAGAGGTAGCAGAACCTTCTTGAAATAATAGTGAAAAAGCGAAATATATTATTGGAAGGTAACCATGAGTTTGGCACTCCTGATTCAGAGCTCCCACGAGGGTGCCTACAGCAGGTTGGCAGCTCCCATGTGCATTCAAGGCCACGGGGGCACAGAGGAATTTGGTTCCTGCGCTCTCCAGCACTACCAGATGTCTGCTCCCTCCACAACTGGAGCTCAGACAGTGAAGCAATCCCCAACGCATCCCTGTTGGCCATCTGGGAAGCCACTGTCCCAGCAGGGGTAAAATGTCTTGTGCAGTCCCACACTGGATAATGTCAGGCTGTTATCCATGGGAGATGCCAGAATCTGGGCCAACATCTATTTTAGACTTTGCAGGAAGCCATGGTCACACAGTGCTGAAAGCAAGTGAAAGGAGCCCACTCCAAATGGGGATTGCCACACTCACTGTTTCTCCACCACATGTCAAAAACTGTCACAATCTTACAAAAAAAAAAAAAAAAAAAAAAGAAAAAATAGTTTGGGTTTTTTATCCTTTCCCTCAAAACCATCATTTTTTGTGCAATTTCAAAAATATGGCCATTCCTCTGTCAACTCTTCCCCTATGGATTTGACTTAGGGCTTTTTAGAGGTTTTTCAGGCCTTTTTAAATAAAAAGCTGGAAACAAATCGAAAAATCCCAGGAATCCCCCACCTCTGCATCTGCCCTTATTTCAGTGACCAAGTCCCTTCCAGGTGTGGATATTCAAGTCCATCCTTGGTGTATTTCATCCTTTGGATGTTTGGTCTCACTGACTGTTCCACGGCTGATGTGACACCACTGGTGCCCCACAATGCCAACCTGAGAAGCTCCTGGAGGGGCACTGGCACGCACTGGTGAGTGTCCCTCTGACCTCCTTAGGGTTTCTCCTCACAAGAGCAGCACTGAGCAAATCTTTCCACCCGGCTACACACTCTGAACAGAGCTCAGCTGGAAAGAAAGAGTCAAGACCAAGATTTCCACCATATCCCCTCTCCACAACCATGGCAAGAGACACGAACTTTCTGATAGCAAAAGGAGAAGACTGGAAGCCTTGTGTTACTGATTTGGGACAGAAATATTTTCAGTCATTGGAAAAACATGGAGTCTTTTGATATAGAAGGAGAAAGAGAAACGACAGAAGTTTTCTTCAGACTTTTATCCTTAGTGCTCCTCCATGTCCTGCCTCTCTGAGCTGAGCCTAGCAAAGCCAGCTGCCGAAACATGGCTCCAGCCCTTGCTATCCCTCTTGGAAGGGTGAAGCCAAGCCACCTGGGCTACAGCCCCACACAGGAGATGTGATTAATTTTTGGGCAATGAGTGATTTGTTGGCGTGACAGCCATAAACAACAGACTCCATTAATTAACATGAGATTGGAACGTCTGTGTTGTCCCTCAGTTTTGCATCCAATAGCACCTACTCTGCCCCTGTTCATCTGGAGAATGTCCCAGATATAAAAAACTAAAACTCGTTGGAAAAAATACCAGATTTAGAATAGTAAAAGAGTTATCCTTTAACTCTGTGTTAACATGTCCTGTGAGGCTTTTCTTTCTTGAGGTAGCTAATTGCAAAAACTCGAAGAGCTGATTTATTCTGTAAAAGCACCTTTCATTGTTCTATTAGCACATCTGGTAAAATCACAGTTTTCATTTAGTAATCCAACGTGTCCTGTACCCTCTCCCTCATCTCCTATTACTATTAGTGTCAGCTTTGTAGTAACCCTCCTTTTTCTCATCTCTTTTTTTTTTTTTCTTTCTTTCTTTTTTTTTTTTGTGTGTGTGTGTGGAAACTAACTACCTTTCAGTCACTGAAATGCTAATTTCAGAGACTGGCAGTAGGCAGCTAGAAGATAATGTTACATGTTTCCATCCTCCCACGGGGGAAAAACCTGGAGGAATCACAACATCTGAGATGCTTTTGCATTTTTGGATGGAAAGACAAAGGGAAAACAGTTCGTGTGTATACACAGACTCAAACGCATTTGGAGACTGGGTCTTAGAGATTAAAAACATAATTGATATTGGGGCGTTTGCTCCTTACAGGGCAGGCAAGGGAGAGATCTGAGCTTTAGACTCTCAGAAAGAGGAGAAACACAACTGGCAAGTCCCTGTTTGAAATAAATATCGTGATGGGTATATTTCTTCTCAGGAATACACACTAGGAAATGGCAGTATTCCTCACTGAAGTGCAGAATATTTGTCATATTTTCTTGCCGTGTCACTTTTTCTGCACTGTTTCACTGAGGCCTGTTCCTGAAGGAACAATTGCCTTATTGTCACCCTGTATGTCCCAGGAGCAACACAACACAACCAAACAAAGAGGCGGGAGGGGGAAGAAAGACTGAAAAAGTAGAACTTTTACAGCGTGAATCACTGGGTCTTAAGTGGATCCTTCCGACACAGCAGCTTGGACTGCTGAAATCCTGTCCCTGCTTCTTCCTCTCAGTGTGTGTGGGCTCATGCTGTTGCTTCCTCTCTCCATGTTGGGTATTTTGGATTCTCCCTGCTCAAAAAAGGATAAACAAAACCCCCCTAAACTCATAAAATCCCTCATGTTGCTTTTGGGAGAACACACAAATTTTCTGTCATCTCTACCTGACAAAAAGAGATTGGTCCAGGGCACCTAAAAAAAAAATTTGCTTTGTTTCAGTTTGGTTTTTAATGCAGCATTGCTGGGTTTCATCAGTTCTGATTTGGCCTGGAAGGAGGCAATCCATGTAATTCCCAATGGCCAGCACAGACCAGACTCTGGCAAGTGGAAGTACCAAGAAAAGGCAGGTTGCAACTCAGGCCTTGGCACACAAGGACAGCAGGGCCAAGAAACCAAACCTTGGCTGGAAATCCAAACTCAGACACCATCCAAACTCAGACACCATAAGATCTGTTATTAGCAGTGGGGGAGAAGCACATGATGCTGGATTTAAGTCCATAAATTAAACCAAGCACAAACTGGATCTGAAAAGGAGAACATCCAAAGGCATTGACTACAGCTAAGTCTGGTGGTTAGCTGAAATCTCAGGGCAATGAGTTGTAGCAACATTTCACAGCACACTTGAATGTGTACCACAGAGAGCTGTTAGTATGAGGAAAACTTTAAAAAATTATTTGAGCACTTACTTGGACCAATTAGCAACTAATTCTTGGTGGAGTAGGATAACTGGGCTTAGACAAAGCTGTTACTTGTCAGCCCAGATTCTTTCCTGCTCTCTAATACTCAGCTCGGTTCCCCCATGGCTGCCTGGTGTGTTATAAAAGCAATCATAACAATTAAGCAGTTCTGTCAGTTTTAAACTCATAATGTTTGAGTATCCACATCTTGGCTTTCACTGACATCATCACAAGCAATTGCATGAACTTCACTTTAAAAGCTGCCTCTCCTCAGCTGAGCCACAGGGATCACCATGTCAAAACTTGAAGTCCATTGCAAATGCTATACTGTGGGGCTTAAATTGTGATCAAATTTCTCATCAGAGAGCCAGTAAAATCCTGGAGAAAATTATCCTGCCTGCTGCCCCACTCCATGCCAGAGGCATTTTTCCCTGGGGTCAGGAGATCAGGCTGACCTAGCACTAAGATATTGTATCTGTGCCTTCAAAGTGGTGGTCTGGATGGAGATCACTCAGTATTTTTGTATCAGGCTCTTGGTTAGATCCTACACACATATTTAAGTGAATTACTATAGAGTCCCTTTATTTTCTTTCTGTTTTTCCATTCCAGAGAATGCTCATTGTTATTGGGTTTTTGAGCTGAGGCTCAAGGATCACATTTGATTGCATAGGACAAACCATTTTAAGTGGTAAAGCTTAGGGATGGAAAAAATGAAAATTATGTAATTTAATAATGAACCGCAACAATGGAGCCCAATCTTCCTGCGTATTATTGACAATGATCATCTCCGGCTGCCAGCACTGCTGGCTGTGAGGATTCAAGATTTTCCCTGTGCCAACACAGACCTCACTCCCATTTCCAAGCTTTCCAAGTGCAAACAGACCACAGGCTGCTTTGCATTACAGGGAGGCCTGCCCATCAGTTTGCTGTGAAAGGCTTTCACAGGGTTTTACAACCTGGTGTGTGCATGCAGGCGTGCAGCTTCTTCCCTGCAACATTCTGCTGACCTGCACTCCAAGCACATGCACAAAGACAGTGGTTTGGCTACACAGAGGGCACCTTGTACACCTTGAGGCAATCTTTGTGGAGGAAGGTCTTTGCTCAGCACAGAGATGGGCAAAGCATTCCTGCTGGGCTGGGCATTTTTGCAGCAGCAGAAAGGTCCTTATCATGGATTCACATTGCCCATCTCAAAACCACGTTCCTCTGGGCAAATCCAGCCCCTGTCCTTCTGTTTCCAGCTCACTCTGTTTCTCGTTCCCTGAATTTCTGCATTTGAAAAAAGGCCAAATCTCCACTGAAATCTCTCCCCACTCTGGCAGCCTCTGTCTTGGTGGAGCTGTGTGTGGGGTGTGTGGTTTCAAGCCCACCATCGGCCAGGTTTCAAGTGCAAAGCTTTCAACAGAGTTAAGCTCACAGTTCCAACAAGCCTATGAATTTTACCTGACCTGCTGTCAGGATTTTGAGCTCTCTGTTGCTTTGGTGGGGAGTTATTGTCCAGCAGACTGTTCCCTTGGATTAACAGAGCATGGGGACACACTGAGCTGTCACACTTAGCTGGTATTCAATGGGTCAGTCCTTATGAATAATGATTAACATTTTGAAATTAATTAGGGAAAGGCTTCCAAGGGCTATCTAGGATGTTAAAGATAAAGCTGTTAGTGATAGTGACACGATCAAGGCTTTTACATTGGAGGCCAGCTGCCATATTTCTCACTGCAGCAACGTCAGCTCCTCACTCCCATACGATCAGGTCAGTCCCAAGAGGAGAGAAATCCTACACAAAGGGGTATAGAAAAATCAATTCTAAAAAAATAAGCTACAGCCCAAACCTCCACCAGAAAGTCCAGCAAAACTCAAAAACCCTCCAAGAAAACAAATCTGGAGATTCAACTAAATCAGATTGCCTAAACTATAGATTCACTTCCTCCTTGTGAAACATCTGTGGAGGCTGCTCATATCCTGACCCTTCCACCCACTCCTGCATTCCAGCACCCAAAAAGTAAAAATGAGATCTGCTCTTGGGAGGCTGGCTAGCACGAACACTGCAGTGCCAGGTATGTGCAGCTGCGTGCTTGATTGCTAATCCATCTGCAGGGCTCGGCGTGGGCCACTTTTGTTTGAGCCTCAAGTAAGGATGGGAAAATCAGTTGGAATAAATAATGTGAAAGCCCTTGGCCTTTTGCCTCTTTTGAAAGCTGAATTGGAAACAAAAGTTCCTTCCAGGTTCTCAAACGCTCTGTTTGTGCCACCCATTTGATTATTATGCTGCTCCATTTTTGGATCCCATGTGGGAGAGCAGGCCCTGAAACATTGCATTTCTCCCACTGCCCTCCCAGGCTGGCTGGAAGCAGAGGGAGCTTGTAGAAAACCTGTTTTGTGCAAACATTAACCCAAAGTTTTTGCATCCGAAGAGTTGAGTGAGCACTGGTAAATATTCATCACTGGAGAATGTGAGGGAACAAAGTGTTAAATCTGCAGCTAAACTCAACACATCTGAAGGACTGGATGCACCAAGAGCGGATAAGCCACTCTTGGCTTGATCAAGAGTTGATTTAACATAATATACAAAAGAAATGCAAAGTTCAGCTAAAAAACCTTGCTCACTTCTCACTGGTTTATATTTCTTGTTTCTTGTCCTGGCTCTGCCTCATCCTCTTCTCTCAGTGGGCCATGGGTGTTACCGAGGAGCATGGTAATACTTGGCCCACATCCTAAACCATGGATTTTTGTAAACATCAGTGAATAAAATTATTTAACATCCTGCCTGAACATTGTTTTAAACCTCTGGGTACACGTGAGGGAATGCCAGACCCATAAAACTTACATACAGAGGAGAAAAAGGCTTCTCTGTGAGTGAATTTTAAGTCACCAGTTCTTGACAGTTAAGCATTTCAAAATCAAGAACTATTTTGAAGAAAGTGAGATATGGTCAGGGACACCCAAGCAGTGCTTGACTGAGGGTAAGGCATCCACCTGAACTATGGGAATTCAAGTTTCCAGATTGTTTGAGCTGGAGAGGGGACTTTGAAGCAGGGGTTTTGTCTCCTAAGGAGAATCCTAGGGGAGTCCCTAACTGGTGGGATACCAATAAACCATCACAGCTGGCACACTGGGACTGACATTCAAACAATTTCCCACCTCTGCAGTGATGTTTATCCCACTGGGGGTGTCTCACATCTACTTCCTAAACCAGCTGCAGGACCCCCTCAGGCACTGATGCATCTTCCTTAGGACTCACTGCCCCAGCTGCTGCCCCACATCCCAGACCCACACCCTGAGACCTGTCCCCTCTCTGGTTTCCCAGTCCAAGGAATGGGATGGTTGCTGGTGGAGAGGAAGCCTGGGAGCTCTGATCCTGGCAGTGCTGAGCGAGTTCATCCCCCGATGCCCCTCACTGCTCATGGCATGTGGCAGATGGGAATGCTCCCAGGTGAAACGTGAGTGGAAGGGGCACAGTCCTGCACCTTGTCCCATATCCTGGGGGGAAATGAGCTATTCCCAGCTCTCTGCTCAGGCTGCAAAAAGGGCGCTTCTCCTCTAGAGAGCGGCTTCCCTGCCCTCCCTCCATCTCCAGGATGAAATGGATTCATCACAAGGTGCTTAGCGGGATGAGCCGTCTCCACTCAAATCCCGGGATTTGCAATTTGTGCTGCTCCGGGGCTGTGGGAGGGCGCTGGGCTCACTCTCCCTTTCCATTTGACTCAGCCTTCTCATAGCAGGGATTATCCTCCCCTATCAAAGGGAAAGCTGCGGAGCAGACGCCCGCCTATTCTTCCCGAGCACTGAGCCTGACAGCCGGCCTTTCAGCCCCGCTCCCATTACCAGCTGCCCTACAAAGGGCGAGCTAAACTCCACACAAGGCCCACATGGAGCTCCAGAAGGAGCTGGGGGGCTGCAGGGAGCGGGAGAGGAGAGGGGGAAGCCGGGCAGAGTGGCCAAGGGAGAGAAACAACTCATGCAGATGAGGGCAAGTTAATCCTATTTAGCACATGTATATTATCAATGAGTGTGTGCGGTGGGGAAGGGCAGGGGGGGAGCCCCCCACTGCAGGCAGGCGGAGGCAGACAAAAAGGTCATTCATGTGTGGCTCACAGAATTAAGAAGGTACCACAATCTGCTGCTGGTTTGGCTCCAAATGCTTCTTCGTATTCAAATCAAAGCCCCTTCCCCCAACACAACCTGAAAAACTTCCTCGCTTCCCTGTCCCTGCCTCGATGTGCCCAGTTTTACCCTCCGTCCCTTCTGGTGGCAGGGGGGAGATGAGGGGCAGCAGCCCCATCCCAGGCCTCAGAATTTCAATTTACACTAAGATTTGGGCTTTAGAATGTGACATTGGTGTGGCTCCCCACTTGTGCTTCAAGAGTTATTCCAGAAATGGCTAAGGAACCATATTTCCTCAATGCTGAGACAAGCTTCTAAAACACTGGGCCCTTCAGAAATTCTGGGACTAGAATTTGGACATCAGCCTGAGAGCTCAGGGGTATTTTGGTTTCATCCTGGACCATCATTACCTGTGGCTTTGCAGTAAGAGTGAGTTTGCAAAGATCTCTCTGTCCAAGTTTTATCCCCAGCACATCCCAACAAATGACTTTCTACATCCTCCCAGCTTGGCTGTTCAGCATAACTGTGCCTTCCCCTGCAAAGTTCCTGCTTCCTCAAGAGCCCATGAAAAGGAATTCAAAACTCAGAGTTCTTTTCAATAACAGTGTGGGGATAAAAGACCAGGGCTGGAGCAAGTCATTTAAAATGCATAAAAAAATCCGAGGCTCGAATCTACAGTCTGCCCCTTTAGAGGAAAAGCAAAATGTATTTTGGACAAACCACTTGACTGCTTATGAACCACAAACACAAATATTGCTCCTTAATTTGCATTCAGTGCCAGAGGAGACCTGCACTCCCTCTAATGAGCACTGCCAGCCACCCTTTTCCAGGGAGAACTCCCCAGCCACCCCAAAGGAACCAGCAATTCCTCTGGGGCCCTGGTGCTGGCTAACTCCAGCCTTTGGATGGCTGCTTGTGCTGCACTGCACAGATCTCACTTCACCCCCCGGTAATCTCCTTGCCTTCTCCACAGGAATCAGGGATAGAGGAGCTCTCTCCTCCCCTACTGTACATGCTCATAGGTTTTAATCCAATTAAACTGTTCTCTCCCCTTGACAGAGTCTCTTTTTTCTTCATTTGCTTTCAATAAAGAAGCATCATTTGCTTGGGAGCATTCCAGGGTTGCAACAACAGGCCCTCTGCTTACATGTGTCGCTTACAAGTGGAAAACTGCAAACGAAGCTCAAGGTTTATTTTAGGAGGAGGGTAGAAATGGCCCTGTTATTTAATTAATTTTTTTTTCAAAAAATGCTCTTAAAACCTTATTAAGCAAATTAAATTTCAAGAGACATCTCACTCTTATTCTGGGAAGTCCCTTCCTCGTCCCTTTCTTGTCCCAGATTGGTTTGTCAGCACAGGCTGCCCATTGCCTGGCTCCCACAGACCCATCAAGCATCGATTTTGACACTTAACAGAATTAGAAATGCCAGCCATCCAAACCCTGATGGCTTTTCACAGGGAACGAGCACTAACCTCCATTAGGAGGCCTCCTTTTATCACATAGATCCTCTTAAAATTCAATTTGCAATGAAATTCTCCCCCATCTCCCCAAACCCTGCCAGCTGCCAGCCCCATTCCACTACCTCCAACACTTATTCCTCAGCCAGACAGACCTATAGCCAATCCTTTCTGTAATTTAAAAAAACCCATCACTTACACCACTACCCTCTGCTGGAAGGAAGCCACAGTCAATAGGTGAATCAGGTCTGCACCTTGTACCCCTGAGTTAATAAATGCTGAAAAGAGGATGAGCTGAAGCCTTTGATAAATATCTCTTGTGCCAGGTGAATAAACTTATTGTCACTATGCAGCACCCCTAAGTTCCTTGTAAAAACGTGCCTGAAACACGAAGATAGAGGTGAAAAACTCAAATATTGCTGGCCTGCAAATCCTCCAGCCCTCGAGCAAAGAGCTATCTACAGAGAAACAAAGTCAGGAAAATCCAACTCAAAGATAAGTGGAACTGCTGTTAATGTGAGGCAGTGCACTACCTGGGTTTGATCCAAAAATTAGTCAAGTTCTTCATTTAACTACAGGGGGTGGTTGGATGAGATCCCACTTGGCTGATGTGCCGGGGGCAGGAACGTGCAATTCTCTATCTTTCTCCTTCTTTTAAATGCTCTCAGACTCTTATGGTATTTTACAAATCATTCAAGGACTTGATGGGTTAGCAGGAAATTTCCTTTGTGCTGCTGTGCCAGAGACAAGGAACAGATCTGGTAGGCAGCTCTTCATTTTACAGTGAGATCCCCATTCAGCTGCATGGAATGTATGCACAGGATTAAAAATTATCCATGATTACAATTTAGAGTGTTATAAACCACTCAGCACCTGGAGCCCTAGTGAGGCGATATTTAAAGATTAATAAAATAAGCATTTGAAAATCCACTTCCCCTTTGGTTATTTGCCAGGATCACAGTCCAGAATGTAGCATTTTCCGTGCGAGAAGAGGTAAGCTGATTAACAGCTAAAGGAGAGCACTTTTGTGCACTTCCTTCAGCATGTACAGTACATACCATGTCATCATCATGAATAGGGGAAAGCCCATCTTCAATCTGTATCTCTGAAACTCAGTCTGGGGACGACATTTTAATAAATAGTTATTGAAGGAGCAAGTGCTGTTCAGATATTTGGTCAAACTGACTCTCCATCAATTTGGGATTAGTTCAGTTGAAATCTAAGCAGTTTGATTTGTCTGATGATGATTGGACTTTCAATAAATACATGTTTTCCTCCTGAACATGGTTTTAAGGTTTGATCCCCAAGACTGAGCAAATGCATTTAATTCCACCAACCCATGGAGTCAAACCTCATCTGCGGTTCAGAGTCTGGTTCAAAAATCATTAAAATTAGTGTCTGTGTTTCCACTGTCCTCAGCAGCCTACAGATTTCATCCCAGTTCAGATCTCTTCATTTAAGATTAACACCAAAGTCTACTGAAGTAAATCAAGCAATTCCCATCGACACCAGTGATCTCAGAACCATTCTTGTTTATCTCCAGCTTTGTCTTAAAAGCATCAGAGGGAAATTAAAAACAGGGCACCTTAGCAAGGTAAATAGCATTTCAAATATGAGGGACTCTAATCTCTTAAGCTGTACATGTTTGGGTAGGGTTTTTGGAAATTAAACTAATTTCTCCCTTCCATAGTGTATTTTTACTCTTCAGCAGTCTGTACCAGTTTCCACTGGAATGGGATGTGCTGTTGAGTGGGCTTTACTCATATAACTTCTCAAAGTGCAGACAATTGTTGCAAATGATGCTCCCCATTAACAGTAAATGCTTTCACTGTCTCCAGCTCTATAAATCGCTAAATATTGCGAAGAGTTACTCCTTAGTTCCTCTCATGAGAGATTAGAAATGGGACTTCTGTGGACACAACTAGTGAAAGTAGAAAAGGATTTTTCTCTCTTGTCCTTTTAGTAGCTGTTTATGGAATGTGAAGGGAGGGGCACTGCGACATCAACAGTTAAGTTTTTTTTTCCATATAGTTTCCCTTATGCTCACTATCAGAGCTCCCCTAGAAGAAATTCATTGAGAAGACAATTCTGAGCAATTAGCATTCCCTGTTAATTTTTACACGAATCGTCCAAATACTAAGACCATAAATAAGAAGCACAGGAGTTCTCTGACTTACAGATTTAGTTTTAAAGTGTTATTTGTGCCACTGGCACAAGAGGAACGAGCACCCAGGCCATAAATAGCAGAGGATGTAGAGGATGGAGTAGGGCAGGTTGCTCCAGCACAAGGGGTTTATCCAAATGCCAATAGATTAAATGCCCCAGAGAAAGGGACATCATTCCTTTCCTTCACCCTGTTTCTCTCAATACTTAGAGGGCAGACCTTGTTCTCACTTTCCCCTTGCCAACCCTCATCACCTCCATTGGCTTTCTAGGAGGGACTCGAGATTAATGCCCATGTAGCAGAGCAGATTTAAGAATTACTTTATTTCAGTGGAAAGGTCTTGCTGCTACTTTAAAATATGTCCTTCTCTTTTTGCCTGACATTGCAATTAATCAAGTCTCCCACCCACTCAGAGCCTGTCTTTGGAGTTTCTCTGTCTCTCACTTTCTTTTATAGATGAGGCTTTAGTGCCTGCCAGAATTTATGGAGGGAAATAACATGGATTCAGCCAGGACCTCAGAAAACAGGCTCTGATATTCTCATGGCACATCTTCTCCTTGCCCCCTATCACAAGATTGACCAGCAGCTGTTCTCTCTCCTTGAGCCTTCATCTGCTCCTGCATCCCTGCAGCCACAGAGGGCCTTGTACAGTGCCGGTCCCAGCTCTGCCAAAGGGGAAGGAAACACATCTAACACGGCATGTTTGAGGAATCTCAGGGCTCCAATTAGCATAATTAACTTAGAGAGTCTAACAAAGGGCACTGTGCAACCTGATCCCTCCCAGCAAACCAGCCTCACAGGCTCTCCCCAGCCCCCAAACTTGAGGCTCCAAGGACTCTTTTGGGGAGGGGGCCAGAACCAGGGGAGAGGGGGAGCAGGAATCTGAGTTTTGCTCCCAGTGAAAGTACTTTTCCATGAATAGAAGTAATTTAGCCCTTTGTTTGTAACATTACTGTATTTGGCTAAGAGTCCTGGACTCGGTCTGTCTCACACTATCCAATAGTCAGCTTCAGTATCCAGGAGCCCAAGTGAAAACCTGGGCACAGAGTTAATGACTCCCAGCTGCAGGGCTGTGTTCGGGCCCAAGGTCTGGGTCAGATTCATCACTGAACAGTCCTCGACAGGCACGAAGTCACCACAAGGTATTAGAGCAGGGTCGTGCATGTACAAGGTCAAACAAAGGGAGAGGACTGGGGTTTGTTTGTTTTGCATATGTGTTAGCAAAGGGAAATCACTACAGAACAATGTAAATGTTATACCTTCCAACTGTAAATGTTATACCTCTCACCAGAAAAAAGTAGGCCTGGTTATTTGTTCCTTGGCAAAACATGTCTGTTTTTGCTTTGTCAGTAGGTGCAAGTTGATTTCTGGAGCCCAAAACACCTCTTTTTGGCTAAATACCTGTTTCTTTTTTCTTTTAGTAGCACACCCTGGAGGAGCATAACTGAACTGACATAAATTACATGCAGAGGAAGCGGGAGTTTAATGAATAGAAGACTCGTGGAATTCACTTGATGTTGGCACATTAACGCACTTTTTCCTGTGCACTGAAAGTAGTTTCTGTAGTTTCCCTGCATAAAGTGGGGAAAAAAAAAAAAGAAAGAGAAAAATAAAACTTTTAAGACTCAGACCTTAGGGTTCTGTGAGCAGTTTGATCATTCTGTGAAATGACATTTGAATGAACCAAGACCAGACAAGTAGGGCAGTGTCAAACTAGACAGAAGAAATCTTCTTGTGCCCTCTTTGGTGTATGCTTGGTAAATGCTTGTTAACAAATAATTCTGTGATAGCTTTAACTGGAAATAAAAACCACAGGTACCAACAACTTGACCCTCTCAATCCTCTTTCAAATAACAAACCCAACCCAAAACCTGATATTTTGGATTGAGTGAAGAATATAACAGCACCAAGAGAGTAATATCAATGCCCTTGGTAACAGCATCCATTTCTGCATTCCCTCTGGTTGTTTGAATACTACACACTGGTGGACTGGGAGTCTTTTTTAAAACAGAACCTGAGTGCATAAATAAATGTGTGCTGACTTGTGCTGATGCTCTTCCAGCGTTATAGGAAACACATTTGTTTATCAGGTCTGATTAAGCTCACACGATCCAAGTCCTGCCAGAGTCAGGAGTGCATTGTACACATTATTTGATAAGAGAGAAGGATGAGTTATGTAAACACCTAGCAACATGTGAGGGAGATTTACTCTAATTGTTTATGTGCCTTTGTGGGAAGATTATAATCATGTTGTTTCATTAAACAAAACAGTTGTACAAGTTCTATAAGACAAATTGCCTTTTGCTCTATTCACTCGCAAAGGTCATCCTGTTACCACTGATTAGCACCAGACAGGCAGTCATACTTTGGCAGAAGGAGAGTTCATTCATAGCAGGAATGCAGAGTCTTTCTCAGAATAGGTTTCCCAGTGACTGACTTGGCAAAGACACAACAGAGAAAACACTTCTGCCCAATATCAAGCATTCACCTTCTGACAGCTCCAGAGGACATCTCTCCTTCGCAGCAGTGCTGAGCACCACCGGCTCGAGCCTTTGGCTGCATCTGAGGGAGCCACAAGTAAATACACAGAGATGAAGTACAGGTAAATCCTTCCCAGATATTGCTAACTAATGGAGTAACCAACCTCACTGCTAAGTAATCCCCAAAAGAACTGTTAAAGTTTGAGGAAATACAGCAGCACAGGAAGCTGAAGTCCTACTCTAGCTCTCTCCTGGTGTTGGAGAAGCGTCTTCCGAATTCCTCCACCTGCACCCCCATCTCACTTCATCACAGGCAGCCCAAGGAGCAGCCATGGACTCTCTGAACACACACACCCAGTCCCCAGAGCTTGGCAACCCTCTCGCTTTGTCTCTTTGATGGGCATGTAGGAAACAAATGAGAAGGAGAAGATGTTTGAAGAGTCCATTAACATTGTTAGCTCGGACACGTTGACAAAAAATCAATTCTTTTTGACATGGCTGTGGCAGTAATGAAGGTACATTTCTGGATAACTCTTCTTAATGCAAGATAAGATATGGATGGCCCACGTCTTCCTGACATGTGTCCAGCATGTCAAACGGTGGCATAAGAAAAGGTTGTTTTGTTGATGCGCTAATCAGAGATAAAGTTTAAGATTAATGATGATGGGTGTTTTTGTCTGTCATATTTTTTGAAGGATAGAGGTCGTACACTCCTGGGGATGGCAGAGTTAGTGCCCTACCTCTGAAAGGAAAATGAACACTCAACAAGAACCATATTAAAAGGTCCCTCTTTCCTCTGGAGATTGAAAGTGGAAGTCAAAGGAAAAAACATGCCTAAACTTGAATGTCACAGCACATTTCCCCACTGTTGCTGAGGTTTTGGCATTTGAAGGGATCTTTTAAGGCTCTTTGATGTATAAAAGAAATTTTTAGTACAGCGAAGAAATGTATATAAGGGTCAAAGTGGCAAGAGGAGAGAAACAAAACAAGAAATTAGCAAGAACCAGGGAAGGCCATGGATGGAAATAGGAGGATCTTCTTTTCCTACTTCTAAATATACATGGGCCTGTCACTCTTCATGGCATTCTGCTCTGGGGTCACATAGCTGTAAAAAAAGGGGCACGACCCAGGGCTGTTCCAGCTGATGGAATCCAGAGCAGCTCTGAGTTCCCACTGTGGTCCTGGCTGAGGGCAAGGGAAGCACCAGCACCAGTCCCAGGACCATTGCACACCCTTCTTACCCTGCTGGCTGGAAGGATGCACAGATCAGTGCTTGGAGGTGACCCTTGGCAATGTTATGCCCTAATTTCCCTACATTTAAAGCTGATGTAATCCCAATATCCACCATAGCACATGAGTTGTAGCATATTTTGTTTCTTAAGTGAGGTATTGTCATGGTTTAACCTCAGAGGGCCACAAAACACTGTTATGGGGACTTGCAAAGCAAAACACCATCACTCCAAACGTCCCCCTTCTCCTTCTTCCTGAGCTTTATATGCTGAGAATGACACCACATGGTCTGAGATATCCCTGGGGTCAGCTGTCCTGGCTGTGTCCCCCCAGTTCTTTCCTCTGTGTAAACCCCGCTCAGCAGCCATGAAAGCAGCCCTGAATTCTCCCCACTGCTTCCAGCACAAATCCAAAACACAGCTCCAGACTAACTACTACAGAAAAAGATCAACCCTACCCCAAGCAAAACTATCCCCAGGAATTCAATTAATGTTTGGTGAGACCTGAAATCTATGGAGAAGAGGCCTTATTACCTTGGATCACCTTGAATTCTATTGTTAGGATCAACAACAAAACCCCTGATAGTAATAAAAAAAACTTAATTTTTTCTGCTTCAGAGTATTGTTTCAGCTATGGAGAGAATTAACATTTAATTACTTTGAGACTAAAGAAACAAACAAGCAATTAACTGCCTCCAATTCACTTAGCAAAGTGATGAAGTCATGCGAAACATATTTTGACTGGAGATAGGTAAAAGCCAAAATCATGAAGATTAATGCTTCTAAATTTTGGGAGAAGTTCAGACACAACTCCCAAGGTCTGAATTAGCCACCAGTGTTCTGGTTTTGCATCTAATCTAAAATGGGAAAAGGACCAACGATTTATTAGAACAACTATTGTAATGTTTTTGCAAATAAAATCCACAGAAACAAAGTTTGCGAGATTTCAGACTTCAGCCCAAAGCCCAATTCAAAATTTGGCTCCCAAAAAGCATCAGTTTTTGTCTACCAAAGACCATAAATCCCATTTGGAGAAGGCTTCTGTTTAAAAGGCTGCATTTTGAAGCTGTTGACTCTGACATGTTCCTAAGCTAACATGATAGCACTGGAACTGATTTAAACAAATAGAAAAACTGTAAAAAACACCAGGTTTTTTTCTTTCCAAAACTTTTCACTTTAAAATATTTGGGGTGATTTTTAAGCTTTTTCCTTTCTTTTTTTCTTCTTCTCTTGGTTTTGCCACTGAGTGTGATGGAATCACTGATATTTCATCCATTTTTTCCCCTTCATTTTTACTGTATTTTTTTTCAATTCTCTTCTATTTTTCAGTTTGTGTCCAGTTGAAGAATCGTGAAAAGGTAAAAATAAAAAAGAAAGAAAACAAAACACCAACTCCACAACTTTAAGAGGCAAAAGCAAGGGAGGTTCAGAGGGACTAATTCCAGAAAGTTCTGTAAGTTATTACATTCTCTGATTTCCTTGGCTATGTGGGGTGTAGGGAGACAGAAATGAAAGAAATATCTAAAATGTCAAATTTTAAACTATTCGTATTTTGAAATTACTGCTTTTATGCCCAAACACCTACTGGACACAGTTTGAAATGTGTTGCTAGACTCGAGAAAGACACTTTTTGACAATGAAAAGCATTCCAAATTTTGGCTAGATCTCTTGATCTCTTTCCTAGGACATTCAGTAGACCCAAGGCCATCTTGCCATCTCCCAAAATATCACCAATTTCTGTTAATCTGTTCCCCCTTTAACAATTTCCAAGCAATAACATTCTCACCCTCCAGGGTAGCACTTGCCCTTTGCAGTGGTCCTGCAGTTATTCCTTGCACATGGATGTTTCCCAGTCAGCTCTAAAACTAGGGATCAATTCAACCCAATTACAACTAATTAAGTAAATAAATAAACAGCAGTCCAGCAAACCATTGCTGGGGAGTTAAATGTTCACCTACTGGTAACAAGCCTCCAAAGCCAAGATGTTTGTCTTACCTCTCAAGTGTAGGGTAGAAGGGCAGGAAAAGAAATTTGGTCTCTAAAAAAGGAAGTTATAAAGGAGCTGCCTGCAATCAGCCTGCACCATTCTGCATCATTAGGGATAACAGGCAGCTGTGGCTCTTCCTTCCCTTGTGGCTTCCTTCCCTCCAGATGTGGCCCTTTGAGGCTCCTTTCCTACTGCTGACCCAGTGAAGACTCAAAGTTTCCTCTTCTGCCCACGGTCTTTAATTTTTTTAATTTTTAATTTTGTTTAGTGTTAGTTTCAAAAACACCACGGTGAATTCTCAAGCAGTACCAGGCTGAGCAGAACAGGCAGCCAGGACCAGCTGCAAAGGCAGCCTTTCTTTAGAGGTGACATGAAACACAAATTTAATAGCAAACGGAGGCCTAGGGCCAAACGTGACATCTCTCAAATCTGAAACATTGTTCTCACTACAATCTGGCCTCAAATCATGGAGGCAGGTTAATATTAGCCTGTTCAAACAGATTTTCAGTCAAGACCTCACTCAGAAACAGCTGGAAGAAAAAGCCAAATTAAAAACACACTTTTGTTTCTTAGGGATTTTTCCATTTTGACCTAGACCTGAAGCTGCAAGTACAGGTTCTGATCCAAGTGCTCCAAATTCAGGGCCAGAGGAGATGGTTCCACCCTGCCACTGAAACCCAGTCCCTCTCTCTCCCCATCTTCCCAGAGAGATGAAGTTTCTCCATAGATCCACTTCTCCATCTGAGCTTGCAGGTGACACTGCTGATCTTTCAGATGAAGAACTGGGATTCCAAACTGATTTACAAAGCCCGTGCTGAGTAGATGAGCAAAATGAAATCATAGCTGTCTGACCTGTTTATACACTAAAAGGCCTTGGGGGCGGGGAAAAATCAATTAATCAATTTGTTTATGGAGGCAACTTAGCAACAGGGAGCACATGGAAGTGATTGGCTGGGTCTGTTAATAAGAGAGCTGAATTGCAGATAGTTGCATCAACTGATTTCAAATTTTGGGATATTGATTTTTGTTAAGAAGATTCATTTCCGCTGACCCTCCTCCCAGAGAAAGAATCACTGTTCCTTTATGTCAAAGGAGTATCATGCTGAGATTAAGAATTACCACGTTACCACTTCTAGGAGATCTCAGAGTTTCTAAACCTGGGCTAAACAACAGCTTCTCTGCTACCCCCTTGCTTTGTGGAGGCACCTCAGGAGACAGTGCTTGTAAGATGCTAAAAGGCAAATATATTTAAAAATAGTCATATTATATGCTAAGGTCCTGTTTCATGTTAAATAGCAGGTTATGTTCAAAATCCATGCAGAACAAATGAAGAATTGCTTTTTCTCTTCTGGATTTTAATCATTACATAATAAATGCAATAAATTAATATATAGATATCTGTACTACCTGATATTTTCAATTGTTTTAGTTAATATTTTAAGTTATATTTTTAGAGGGACATTTGAATCCTATGATGTATGTGAGTTTGCAGTAGAGATGTTAATTGGAATTACAAGTAGTAGTGGACATTACAGCCCACAGCCTCTTGACAGGCAGAGGGTGGCCTCAGGGAAGCCTGTGCATCCAAACACCCACACTCTTGGAATTTCTGGCTGTCAGTGTCACCATTGTGCAAACCAACACCTTCATTTCCTGCTCTCTGCCACCCCCACACAGGTGCTGACACCTCACTTCCACTCACCTTTCCAAGGCATGGTCCTTATGGAAACATCACCCTCAGTGCTGCCCCTTTGGAGGGGGCTGCAGGTGACTGGCAGGGATACAGGACACTGCAGCATCCTGGGGATGTGCTCCAGTGCCCCAACAGAGACTACAGCCCCTGGGCTGCAGAGGCTGCAGGGAGCCCAAGGTAGGTGCAGGACATGCAGGACATGCAGGACATGCCTCTGTGAGGAGACCCTGTGTGAGACTCACACCTCGTGTAAACCATACATTCACCTTCCAACTCAGACTCAAACCATGTGCTGAGCCTGAGCAAAGGTTCTTTTACCTCTACCAAGTCCTGAAAGAGTCCCAAAGAGAAGGGACTTACCATCCCACCCCAAGCACTGCTGCCTGAGGGCCAACAGCTTCATTGGGAGGCTCCAAACCATCCAGAAAATGAGAGAAGCTCTTGGGTTTCTTTCTCTGCTCCCTCTCAAAACCTGGTGCATGATGCACACATTTCATTTCTTGTTCTGGCTGAACAAGGTTACCCATGATTATAAATCATCCTGGTGATTTCTTTGGAAGGTTTGCCTCATTTATGCCCACGACCTTGTAGCCTCCTGATACCTTCACTTACATCAGGACTTCTTCCACTGTGGGGCCGTTTATTGTCATTCTCCTGAGACCAAAGGGGCAGAGAGAAAGGAACTACAGGCACTCACATCTGTGATGTAAAAAATATGGGTTTCAAAGAAGCATAAACAAATGAGAATGTGAATGCTGGGAGCACAAGAATGCCCAGCTCTGAGTTTCTGCAGAGGCCCTTCTATTTACTGAACATTTATGTGTATATGAATATTCAGCCCTTGATAGAGCAAAGAGCTGGTTTTGATACTAACAGCAAAAATATTTGCTGTAAATGTCATGACACGCCTTGTCCATAATATGATTTTTTCCAGATGGTTATTTTTTTCAAATTACTGAATGGAAAAATATGTCTTAAGACAAGTACACATAAAAATAATTCTTTTTCCTATTATTGTTTCTTTTTTTTTTCTTTCTACATTTGTAAAAATGCTGCTGCTTGCCATGGGATGATATGCTGGGGGAGCACATACATCCTGACATCTGATTAATCATGAAAAGGGGTGGGTGTATAATTCTGAACCGACAGAGCAGCTGATCAGAAACTGTTTTATTACATGAAATACAAAGGTGTATATTATTTACACCCTCTTCAAGGTGATTTCTAAGACCAAAACCTTTCAGAGAGTGAGTGGTAGGTCGGCTTTGACTCCAAGTCAGCCCATACCTCTTTTGTTATGGGGGACACAAACCTGCTTCTGGATCCAGAATGATCTCAGCTGGCAGCCGCACCCAATGCAGCAGCTGGATGATTCTCTTGATCCTGATCTTGATTTATTCAGTTTGGTGTCTGTGAGGCTGTCCCAGATGTGGCACACCTCCCCTGTGAAACAGCATCCCACTCTGCAGTGTGTTTGTTTCCTGTGGAGAAACGGAGCCAGTTGAGCTCTGCCCACACAATCTGGAGCTGGAAAGAAGCTTATCCAAGGCAGGATTGTGCTGGGGTGGAGGACAGCCTCCTGCACAGCAATGGCACCAGTTTGGGAAGATTCCTCCTGACAAGCTTTCCACTTGCTCAGGCTTTCAAGTTATTCACACTCCTGAGAGGCACAGTGACCTGGCAAGCCGGGGGGTGAAGGCACAGGATTTTGGTGATGGAGTGCAGTAAAGAGTCCCACGCAGTAGCTGGAAGGTGGAAAGGGAATAAATAAGCTCTGGGCTGTTCAGAAAGAAAATGAGGGCGAGATCCAGGCCAGGAGGTTTCCCCTCCTGTTCTGCAGACATCCAGCTTCTGCCTTTCTCTGAGGGCCCAACAGCTTTTTTTAGCATCTCCCATCAACATCTAGAAGGCAAACTCCTCACTGCTTCCGTGCCCTAGTAGGGCAAGAGGTGTGGACTCCACAAATGGAAAAGCTGCTGCAGGTACAGTGAGGGTTTGTGTGTGAATTCCATGTGTGATGCTGAGTGACAGCCTTCCCCAGCCAGGAGTGGGGGCGTTGGCTGAAGGGATCAGTTTACACCGACTGCAGATTGACTTTCTAGTTTGTGGCCCAAATCTGGATCTTGCAGCTCAGTTCTGGCAAGGTGATAAGCAGCTTTGGCTTGGGCAGGAGTTAAGAGCACTTGGCATTTTGCAGGAAAAAGCCCTTAATGCAAACCAGTTAGTGGAGTATGAGCCCAGCAATTTTTCTTCTGTAAAAAAATAAAAAAAAAACCCAAAAGAAATTGGAAAGGGGATAGAAGGGCAAAGTTCAGAGTGGTTTCAGATTCCCACAATAACAACGAAGCCCAGCTCTTTCCCAAACACTTGCACATTTCCTTAGAAACAGGTGACAGACATCTGCAAGGCTGAGTTCAGTGCTGGAACAGCCCAGCCTCTCTTCCTTGGTTGTGGGTGTTCTGCTCCTACAAGAGTAAGAGAGATTCAGCTTAAATATTTCCAGACAATGCTGCAATTTGTTTTAAGTGTAATAGGGGTCATTCTTCACTGAAAGAATATAATAATTTTTCTGTGTGAAAGCAAGAAGACATGTGGGGAAGCAGTAGATAGCTGGACTCACACCCACCCAAGTCACAGTTAAACAGCTTTCTCATGTCTCCACATCTTGGGTATCATGCTCAGGGCAGTAATCCCAGCACCAGCCACCAAATAACACAGGATCCTGTCCTTGTGCTATTCCATATTCACTAGGGGAAAGGCTCTCTGAGAGTCAGGTGCTTTCCCTGATCCTGAACAAACTGTGGGTCTCATCAGCTGTGTTAAGAAAGAAAAGTGTGAAGAACAAAAGGAATGAAATGACCATCCAGCAGCAATATAAATATAAATACCCTGCCCTGCTGAGGCTCAGATCAAATAACCACCACGAGCAGCTTCCCAGTTTTCATCTGGGCACCCTAAATGACCCTGCAGGCTGGTGGGATAACACTTGTCATCCTCGCTTCCTCCCTCCTAAATAGGCTGATCAGGGGTGGCAAGAAGAGCAGGGATAGAGGGATACAAACCACTCATCAGCATCCCCCAAAGGATGAAAATGCAAAGAGGGAAAGCATCAACTGTCCTCAAGGAAACAGAGGCTTCTTCCACCTATGAAGAAAAGAGGGAGAACCCCCCCATTAGTCACTTCACCTTTCTGTTCCTGTGTTTTCCCAGAGTAAAACATGGCCAATAATGTTTCCTTTGCAATGTACAGAGCAAGACACTGTAATTAGGGAGGTGATGTTATTGCAGAGAAGAGCTACAGGGCCTTTGAAGCACTCCCTGTCCAGCCCAAACCCTAGTTTTGAAATTTTGTCTTTAAATCTTGACCAACTCCAGAGAAAATAAAACCCATTTCAAATCAAGTGGCTGAAAAGCCAAGACTCAATCACAATACCTGCCTGCCAATGGAAAAGCTTTTCTTTCTATGAATCTGATACACATTCAATTGTTTCTAGTGCTTTATTCGGGAAAAGTTTCAGTTGGAAAGTATCATTACTTACAGAGAAAAATAAAAATACCATAGATGGTTTTAAGCTCTACATCTGTGGAAATCTCATTAGGTAGTTTTAGATGTACTGGCATCTGGAAAAAATCATCCCTCTAAACAGAAAAATATGTCATAAATGTCATAATGGGGTGTTGGAGAAGCACATGAAATTAGTTTGGTTCTTCAACTCAGCATCTCTGGCCGGAATCATTAAAAAGAAAATACTTGTATAAAGCATTAAACAGTTTTTGTCAGGGTTTGGCTGTATGGACCAACCTGGAGTCTGAAGAGCACTGAATACCTGATTCAAAGATGTAAAACTCTGGAGAGCTACAACAGGTTGGAGCCAACCCAAACACTCACAGAAGGTGAGTACAAGTACAGAGAACCCCACAGGCTGGAAGGGCTCTACCGGCAGCAGGCAGGAGCTTTGCTCTCACCAGTGAACTGTTCTGAGTCTCTGAGGGACATCTCTGCTCTGTGCTCACTCACTGGATGTTTGCATCACTGAGGATCTCAGACCAGCATCACCTCCAAAGAAGCCCTACTTAAAGCCAGAGTTTGAAGGATCTCAGCCTCCCTCGGGGTGGACAGAGGTGGGAAATACTCTGAGTTGGTGGACTGGGATTGTCTTCAGCCCCCCAGGGATCTTTCTCTGTCCTGCCCTGTCCTGCTCTGCAGAGAGCGAGCAGAGCTGCACAGGAGCCAAATGAGGAGCACACAGAGCCCTGGGTGTCCCCCAGCACAGGGGCAGAGCAGGAGGGCTGTGGACACCTGCACTTATCTCCAGCTCCTGGGAGAGCTGCTGGTCTCCTGCACTGCTGTTAGGCTCTGTCCCAGTCAAGCAGAGTCACTAATCTGGGGTGGGAATGAGCACAAGGCTTCCTTCAGATGCCACATCCACAGCACCAACCATCCCTGAAGCACCTGGGAGCTCAGCGAGGTGTTCAGTGCCCTCTAAGGGCCCCTCTCCTTGAGCTGACTCACAGACACGCTGAGCAAATGCCCTTGGAACATCCTGAACCTGTCCCCAGGCAAATTTCAGTGCTCCCAGGTATGTAGAGCCACAGGTATTTTTGCAGGGATGGCTACAGCAACCAAAAGCTGTTAGCTGATGGGAGATTCTTCAGTTCTGGCTGCAACCATCCCTTGGTGCTGATTGCTGCTTTGTTATTGCAGATTGTCTCATCAAAATGAATGTGGGTGTTAAACACCAGCCCTCCAGACCTTCACAAGGTGCACACCAAGAAGGTATAAAGCATCTGGAGGCACAATTTCCTTGGGCAGTCTGTAAAACACAAGCCGCGATCAGAACCGGTCATTAAAAATCCTGTGGCAATCTCCTGAACAGAACGTTCGATCCATTGTCCCAAATCTAATCATTACACTCTGCCCTCTGCCCATTTAGCATCCTTCTAGTGTTTCAATTGGGGATGGTATTGCAGTGCATTTCCTGACCTGAATAGTTTAACGGATCATAATTGTCTCATGGTTACTTCATGCTCCCGCAGTCGGTTTGTTGCATCCATCTGTTTTCTTTTTTCTCCCATGCAAACTGTAAGGTCTTTGGGGCCAATGGCTGCCACTGAGCCCTGTGTTAATACAGCACCCAGCACAGGGGGGCCCGATTTTTAGGTTCAGCAGCAGAACAACCCATAATTAATAAATGGTGGCTCGTCTGTTCCGAGCAGAAAAGCAGCGCAGCAATCTGTCAGGGTATAGAGGAGGAGGGTGTGACCTCTCCCATCAGGCCCATGTCCCTGGGGATTCTCCTGATCATCCTCATTTTCTTTGGAAAAGTTATGGTGCCGATCAGTTTTTTGTGCATTCAGTTTCACTCCAGCCCAGGAACAGATGGTGGCACAAAAGAGGAGTGACTTAAAATCACTTTGTCCTGCTCTCCCCCTCCACCTGCTCCTAATCACAAGCCATCCATACATTTAAATACCAAACAAGAGGAAGGAAAGAGCTTGTGTGCAACAGAAATACCAAACAATGTTTGCATTAGAAAAAAAACAACTTAGACATGCCTTTCAGCCCCTAGCAGCAGTCCCCATGGAAAATAATGTTAAAATAAACAAAAAGCAACAATTCCTCTCTGACTGATGATTTTATAATATGGTTGGTGCCGCTAAATGCATCCAGCCCTCCCTCCCACACTCCTGCTCTCCACTCAGAGCTGTCCCCCTCTTTTAAGGGTGTCTCTTCACCCACTGACATGTGCACATGAATTCTCTTTCTTAATGATCTTTAAGCATTATTAAGAACAAAAGGAATCCCAATAATGATATAAGCCTATTAAAGGATGACAATGATAAATCATTAATAATGATGCAGAATGGGCAGAAATGTGCATTTAGCACTGCCACTTCTGCATGTAGAAAGAAGCAGGATGATGTATTTTTATTGAATGAGGATGATGAAGTATCCCCCAGTCTATTAGCAACCAAACAAGATGTTAAACAACATTTATCAGGAAGTTATCTCAAACTGTACACCTAGAAAATCTGAAGCCAAAAGTCCTGTAAGACCTGGCCAGGGTGTTCTCAGGCTTTGCAGTGTTATTTTTGAATAAAGTTTGAAAACAATTGTCTTTCCAAAAACTGGTGCATGACTGATTTGTGTCTCTCCTCACCTCAACTTGGCTCTAGTTAGTACAGGTCTGCCATGCACTCCAGGACCGGGATAGAAGTTGCCTGGAAGATCCTTGATGCCTTTTCAGGCTACCTAAAAACAGAGGCCAAACAAAATTAAGGGAATAAAAAGCAGTTATATTTACTGAACGACCTTCAGGGACATTTTGGGCAGAAGAAGCCCCCCCAGGGGCTACACCCAAAATGGATGATGGGGTCATGGGGTTTTATACTTTTATAAGTTTGGTCCTTTTGCATATTGGGAGTTAATCTTCCAATTACAGCTTCAGGTAATTAAGTCATTTACCCCAAATTTGCTCCCTTTCCCACTCACTTCTGTTTGCATCTCTTGGGGTCTGGGACAGTCAGGTGTCCTTGATTCCCAGGCCTGGAGAGGAATTGTGTCTGACCAAAATGGGAAAGCAGCAGCTGATATTGTATATGGAGTTTAGATTTATACACTGAAGTATTGCACAATTACAAATATATGAATAATATAAAAGCTAAAATCCTAAGACATCACCTCATGTTGCTATTGGAAAAAAATAGTCTTTGAGGTTGTCTCTAATATACCTGAAGGATTTTTCAGCAGGTACTAAAATCAGTTGTGGACACAGAAGATGCATCTGCTCTGCAAGGGGTGGCAACAACCTCCACATGTCACATACATGAGCTCTGTGCCTGTGCTCCTAAGCCACGTTTCTCCTCCGTGCCCTGTCCATGCCCCAGATCCCTCAGGAGAGGCTTCACACAGGATTGTTGGGATGCCTGAAACAAGAAACTGCTGCGCTCTTGCATTTGTGCTATTCGACGGAAAATCGCCTTCATCAGGGACACTTTGATTGCTAAGCTGGGATGTGAGGAGCTGTAAATCAGCGTAGTCCCCCTGCTTCTTGCAGACTTACAGGATTTGTGTCAGGGCTGGAATTTGCCACTTCGTTACAGAGCCCCTTTAGCAGCAGCCTACCCTGAACGAGGCCCCATGGCCAGCGAGCAGAGGTAGCAATTTTCCCTTCACCGTGGTAAATAGCAAACTCCCAGACATTATTTTAATCAGCTCTAAGTGCACAGGAAGGCTCTGTGCAGATAGGTGTGTATTAACAAGGAGCACACTCATATCACTCTGCTAAGTATTTTTGGGTGGCCGGTCAAGCATAGCTGCCTTTCAAACTGCCTCGGAAGGAGAAATATTAATAAACTCCCTGCAGCATGCAGATTTGATTGAATTTCTCATGGATCACAGCCCGCCTGCAGCAGGGTGGCATACCTGTCAAGCTAAGACATTGTTCCATAATTGTTCCTGATGCATTGTGTGCTAATTACCATTGCTGAAAATAATCTCCAAAGATTATGGCAGGCATCATAAATAACAAGCCAGCGCTTCGACACTGCATTATGACAAGGCCTCAATCGCTCTTATCTTTTGCTGGAGTGGAGCCTATGCATTAGCTTTACTAATGAATCTTTTTCATTTGTACAAGTGATGTTTCCATTTGACAATGACATGAACATAAAGTGGAGGTTAATTTACTCTATTCCGAGAGGTTCATTATTTAACCTGACGTTGAGGACAAAACAATGTAGCCTAATAGATGGCAAATAGAAATTAGTTGTGATGAATTTTGCCATTTAACACTCTCGGCGGCGGCGCACACAGCGAGAGGATGAGTTTGCTTCGGCAGCAAAACCGCTTTATTTCCACAGTTCTGAAAAAAGCAACCAAAAAAAGATTCTCCCAGAATCCCCCTGCACCTTGTAAAACACGATGGATTTACACAGACATAAAAACTGCTGGTAACTAATGGCCCAACGTTGTCATTGTGTCAATTTTTATCAGATTAGCTGGCATTAACACTGTATCACCGATTGCCTTACAAGCCAAGCTGCTGTGAATTGGATTGGATTCAGGTAGCTATTAGAATTGCCAATTTAAACACTCGGGGCTTATCTCAGCTTTAAGCCATTGACAAAAAGCTTTGGTCACTTCCCCGACATCTTCTGACATTTGTGCTCAGGGTGAGCACTCAGCATCCGGTGGCTGCCTGCACTCATCCCTCCAGGCCTTCAAATGTATCTATTCAACATTAATTTAACATCATCCAATGTGGTTTGAATCAAGCAAATATTTCCCTTGTTTATTGCACACACTCATTGTGCTGTTTCAAGGAGGTTTATTAATAGTTTGCAATAAATTTGCTAAACAATTTGCAATAAATTATGCAGCCGTATTTATAGCAGTGACACATTTTAGAGGACAAAAGTTGACCTTTCCCATGCCTCAAAGAGAGAAGGGGCAGGGTGTATCCATTACAGCCCAGCCTTTCGTGGGCTCATATCCTGGTTCCTTCAGCTCACACAGAAGATAAAATGTATCTGCTCAAGAGTTCCTTTAATTTGTTTACAAACAAAGGGAAATATTCTGTGGGACACTGTGAGCACTGCTGGGCTGGGTTCCGATGGGCCACAGGAACTGAAACCTGTAGGGTCTCTTCAGAGGAGTTTGCAGGACAAGGAACCCTTTGGATTTGGTGTTTGCTTGATTTGTTTAGATTTGGAAGGGTTTTTCTGTTTGGGTTTTTTGTTGGTTTTTTTCATTCATAGCTTGACAAAAAGCAACATCTTGAGAGGAAGCTCTCCAATTTCAACAGCACTGCGTTTTCCAACAACAACAGAAATGTTCCATTAATTACTTCCAAATCACATTTAACGTTTAGTCAGTGAGAGATGTGGTGATGAGTCTGGGGGTTTCTCCAGTTCTCCCCTGACCCCAAAGCACCTCCTGCTCTCAGCTGTTACCTGGCTCACCAGCACAGACTCCTCCTACCCTTCACTTCTGGACCACCAAAGAAAGGGAAGGCACAGGGAAGGACACACACAAATGGGAGCTGCAGCCTCTCACTGCCACCTCTGGAGGTGGCTCACAGCAAACCTCCCCTCTGCCCTCAGCCCCAGGGTTTACATCCCTCTGTCCTGGGGCCATCCTCCTCCATCCTCTCCACTCGTGGACAACTGGGAATATGGAGCTGAAAGAAAAAAAATATCCCGTCCTTATTTTTCCATATTTTGCAAACATCAGAGCAGGTCAGGTTAAGCCTGTCCTGGCAGAGCGTCGTGGGATCCTCAGCAACCACATGTGGTCAGGAAGCAGTTTTCACCCAGAAATGAGAAGTGCCTCTCAGAAGAGAGGCAATTTTTCCTGTCAGGAGGGATATTTTCTTGGGGGTGACTCAGAATGTGAAGGCTACCACCCCAAAGCCAGAGCCTGCCAAGGGCACCAGTGGAATAATGATCTCATTCTTGGAGAGAGGGAGCACAGTGGTGAGAAAGAAAGAAAGAGCATCATTCTAGGAACAACCTGGGCAGCAGTTTGACTGTGCCTCGTTTTTACAGCATATTATTACAGCATTACATTCATAGTCAAGGGTCAGCTGCCATTTCCTGGGGTTTATAACTTGCCTGTTTTAATTAACATCAGGCTCAAACTTGGTAGGGAGGCGGGGTCAGCCCAGATGTTAATGTTATTCCAAAGGTGCCTTATATCAGTGGTGTTATTTAAAATGTACTAAACAGTGGACATCTAGAGATGTGCCATTTCCAGGGATTTTATATAAATTAAAAAGACCAGGCTTCGTTTTGGAAGAAAGCAATATGGGACAGACCTTGTGCCTCTATGAGCAGCTCACCAAGAGACAGGAAGAGTCTGTTCTCTGCTGTCCACGGGGAGCTCCTCTGGACAGGATCAGCCAGGAATGGGGTACAGCACCCCAGGTGTCCTGTCCAGTCTGGTCTGGGGTCTCAGCAGGGCTGATATTGGCTCAGATGCAGTGGTTTAGGAACTCAGCAGCACACTTTCACTCACCAGGAGAAATGGTTTCTCAGTGTTATTGTGCCCAAGGAGCTCTGTCCCACAAAAGCTGAGCCCTCATCTGGGTTTTCCACCGTCCCCTGCCCTCATTACCCTGTGCAGTGAAGAGCTGGCTGCTCAGACAGGCAATAATGCTTTAAAGAGTTGCCTTAAATACATGTTCTCCAATTTCCAGGATGTTTTTGCTGGTACTGAGGGTGCAGTAGCACACTAATGCAGCTCCACAAAGTGCTCACAGACACGTGTGCAGTATTTGCTCACAGACACTGCTGGCTGCCTGTGTGCAGGCTGTGGAGGGATCTCAGTTGGACACACACAGTTCTGTGCTCGTGGCACCAGCATTTCCAATGGAGGCACCAGGACCTGGCACACCTATTTAGAAACCCCTCTTACAGCTGATGATTGAATTGGCTGCTGTCTAAAGAAGGGGTTGCCTTCACTATTCTGGTTGTAGGTGGCTGTGGGCAGTGCTGAAGCCCTTTCTCTTGAGTTAGAGACTGCAGGGATTCTACCTTCACTCTGAATGCCAGCACTGTTGTGCATATCAACAATTTCCTGTTGGTTTAACCCAGATTTCTGGGTTTTCCAAGTCCGTGTTGCATTCTAAAGCTTCACCTGAGTCAGGCTGATTTATAATGTCTGTTTCTCTGTGCACTGGTCTGTGAACTCAAAAGTTCTTGTAGCTTTGGGAGCAATTTCAGCCCTCTCACTAAAAATGTCACTCCCCAAATCAGCACATCTGCTAAACCAGCTCCCACCCCTGGATCACACCCCACTTGCTCATCTGTGAGGATCCATTTCTCAGGCAGGACATGGTGCTCTCATGTTACAGACACAGAGCCAGGTGTGAAGGGGATACAGGACTTGCTTAAGATGATGCTTGGAATCTGTGGCAGAGGTGGGAACTGAACACAAGGCTGACTATTCCTTGGGCTCTGAACAATTGGCCACCCTTCCCCAAGGTGTGGACTCTTCCCAAGGACTGATACCTTCTGCTTTTGGCTGTGGAGGAAGCAGTTCACAAAATAGCCCTGACTCTGCTGCTTATCACAGCTAACAACAAAGAGAATCAGATGTTCAGTTTGTGGGGACTATTCCAAAAGGACATAGAAATTATAACTAAGAGAAGGAAATCTATTTCCAGTTGGCTTAAAATTATTCTGCAGAGGGTTATCTCTCTGTTAGGACAAAAAAAAGTTAGAAATCCACACATCAAAAAGGACTAAAAAGCTCTCATTAGTTGCCAGTTATGTGATGCTTTGAGCTAAGGACTGGGCTGCCCCATTCCCTGCCTCCTTCCTTTCCTGCATAAATTAAGAGAGAAGTGTCATTTCATCAGTCTTGCTGCATTTGAATGCCCAGGTATAAACGTTTAGGGATGTAGTTGGTACAATGGCTTTTTCCTTTGTGGTAAAGCTACCAAAAGTGCCCCAGGCAAAAAGTGACATTTCTCCAATGCTAACAGAGAAAAATGCTAACAAGCTAATTTCGGCTTTTTTGCTTTAATTTTGATTAGGGACCCACTGGCTACAGGTAAAATCTTGGTGTGGTGGAGCTGCAAGTGTGCTGTTTGCTTTGCCTTCACTCATTAGTGAGCAGCAGGAGCAAATGCACTGGGTAAGTCGATTACAGCTCTTGGCTCCTTTCACAGAATTCCTGAGGACCACATTCCACCTAGGTGTTACAGCCCCTGGTGTCCCACGCTGCAGTCACACACCCCGAGATCATGGCTAGAGCATCCCACTGGTTTGGGGCTGAGGGCTGTGATTGTTTTGTTTGGATTTGGGGCTTTTTTTCTCATGCAGAAACTTGATCATTTCACCAACTCTTTCCTGGATGCCTTTTTATTGTGTTTACCTTCAGGAACAGCAACATTTGATCATGTGTTGAGAAGCTGCATGTTGCCTTGTAAACTCAGAAATTATTTTCAGGTGTATTCTGCGGGCATTTTTTTCTCTCACAAAATTAAGAGGCCTCTGTAGCAAATACCCAGGTATAAGGTATTTATGGAGTCCTCCTCATTTTGTTTCTTGGAAACACAAAACCCCCTTCTCTCTGCTCACATTGGTGGGATTGAACCAGTGGTTTGAAGGGGAATTGAATGTCTGTAGCACAGCACATCAGAGAGATGAGGGCACGTTTTCCAAAGGAGGACAGGGACATCACTGAGCCTGCTCCCACCACCTGCAGGCATTGCTGAATGCATCAGTGCTAGCAGGATTTTCCTGCATTTTCCTTTAGTGCATTTTCCAAAGAGCCACAGTTCCCTTACAGAGGGAGAATGTGGAAGGGCAGTGGATGTTTCTGTAAGCCAGAAGCAAAGGTGGAAACAAGGAGTGTTGGTAGCACATGTATCACAAAACTGTCTGAAAATGAACGCAGCCTGGCTTTTGCTGTTGATGGAGGTGAAAATATTGCAAGTGGGAGGAAGAAATCTGAACACATGGAAACATTTGCTGTAAAGAGGCACTGGAGAAACAGCTTTGTATGAATGTGGGAGGTGCATCAGCCCCCAGTGCAGCATCCCTGCACACTGAGTGACACCAGAGTCACTGTGGCCATCCCTTACCTTGGCATAACTCTGTGGAACACTTGGATGTCAGGAGGAGGGTCATCCCTTGGGTAAAATTAACTGGCTGCAGAGCAGTGCAAGCAGAGGGAGGCTTGGATGGTCCAACATTGGCCCCTCCAAGCCGTGGCCTTGTCTTGCCACTCAAATCTGTTTCATCCTTTTCCTTCCATCCTATTCCTTCCTCATCTTCACTCTCAGGATCCAAGATGCATCACAAACCTGCACCCCATAAGAGGAGAGAACTGTGAGTTTTCTGGACCCAAAAAAGCTTCAACTTTTTTGTTTAATGTCAGGGGTTATTTTCTAGCAGGCAAAATTTATAAGCTGTTCCCAAGATCCGGGGATGCAGATTCAATAAAGGCAGACAAAAGATTTGAGGTTATGCTCTTCAGAGGGGAGCCTCTTTTGTTTGGTTGGTTTGTTTTTACTCAAAGGGCATTTTTAATTTGTTCCTCAGCTGGCTGTTTCCAAATATATTTGTCTTTGCCCTCTTCCTCTTTCCCTGCCTCTCTGGTTCTGATTTTCACAGCCATTAGTAAATACATCACCAGTGGGATCTCCTCTCTAGGATTTATGTTTGGAGTTAAAAATTAATTTTATCCCAGAAAAGAGGATGAAGGGAAAAAGTGCAAGAAAAGGAGAAAAATATAATAAAAGTAATAAGTAGGAGAGAAATCACAGAGATATTTGGATGAGACTGAAGAGTATTCTTAATTTTTGGGGGAAGAGCCCTGATGCCATAGACTGGCTTAGAGTCACAGTGTTCAAAAACATGTTGTTCTCAATTTATTAATTGAAATATAGAGAAGATAAAAAAATTAAAACCCATAGTAGACTGACTATTAAAAGTATATTCCAGCATGACATAAAAATTGCATATGAATGGAGTTGTTGATGTTTGCCAGAAGCAATGGTTGCTCACACAAACTGCTGGGACATCCTGTAATTGTCTGGTGAAATTCAACTCCAAATTGCCAGAGCTCTGTGCAGACAGGCTGGCATGTGTTTAAATTTGCCTTCTAGCAGATTAGTTTGCATTAGCATTTCCCAGGCATACATGAACATTAGCTTACATGGCTCAAGGAAGTTTGAATAGTTAAAAATTCAGGTAAACCAGCTCAGGTGCTGCAAGTGACAGGGGCTGGAGGCTGGATCAGGGGGGCACTGCTCCCCATCTCCTCCAGGCTCCTTCTTTTCCCTCCCTTGCAGGTATTGCAGCTGGATAATCTGCATGCCCATGTCCTGGTGAAGCCATTCATTGAGTAAATGAACTTCAGTGTATTTATTTGTCCATTATTTAGTGCATTTATTTAGTGTTAACATAGTAAAGTAGCCTTTACCAAGTTATTTCATTTAGGCAAAAGCAGCTCTAAGGATCCCCCATACAACACGCTGAATATTGCACAGGGAAACAGCCAGATCCAGAGATGCAGGAGATGGCAATGTGCTCAGCCAGCAAAACTGCAGCCAAAAGAGCCTGTGTGATCACAGCTTTCTGCCCTGGGGCAGGAAGGGCTTGTCCTTGCCCAAACTCCTGGTTTTCCTTGCCCAAACTCTTGATTTCCATCAATATAAGTGAACGCTGAAAAGCTGTAAACTTTCCATCCAGTCATTCTCAATTTATTGCATCAGGAGGGAATAAACATCATACATTTTCTACATTAGATCTACCCTGAGCTGAGCAGGATTTATTTTATTTAGACCACACATTGTGTGGTGTATTTATAAAGCAGAGCACTCTGTTTCAGAGTTCTGCTCGGGGAGGTCTCAGCTGAGCCGTATATTGAACACACTTTGGCGAGCTGGTGAACGTCAGTGAAATGTGGAAGTGGCAGAAGAAGCTGGTCAGGAGGATGGAAAATGGGGTAGGAAAGCTGAGGCAGAGTGGGCAGGAGCCTGTTAAACTCTGAATTCTCCTGGAAATCGTAGGGCAGCATCTTCCCAGCATCCCCCTGGCACGCCATGAGTCACTCCCGAGGCTCCACGCTGAGTTATCACCATTTAGAGTGGCACTTCCTTTCAGACTGCACAAAGCAAAGGAGCCATATTAGTAAATTTATTGAGTATTTCATTAGATCAATACGGAGTATGATTTAGGAGCCTCTGCCCAGGCTCTTTAAATCTATTTAATCAAACCAATTAATAAAAAAAAATCTGGAAAGTTGAAACATATCCTGTAAGGTGCATCGTAAATATACTCCCTTACTTAGGCTTTTGATCTCAGCCAGGTAATTAACGGCTTTGGTTAAGTTCAAGTCATTCCCTCATGGCTGCTCGTGGTCATAAAGCCCTGGGGCTATGCATAGCTCATGGATTTATTATGTTTTTTTCCAGTTGCAAAAGCTTCTCTAGCTCTGTTTCCTTTTGCCCTCCCCTCCTTTAATTCCAGGACTCCTTCTGTGGCTCCCCATCCCGGCTACAACTGCAGTGGTTGTTGTGCTTTGTGCAACAGCAGGATGGAAAGCAGGGCCCTTTTGTCTTCTTCCAGCTTTTGGGAGACCATTAATGCAACTGAAACCTGGGTATCCCAGCAGTTTTTGCTAATCCTCCTCAGCGAGGCATCAGCTTCACTTCAGGAGAGATGAGACAAACCCAGCAGGACAAGGACTTTCTACTCCCTTCCTCATCCAAAAGCAACGAGGTGGGAATATAATTCTCTATGGAGTAGAGAGGCTCAATTCTTCAGCTAGAAATCTCTCAGCTGTTTAGAAAAGAATGGAGGAAGCTGGAGGGAGACAAAAATTGTGTCCATCACAGCAGGGATGCATAATAAGCTCAAGAGAGAGGGAGATTGTGAACACATTTCTTCCCAGAGTCTTTAAAGTCAAGATAGCAGCTTTATCTTTCTTTACAATCAAGGAAATCCGGGCTCTGGGGGAGAGAGACAAGGGACAGATGAATGGGTTTCCTCTAAGCACATGTAATATATATCAGGGTCTGAAGAACTTTGGTCATAACTCTTGGACAGTGCCCCAGAACAAAATAAATAATGAGGAATGCTGGGCTCACCTCAAGGGCTGCTTGGAGCAGGAGAGCTGAGCCTGGACACTCTGCAGGCAGGGAGTTCCTCTCTTCTTTCTGCTTACAGTGGGCATCTGGTTTTACCTGAACAATTATGAGAGGTGGGGGAAAAAAAAGAAACAAACAAGTGACCCACTTTTTTAACACAACTCCCTAGAAGAACAACACATCTTTCTTAAGGAGTGTCTTCCCACACTCATGTGAACATCACAGGAAATATCTGAGGTATTCCAGGTGATGAAAAGGCCTATATAAAATGCCAAAGGTCCTCCTTCTACTGGAGATCAGGTTTGCTTGGTAAAATAATTTAAGAGCAATATGGAGCACTGTGGGAGAAGTTTACATTTTCTCTTAATTAATAATTTCTCTGCTTAATTCCAGCAAAGACTGGTGTGACAGGAATAAAACTGCTGTGCATCAGGGAGTGGGAGATGTCCACTGCCTACCCAGCTCTACCAGAAGCTTCAGGATGAGTCAATCTGACCTCTGACTGCATAAGTGGGAGTCCACAGATGGACCAAAGCCTGAACATGAGCCCTAAAAATGGGCACAGATCATTGCCTTGCATTAGTTTACACTTTGGGCTTTCCATTGCATGAGCATCCATGTGGCAGTGAAAGGAGCAGAGAGGACCATCCCTTCCTGAGAACATTTACAAGCACAAAGACTCAATCACAAATCCTTTAAGGAGAGCAAAACTCCTTCCACCAGCTCCAGCTGACTTTGGATCCAGCCCTGGGCTCACAGCTGAATGATTCAGTGAGGGTGAAGGTGAGGGTTTTTTGGCCACACAAAGATGAAAGGAGATGCTGCTCTCAGAGCAGGTTGGGGCCCTTGCTGATCACATCCCTCTATTTTATTTTCAAGAAGCCATGGGCCAGACAGATTCCATTTACTCTAAAATCTACTCCAGCCCTCATGGAATGAAAGCAAAGACATTATCAGCTCTGTCTCACTGGCAGAGGGTTTCTAAACTTGCCAGGGCCCAGAATGGGGCTCTTCCCTGCTAACCCCCCTGCTTTCCCAGGGTTTGGGGTGGCCGTGGTCACTGGGATTTGGATGAGCTGCCACCAGTGAGGTCCCATTCTCACTCAAACCATGTTCAGCTACTGGGAGGGGGGGAAGGAAAAGGGACTTCTGAAAGCAGGAAAACAAATCCATAGCTAGTAAATTATATATAGCTCTTATCCCACAATTAGTTTGTAATTCTGAAGGACTGCAGACAGTCAGACTCCTGTGTAATAATCCCCGAGATCAGATTCACATTGAATTGAAGGACTTTGAAGAAAGATAGGCAACAAAAATTAGGCCAGGATCTATACCAGTTTACACTAGTAAAAGCTCTGCTCCTACAAGGGGTTTTTAGCAAAAATGTGAGGCCTTTTCTTTAGTTATTTTTTTATTTGCATAAGTTCTTTCCCCCTTTGGATGTTTTCTCTGTCTTAAACCCAGATTCTTCATCATTACTACTTCAGTGTTGGCTGTAGTGGAGTTACTCCTAATTTACACCATTGTAAGACACTGTCAGAAAACAGACACCACTGTGGGAGAAAAGATACATATTTCCAGTCTGGATAATTAGAAATAGACATTGAAAACAATGTGTGTTTTATATATCACATCATATATATATGTGTATATGTAACGTTGCAAAATAGGTGGTAGTTGAATTTTCCCATTCATCATAAATATTGATTACTAGCATAGTAAGTGATAAATCAAAATGCAGTAATCACTAAATCAAAGATTTATATGAGTAAAAAGCAGCAAAGCAATTAATCAGCTCCCTGTACAGCCCATGATTAATTAGGTTCCAGTCTGAAAGTATAGAGGCTGGTTTACAATTAAGACTATTACAGATAGGCTTTATATATTTTTTTTCTTAAACATCCTGTTCTTGAAAAGGAGATAAGTTGACCCCAAACAAACAATGCTCTGAGAAGGATCAGATGATGCAGTTGTATGTTTACATTCAGGGCTCTCAGTTCCTAGAAGCACAGATCACAGCGGGCGGAAGCAGCAGGAGTTGCTGAAATCTCACAGTCAGACCCTTCACTCTGCCTGGGCTTGCTCTGCTCCACAGCTTGGAATAGACACCCACCCCAAAGCAATGGGATTTGGGAGCTAAAGCCATCAGGAATTGTCTTTTGGGGCACCACAGATCCTGGGGGCTGTGTCTGACCAGCATCTGCTAAAGACCCAGCACAGACACTGAGTCCTTCTGACACCCCAGACACAGCAGCTTTGAACAGGCAGGGGGGAAAGCTGGAAACACCTCCAGGTGCCCCAGTCCTTCCCTTGCAGAGGAAAATGTGTCCTGCTGTGCCCCAGGGAGCAGCTGCAGCATCCCAGTAGTGGGCCCTGGTGACAGGGACGAGGGCAGCACGCAGGGCAAGGCACAGCTCTGCACACAAAGCCACAGTGAGCAGGTCCCAGCAGGGTTATCAGCACTCCCTGATCCAGATCCCAGCAGAAATTGGTGTGTTCCCTACCATGCTTTGACATGATCCATGAAGGATTCAGGTTTGATTTCCCAGCACTGCTCCAGCCCATTGGAAGCAGCACTGGAGCTGTCATGGGATCAGCTGTGCAGCTCAGCAGAGCTGGCACAAGACAAATATTTGTTCCCAAATTCTCCTACCAGCAAGAGCTTCTCCTTATGCCAGCCAGCTGTTTGGCAAGAGCTGTTTCCTGCTCTTATTCATTGTGATGCCTCTGCCAGGCCAATTCTTGTGCCTGGGAGAGAGCAGCATTAACACCATGTGATGATTATTTTATCCCCCTCTCTTCCCCCAGAGAGCTGAAGAACAGGCCTGGGAGCAGCTAAAAACCAGAGAAGAGCAGCAGGACATGCTACCCTGGCTCAAGGTGTGCCCTTAGTTCAGAAGGATGAAGCTCCAGCTCATGCAAAATGCTCTTTTTGTGGCTTTCTGCAGCATCACTACGATGTAAATCCAGCTGGGTGCTGGCAGTGACCATCAGAGACATCTGCATCACAGCTGTGCCAGACTGTACCTGTGCCACTGCTCACACACAGGTGAGCAACAGTCAGACCTGAAAGGGAAACTCTTGAGGAAGGAAAACCACCTTGAACCAGAGAAACCAGTTTTTTACCTTTCTTCTATTTCTTCATTTCACCCTAGTATATTTTTAGGGTGTTGACTCCTCCTCCCTTCCCTGGGAAAGGACGTGATGTGGACGTGGATACACAGATGCCTCCAAGAACTCTGTATTTTGGCTGAGAGCTGGAGCCTCCTTCACCCAGACACTGCAAATTACCCTTTTTATATGATGTGCATATTGAAAATGCAGAGGTCATGAGCCTGCAGCCCTACCTGTGCACCTTCCCAAGGCTCTCCACATGTCCAGCTAAGCCAGGTGAGAGCTCTGGGGCTGTGTGGGCAGTGACAAGTTCTCAAATAATTAGTTTACTCGTCCAGAAAATGCAGTTAAGGGTTACCCAGACAAATCCAGATTTAAAAAAAAAAATCCAGTATTTTTTAGGAAAAAGTCCAATCATGTTGTTTGACATGTTCAAAATGAAATGTAACAGCTCTGTATTTCAGCTGGAAGGTTTTTTGAGACCAAATTTGCTCAAACTCAGGCTTTTTATATATAGATGTATACCCTTTTTAAAAACAGAACAAAATAACATGTTTTGCATAATTCGAAGTGATAGTTTTCAGAAGAGATGACAGTGGGGAGAGCTATTTCAGAAGAAAACCTGCTTTGTGTTCTCTTAAAATGGTGAGCAAGCTGAAAAATTAATTATGCACACATCTCTAAAGCACAAACTGCACGGTGCAGCCTGGGCCCAGGCTGAGGTACCTTAGGAGTCCCTCCTGGCCAAAAATTGACTTTTGATCCTGCTCCACCTCTGAATACACAAACTGGACGAGGTGTGAGAGCATCATGTGGCTGCTGGTGGGTGCTCTGCAGAGATCCTTTCTGCAGAGCAGTGCCTGCAAATGCTCTTTTTGACCTCATTTTGCCTCAACGCCTGCATTACTCACTCTGAGTTTGGCTGTGTGCACCTTGCTCTCAAGCCTCTTGTCTCAACTTATTTGTGTTAAGTGTGGGACACATGGACAAAATAACCAGAGCGATGCCAAAGCTGTAACCCAACCCTGCGTGTTCTGAAAACTGCAGGGGGAAAAAAATGAGCACTTTTTTGGTGGGGAGAGAGGGAGAGGAAAAGGGGAACTGGGATAAGGAACCAGCTAATTAGCCTCATCTACATTTCAGCTACATGGTTCACAGGTACTAAATCATTCCTGACATATTTGGGTTGCCATTTATTACCAAAATTATTCAATGTGAATTTTGCCATTTAGGACGTGTTAAGAAAAATACTTCTGCCTTCGGAGTGACTCCAGCTCTGATCCCTTCTGACATAACAGCACCAGTGGGCCCCAGTTTAAGTGCAGGCATCCCTGCCCACAGTAGCAGCCCAGGCACACAGCTGGATGCACAGCTGGATGGACAGGGCTGCAGGACTGGGTTCATATTGAGAGACCAGGATGCTCAAAATTGATTTCTAAGGCCAAAAACTCCACATCTCCACCATCCCCCACGAAGCTACAAATTAATACCTCCTGCTCTGATAACCTCAGCTTTCAGTGGAGTGGTCCTGAGATATATTGGAGATTTTGCCTGCATAAAGACTTAAAACTTGGTCTTGGAACTGTATAATCACAGTGGAAACACAGCCCCATGCCAAAGGATACACACAAATATGCGTACACACACATGCTGCACATGACTGTTAAGAGGCCTTATATTTTTAGTTAGCTCTTCATTGTTCATTGATGGGTTGTCCACATTGTGTTGAGCCACAGCTCTACCCCACTAAAAACAAAACCCCAAAACAATACAAAAAGAAAAGCAAAAACAAATTAACTCAAACCCACTCAGCAAGTCCTCCAGAGTGGGTGGATTTAGAAAGATGAGTGTTTAAGTCACTTCCCTACAGCCTGTTGCCCTCCTGAGCCTCTTGCTCCAGCTCTCTTGGGATCCCCACCCAACTCTTCTTCCCTTTTACTCTGCATTTTAAATCCCAGACCTGTTAAAGCCTCCAATCCTTTCAGATGAGACCATTAACCTGAATTATCACCCCCTAAACTCCACTCCAAGCCTTCACACTTGTGGATAGCAGTATCACCAGTGCAGGGAGACTTGAGCTGGTTCATGTCAGCCCATTTAATAACTTTAAGATGTAGTGGCGAATTTCAAAGCAAATTTGACCCACAAACTGAGGTCTCAGAGACTGGAAGTTCTCACAGATTTTATGAAAATAGATTCCTGATAAGGGAAACTGCTTTTATTAATGTCTGCTACAGAGAAAATGCTAATAAACTCTCCCTTTATTAGACATTAGAGAGTCAACGTAGAAAAGAAATGTTGGAATCCCAGCTCATCAGTCCTGTTGTTCATGGAAAAAATTGTTTAATCTGGATTTAGTTTGCTCTGGGCCACCACAGCCAAAGATAACTCTAAAAAAAATAAGAGTTGCCTGTACATTCTCTTGCAAATTAGTTAACAAAGCCCACCCTACATTTGAGGTGACATTCCCCACATTTGTGACAGGATGAAGATGAATTTTAATGATATATATTTTAGCTGGCCAGTTCCTCTGCCACTGAAAATCAGCGTGAGTCCACAGGCGCAAATAAAGCAAAGCTGATTTCCACCACTTCACTCATTACTGTTGAGAGTATATTCATCCCTGTGTCTCTGAGCTCAAAGAGGAAAACAAAAATAGCATTTTTCATTAAAAAAAGTCAAAGTGGGAGGGGTTAGTTGGCAAGATTTTTCCAGTGAATGGGTCCTGCTTTTGCAACTGGCTTCCAACTGAGTGCAAGGCAATCTGAATTTGACTTTAGGACTATCTGCTGAGCTACTTTCCCAGGCATTTGAAACAGATGAGATGTAACAGCAGTTTTTTTCCCTTAGCCAGGGCCAGTTTCCTATCAGAGGTGCAAATTCAGATTTATCTACTACAAGGAGCTTAATAAAAAACACCCTTTCCCCCTCCCCCAGTCACTGGTTATCATAAACAAATCCCTCAGCAGAAGCTAAAAAGAAGATACTTTGAGGTTAAAAGCAGCCTTTAAAAGAAAATGATGTTGTACATCATCCCAAAATTTAATATGACTTTATGCACAATAGTAATGTGCCTGGTAATGCAAAGATTTTTCTAAAGTAGCTTAATAACAATCCAATATTCTCTTCCTTAAAAAATGAAAATGTATGTCAAAAAAGGATCTAATGTAGCTGCATCTTGTATCCATTGATGGAGAGAGCTGATTTACATAGATAGCATTTAACATACTATCATCATTATCCTATCAGTCTTCTGTCTAATCTGGAAGCCTTGAGACAGAGTTCTCAATGTTCTCTGAGGTAAAAAAATACCCACCAAAATTATGGTAAAGGGGGTGAAAAAAAATCAGTGAGGGACAGATGAATATCAAATCAGATGAGATAAAAATGGGACTTTTTTTTTTTAGCCAGCAAAGAATGAGCTTAAACTGCTGAAAAGTGGATAAAACAAACAATGTTTAAGGCTGTAGCATACGGTACCACAATGATGAGGGATAAAAGAGAGAATTATGTTAATGGTCGTGCCTGTGTGTGCTTGTGGAGACTGCTCTTAGATTGCTTGTGATGGCTTGAAGGATGCAGATAGATTGTGTGGCTCTCTGAAATCCAGGCACTGTACAATATTCATTTCCTTTCCCTCTTACCCTCTTTTGCATGAATTTAACGCTTGTGGAGGATGTAAACAACTGAAGGAGGCCTTCTGCAGTGAGTAGGATGGGGCCACATGGAAACCTAGACAAGGTGAGAGTGTCTGAAGCCAGTGAGGTTTTGTGCTTCTCTCTGTTTGGACCAAGCTTGCATTAAACTGCTCACCTTCAACACCAGTGTGTGGTTGCGCCAGCATCTCCTACCCCTTGCCCTCTCTTTGAGTCTTTCTTTAAACTCAGCAAATCCACCAGTGCTTGTCCCTTTCCCATCCCTGGTGTGTCCCCCCACGCTGCAAAGGGTTCCCCAAGCCCCCCCAGAGTGCCCTGTCCAGAGACACATCCAGGTCTGCAGGTCCATTCACGCTTTCCAGTGACACCACGAGGCTGAGGTTTTCAGAAAGGAAGTGAAGTAACAGCACTTCTGTTTGTCCAAAACCCTTTCCTTTTGAAAACAGGGCAGCTAAGCAGGTGGCAACTCAGAAAGGCATGTGAGGAGACCAGGGCAGGGCTCAGGTCAGCAGGTTAGGTCATCAAAAAGAGCACAAGAGAGCCGGCAGCCAAGGAAACCGCGCCGGCTCCCGTGTGAGGTGACATTATGGCCTCGCGGCCGCCTTTGCTGCACTCTACACCTTTAAACTCTTATTGAGGGGGTTTGACTGCAGCCACATGAGCCAGGCCTGATGCAGGGACATATCCAGGAGCCACCCTGACTGCACTGTCCTCCCTGTGCAGCCCTGTTGTGGGGTGGCATCCCCTGATCCCTCCGGGATGTAGGGCAGAAGGGCATTCAGCACAGAGCTATGGGGGCTGCAGCACCCATTGGCATCCCATGGATGTGATGCTCCTGCCCTGGCTCCATGCTGGAGGCACACTGGGCAGACCTTTTCCACCCCTTCCTGCACTGAGCAGGACGAGGGACGTGCCTGTGACTGACCCCACAGCAAAGAGGACACGGATTTTCCTTGGAGTCTTACAGGGGCCATTATAGCCCAGCCACTGGGCCATCCCACCTCTCCCACCAGACCTTTGGCTCCTGCCCACTTGTCTGCCTGTTTGACAGATTGGTTCCCTCAGTCAAAACTAAACAACCCTCGTGATGTAAGGATGTGGTCGCCCTCTTTGTCTGAGAAGGCATGGCAGGAATTCCCGCAGCGGAAGAGCTCCAGGTGCTGATCCAAATCTGCCTCGAGCGAGCTGAGTGAGGCTTTCAACGTCATTGGGATCAGGCCCTTCAGGAGGGAAAAAAAGCAACACCTCTACCAGAAAGCAAGGACTTACCTTTGCATCCCATTCACCTCTCCCAGCACCCCAAACTGCCCTTGCTCATAGGAGAGTGATGCACAAATACCCAAGTGAACCCCAGAGCGAGCACAGGGAAACAGAGGGCACTGAAGGAAACGGAGCATCCCTCTGGCACTGCCTGTGCCACACATGTCCCCAATGTCATGTGGCAGCTCAGCCCTCATTCAATGCTGCATCTGCCCCTGCATAGAAGCCAGTGTGATGCAATATAAAGCCTGGTCTTGTCACTGCACCTCATTATGAGGGAGAATGGAGCAAATTTTCCCCTTGCATGGACACGGAGAGCCAAAGCCGTGCTGCTACTGGCGGAGCTCCCCTGTGGTTGCAACTATAGGGCACCCAGCAGGGATTTAATCCTGTTGTAAGCAGCATTATCTTGAGCTCAGATATTTGTTCTGGGCTTCACAGGGTTAGCAGTAGGGATCAGTCTGCCCCCAAAACCTAGTGGCTTTCAAGGTGGAACGTGATCATTTTATTAAAGGGATTATGCACCATTGTTTGTTTGCAACCACAAAGCACCAGACCCAGTGACTCGGGAGGTGCCTTCCAGTCTTTTACTGCTGTGTTGCTAATTGAAAGAAAAGCTGTTGGTTCCCTGTCCTCAACATTTATCATACACAAATCCCCTTGGAGATCTTGCAGGTTTCCCTGGGAGCCCAAGAATCCTGAGACACGAAAACTCTTTTAGAATTTCTGACTCATATATACCTGTCTCAATTTCCAGTTTTTTACAGAAGTGGAGAAAAAAAATTAGGACCATAAAAGAGGGAGTTGCAACATTATTTTCCATAAATACATCTTGCATTGCCTCCTGGATATTGTCTTTTTCAAGCACAGGAAATCTGATCATCAGAGCTCAGAGCAGCAGACAGGAGGCAAAATGGCAGAGATCCAGACTTGGAAGAGCCACTCTCTTCACACCTAATCTAGACCAGGTTTAAAAAATATCTGCTAGCAAAGAGGTTCCCTGAAGTGAATTGCCTGAAGCAGATGAGACAAGGGAAAAAAGAGATGCAGAAGGTGTAGCAAAACTTTTTCAACCAACCATGAGGTTAAATGGGCTTGATGGAAAGTTTTCTTGAGAAGTGGAAATATATGGATCTTACCACCTTGTGGATGAGTAGGCACTGCTCTGATACATCCTGAGCTATTTACCTTCACTGTGGTCTGAGGGGTTGGGAGATAAAAAGCTTGTGGGTACAATGAGCCCACTCCTGCCAGGTGGGCTTGTGTGATTTAGAAGCAAGACTGAGGTTGCAACACAAAACTTTCAGCCCAGGGAAGCAATGATCACATCATCTCACCCCCCAAACAGGGGAGAGAGAAATGGAAGGCTTTCCCTTTAAAGGAGTCCATCTGGAAGAGAGAGAAAATAAATCTTCTTCTTAAATACGATAACTGAGAATGCCCTGATCCTGGAGACAGACATCTAAGCAGATGCAAAAGACTCATTGAAGACAAGCATTAGTGTTTGTAAGATAAAGCCTTTATTGATACTTAAAGTTCCATCAGTTTAACTAAATGTATTTTTAAAACTCATTTAGTGAAAACATGCAAAACCCTTGGGCAGACACTCTAAAATTGTTTTAATGGTTTTAAATTGAATTGGCTTCATGATTCCTTACTAAATTAGACTGTGCTAACTTTAAATTGTTCTGCAAGTAGCCACACAGCACAGTGCACAAGAAAAACTGAGCCAAGTTTTCAATGCAATTTCAGTCAAACCACCTTAGATATAAGTGTGGGAAAAGCTTTAAACACAGGAAGATCATTAAATAGAGGATGGAGACACAACATCTGACTAATCATACAGAACAAACTGAACCTCGTCTGCTGAGACACAGCATTAAACTTCTAAAAACTCATTTATTTGCTTTCTTAATTGCACTGTACAATTTTTAAGTACTCAGTTGACTACTGATAAATGGTTTTCTAGAGTAAATCTCTGCAGCTCTCGTGCTCATTGGAGTCTACTGGGCTTGTCACTCCAGGAGACTTCACAAGAACTTTTTAACTCTTTTTTTTTGGTTCCTCCATGACTTTCTGAGGCGGAAAGCAAAGAGGTGACAATAAAATGGCAGCACCCAGAGACAGCAATGACAGCTCCACAGACTATGATCCTGAAAAAGTGACAAGTATTTCTAAAGGCTGCTTTGACAACTTATACTGGAGTTTTCCTTTAAGTTACAATCATTCCTCTGAAGCGGTGAAATTGGTGCCTGAAGGATCTGAAAATGAAGAAATAAACTTGTGTAAAGTTGGCAGTATCTTACCGTGCTCACTTATATTTATAATGCCCTGCCCTACAGCTGCCAAAGTTCCCTCAAGACTCTTTTGCTGTGCCATGGTACAGCAGATCATTTATGAAGCTCCTGCTCCGCTCCTGACGACTCAAAGCAACAAAAAGGGAGGAAGTGTGAGGTGATGGCCTGGGCTGCCTCACTGGCACTTGTCCTGCTCCTTGTTGTCACCCCCAGGCCTTCTTAGGACCTTTCCAAGGTCTGATAATGGGGTTGTTGTAACCTTCCCTGCTCCAGGCACTCCTGGTTACCAGGAGGGATTTCTGGATCAGGGTCACTGCCATGAACAGCTTGAGGTTTGCTCTCTGCTCTCTGTGCAGGGATGAGGCTCTGTGGCCATTCTGCTGGACAATCCCTTCCTCAGGGCCCAGCAAGGAGGGGAAGGGACAAGTGGATCCATGAGGACTGTCTCTTCTGGGATGGCCCTGGCCACCACTGCTGTGTGTGAGTTATAACTTTAACAGCTGAGGTGTTTAAACCAGGGAGATCCAGATTCACACACCTGTCCCAGCAGTGCTCTGAGCAGAAAACTCTTACCTGCTGCACTCTCCAGTCAGGATTTAGCCTGAAGCTTCAACCTAACCCTTGAAATTTGCTTTCACCTGCCTAGTGAAATGATTGCTTGCCTAAATAATTCAGTTGCTGTCAGCTTTATCTGCTGGACACCAGGTTATTATTGTTTAGAGGGCAGCAAATCATTCTATGGGGAAGTGGGAATCATCTGTGAACTGCAAAAGCTGGCAACCAGACAAACACCAAGATGTCAGGGAACTTCTGGGCCTGATGCACTTGGCTTACACAGTTTGGCCCCTTCCACCAAAAGGCCAACATCCTTAATTTTGACTTTTCCCTGGAATGGGGAAATTCCTTCTTTTCCAGGCCAATCAACAGGAGCTCACTGAGATTTATGGCTTTGATGAGTGAAATTTTCAGCCTTGAATCTACAGACTGATGCTTTAAATACATTATAGAGATTATCAGCAATGTATCAAGGTGTCTTTGCAGGATGGTATAAACTTCTACTGCAGTACTTATTGCCATAAACCATACTCCCAGGTTTTTATTTATATGCGCATTAGTTCAATATGATTGGATCTGTAGCCAGCCCTGTGGACTGGAGTAATTTATATATATCAATAAAGGTCTCCAGCCAGCCACTGGGTGCTCTAAGGGGAACAGTAGTTCCATTTAAAACATTAGGAACTGGAGAAATTGAAAATAACTCTCTATTTAGAGGCCAAGAAGTAAGACAGCAGGCAACAGAGGTCCCAGCACAGCAAGGCTATACTAAAGAGATTGTTAAAATGTCATTTCACTTACATATAAGCCCCAGAAAAAAAATTAACCCTTTCCCTCCCATACTTGCTGCAAATAACACTTGAAAAGAAAACATATCCTTCAAACCTAAAGTGTTTTAAATAATCTCAGGGGATATGACCATAAAACTTTGAGCGACACGTTCAGAGAATTCAGGGGAGTTTACCTGCAAAATTAGTTTTAAAAAAAGACAGAAAATCTCATTACCTTTGCATTTGTTAATGTTAGAGCTGAAATGTAAAAGCAGCAAAAAATCCCTCAGTGGCTGGATTTTACAAGGCACAAAAAGCCTACAGGAAAAAGTGTCATCTTGTCTACCTAAAGCAACCCAACCCAATACTATTAAATTTTAACGTTTAAAAGTGTGTTTTTTTCCTTGAACAAGCGAGGAAAGCACTGCACAAGCATCTAGCATAGATCTGCTGAGGTTTACCTGCCTCCACTGCTCCCAAATTTCCCATGGTTCATGGATACTCTTGGCTGGCAGTCTGGGCTTTAACAGTGTTTATATAGTAAAAATTTCATCTTACAGTGAACTTTAATGACCTGTAACTCAAACCCAGCTTGATCGACTTCCTATAATTTTTTTCAAAAATTCTCTTTAACTTTCTGCAAAAGATAACCGGCAGGTCAGAAGGAGGATAGGGCAAAGCTGTTTGAGCCAGAAAAAAAGCCGTATGAAGCTACACGAGAAAAACAGGCTGTAGGGGCTTATTGCAGTGTGAGCTCTGGAGCCACAGGCTTCACATGTCAGGACAAAAAAGTATGTGGGATTGGGAGAGAGAAGAATCTGCTACAAGAAGGCCTTGCCCTGTCTTGCTGCTCTGTATTTTCTTCACTTTGAACTAGAAGAGCAGTAGGAAAATGCAAGTCCCTTCTCTCCAGCCCAGCCCCTCTTGCAGGGGTGAAGTGCCAATGCTTCTTTCTGCTTTTTCAGAGCTGACATTTTTTGTGAGGCTCTGAAACAGCAGCGTGGAGGACCTGTCTCCTGTGAAGAGAGCCCATTGGGTTTTCTTTCTCTGTTCTTTACTTCACCTGGGGAGAAAAATAAGAACCAAAAAAAAAAGGAACCCATCAGTGTAGTGCTAAGCTGGGGAGAAGTAATTTCTAAGCGTGGCTGATGTGACCACATCCCAGAGCGAGCCTCCCCCTCTCCCATCACGCCCCCACACCCCAAGAGGGGGAAAAAAAACTTGTTTAATGCATAACAATGCCATCGTGTGCGGGAGAATTCCTGCCTGGAAGGAAACGTCCCCTCCAGAGCCCCCGCGTGCGGCTCCCAGTGCTTTGAACACTCCTGCTGTCCTTGTGCCCCAGCCAAACTAAATCCATTTCTATTCAAAACTCAGATACTTCCCCGCTGTTCCAGGTTTTGTTTTGTTTTTTTAAAGGTTTGTTTCTTGCACTGGGTGTTTATTTGCAGTGGGTTAATTGATGTTTCATGAGGCTTTGCTTTTCCAAGGATATTGCTTTCTGCTCTGAGGAGATAGTGTGGGCTGGTGGACAGAGCCACTGGGTAGAGACTGTGGAGACCTGAAGTGGGGTTTGAAGCAGGTCAAACCCCACTGTAGCCTCTCTTCCCATCCCTTCAGTGAATCCACCCACCCCCCTGGATTAATGTGTGGTTTCAGTTCTCCCGCGGAAGGAGCGGTTGCTAATTAATATCGTGAGAATGTTGCATTTAATCCCTCCAACGTGTGGGCCTGAGTTGATATCTGGGTCTTGTGTTAGACCTCATGCCCTGGAGAAAAGTCATCCCAGGATACACAAGTGGGAGGAAAGAATGATGTGATGTAGAGGAAGGATATACAAGAGGAAGAGATGTCAGTGTGACAGGGCAAAGGTGAAGGAAAACTGCACAGAGATGTATCACAGCAGGGGTAGCTGATGAATGTGCAAAGTTTGCACCATCTACTGAGAGCATCCAGCTCTTCTAGATAAAGGAAGCTGGGCTGATGCTTGTGGGGGAGGTGTTACTGCACTGGCCTCAGTGGCCACAGCCTTTTCTGGGCTGGACATAAGAACAGGACTGTCCCTGTTCTGCCGGGGCTGTGCCCAGTCCTGGCCAAACCAGCAGGTCATGGGCAAGGTCCAAACTGGAGTTCCTGCAAAGATTTCTGTACATCCTGCATGGTATCAATGGTCCCTCCCAGTTGTTGATAATTATGGCGTTTTTTTCCTGAATAAGTGCATTAGTGCCTCATATTCTCGCTTGGTTGGAACCGCAGGCACACGGCGCTGCAATGGCTGTGTTATTCTAACATTATTAAATGTGCACTCTTCTTTTATTAGGCTTTTTAATAACATTTAAGTTGCACTCCTGGGAATTTTTGCAGAAAGGGAACATTGGCCAGCCTAATTTGTACATGAAAATACCCCATAGGCCAAAGAAACAAGATTCAGATGAATTTCACGTACAGTATGACTATGAATACAACAAGCACTGAAGGAGCTTTGGGGTGTAAAACCATTCAGCTAGGAACTCTTGAATCCCATGAGTTGTGCTCTCGAGGCTGTATCTTGTTTGTGCACGTTACTGCTTACATTTCAGATATATCTTTGCTTCTTTAGTAAATGCACCCAGGTTTTCTCATTCCACAGCCGAAAGGCTCCTTGTTACACCCCACAGTGGGACAGTGGAGAACGCACTGCCCTTACAGGAGACCCTGCTCTGAATGTCAACCCCAAACCACTCAATTCCCAGGCCACCAGAAACACAAAGCCCTAAGGGACATCCTGGGTGAGTTGTCCAAGTGCACTCCCAGCCAGGAAATCCGTGGGTGTGGAGTGATGCTGGAAGAGGAGGCAGATGCTTTGTCAGGCACCGTGGGGACAGATTCTCCTCTTGGGGAGCTCACCAGCCCAGGCAGGAATGGGATCAAAGCTCTGGAGAGGAGCAGGCTGCCAATGCCAGCTAAAGTCTCTGAAGACAATTGTCTCTGCTTTGCTCTGGCTGACACTGCTGTTCAGGAGCTTTTATCTGCAATCAGCTGTTTGTCATCTTCCTCACTACTTCATTATCCCTTTTGAGAAAGCATTTTGCAATAGTTTTAGAATAGTAAACAAACAAAGTCATTTTAAAAGGGAGAAAACTGTGCGCAACCCTTTTCCTTTCCCTGGGAAAATCATAACTTCAACTTAAATGTTTTAGTTCATCTTTTTCTTGGAAAGTTAGCACATGGAGATCCTGACAGAGGGGGCTGCAGGAATTCACAGGAACAGCACTGCGTTTTCTTGCTTACAGCTGCCTTTGCTGCTGCAGGGTTACTGTTTTCCTACAATACTACACAGTTTGAAAAATTGAGCTGTTAAAAGTGTTAGAACGAAAAATGCACAGCACTAAATTCAGAATTAAAGTGTCTGGAGAGATGTTCCTCTCCAGGAAGACAGGGATTCCAAGGAAAGGAGTTTGGCTTTTGATTTTGCCAGAAGTTCCCTGACTTAGCTTAGGTGGATCATTGAAATGTCTGTGTTAATTATAATCTCTTTCTCGTTTGTTTCTTTAGAACCAGATAAATAACCTTCTGTCCCCATCAATATTCAGTTATTTTCAAAACAAATGCCTGCATTTTTAAAAGGAAAATTATTCAGATAACTGCTTACTGATGGGAAAATTGTAAGTTCTTTGATATGTGTGGAACACTTTTCTCTATATCCAGTCACTCGTACACAGGAACTCAGATCTGGCTGCAGAGTTTGCAGAACTCCCAAAATGCACATTGCCAATGGCAAGAGCACAAAGAAAAGATGGGAGAGGTTGGGGCACAGGGGTTGAGGGGAACAGTCCATTTCCAGGGCTGCAGCCCCGTGTGGGAGCCCTGACTCAGCAGCGGGAAACGAGTTGCGTGGTCACGTTTCTCTAAAGCTTGCAGGTTATTCTGTGGTTTCTTTCACACAAAGTTCATGGGAACATTTTGTTCAGTTTCATCACACAAGTTCTGTTTTTTCACTTCTCATGTTTCATTTTGGGCATGAAATGATGAACAGACCCAGAACCTCAAAGAGAAACTCATTGGAAACCACGACATTTCTTTGGTCTTTGTTTTAAATCCAAGAAAATCCACAAAATGCTCACACTTTCTATGAAAAAACCATCAGCTGGTTTAAGGAAAGATCCTAATCAAACCATCCCCTGATTTTAGAGAGGAATTCCTGATTTATGCCAGAGTAAGCAAAGACGATTCAGGGGAACAGTGCCCAGGAACTATGCAGTGAACTTGGCTTGGGTTTCCTGTTGATAAAAAAAGATATTTGAAAGTAAATGAGTTAGAACAAGGTAGTCCCAAAATGGGCTCACTTTCAGGTTGCACAATGGATATTTTGAACCATTTCAGTCCATTTTCCCTTGAGCAATTTGTCTGCATCTCCACGAGCCATCCTGGGTGCAGGAATATCCACAGGGAAATGCAGGTCCAGACTCAGTGGAGATGTGCACAAGGGACTCAAATATTGGGCTTGGCTTGTGGATATCCTTTCAGTGTTTTGCTTTTGTGCTGGCACTGGAAACACACAGCTCTGAAATTGTATTTGCTCTGTTCTGTGGTCCTCCAGCACATCCCTGGGATGCAGGGGGAGAGACAAGCCTGTGGCTCTCCTGGGGGGCAGTGGTGGAGCTGGTTTTATCAGCACTTGGGAAGTGGTTGCAGCGTCTGACAATGGTGCTGATATATGAAACACATGTGAGGACAGTGCAGTGCACATGTGGCCTGGCCTGCGCATTGCCTTGGCGTTTTCTCATTCCTGGAAGACAAATGCAAGGAGGGTGATAGACTTCTCACAGGCTGGGAAATTATTTTTGTGTTTTGCAATTCTGTTTTAGCTTGTGGCGAGACTGGCCCAGCGTTGAGTGTGTTTGTACCAAACACAGCACCCTCCTAAATAACCCTGATGTCAGACAGTGACGCTCGCAGCTTTAGTCCCAATCTTTCTATATATAGTGACTTATTGAAAAGGTCTTGCTTCAAAACTGCTGCTGCTGCAAAATCGCTGCTGCTGAGTAATATGACCCATGATATTTTATATTTACTAGAGCAGATCTATCTCATCCCTGCTCCATTTGATACTGCAACAAGAGATATGTGTAAAGAGTTAGTCACTGTGACTCACATAACCTCAGTCCCTATAAAGGAGCTGTGTTTCATGCTTTTTGTCTTCTTTTATTTTCACAGAAAGGAAAAAAACAGTTCTAAGTGAATCAAGAGTAAAAGGAGGAGATGGTAGTAATCAGTTCCACCTAATGATTGATCAGTTTGTGAGGAATGCTGATCAACTCCAGATGTTGCATTCCAGCCTCAAAATGTGATCATCAATTTAGAATTCCCATCTGGTTTGTCTGACACCAATGACAGAAGAAGTTTTCCAAGAATCTCTTAAAAAATATGTGGGTTTTGGGAGAATCTCTCTCAGCTCAGAGCAGTCTATTTGTCAGTAGGATGCGGTAGCTCCCTTTTGTGAGCCTCCTTTGGGTCTGTGGATGGTATCTGACAGAAACCTACCCACTTTTGGAGATATCATTTTGGATCACCCTAGTTTTCAAGGCCAGGGATTTCTGGATGCTGCTCTCTCCAGTTGTGCTGGTGGAGAACTGTGGGTGACACTCTAGTGTTAATATTTTGACTCCCCTCCAAAATCAGAAGCTAATTCAATTCAGCCATCCTGCCCATCTGCCAGATGTCACAGGAAGGAATGACTGCCAGGGACTTATCAGTGTTTTTCATTTGGAAACTTTCTTCTTTTTTAAAATTTCCTTAATTCCCAGAGCTCTGCTTCCCTTATTTACTCACCTACCTCATCCATTCTATAAATCAAGCATGCCTCTGGATAGCAAGGTGCCAAATTCACTTGTCAGCTAGTGATTCACCATTCCCACTGATTTTAACAGAACTTATGAATGCATTATCCATGGACCAGTCCAGCTCTGACCCAAGGGTCTGTACCAAAGTGGTCGTTCCTGAGCTGCAGGGAGCTCCTCAAGGAAGGCACTCTCCAGCAGATTTATTGTGAACCACAAATGGTCAACATCAAGGTGCAATTTGTGTGCAAGAGACAGGAGGAGGCCAACCCCCAAAGGACAGAGGACAGAGGGGAAAGGCAGCCAGTGGAAACCTTGACCACCTGCAGAGGTTATGTCCTCACAGGGTCCACCTGCACCCGTCAGGAAGCAGATCTTTAATTACAGCTTGTAATCATCTAATGATAGCTTGTCCTACCACGGCACAGGGCAGCCACCATCAGACACTCCAACATCCAGGCTGAGCCATCCCATCCCAGACAGCAGCACCCACAAGGAATCACGCTCACATCAGGAAAGGAGAAACAGGAGGAGGCAAACAAAAAATGTAAAACCTGCAGGAGACTCAGCTGCTTTCCTCGCAGGAAGAGGAATCCTTGCAGTGAAAATCCAGCCCTGTTCTGGAAAGGGTCCAAAGCATCCCCCAGGAGCATCCTGGAGCTGGGCATGGCAGCAGCACCCACAGCCACCCTACATCCACAGCACAAAGAATCCAACAGTAAAGGGCTTGGTCGGACCAGCCCTGCTACAGCACACCCCAGGGAATCATCCAGGGGGACTGAACTGCCCACTGCAAAAACAGAAGCCAGGCTTGGAAACCAGTTGCATCATGAATGATAATGGTGCTGACAGCTTTAAAAGCTCTCAGGGACTTTTTTAAAGCACAGCTACCCTGCCTGAGAGAACCTTTCATGAGGTAGCCATGCAGGCAGAGGAGCCTGACCTCTGCAGGGAAACAAGGAGCTGCTGCCATGTTGGGCATTTCCTCTGCATTTCCAGGTTTCCATGTGTGCTTTCAAAGGGAAGGAAGTCAAAAAAACACAGTTCCCCTCACAGAGTTAGGGCCTTTGGTAGGGATCCCTCTTAGTTGTTAAGAGCACCTTGTCTGTACCTAAAGGCAGAGGCAGCGCCTGGGAGACTCCAGCACTCACCCGTGTTGGATGGCTGGTTAAGGTGCCCCCACACACTTAAACACATTTCCTTGCTAAATTCCCTGCAGTACATTAATTTTTACTGATTGCTAATGGCTGCCTGGCTGTCTCTAAGGCAACTGGTCCAGTTATTATTAATTTCCAGGGTAGAAGAACAATAGACGTTCATTTATCAGCGAGGTACAAAACAACAGCCATTTTTCGTTGTTGTTGCAAACCGGTTTTTAACTATACAAGTCCCACACTGATTGTGTTATTGGTCATTTCTTGCCATAAAAAGTCCTAGTGGAGGAAAACTTGGGGCAAGAATAAGTGAAATTGAAGCAGTGCTCAGGAGAAATTTCAGTCTCCTTCAGCAAATGAATATGAAGTGAATGCAATTTTTCAGCTGTCACTGACCTATTTTAGACCCTCTCCTTGCAAAAAAAAAATTCCCTAGGAAACTTCATTTGCCATAACATGATTTTTGTGGAAGGATCAGTGAAAAAAAAAAAAAAAACAACCAGAAGAGGAAGTTTAAATATAGGGTTCATGAGCTGCTTTTTACTCAGTGCAGGGCAAGCAGAATAAATGGGTTTATATCAGTGCCATGGCCATCTGTATTCAGCCCACAGGTCAGTGGGGAGAAAAAGTGACCCAAGCAAAATAAGCATGGCCTTAAATCTTTTCTGACATGCATGATAGGGAATCCCAAAATACATAAACCTCGCTGGCTTTAAATACATTTCCCTGAGTATGCTATAATGGAATTCTGCTGGGGTTTGCAAGCCCTTGATTTGATGTATTTTGAGGGACAAAGTCTCTGCTGGCATAACTGTTTTGTGGCACTGGATTTACTCACAAAGACAATTCAGCCTGGTGTGTTAAAGGCCTGGTTAGGAGAACATAATCACATGATAGATTAAATTACCCCATAATACCATTTCTTGCCTCTGAATGGAGATCTAAAGGAACAATTTCCTGTGGAAGTAGATGTATTGGACAATTTTTGGTGTCACAAAATTCACTGGTAGTGTAGGTTTATTTAAGACTATTTAACTATACATCATTTGCATGTTTGTTTTAATAACTATTTATTGTCATGTCAGCTGAGAGACACAGATTAGTATGGAGTGTGCAATATCATAGAGAGCAGAAAGATTTTAGCACAGCCACTCTGTCAGGCTGCAGCATTTACCAGCCCCTGAGCAGATGCTCAGTTTCCTATTCACACATAATTTTGTGAACTTGCAGAGGCTTCACTGTCTCAGGGTGGGTACAGGAGACACTGGATGAGTAGGTGTCAAAATGTGGGAGTGGCAGAGTGGGGGTTTTTATTTTCAGATGTTTCTCAGCTATAGGGTGTTGATTTCCTTTTTATATATATATATATGTCATAAAAAGAAAACAGTAGTTTACAGGCAATGGGAATGGTTACTTGCACCTGCTGATGCACACTTGAAGTAACAGTTCTGCCTGAAATACCTGTACTCTTTAATTTTTATTATGTTTCAAGATCAAAGTAAAAATTGAGAAAACTTTGCAAATTGCTTTATAGTCTTCATTTTTTAGCAAGAGTTAGTCACATTTCTTAAAATCTCAAAATTCCAGTCTTTCATTTATGAGAAAATTTTTACTTCTAAGCATTTTTCCTTTTTTTTTCAGACTACCAATTTCTCTCTGTGCTTCCTGTGCTCTGTACTTCTGTGTATTTATTGTAAAATGGAGTTTCTTTGTAAAATGCTTTGAAGAGGAAGAATTAAATATGTTATATGGGAAACTACTATCATTAACATTGATTTACTAGACCATTTTGAGAATACTGTGGTTGAATTTACATATTTAACTGCAATCTCAGCCTTATTCACAAAGTTCTTCAATGTGCATAACTTTGAACTGAGAGTTAATGACTTGAGTAAGTTCTGTACCAAGAAGACACCCAGGTGAGAGTTACAGATATAAAAGAGTTTTAAATTATGGGGTATTTTGGGCTTCCTTTGAACAAAGTTATAACAGCACAGTGAATAAATTAGCAATTTCTATTTGAAATCAATGGAACCATTTGCATGACACCAGTGCAAGGTTCAGTCGAGATGTTTCTGTAGCTGAGAGCCTGTTTTAGCATCAGTGAAATAATCAGGGGATTCCAGGAGATGAAAAGGGCTAATAGCACACCTGCCACGAGTCAGGTGGTGGTGGCTGAACCCAACAGCACAGAACTCTAACCTGGAGCAAGAATCCTCCTGAGTTCATCTGCGAGCATAAACACCCCAAAATCACAGCAATCCTATTGCAAATCGATTGTATCACCCAGGTTTTGCACTGTGTCAGCTGAGTGAGGAGTCAGCCATGCAAAAATGATACCATGTGGATTATTAAACTAACAACACATAGATTTGCCACAAATTATCCATGAGCTATTCATAGAGCTAAACCCCTTCCTCATACAATGTCACAGAATGACAGAATGTCCTGAGTTTGAAGGGACCCACAGAACATCCAGGAGGGCTCCTTAGGTCATTGTTATAACATCCATATCCTCCAGTGTGCTACTTTCTGCTGTGCTGGAGTTCATCTTTTTAATATCTGGGTGCTGGGAGGATGAAAACTACTCGTCCCTACAAATACACCATGCCAAGGGTCTGGAAATTTTGATTAATTTAAGATAATCCAACCAGCCAACATGGGCAGTTCTGGAGGTCTAGGCTGTTTTCCAAACTTTCTGACAAGTGAGTTCTTCCCTGTCCCTGTTCCAGTGGTGGAGGCATCCTCTTACCTCCCACCAAACCCATCATCTCATAAAGAAGCAGCCCCCTGCAACTTCCTAAGCTCTCTGGAGAGCCAATCTCCCAGCCATGCTTAAAAATAAACTTTTCAGTCTGCAGTCCCACGGGAAATACGTCGTTGGGGAAGGCGGGGAGTGAAAGGAATTAAATCATTGGCACTATTAGCTCAAGTGGCTACTGCAGCCGGTCCAGTAAATGCCAAGCCAGGCAAAGCTCAGTCATTTTCCCTCACACACATTGTGTACGGTGGAACGAGAGTGTCTGCAGATTTATTAGCTTGTATATAACACTAAATTGATGAAAACATCCTCTAGGCAACTTCATCTACTTTCCACTTGCCATGTTCCCATGACAGTGACAACTTGTTGTGTCACAGCTGACCTGTCAGCCTCTGCTACTCCCTGTTCATCGGGGGCTGTCACTGGATGTGTATGAAGAGGGAGGTGAGCAGAATACAGCAGGCACTTACACACACATCCCTCCCAAGCAGCCTGCTGAAAAACTGGCAAAGCTGACACTGGAGAGGTTATTGCTGGACCTTCACACAGACTCATCCAATATGTAAGTCTGTTCTGACAATGAACGCTGTTGCTGCAAACATTTTTACGTAGCCATAAATAATCAAATTTCTCAAGCAAGCAGCTCAAAATTTCTCAAAAATAGCAGCTCTGGGCGTTTTGTGCTTTTGCAAATCAGTGGTGAAAGGGGCATTCATTAGATCCTCTTCTCCAGCTAGAAAGGTGACCAGCACAAATCAGATATCAGGCAAGGAGTGCTCCATTGTTACTGCAGATGTGTCAATCCCTGGAAACAAAAGAATCCGCACCCGTCTAGGAACGAGCTCCCGGTTAGTTAGCAATTCAGAGTGACTTCCAAAAGCAATCCCTTAGTCTCCAATGATATCTGTCTGACAACTACTTAATCTCGGCAAGAGCTGTGTTAAACCAGCCTGTCATCATTGCTACCTCTCAGGTGTAGCTTGAAAAGGGAGAGAGAAAGAGAGAGATCTGTGAGTTTCAATCACTTAGAAGAAATTAGAACTTTTTTGAAGCCTGTATGCAGATAGCATTTCCCATACTGAATGGAAGATGACAGTTCCCATATAGACAGGATGGTACAATGCAAAATGCCAGCTTCCAGGTGATTCTATCCCATCTCCGAGGCTGTCGGGAGCTATCAAATTAATGTTGAAATAATTGTCACTTGTGAATACCTGCCAGTGTAACCAAGTCGGGTATTAAAAAAAAAATCCCAATTGATCAGCCTCACAAAATGTTCTGAATACTTAAGGAAAAAGTTTCACTGAGGTGTGACGCTGTTCCATATTCATTTTAGCAGAAGGATTTTTTTTTAAGAACAGAAGCAAAAATGAGAGTATTTGTTTCTTCATTGAAGCAGTGTTAATACCATCACTGATTCTTTGTTTAAAATTTTATGATAAAAGAAGCAAATAAAAATTAGCTAATGCTTGAACCTATTGCTAATAGAGTCACTTGCAATAAATCTTGATGCCCTTCTCTCTCTCTGTCTCATTGCTATAAAAATTTCCACTTTGTTGAAGTTCCCTTTTATCTCTGTACATCCTTACAGGGGTTTTATTGGGGTTAACAGTTTTTCTAGGTCCTATTGCTGCAAACTCTTAAGTGTTCTTGGTGTCAAACTTAATGAAGAGCAGGGATAGATCCACTGTGTCACTCCAGTCCCATCCTTAGCATTTCATAATAAATGACAGGATGGGAAAACTACATTCTCTATTCATGGAACACATGCAGCAACAGCAACAGCATTGCACTTTTCCTCTATATTGACTTGCCAATGTACCTACAGGAAAGAAGAAAGGAAAACATTGTCTGTGCAGCCTGAGAGTGCTCCCAGCTCCCACTGAAACCATGCTCAGTACTTGGCAGGTTTGAAATTTTGACATTCTTTCTAAACCTCTTGGTGGTACCAGGTTTCAGTATTCACCAAGCACACCCGAATAGCCAGTACATGGCAAATGATGGTATCCTCCCCTTTGAGAGATATCTCTCACTCCTTTGCTCTTTGAGAGATGTCTCTCACCCCTTCCCTTCTTGCCTTCACCATTTTGCAGAGGGCTAAATGCAGTGCACCCTGAACCAGCTGCATTTGAAATCTGCAGCCAGTGCTGAGATCAGCAGAGAACATCCTGGGAGGGTGCTCATGTAGGCAGGACCCTGCACCAGTGCTCTGGGACCTGTGCTGGCCTCACCTGAGTGCCAGGAACAGTCCAAGATCCCAACACACAACTGCCAGCCCTTCAGACACCTGGTCCCTGCTCCTGCAGGAAGCACCTCAGTGAGAAAGGAGCACATTTCACCAAGGTCAACCAACTTTTCTTTCCTCCTGGAAGGCAAATATGGTGTGTGCTCAGTGTTCCCCAGTCCACTGGTCTTCTCACTTCTATATTTAACCTCCAGGCTGGTCCCACATGTCATGTCCTGTGGGGCTTCAGTTGGGGGAGTTTTTGTGAGCCATGACTCAAATCACTGGATTCCACTGAATCACAACACAGGCTGAGACTGTCCATCCATGAATATTATCTTGGAGCCTCACAGTTCTCTGCTAAAGGTTCTTCTATCTCTCTTTACTTCCTACAAGCCAGACACCTAAATTGCATTTTCTGAACTGATAAAATTAATTTTCTCCTAAGAACCTCAGTGCTTCAACTGAGGTCTTCTGAAATTAATTTTCAACAATTTAAAATTTACAGTAATTTAACTATCTCTTCTTTTTCTTATTAGATCTTTTTAACAAGCACCTAAAGTTATTCTTTTTTCTCAAACAGCTCTTTGAACTTGGGCTACATTCTGATTTCTGTATTATGGAGCAAACTGGATCCATTCTATACTCGTACCCACATAAATTAAATATCATTTTGATTCTTGTGCATATATGAACATGGAGAGAGAAAATATTATCAGCCAACAGAGATTTATGTAGGAAATTTGGATGAAGTATATCTGAGGGCACAGCCCTGTGCATTTACATGGTTAATACATATTGTATTTAGTGGTCATGTTTCTCTTCCTGTGTAGCTAAAAACCCTGACAGTGATGTTCAGAGACAAAAACAGAGGAACATTCCATATTTCAATTTCAGCCCGTATATCTCCAAATTTTGGAGTCACCTTTGCCAAGGGATGAGTGCATGCTTAAAAACTTTTCCCTTGGAAGCTCTACCCCACAAACTCCCTAACACAGTAATGACAAAGGCAGCAGCTGTTTTCCCAGGCCTTTGCTGAATTATTCCAGCAGATTAGAATATACATGTATATATTTATGCCGACAAGAAGGAGGGAAAGTGCAACTTCTAGTCAATGCCTAAATTTCCTGCCTCCGAAGCCCAGCTGGAGAGCAGGAGTTATAACAGAAAACAGCAGCACAATTAGCTGGAGTTCTGTAGCTGTCTGCAGCAGACTGCTTGCTCCTGTCTCTCTATAGGTGGTCTCCCAGTTCATCAGTTCATAAATAAGTAATTTGAAATGTGTTCCTGGGGGAAATTTTCCTCCTTCTCTCCTGAACAGACTGTACTCATCAGTTTTCCTGTTCTCCAGGTACCTGGCGTTCTCATTTATAATGGCCAGAGGAACTATGCTGTTCTAATTCTTGCTTCATTACATTTCCTAATGCTTGTTTTCAGCAGCTTCACAACTCCACATTTCTTTATATATTGATAAAAAAACTCTTTGCATATATTATTTATTGGCACTTTCATGTTAGCTTTACTGCTGATTTAAATGGAATATTTTTACATACAAAGTAAGACTGTGAAGTTGGTTTCGGGTCTGAGATTTAGATATTTTTATTTAAATTATGTGAGGGGAGGAAAGAAAAAAAAACAATCAGCAAGAGGAATCATTGTCACTGGCCTCCCCTCCTCATCATAGAATCTCCAGATAACACATACCAATGCTTCCACAGAAGGGAACATTTTGTACTTTTAGAGAAAAACATAAAGGCCAGATCAAAAGCTTAAGGAACCAGTTTACAAAGGTCTTAGGTAGTCAAGGATGCAGCAGGATATACAAAACCTTGGCAAGTAAGTGCTTAATCCTAAATGAACAGCAAAGGAAACCAGGCACCAAATTAATTTAACTAATTTGAAAATACCTGTAAGTGATGATTGGTGTCTGTGCTCTTGATGAGAAAGGGGCTCCATTGACATGTAAGAAAAACCATGACTTATCCACTGGTGGGAAGGAAAACAATGTTAAAACAAGTGCTCATGGAAAACAAAGCAGCCTGAACCCAGGAAGCAGAGTAGGAAACAGCCAGGTTAAATATTTTGGAAGTTTTGTTGAATAAACTCTTTATGTGACAGCAATGAGCCTTATCACTGCTGGGATAGGATGGACGGTGGCTCAGCAGCCCCAGCCCTGTGACCCCACAGAGCCTCAGCAGCCCCAGCCCTGTGACCCCACAGAGCCTCAGCAGCCCCAGCCCTGTGACCCCACAGAGCCTCAGCAGCCCCAGCCCTGTGACCCCAAAGAGCCTCAGCAGCCCAGCCTGTGACCCCAAAGAGCCTCAGCAGCCCCAGCCCTGTGACCCCAAAGAGCCTCAGCAGCCCAGCACCCCAAAGAGCCTCAGCAGCCCCAGCCCTGTGACCCCAAAGAGCTTCAGCAGCCCCAGCCCTGTGACCCCAAAGAGCCTCAGCAGCCCCAGCCCTGTGACCCCACAGAGCCTCAGCAGCCCCAGCCCTGTGACCCCACAGAGCCTCAGCAGTCACAACCCTGTGACCCCAAAGAGCCTCAGCAGCCACAGCCCTGTGACCCCATAGCCTGGTCTGGGAGGGCCCAGGGAGGACCCAGACATGGCAGAATGAGGAGCACGGATGCCAGCACTGGCACAGGAGCCAAAATGTTCCCTGGAGATACAAAAGTGGGCATCTTGAGCTCCAAGTTGCTTTCAGAGTGGTGAAGACCAAGACTCCAAGGTCTGGTTGCTCACAACAGGCAGAGATTTGAGTCGCTGCTCAAATTCCCCTGCCCTTTAACAGCCACCAACAAATGCCTCAACAAAACTCTGTGTTTGCATCTGACTTTAACTTGTCTGCTTTTCATTCCTCTGCAAAACAAAAGGAAAATGTTGCAGCCTTGAAAATCCTGGTGAGATGGAATTGCTGCTGCTCCCCAGGAAGTCCAGGTTAGGCACTGACAGACCCTGAACTGGAATTAGGGATGCAAAGCAAGAGTGTGTCTCTGTATTGCCTGGAATTACTGTGATTTTATATTGCTCTTTTTGGACTTAATCAAAGACACCCATTGACTGCATGGATGATCGATCAGGCTTTGCTTTTTGCCATATTACTCTAATCAATGGCTCTAATATATTACACAGAACAGTTCACCAAATGACAGATTTAGAAGCATCTATCTTTTCCCTTAAGAAATTACTCTGAAAACACCTAATGAAGAAGCACTTATTATTGCTTCTAGCTAGGGCCAAATGTTGCTCTTAATTAAATCAGTGAAAATTCAGAATTGGGCTGTTGAGTTCAATAATTGGCTTGTGAATGCCAGTTATAATTTTGATTTTCCTATATTTCAGAAGCAGATGAAAACTTACATGGAAAAGATTTATTTTATATAAGGGAACACTTACCATTTTCTTTTAGTTCTTTGATATATCTGTTGAAATTAATTCTATTACTGGATCATTGGTTGGTTACTGAACAGTTTGTTTTTAAAGAAATATGAAAAATATTTTAACTTTTAAAAATAGAAAGGCTGCTATGTAAACTAAACCGGGCAGCCCTAAATAGCAAGCCACTATTTTTCTTTGATGAAAGACATCAACATCTAGTTAGGCAAGCTGAATTCTAGTCCTTTCTCTACTCTATTAGACAAATATTATACCACAATCAATGCAGAACTGCCAAGCTCAAGTCTCCAGGCACCACAAATCAGGTCCCCACATCTGAACAGCTTTGCTTAAAAAAATAGAATTCAAAATATTTCAAATCCTTTTGTGCTTTTATTTAAGCCTGCACAAAGATTGACCAGAGTTCTTCCACCTGCCAAGACATTGTTTCTCCTTTGCCACAAAAACAGGTATTTACATGATGCTTGGAGCTGGAGTTTTTAAAACATGTTAACTACTTTGATATCCACAGTCATGGATTATACAAAATTGCAAAACATTAATAGCAAAAAAAATTAAAAAACAAAGACAAGAGTTAATAGCAATAGGTATTTTCCAAGAGCTATTAAAATTATTCAGTGAGAGGTGAAGGGGGAATACTTTGTAAACCTTCTGAAAAAAAAAACCTGTCATAATTAAAATAATCTTCTTTTCTTCTGGGATTTTCTTTGGTGGAAAGGGAATTCTGTCACCCAACTGGTGCTGAATTTCTGTGTTAGCCTTAATTATTTGCTGGTTACCTGCATAGCTCAGCAATCATAGCTGGGACTAGATTTTTCAGAAAGACTCCCTACCCATTTTAGCTCTTGCAATGAAGTTCATGCCACTGGATCCTGCCTAAACTTTTGAAAAAATATTATTCTTAATGGGTACGGAAAAAAAAGAAACTTGTTGTTTCTTCTGAAGGCTGGACCAGCAAAGAAAACAAACCGAGAGAAAAGGCTGGAAAGAAATGTTTTTAGCAGACTACTTGCAAAATGAAATCAAAACATATTTCAGAGCCTTTCCTTGAAAGGGATGTGGCAGGAGGAGGGGGAGCAGGAGCAGCCAGGCTCCAGCAAAGCACAGATGCTTTATTCTGTGACAGGCAGGACTCTGGGACTGCAGGGCTCTGCTGCACTTGGGCTACTCCTTTCCGAGTTTCAGTAGCCCCCAAATGACAGCAGCTCAACGTGGGCACTCAGGGTACTGGCAGGGACAAAGAGAGAGGGGCAGAGCAAAGCTGGCAGCTGACAAATCTTGTGGATAAGAGGAGCAGAGAGAGGGGAATCGGCTGCATCCTCGGACATCCCCATCCTCGTGCTGCCCCTCGCTCCCTCCCATCGCAATATTCCAGGCAGGCAAGGCACCAACCAGGCTCCTTGACTCCAGGAGAGCCTTATCTAAACCCTCCTCCAAAGAGGAAAAAGGGCCTATTTGCATTTTCCCACCGCAGCACGGAGGGATGCTCCTCGTTACATTATTCCGTGCGCTCAGGTTTGCCCCAGGCCTGCTCGTAGGCTGCAAGAGCTCTGAAAACACCTGTATCCTTCCCATTTAAATGCACGCTTCAGACAAATCTTTTTGGAGGCTTTCAAAAGACATAGACTAATATTTTGCCATGCTCACATGTATTTTTTTTCCTATGAGAGCGCTGAAAACAGAAATTAACCACTTGATTCCCACTTTTTCCCCTTCCTTGAATTACTCTTTTATCTGTAAAAGCTTCCCCCTAGGTTAGGCTTTGGATGAGCATCTTTCTCCACAGGAAAAAAACCCCCAAAACAACCAAACCTTTGGAAATGCACCGTAATTCAAGCATCTGTCACATACCTGAATGAAAGATTCAAGGGGACTTTTCTGTTGGGAGAGACTTGGCACATTTCTTGTTAGAAAATTCAAAATCCATTAAGCCATCTCTCCTATGGATTTATTCTCTCTGTTGAAAACATCCTGAAAATTTATTACAGCACAGAAAGCTACCACTTCAAAAATGGTTCAAGGCAGCTTTCCTTCGTGTGGGGCTGTTCCCTGCCACAAAGGCTGGAGTGATTGCTGGGAGTGGATCCAAATTTTACTGAAGTCAAGGCAAAGATCCTTACATTAGTCCATGTGCATCCACCCCCAGCTGGGTGGAGGAGAAGCTTTTCTGTCTACAAGTAAATGCACAAAAAAATTCTGCCTAGATGAGAATAAACCTGGCAGAAACACTTCAGAGGACCTGAGTTTAAAGATCAGTGGCTGCATTAATAAATGGTGCCTATGGAGAAAGCTGGGTGCTGCCCCCACACTGCAGGAAGCTGGATGTGCTGCCTCTCCCTGTGCCTGGGAGGCCCCCAGCCTCCCCTGTGACTCAGTTTCCCCATCATGGAAAGCTGTGAGGCCAAGCCTCCACCAAAGGCACAGCATGAGGGCTCCTGGAGCACATCAGTGCTGCACACTGTGGTGAACATTATTATTTACACTTGGACCTAATTACACAGTGCGTGTACATGACTGTGCATATGCACATGTGGTTACCTTGGTGACAGCTTTATCCTGATATGAAGTGGCCATAAGAAAACACCATAGGGGATTGGCAGGAATAAGGGCAAGAGACAAATTAGTTCCCATCAGTATCAGCTACTGAGAGCCTGATGCCAAGTTACATAACGGGGAGCAAAAAGTCAATGTTCCTTCCCCACGTTTTCTTGGTAGAACACAAATGTCCCTGAGTCTTCCCTCTCCCATCATCTTTTAGTGTCGTTTCATTAAGGATAGAGTGAGGGTTTTTCTAATGCACTCAGTAATTTCCCACTCTCTCTCCTAAACTATGATTTCATGTGTAACTGGCAGGAGATGAAATTTCAACAGATTGAATCTCTCTCTCTCTCTCTCTCTCCTCTGCGCGCGCATACACACACATTCTTTCAGTCCCCAGACAGAAACTGTAATTCCCCTATATAAAAATGGGGGAAAAACATTTTTTTTCCTCCTTTTCAAATGTATAACATAGTTGTGAAGGCTAATTATAAAATAATGTTTATACCTTGGAGACCAAGACAGGAGGTTACGAAAATGCTTTAAAAGTCCCAGTGCTGCAATAGAAGAATTTCATTAACTGAAACAAAGCAGAGCTGGTGAAAGTTTGAAAAACAAAGTATGCAAAACATTAAAAAAACAAAGCCAAATCTATTTACTGGTCTGGTACATATCAAACTTTCAAGGTTCACAGTGATTCCTTCACATTCCTAAGTGAAAAATGCAATTAAGAGGTTCACTTTTGTTCCTGAAATCTTGGCTTTGAAATGGCTTTTTCCTTTCAAGCCTGGAGGAAGTGCTGTGCTGACTGGTTCCCAAAGAGGTTGAAGTGCTGCTATCCCACCCAGCACCGTGCAGGATGAGATCTGTGTAAGCCAGGCTGTGCAGAGAGTGCCTGCACCAGGAGATGAACTGCTAGCAGCAGCTGGGGACACAGATGTGCTGGGAGCCAAACCTCCCCTTGCACAGGACAAGGTGGCCTTGTGTGATGGTCCAAAGGACCTGTGATGAGGAGGTGAACCCTGACAGATGTGGTCTTTACCACAGAGTAAAATTGGCTCATAGCAGTGTCCCACCAACAGGAATGTCACGTTTTATGATTGCCATACTGCTCACTGCAGTGAGCTCTGCCTGCCCACACCTTGGGCCTGCCCAAGCCCTGCAATTTCACAGCTGCGTCCTCCAAAAGTAGCAAATCAGAGCAGAACCAGCAGCATCTGACCCAACCCCTCACCCTCCTGCATGGCCAGGCCCTGGGTCTTACCTCTGGGATGCCGAGTTCTTCCTTTCCCTCCTCTACAGGACATTCCCAGCTCCCAGTACATTCCTTGGAAGGATCATTCCTAGTAAGGAACTGCTGGGTTTTGGGGCATCTGACCCTGCTGTTCATTCTGTCAAGGTTTGTCCCTTGTAGATAAATGTTGAGTTTCCCTGCCTCAAACTGAGAACACGTGGCTGGGATCACTAAACTCAAAGATGCACAGTTTGTGTCATGGAAAAGTTGTGCTTAATGCCTTACACTGTCACGATCTTCCTACTTGCCCATGAACCTCTCAGCTCCCATCTGCAAAATGGGGAAAATAACACTTCCTGAACTCCCAGGGGAGCTGTGAAGGTGGAAAGCACTGAAGAGCGCGTGGCATTCGGAAGGGTTGCAGCTGGAGTCTCCCAGATAGTCACAGGATGGGCTATAACTGCAGTGATATATGTGTGTATACACACACACTCTTCTAAAAGTGCTCAAGAGCATAAATCTGGTTTGAAATCTTGCCCTCTCCTCTGAGGTCTCTGACTACTGATTCCACCTAAGAATAAGTGTTAGTAAAAGATGTCAGATCCCGAGCCAAGGCAGTCTAAAAGTATTTAACTTCTTGCATATCAGAGAATTCATTTTATTTTGGCTCACAAAGGACAGCCTTTTTGACAAATATATCAAACTCCTTCCTCCTGCTAATCACAAGGAGCAGGGCAACCCATTAAAGGAGTAAGATGTTCATCCATGTGACAAGCACGGCCGTTTAATGAAGCACAACCAACAAAGCTTCACAATCTCTGCCATAAAAGAGGTTCTGGATTTTTAACTGAGACACCAATGAGACAAAAATCACATTCTTAATGCTAAATATAGCCCCTTCAAATGCTGAAAGTTTTGCACAAAGAAAGCAGGCTGCAGGTTTTCAAAGGCACGTTATTTTTTGTACCTTTTTTTTTCCTGATGAGTGAATAGGATTTCACAGAGCTTGCTGAATGTCTGTTTGAGGTACTCTTCTTTAATGAGGAAATTCAAAATTTTCTAACAAAATATTTTTCCTGAATTTCAATCGATCCGACTCACAAAACTGAAGACAAGTGCTTTGCAAAAAACCAAAACCAAAATTTAAAGAAAACTGAAGATCGCACAAAACTTCTAAAACCCAGTGCTTTTAACACCTAAGGAAAAACTCTCTGGATAATAAAATACAAAGCAAATTGGAAAAAAAATGTTGTTGGTAGCAGAACCTTCCCATTCCTATTAAAAGAACTCTTTAATTCTTCAGGACTTTTACATTTTTGTGTGGTATTGTTTGAACAATTTGAATCTGTTTGTATTTTACTGAGGTCACTTGACCTTTCCCAGGCCTATAGAGTTTTGCTCTCTGTTTCTGAAGAGAGAATATAGACCCCAGGAATGGCAGCATCACACTCACAGCCAAGCACTTTAATTTAAATAAAAAGAAAAAAATGCTTTAAATTTGAACATCTTGTGGTGGATCTGTGTCACACAAACAAGGAGAATTCTGTCCTGGAGCAAACTTGCTTCCTGAGCAAACTTGGTTTTCCTCATTTTTAAGTAGCCTGGGAGATTTATGCTGAACTGACAGCAGTTTTACATCCAGGCAACTTCATTAAAACCTTTGGATCTATTCCTAATTATTTACTTTGAATTTCTCGAGAGGACAGTCAGTCCCTCACTTGGGGTTTTTATAAAATATATTTGTTTATTTGCTTTGTATATTTTCATCTCTGCTATGAAATGGAACAGCAAAGAAGCATAAGAGAATTGTCCATTTGAGAATGTGGCTGTGGAGTTACAGTTCCTCTGAGGGCTCACATTGGAGTCCCATAAAACTCAACGTGGGCTCACAGGCTACTGGAAAATTTACTGACAGACACGAATAGAGTGAACAACAGAATACACCAAGTGTGAGTCCTTTGCCCTCTTTTCACCTTAAAAAACAGTTGAAGGAGAAATAAGAATGACAGCGAAGGGGATAAAAATTAGGATTAAATATAAAATTGTGTCAGAAAAACTGCTTTCTCCTCCAGTTCAACAACACCATTCTTTCAGACCGAACCAGGAGCTCAGTGCTTACTGATTCAAGGGAAGAGAACAGTTCCCCTTATGAGGAAAATGAGAGATTTTCCTTGGATGTGTCTATGGTTTCTCCTGCAATGAGCTGAGCACAGTTTCTATCACTCTGAGATGGGGGGTCCCTGTTACAGCAACCTGCTCTGTAACTAACCTGCAGTCCCCTTGCTAATTAAAACCTCTTGTTTCTCATCCACCCCTTGAGCTGCTCACAGGCTGGCAGGAGTGTGAGAGACAATTTGATTTCATTGTGGAGGGAGCACATTTAGAGGGTTGGGCTTTGTTTGCTTGGAAAAAAAAGCCACCAGAGGAAGGGAGGATGGGTGATTGACAGCTGTCAGCGACAGGTTTGGCTCACATTAACACTCCCCTCCTGCTCCCCACCTTCAAGCACACCTGCAGAGCCAGGACTGGGAATCTGTGAAGGTTTCACTGCCTCAAAAAATCTGCTTGGGTTTTGTGTCACTTCAAATCCAGATTAAAACACAACCAGGGCTTGAAGACTGCCCCATGGTTGATTATTTGCTGATATTTCCTATTTGGTTTAAAACAACATGCTGATTGTATCAGCCATAAAGCTTTATGGAGGTTAGTTTATTCCCCCTTTCAAATGGACTGTTCTCCTCTCTGTCATAAAGTTAATTTTATAGTCTTTGTTCATTTTCCTAATCTGCAAATTACATCCTCCTGTACTCTGATTACTTACTATTGGAAAAACAGACCTTCTATATTTCCCCTCTGCTTCCAGTTTGAATATTCTTTGTATTATCTTGATGACCTTAATCTCTTTTTTCCCCCCACTGGCCTTTCAAGGAAGCAGCAAATGCACCAGCAACACTAAGTGTGTTGGCCAGAAAAAACACTCCCAGCTCCTGCTCTGTGCTTAGTCCATCTGACTCCCATCTCCTTTTTCTTTCCTTTTTTTTCTTTACTCTTTTTTTTTCCTCCCCTCCTCCTCCAACAGCAAATAGTGTGGGAAGAAATGGAACTGTGGCAGGGAGGATTTGGCATCCTTGTAGAAATCCTTCATTTCCTATTGGAAAAGAAGGCAGTTTAATATATTGGGAAGAAAGGCATAAATGTGCCAGAAACTGACTATTGAACACGTTGCAACAAACAGGTCATTTTCTGTTTAAAGATACAAAGATACATTCATTTTTAAGAAGTGTGTTGAGGCACTTACTCGTGTTTTACTCAGAATGGCCACACCCCAGCACTGGGAACAAGAGGAGTCTTACACGAATTCATGCCTGGGCACCACTGAAGTCCTGCTTGAACCTCAAAAATAAGTCACAGACAGGTTTCAGACTGCTCCATGTCCTCTTGCTACTGGATGAGCAATCCTAGATATAACTGTGAAACCATACTGGCAAGTCTGGAGAAGGAAACCCTGAGGAGAGAAAACAAAAGTGTGGTCCCATCCCAAACCCAAGTTCTTCATCACTGTGGGATATTCTTTGCCTGTGGTTTTCAACCTTCTTCTCATTGCACATCTCTAAAAATATGGCTGCACATGAGCTGCACGTGCATCAGACATGGCTACTATTTATTTATAGGCTACAAAGTCAGGAAAGCAAACCACACAAATTATTGTCAAAATGCTGGACCCAGGCCACAGTCCTCTCTGGACTGAGCATTCCTGAGTATCTCTTGTGAAGCTCCAAGTATTCCAATAAACTTTGATGGAAGAGTTTGATGGAAACACCCACATTCTTTCTGTTGGGACTACTGGGTCCTTAACTGTGATGTCTGACCCCAGTTCCTTGCCAGGGGAATTTCCCTGGGAGAGGCCAGCCCAGCACATAGGGCACAGCAGCCCAGCTTCTTAACAGCCCCTGAAACTGGGTTTTTTCCTCCTGGAGGATGCAAGGGCAAAAAGCTGTGCTCTCCTCAGGTGGGAATTCATCTGTGTGTTCCCTCACTCACCTCCTGCTGCTGCTTTGCCTGTCTCTCTCCAGCTGCATTTCCCACTCTGCCCGCAGCCACCTCTTCTCTTCCCTCTGAGTTCCCTGGCCCTGCCTCTGCTCCCAGCTCAGCCTCACCTCCCTCGGGCTCATTCATGGCACCCTTTCCTTCCCTAATCACCTCTGTTCTCTCCCCTCACCTCTCTGTCCCGTTTCCATCCTTTTCTTCCCCCGCTTCCAATTCACTTTCTTTCCATTTTAAATCTTTCTCAGTGGTCTCCTCTATTTCTCTCCCTCTCCACCTTCCACCTCTCCTGCCTCTCTTGCCTCTTCTTCTCTTTGCCAGTGTAATGCTGAGGGAGCTGCTGTTCACAATCCCACTTTTCCTGCTCCTGGGACTGCTCCTGTATCCCTCACTTGCAAACAGCAGCTCCAGCCGGAAAAAGTAAGACACCAATTAATTCTAACAGCCAACTTTTTGCTTAAAATCCTTACATTATTTCACATTAAAGACCGGCAGCCTCTGTCTGCCTGCAAAGTACCCTGTGCCAGGAATATATTTATGGGAGGACCTGTGGAAGGAAGGGGTTTGGAGGCGGTTTTTTTTACCACTAGTAAACACAGAGATACGGGGATTGTTTTATTTCAAATGCATGTGCAAATTCTCCAGGGCGCAGCTCGGGGGCCGGAGCAGGAATGGGGCTTTATTTGTAAGCTGTTAGTCTTGGCAACTCCGCGAAGTGTTTTCCCCCAAATGTATTTTACACTCATAATTACTGCATGGTGGGTTTATATCAAATCCCTATAACTTCAGATGTGTGACACAATCTATTAAAACCTATCCATAATTCAGGGGCGCGCTTGGGGGCGGGGGTGGCTGCGGGGAGCGGGGCCGGGGCCGCTCCGGCGGGGCCGTTCCTGAGCTGCCAGCGCCATCTATAGCCGGGCTCGGCCTCCCCCGAGTCCCTGCTGCCACCGCGGGGCTTTGGGACCGCCCTGCCCCTCTCACGGCCAGCGGAGCACTCGAACCGGGGCTCTCCGGGAGGCTGGGGATGCCCCGAGCATCACCCGGCTCACCCCCGCACCGCCCGCATCCCGCATCCCGTATCCCGTATCCCGCATCCCGTGTCGCATCCCGTATCCCAGCTCGGCTCCAGCACCCGCGGCTCTAAGTGAGATGCTTCATTGCAGGACAGATCGCTCTCACGTTTGTTCTCCTCTTCTTGCTGCTGCTGCCTCCCCAAGTGGTCTTAGGCGAGCAGGAGCCACCAGGTCAGAGCCGGGGCCATCTGGTTCAGGAGCTCCTCGTGGGCAGTGCCCAGTGCAAGAGGCAAAAAAGGGAGGCTAAGAAATGCCAGATTAGGAATTTATTAGAAGGAGAAAAATTCCTCTTGTTTTTGTGCAATATTTTCCTCGGTTTCCATTGTCCAGCAAACGATCTGTGCCCTCCACAGAGCAAGGTGATGGAGTGAGTTGACAGTGATTTCAAACAAGAACTGAGCCATCCCCAGGGAGGATGGAGAGCTGGCTGGTTCTTTGCTGAGTTGGTGGGTGTTGGATTGGGCCCAGTGCGAATTCAACTGAGTATCTGGCAATCCAGACAATTTTTTAAGAGAATATGGTGGGAGGGAGGGAGAATTTCACCAAAAGAAAGCTCAGGCCTCCTCAGGCTGAAGAACCCACTAAGCTTGGAGAAGAGTCACCAAAGCTCTGTATTTTAGTATTCAAAATACTAAACTGTTGTTTTGCCAAGATTTGCCTCAAAAATTGGAGCTACATTTAAAAGAAAAAACAACCATGAAACAATGGTACAGGTGATGCCAGCCCTTCACACTCTGGCTCTTCTCTCTGCTGCTCCTGCCAAGAGCGAGGGTGGTACCTCAGAGATGGTGCCCAAGCATTGCAGGGAGGGGGATGTGGAAGTACCTCTGACAGATCACACAATCAGAACATTCTGACTTGGAAGGCACCCACAGGGATCATTGAGTTCAACTCTTTTGTGAATGGCCCATACAAGGATCAAACCCACAACCTGGAGCAGAGCAAGTGAACTGGCCTGAGCTCCCTGGCTGCAGGGAGTTTTGCTGGGGGGCTGTTTCCATGCCAAGTATTGGCCACCAATGACAGTTGAATCTCACATGCTTTCTTGCATCATTCCTCACCTTAAATGAAGGAATTTGGGTAAAGCTGATGTGGGCAGCGCCCTTTTCCAATACTGAGGAGGAAGGGATGGGTTACCCACCTTGTGACAGAGTATCTCTACCCGACTCCCTATAAATCAGGCTACCCAACCAGTACATTTCACAGCTTGAAGGGCCAAATACAACATTTCATCACTGCTTGTCACACAAGAGAGACACACTCCACCTTTTACACCTCACTGAAGACAGCTGAAGCTCATGCTAAGCCTTGTGTGCACTCTAAACAGCACCGGATGAAAAGACCTTTCCAAAATCCATCCTGACCCCTGGAAACTCAAAATTTTGTAGCAAACTGAAAATTCACTTTTGCATCTCCCCTGTTCTCTTCTTGAAAAACCCCGGGCCAAAGTCCCCTGCTGCAGGAGGGGCTCTGAAGGTCTCACCATTAGCTTTGGAAATAAAACACATTCAGTGTTCCTTTCCTGAGATGCCTGCTGACCTCTTCTCTCATGTAACATAAAACTTTCACACTTCAGCTTCTCTGGGTTTCTTAAAGTAACACTTGGAAACACAAACCAGTCAACACTTTGGGGAGCCAGGGCACTTGGCTGAGGCTCTGGCCTGCTGCTGAGCCAGAGCTACACAGCAGGAGACAGAGGACCAGAGACTGGGGAAAAATGCAGGTAAGGACTCCTTGCTAGGCAACAGAATCCACTGGCCATTGCTGTTTCTCCCAGACACCTTTCATGTCACTATACTGACGCTTTTCACGTCCTCTGCCCCTCCCATTCCTGTCCAACATTTTGCCTGTCCCTTTCCTCAGCCACATTCTGAAGATAATCCCAAAATGTATTAGTAACAACACTGGCAGAGCTGCATCTGACATTTGCTGAGCAGAGAGAGCATAACTGGAGCAGATCTTGGGAAGTGAGTGTCCTCACATGCAGTATTTGCTCACAGGAGAAATGAAACAGAGCTACAGCTTATCTGGGCTTTGGTCAAAGCACCATTGCCACAGAACTGGACCATGGCAGGTTCCTTTACAGTGTGAAAATTGCCAACCACATTTAATTCAGGGGGAAACAGGACTGAAAACATCAATTGCTCTGGATTTCTGCTTCCTGGCATTTTCCAATACATTTCACATGCTGTGCTCCTGGTGTTTAAAAGTCTGATAAAGCCATATGCTCAGTGGGAAGAGATTCCTTTGCACTTCCTACAGTGAGTGCTGGTCTGTGAGGGGCAGCTGGGGCTGCTCCATCTCTCCCAGGTTGGGATGAAGCTTTTTGGCAGTGCAGGGTGTGGTGGCCAGGTCAGGGAGCTGCCATCAGCACACACTCACAGCGTGCACAGCAGGAACTGAATATTGATGCCCAGCAAGTATTGCATCACTAAGCTCATTTTTGCTTTTCCCAGTGTCCCATGAAGCCTGAACTGCAGCTGAAATCCCAGAATGCTCCTTATTGGCCTTTCTTACTGCAGTGAAAGTGGTTTTGTTCTGAAAAGGAACTCTAGAAATGGTGTTATTGGGTTCCACATTTACTGTATCTTAGTGGCTTCCCAGAAAATTACCTTGGCCTGCACACAAAGGAGTCTCTCTTCAGTTGCAAATTAAATCTGAGATCTAAAAGTGACTTTGGGTTCTGTTGCCACCAGGAATAAAGACTCTGCAACTGCTTTGCTAATTGTTCTGTCAATTACTGCAAATTAATTTACTCATATTTATTTATTGCTGTGCTATCAAAATTGCACTCAGAGCTATGCAATACTCCAATAACCACAGCTTTGCTGTGGAGCTTGCAGCTTTCCTTTGGAACTTGCAGTTTTCCTTTGGTTTGCTCAGACACAACTCTGCAAGGGAGGCCAAGGAGGTCAGGGCCTAATCCAGCATCCACCAGCCTGGCACGAATGAGTGCTGGATCTGACCTCTGGCAGGTTTTGAAGAAAGTGTTAATTTGAACGAACTTGGAGTCTTTTTCTTGGTTTGTTTGGTGTTGGTTTCTTTGGCTTGTTTGATTTTTTTCCTGAGGTCCCATGATTTTAAACGGGGAAAAATCAAATTTACAAGCAACCTCCCTTAGCCAAAAGATCTTTTTTTTTATGCAATTAGGCAAGCCCTGCTAGGTGAAGTCAGGTGAGCAGTTTATAAACCCAGCTAATATAATAACGACACGTGTGATTGTGTGTAATGTGGCAGGCAATTGTACACTAAACAGGAGCATTAGTGGTCACTGCACATGATAACTCACTGTGACACCTCCTATTTTCCACTGCACAGAAAGAAAGAAAACAGAATAATATCCTTCCCCGTGGCTGCCCGTATTTTACAAGAAGCTTGTCATTAAAGAAGTGTAATTTTCTATTCCAATCTCGACAGACGGTTCTTTTGCATAAAATATTCTCCTGCTCTCTGCCCCTTATTCCCTTGGGCTTGGTTCCCAAAAGACATCAGTCCCCTTTAGAACAACCTCCAGAGGAACAAGGCGCTCCAATTCACCCAAAATTCAGGGATATCAAGTCTGACAGCTCCACACGCTGAACTGCTGGTCTAAAATGCCCTCTGCTTTTCAGATTCCCAACAGCTGAACTCTTCATCCAGCAATTTGAGTTGTTTGCATATTAGAAAACAATCAGTATATATCAGGTAAAATATCAGTATGGATTCCTTTCCACTAAAACCTATGTATTTGTGTATAAAAATGCACATATAAAATATATAAATATAAAATATATGTATAATATAAAATAAAATATAAAAATAAAAAATTTGTGTATAAATGAATCAGTTATAAAATGCATCAGGTCTGACAAATAAATATTTTATTATGTATAATACTAAAGTTATTGATCATCTTACAGTGAAGAACTGTTTTATAGGAAATATCTAGTCTTTTGTGTTTTCATAGAGTGGTTGAAATATTTTGCACAAAATGATCTTAATAAAAAAAAAAATCACCTTTTCTCCCTGAAACAAAATTTGTCATTAAAAATTGTTAATTAACATAATCCATTTTCCTTGGCTTTCCCTGTGCCTGTTTCTGCTGATACTGTTACTAAAGATTTGATCAGAATGATGTTTCAAATTATTTCAAAATTTGTTTTCAAAATCCCATCTTTCCTTCCAGGGAAGTCCTATTAAAAAAAAAAAAAAAAAAGAAAGAAAAAAGAGAGAGAGAAACTTGAAAAAGGATTCCGGAAAAGATCTGGGGATTTTTTGGAACACAATTCAGAAAGATATTTTTTAAAGAGTTGAAGTGTAAAATAACTATATATTCAGTACTAGAGAGGAGACAAAGTACAACTCTTTATGCTGCTTTCTTAAAATGGTTTTGAGCAGCTTTCTGCATTTCTGTTTCTGGGGAAGGCGTGATTTGTTAGAACTTTTCGGATCATCCATCATTTAATAGTCCACCACCTTTTACAGCACCAAAGCTTGACTGGATTAGCACTGCTGAGAAAACACAAACACATTTATACAATAAATGTGTTTGTTTTAGTGCACATTATAGGTGTGCACACAGAAGAGCGTTCCCTGGGAAATGCGTTCCTACAACATATAACTGTATAATCTCCTCTCTGTAAAGCAATGCTTACTCACAGATAATTGTGTATAGGGGGGACAGAGGCGAAATCCTTCATCTCTGTGCAATTTTGAGAGCGAGGGCTTTGCAAATGGAAGTTCAATAGAGCCACCCTGGCTGGAGCACAGCGCTCGCCGGAGCTGCACAATTCTTATCTCGCTGGTGGCTCTCACAAGGGAAGATATGAAAGTCTCATTCTTTCATAAGAGAGCTGCATGGAATTGAGGATTGTGTGGTTCTGGGGAGGCTCACCGTATAATATCAGAAATTGCTAGACATTTGAAGACAGAAATGTCTTTCTCCTTTGAGTATTGCATCCTAAGTGCCAGCCAGGGATGATTTATACACGCTCCTCCTTATTATGGACTACACATAATAAGGGCATGATAGAAATCGTATCTGCATAGATTCAGGCAGTTCCAAGAGATCTGCTGCCAGTTTTGTTTGACAAGACACTCAATCAAGTGAAAAGGTTCAAAATATTTCAGGAGGAACCTCCTGCATTTTTAAGACCCAATATTTGTATCCACGTAACAGAAATCCTAAATGAGAGTAACATTAGCCTATATTCACCCCTAGTTGCATTTTGCAAAGAGGAAAATATTTTGAGTGTGGCTGCCAGCGTCTTAAAATAAATATTTTATTCATTTCATAATTTTAATGAGATCCAACACATTCCTTTTTCTTTTTTCTTTCTTTGGAAAAATGTGAAACAGGATAATAATGTGCTGGAAATAGAATCTCAGAACCTTTTTTATATATTATTTTATTAATTGGGCTGAGGGAGTTCCATTCTATTCCTTACTGCCTCTACAGCTCTCTTCAAATCCTACTTGATCTTTGAAATACAGGTCATTCATTTTCCAAAGAAGCAGATGCATAAAGAAAAACAGAGCACTTGTGAGGATTTTATACAGGGAGAAATTATAGTGATGGGAATTGACATTCCTCAGAATGCATCAGATTTTCCACAGAATGTTCCACTGCTCCCACCGAGGCCCAGTTAATCCAAACCTGAGCAATCCCATTGCAGTGAGTAAAACTACTCAAAGGAGTAAAGCTTCACAGGACTCACCTCTGACAGGCGGGGAAGGAGGGTGGATCTTGACCTTAAAAACCCAAAAGCAGCTCAGCCTGAGGGATTGGCTTGGCTGTCGCTCACAGAGTTAAACCTCCCCACCACCTCCCACATCTTGAAAATCCATGGACATGCAAGTCATTAGGCTGCTCCTGGAAAAGCTCTTTTTCTGAGACAATATCGTGCAGCACAAACTGAGTCATGTGTAGGCCAAGAGGCTGTGCCAGAGCAAAGCACCGAGGAGTAAAACATTCACTCTTCCAGCACTTACTGCACTGACAGCTTGATAAAGTGGTTCAAGGCATAATGTTCAAACAGAGGGAGAAAAAAAAATTAAAAATGTAATAATAAAGTTAAATGTAACTGTTTTAAAGTATAATTCTTTGGAGAGCTCAGTTTTATGTTGGGCCGGCATTTGAAGCTGCACTAGTCATTATTAACGGGAAGCAGAGATAGAGGAGATTTAAATCACTAAAGTAATAAAATCTGAACGAGGGCTAGCACCTTGAAAGGCTCTTGGAGAGAAGATTGCATACAAATGCAATTAAAACGATGCTTATAAAATACTAAGATGTTAATTGGGTTTAGTCCCAGAAGCCCCAGCAGTACAGTATGTCAGAAGTTAGCTGGTTTGAAGTTTAAAAAGAGTGGTTTAATTTGTACACCTTGTCCTAATTACGAAGCTTTCTGCAGCCTGTGTATCGGCATGGTTTATTGTAGCTTAGAGCTTTGTAAAACAAACACACACCAGTTAATTGGGTTATTGCAATGGAAAATTGGGCTGCAGAACTGAAACCCTCCTTGCTAGTGTTTTTTTACAGCTTGTAATGAACGCTCCAGCAATGTCAGGATAGACTGATTTGTAAGGTGTGCAGTTTACAACTTGGTTATACCGCTGGTCCGAAAAATAGGTGATACAGTGAAAACAAAGACTAGCACGATATAATGTTGCTGAGCTGGTGGGTTGAAGCCCCAGCTGGCTTATTTATATCTTGCAATTCCCCCAAATACTCCAGCAGGTCTGAACTCCACATTCCCACATTTGAGAAAGGACCATAATAAGGCAGGGAGAGAATACCATGGTTGTTCGAGGAGCCCGTGGAGGCTGTGAGCACCTGCTGGGGGTCCTGTGAGGTCGTGTGTTTTTCCTCATAATCAGTAAATAAATACTTAGAATAAGAGCAGAGTAATACAAAGAAAGGGGCAGAATGGGAGACGTTGCTGTTCAAGAGCTGCTCGAGACCATTCACCTTGGAGTTCATTTTGCCATTCAGTTGATATTCATTCTTTATATCAAGGATATTTTCCAAATGAAAATCCAGTCTCTCTTCTCCTGTCCTGCTTCAGAACAAACTTCACAGAGCTGGGGGGTCTCAGAGAAGACTGCAGCAAAGTCCTTATCCAGGTCATGAAATCTCCCATGTGTGGTTTGCTGTTATTTATTGTTAATCAGGCTCTGAGCCTGACACCCCTCAAACTCATACTAAGCATACAAAATGTTGCATTTTTGAGGTCAGTGGACTCATCCTAGCAGGGAACATTCAGCAGGAGAGCAGACCAAAGCCCAGCCATCAGCTCAGGGCTGATCACAGAGACAAAGTGACCCCAACCTTCCCACCCTGCCCTGGCTCTGCCGTTTGAGGCCAGATCCCAGGAAAAGCTTAGAAACTTTAGGAACTCCCAGATGCTGCAGAGGGTGGTGTGAGAAGCTGGCATGGCTCTGATTTGGGTCCTTGATGTGGACACTCCCTTCAATAAAGGGAATTTCTCCCCTTCCTGGCCCAGGAGCTGCTCTTTGTTGGTCACTTTGGGACAGATTTCTGCTGCAAAGCAGTGAGGTGTTCAAGCTCATCTTGGGCTAGACCTGCTCCTCTGCAGGCTGGGTCTGTGTTTGTTTGGAGAAGGGTGGGAGTACACACTGAGGGAAAGCTGGTGATGGCACTGGAAAAGTGGAAGATCTAATTTCCTGCATTTTTCTCAGAAGTGTGGCTGCAACAGAGCCATGCCCAAAGTGTGTGGCAGGGAGGACCTGGAGACACTGTATATCAAGGAACAACTCAGGCCACAACAGAGCTAATACAATGTGTGACCAGTCCTACAGCCACCAGCCCGCAGGACAGGGGAGGAATGTCCCTCCATGATCTCATTTATACGTAATATTTACATCATTATAGCACAGCTGGCTGGTTAGGCACTAAAAGACACTTTAATTAATCTTCAGGTAGCGAATAAGTTGCTGAGAGGGAGGAATGGTCATGGTATCAGAAATGCCAGCTTTTAGCAGCCCAGGTGACATGACTGGCATCAATACCTCACATACAATGGGTCTAACCTTCTGCAGTCCTGACACACACCAGACAGCTTAGAGATGTATAATAGGATGTACCTGTGCAGATAAAGTCCTTAATACATACAGGAAAGTGATACAAGCTTTGTGTCATTACCACTAATTATATTTGATGGCAAAGAGGTGCTTAGAAAATCCACATAATCATTGAGAATTCCAGGTTTCCATGTCGACCCTTCCCACCTGTCCCAGTGAGCAGCCTGTCCACAGAGCCATCACTTGCCTTTAAATGTTGCAAAGCCCTGCATTTTCCAGTCTGGAGTAGCTGCCACCCCAATTGCTGCATTTACATGCTACTTAAGGTACATCAGGGCATAATCTCACCTCGTTGAGGAGGGGATTTACATGCACAGCTTCCATTAGCATTTATAGGCAATACACATATAACTCACAGCCCAACACAGAGTGAAAATATAATTACCATAACCATTGCCACATTGCACGAGGCTTGGGCATTCTGAGGCATAAGTCTAATTAGCTCTAAGCTGCAGAAGATTTGAGGGTGGTAGTTTCTTTTTGACTTACAGCTCAGTGCTTGGTCTGAATATTCAAATGTATTGTTGCTTTTTAAAGTAGCTCCTTCATGGCTCAGTGTGTCATGTCAAAACTCCCTTATCTTGGTGACTTTTTGCCGAGGTCCCTGCAGGCACATTAAGATACATTTTTAGCCTGTTCTGTTGATCTCTCTGTTCTGGCTTCATTGTTTATAAATGCCGAAGACCAGTGCTGCAATGGTAACACTTTTATTTTTTATTCACTGGGATTTGCAAGCAGTGAAGTTATGTAACACTAAGAGGAGACTTACATGCACTATTTCCAGATAAATGCATTTTCTGTGTGCTGAATTCACTTCAAAAGTTTATGATATTTGCAAAAATGGCAGCTCAAGTCCTAATCACACAGGTCTGCCAGCTTTCATTGTGTGCAGTGCTCCCCAAAGCTGGAAACAGCCACTCTTGGCTTCCTGTGCAGACGAGAGAGAGATGCCCTGCCAGGACACAATTAAGATTATAGGTGGATTGAACGATGCTCAAGAAAGCCTATTTCTATTTATTGAGATGAGACATTTTTCCCACCTTCTCCTAGGGGCCTAGCTGATGCATCTAGAATCCCCTTTACAAAGTATTGATTTTAGGATGTCAGATCCATAACAATAATGGGGGTAAAAGCCCAAGTCTGCAGGAGCACAGAACAATTTCTTTTAAAGGATCTCTGAAAGCCAAGTGCCTGTAAACTTGTTTTTTGTAGGAGGCCAAGACTCGAGGTCCTTTTTTCATTTCACTCTCTACAAAATGAAGGGTTTGTTTGAATAAGAAATAATGAGCAAGACCTTCAAGGTTTAGGCTTTCCTCTGCTAAGAGGCACCACAGGATTCCCAGCAGCTGCTGACATCCACTAGCACAGCTCAAGTGGGCTGCACATTATGCCAAGTGCTCCCAATGCCACTTGAACTCTGAAGTGCATCTCCAACCACAAATAATCTTGTCTCAAGAGCCTACAAACAAGCTTAACTCCTGGGCTTGATGGGGGGGATCCTTTTGCTGCTCCTGAGGTTGCATCTTCACATTACAGCAAGTTGGTTGAATGGAAAACCCCTGCCAAAAGGGAGATCCCACCACAGCCTCTTTCTACAGCCCTTCCCTGGTGTATTCATTACACGCTCACTGGACAGCTCAGGCATCAGGCTGACTTGCAAAATAAATGCATGTTTTTCTGTTGGATCAGCCAACAGAAGTTGACTCGTTTCTTTAAGGACACCAGCACTTAGAAGTATCACCTCTTGGGTGTTCAGTCATTTCATGAAAAACAGGGAACTTACAACAAAAATAATCGTAATTTTTTCACGAATCTGTTTTGACCAGAAAGTCGAGAGTTGGAGGGAATGTGATGATGGAGGATTGAATGGGATATTTTCAGCAAGCAGTTTCCAATGTGCTGATGATCTCTTGTAAATGCACTGACAATTTGGAAACTGAAACCATCCATCAAGTCACTGGGCTGCCTTTCTGCTGAGGTTGCCTTCCAGAACAGGGCACTGCTGACCCTCTCTAGTCCTACTCTTGTCTCAATTTGAGAATCTCCCTTAGGCCCAGCATGCAAGAGTGATGATCCTACAGCCAGGATGAGTCTCTGGATTAAAAAATAAACATTGGCCTCTTCTTTTCCTTCCAGGGAGTGTCACCCAACTCAGTTGCATCAGTGATGGTGTGAACACCCAGGGAATTCCCTCTGCTGTGGCACCACTGCCACTTCCATCCCAGTCTGGCTCCTCCAGAGGTGCTGCCAGCCCGCTTTGTTCTACTCACTGTTCTGGAAACAGGAGATAAGTGACACACTCCAACTTGCTGAGGGCTTTGGGAAAGTCATCGTGCTGGAGGAACTGCAGGGGAAATCTCCCTGGGAATAGCAGCTCATATTTAACCTCCCCTAGATCATGTCAATGTGAGTCTGGAGAGAACAGGTCTTTCATTTTTCTTCCTCAGTAAGCTACCATATGCACCTCATCCCCCACTTAAGCTAAGAGATTGATGGCTAAATTGCTTAACCCTGGTGTTTTTAATTAATTAGGTCTACTTCATAGAAGGTTTAATACAGTAGTTTAATTTAGGCTTTGCTCAGTGCATGATATAAAATCCAGATTTATTACTATTTTTTATCAATTTTTATTTTTATATGATTCAATCATATAAAAAGACTAGTGTATGTTATAGACTTTAAAAAGTGATTCCCTGTAGGTATTGTAAAGTACAGGGTCTATTATATGATAGTAGTGTGTTTATAGCTGAGTTTTGGTGCATTGTTCAGGAATCCCTTCACAGATGACTTATAGAAAAGACATTTTATTGCATAAAATAGTAAGGGAATGTACCTGTTCTTTCTAAATATCTTCTTACAGTGCTTTTAGATAATACTAAAGTGTATGGTATAACCATTGCTCTAAGAAACTCAGTACTAAAAGGAAAAATACTTTGAATCTTTAGAGAAAAAAAGGCACAATAGTTTGTTGATAGCTCTTTCGTAAAAGACCTGCAGAGCTGTAATCTGGTGAAATTCACCATTACTCTTGGTTAATGAGCAATTTGTTAGTTAACAGATGTTGTTATTAACATGAGAGGTACCTGGTTTATAACAGCAATACTTAATCATGGTGTGGGGTGGCAGAATCATTGATAGGAGCCAGTGCAGTGGCACTGTGGCAACTGTAAGTGCTGCCATGTGGGAGCACAAGGTGAAGGGGTCACATATCTATCCTGGTGCACGTGTTTGTGCTCCATTCTGGGGGATTCTGGTGCACTTTGTAAAATTGAAGCAGAAGTCACTTTAGAAGAAATGCAAGCGAAGACTGCATGGAAATTATTTTAGTCAGGGAGTTTGTTATATTCTCTTGATTTTATCAGTCATATTCTGTTGTGAAAATCTGGCCACCTGAACATAAAAAGTGTAGAAGATCCTGAAGTACTGAGATGACCCAGGAATGAAGGCCACACAAGGACCTTCCCTAACCAACAGACAAATTTACAGGCTCCTGTTTCTGTAATGTGACACAGTCAGAGACTTCCAGAAAGTTGGGGGATGTTCCCCTTTTGTGGAGCACTCAGTTTCCAGAGCCTGGTTTTTCAGATGAGTGCTTTTTGTGGACAGTCACACAGCTTTGGCTCAGGTTTATTTCCAAGTATTGCAGCTATTAGGTAAGTACTTAAAATCTTTGTCCTCTCCCTTGAATTTTTTCCCAAGGAACTCAGGCAGTTCACTTTTTTTCCTGAGGAAATAACACCAGAGTATTGCTCTTATTCTCCCAGAGTGATAAAGAAATACAAGGGCCCTCATGACCCTTATGAGGGAAACAGAGCAGAATGAACACACCAAGAGACTCTCACAATGCCTCTCCTGCCCAGCTGCCAGCTCAAAGCAGGATCAGGCCATGCCATGAGGAAACCCTACTAAATCAAAACAGTGAAATAACAAGCACCTTCTAAATATCAACCCAACTTTCTAGATGAAGAGTTATATCTGGAAAGTCTCAAGGTTTTTATGCTAAGTTTAAGTCCTTCAAAGTGCACAGCCACTCCAAAACACAAGCAATGACCACACTTAATAAGAAAACAATGTCTTGACACTACCTGTAAACCCATTTAGAAAATTCTATCTGGGAAGACCCTAAAAAAGGAAACTGGGATACTTCATGTCACCAGATTTAAAATCATGAGAGTAGCAAGCAGGCAGGAAGGATTCAACCACACTTGATGCCTTTTGCTTCCAGTTCACCAAACACTTCCTCTTTCCTGTAAGTATCTGTCTGACCTGAGCAGATCTTCAGCCAGACACCCTTCATTCCTGAGTTAATCCTCTCAGACACTGCACAGGCTGCTCTAAAAGTGGTGGCAGCTTAAAGCAGGTTATTGATAAGCTGAAGACATCAGAGCCCCTGGTACCATCAGCACCCAGCAGCACTTCAGCAACAGCTGCACAACAGACTAGGAGGACTTAGAGAGAAGCCACTGGTCAGTACAACCTTCCTGGATTCCACAGGGGAAGATCATGTAGCTGCCCAATGGTCAGTCCTTCCAGAAAAGAGAGTAGATTCTAAGGATGCAAAAGAGCTCCAGATCTTCAAGTCAGCAGCCCAAGAGTATCCCTCTGTAAAGCAAGAAGAGTGGGGAAAGAAGTGCAGGTTTTATATCCAGCTCTTTCCTAGGTAGTGTCAACTCAAAGCAAGAACCCTCAGTATTTATCATGCAAATGTATTCAGGCAGGGCAGCTGACAATAAAGGCACAATAAATAATATATGCTTTGACAAAAAGAACTATTAGAAGAAGGAAAAAGTGCAGGTTAAAAGGTAAGCTTGTGGCTTAGATCCAAATCAGCATATTGACTCAGCTTTACAGATCCCCAGCCCAAAATGAATTCCACACAATAACTAAGCAGTTGCCTTCCAAAGGTGTTAAGCCTATTTGTGCTGTGTTTGTTTTGGAATGGCCAATAAAACAGCTTTAGATGATGTCAAACAGTGCTTAGGCCCATACAGAGGGAGACAGCTGCTCAGATAAATACTCAAGCCCCAAACCATGTTCTGTTTTATAAGTCGTCAAAAGCTCTTTGAAAATCTGCTTGATACGTAGCTGGGAGCTAATGTGACTTCCTCACACCTGCCAAAGCACTCTGGGCAGGTCAGGAGCAGGCAGTAAATTCCCCACCGGTCTGAGCTTGTGCTATTATTTCTTTTTAGGAAAATTATAGAGCCTTCTCCAATCTTTCTGAACAGCAAACTCCATTTGACACAGCAGTGCCCGAGATCAGGTACTGCCACATAAAAGTTGGAGAGAGTCACAAGTATCTACCACCAAAGCTGCCCAGAGACACTTCCCATCATTTTACTTGAGACAAATGCTATTGTCAGGCCAGTCCCTCACACTTTTCTCTTCTTCTTTCTCTTTGTATATATTCTTTTCTCCATTGCTCACTTTGACCTGTAAACAAAACCTGTCAGACTTGATCTGTGTCTTTAGCCTTTGGTTTTCAGACAAATGTAAACTGAATTTTCAGTATAATATATGAAAAGCACTGTGTAAGCCCTGAAGAGAGAATCATTCCAGTGGTTTTGGGATGAGAGAGGACTCCAGTCCTTATCCATGTTGCACTGGGGTCCATTAGGAGTAATTCCATAAAAGCCAAGGAGATCATCAGAGTAAAGAGCTGAAGGTGCTCTGTGGTCCCACATTCAGTCTCAGTGACCATCTACAACCCCAAGTGGTAAAGAAAATGCTCCAGTTGCCAAGCAAAACATGAGAGGTGCTTTAGAGCCTAACAGCACTTCCATTTAAAATCCTGAGCCCTGGAGTAGAACCAGTGACTGGCAGAAATAAGAACTCAGAGGGACAAGTCCTGGTGTCCTGTTTATCTTTGCCGTGAATCAGGAAAAGGCAGGGAGGGCAAGGAGCACGTCGCTGAATTGGTGTTGTGTTTCTGTCAGACAGGGCTGAGCCAGACTAATGTACCAACTATAGCAACATTCTCCTGGGCTCAGAAGAAGGAAAAGCTGCCAAGAGATGTTTAAGAAAAAATATCTGTGGGTGGGCTTCCTGCAAATGCTTGATTCCAAAACACCAACCTTAGTCCTTCCTTGGAAGACAAAGCTACAATTCTGGGCATCACATACACAATTTTGATCCCATAGTGCTCTGTTTTTCTGGTTAGGAGAGTTAATGGAACTTTGTACAGATTCATGTCCCTGCCTTCGCTTCAGGGGACTTGAACAAATGCTTCAAAAAAAACCCCTGAAGCAGCAAAGTGGGAAAAATCAAAGGAAAAGACCAGTACATCCTTTGTCCATAGTGGTCTCTGTGCTATGACTTATCCAAAGTGTGGATCAGAACTGCTAGGATTCCTCAGAGTTACTGAAAACCAACACAGTCACTTCCTTCTGAAATGTTGATGAGGAGTTGAAACTTTCAGAGAAGGTGAAAATTAAGGCAGATTGTTTGATGGCAATAATGGTTTCTTCAATGCAACATGATCATTTGCTTTTTAGAAAGAGGAAAGAAGGGATAACATGGCCAACACCAATCAAACCATTCACAATGGCCATAAGAGATGGAGCTGAGGCCTTCAAGTACTACAAAGAAGCCAAGTAGGGTAAGGAGAAAGATGACAAGAAGTTGGATACAAGTGCAAAATTATTTCCTTTCCATTCAACATAATAATAGACCTACAGCTGACCTTGAAACTTCCAAAAGGTGCCCTTGTATTGAGGCCTGGAAACAGTAGAAACAGCAGAGGCCTTCTGATCTCTAAGAACTTCACTCACTCACTGAACTTTTGAGCTGTCATTTCCAATAAACTTGGCTACAGATGAACCAGAACTTTTTTTTTTTTTTTAAAAGGAAGACTATTCATAGTTTGAAAAAAGAATTGTGGGGATTTTTTCCCTTTGTCGTTCCATTTGACGTCCAAAAAACTACAATATCCTTGTGGAGTAGAAAGCGAAATAGATGGAAGAGGAAAAGCAGTAAGAATAATGTTACAATGAAACCACAAGCAACAGAAGAGGAAATGTTAAAGACCCCAAACCCAAAGAGAAAAATCAAGCTAAGAGCACATCTTTAAAGCAAGTGAGACCCAAATGTGCTTAGGGAAATTAAGCGATTCCCCATCCGAGCCACTTTCTCATTTTAAAATGGGCTGATAATGATTAGCAACCAGCATATTAAATGAATATCTCTTTCTACTATCAAAAGTTTTAACTTGCCTGTATCAGACTTGACTCCTAAACCCAAGCAGTTCAGGAAGGTGACCTGAGATGACAGCAGAGGATGACACGCTATTGACTACAGTGAAGAAGTAGGAGGAACGATTGTGCCTATCAATTATTAAACAGAAAGAAAGGAAGGACCTGGTGAATAACTAATACATGGAAGGTTCCACCTCTGTGCTCCTGGCAGACTTTGATAGCCTGGATTTATAAGAAGAGGAAGCTTTACTATAGGGAAAAAAACCATAAGTGTTAAATGATCAAATGGTTTCTCTTTAATTAAATAGTCATAAAAAACTTCTTTGCTGACAATTTGACATAAAGCAATGTAATCTTTGGGGTACTAGGCAAATGTTCCCCACATTATACAGATTGCAGAGCACAGAGTTAGACAGCAATTATGCTAAAGACTAAATCCCTGAGTCACTTAAAACCTCCACAAAATGCTTGGTGGCACTGTTAATGTAGCCAGTTAGGAAAACCTTGGCTGATGAATGGGAAGAGAAACAGAACAGCAATAAATTCCTATGTCTACTCTGTAGTCAATAGATTTGTCTTGTACTTTATTCAAGCTGGGTGCTTTTCACCTCATGCAGAGAAGCAGAGCAAAATTTAGGCTGCATTTAAGTTTTTGTGAGCCAAAGCTTTCCAAAGCTTCCTGAACACTCCCTAGCTGTTCCCATGAGTTCACTACATGGATTTTCATTTTCAAGCAGAGAAGGATTGCAATTTTTAACTTGTTTCAACCATGCTCCCACTTCCTGTCATTCTGTGCCTACTCTGCATCTTGTGTATTGACCTTTCTGATGTAGCAGAGATTTACAAGCAGAACTACCTTGCTGAGGCCCTTTAGGTCCCAGAAATAGAAAGAACCTTGCTAGAGGTAGATGCATGCATGAAATGAGATAGCATATTCTACATCTGATAAAGCTTCCTTGCCTTAGCTGTCTGAAAATCATTACTTGCATCTATTTCTGTAACAAGTATTGATCAAAAAAGTGCATATTTCTAACTGGTTCTCAAACCCCAAAGTTTTAACCAGATATGATCTGAACTGACATGTCTACCAGAATGGTGATATGCTACAAGAAAGGCAAAGGAAAAACCCTCCCTCTTACAATAGAAAAAGCAGCAAATGGCACCAAATCTATTTTCTTTAACTCCTGATCTACTTTTAAGAATAGAAGTGCAATTTGCCTAATGACCTTCTTAATAAAGAAATGAAAACAAACAAAGAAGTTAAAAAATTACTTCTAGGCTTCATTACGATGAGAGTAATTCATAACAAATCCACTGCCTCCTGTGGCATTACCTCAGCCTTACACCACTGCATCCAGAACTCCCTCAGCATCAGCGGAGCTGCAGCAGGTTTCCTTTGCTGCCTTAGATCCAGATCCCACCATAAATCTCAAGTTTCATGTGGCTGGGAATGAGGAAGTTTTGCTTTTTGAGCCTACCATGAGCTGGCAGGGGTATTTTTTTTGAAAGGCTGTTGATATTTGCATCCATCTCAGATCCACAGAAAACAGTGGCTCTAGCATGGGAAGGTCCAGACCTGTGGCTAATTTGTTTGATGGGACAACTTTTAGCTGGGAATTTTGATCCAGAATTCAAAAGAGAAGAAGTGAAGTCAGGGGGGACTTGGGATCAGAGGTTTTGCTCTGACACATCCTTGGTTCTCAATAACATGGAGAGTCACCTACAGAGTTACAAGATCTAATGAAAGAGTTCCCATCTAATAAAAGCTGCTGAGCACTTCCAGTTCCTTTTAAATATGGTGGGAAGAGGGCAGCTTGCAGGATCAGGCCCTGTGGGTGCCAGGAACACCAAGGGCCCCTTCCAGCTCCTGCACAAGGAGGAAAAATCCTCAGTCACACCAGAAAGCAGAGCAAAGCCTGAGCACAGGCAAGCTGGCGTTAAGGCACTGGCGTGGGGATGCCTCACTGAACAGTTGGGGTTTAATAGGCTGGATATTGTCCCAGCATTTGGTATTCATAGATAATAATAGAGATTAGGTTTACTTAATGTATTTGCTATTTAGGCAGATGATTCATGTTAAGCCATCGGCATTCAGTGGCAAACATCATTAGTTGAAATTGTGTGAGAGAAAGGCCCAGGAAGAGGAGCTGCAATCTGGCCTCTATCATAAACAGCTGTGTTTCTAAATCACCATTTTCGGGTTGTTTCCTGTAGTTGTTGGTATATACTGTACACTGAAAATTAGGCCTCAAAAACACTTATTAAAAATTTATACAGCTTATGACAGGCTCTTTCAGAAACATAACCCTTAACTAATTCATGTTCACTTACCCTGCAGTTTTCTATTTATAATACTTTACAATTTCTGTGTATTTGTACTATAAATTATTCAGTAACATCAAGGTTTTTATTTTGATGAGAGAATTTTTGATGAATTTGACAGAGTAATTACTTCAAATCCTGTTCTGGATCGCTATGAAAATATTTAATTTTATTTACTCCAATAAATAATTAAAATGTGAGAGTAGCAGGCATACTTGCAGAGCCTTATAGCCTGTGACTTCTGTTTGCTTCTCCCTAATTAAAATAGCAATGTTTATGTGTGTACTGATTTAAAATAATAATAAATTACCAACTGGGAAGGGACATCTAAAGGAGAAGGAAAAAAGGCTCTTGTAGCAACAAGCACAGTCTTAAACACAGGAAAAATATTCTGAAGAAATAGGAAGTTATTGATTCCCCTAGACTGTTAGAGAGGGGCACTAGAATCTCAACAAGGTACACTTCACAAAAATGAAGAATATTCCTTCTGTGGATTCAAAGCCTAAGAAGGAGCAGTCCTTTAGATGCTCCCAGCTGGTTCAGCAATATTAATTTAAGCATTAAGCTACGCTTAGCTTGAACACAGGAACAGCTCCACTTACTTCAAGAACATTCATGCTCAGATTTAAATTAAAGTATTGAAGTTCTGTTCTGGCAGCAGCCTAAGTCTACTGCTAAATCAAAGATTAAAATTATAGTGTCTCTTAACTCTCTCTGAATTAATCCAAAACACATACTCTGCTCCACTGAGGGCAGCTCAGGTCGCAATGGTCACTGGTGTGGGCTGCAGTCCTCTATCTCCTCCAAGGAATTTACATGAGTCAAATCTATTCCTCAGTCTCATATGTAATTTTACAGCTTTCGTGTCACAGGGTTCAAAGACAGAAAAACAGAATGTGTAAAAAACTGAGAAATAAAGAAAGGCCTGAACCTTCAGAACCTCTTAACTATTTTACAGGTCACAAACAGGCACATATTTAAAGCTTCTAATTACATCACGCATGGAAGTGCATAGTCATAATCATAGAATAACTGGTTAGTTACCTCACCAGTTGGCTTCTATTTGCAGGTACAATGGTGATCTGGTTACCCACGGGCTGGTCATTGATAAAACCCAACATTCCCTGAAAAACTATTTGTATTTCACAGGATTGGAATGAAGCATGGATGGGGCACTGAACAAACAGCTGCAAGGAAAAGTAGATATCATTTGCTTTTTTCTAAACTATTTGCATGGCTGAAAGAGGTAAATCCCAGGTGATCCTAGCTGGCAGTGGAGAATGAAGATTTTTGGTGCTTTAATCACAGGTAAGAAACAAGTAAGAGTTGTCAAACTGTGGCTGAGTCAGAGCCAGTTGTGGGCACTTTGCCAGATTAATGCAAACTGGACAGGTGAGATCTCAGTCCAGTCCCCCCTGGACAGGTGTTCAAAGCTTCCCAAAACACCAACAGCCTTGAAACAAATTGGTGCCAGCATCAGCAGAGAGGATGCAATCTGAATATTCATAGGGCTGGTGATCTGAGTGGCAAAGCCTTTGGCACCTACCACTACCCCCAGTTACTCCATAACCTCAGCAGGGTACACCTGTGTATCTGAGGGACAAATTCCTTCATCCTCAAGTACCTTCCCATGACACAAATAATTTGCAGGCTAAGCACCACAGGAGCAGATTTTAATCCCAAGCACAGACCATGGCACACTGCAAAGGGCTCTGGGTGCAGTGCTACACCATGGGAACTCATTCCCAGCTCCCGTACAGCTTGGCCACTCTCTCCCTCACAGCAACCACACAGACACACATGGACATAAAAACACACTGTGATTTCATGGTGAGCTCAGATGTGACTGGAAGTCACGGCAGGTAATAAATCCTGGCTGCTGGTATCGGGTTGGATTGCAGGCTGCTGGGTTAATCCGACAGCACACCCTAATAACCCGACTTTCAGCTTGCTGCACAAGCAATTTCCGTGCAATGTGCCATATTTCTGTGGCAGTGCCTCAAGCTGCAAGGAGTAACACGTTCTGTCACAGGCTGTTGTAAACACTCGGGCTGCTCGGCGTGCACCGAGCGCGGTTCGTCTGAGCGGAGACCTAAAATCTTACACCTGACTGTTCCGCTCACTATCAAGCCTAAATAAAGCCTCGATGGCAGAAGCAGGCAGGAAACACAAACCAGTTGTGACTGGTGCTCAGAGCCGAACGCTGAGGAGCAGAGGAGGTGGTGGGGTTTCTGAGCTTTTTGTAGAGACAGTGGAAGGAGCAGCGTTAAGGGACGGTGCAGCCCAGGGAGATGCTGAACACCAACCAAGCACTGCCAGGCAATGGGAGAGAAGGAATTGGAGCTCGTCCTTTCTGGGACTAAAATCCCAGTGTTCACCTGGAGATGGGCTGAGGCACAATGTGATTTTCAGCTGAAGGAGGTCTGGGAGCTAAAAGGAGCACAGGAGGCCTATTCGACTTCTATTCCTGGCCCTCCTATTGATTCGTTTGTAACCTCAGGAGAGTCCTGTCTGGGCCAAAGTGTTCTCAGATTGGAAGCCAAAAGTTAATTTAAGATAATGCAGCTGGCAAATAAGAATTTGGAGTTTCAGAGGTGATAATATCAAGGAATGGAAGAACAATGTGAGAGAATGCACCTCTTTGGTAACACACTCCTATAAAGATATGAGTTTATGGAACTGTCGTGGTTTTAGTTTGCTTATTCAGCAGCCTCTGTGACATGTAAAACAACATTTGGCATCTGTTTTTTCCCTTCATCTTTCCCCCTTCATTTTTTTCTTTCATTTCAAGTGTGTGCAGCAAACACCAAAGGTTTTATTTTTCCTTTTTCATGGAGCGATTGTTATTGACTACCTGGTGCCTGCATTCACAGGGTAGGAAAATAACCCAATAAAACCTACTGAACCTAAAAATAAAGAACCCAAAACAACAACAGGAGCTCTCTGTATCAGGTGCACCTGGAGAAAAGGAACTGCAGTTTGTGCAGTCTATTGCACATAAGGAAACACGATACTCTGCTGGGTCTGTCTATATCCCACTAAACAAGGGACCTGGGACACATCACCTGCTTGTCCCACCACTGCTCTGGGCTACCCCATGCAAGGGAATGGTTGAACTTAAAGATTTTCAAGTTCCTTGGATTCCATTAGTTTTCAGAGGTTTTGACTGCCCCTTTTTTCCATAGGACCCCTGTCTTGAGGTAAGTCTGTGACAACATGAAAAGCTAGTTTCAGCACCAAAGCCATATGGAAAGTCTGGACCAAGCTGCAGGAAGACCAGAGGATTAACTAGGGCTTGAAAATTTGTTTTGAAAGCTTAAAAAGTTGATGAAGCTTAAAAATCACAAAGTTTAAAAACTGCTCCTTAGTATCAAGCCCTGTCCATTATGTTAAAATGCCTGTACCAATAAAACCTTAGCTGCAACAGGCTGAAGTCCTAATTTACATTTGAAATTGCTTTTCACTGCATCTATGCCTCTTCTCTCCTTTGCCTTTGTATTATTACTATTTGCAAATCATTAAATGTTGACTGCAAGGGAAGCAGGCATGCAGGGTGTAACTTCTATTTCAACTCTAGGCCCTTGCTGTTCCTTCTTTGAGAATGAGGGCATTAACTCCACCTGGACATAAATAGTGCTGGAGTTTTACCACCAAAAAACACTACAGAAGATTTTAAATTGTGTAAAAAAACAGGAAAAAAAGCCCTTCCTCCAGAAACTTCTTGGGTGGGAAGTGACATCAGTCACACCACAAGGACGGGAGGAGCAAGCACATTTTATTGGAAAATAAAGATGTGAGTAAATCTACGATGATGAATATAAAATGCCTCTTTTGGATTTAATTAGGAGTCACCTTTTCAGGGCACTGCTTTGTACCTGAGTTTTCACACAGCAAAGCATATGGCAAAAGAGCAGGAAGTGGGGATTAAGGTACATTTTAACGGGCAGCATGTTCAGCCAGATGGCCTATTCCCTGCCCCTCAAGATCTGCATGCTTTTTCCCCCTCCAGAGTTATTTTGATTGAATTCTGCCCTGAATAATAAAAATAAAAAAGCCGATATTTTATGCTATTTTAATGCATACTTCTCAGTCCACATCACACACTTCCCCATGCAGGGGGGAGAAGCTCACATTCCAGGAGATTCCCCCACACCCTGGGGAATCCACTTCCCCAGGATTTTTAAACAGAAAATGTGGTGTAAAGGTGGACAAGGATCCTTCTGGCTTTGAGGACAACAGGACCACAAGACTTAAGAGTCTGTTCCAGGAGCACCCCCTGCCTTTCCCTCCTACTCCAAGCAGCAGCAATAGCACCATGATGTCATTATTTCCATGGTGACAGCACCAGGGCAGGGCAACAAGGGGCTGGAGCTGGTGAAGTGCAGCACAAGTCTCCTACTGCCCCGGACATGGAGTTTCCAGAAAGTTTGAAGCATGGTGCAAATCTGGAGGGATTTTTTCTTCACTCTGCTGGTGAAGCTGCATGTCTGTTCCTCATTACTGGCCTCCAACAATGCAGAGCTGTCCCAAAAGGCTCTGCCCACTCAACAAGCTGGTCAAAACCAGGGATTCCCATGGCCAAGCCATCACTGATGGCACCACTGAGTGATCAGAAAAACACAAAGATGAGATAAAAGAACCATTGCTTGTTGAATGAGGAGAAATATACAGCAGTCAAACAATCTGGATGCTTTCAAGTATGTGCAGCCAGAGAAGAACTCTAGCTCATGGAGATGCTATGTCAAGGCACTTAAAACTGTCCATTCCTTTTTAAAACCAAGAACTAAACATGGGATAAAAAGTCCTCCAGAACTGATATAACTATGATGAAACTAATTGTCAGCAGATAAGAAAGGGGAAAAAAAGGAGCCCACATTAGGTGGTGAGGTTTGAAGAGTCCTCTTTTCAGGGATCTGTCTGACAAATGCACCACAATGGCAAGGATCAGGTACTGGTGCTGTGGACAGCTTTCAGCTCCAGTGTCACTGAAGCATTAACCAGACAGGTACCCAAGTCACCAGAAAGCAAGGGCTGGAGGCACCCAGCTTCCTGTCGCTGGAGCTGCTCTGGAGCCTTTGGACAGGTGGAGAGAGGCAGATGGAGCAACTGAAACCACTCCAGTGCCCGCCAGCAACAGCCCAGGGGCAGCAGAGAATGAAACAGAGAAATCCCCACATTTGGTAATGTACACATGCCAGCTATTGTTATATGTACCTATGCCTCTGTATACACACACACTCTCTTATGTACACGATAAAATACAAAGCAAGCAAGCAAGCCCATTTTAAGAGAAATGTGCTATTTTTGTGGCATAAAGGAAACGGTAATGATGATTATGCTTCCTCGGTGGAAACCTTCACGAATACAATGTAAATTGTATGACACAAATGCAAGGATAAGGCTTCAAAATTCTGACAAACAGCTACTGGAGAAATTTGGATGAGATGTCGAGGAGGGAGTAGTGGGGAACTTCCTGTGGCTGGAGCTGGACAGTGTGTAATGTGCAAAATTCATTATCTTAAACTTTTGGCTATGATGTGTAATTGTTAACCTCTGCTGTTAGTTCAAGGCTCCTTTCAGTAAAATATATGGGTTGCCATCAAAGCTGATTTGGATTAGGAGGCAAGCATGTGCCCTCACTTTTAGGTTATATTAATACACCAAAATCAATAACATGCCATGGCTTTCAGAAGTAGTAATAAAACACCCTAAAATATTCCCAGAATACTTCTATAAATTATTTGTTCAATGTACTTATGTTAAAAAGGTTGTCAGTTACAGTGCTCTGAAAGACTCTAAGATTACAAGTCATCATATTTGTATTTGATAAACCCCCTGCTGTTTTGGGTCAAAGAGGGCTCCAGAATGGTGGGGGGGAAAATCATTATTTTGCCTAATAAATAAATTACTTGCCTATATTTCATGTATCACTAAAGCCTGCCAGTATCGAGGGCTTAAATAATAAATAGCAAATAGCTCCATTCATTTATTAATAATAATGCATCTTTTCTTCCTCTTACCATATTTGAGGGCAATGGATTGAGCAGTAGTCAGGTGGAAGGACAAACAGTCAGGCCACTGGGAACATTTAAAATTTTCCAGTTTAAGGTGAACTTGTCAGCACTGGCAGCCCCGTTCCCTTCAGCCTGGGCTGCGTGCTGTCATTGGCAGGAGCCTTTGGGCTTCAAAACTGTAAAACCCCTTGGAAAGCTGATTAGTTAATGGAGTTTGTACGTGTGAGTGTTTCTCAAAGGAAACCCCATTTTCAATTAATCATCACAATACCTGTCCAGCAGAGCATGGAAGGACCTCCCTGCCCTTGGCAGGTTTGATGTTTGTGACACCTCTGGTGGGGCAGCCCCACCCTGGGCTGTGCAGGTGGCAAACAAAGACATTGGGCAGAGAAGGTGCAACAAGTAGGAGGCTGAACCAGATACAGGTCTTTCTTACCTTCAGCAAACCAAAGAGATATGTTTTATTTGTGGCTGCTCTCAGCACAAACTGCTCATTCCCTTTCTGACATTATCCACATGAACTCCTCTCTTCGTCTAAACACCCAGTGGGATGGACAGGATATAAGCATCCTCATAATAACCACAGAGTGGCCTTTATCACTTAACTGGAGGGCTACTCTTTTTTGGGGGTCAGGAAGAAAGCACTTTGAATTCTCAGTACACTTTGACCAGCACACACCCATTTCTGACAAAATAAAAAGCCAAGAAAAGAGAAAATTGTCTCATGCACTACCACATGCATCAGACATGAGTCAGACCATGCTGAAATCTGGGAACTCACAGCTTTGGATAGGAGGGGCAACCAGCATTTCAGTTGTCACTTTTAACACAATAAAACATGGTGGGACTCAGTCAGGGCATGGAGTCTTCAAGAATGTGCCCTGATACCCTCCAAAGGAATTTAATCACGCAGCCAGCTACAGGAACTTCACTTCCAGCTGCCTACAGAGTGCAGGCTTGTGTTTAAAGCAGTGTATTCCTTACAGCCTTACCCACTGTGAAGTGCAGTTATGTTTTTCTACAAAATTTAGCTACAGGGCAAAAGACTTCTAAAAATACAGATGAGAGATCCAGCAGGATACTGCTGAGCCAGTCTAATAGGACCTTTGATAGCCAGATGACTTGGGTCACATCCTACCTCTTGTTTCCTTAAGCCTGAAGTGCCACTGGCTCTTTTCAGACCTAAGTAAATTGCTTCTTTTCTTTTGGCTACTCCTTAAGCTACCTTAGGAAAGTAAACACATGGCAAAGGCACAATAGGCAGAATGGACTTGATCTTTGTTTAAAGCACAGGGTCAGCTCCTCGCTGTGAGCAGATTTTCCTCTTTGGAAACAGGTTCATGTTTATGTTTTCAGTTCCAGCAACATGCTCTGGATTTTCAACATGTGCAGCACATCTGCTTCAGCCCGATTTATGAACAAATCTGCATATAATTGTGCTGGGCTAAGGTGTTGTTGTTGTTGTATTCCTCCACCCCCCACTTTTACCCACCCTTTAAATAAAATGGTTTTGTCCAGGGCTGTATAAACCCCCTCATTCCAAGCCATATAATTTTATGGACAGGGAAAAAAAAAGTTCTTTTGTATTGCACCTGAGCTCATTAAAACCCCCAAATTCCATAATTTTACACTACCATGTGCTGCATATTGTATTTAGTACCTTACAGAGTAATTGCTTACAGTCCTCAGAGTGAGTGCACATAAGGTGGGGAAATGATGGAACAGGTGGGAGAGCCACCCTGCGCTTGGCAGTCGCAGGTTTACATCCCTGCCCAGCTGACGGGAAGCTGTGTGGATGAACAGCTCAAAAACTTGGAATTAGGGTCTTTTGTTAGCCCTGAGCTGGGTGCCAAGGCCCAGGCATCAGCTCCCAGTGAATGCTGGGGCTTCTGTAACAGACCAGGCAAAACAAATAAGTCTGTGCGATGCAGACTGGGAAGAGGGAGAAGCCAAGGAAAAGGGGGTCAAGGTGAAAAGTCCAAGATGCCACAGGAACCAGCAGCTTAAACTTAACTGGACATCCCAAGGGAAAATAAGCCTGGAAAAGTTCAAGAGAAAGTGAGCTGCCCAAGAACTCTTCTGTGGCAACATTCAAGGTTTCCTAATTTGTTCTTGAAAATAAACCAAAACCTTTTTTGCATCTTTTCAAATGAAATAGTGTCAAAACAGCTGTTTCTAAATAAAAAAGGGTTTGCACCCTCCCTGCCTCTCTGAGCATGAAACTGCTTTTGCCACCATGTCTTGGCTGCATGAAGATCTGGGATGGGAAGAGGAGAGGAAGGTGCAAGGAGATTTCTTGTGCAGTGACACACACTCTATTCTGGTGACTGGACCCTTCAGAGACCAAAATGCCTTCACTTGGCATTAAGGGCTTGCTCAAGGGATCCAGTCACAAAGGTCACTGTGTTCAGTGCTCCAAGGGCACAGCCCAGTGATATTTGTATCAGTCCATGGGCTGCCCACCCTGATGTCTCAGGATGGATTTAGGCCTCCAGCCTGTAAGAGAGGGAGTTTTTAAAAAAACTGCCCATGCATGGGCTGCTCAAGGGCACAAAGGAAAAGTGTAGCAGAGCAACTCATTTTAGCCATGGGCTCCCAAGTCCCACCCATGTGCTCTAATCACGGCTGGTATCAGAGCTGCTGATAAGCTCTGAGTGATTTCCTTGTGCCTGGAACTGCAGGTTAGCTCTGCTTGAGGTTCTCCAATGTCTTATCTGCAGCCTCTGGGATAGTTAAGATTAGGAAGCCAGAAAAAGACTGAGAAAAAGACACTGTGTTCACAAAAAATTGTGAGCAGGGGCTGATTGAAACAGGCATGTGCCAATGTACCCCTACACAGACCGTGTAAGCACAGGTTGTGCGTAGTAGCCTGGTTTCCTAAGGAAGCAAAAAACAAAACAAAACAAAACAGAAATCTCTTGAAATCACTGAAACCAAAAAGTAGGTTTTGCAATGGTCAGAGAAGACTAATATTTTGGTAACACATAACTGTGCTCAGCCTTAAATGGTGGGAAAGGTGGAAGGCTCTAACCTTGACATTAGGAAACTTCTGACATTTAGAGTTTCAGAAGTCTCTCAGCTAGGAACAACTTGTTTCTTTTCTTTTTTTTTTTTTTTTTTACTGTAGTCCCTCCTCATTTAAAACATATAATGAATGTGAACAGTCATCAGTCTGTAAATACTGGGTTTAAGTTCACTAGAGCTTTGTTGAGATATCCCTCCTAGGTAACAAGTCTGTGGCTCATTAGTCCCTCATTAGCAAGATAGAAATAAAGACGCAAAAGGAAAAAAAAAAAACCTTTCTCCAAAGATATTGTTGCAGTCTAATTGCCTGCAAGGAATTCTTAATAATGTTTACTAATGCCTTTTCAGCATTGCCAATTTTATAATGTTCCAGATGTGACGTTGCTGTTCCCTGCTGTGATATTACAAAGTCTGCTAAGGCACTACTAAGTTTGCAAAGATTTTAGCCCCATCTTATGTCACTGCCTTGAAACAACATCCGTTGGGGCTTTCCAGCATCATATTTGTACTTTTGAAAAAAACAATCAGAAAACCCCTGTCTGATTCACTGTTTATACAGAACTAAGTAAATTCAATCCCAGCCCACACTGGCTGGAGCCAGCAGCCTTGTCCTGAGCATCACAGCATTATCAGATACTCACAGTTCAACCACATTTGCTTTTCTTTTTAGTTGTTTTTTCTTTTAATATATTGGTTTAGACTTTCTGACATTAATTGGTTCCTTATTTGTAGAGAAATATCTTTTGTTTGGGATATGATTTTATATTGTAAGCAGCATTTGGAATATAAAACAAGCAGATGTTTGCAAGGATCTGAAAGAAAAGTTCACAGCATCCCTGTGTTATGCTTTACAGCCAAGCAAAGGAACAAAGCAGGCAGCAAATATGCAATTTTGAAACAAATGAGCTTTTAACCTAAATTTCTCTGAAGTTTCTTGAAGTTCTGGGAACAAGCAGGCTCTCCACCTGAGTTAGATTTGTATGCCATTGGGAATATGTAAATAAATACCTTTTTTTGGTTGAGTTTACTAAGGAAAGAAAGCTCGTGAGATCATCATGTTTGTCATTCTTCCCATCTAAAAACTCACGTACCTGCTGAAAAACATCAGCCAAACTGAAAATGAGGTGGAATTCTCCATGATTTCAAATTCCTGGAAAGAACTTGGTAGAGAAAAGAGACAGTATTAGTGCTTCCAGGATTTGTGTGTGGTGTGAGCAATCTGCCCATATTCAAGGCAGAATCATAGAGTCATTAAGGGTGGAAAAGAACTCCAAGATCAATGGGTCCAACCTGTGACCCTTCCCCACTCTGAAAACCAGCCCAGAGCACTGAGGGCCACTTACAGTCATCTATTGAACACTTCCAGGGATGGTGACTCCACCTTGGGAAGACCCTTCCAATGCTTAACAATCCTTCCAGTGAAAAAAATTCTTCCTGATGTCCAATTTGAACCTCCCCTGGTGCAATTTGAGGTCATTTCCTCTTGTTCTGTCAATAACTGCCTGGGAGAAGAGACCAGCCCCTATCTCCTTTTCTCCAGGCTAAACATCCCCAGCTCCCTCAGCTGTTCCTCATAGGAATTACTCCCTTCAGCAGCTTCATTGCTGTTACCCACATTAATATATTTGCCCTTCTCTGGACATGAGAAGGAAGGAAATTTCATATTGGAAAGAAACAGCAAGAACACCCCAACCACAGGGAAAGCCTCTCTAGGACAGAGAATCCTCTCACGACACAAAATCCACAAAACAGCATCTTTTCTTGTTAATGTTCACCAGGGACCAAGTTGGGTTTCTAATTTTTTAAATTCTGTTCTCCCATGTGGATTGGGTTGCTTATCTTCACTGTTCCAAGGCTCTCGAATGTTCTCCAGTGTCATGTTGGACATAATCTCCATGGCCAATGTTGCACACCTTCAGAGTTGGCTGCACTTGCTGGCACTCTCCAGCCTGTCTCTGTCAAAATGATCCAGATGAGCTACACTTATCCCAATATTTTGGAGAAGTAACCAGGATCATTTCACCAGGACTGGGTTAGGGAGAAAATGCACAGGTATTCCAGCAGATTTAAGAGATTTGGCTTCAGGGCACTGAGCAGCAACCATGTAGCAGCCTCAGCTCTATCTGGAATGGCAATTATGGCCATATCCTAATGCACAATCTCAGGATCAAAGCACGGTCTGACTGTGAACAGTGAGGGAGAAGACAGTCTCATTGTGCTTTACAGCTCTATGACATCAAACCCTAAAAGATCAGCAAGAACAATCTGCTCTCTGAGCATCTGTCCACCTGCTCATTCAAAATGCATATGCAAAATAAAAAATTTAAAAAACCCTATAGGCTTATTGTGGCCTGGTTCATTAGTTAAGGGATGCAAAACTCTGTTTTCTCTTAAATTTATCACCCTGCTCCTAAACTGTTGTCTCTGTCAATTAATTCTAAATTTCTTATGCCTGTCAGACCATGGTAATACTATCAAAGAGGGCACCCTGTGCTCTCCTCTCTTCCCACATCCACACAAAGGGGACATGCAGCAGTCTGGTCACCTTGGCTGGTGATGTTAAAAAGCTCCTCCTTCCAGCTCTGAAGGTCCCCAGTTCATTTTCCCAGTATGTCAGCCAAGACAGTGGTCCTCACATTTGCACTCTCTAATAGTTCCAAGCTGACATCACATTCCCCTCTATTTACTCTTTTTCCAAGTTATATATATATATATCTCCTTAGCCTTAATCACTCTTCAGCCAAGGGTTCTTCAAGCAGACCCAAATCAAGTGAGCAGTGGAGCCAATGGGAACCTTTCTACAGACTCCAGCCGACTCAGGATCATAAAGTCCTGAACCCATGAACATCTGCAAGATCTGGAGGCATTCCAGTATGGATTCAGATTGGACATGAGCCACTCAGGCCCATCTTAATTCATAAATCAACATACCCAACTGACTTTCTCTCCTCTGGATCCCCTCCAGTTTGTTAATACGGTTCTGTTAACGAGGTGCTTAGAACTAAGCACAATATCCCCAGTGCAGCCACATGAGAGCTGTTACATTCCTACTTCATAATGTTATGTCTCCACATCTCCCAGCCAGAATTGCACTGACTTCACCAGCTACCATGTTTTGTTGCAGCCTTGAAACCCTCGCCCTGTCACTCATTCACTAAGAGCTGTACTTTTCTCCACAGGTAATCGTGGCACAGTCAGCAGGATTCCTCGCTCAGGACTGGCAATGCAAGCAAGGAAAGCAGAAACTGATCCCAGGGAAAAGAATTCCTATCTAGATTTTTGAACTGATAAACTGAGACAGCAGAATAATTGTAACAATGCCATCCTGCTGCTTTCCTGAGCAATAATCTATTTTCCTCATTGGGATAAATGATTTGGCCATCAGTCTCCTGGTTTAGCCATTTGGGAACTGGATTATTGCTTCATAAACTGTGCAACACACTCCTATTACTGTTTAATTGCATTGGGCAGAGAAAGGGGGGAAAAGATTTTGCAATTTCTAATGGAAATCTCCCAGAAGCACTCTCTTTCTGTGTTACTTTCCTCAATAGTTAAGGCAGTGAACTGCATTCCAATCCAAAATTTTCCTCTGAACAAAGAACATAATTTCTCTTTATACACTTCTGCCAGTGCAGCTCCTCCTTCCAGCACACTGCTCCTCTCCTGGACCTGGATGCTCAGTGTTCCTTACCACCTCCTGTAGTGAGATTACCCTGTCTCCCAGGCAAGCATTTGCTGTAAAATCCCAGCTATATATTTTAGTCTGAGTTTACATCTCGATTTCCTCTCACTAGCAGCAGAAGCTATGCTTGAAACTTTTCATTCTTTCCATCCTTTTTTTGTTGTTGTTGCCTGTGAGGTCTTCAGAGCAGTCACTGCCTCCTGTTCCACAGGGAACCTCCATCCAGCACTTCAGTGGCTGCAGTCCTGGAATTGAGACATATCCTGTCTCTCAAAGCAAAAGCTGTAGCTGAGGGAGGAGGAAAAAGGGCTTGGTCTGCAATTTTTTCATTCTTAAACAGTGCAGCATTCACTCCTGTCTCTACCATGTTTTCCAACACTAATCTCCTCCTCTGACACAGCACTGAGAAATCAAGATGAGTTCAAAGAAGCTCTGTTCAGTTATTTGAGAAAAGGCTGAGTCCCTGATTTCTAATTATCTAACACCGACACTTGTTTCCCTTTAGGAAACTTGGGCAAATATCTTTTAATAATATTTCTTTCTAATTCCAGGAGGTGGTTGAAGTGTTTTCATCAGAATCATTCTCAGGAAAAATACCTTTTCAACAAACATGGAAATTTTTGCTGGCCAAAGCATTTAACCTGGTTAGTGCTTTTTACAGATTTTATGAAAACCCGACAAAGGAAATGAACAAGGAGTTTCTTGGTGAAATGTTTTCCCTTACGATATTCAGTGTTTGCTTTTCAAAATGTGACTTTGCAGTAAATCTGAAAACCTGTACCAAAAGATACGTTTTAAAATTTTGATCACTGTAATTTGCATAGGAAATAGGAAACAAATAAAAACAAAGTTAGGAAACTTTTCTGAGCAGAATTGAAAAAGAATTTGGTAGAATGAAATACCAGTTTTTTAAAAATAAAGCTATTTTTTATCTCTGCAGTAAAAAACTGGGAACTTCCTGGGCTTACTGTGTCCTGGACAAGCCAGAGAAGCTGGAAGCCAACTTCTCCCTTAAGCATTGCCATGTGTTCCCTCACACTGCTCCACCCACTGGTGCCAAAAACCTGTCCAATTACCTATCCTCTGGCAAACCATGTCTTATCATTTCCTCGAGCTTAATGCTTACAGACTGTTCCCATGCTGTCTATCAATCCAGCAGCCAGCTGACCTTTCTGTCAAACACTGCAGAAAGTTTCTCCAAACCACATCTGCCCAATTTGTCCAATCCCTTTGCTGTGGGATTCATCCACGGCCCATGAGCTCTCTGGGGATGGTCCTGCCTTCTACAGCACCTGGCCAGGGAGCTCCTGTCCCCACAGAGCTGCAGCTCTTACCTGGGATTCCCAGGTGCTCTTCTAAATATTAATTAAAAAACAACCAACAAATAGTGGGAATCTGTGACGATGGAGAGATTGAGCAGAACTGGAGATAGCTCATATCCTGATTTTCAAAGCTGGTAGTTCCTTTCTACAGAATATCAAGCTGTTACCACAAAGGAAGGGGGAATATTTGGCACTGGAGCTAATTGTTGATTAGTAGATGTTGATTTTAACATGCTGCCATGCATGTCCTAGAAAAGAAGGCAGTTACAATGAGATATTGAAGGGAAACTACCTATTTGAACTTAAATAAATAGAGGTGAATAGAAAATAAGGTGAAGAGGATCTACTGCATTGACATAAAGATTGGCTTGAGGAAAAAACCCCTGCAGCACACAGTGTCTTTAATCATAGATAAGGCTGGACTTGATGATCTTGGAGGTCTTTCCAACATAAAAGATTCTGTGGAAATGTGGGGAAGCAGATCCCTCTACAGAAGCCATGGGCTGGGAGGCTGAATTGCTGAGTGTCCACCCCCCTGTGGCAGCAGGGCTCTCCCAGAGTTCCAGCTCCCTGGAATACCAAAGCTGGCGGGCAGGATGTCCGGCCGGCGAGCAAACACGCCGGTATTTTTAACAGGAGGTTACAGGGGTGACAGGAGGGGACAGCAGCAGGTCAGATGAGAGACTCGGCTCTCATCCGAGTTACCAGACACGGTTCCCTCCGGTGAAATTCCAGCTGGAGATCTCCTGTCAGGCTCTCCTCACTCTGTGTTGGGGACACACACACTCCCACCTCCCGCACAAGTTTGCAGTTTCCAAGGAGACCACACGCTGCTCAGCCCGGAGCCCCTCACCGCTGCCCGGGTGGCTTCCCTGGGTCAGGGAGCCCATAAAGCACGGCCGCGCTGAGCCTGACTCACCGCCACGGTACTGAATCCTGGAGGACACATGAACCTCGTGATGGGCTGTTCGCTCTGCTTGTTCATTAGGGCTCTT